>CM053646.1:2970915-4453415 GCA_028654395.1 Scutellaria barbata | reverse complement strand
AGAGTTGTTCAATCCCAAACATATTGGGGTCGAAATAAGGAGATTCGAGGCTTGGGAATGGCTTCTGGCTTAAGGCCAAGAGACGTTTATCGCATTGCAAAAGCTTTTGGTAGTGTTTATCAAGAATTCCTGGTGGGAATAAGACATGGTGTCTCCTGTTGCAACACACATGGTATATATATGTCTTAAGATTAGTTAGCAGATATGAATGATCAAGAATCAAGAAAGTAGATTTCTGACCTGCACATAGGGGCTTGTCCTCCAGTGAAATCAGGAGCAGGTTGCCAAAGAGTGTGCTTTCTTGGTTGAGGATTGGTTTCTCGAAAGAAGGAAGGAGGGTGTTTGACCTGCAGCGGCATGCACAATTACTATTAATATAGGATGAAATGAAATTAGAATGCACAATTAACTAACTAACAGGGACCTCGATGTCCAGAGCTCCGAGGTCATTATCAGGTGTGGTGGCCTTAATGGCGATAATGTCGGACCATTGCACTTCCATTTTACTCTTCAAGGCTCCATCCAAGAACTCCCAAACCAATTTTTGTTTGGCATAGTATAGCTTAGCAGTCAAGTCTCCTTCATGCCTAGTCCACCTTTGCCACGTCCCGATTTTGATGAAAGAAGCAGGGAAATTGGAGGCCTTCAGTTTCTCTTGACACCCCGAATCATCAACTTTTCCTTGGGCTTTCGATAAATTCATCTCCAACATGCTCAGGAAAGAGTCTGTTTTCCTCAGTCTTAAGCCAAGAGGGCTTGCTGCTGCTGCTGAACTCCCTGCATTTGCATTTGCATTTCCTTCCTACATATCATCATAATTAATATAGATCAACAACAGTTTAGATATACTTGTAATACTGAATTGGCCGTGCAGATACAGTTTTGAACAGGCGATATGGTGTGCTTATTGTCTGTGTTACACACTTTTTCTTTTTTACCTGAAAAAACAATAACAGAACGTGCATGCATCGATCGGAAGAGACAAGAGATGAGAACACAATGCTTAAAACTATGAAAAAACTCAAACATGCAAACACAAAACAATACAGAGAGATAACCTGGTGGTTGTATTTTGGAGAGAGAGAAATTCTCTGAGGCCCAAATTCTTCATCATAAAACTCAAAACTTTGAGAATCATTGGACATGATAAAATTTCCTCCATATCCATCTTGGCTTTCACCCATGCTTGGTGTAGAGAGGATTTTTCTTTCCTTCTTTTCTTTTAACTTCTCTTTTCCTAAATTTATTCACTCTGTTCGTGGATATATACACCTATATATATGTGTGTGTGTGTGGGATGAAGAAGCAGATTACCTAGCCGGGATTGGAGGAGAGAGAAGGTTAAGAGAGAGAAGAATGTAAAAAACAGAGAGAAAGAAGCATTATATAAAGAGAAGTATTGTTGACTTAGAATTCTGAATCATTACTAAGCAAAAAACGTGGCACTTTAGATTAGGGTCTTAGATTTGGTTTGTTTAAGATAGGACTCTTTTTTTACTCTGACTATTTATTTAATTAAGTAATATTACACTAAATTAATCCAAGGTAAATCCTTTCAACTTAAGTTTCATAATTCGAAAAATATAATTTATGTTGTCATAAATATAATTGTGTTTTTTACTTTTCTCTTAGTCAAAAAGTTCATCTGAATTAAGAATGGATATTTTCTTTTCCAGATTTTAGTCAAAAATTTTCAGATAATTGAATTAATGAAAAGAGACAACAAACGGGATTTTCTTGTTCATTTTACTTTTTCACTTTTATGGCGTTGCAAATTAGTAAAAGTAAAATTAAGTTAATTCTTTACATATATATTTGTTGTTTTTTACAAAATATATTATAATTGATAATAAAAGAAATTGGCCTAATTTGTTTTTTTTTAAATCAAAATATACCCATCTGAATTAAATATCTAACAAAAAAAGGAAGTATATATCGAAACTTTAATCTCTACTCACAACTTTGTGCATGAGAGTTTTTTTTCTTTCTTATTTTCATATATATTTAAGTTATATTTATTGCTTAAGTAAAAATATTTATTTTTTCCTTCATAAAACCCTTTTTTTCCCATTTTTACCGTGGGCTCCCGAAATGTCAAGAACGACCATAGATAAAACCATGTAAATCTTTTCAAAACAACTTAAATCCAAAAACCATATATGTAATTCTCTCCATACTAAATATGAATGCAATGGGTGAAGTTTCTTGATCCAATTTCTAACCTACAGAATACTATTCTAAAAAAATATAAGTTACACAATGAGAAAAATTATGTTTAATAATGCTTTTATTTATTTATTTGGTGATATTAATTAGCGTCACGAGATACATTGTCCACATTTACAAAAATATTACGAGTTGTGTTGTTAAATTTATCGTTACAAATTTTTTACTAACACAAAATCTATGCATGGCTAAACTTCATTTAGGGACGCTTTTATTAAAAAATGGTGACACAATTTTGCGTCACTATATTAAAAAGATATGTAGTATTTGTGGCACAAGTTTGCCAATACAATCATCTTTCGTGTCATTAAAATGACCACACATTTTATAATATATATCGTTAAATTTATAACGTTGTAACAAAAAAAAGTTGTCCAATTAATAATAGTGTTTTCAATTAGTGTCATTTATTTAGCAACACAACTTAGAGTAAAAGTCATAATACTAACCATAATTATTATATTGAGCTTAATTACCTAGATTAGGTATCCTTAAAATCGGACACTATTAAGACTATTGCGTAGTCCTATTTGGCAACACTAACTATCAACAATTTGTGACATTAAAATTTGTAAATTTTAATTCATGTATAACATATGTCGTTTAGAAGTTTGTCTTTAAAAGTACTACGCTTCTTTAAATTTGAAATACTAAATTGACTACAATCTCACAATTAGTGTAAAAATCAATGAGATTGTAAATTTGTCCCGAAATTAGTGTAGCATTAATCTCTATGTTGGTGACATTTATAGAATATATATTAATTTAAGTACATATTATTAGATGATAAAACATTTGCACTACAATTATAATAAAAATCATATAAATTTAAATCTAATTCCAAAACCAATTAACATGACATATAATTCATACTAATAACCAAACATGTCGATCGAAGACATAATTACAAATTGATACACTATTTACATATAAATATAATATGAGAATAAACTAAGAGTTGTCCACATAATACAAATCAATACACTATTTATACATAATATAATATGAGAATAACCTACTGAAATACTATTCTAGTTGTAGTGTGACAGTTTCTTCATCTAATTTCCAACACACTCAAATACTATTCTAGAAAAGTATAAAAAGTTCATGAACCAAAAACTCATACTAACATGAAAAACTGAAGCAGATAAAATCAAATTATTAACAAATATAACATAAATAAAAACAAAAGTATCAAACACGTTGTTATCATATATATGATGAGCTGGCACATAGGCTGCTGCGGCATGCATAATACCACAAGCATTCGGTCTTCTAAATGACTGCTAAGCTTTCCTACGTTATTAATCACTAACATATCAATCATTTTCTTTCTTACACTGCAATCCTCTACAACTCATGTTAATATTAATAAAAATATATAGTTAGTTATCTATCTTCTGTTTCAAATAAGCTAATTTATTTTCTAAAAAGTTTAATTTTCTCTTTTATGTTTATTTCTTGAAACTGCAAAAATGCTTTTATCTGTCCTAAATCATAGTCACTTTCTATATTTTGTAGAGTTTTAATTTAATTATAGAATATAAGACCCAATTTATAAATTAGTTCTTAATTTTAAACTTTAATTTTAAAGTTTTTTTATAAGAGCTCAATTTAATATTTTTTCTCAATTTAAGGTTTGAAAATTAGATTGAGTTTTCAATTTAAGATAAAGTTTAATATTTTTTTTTCTTTTTATTTATATGTACATATTTGTTTATATTTCAATGTGTTTTTATATTTAAAAAAAAAGATAAGTTAATGTAATTTTGAAGCGATTTTCATCCAACTTGTACTAATTTATATATATATATATATATATATATGTATAATGCAATTCATACAATTAAGATTCCTTTATTTTCTTAATTTTATGAATAAAAGTATAGAAATCGTTTTTAATATTAATCAGTTTAATATTAACTATATTTTATGAATTAAATTAATAATATTTTTCATTCGTTCTTTTTTTTTGTATCAATTAAAATAAGTCGGATTAAATTTGTTGTTAAAGTGCACTAATTTGTCTTAATTTATCTAAAATATAAATACATATTGAAAAAAAATGGGATTTTGTTTAGAATTGAGAACTCAATTTAATTTTTAAGCCTCAAACTGAGAAAAGATATTAAATCGAGCCTCTTATTGAGAAATTTCAAACTTTGAGTCTTGAATTGAGAACAAATCTATAAATTGAATTTTATTATGAAATATATCCTATACTATATGAGTATAATAGAAAGTTTCTTTTGGGGAATAATTTTTTTTTATATTTCAAATAAATTAAATATGTTTTATTAATATATGTGGAATGTGTAGCAAGTAGCAAAGAAATGGTAATATAAAAAACATAGTGTGGGTGATGATTAGGTGCAAGAATATAACACAAAACGTAATAGTAATTGGATAGGGAACAAATGAATAAAAAATGAAAAAGAAGCACGTGAGACAAAATTGAAAATGAAAGATGGAAAGTAAGTGTCAATTGGATGCCAAAACTTTGTTATGGATAAACCCTTCTCTGCACTTGCATGCGTAAAACGGCACACATATATGGGACCCTTTTTCTATAGTTTTTCGGTTGGGAAAACATTAAAAAAAATAAAAATTATTAAGAAACAATTTATATGAAAAAAAAAATACATTTTTTTTAAATCCACATTTCATAAAACAACGATTTTTCTACTAAATACATCTCAATCGTACCATGATGTGGGGGAGTATATAAAGAAAGCCTTAGTTTTAATAGTTAAAACTTGATCTTTTTTTTTTTTAATTATTATAGTGGATAAAAAACATAGTTTTCTTACTCATGCTTGCTATTCACCATTATCTAGAAAAACTAAGTGTGTGTGTATAATAATATATAATGATTGTGGGGAGGGTGATGTGGGTTTATCAAAGAACGAAACAATGAAAAGAGTTTACATTTTTTGACCTTGATGATGAGTATAATGAGTGTGACTGATCATTACTTTTATGATATGCATCATTGTGATAGGGATGGCTGATTCTCGATTGGAATTTGGAAAATAAGCATCGCCAATACATTTAATTATATATTTTTAAATTGTATTTGTGAACTTGCATACATATATACAAACCTATCTATCATTATTTCATTTCATGTACTGTTTAATTTGATATGATGTAGACTTATATTCCTTTTTTTTTTAGATTGTTTCACACATCAATTTTGAAAATTATTAGAAAAGTCAGATTCAGATAATTCATTTTAACTTGATAATAATTTAAGTGAACATATGAAGCTCCAAATCATAAAATGAAATAAAAAATATGATTCGTGAGATAATTTTACGTAAAAAAATTTCTGTAGAAGATCCATTTATATTTTGAAGTGCTTATGGAACTGAAATTCAATATGAATATGGAGAAAATATGAAAGTATTGTTGAAATCTTGTAAGTTTCCTTCTTGGTTGGTGGAAATATGACAAAGGGAATTGGTCCCATTTGAAATGATATCTTCACAAACTCTCAATCTCATCATTCATCAAACATGTTTCCCTTTCATCCACAGCCTTATAAGCCACCACCTAATAGGAAATTTTGAAAATGACACACACACAACTCAAAGTTGTGGATGGAAATATTCTGATTGCCATTTATCCATTTTCAAATTAGGTTTTTCCCATTTTTGGCATATCCTAATATACAGGTAGGAAATAATTTCTACTTACTCCCAACATGTTTGCTTCATTGAAGTTGAATCCAAAATGCATATTTTGGGGAAAAAGAGGCAGCGAATCAAAGACAAGTTGTGAAATTAATACTCAAATCTCATTTAAATTTCCTCGCAAATCTTATTTTTTATTATTTATCTTTTTATAATTTTATACAATTTTATTTCAAAATTATCTCGTCTCTGTTCCTACTTGTGATTTTCAGTAATAATAAAAACTATTTTTAAAATTTATTTAATAGTAAGCTTTTTTATAAATAATATAACATTCGCCTTTACGTACCCACAAATCATTTTACATGTAAAATGAATATTATACTTACATAAAGTTAAAAATCTTGATATGTTTACAAGAAATAGATTGAGATTTATGAAGAACAACTACATTCAACTAATTTAATTTCACATAACTTTACATATGTCAGACGGAAAAGGATGATTAAGAAAGCAAAGTTATTTGTAGGGTCCAAGCTGGAAACTGATAGCTTTGATCTTTTTCTCAAGATTTATCCATTTAGTCAGAAATGCATACTTACTTACTCATGATGTAAATAATAATTGGAAATCTAGTCATATATATATATATATATATATTGATCCCACGTGGATCCTTTTTATTAATGATTATTTCACTTTCGCCCCTACTTTTCCTCTTTCTCTCATTATCATTAAAGTAATCATGAATCTCTCCTACATCATCCCATCATTCTAATACTATTTTTCAAAGGATTCACACGTCCATTGTTTTAATTTGAACAATTTGTTTCTTATAATGGCCACATAAATTGTTTTCAATTTAATTTCAAATATAAACTAATTACGTGAAACTGTTTTAAATTTGTATAATGAATTTTAAAGTAAATAATGTGGAGATTATAATTTTTAATATATTCTTTTAATCCATCAAAATCCCAAATGAGAGTCTGGGATCATATGCTTTTTAAAATGTCATAAGATATTCAAAGTGTTTATTATTTTCTAGAAGGTTTAGTATAATAAGATGCTAGTCAATATAAAAATACTTTTAGAAAGGTGGGCGATCTCATTAAGCTATTTTAATGTTGATCATTACTTATAAAATCATCATTGTTAATTATTGAAACGTTCAATTAATTTAGAGTTCTCAAATTCTTGAACAACTCTTTTATGGAATCAAATGTAATGTTTAGAAACTCAAAATATAAATATAATTGGTATGATTAGTTTATGTAAAAATCATCTTTAACTCCCTTAATTTTTCATCTTTGCAACTTAGTCACTTCATCTTTGTTTTTTCTAACATATCATCAAATATATTTATTAGGACCACTTGTGATGAAAATATATAGTGACATTACTATATATCCAATCAGCACGAATGTATATCACGACGTCAAATAGAAAGAAAAAAAAAGTTGGAGTTAAGAATTAAAATAAAAAAGTGGCAAAATGAAAAAAAATTGTAAATTAAATTAAGGAAGTTTGAGATGATCATTTTGGATTTTTCTAAATAATAACATAGAGTGTTTTATATTCATTGAAGAAAGTTCCCAAGAAGCATCATTAATGAAATCTAAATGGGGCCTCTATATTTACCAATATGGCATTGTTAAGCCAGCATATTAAAATAGTGGATTATAGATAAGATTCTTTCATATTGGAACCTTTTTTTAATTATTTCTTTATTGTCATTTACTGGGAGAAGCACGTTCACTTTATTATGTTCTACTATGTGTTTCTGAATTTATTATTATTATTATTTAATCAAGGCAAAATCTTCTTGATTAGTGATCAAGCCAAAATCAACTTTAATTTGATTATTTAAGTAGAAATGATCTCACTTACAAAAATCTTTCCCTTTTTTCCCTAAAGCAAAAAATAAATCTTGGATTATGATCTAATCACCATTCTAGATCATGACTAATTCACACGTTTACGACCAAAAAGAAAGTTCTAGATGTGACAAATTTTTGTTTGGATTTTATCCTATGATGATATCTTAAGTTACTGTTTTTTGAGATATTAAATAACTACATGCCCTCGCAACTTTTTCAAAATTTGAAAAATATTGGACCTCCATCTCGTCAAATATAGTAAACAAAATGTAATAATTATGGAAAAATGTCGTGAAAAAATGGTTTCACTTTTTTTTATCGTTTTCCCTTATTTGCTTCTCTAATAATGTATATTGTTGATATGTAAATTCATATAAATGAATCGAGTCAACCATCAATTAAATTGGATAAAAGAACAATGAAATAAAGCAAAAAATTGAACAAAATTAAATCTATCATTATTTATTTTATGGATTATGAATTATTATTTGATTTCTCACAAAATTAAATCCAATGATAGGATTTCCCAAAAATTAAATCCCCCAATATTTATCTTCAATGTTATATAATCATTGGCGCGTGCACCACACATATATTTGTGATCCACTCCAATTCACGTTGGTAACCACATATTTATGATTTGGCCCCAATATCTTATCGGAAACCATGAGAACAAAATCATCATGATGCAATTTATCTATACTCCACAGGAATATACGCACAAAATATTAAAAGTAATCAAATTCGACTTAATCAACTCCAAAATCAAATTAACAATTAAAAAAAAAAATCAAGTTCACCAAAAAAATAACTCTAAAATGAAGAATATATTTAAATAAGTTCATATTATCGAGAATCAGTGCATCAATTGGTGAACGAACTTAAAAAAAAAAAAAATTCATATGATATTTAAATACATGTTGATACAGTTGAGTTTTAAAAGATGTTCAAAATAGTTGTCTTGACTGAAACTGAAAATGACAATATATTATATTATATATGAGCCCAGCTTTAACCGCCCAATATATTTAGATGTCCCACTCTTGACTCTTATGCTCAAATCTCACTTAACTACCAACATCCACATCATCCAACTGTTTTTACATTAAAATCACATAATATTTAGGTCTAATGTTTTTTCATTATCTTTGATTCGTGTTTTATTTTTAGAATTTGGTAGTTAAAAGTATCATAATTTATATAAGAGATTTTATTTTTTATAAAATATGATAGTTTTGTTATTTGTCTACCGCAATTTAGGAAATTTGATAAAAGTGTTCTCCTAAAAATAATTGATCTTATAATACCTGACATAAAACTAATTTTTTAAAATTTTGTTATGATAGTTTGTTTTTTTTTTTTTTGGTAGAAAAATAATCTCTTATAAAAATATGGTATTTTAGGGAATTATACCTTTATTTTTATATTTATCTGTATTCAACTTTACACTTTTTTTTTTTACTGAGTTATCGTATTTTGTTAATAAAAATTATTTTGAACTGATTCTCTTATACTTGCATTTTCTATTCAAAAGGAAATTAGAGCGTAGAGACTCAATTTTGACAAATAAAATTATGTAAATCCATTTTGAACAAATGAAGTATAAGGATCTAATTGCTACAAATAAAAGTACAAGGACTCAATTGACATAAATGGAAGTACGGAATTCTAAATATGCAATTTTCAAATCATAAAAACAAATTTTAAAATTAGGTACATATATTAGGGTTTTTTGTGTACAGAAAAAAAAAAAATATAAGAACATACTTACACACAGTTAGGGCTATATTTGTATATTTCATTAGAAAATTTTGAGGACTTCTATGACGTGTTTGGGTTAGAATTTCTGGGCTTTAATTATGTGGCATTGAGTTAAGTTGGCCCATTTTGAACGGGCCGAATCCAATATTCAGTTCCATTTCCTTTTCCATGTGTGAATGTTGAGACTTGAGAGCAAACACAAATTAATAAATAAAAAGGAATAAAGAATAAAATAAAATATATCATTTATTATATAAAATAACAACTGTTGGGAACACATATTTTTTGTAAAATAATTTTTTATAGTCTAACCTATTTCTTTTGTAATTAATTATTATTTTTAATCAATATTATTCGTAATTATAATTAAATTTCTAAATGTCCACACAACAAGAACATAAAGTCATTTATTCTATATTAATCTTGTGGTATATTACTGGCCAATAATTACTCAGTTCTTTAAAAATAATTTATATTATTTTTAAACTTAATGAACAATCTTATTAATTTTCCAAGAAAATTTATTTTTATAACTTGATGGAGAGATTGTCTGTATAATTAGTTTAACATAAATAAATAATAATATAATCTTTAATTATATGGATATTTCCAACATTGCATACTATTTTACTACAAATTTTATATTATTTTAATACAAAAACAAACATTTATTTCCAACCGTCCGCACCACTTTTCACATTAAAAAGGTATATTCTATAATATTCCTTATTATTAATCTTTTTAATTCTTTTATTTGTCATATATTTACTAATAAATCTAATTGTTAATTCATTAAAATTCCAACAATACCTTAGGGTATATGACACAATATGGAACTTCACGATATTGATATTTATATTAGTTGGGTTGCGATTGGATAACAATTTCAATAATATATCGATTGGGTTGATATTTATATGTCAATATAAACTTATTGATATCAATATCAATTTCCTAA
The DNA here is from genome assembly GCA_028654395.1 of Scutellaria barbata. Classification (NCBI taxonomy): domain Eukaryota; kingdom Viridiplantae; phylum Streptophyta; class Magnoliopsida; order Lamiales; family Lamiaceae; genus Scutellaria; species Scutellaria barbata. Next base: position 4,442,955 of record CM053646.1, on the reverse strand, counting down.
TCAATTGAGTTGTATAGTTTTGAAAAATTTATGATACATTTAAATAATCATAATTTTTATTATTAATTCAAACATTGCACATAACTATGATACCTTTAATATTAAACTTTGATAAATAAATTGTGATCTAGCCAATTTATAACATTTGATAACACTCGAGATATAAAAAAAATTGAAAAAACAATGAATGAGAAATAAAATAAAATAAAATAAAAAGAATTTAAAAAAACTTAAACAAAAACTGAAAAAGAAGATAAGAAAATTTGAGGCAAACTTTAGCGCACTGTAGTGCATTTCTTTAAAAAAACTGAAACCCCTATTTCAGAGTTGATCCGAATAATTAATTAACTGCATAGCAATCGTTTATGTTGAATATTCAATTCTAAACTACTTAATTCCCTCAAAAATATATTTGAAATACTCCGAGTTGCATTTGCACTTTCCCCCTTTTCTCTCATCCATTTTTTTTTGTTTTATAAACCCTAACTTTTTCTCCGATCAAGCGATTTTAACAACTCCTTGACTTCACCGCTCCTCAATTTCTCGTCCAGGTTCGATTTGAAATATTACTACTGTTAAGAGTATGTGAATTTGACAGTAAATGTTGTAACTGCTCATAATTTTCTCTTCATTGTGCTTTGTCCGAGTTCAATTCAGATTTCGTCATTCTTGTTATTCAATTTTAGGTTCTGTTTTGGTGTAGTGTGATTAGAGATAATTATTGGTTAATCGATTCCATTTTAAATGCAAACAGCTTGTATGTATTAACTTTGAGAATTGGGATATTCTACAATGGGAATTTCTCGAGGTACTGCTTACTCATTTGATGAAGACAAGCATCTTTGTGATGTTTATATTAATATCTCGAAGGATCCAACTGCATTAGAAAACCACAGGAAAGATCATTTTTGGTCTTGTGTTACAAGGACCTATAATTCCACGAAACCAAACGCTGCAATCCAAGAACGAAACCTAAGATCGTTGCAGAGTCGTTTCCAGACCATCTATCAAGCTGTGTCGAAACTAAAGAAATGCCTTGGCCAATTTGAATGCACAAATCCAAGTGGAGCTTCTGAACTAGATCTTGTAAGCATTTATATATTTATGTGGCTTTGTTCTCCAAACCATAATGCTGTCGAAATCTTAGCATTGTCATCATGAGTTATGCAGTTAAATCGTGCAAAGCAAATGATGAGGCAAGATCCAAAATTCACAACTGCTGGATTCAAGTTCGATCATGTGTGGCCCGTTATGAAACATTGTGTACGGTTTTCATCCTCGATGCATAGGCAAATGCAAATCAATTCGTTGCTAGCTCCATTAGATAGAGTGCCAGAGTCCCCCTTGGCACCTCCTCTTGAGGCATCTTCATTTAGAGATGATAGAGCGCCAGAGTCCCCCTCGGCACCTCCTCTCGAGGCATCTTCGTTGAGAGATGATAGAGCGCTAGAGTCCCCCTTGGCACCTCCTCTCGAGTCATCGTCATTGAGAGATGAAGATGTTGGTGGTGGTTCGTCATCACAGCCATCAGAGGGTGGAAATAGCTCCAAATTGAAGAGGAAAAAAGGCGAAAGTGAAAACTCATCCGTTTTTATAAGAGCTATTCGAGAAGAAAATAAGAAGCTTCGAGATGAGAATGAGAAGCTTCAAGACTTGTTAATGAGAAGAGTCGAAAACGGAGAGCGCAATCTAGAGATGCAGAAGAAGACAATTGAGCTTGCTCAATGGAAAGAAGATAATAAAATTTTGATGTTGAATTTGGATACAATCTGTGATGTACATGTACGTGAGTGCCTTAGGAAGGAGCAACTAACTATTATTCAGAAAAGACAGATATCTACATTTACCAGGATTTATTAACAATGAGATCATTTGTTTTGTTATAAATTTCTCATAGTTTCAAGTGTTTCTCATTATTGTTTGATTACATTTTTCTAATTGTCTTTTGATATCAAACTCAAGTAATTAAATTTTTATTAAAAATGTTAATATGAAAAAAATTGAGTAGATGGGTGTTTGGTCTAGTGGTATGATTCTCGCTTCGGGTGCGAGAGGTCCCGAGTTCGATTCTCGGAACACCCCATATCCGCTCTTTTTAATTTTTTAATTGTTTTCTTGCAAGTTATATTTATAGTCATTAAATAGACTTAAACTGGAAAAAAATAGATAAATATTCTTACAAGTTATATTTATAGTCAATAAACAGACTTAAACTGGAAAAAAATAGATAAATATTTTAAGGAAATTGTTAGAATTTAAAAAATGTAATTAAACAACAATATAACTTTTGTGCCACAATAACCATAAATATAACTTTTATATATATTTAAACCTCCAAAATTCTTAATAATCGAGCTACTTGTTCATGGTTTAATTAAAGCTGGAACCAAATAAATGATATTTTACTGAATTGATCCATTTTTCTGATTCACTTTTGGAATTGTTAAATTTTCATTACGAATTAATGGTAACAATTTTCCACTTTGTAACTGATTGTCTTTTATTTTAAATATTTATTACAAGTACATTTTTAAGATATCCATTTTTTTTAACTTGTATAAGCTATGATAGGACTCACAGATGTTTGCTAAATCATACTCTTCTTTTTCTCTTTTTTTGATAGTAATTTGATGATAATATTAGTTGATTCAACTCATGTCCTAATCATTTAGATATATTTTGTGGTTTATTTGATAGTAATTTAGAGGAGTTATAATTAATAACTTGTAATTGAGTTTTTCATTTTATTCCAAATATATATATATATATATATATATATTTGGAGAAAAAAAAGAAAAAAAGGTACCTAATATTTTGAAATGATTATTTCTCATATCCTTGCAAAATCCACTTATTGTTGGTCGGTACACATGGAGTATTATGGTTGGTCTTAACCATGTCATAATGACAAGTGTGCAAATAAAGTTGACCTTCAATTTTCTCATTGGAGTTTACAGTTTATTTTATTTGAAATAATAATTTAAAATTAAATTTATCGACTACTGTTGACACTAAAACTAGAATGTCTAGAGTATTAATTTAGACCTAAACTATGAGTCATAACGCACATTGATAATAAATCCGGAATTTCTTTCAAAAGTATTCAGTAGCATTGCTTATTTTTCTCAAAATAATAAACTGATTATCCTATTTATTTTAATTAAAAAAATTGGTTGTAAATATCAAAGTCTTGGAAACTATAAATATCAAACTTTTGTAGCCACAAAGCGTCTGAAAAGTTCGCCTCAAAATAAAACCTCTGCAAAGTTTGCACCAACTATTGATCTGAGAAAGACAAACAAGGTATTGAGGATACGAGTATAATGTCTAGATCGCAGAGAACCTGTTTGATATTCGGCACTTTGGCGCTATTCTTGTTCGCTTCTGCGGTTGCAGACGATGTCGTAGTGTTGACCGAGGACAACTTTGAGAAAGAGGTCGGTCAAGATCGAGGAGCTCTCGTTGAATTCTACGCTCCCTGGTATGCTTCTTGATTCTAATTTTATTTTTTATTTTTTGTACTTCGATTTACTTGGTGATTCAATGTTCAGTACTGATGGAAATAATTATAGAATTCATATATATTTTTTTTTTTGAGTTTTTCGTTAGATCTGTGATCTTGGGTTCCAGTTGATTGATCTGGAGTTGAGTTTGACTCTCTTTATTTCATTGCTATTTCTCGATTGATTTTAGTAAGAAGTAGACGAGTTTTGATATTTCATTTTTTTTTTCCAATTAGAAACTTTTACTGAATTATTAGACGTAACTGCAAGTTATAATTTGATTTCTGGAACTAGTCAGATATTTATAGAGTTTGATGTTCGAGAAAATGGAGAAGTGTGATAGATTATTTATAAGTATACTTTTGCTTACAGGTGTGGGCACTGTAAAAAGCTTGCGCCGGAATATGAAACGCTTGGTGCGAGTTTTAAGAAGGCAAAATCAGTTTTGATTGCAAAGGTTAGTCTTTTGTGATTCAAGAAATATTGCTTTAATATTCTGAATGCTGCTTTCTAATTGCTACTTGATTGGAATTCTGAACTCTATTCGCATATATATATTGATGTGTTATAGCTTGCAACTCTGTGTGCAAGACCTGGGGTGCTTTAAAAATACAGGGAGAGATTTCTTTAATTGTCTAGGTAGAAAAATCTGATCTGGTTGTGTATATGGTTACCATAGCTTATTACCATTGTAGGTTGATTGTGATGAGCATAAAAGCATTTGCGGCAAATATGGGGTTTCTGGGTATCCTACCATCCAATGGTTTCCCAAGGGATCTCTAGAGCCGAAAAAGTAAGTTACATTAATGACATCTGGTTTCATAATATATACCCCATCTAATATTTGAAGACCCTCTTGAGTTTCAGAATTGTTCGGTTTTCAGTTACTAGTTGTGCTAGGTCCGTTCAAAAAGTGTGTCTTTATGAATGAATTTCCATTTGGTAGGTATGAAGGTGCGCGAACTGCAGAAGCCTTGACTGAATTTGCAAACATTGAAGGAGGTAAAACTTTTTGGTTTTGAGTATATTATCAATTTTTCTCTTTTTCTCCTATATCTTTAAAATTGCATAATCAATATGGAAAGTGACATAGTTGTCAAAATGGTAACCTGTTATATATGATATCTTTTCCTGAGAAAGTGATGAAGTTACATTGTTTTGTTGATGAATAGAAAAATGAAGCTTCATGTGCTATTTAGGTGTTTGTTACTTTTGAATTTGCTAATCTCTATTCTTGACAGCACTTTTAGAACCTATAAAAGCAATGCCTTCTCACTGTAATCCTAATAAATTCCGTTCTGTGTTTAGGGACAAATGTCAAGATAGCTTCGATCCCTTCAGATGTTGTGGTTCTGACTCAAGAAAACTTTGATGAGGTTGTACTTGATGCGAAAAAAGATGTCCTGGTTGAGTTTTATGCTCCCTGGTAAGTTTACAAGTACAGTATCATTGCACTTGTGTGGCAAATTGCTATGAAGTAATCTTGAAACATCTTGATAGACTCTATTTTCTGGAGTATGTTAGTAAATACGAGCTACATTCTGAATTTCTGCATTATCTTTTCCAGGTGTGGACATTGCAAGAGCCTTGCTCCAGTAAGTGCGTGTAATGTTGATATGGTATGGATATCAAAATACTATTGTAATATTCCTTACTGTATATACTTTTTCTATTTGTAGATTTATGAAAAAGTTGCAACGGCATTCAAGCTGGAAGATGATGTTGTGATTGCAAATGTTGATGCTGACAAGTACAAGGATATTGCAGAGAAGTGAGTGCTTTATTTTTCTTTTTTCTTTTTTTAGTTCCGTTTTTGGTTTTGATGTATAGTTTTATTAACCTGCTACTGCTGAGCAGGTATGGAGTAAGCGGTTATCCTACATTGAAATTCTTCCCAAAGAACAATAAAGATGGTGAAGAATATGATGGTGGCCGAGATGTAGATGACTTTGTTACTTTCATAAACGAGAAGTCTGGAACTAGCAGAGATGCCAAAGGCCAATTGACTTCCAAGGTCTGTAGAAATTAACTGAGTTCTTCCTCCTCTCTCCTGCTTGTTTCTGATTAGAATTTGTTCTCTGCCCTTGTAGGCTGGTACTGTTGAGGCCCTTGATAGCTTAGTGAAGGAATTCTTAAGTGCAAAAGATGACGAGAAAAAAACTGTATTCAAAAGATTGGAGGAGGAAGTTGATAAGCTGAAGGGTTCCACCGCAAGGTCTTTACAAAAGCTTTCAATTTTTTCATCGATTTCCTCTTTACATACGAAAACAGAAAAAAAAGAGTTCTCACATTTCTTATTCTCAATTTTGGTAGATATGGAAAGATCTATGTGAAAGCTGCTAAGAGCTGCTTGGACAAAGGCTCTGATTATGCCAAGAATGAAGTTCTACGATTGGACCGCATGCTTGCCAAGGTAAATAAAATATTCAATCTCTCTCTCTCTCTCTCTTGTGACCAACAAATTTAAATTTTATCCCATTCAACAGCCCAAGAATATCTATGTTTAATGATGTCAAAATGATGGATCTATAATCTATTATATACTCTTATGTTACTTCCACAGTTCAATTGGGAAATTATAATCATATTCTTACCACGTCTTTTGATAGAAACATGATCCCAGATGAGTGTATGTTCTTTAAGTGCGAAGGAAGTTTGTTAGCTAAACTGAGACACATGTTTTTATTGTTAATGCAGTCAATTAGTGCAGCAAAGGCCGATGAGTTCACACTGAAGAAGAATATCCTCTCTACCTTTGTTTCGGACCAGTGAGGAATCCGGGTTATTGATGCTTGTGCGTGATTCTTGCTTCCCATCTATTTGTGTTACACGTGCATGCTTGATAGTAGAATGGGAGTAAGTTAGCCTTTACCACAAAGCATAGACAACACCTTGTCTCCATCACACTAGTATACTAATAATGTATCATTATTTTGACATAGAGAATTCACGATTATACTTTCCTTTTGACAATTGACGGCAAAAAAAAAAAAAAAAAAACCTTGACAGTTATTACCAGATTTTAATTAATCTCTCTCTACTTAAATTTGGAGTGGTTTTTTTTTTTTTTTTTTGTGGTTAAAAATGTCATGTCTTGATTTTATTATTTGAGCAAGTTTTACACTAGGATATGGCTGAAATTAAATTTAAATTAAATTATTCGATACTACAGATCGTCTGGGTTCAAAATCTACTGAATTTATGATCTATTTCTCATCAATCGATTACTCAGTTTTCACATTGGATAAAATTTATGAAATTTTCTTCAATATCAGAATTCTTTATCAAATATCATGGAATGCATGGGTGTTAGATTAGTAAAACTCTTCAATCTCTTATCAAATGGCCTTTTAGAGGCGTAGTCATATTCCAAATTATTTACCTTCTTAATTAGAATCCAATTTTCCCACTATCCATATATCAGAAAGAAATCTAATTTTGCGAATCAACATTTTTGATATATTTCACTCTTCACCCCACCCCTGATTCAAGAATGACAAGAGAGATTGTTTAAGGGTGTTTTAATCCAATTTAAATTGGATAAATTAGAATACAAAATGAAATAAATAAAATTTAGTGTAATAATGAGATCCCGTTTTTAAAAAAACCCCAAATCAAAATGGAATCGTAGAATTACGATTGGTTTCAATTCGGTTCCCATTTTTCAGATGAGAAAAGGGTCAATTTTTCACAATTTTTTATAATTTTGCCCAAAATACCACAATATATAAGGATTAATTCTCATATCATAATTGTTAAAATTTATGCCCCAAATACAACAATTTTGACTAGGTCAAATGTGTAAGTTTGATGGGACATAACTGCTCAGTGACATGTGTATCACACACTCAATTGTTATACGAATTTTTTTTTTTCCTTACACGAAATTCGTCGTGTAAGCAAAAAAAAAAAATTTTAATTTTTTAATTATTTTTTTTCCTAACACGAATTTCGTGTAAGCAAAAAAAAAATTTTAATTTTTTTTCTTATACGAAATTAATTTCGTATAATAATTGAGTGTGTGATACACATGTTATTGAACAGTTATGTTTCATCAGACTTACACATTTGACCTAGTCAAAATTGTGGTATTTAAGACATAAATTTTAACAATTGTGATATTTGAAACTTAATTTATAAAAAAATTGGTACATGGGACCTAACCATTAAATTTTGTGATAAATAGGCCAAAAATTTAAGAAATGATGGTATATGGGGCATTTTTCTCTTTTCCAGATCGCATAAAAATATGTATCATTTGAGATAGGGGTAAAATGGGAAAGGTACAACGAGCGCATTAACTATTATCACTGTAAGACGCCTAGCTACAAACTAACAACCCATAAAAGAAAAGTTGCAAAAGAAAAAAAAAAAAAAAAAGGACAAAAAAGAAAAAAGTTGAAAAAAGGGTAGTGAGTGATTCTTTGAAGGTAATGGAGGAAGAGGAAGCTTCTCAGCGCCTCATTTACTACTTTTTTTTTGGTCTTCGCTGATGTGCTAACAACATTACCCATTGTTTTCTTCGAAAAGATAAAGCCCACAATGTTATAAATGCCTATAGTTATTTTTGGAATATTAAGGATATTATATATATATATACATAGAAATAATAAGTATAATAAATTATTAACTAAATGGAACGGTATAGGACAATTTCAACATTATATTTGATAATATTGAAAAGTAAGCTCCACTTAGCCATTTTATTCCCTTAACCACTTTTCATTTGTTCATTTCCTGGTTGATAGCACTTTAACATTCAATGATTGAGATTAATTTAAAATATCAAAGTGTAACAAAAAAAAACAAAGTTTGTACACTAATGTGTAAAATTTTATAAAGTTTGGATAGCAATATATAATTACCCCTACAATAAATGATAAATTACTTTGTTGGTAAAAGTTATAAGGATGTTCTACTTTTATTTTATTTTCAATTTGATCATTGAAGTATTCTAATGTTTACACTTCATCATCACAAACTACGTATCCAAAACTAATAATTGTCCACAATGGCAAAAACAAGGATTGTGTAGATTCTGAAAATTACCAAAATTGACATTGAGAAATTTACATATTTAGCTAAGTTGAATTAAATAATACAGCTACAAATGTTTTAAAATTTCACAATTTTCAATTATTAATTATATCTATTGATTGTTATCAAGAAAAATATAATATTAGTGCATATAAGTAAGTAACCAACTAACAGACTATACTTAGATTTTTGACAAAATATGTAACAAATGATTTTTATAACTTGATGGAGGGATTATCTCTATAATTAGTTTAACCTAAATTAATAATAATATCAATTTATTTATTTAATCATTCCGGTAATACATTTGTTTAATATAATATTTTTGATTAAAAATTGAAAATTTCCATTTCTTCTGACAAAGCTGAATACAAAGACTCCGCTTATCTTGAATAACAAAACGTGTAATTATCTATGTTGACTATAAAGAAAACCGTACGTAAGTAGAGTCAAAATAATTATTCTGATTCTAAAAAAAGGGGCAAACAAGTTGTTAGAAGATATAGATATATATATAATTCATATATAGACCACGGAACTTTTTGACCCAAAACCCAAGTACTTTTCCATAAGTGTGAAGAGTAGACTAAGACAAGTCTTCCTTTATATTTGATTTTGGAACATACTCCCTTCCTTCCTACACTTAATTGCACAATCCACACAATATATATAAAACCTCCTTCATCCCAACCACTTTAATTCTACCTCACTCTACATACATCGATCCAAATCTTAAAAATAAAAAATCATTATTTCTCACAAATTTATTAGAATTCAATATGGCATGTTGTTCGAACATGGGTAGCCTCCCAGACGACTGCGTTTCGAGGATTCTATCATTCACATCTCCTAAGGATGCATGCACAATGTTGGCTGTCTCTAAGGATCTTCGAAACCCTGTTGAGTCTAACGTTGTATGGAACAAATTCTTGCCTACTGATTATTCCAACATTCTATCTTCACTAAATCGTGTTTCTCCTTTGCCGTTTTCGTCTAAAAAGGAACTCTTTTTTCTTCTCTCCGACTCCGTCCTTATAGATGCAGGTTCTAAGGTATGTTTGATCATCACTGTTTATAAATATAATTTTGTTTTTGGGTGATATTAATGATGTGATGATGATCATATTGTGTTGCAGGCATTTGCATTGGAGAAATCGACGGGTCGAAAATCGTACATTATTTCAGCTACAGAGCTTTCAATTTTGTATGGTTGTGAAGAAAGCAAGTGGACCTGGAAATCCATTCAACAATCAAGGTACATCACCTATCTTAGCTTCCTTTTTTGGGCTGTTTAATTCTTTCATGGTCGTTAGAAATTAAGTTACATATTTTTTATTCTTTTAGTTTGTACCTAATTCAACGAATACATACTTCTTTGATTGTTATTTAGGGTTGAATATCATTTTAATTCACACAACTCTACAGGTTTGCTAAGGTGGCTGAGCTTATAACAGCAGAAAGGATAGAAATAGAGGGCAAAATAAGATCTCAAACACTATCTACAAACACAAACTATGGTGCTTACCTAGTCTTCAAAATTAGTGATCATGCATTTGGGCTTCACACCATACCATGTGAGGTTTCCATTGCATTGGGAGACAGAGTTTTGACAAGAAACACAGCCATTTTACGCGATCCAAATAACGAAAAACTGCAGCTTCAAGGCTTGTTCTACGGAAACAGGGTGCAGAAGATGACAGAGATGGTGACCAAAGGCGACGAAAGGGCTGCTCAGAAGAGACAAGATGGATGGTTAGAGATCGAGATTGGAGAATTCTTTGTTGGTGCTGATCATCAAACTGATGAGGACATTGCAATGACTGTGATGGAGGTTAAGGGTTTTCAGCTTAAAGGAGGACTCATTGTAGAAGGGATTCAAGTTAGGCCTAAGCCCTAATTCTATTCCTCATTTTTTACTTTTTTCCAATTCTTTTATATTTCATTTTTTACATCCATTTGGATTGGTGCAATATGTTACAAGGCTTTTCATTCATTCATGGTCATGTGATCATGGTAGTTTGCAGTTCATATATTCAAAATGAAATAAAAAATTAGTGTCTCAAGCTAATTGAATTGCAACATTAGTGGTTTTATTCTATCCTATGAATGTATGGGTTTCTATTTTCTAATTCTTTTTTTTTTTTTTTTTTGGGTTTTGTTGGTGAAGTAATGTGGGAATTTCATTAAGACCTCAATTTTGTCACGGTTGGGAAAATTTGCATCTTTTATCCCATGAAGGTGTTAAATTTTCAATCTTATATTATTTTTGGGGAAAAATGTTAAAATGCCTACCGTATATTAATAATATATAATAATCACATCTCTTAATTATATGAAAAGTGAAATTTAAATATATCTTGGATATCTGATATATAAGCAGTGGACACATATTAATATGTTCATGATGGGTAGGGTATAGGGGTGGAGATTGGAACTGAAATTTCCGATATTCGCCGAATTCGATCCGAAATTTTCCGTCTGAAATTTTTCGATTTTGGAATGAATATTTTTAATCCGAAAATCTGAATTCCGAATTCCGAATTCCGATTTTTCCGAAAATTTTCGGATGGAAATTGGAATTAGTTTTGAATTTTTTGGAAATTCTGAAATCCGATCCGAAATATTTCCGAAATTCAATTTTCCGAAATTTCGATTTCCGATCCGATCCTATTTCCAAATTTTCCGTCCGAAATTTTTCGATTTTGGAACGAATATTTTTAATCCGAAATTCGAAAATCGGTGAATATTTTTAATCCGAAATCCGAAAATCCGAATTCCAATTTTTCCGAAAATTTTCGGATGAAAATTGGAATTAGTTTCGATTTTGGAACGAATATTTTTAATCCGAAATCCGAAAATCGGCGAATATTTTTAATCCGAAAATCCGAATTCCGATTTTTCCGAAAATTTTCGGATGGAAATTGGAATTGGTTTTGAATTTTTTGGAAATTCTAAAATCCGATCAGAAATATTTTCGAAATTCAATTTTCGGAAATTTTGATTTCCGATTCGATCGGATTTCCAAAATTATAAAATGTAGGAGTTAGTAGAGACATTTGAGAATTGAACACAAGACCAACACAAGACCTCCCACACTCAAAGCACAAAACTTACCATCAAACCAATAATAATTGTTGTAAATAATTCAAACATTTTATACTATATACTAATTGTTGTAGAAGAATACTATATACTATATATAATATAATATATTTTATATACATTTACTAAATGTAAATATAAATATACATATTATAATATATTTTATAATACTATATACTATATAATATATTTTATATACTTTATACTATTTGTAAATATAAATATACATATTATAATATACTTTATAATACTATATATTATATAATATATTTTATATACTTTATACTATATGATAGTATATAAATATATTATATACTATAGTCTATAATTTATACTGTAGTTTTTTAGTATTATTTTGTAATATATACTATATACTATAGTTTATATTGTAGTATCTGTAGTTGTTTAGTATTATTTTATAATATATACTATATATTATAGTTTATACTGTAATTGTTTAATTATATTATATACTATATACTATATATTATATACTTTATTACATATAATATAGTTTATATTGTAGTTTTATTTTATTCTATATACTATAGTTTATACTGTATACTATATATAAAGTATAGTTTATACTATAATTCTATTTTATAATATATACTATATATTATGATAATTTGCTAAAATATGAATTTGTTGTTACGTAATTTTTCTTAAAATTTAAGTGCAATGAATTAATGTAAACATGAATATTTAAGTAATTCCAATAAATTGATACATGCGTCCATGAATATAATAGTTAATTGTGATATTATACATGAATATATTTAATTAGTTACAAAGAATTGGTTGATGTATGAATATAATCAATCAAACATGTATATGAATTCATTTAGTTTCAATACTAAGATATTAGAAAAGGCTATATAACTAATAGACCAATTAATTAATTCCGAAAATTTCTGAATTTTTTAATTTTTGAAAATTCAGAAAAAATATCCGAAAATTTTCGAAATTTTCGAAAATTCCGAAATCGGATTGGATTTCACATTTCCGAAATTTTTTGGATGGAAATTGGAATTGGTTTTTCATTTCCAAAATTTTTTGGAATTTTTCCGCAACCCCTTATTTTCGATCCGTCCGATCTCCACCCCTAAGGTAACATGACTGTTTATTTATGTGGTGGAAATTTTAAGTTTTTAATTTTGGAATTTGTGTGATGTGAGGACAAATCGAATTGAAGTTGCATTTTTATTCGGAGCGACTTATTTTATTTGGATTTTTTTGTAAAACATGGAGGAATTAAATTTGTAATTGTCGGTAACTCTGAGGTGATTGACTTTTCAGCGCTTTATAAACTATTTAATAAACCTAAAAATTACTACTAAATAGCACATAAACATTAACCTCTAATAAAAAAAAACGTATAAAAATCTAATTTTTATTAATTACTTCATTCCAATGATGACTTTTATCATCCAACATTGAAATTCAATTATTTGATTGCCCATTTGTCCAAATATAATAATTGGATACAATTCACGACAATGGGACATGGCCCAAATCATGAGCACAAGTCAAAAACTTCGGGTTCGGTTCACCTGCTTTTTACAAAATGCGCTAAACCCAACTACCATAACTAGGGGCATCCTCGTCAATTACCGTCAAAATTCCCATATTAATATTTTCATTTAATAATTCCCCATTCAATTGACAATTAATTTTGCAGACATCTACATTGAGAAAATATATGGTACATAAATACAACACCATAATAAAATACATCTTCACCAGCAAAATGTGGAAATAAACAAAATAAAAAATCAAGAATTTAGTATTTTTGGGACTCAAATAATTTCATATGTTCGAATGAGTGAGTTGTGATCTTATCTAAAAAGAACATATTAAGAGCAAGTATTATCCTTATTTAAATTAGATGGAGGGAACAATAATACCCCCATGTTAAAAATAATAAAATACATGTTGCCATATCAGAGCATTAAGACCAAAACAATGGAAAAGAACAACATTGCATTTATAATATTTGATATAGTTGCTTCTATAGTTTATGAAATATAAAAATGGAATATATATAATTGAGTTAGATAAATATTACTCTAAATAAAAATTCAATTAAATATTCGAGATTTATAAAAATGGAAGACAAGTCTATGTGTATGGATTGAGAGTAATTATTTTGCATTTTGAATTAGTTTTCATTTATTTTGCAAGTAATTGAACAGGAAGCTAATAAATTCCATGCTTCCAAAATTTACCTTTTACCTCCATGGCCATTTATTTAACGTCTCTATTTACATCAAGATATGATTATATAATTAATAATATATATGCGTGTGTGTACTGTTGAGGCAGACAGAAAAAGAACAGTAACTCTGTATAGAAATTTTTTGCTTATTTCAGCATTCTCTCCTTACGCCGGTACTCTGTCTCTCTCTCTCTCTCCTCACACGAACGAACGAAGTTTTCCCGAGTTTTCTTCTTTTCCTTTTGCCTGATAGTATCTTGGGAAAGAAACATCTGCTTGATTATTCAAGATTTTGAGTAATTATCCTTCTATATCCATTTATTTGAATTGATATACGAAGATGCGATTACATTGTTAACTCGTGTTTTTTTTCTTTCTAATTTGTTCTGCTCCGCTTGAATATTGTTGTTTTTTAATTGGAATTTGATTAATTGCTGAAAGTTGTGAATGGTCATCTGAGTTGATTCGATCTAGGGTTTCTTCTGGGATTATCGTTTTAGGGATGAATCAGATCGGTAGGTTGGTTTTGGGGTTTATTCGTTTTTTTGGGAAATTAGTTTGAAGATGGCATCTTTAGGGCTTGCTTTGCGATTTTGTGTTGTAATTTAGCTTATGTGATTGAGTTTATATAGAAATGTAAAAGGATCGAGAATCTAGACTGTTTGATTTGGTAACTTGAAATTTTGTCAGAGACAAGTTACATGAAAATATTTATCTTGCCGTTTCTGGGGGATTTACATTTACTGATCCAGCGCATGGTGTGTGAATTACTGGGAAAGAACTTGATCTAGGAATTAATTTGTGAGGCGTTTATTTGGTCTTGCTTGATTTTCAACAAGGAATAGAACAAGAATTAAGTATATATTTCTCAGCAATATGTAAATTGATGTTTTATCTCTACTTCATTTTTATGGCATCCTGTATGGTAATGTAGGAGTGCTATGCATTTCAACTTCATATCATATCTTCTAATTATGGATGCTTGAGCAGATGGCAAAGGGAAGCAGAATTGGACACAAGCGCAAAACCAGGAACAAGGTACGATTGGAGAAAAGAGGTTCAGATGAGTCTGATGAAGATTATCAGGTAGATGAAGATGAGATGTTTGATGAGTCCGAGGATGAGTATTGCTCTTCTCTTGCTGAGGATGAAACGGACGAGAGTTTTGGGGAATTTGAGGATGAGGATGAAGAGGAGTGGGTAGAAAAGAAGGTTAAAACTAAGAAGTCTGGAATGGTGAGAGGGCGAAAGAGCGCTCAAACGAGAAAGAAAAGTGGGGTAGTAAAACCGAGAAAGAAAAAGGTAGATCACAGTGAAGGAGAGGATTATGATGATTATGATTTTTCTGGTGCTAAGCAACGGAAGAAAAACAGAGTATCACATAAAGAAGAGGAAGATGATGACATTGGAATTATGTCTAGACATGATGAGGATGAGTTTTTTGATGAGAAGCCGAGAAAGAAATTCACAGAGGATTCTTTTGGTGAGGATCCTAAAGAGAAAGATATAGTTTCATACAAGGAAGAAAATGATGACGATGATTATGTCGAGTCTGATGATTCTGATGATGAGGAATTTACTCCAGGTGAGGTTTTGAAAATTACCCAAAGGAAACCGGTTAAGAAAAGGCGTTTGAGAACAAGAAATAGATCTAATCTTTCTAAGGAATTCAAAGATGAGAACCATACTACAATAAAAAAGAAAACAATCAAGGAATGGGGTTGGGGCAGGAGGAAGAAAACAACATTGAGTTCCGATTCAGATTTTGTGAGCTCAGCATCATCTGATTTTGAATACACCATCTCAGAAGAAGAGAGAGAACAGATTAGAGAAGCTACTGAATTCTGTAGTAAGCCGAACACTAGTCTGAGGAGTTCAAGTTCTTCGAAGATAATTAAAGAGGAAGAATTAGTGCCTCCAAAAAGAAATCGTCCTGTAAGAAAGGGCAAACAAAAAGTGGTAGATTTAAATATTGAGATAGGGAAGCAAGTTTGTGGGATTTGTCTGTCCGAAGAAGGGAAAAGAACAGTCAGAGGAGTCTTGAATTGTTGCAGTCATTACTTCTGTTTTGCTTGCATCATGGAATGGTCAAAGGTGGAATCACGCTGCCCTCTTTGCAAGCAAAGGTTTGCAACCATCAGTAGAACTGCACGAGCTGATGAAGGGCAGGATTCAAGGGCTGTTTTCCCAGTTCCCGAGCGCGATCAGGTATCAATTCAAACTATTTTGAATTTATATGAGCAAGACAAAGTGTTATTTTGTAGTTGACTCTTAAACTCTACTTATATCCTATTGATGAATACTATCAGGTTTATCAGCCATCTGAAGAGGAGCTTAGGGGCTATCTTGATCCATATGAAAATGTGCTTTGCAGCGAGTGTCTTCATGGTGGGGATGATGCACTCATGCTTCTATGTGATCTCTGTGACTCACCTGCGCACACTTACTGTGTTGGTCTGGGCCGTGAAGTACCAGATGGTAATTGGTACTGCGATGGCTGTAGGCCTACTGCCCTTGCTTCCTCAAATGCTCAAGGTCTGAATCATATTCCTGATCTTGGAACAACTAACAATTTATCTGTTGGTTCATCACCTGTTTCTACTGTTCGTGAAACATTTGATCTCAATGAGGCATATGTACCTGAGACCCCATCGACCCAGGTGGCTGGGTACTCTCAATCACCTAGACATTCAATTGGGCATTTTCAGCCTACTTCACCTTCATCTGGATCCGGGGCATTTACTCTGTATGATAGAAGACGGATACAGCGCCAGATACATCAACTTCTTAATAACAGAAGTAGACAACCTGAGGCTGTGGCCTCAGCATCAGCGGTCAATCTTTTTGGTTCATCAATTGGTCGAGGAATGATAGCAACTCCCATTATGCCGGCGAGGATGGCGCCGCAAAATATCTATCCCCAGGGAAGATTAGCAGACTATAACACACCTTCATTGTATAATAATAGAGAAGCCTTCTCTCCCAGATTAAGCAGTTTGAGAGAGGAAGCACTTCACAATCAAGCTTCGACATCCAACGGTTCCAGTTTTGGTGGATTATCACAACGTGAATATGCTGGGGTAAATGGACGGATTGTTGGAGGATTGAGTCATCAGCAACTGCATCCTTGCAGTGCCACATCAAACACGGGTGCTGATGCTTCCACATCACCATTTCAATTTCCAGAGGTGAGCCACTCTTCATAGGAAAAAAAACCGACCGCAATCATGGTTAGAGGTCATTTTTAGAGTCTTAAAGAAATAAGGTTGGATATACCTGCATACTTTTGAGAAAATAACTTGCTACTTATATCATTATATCACTAAATATAGAAGGCATAGGTTAAATCATCAAATCACAATGGCCCTACTCTTGTTTTATTTTTATTTTTGTGTTGCTTTGCCAAAAAGAAGTTTAGAAGCTTAATAACATCTATGAATCAATATTTTTACATATTCTTGCATATTTGTGAAAATTTTCTTACCCTACATAATTAAATCACATGAACTTACTTTTCGTATTAATCACTTTCATTGCATATTTCCAGGCAACTACTTATTAATTCTTGTTCACTTGGGTCTGCTAACAGGCTACAGTAACTTCAAGGACATTGCAAGGATCTCTGCACACACCATTTTAGCTGCCGTCGCACTCAAGCAATATTGTTAATGGACTATCCGACCAAAGACTGGCAGGTACACAGTTCTCAGAAATTGAAGCTTACTGCTTAACTTATTCATGTTGCTTCATAGGAGAATGTGGTGAGGGACGAAAATGTCACACCCTTCTTGTCCATGGATCATGCTTCTTGGCACGAGTGAAATTGGCTTTGGCTCAAAATTCTTTCTCTCAGCTTGACTCCATTGTTTGGAGCTGAAAATCTTTTTCTTTTCTTGAAATATTAGTGTAGGATTTATTCGATTTTGTTGAAGGCAGGGATGTTGACTAACAGAAGGAGATTAGGTGGTTGGCTGCAGATATTTGTTATTGGTATATATGCCGTATGGCTCCACGCAAAGGCCCTTTGTAGTTTGTACAATATTTATTCATGGAGTTTTATTCGAATTTCGGCAGTTGGGGGTTTATCTATGGTTTTCAATGCCTATTAATACTAATACTTTTTCTTTAATAGAAAAAATAAGCAATATGAAATTCAAATTTCCTAGAAAAATCAATGGAATTTAAAAGATCCTTTGTTATAAATTTCTTTTACAATTCAATTTCTTGTTTAGTTAATGATATTATTATAAAATATTTGCTCTTGTTGTATTATGACTAGAAATATGTAATTCATATTCACCAATATTGTATTGATTAAATTTCACATTGGTCTTTATTTCATTGAAATTCATTTTTTTTATTAATTCAATGTGTTATATAAAGTCATTATATTTTGATGTTTACAGATAAAATTTAAATATTGAAATAGGTTTTTAATTATGATCAAATATTAATAAATTAGAAAAATAAGAAAATGATAATGGAATGTTATGGAATTATTTCTTTTGGTGCAAATTTGGTGCGAGAATAGTTCGAGATGACTATGTTAGGTAGGGTAAGTTTTACATCTAAATGACAAATTTTTGCATCAACTTAATAACCAAGTGTTGGCGATAGGCTTATGACACAATATTTGTCGTTTTCGACAGAAAATGTTCTCAAAATTTTATCTATTTTTGTGTGTAATATTTTATGTTCCCCTAATTTACAATAAAGTTCAAGTTCTATTTCATGTATATCCTGTTTTAATTATCCAATTATTTCAAATTTTAATTTTGTGTTACTAACTCAGTTTCAACAAAACAGATTATTTGATAAATATATATAGTATTAAAATTAATTAATAAATGGTTAAAATTACGAACACCAACATTTTAACATTAACGAGATTTGCAATACAACCATACAAGAGAACAATGTTAATTTTACACGCTTCATGAGCCTAAAAATAATCTTGAAATGCATGCTACAAAACCTTGTAAAAGACACAAATACTGAAACGAAATTAAAAGTACATTTACTTAAACTTGAAGAAAATAATGTAATAATCAGGCACGTAATTTAGTAAATTTTTGAGTAGCAGAAATGAAAAAGTTTTCACAAGTTTTATTAAAAAAAAAAAAAAATCTACATAATTAGTCAAAAATAAAACAAAGGTGGAAATTTTAGCTCAATATAATTTATACCTAAATTCTAATAAATAACATACAGTGTTAAATTTCCTTAATGTTTTGCATAGTTTCTAGATTAAAGAACGGATCTATCAAGTCCAAATCATCAAAATAAAAATAAAAAGTAAATCAGAAAATAATAATGCAACAAGTTTTATCACCATCATCTTCTTCATGAAAGCAGGAAAGAAACATAAACAAGAGAAAGCATAAGCAAAACAAATGATATGAATCTCAGAACCTACAACTAACTCTACATAGCATAGATTACATTTATTACTACAAACTTATTTCAACCTCTTTCCATTTCGATACATATGATATAGCCACCCCACCCCCCTCATCACCTTCAATAACTTGTAGCTGGCTTATAAATTAACATCATCGAGCATCATTGATAGCAGCAATCCCTGAACAAAGTCGCTTTGCTTTGCCTTCTCCTCCTGATCTTTTATCGACATTGGAGCCTGCTGAACCTTTCTGCACGACATAAACCAATAACAAACATTAATAGCAGATCAGAACCTTGATCGAGCTTCAATACAACATATAGTTTGATAGACAAGGTTCTGTACTTCAGGGATCACAGAAGGATAGAACTTTAAAGCAATGCAAGAAAGATTAACAGCTGCAGAGCAAAACCATAAACTGGATATGTTGTTATCAAATTTGAAGAACCATCAAACAAAGACTATATAAACAATGAAAAGGAAGACTTTCATGGTTCATACTAATTCCGAACATGCAGTTCTGCAAAAAGATTTAGTGCGTTGTTTCCACAGGTATCTGGATCTCAGTGCAGATTCTTGATCGCATTTGCAACACAACACTTGGTCGAATATAGGCATGCATTGGCAAGTGTTGACTTATGGATTTTGTGGATCCATTTATACACTTACAAAAACAGTAATTGTAGACATTTATCACGGAAAAGATAATATAGGATCTTTTGCATCGATTACCTCTCTGAAACGCTGCTAGTTAGGCTTTTCTTGGCTAATGTTGACTCAGCTGAAGAGTGTGATGGAGCTTCATAATCTTCAACCATCGGCAAAATAAAGGATGATAAGAGTGGGTCAGGTGCTGCATTATTTGAAGAAACTATGCAGGAAGACCCTCCAAAAAGGGACTGCAAATTCCCTTCTCTCAGCTCCCTCCTCAACAAAGAAAGCGTTGAATGTGAACCAGATTTTCGTGACTTTCTCTTGCGCTGCATGTAAGAACTAGTCAAGGAACTCATGTTGGATGGTTTAGTAGCTTGAGTTATTACAGAATAGAGCATGCAACATTGTTTCCATTTCATAATGAAGAACCAATTAGCAGAATCAACAACCAAGGAGAAATAAATATCGTTTAGTAACTATGAATGATGAGTTCGAGAAAACCACAAAATAACTGAAAATGTTAAGCACTCTAGAAAAGGATATCTTAAAGATGTTCCCATGTTGCAAGGTTATATGAGCTACCATATCGACACCCACCCTCATCGCACAAACTGGACACACCTGCAATGATAATACACATGTTAATACTTTCCTAACAGAAAACATCTTAGTAAGTATCATACACATTCTTTGAAAACAAAGAAGCTAAAATTCACCAAGTTATATAGGGGAAGTTATTTTTATAAAAGAATTTGTTTATGAATCTCTCACTATCTCAAAATACATGTAAGGTATCATTTCAACATATCACACAATGGATTTAAATAATTATGTCTGAACTTTATTAAACAGATAAGAGAGTCATCAATCAGTATAAGTGACATCAAACTCAGCTTTGCGAATTAAATAATGCGTGATATCAGATTTCATAAATGCTCCTTTTTGTTCAGATAATAACAATATAATAGGAGAAAGAGATCTTCACCCCATTCTTGGCTTCTATAGGATGCTCGTCATCAATGTGGCAACAAAGTCCCACAATATCAAAATAATCCGAACAAAAAGGGCATGGATATTCCTCCCTTATATCATCATCCATGTCGATTTCCTCAAAGCCCATCAACATTTCTGCATCAAAGCTGTCCCATTTCATTCCTACAACAAATACACAAAGCCCAGAAATCCATCAAACACGAAAGTTACAACCGCCATAAACTAGTTGCAAAATCTATCAAACCCCACATAAAAATCCTATCTTTAAGGGCAATACAACAAAACTACACATAGAATACCATCTAGCATTCAAATTTGAACTTTTAAGTGTCAGAAAAACCCACATATTTCTGAAGCATTCATTGAACTATGCAACCCCAAAAAGCACCAACTCATAAAGACCAAACATAATAAGATCACACTTCTACTTTGAAAACCTGCAATTCCACCGAAAACCCAAAACTTCAAAGATATTACACAAAAAATTAGTCAAATTTAACAAACCCTAGATTATAAAAATTCAATCTTTACCATGATAATTGCAGCACCAAAACACGTAAAGCCCATAAAACTACAATCTTCAACGAAAACTAAATCAATTCAACATCTGACAAGAAGCCCAGATGAAAACTACACATGTGAGAGGTGAATAAGAGGGCAAGGCGTTTACCAGATCGAGATTGAAGAGCAGATTGATAGCGTTTGGAGGCAGAAGACAAACGAGCAGCCCAAGAATTAGCATCCATATCTTCCTGTTTTCTCAACCCCAAATTGAATAATGGTTTGCAAATCTGAGCTCTCTTTCTCTCAAGAGCTGATTGAACCAATCAAGGGTGTGCCTGATCAGTGATGTTCGTCCCCGTAAATTGTCCTGATTTGTGGATTTTTGTGAGAAGTGAATGAGATGACGATGGCGGTGGGATGAGAGAGAGAGAGAGAGAGAGAGAGAGAGAGAAAGAGAAGAGGGCTTGCCTTTGCAAGGTGAAATGAAAATCACCGAGAGGGATCAGAGAGTTGTCTTCCATACACCTTTTATATTATTTTTCTTTAAATTTTCATTTTTTTTTTCCTTTTATGGATTTCGGTTTTCTGACAGCTTGACGTGTTATTGTTGTCTGAATTTAATTACTCCGGAATCTATGATCAGATTTTTAGCATAATTTTGGACAGTATTTTTGGTAAAAATTAATAATATTTCATTTTCTTCAATAAAGAACAATGATATATATTAAGTATATCCAAAAGGCTATTTCGTACAGTATGCCATAATTACTATTTGCAATATCTTTCTCGTTCTAAATAGTGTTTAAAAAATCAGATTTTTTATTATTTTTATCTATAATTAGGAGATCTATCCACTGATCGAATTCTCTAAAAATACTTTATTTCAATTTCAATTAGATTGTTTTTTATAACTCAGTTATAATCAATGTGTGCTGCACAATATAATATATATATATATATATATATATATATATATAAATTATCATAGGTGCTTCTGTTATATAAGTTTTTGTAGAGAATAAATGATAAAAATTTGGAGATATTTTATATATATATAATATTTTCAAAATTTATATTAATTAATATACTAATAAAGCAATATGTTTGTAAATAAATAAAGCGACCTCTTAATGAATCAAGACTGGTCTCAAATTCTCAAAATTGATTCTGAATAATTCTTACAATATCTTTCTCTCTAACTCTATATTGTTTAGATAATGTATAAAAATATAATAATTTCCACAACACCATAATATATGTTTTTAGGTTCATACACCCCAGAGTTGGTTAGATGTGGAAAGTTGACCAACTTATTTTTGGGCAAAAATCACCAAATTAATCAGTTTTTTTATAAAATACCAAAAAATATAAATTAGCTTTAGTAATTATAATTTATTCTTCCAATAAAAGTATATAGGTATTAAAAACTATACTATATCTTTTTATTTAACGGAAATTATTAATTTATTTATTCTCTATAGAAATCGGGATTGACTGCGATAATCCTGTGCAGTAAGTTATGTTAATTTGCAAATGGGGGATCCACACTCAATTCCTGAAGTAGGCCCCACGTAAAACCCACCTTCCATTTCAATTCTTCAACCTTCGTCTCAGAAAATTCGCCAACCCAAACGCAGCCCGAATTCCAGCCCGTACCTTTTCCCGGTTTCGATCGACCCCTCTATCTGGCCCGATTGAAGTTGAGCTCACTGAATTGCCGATTCCGCACTTCGCCATTCGCAGATCTATTTTGAACTGAAACAATTTTGTGATTTGATCTTTATACTTCCGTTTATGTGTTGGGAGATTCTGTGAAGATATTCTCTATTTTTTCTTTATTTAATGGCGACGAGGAATAGAACAATTTTGTATAGAAGGTACAGGGATGCATTGAAGAGCGTCAGGGTCCCGGCAGGCTCGCCGTCGCCGAGCTCCGCCAGCGGCGGAGGTCCTGTGATCGAGCTTTCGACGACGTCGTTGCTTAACCCTAACCGATCTTACGCTCCTTTAAGTACTGAAGATCCCGGAACGTCCAGGTATTTATTACCCAGTGTGTCTTGAGATTTGTTCAAATATTTTGCCAGTTTTTGATACAATCCGCTGGTTGACATTATTTTCCTTAATTGGTGAAATACTGTAATTCGAGACTTTTAATATGTATTTCTAGCACATCCAGAAAAGGAGCCGGAAATGTACCAAAGAACATGGTCGAGTTTCATTATGATAGGGTCTTATGTGAATGGAGAATTGATATTGTTTTAAATGGTTAACAATTTTAAAGTTGTATCTGGAAATGTGAATCCTTGCAAAACCTTGTAAGGCTTTTCAGTTGTATTTAAGTGATTCATATAGAACAACATGACCTTTGTTCTAGTACCAAATGTAGGATCGAGCACAGTTGCTACACAACTCAAAATTTAAATGGGGGCTCCTGCCCAAGATCCTTAATTGAATGTCATTGCAGTTGCTGGCACATAGATCGAAAATTTATTCCCAACCATTGTTATGAGGGCCATTGCTGCCTCGCAGCAGAACATGTAGACTTATTTCATATTGCGAGCATTCTGTTAATATTCCTTCTTTAAGTAGTAGATTCAAGTACAAACTAGTACTTGGACTATAGCTAACAAAAGAGGGATAAGAAAACAGATATAGGGAATAGTCATAACTGTTTGAGTCCTCCTATCTCATCTACTTGATAACTGTCTTTTGTTCAAATTCTGATCCAAAAATTCATATATCCCCTCCCACCTGGTCTAAATTTGTTTCCCCTATTAAAGTAGGGGAACAGTTGCAGTAGGTTTACCACCAGCTTGGGTTGATGTTTCCGAAGAGATTGCAGCTAATATACAACGTGTGAGGGGAAAGATGGCTGAGTTAGCTAAGGCTCATGCCAAGGCTTTAATGCCTTCATTTGGAGATGGTAAAGATGATCAACGCCATATTGAAGCACTTACACAAGAGATAACTGATCTTTTAAAGAAATCAGAAAAAAAATTACAAAAACTCTCTGCTGGTGGGCCTTCGGAGGATTCAAATATCAGAAAAAATGTGCAGGTACGATGTATAATCTTATATTTCTTGAATTGTATGTGACTACAAGCAGTTGTGATAATCTTCCATGTCCTGAATTGTATCGACTACTAACAACTCTGTTAGTTTGAATGCACTGAAACTGCATAACACAGATCTGCGATAGAATTAATTTTTAACTCAAGCAAAAGAAACTGTAATTTGTTGGTTGATTATTGCAAACCTGCCATGAACTGGGGAATTTATTAAGGTTTTTTAAGCAAACTTAGTGAGAATGAGGAGCTAACTTAATGGATGTGTATCCTCATATACATCTCCCTTTTAAACTTCTTCCATCATTGCAGGACGTCACAAGATGCAAAAATTCAATAAATAGAATAATTAATTATGGTGGCTGTGGCTATTCGTTATTCAGAGTTATGGTTTTTCACATCTGAACTAAGGATTACTTGCAATATGATGTTGCTTATTTCACATGTTCAGCAGTTTCATCTTCTTTCTGGAATACGTTTTTGATTAGATATAGTCTTCATTATACTTGTGGAGATAGTGCTTAGACTGTATTTTTCTTTGACAGAGGTCGTTAGCTACTGATCTTCAGACCCTCTCAATGGAGCTACGTAAGAAACAGTCCACATATTTGAAACGACTACGGCAGCAAAAAGAGGTATAATTTCCTCTTGTCACTTTATTTAACCATGTGTAAAATGCCAATAGATTGTGTCGTCAAATTCAGCTTTGGTGATGCGGTGCACTTCTTCATTGTGCTTGGATGTGTTTTTTTTTGGGCCCACCTTCTGAAATGCTTAATGCCGCCATATTGGTGATTGACCAGTACAGGCTTTATCATATCCCAACGCTCTTTCTTATGTTTCTATGCTTTTAACTTCCATTGTGTGTAGGGCCCTGATGGGGTAGACCTGGAGATGAATTTAAGTGGGAGCAATTCTAAGAGGGATGATGATGATTTTGATGACATTGTAAGTGGATTCCTCTTTTGGTTTTGACATTTTAGTTTGTTGTTTGGGTAGCTAGATAAAAACTACATTGTCAGATAAGGGGATAAAATTTATGCTTGTGCACACATACAATTATTTGCCCTTATTGGCTTTTTCACTCGGGATTAATCTATTTGATATGTTTTACATTTGGGTATTGCATGTAGAATCACTAAAATCAAGGTGCAATTTGAGAAATCTCGGTTTTGTTTTAGAATATGAATCGTATCAAAAGGTTCCTAAGACCTCAAATGAGTATTCCGAACAGTACCTTCATATATTTGACCTCAAGCTTGGTTTTGACACAAGAATGACTGCTTTGCAACTGTTAGCTGTAAGCTGGATATAATCCAATAGCACAGATGATTTTCTATTTTGATTGGACCCTTTTTTCTTTTTTAAATATTAATACACTGATTTTTAACTAATGGAATCGGATGAGTGGAACTCCTGTTTAGTGGCGTTGTTAGTTGGTACCTGCCTTATCACTTGAAATTGAAATACAATATTCTAAATTTTTGTCATGAATGTGTGCTTTAATTCAAATTTGTTGCAAACATCACCGTGTTTTAGGGGTTCAATGAACATCAAATGACCAAATTAAAGAAAAGTGAGGCAGTCACTGCAGAAAGGGAGAGAGAAATTCAACAGGTGATTTGAAATAATTATATTTTCAATATGCAAGATAACTAGATGTTTTATTTTCTTCTGACATTTTTATTGGATGCAGGTGGTGGAATCAGTCAATGAACTTGCCCAAATCATGAAGGATTTATCAGTTCTGGTGATTGATCAGGTTTGGATTATATATGCCATTTTAAATAGTTGGTTTTTAACAAATTTGGATTTTGATTAACTTTTTTTTTTTTTGCTTGAAACAGGGGACTATTGTTGATAGGATCGATCACAATATTACAAATGTTGCAGCCTCAGTCGAAGATGGTTTGAAACAGCTTGAGAAGGTCCAGACTTTGTGTTTCCTTTTTCATTTTTTTCTTAAACATCTTTTCTTGTGAAGGTTGTGTAGTTTATAAGTTTATTTGATGCCTTTTAGATTACCTTTTAATCTGGATTATGGACCATTTAGTGGTTAATTTTGTGTTGAAATGTACCAAATTGCAGGCCGAGAGAAGTCAAAAACAAGGTGGCATGGTTATGTGCGCCACTGTTCTTGTTATTATGTGCTTCGTCATGTTAGTTCTCTTAATTCTGAAGGAGATAATCTTCTGAGCTATAATCACAGCATCTTGCTGCAAAGTTCATATTGGTTTGAACCCTCTCAGAGACTTCTAATATGCTCGATCCATACTCAGATAGGTATCTCACTGTGAGAGAAGGGGTTCCAAGTCTTCCCAGTTACATCGATATAACCAAATTCATTCTGTTTCTTGCTTATTCTCCCTCTTCCTTTTGTCATGGGGGAGGGAGGGTATGGACTATGAATACGTATCAATGGAATGATAAATTGCTTCTAAGAGTTTGTACAGTCTGGAAGACTTGATAATAAAAAAAATTATCTTAGGAAGAAATTGTAGTTTTGTTGAGAAATACTGGCCTGGCGAAATCTTGTGTTTGTAAGGATTGATTCTTGAAGTGGGAAAAGAAACAATGGTGTACCATTCAAACTACTAGTTGAGTTGATGATTCACATAATACACACTCTTCAATAAATGATGACATGGTTTCTTCCTACCCACAATTGTGCCCCTCAAATCTATATTTTGTGCTTTTTTTATAATGTTTTTATGTAAATTATACATTTAGTAATGTTAGTTATACATAAACATTTTTTTTAAACAAACATTAATATTTTTCATACTTTTTAGTTATGTAGTCATCCGTTTTAATTATGTGGAGATGGATTTTTATATATTATATAAATGTATGACTATGTTGATATCAAGGTATAAATATCATCACATAAAAATGAATAATATCATATAAAAGTATATATGCACAAATCATGGTGAAATTGTTTTTTTTTTTTTTTTAGTTAAAGTATTAATGTCTTTTTTTTTTTTTTTGCATAAATGTCATACTAATATAACATAAATGTCATACTAATATATAATGATCAACATTTGAACAAAAAATAAAAAAAAATAAGGGGGTGTAGATTTGAGCTGACCCAAGTGCACACGGGCCTACTCATTTAAATTTGCTCACCATCACACAAAACTCATCAACTGTTACACCCCCTACACTATATGAGTTAAATCAGGTACAACATATATACCCCATTTTTCCACTAGGTATGTTGTGCTGCAAGTTGGATGGACTAGGATCCTCCTATCTCCTTTATATTTGAAGAAATAATGCAAGGATCTCAAGAATCTTTCTTCTATGATACTTGCATATTCCTTGAATAGGCTTTGGTTGATTTTCCATCACATTTTCTCGACATGATTATTTTAGCAAAGCACTAGAATTTGAATAAATGCAGCACAGAATCACAACCATGAAATTCGTAATATATTAACCAAAATAAAATATATTTTCAAATGCAAATGGCACATAATCCCCAGTAACAAGATTTCAAGAGCACCTGCTCTGCGTTGAACCTTCCACATTCGAAGTTACCGAATAAGAAAAAATCTTTCTGTGCATCAACAGAATCTAATACTACCAGATATCATCATTCATAAGAATGAGATGAAGTTGTTACAATAAAGTGATTCTACGACCTACAATCTAGTCTCACTAAATCCTCTGTTCCAAATGTCATCTTATGTTTCAGGATATCCATCATACGCCACATGTATATGAGAACATTGAATATGTATTAAAAGTATTGCAATGATGAAACATTATCTCTAACAAGGAATCCTGGTTGGAAACAAGCCATATTCTACTTAAACGACCCTTGAATCAAGCCAGATATCGGCAATTTCAGCTCATATGTAAGCCTCTGTAGAACCAATGCCAATGAGTGCACGTCTGATAAGGCTCTATGTGCTGGCCCGATCAACGGAATGCCATAGTGCTCTCGAAGGGCTTGCAGTGATACCTTCGAAGGAACTTTTGGTCCTGATAATCAGAAAGTACCCAAGTTCACCATCACTATGTCAACGTAGATACTAATAAACGTACATATATAAAGGAAGAAAGAGAAACGAGCTAAAAACCTTTAGCCTTCATAACTGCACGAGCCAGTGGAAGGGTATCAGCAAACAACCAATCAGAAGGAATCTCATAAGAGCAACGACTAAATTCCCTTTTCAGAAACGGGACATCAAACGTGCGCCCGTTATGAGATACCAACACCACAACTCCACCAGGTATCTGCCGGCTTCTGATATATTGAAGTAAGATTGGAATAAAGTCCTTCATCCTATATTGGTAAGATAGAGTAAGATTCATACAAAAGGCAATTTAAGAGATTATATTGTAAAAACCAGCCATATGATTTCATCAAGAAGCAATGAAATGGTCTGAAAGTGAATTGTTTGACAAATTACCTGGGCACGTCGTATCTGTTGACCATGCGGGTAGAAATGCCATGAATTTGTTCGTTAGGCACATTGCGTTCTGGATTCACTAGGGTCTGAAAAGTGCTGCTTTCACCTCCTCGAAGATCTTGGCAAGCAAACTCAATAATCCTATCTTTCTCTCTGCCGAAACCAGTGGTTTCAATATCGAAACAAATAATGGTTGCAAGTTTGGCCAAGTCAGCATAGTACTGATCTGATTCTATTTCTGGTTTTTCTACATTATAAGTATTGATTATAGTGCTCGTACTTTCAGAAACAACCTCGTTTCTGATACTTACTTTTCTACTCCTTTGTACCTTAGGTGTTTCTAATTTGCAACTATTGGACTCACTGCTAGTGTCGTGAATGATCTCATTCCTGATACTCGTGTTGCTAATTGACCTCTCGTTGCTTCCTTCGGTTTTTGATGTAATAGTTCGTCTTCTCCACCTTCGGCTGTAACCTTTTTCAGGGTCATAGTTGTTTGCACAAAGGATCCTGCAATTCGAACTGCCGCCATTACTCTTACCTAACTGATGAAAACTCTCCCACCAAGAATTAGCAAACGTATGAATTCTGCATCGGGGAAATTGCAAGAGAGAGAAGCACATTGCACTTGTTCTCATCCAAACCAAAGAGCCACCACAATGCTAGATCGAAGCGGTAAACAAGTAAAATGCCTTGACCTGCAGAGAATTTTACAAGGGATATCATGCAAATGCACAATATGAGAAACTGTCACATTACATGTTCAACATGAATGCCTTGAAATTATGCACTCAGATGCTAATATTTTGTATCTACTCTTCTCATCATCCACAACACCAAACCAAACATGATTCTTCTGCTAGAAAATCCTTTTATAAAACCTCACCAAGATGTACTCAATAGACACTTTTTTTAACAAAAAATTAGGAAAGTGTCTAATTCATAATTCCCAGTCAAACAGGAATTGTAGGCTTTGCTTGTTTGTGATCTTCCAAAAAAAATTCCCAGATATATTCCTGTTTCCAAAGCAAATTTCTTACTAATACGTTAAATCCAATACATCATATCAGGACTTCTCTCCCAGCATTTTCCACCAAAAATCCCCAAAACATAACCAAACACTAAAATAAATCCACAGTAGAAGAGAAAACCTCAGTCTTGAAATTTTTGCTCATAAGAAGTATTATTAGGATTAACATATTATCAGGCAAAACAAATTTTCAACATGAACATCATCAAAGTCCATTCTTGCCACTTGTAGAGTTGGCCTCAACGAATATAATTAAGTCTAAGAATATTTCAGTTACGAGAAAAGTATAATGTAGATCAAATCTAAAGGATTAACATCAAGTAGCAAAGAAAGAAATATGAAACAAAAGTATATTAATAACCCACAGTTTGATGGTGCCGAAAACATATATTCAGTATGTTGTACAAAGTACAAACAAGAAGCAAAAGTTGTAACAACTATAGCAAGGAAATGTGCAAAAGAAAGTATCAAGCCCAATCAAGAATGGCAGAAATATATGCCTTCAATTCAACCCACCCAGTATAAACATCAAGAAAAATATCTTCTGTTAAATCAAAAAAAAAAATTCCAACCACAGGACAAATTTACAAACCCAAATTACAAATGTCAATAGTCGAATTTTTTTTCAGAAAGAGTGCTGTAAAGTTCAAAACTTTGCAAGCAGAAGGAGAGTACACCAGTTAAGCCAACTTTTATTTTCAACCAAATGAGAAAGGGAAAAAAAGGTCATGCTTTAACACAAGGACACGTAAATCAGAGAACTCAAAATCAAACTCCAGAAAAAGGAATGAAAATCGCAACAATGAAAGCGAAAAGTGTGGATAAAATCAGATGAAACGAAGAAACGGAAAAACGTAGCAGGGGTGATGGGGCTTACTCGAAATGCAGAGCATTCACTTCAAAATCCAATCTTGAAATTTGTGTTGATTAATATAGATATAGTTGCATATATGGAGAAATGAAGGAGTAAGATTGTAGAGCGAGGAAAGAATATTATTGGGGAAAACAATGGAGTTGAGTAGAGCCGTAGAGGACAAGCGAAAAAAGTGTTGGGATTTTTTTAGCGTAAATTGAAATTTTATAGATAAATTGAAAATGAAGTTGAAAACTGAAATGGAGTATAGTCTTTCTACCGCACAAACCCACCCGAAAAGAGCGGATCATACCATCCGATCCATGTTTTTCGGGCCCCATAAATTGTACTCAGGTTTTTTTTTTCTCTCTCTTATATATTAAAATATAAATTTTTAATAGAAAATAACTAAAAGCAATCCACCTACTTCTAAATCCACCCAATTTATTCAGCACATCCCAAAAGAAAAAAAAAATACACTTTAAAAATATTACAAGCCCACACTCATAACATTTCTACTCTACTCTTGTGCTAAGAAAAAAAAAATTCATTTTTCTCCTTCCCTTTCATTGTTCGGCTTCTTTGATCGAAATCTCATCATTTTCATAACTTCAGTATCTTCAATCTTGTTCGGTTGACTTGTCTGAACATTTCCCACAATGAAATATCGTCGAAAAGCATTTGAAATGCAACATAAATAGCAAAATTTTACGAGTAAGTTAATGAGTTAGTAATGTGTTAGTAAATAATAGTTGATTTTGATTAAATTTATAAAAAATCGTAAGTTGTTGGGAGAAAATTTGAAAAAAACAAACAACATGGGTAGCCATGATCGACACCGTTTGAAGTTGTTCAACTACCTCAACAGAACGGGTAGGTAAGTGTTCGACTGCCTCGATCTAACGGGTGAGAATGTGTTTAGCTGTCTCGACCTAACAAAACATAAGTTATTTCCTAAAAAGAAGTACAAGACATGTAGTCTTTTTCTATCTATTTAATTTTATATTTTTTTATTATGAGGTGAACTTATAATAAGGTGAGTTGCCTTTAATTTTTTTTTTAAATATCATTCACACTTCTGTTTAGCTAAAATAACAAGTCTCGAATTCAATATCATTCACACTTCTTTTTAGCTAAAATAACAAGTCTCGAATTCAATATTTTGCTCAAGTTTAGTTATGCGGATACTGTTTAATTGAGTATTTATGTACATTAATATTACCAATACTTTGTTAAGTACAAATCGTTAGTGTAATTGTTTTTAATTTTCTTTTACATTTAATCCGTTGTTGATGTGAGAAAAATATACCGATAAGATACTCATATTTATCATCTTATTAAAAAAAAAAAAAAAACTTTTTGTCAAAACCTTCCATAGTGTTGCTACTACTCTTCCCTTAGATCAACGTACTAAAATAGTCCAAATTACACCAAAATATTCGACAACGTCAGTATTTTAACATTGTTCATATCCTTCCAACCAAAATAAACTTAGTAGCATAAAAAGCCGTAAATTAGGAAAACAGATATACACGATACACCAAAAACATCTGATAAAAGAAGACGTTATATAGAGTGTGAACAATGCATGTTTGAAAAGATGAACCCTTTCGACAAGCAAAGTCAAATAAAAGTTGACAAAAATGTGGTGATGATACATATTCAATGCAATCAAATAAAAACCATGTCATGATTTTCAATAAAGACTTCTCCCTGGAGGACTCAGTTTCAACTCACTTATTCAAGAAACTAGTTGGCCCTAGGAGCAGCCCATTCAACTCTAAGGATGAGATTGTCATAACCATACCCGTTGAGTTTGTTGATAGCTCTCTCAGCATCTTCTCTGTTGACAAAGTTGACAAAACCAAAACCTCTGCTCATCCCAGTCTTCTGATCAATGGCAACATAAACTCGGCTCACCGAACCAAAAGGACGGAAAAGCTCAAGCAAGTCAGGCTCTCTGGTGTCTTCTGAAAGGTTGGTGACTCTGACAGAGTTCTCTTCATTCCTACGTCTCATGTCAGTACCAGTCCTCTCAGTAGCACCTCCTCTCATGCTGGGAGGAACATAAGCACCCTTAGTAGAGTTTGCGGGTGCATTGGCTTCAGTTGGAGGCTTATCGATGAAGCTCTCACTTGGTTGAGCAAGATCCTTGTAAGGACACCTTGAGGTCCAGTGGTCACCCTTCTTCCCACAGGTCCTACATAACATGAGTACAGCTCCTCCTTTCCCGATCTGAGCTAGAGGATCTCCAGCAACCTTTGTTTCCTCTTGTTTGGTACCTGTTTTTAATTCAAGTACATTTAAATGAGCAGACTAAAGTAGGCACATGTAAAGAACACAACATAAACTTCAGACGAAAAATAAGCAAACAAGCCAAGAATTTCTCCAACCATAATACAGATTACTGCGACAATTATTGATGAGCACTAGAGAACATTCGGTTTGCAAGTCAGAGCTGCAAAAATGTTACAAGGAAGCATTGTCCTGAACTTACATTGCAATTTAAAAAGGTCGAGCCTAGTCTTAAAATAGCAAGAAATTTTTCGTTAGAGGTACATATCATATGTGATTAGACTGATGACAACAGAACTGAGAATAGTGATGGTATAAGAAGAAAAAACTAACAAATACACAATATATAAGGTAAGAAAAACATAAGGGGAGTAGAAGCAGAAAGGCAGAACATCTCTGCCTGCTTCTTGTGAATGACAATAAGGATAACAGCTAAGGCTCATTCTTCTCTACTTGCCCATTCAGTTTATATTTCAATAGCAGCTACCCCTTTCTATTTTCTGATTTCTTGTGTATTCCAATAATTTTAGCATATTCATAGACACACCTGAATGATTGAAGGTCTAATATAACTAAGAATATTGATTTTGTATATAATTTTTATCCAAACAGAGTATTGTTTTCTCACTAAATTATGCGTAGATTTCAAAGGCTAACTTTCATAGGCACAAAAACTTTTACCAAACTTAGTTAAGGGATTTGACAAGAAAGGTGAGCATTAGTTAACATGGCCAGTGAAGCTAACAAAATCCCGAGTTGCAAATTCTGAAGACACGTCTGGTGCATTATCAAGAGTTCCCAAAAACACAAACAGACACACAAAGGCTTTAGCAAGCTATTTGATGAGCATGTTCATGAAAATAAGGATCATGAATCAATTGACAGAAGATCAGCATTTAGAAGTGAAACATCAAAATCCATTAACCATATCCTGACCTCTTCAAACATTCCTAAGCTATAAGTTAGACTAACACTCTAACAGGCAGTATTGCTTTAAAAACAGTTACACATTCCAGTGTCCATTGCTATTCATTATCCAAACTACCATCATTAACCTAAAGGAGAAAACAAACTGATAAAAGATGAAGCTAGATATATTAGACTTCCTTATTTTCAAGTCACTGCTAAAATTTATCTGACAAGAAACCAATGCCACCGCATT
The DNA here is from genome assembly GCA_028654395.1 of Scutellaria barbata. Lineage (NCBI taxonomy): Eukaryota > Viridiplantae > Streptophyta > Magnoliopsida > Lamiales > Lamiaceae > Scutellaria > Scutellaria barbata. The sequence goes on along the minus strand of CM053646.1, from coordinate 4,408,714 downwards.
TGCATAATTCACAGACACTTTCACCAAATTCTCTAAAGTAACTATGAAAGAATTCAGAAATCTATGTTATTCCCAATTATCACAAAGATCTCAAAATTAGTCAGAATAAACCAAATTATATGCCCAAAAAGAAAAACCCCCACACATATACACACACAATAGAGAATTACAATCATTTAGATCTATAAATAAAAGAACCTCTTTTCTCTTTTCAAATTCAACCAGATACAGCAAAATATGATTAGCAGGCGGGGTTAAGCAACTAACAGATAAAAATACATAAATAGCGGCAGTTTTACCAGGAGCGCGTGGGCGTTCGAGAAGGATCTCCTCCGTGGAGACCATGGTGAGGCGGGCGCCAACATCCTCGTGCACGGCATCGCCGAACTTGGCCCATGAGCGGCGCTCGACGGCGCGTTTGCTGAGTCGAGCGTTCGCCAACTTGCGGATGCGCGTGGTGGTGGTAATTTTCACTTTGTTACCCTCATCATTAAATTTATACTCGATCACCCTCTTAATCCCGCTCTCATCGGGGCCGATCACCTGCTTCGGCGGCAGAAGAAAATCCAAATCCTCTCCATCGTCTTCCTCCAGCTCTCCCCATCGGAGCTTGCTCGGTTGTGCAGCCTCCACCGCCATAGCTTCACACTTCGCAGATTCACAGAAGATAAAAGAGAAGATTGCGTTTAGGGTTTTCGGCTGGAGACTGAAAATTATATTTTGCAATGTTCTGTGGTGGGGTGAGTAATAAATTTATATCAACGGGCTTCTAATTCGGGCTTTTAATTGCAGTAAGGTCACTAATGTTGAAACCCATTTTAAGTTGGGCTTCGAATTCATTGAACCCAAAAGTAGATTTGAAATTACGAAACATGTACGGTAAATTATGGGCTACGATGCGAAGCCCAAACCCAACTATGCGGCCCAAACCCATAATATGATGTTGCTATATATGTTGTTTATTAAAACTTAAAAGAATGAAAGAATTAATATTATATTTTAGTTCAAGTCTGTTCTTCGACACTTGTTGAATGATGTCATTCGAATTTAATTTGTTTTGTTACGTCACAGTTTATGTTGATTGTTATATTAAACTATTAATTATATACTAGAATTAATACATCAATTAAATTTTATTCCGGTTGAAATTTACTATGCTCGACTTAAAAATGATAGAATTAGTAAAATCAATTTAATCTCTCATTGTTAATTAACCACAGCAACAACAGGGATGATTTTATGATCTTGGACTTATAATTTTTTTTTATATATAATTTTATCTTATCTTATAATTTGCATTTATATCATTAGGAATTACAAAATTGAAGATATCAAAGCAACAAAATTCTTGAATTATTATTAAAAGAAAGAAAAAAGCAAAAAAAGTGGTGGTGAGTGAAAATTTCAGAAAAGAGGAGGGACCAGGCGCATGCACGGTGACACGTGGGTGCTTCATTTTTGGCGGGCATTATGTCATCGGAACCTTAATTCAGGCCCTTTTTGGTCATTTCACAATTCGCGATTAGGGTTCGATTTTCGTTCGGTGCCACCACCTCTGAATGTCGGTTGCCCCTCTCTCTCTCTTTCTCTTGATCACTCTGTTTTCTCTTCCATTTCTAATTCAACTAGATAATGTGAACCTTTTGCTGAATTTCCACTTCCCAACATTCACTCTTCCCTAATCGTCTCTCTCCAAGCAAAAACTGACATTAATTTGATAAAAGTTATGGAATCTAGCAAAAAGGTGAAAACCTGCATGTAAAGTTACTGGTGTTTTCATCAATTTCGAGTAAAATCTTACCTCATGTCTGTTTTGATAGGAAGATACGATCAGAGAGAAGGAGGAGGAGAAGAAGAAGAGCTGCTCCGATTGCAAAACCACGAAGACGCCTCTATGGCGGAGCGGCCCTTCAGGCCCCAAGGTTTGAAAATTTTACAAATTCGATCGATAAAAATAAACGAGAAAAGAAATTCGGACTCTAAAGGTAAAATTACGTTTTGCAGTCTCTGTGTAATGCTTGCGGGATTCGGTACAGAAAGAAGCGGCGAAGTCCATCCATAGAATCGAAGAGAGAGAAAGTAGAGAAAAGAAGGAATTTGAAGGTGACATTGATGCCAGTGCAGAGGAGTCAAAGGCAATGGGGTGAGGTTGAGAGAGCCGCTCTGTTACTGATGGCTCTTTCTTGTGGTGCTGTTTTTGCGTAACACATAAATCTAAGTGCTGCTGCTGCTCTTCTTCTTCTTCTATATGTGTATATAATGGCCCTACATTTTGCCTAAAGAAGATTAAAAGCTTTTTAGTTTTAGGGGTCCATGCTTTTAGAATCCCTTTTTCCTTTTTTTTTTTTTTGGATTAGTGTTAGGAAAAAGGAATTGTAAATATGATGATATGGTATTAGTATTACAATGAAATGGGGTTTTTCATTTTTGTTCTCTTTAAAGAATGAAACCAAATTTGGTGGATGGGAATTGTATTAAATTCAAGAATTTGAGGTATTAATGTATGTAATCATTAACTTTATGACGGTTAAGACTTCATTTATAGGAGGGTGCCTTTACGTGGCATTGAAAATTGGAACTCTTCATGGGAATTAGATACAATTACCAGAAATTTACATACAAATTATGGTTCATTATTTGAATATACCCATCCTACTTGTATAACTGTATAAGGATTAGCTAAAAATAAACTTTATTAAATTTTAATAATCTCCCTCCCAGAAAAATAACAAAAAGAAATCCATTTTTTCCATTGGTCAATAGAAATAATTCAGTCACGCTCAACTATATTGAAGTAGAAGATGTGGGTAATACATATTTAAATGGTAAACAGTGTAACCATGGTCTAGAACTAATAGTCTAATACTTTGACAACTCCTATAGTTAAAAACAGATGGAAGATAAGTCAACTTAAAGAAGATAATTATTCAAGTAGGATTATAATTACAACAAAATTGAGCAAATCCACCTCACTGCGTTCGTTCCTATAACGTTTCAAGCATACAAATCTTGCAATTTCTGATTTAAGAAAAAAGTTTAAGATCAACAGCAACAGCTGCAGCATGAAGAAGAGCTGCAGCATGAAGACGAATAAGCCATCCACCTTCTTCAAGGTCAATTTTATAGCTCAACAAGAATAGCAATTCCACCATTGATCACATGATAACACAACATGAAAGCTGAAGTTTGATCAGTTCATATGATATACAAGCACGTTATGCTATTTCAACAGTACAAACTAACTAGTCTTTATATGCCATCAAATGAGCAAACTCCAGCTCATTCAACAAGAAGAGGAAAATCCTTTATATTCCCTTCCAGATAATCTTATATTTATTCAGTTCTACAATTGAAAATTCTCACTTCCTTCCCACAAACTTTATGTCAGCACAGACTGGCACATATATCAATTTAGTTGAGCACATTTACAGGAAATTGATCCCCCAACAAGAGTTCATTTTTCCTCATTGAACTTGGAAAACAAAAAGCCCAAACTGGAAGCTATTAACCACATGGGTATTTCTTGCTTCTAATCTTTATTCTTTTGGTTAGGGACAAACGATTTTTAAATCCAAAGAAAAAAATCCATTTACTGAAAGAAATTTCTCCCACTCAATCAGAAACATGTTACTGAAAAACCAGAGATAATGAATGTAATTCATTGCCCAAAGACTGTCCAAAGAATGCAAAGAGGGAAACCTATATCAACTGAAAAAAAGTACCAAATCAAACATTTAATTCCTTCTTATATAGTCATCCCATTTGCTAAGTCATGGGTTAAAAGCTGTAGATTGTACTAAATGACAAAGTCTTTAAATATGAATCTTACAAGTACTTTGCTTTCATATAGCTGGTGACACTAGCTTCAATATACAGATGGAAAGGGGAAACTCAAATTATGTTGTTAAGTGTCACTAGAATGTCCAGCAGAATAAGGTTTGAACTTGCACCTACATTCTTCTTTCATTTCAATCCTATCAAATGGCCAAGTGATTTTGAACTCTTAAGTTTTATCAACAAAGCATCAAAGGCTAGACAACTTGTCTCCACAACATGCTTAATGTGCAAACTGTTAAGGGAGCAGCTGCTTTGTTACTAAAAGCATAATCTCCTAGCCTATTCCTAGGCATATAATTTAACACCACAGTTCCCAAAACTTAACAGGAACTTGAGGAGAGTTTAAAGACAACACCATCTCTATCTCCGTCGTACAATATTTCTCCAATAATGGCCATAGGATCTTTCACAGAATTCAACAACAAAACATATCTAGGTTGGGAAAAATTTTAGGCAAAAATGGTAACAAATTTGAATAAACAGAAGTCAGAAGGAAAGCTACACTTACCAATTGAACATAGAATCAATTTCAAGATATTTCATCGAATCATGTCATGAAGAGATTCTACTTGTCCCCAACTAAATATGTAAACTTCAACCAAACATGTAAAAAATAAAATACATGAAAAAATGGTCCAACTGATCCTTTGCATTAATTCATATGGCAAGATATTCATCTATTACAAGTTAAAGCATGGGATGAATTTGGATAGTCAATAATGGACATGAAATAAAGCATTCCACAAGGTGAATAGTTAAAATAGCATCCTTAGTAGCAGCTGATGAAAAAAACTCATACACCAGACAATTTACCAGAAATGCCTTTTTCTTCACGACTATCTGCCTCATCGTCATTCTTACTATCCATTTGCTTGGATTCCCGCTGGTTCAAAGCATTCCCAACACCTCCAGTGACAGATTGCTGATATAGAACCCCTCCAGAAATAGTAAGGAGCAAACACACCAAACCAAAAGGAGTAGAATGCTTATCCCAAATCAACACATTGATCGCAACAGTCAAGAATTTGTTCACCACCCCTGTAACTGTAAATGCAGTGGCGGAGATAGCCTTTCTAGCTGCGAAGCCAAAGAAACTGATGAGCAAACCAAACACACAAGATAAAGACACTGCAAAAAATGCAACAGGCTCAAAGAAATCTGATCCACTTGATGATGCCATTGCTGAAAACACATCAACATACTCCCCAGTTAGCACCCAAAATAGGGGCGCCATCATCAACGACAACAGATTATTGTAAAAGACGAATCCCCAAGTGTTCAATCCAAGATTAGTCACCATGTGCTTGATGTAAACCATCTCTGTCGTGATAGTTACCAAATAGGCGAAAGCCCATGAATATGCAGTCAATGTGAAGCCATCATCATTAGCTACATACCCAACTGCACCCGCCAAAATGACCAGCAAGGCGAGGAAGGTCAGTTTCGAAGGCAAAGGCTGCTTTCTAAACGCTGTATCGGCAATTGCCACAAGGAGTGGAGTCAAAGATCTAAAAACTATGAAAGTATCCACATTGGCATGGCGAAGGAGGTTGGTGTTCGTAAAAATCGCCAAGTAAAAGACTAATGCTGCAGGGAGGAACTTCTTCGCTGTTTCTACAGTGAAGGGATCGTGGTGCAAGAACCCTAATTTCCCAAGTATCCAAACACCAAGAGCTGAGGTTAAGTACTGAAGAGCAGTGAGTAATCCAGGGTAATTAAATTTGGTAATCGCAAATTTGTTGATCACAGCGAGCAAGCTCGAACAGAGAGCATACCCAATCACCAAACTGCTGGTTGCATAGTATTGCTTCGATGCCTCCAATCGGATCAAAGCCATCAGTGAGGATTTTCGAAACTTGTGTTATTTTAAGAGAACCCACTTGAATTTGGGCAGAATCTGAGTCAAATCAAAGGGGTTCGGTGAGGATTTGAAGTTAATTAGAGGGAAATGAGAATCATTGTTGAGAGATTAACAGATACGATCTCAAAGATTCACAGAAAGAAAACCTAGAAATAGTGGGGGAAAATAAGACTGTGCGAAAATTGAAGAGAAATTTCTTCCATTTTAGAGCTGAATCCAGGTAAAACGCGTGGAATGGAAAACTCTGCGTTGAATTCAGAAAATTGAGGGGTAAAATTGCTATAAAAAGGACAAGAAAAGTGTGGGGAGTGCATTAAATTTGGCAGAAAACTGTGTTGCGAGTGGTCAAAAAGAGGATCAGAAAAGTGAATTAAAAAGAAAATGAATTTCTTTCTATATCAGGATTGCAGCCGACACAAGAAACATGAACAATTGAGAGAAGATGTAAATGAGATTCAGATGGGGTTGGTGAAGAATGTAATTATAACGGTAATAAAATGTTGAAATAATTTTCCTATTAACATTATAAATATTAGTATGAAATAATGATTTTGGATAATATATTAAAGAAAAAAAAATCAGGAATTACTCGATCTTTATTTAACATAAAACGAGACTTTTAATGATGAAACTGTCTCAACCATGCTTTATTATCTCACTTATATTACAAGTTTTTAACAGCAAGTTCAACCAATAAATCATGATCAATCATGACACTAAATGATCCCAACATTTTTTAAACCTATAAATTGAGCAATGAATATGGTTCCATTTTCGTCATTTTTGTTTCCCACCTGCATTTGATCAGAATTTTTAAAAGCAAAACAACAAATCTATAAAGCATACAGTCTTGAAACACGAGGTTATTATTACACTCATTCAAAGTTGTAAATGTACAAAGCACCAAACACATTAGCTTGATGCAGAAAACACCCAAACATGATAGTACAAAGAAAGTAAAACAGAAACAAGAAAACTTATAACTCAGAAAATTCTATGCAACACTCCTTCTACTTTCAAGATAGTGTTGCGTAGAATTCTCCAGAAATGACCCTATCTATCAACACTATAAACTATACATACTCGATCCTTTCATTGCGTATCCACATTGCACGCCCAGTTTCTTGTTCCTGGGGACAAACATTCCATAATTAGAAGAAACTCATACTAATTTCATGAATGCTGAAACTAGAAACAATCCATTCTCTATCATTGCAGATTACTCAGACCTCAAAAGTTGTCGTCCATTCTGCAATTCGGAGGCGATTGCTCTGAGTCCATTCCAGCCGGCCAAGTCTCGTCTCCAAAGTATAAGAATCTTCCAGAATAATCACTCATTCCAAAACTGTTGCTAAATGCCATATTCAGCCCTTGCATCTGTGAACCCTCTCCTATCTCAAACGAGCTATTCTCTTGCGATGAAATTGCTGGATGATATGAATTCGTTGGCGTTTCTATTAGCTCATTACCTTGTCCAAGCCCAGCATGAAAATTTGCATCACAATCCACCATTTTCTGGCATTAGAATAACAAACTAAATGAGCTTATTATCAGATCACAATTTAGTACAAGAAAAGGGTATGTAGGTAAATTAAATTACCATCTGAGAACTGTTGAGACTATGAAGAGAAGGGCAACTCTGTCCATCCAAAATACAAGTTCTTGCATGTGCTAAGATAGCTTCCCATTTCTTGTTTGAAACATGAACAAGTACCTACATACAAAATACGTTTTATACATTTATTAATGACCAAGAAAAGATCAGTCCCGTCTAAGTATTCCTAAGAATGACAAGCATCTTACATTGCGTAAATAGAGGTGATTCATCTCATAAATCCTCAAGAAATCGCCAACACATGAGACCCCAGATTGAGTGAGACGTTTATGGGATGGGCCATCTTTAGCTATTTTCTCTAGTCGCCATACTTCATCTTTCCAGCTTGGTGGATAATGCTTCTTGTAAACTGTTAAACATCACAAGTTAAATCTCATATAATAGTTTCACATTTTTATGATACTAAAAAAACAAAACAAAATCATGAAGAAGAAACCTTACCCTCTCCACGGTGATCTTTAACTCTAAAGGCATTGCTGATTCCCTCACCAACGCTCGTATCATCACAATCTGAGTGCACTTTAATTCCCAAACGAAACCTCTTACTTCTAGTCCAGCTTGAGTTATCGGTGAAGCTGAAATTACCAATATAGCCTTCGCCATTCTGCAAGGCAACTGTCAACTCCCCAGTTGCCAGTGGCCTTTTCCCTTCTCTGTTTAAAACAACGTTGTCATTAAAGTCTTTCTTCGACCAGTCATCATGAGCGAAGTCACCCTCAAGCACGACTATCTCCACTTTCATCGAAGAATAGGGACCAGATGTTACTATCTCATCCAAAGCAGAATTATACAAGGCAAGTTTTATAGGGGTTTTATGCACGGACACAATACTATTGCCTGTGAACACGGTGTGGGCCACGTCGCTGAGAAACTTCAACTTCAACGTCTTGGAACCTGAGGCCTCGACTGGACCATCAGAGGGCCTACAAGAAGTTATAATGAAATGAAAACACCTGATTAAACCTCATGAAAACCATGACTAAAGTTGATCAAACTCACCTCAGATAGAATTCGAAAGCACTCTTCACCTCTTCTCTCACCGCTTCTCTCACCTAGCAAAACAACATAACCATCACCCTACATACATGCTATATATAGATCCAAGAAACAGAAAAAGTTTCAAGAAGTGACAATCTGGATTGATACCTACCACTTTTGTAATCATGGGTTCAAAGATCGGCAGATAGTCCTGCAGATTCCGAGCACTACTCACCCCTTTTAATCTACTGTAAAAAACCAAATTCAAGAAAGCATATTCCACTAAAACAAAAATCAAGTAAACTATACAATTCAACAAACAAGAACATCAAGAAGTTGAAGAACTGATCAACCCACGTGGAATGCCTGCATTTATTCGAAACTTCAGAAGCTTCGTCACGGCCCTCACCAAGCGGTCGTTTTAGTACCATCAAGAACAACCCAAGATTCACTATTCTAAGAGTATATATGTGAAAGATAGACCAAATTAATGCTGCTTTTAACTCGGATTACCAAATAAACTGCTTAAATAGGAAATGCTGGGCACTATTAATACAGGAAATTACCTGCGAAGCTTCCTTAAATAATTGAACAAAAAACGCTGATTAAGCAAGTCAAGTTCTCAAGTATTGGCGAGATGGTATTTAACGGAATTAACAGACTTTTCCGGCGTTATATTTTTTTATTTTAAGCATTAAATCGCCTAGATTCTCTTGAATTTTCTTGATTAAGATTTGTTTGCATTATATTTTATTAAATCATGGGGAAATATGATTTCTTTTTTAGAGTACGTAGAGAAACAGAGGCGGCAGTGTTTGGACCGTTAACATGCAATGATGTTCATGAAATATAGGGAAAATGTACTTTCATTTTTATTGTTATTATTATTTTTTTAATTTCATCCCTTAATTTTCATTTGCAAAAATTAGATCTTATATTCATTAAAATCTAGACTTAATATACAATACATCGGCTATTAATAACTAAGTATAGGGAACCAATTCAAATTTTACTGTAAATAAATATATACTAACTTAATGTTTAAAATAAAAGTGTATCTAGACTCGATTGAAGAGAAAAAGAATTACGAAAGTTTGGAAATTTCATAAATATTGGATATTTTTTTTATTTTGCCAAATTTAAATTGTTATTAATGAGTCATAATTATATATCTGAGAACATACATTGATATCAAGTTTTGTACTTTAATAAAACGTGATTTGCATCATCTTTATCACACTTGGGTGTTTGATTTGTGGCATTATGATTTTAGTAAAGAGCTGTGAGTAGATTCTTTTCTGGTTTGTTAGAATATCTACGAAGGATCCTATTTCATTAAGATGATACAATATTTTCACATGAGGTTATGTAACTTATTTGTAGCTAAGATTGAACTTACTCAAATCATTTATTTTGAATTTTATCTATTTTATACAATTCTAAATGATACATTTTCAACCAAATCTATGACGTTATGACGGTAACCATCTTATACATGACAATTTTAGCATGAAACTTTTTGTATTTATATACAACTTTTTTGAGTCTTCTAGTATACATTTTTATTTATTTTATTTTATTAATATATATTGTACTAGCATATTGAGAGGAGGAGGGGGGGGGGGGTGTTTAAACGCGGAAATGATTAAGTAATCGGAGAATTAATTAGGAACGCGTTGAAACACGTCGGAGAGAAAAGGACTGTGCCGTGTATAAGTGCAAGGTCTATGCAAAGTCTTTTTTTCTCTCTTTTTTTATTTTCATGCATTTCTTCTCCATCTTTTATTTTCATTACAAACTAACTAATTTGTTTCTAATTCCCAACTTCCAAAGTTTTAGTTTTCTGTTTGGAGTTTCAGTCCAATAGTTTTTGGAGTAAGCACTTCTGTGTAATTGTTGTGTGAATCTTAAGTCTATACAATGCATGTTGGGTCAAGTCGAATTTACGCATTTTTTTATATCCTAAATTTTATGTTGTGTTAGTCATAGCTTTATATTATATTAAGCATACCTTTATGTAATACTTTAACTTAAAAAAAATTTTAATTTCAATACAAAAAACTCTAATTTATATATATATATATATATATACTTTTATGTAATATTATGTATATCTTTAAGTAATATTAGTTATACTTTTTTATAATACATAAAAGTACAAGTAACATAATTAAAAGGTATGATTAACATAACATAAATGTATGTTTAATATAATATAAATGTATGCTTAATATAATATAAATGTAATATAACATAAAAGGTTTAAATGTATGCTTAACATAATATAAAACCATAAATGTATATTTAACATAACATGCTTAATATAACATAAAAGTCATAAATGTATGACTAACATAACATAAATGTATGCTTAATATAATATAAAATATGATTAACATAACATAAAGATATAACACCTGAAACAAATTTGGGTGGGTTTGAGCGCACCAACTCAGGCACGTGGGGGCGCATTCATGAAGGGCGCATAGATCGGGTCGGGTCAGTTGTATGGATTCTAGATCCGTGTACCAGTTACTCAAAAGTTTTTGTGTAATTTTTTGATTTTTGCAAAATTACGATTGGGTACATTGTTTTATAATTACTAATTTTAACGAGTGAAGAATTATGAGGTATGTTTGATTTATTTTATTGGAAGACAATTTTGCTATAGAAATCATATTGGAAGACAATTTTGCTATAGATGTCGGTAAAAGTTTATTTCAATTTGGGGTGGATTTAGGATTTTGTTTGAAGGGGTAAAAAAAAAATTCAAATCAAAACATAAAGCAACCAAATGCTAAAACTTATATAGTGGACACATTTTTATAATGTAAAGGAATGGAGCCTTATAAATTAATGATAAAAATGAAAAAATCAAAAAAAAAAAAAATTTACATATAAAAAGAATAGTTTCTAAATTTCAAGGAAGACAACCACACCCCACGCCCCCTTAAATGCACTCTGATTTCGATGATAATAGTGTCGTCTTGTTTATAATATTCGCATGTGATTGCCCTTTATACTCAATATTGTGAACATTTTAGGATTACAATGAAAGAGGAGAATATTAAGATTGCTAAAATGTTTTATTTCAAGAATTGTGGTGTCATTTTGTGAAGAATTGTAACATTTTATTCCAAGAATTTGGACACTCTAACTAGCTCAAATTTTGTCAAAACATCTCCACCACTAAGTTGCACCATGGATGAATACACTTGATTACTTATTTAAAGCAAATCAATTAATAAAATGGAAAATTTCACGTAATTTTTCGAACGTGGAATATGACTTTTCATATTCAATTTCTCTTCAAAACATATATTATTCATGTTTCAAGTTTTCAATCATTAATATCTCAAAATGGTACTCCAAATTCGTTTTGAAATAATGAATATACTCATCTCATCCACTTGAAAAGGTAGAACAAAATTTTGCTAACTTGATACCATTTTCATGAAATGAAACTCGTCTAAAAATAGGGTCAAAATCAATTTTTATAAATTATTTTTCTACAATATTAACGATGCAACGTTTATATCTTAATCACGTATGCAAGTTCTTACATTGGTGTATGTCTTGTTACAAATTTTTATTGCTTATTTTCTTTTATCAACTTGCGTTTAATTTGACATATGGTGCATATATTTTGATTATGTAAATGAGTGTTCACATGATGTATGTCTCTATCTATCGTTATAAAATTTTATTTTGAACTATTGCTCAATTTCTCAGATCAAATTATGTGTAATTTGACTCAAATTGAACGGCATAGTACGACTTTCTTGGTCAATAAATATAGTTTCCTTAATTGTACTTTAATATATTGGTTTAATTAATTCATTAGAAAAAAGTTCGAACAAAAGGGATTCACAGAATAATGCTTTTAGATACTATATCTGCATCTGACTAAGACATTACATGTATAATATTCACATAGATTAAAGCCAATTAATTAGTCGGAAATAACAAAGAGCAGTTGCCTTTAAAAAAAAAGAGAAATTGCAATAAAGTCCGAATTCCATTCAAAATCGTTGGACTTGTACATTTATTCAAGGAAAGATTAGGTTATGGTAAAATAATACTAGAAAGGATTGGCAAGCAACCTCTCAGATTCGTTGATTGTGTGAGATGTGACAAAGCAAAGATTTGTTGTGTCTTTTTGTTTTATTATAAATTAGTTAATTAATCTTAATCAGACAAGATTCTGAATTTCTTTGATAGTGGCTGATCATTAGCAATGTCTAAATATCATTATTACCAAGTAAAGAAGTCCGATAACGGGACTCCTCCACGTGGTAGGGTTCGGCAAAGTTTTATTTGGATTTTGGAGTAATTTACTTTCAGAGAATAATGAATAAATTGTATTTATAATATTTTTAAAATCGTAATTTTATGTGAATATAGTCTTTCGTGACTGTAAGTAATGATAATAGAACATGTCATTTATAACCAGACTCAAAAGTATTTTTTGTGATTAAAGTATGCTCATTTATGTATTTGTGACTATTAATAGTCAAAAAAATTTTGAGTTTAAAAAAAAAAAATTGGGTGCTACTTTTATGGTCACCTTGCTAATGATATATTTTTTTTCTCCCCCTTCTGTTGTACTTTGTCCTGGTAAAATAAATTCAAAAAACTTTGTAATAATTTAGTAATTTGATATTCAAACAGTCAATTTGGCAACAATTTAATTAGATACAATATTGGCTAATTTGTAAAGGTGATCAAAACAAATTTGGATGAATTTCACAACAATATCCAATTTATAGAATAAATCTCAATTTTAAACTCAAATTTTAAAGTTTCTCAATAAGGGATTTAATTTAATATTTGTTCTCAATTTAAGACTTGAAAATTAGGTTTAGTTCTTAATTCAAGACAAAATCTCATTTTCTTTTTTCTTTTTATTTATATTTTAGATAAAAAAAACTATAAATATAAATAAAAAGAAAAAAAAATTGAATTTTGTCTTAAATTGAAAACTCAATCTAATTTTTAAATTTTTAATTGAAAAAAAAATTATATCTCTTACCGAAAAATTTTAAAATTATAATCTAAAATTGAGAACTAATTTATAAATTGAATCTTGTTATAAAATTTATCCTAACTAAATTAATATCTTGTCAAAATGATGTAACATAAGTAACACCATTCATACCTTCTAGGGCATGTTTGCTTTAAAGGTTTGGGTGAGTTAGAGGATTTAATCCCAATTAAACTCATGTTTGCTTTATAGGTTGAAAAATCCGAATTAAGATTAGGTCCGGGTTTAAAATGTAATTATTGGGCATATGGTGGGTTTATTAAACCCACCACTTTTGGGTGGTTTATTAAACCCACCATAAGGAGATTTTTGTAAAATTACTACTCTACCCTTTTGTTTCCATAAATTCTTGATACATTTAGTAATGTGCTATATTAAATATGTAATAAGTTGAGGTTCCTAAAATAATTACTCATTATTGAACTATTGAAAACTTTATCTCGTGACCAAATATGTACTTTTTTAGCAATAAGTACAAAAGTATTTAGCATTTAACAATAACTTATATATTTTTTTTTAATTTATAATTGTAATTTTCATCATTTCATTGAAAGGTTATAGTGTGATTAATTTCACATGGAAAAAGAATTAATGATATCATAAATTTATATTTTTTTTTACCAATAAGAATTAATGATCTTTTTCTCAATAAGAATTAATGATTAATTTTCATCATTTCATTTTTTTTTTACCCCAACTTAATCCATAAATCTATCTTGGATCCAAAATAGATATCATAGCATTTTTCCAACTTAAAATCCACTTTAGAGTTTGATGTTCATGAATTACAAAATTTGAATAAACTTTTATATTAGAATGATGAAATAAATAAGAAAAATGCAAAAAAAAAAAAAAAAAAAAAGGGAAAACCGATCAAACCATTAATGGAAAATGCCAAAAAAAAAAAAAGGACATTTTGTCGTTGATGTCCATTTTTGTAAAATTGAAAATAGGAGAGTATTTGTGAGATTTTCATTCAATGTTCATATTTTTTATTTTTATTTTTAAAAATTTATATTCATTTTATTTTAAGGGTATTTTGGTCTTGTTTAAATAAACCCACAACAAACATTTAAACCAAACAAAATTTTAATATATAAACCTAATTCAATAGATATCACAATATTCAAACCAAACACAAAATTAAGTCAAACCTATCATTAAACATTCAAACCAAACACATCAAAAAATTAACCAAATTTAACCCAAATAGTGCAAACCCACCATAACCCAACTAATCTAACTAACCCAAAATACGAACCAAACATGCCCCTAAAGTTCTAGTGGTGAATTCGTCACATCACCTTTATTTTTGGACTTTTACATTTCCAAAATAAGATCCTATTTTGCAACTTATTATGGAATATAGTGTGTTGAGCTTATGAAGTGATGATTGTATTGCTACTTCAACTTTATCAGAAAGAGTGAAGTACTAAGCAAGTTCTCTATTTTATTCATTTATTTATTTATTTTATTCTTAAATTAACCATCAAATTTTCTATAGGTATACATTTTCTAGGAAAATATAGTGTGTGCCTGCTTGGATATTCCTAGAAATTTGCTGATTTGTTTTATCTTTGACTTGTAAACACCTCATATTTTATTTTCATAATTCAATTATAGGTTTACGTCTAGTTAATTTAAAGATAACAATTCAATCACTCTAAATTATTATTATATAAATCTTGAGATGTATTCGAATGACCAAATTCTAAGATATGTATCACCTTTTATCATTGTGCAACTAGTTTGCTTCTAAATTTTGTCTCGCGCATGTAAATAAAATTCACTTTCATTTGATTTTTATTTTTTTTCAGGAAAGTAATGAAATAAATATAAATGCAGAATCTCATTGATGTGATAAAATCTCCAAAGTTTGATGGTCAGTCAAATCTGTACCAACTCCTGCAAGTTGTTGAATATTATGTGCATACAACACCAAAATTTGTCAAGATTGTCCAATTTCCTAACTGAAATTTTAGATGCTCAAATCAGAAAATATGAAGCAGATAATATAACCCCATAAAATAAAATGGCAAAAAGTTTAAATTAATTTTATGTACGGTATAAATGGAATATTATTTATATATATATTTATTTATTTTCGTTTTTCTGGAAAAATAGGATTATATTCTAGTGTGGTGTGATGCATGGATTATCATGTGACTGCCGATTTGGGCATTGTTCTTGGGCCAGTCATATAATTGAGCCCATTAGAAATAAAGAGTGATTCTACCGATTAAAAATTTATAATATCCTTTCTATTATATAAAATAACGATCACTAAAGAGGCGTACTGTTCATAACATACTTTTTTTCCTGAATTATTACTCATAATTTTAATTTTATTATTTTTATTCAATATCATTTGTTATTATTTAATATCTTAATGATTCTAAATTTTCTCTCAAAAATGATATAACTTGATTTATCATATACTTAACTATGTGATATATTCTTGACTAACCATATATTTTAAAATAATTCCTCATGAGGTGTTGCTACCTTTTTTCTTTTTTTTTTCCTTTAAACTATTTCTTCTAATTTTTAATATTAATGTTCTTCGATATTGTTGAGAAATTAGTGTTCGCATTTGGAAATTGGTGATAATAGTTCCATTTAATTCAAACTAACAGTGTACCCGCGCAACCCGCGCGTTGCGCGTATTGTTATATAACGAAATAATTTTAATATAATTAAATTAAATTTATAAATACACAACATATCAATATTGAATACAATTATTAAACATTAATGTATATATATACACTCTTAAATAACAATATAAACAATAAAAATTAAATCATTATTTCCAAATCATACATCAGATCCATCAAAAGATGTAACATAATAAATTTCACAATATACTACAAATTATTAAAAACTTCTTTATAAACAACATTTATGGTAGTATTATAAACAATATACCATCCGTCATCATATTTAATCATTTTCAGCGCGCCATCACTTTCATATGAATCGCGAAACCAGTATCTCTACCTTCAGTCTCGCCCACTCTCCAGATCTGATCCGTCAGCTCAAACCGTCTTCCCCTTCTTCTTTCCTTTTCCTTTCATTTCTTCTTTCTGTTATCTTCTCTTGAAACAAATTATATTATTTCATACATGTATATATATATATATTTAAAGATATATAAAAAGATAGATGAGAATATATACTGAAAGAGATATAAAGATATAGATTAAAGTGTGGTGGATGTTTTCTCATCTCCATATTTTAAGTTTGCGTATTTTTTTCTTATTGTTTTTCTTTCTCCATTCTCCTTTGAAGAGATCGACAGTTTTCTTTATTTTTTTTTTTTTTTTCTTTTCTATGTTTTCTCAACAAAACATCTTTATTTAACAAAACTTATATGTCTCTTCCAATTTCTTTTTTTCTTTTTTTTTCTCTTTTCTATGTCTCCTCAACAAAACATCTTTGTTTAACAAAGCTTATATGCCTCTTCCAATCTTATCAAATAAGATTGTATTCAACTTTGTACTATCTAAAAATTAAAGAAATTATTTAAAATTGTATTCTAATTTAGGTTTCTCAAGTTTTAAGGTCTTAGAAATGAGTTTTGCTTATATATATATATACACATCAATATCTTGAAGAAGAAGCAACAAAAGTGGATTGAATAGGAAGCCAAATTCAAAAATTAAGAACATACATTTAATTTATTAAAATATTTTTTATCAAATCAATTTTTTATTGGATAATTAATATGTAATATATTGGAATTCTCAAAAGTAAACATTGATGCAATAAAAAATGCCTTGAAATCCTCAAAAGTAAGCATTAATGCAATAAAAAAATGTCTTAAAATTCTCAATAGTAAGCATTAATACAATAAAAATGTCTTGAAATTCTCAAAAGTAAGAATTGATACAATAAAAAATGTCTTAGAATTCTCAATAGTAAGCATTGATACAATAGAAAATGTCTTAAAATTCTCAAAAGTAAACATTGATACAATAAAAATGTCTTGGAATTCTCAAAAGTAAGCATTGATATAATAAAAAATGTCTTGGAATTCTCAAAAGTAAGCATTGATACAATAAAAATGTCTTGAAATTTTCAAAAGTAAGCATTAATACAATAAAAAATGTCTTAAAATCCTCAAAAGTAAGCATTAATACAAATGTCTTGGAATTCTCAAAAGTAAGCATTGATACAATAAAAAATATCTTGAAATCCTCAAAGTAAACATTGATACAATAAAAATGTTTTGAAATCCTCAAAAGTAAGTATTGATATAATAAAAAATATTTTGGAATTCTCAAAAGTAAGCATTAATATAATAAAAAAATGTCTTGAAATCCTGAAAATAAGTATTGATACAATAAAAATATTTTGGAATTCTCAAAAGTAAGCATTGATATAATAAAAAAATATCTTCAAATTCTCAAAAATAAGCATTCATGCAATAAAAAATATCTTTTATATTATATATAATAATTATTCTTGGAAATTATTTAACAAAACAATTAATAAAAAATATATATATAACATTTATTGCAGGACAGTTTGGGCGGAAAAATGGCATTCTTGTAATTATTCCCAACTGTCCTGTTATTAGTATAGTATAGATGATAAAAAGTTAATTTCAACATCAAAACCAAGTCAGATAATTACTATATATCATATAGGATCAGCCCAACAAACTCCTTCGTACCAATATATCGTATATTTAAATAATTTTTTTACGATTTTTCATTTGTATAAATGAATTTAAAGAGAGAATTGAAAATGACTATAACAAATCCATCAATGATATTTAAGGTGACGATTTTGAGATTCATAACTTTTATTTCAAATTAATTTTTAAGTCATTTTTTATTTAAAATTTATTTATTTTAATCCTAAATTTCAAATCCTTTATTCAAACACAAAAATTATATAATTTTTTTCGAAGCACTCTTCATATTAAGATGGAGCTAGCTGATAACGTGTCATAAAAGTATTGCTGGGAATATTATCCACATGCACTAAATCGATTTGTACAATACTAAGACTAATACTAATGTAAAAATGTAAAGGGACCAACTAAAGGCACCCCATAATAATTAAAAAAAAATTTAAAAATAATAAAAGACTAAAATATTTTTTTGGAAAATAACTTTATTTCGTTCGATCGAGACAGCCGAACATATTTTCATCCATTCGGCCGAGATGGCCGAACATGCATCAACTTTGACCGAACACTCTTCTATGTGTTCGGCCAACCAGGACCGAACGAAACTGTTCGAGTTTGATTGATTTTTTTTATGTTTTTTCATACGATTTTCACTCGATTTTCATATATTTATCAATATCGTGAAATGTTCGTCATTATGTTGGTATTATATTTTTCAAGAAATTAAAAGATTTATCATTAAAGAAGCAAGAAAGATGAAAAATAAAGAAATGGAAGAAGTAAACTAGGGGTTCTTTAGTTCTATTTTTCATCTTTCTTGCTTCTTTAATATTAAATCTTTTAATTTCTTGAGAAATGTAATGCCAACATAATGATGAACATTTCACGATTTTGATAAATATATGAAAATTAAGTGAAAATCTTATGAAAAAACACAAAAAATCGATCAAACCCGAACAGTTTCGTTCGGTCCTAGTTGGCCGAACATATAGAAGACTGTTCGGCCACCTCGGTCGAACGGGTGAAAATGTGTTCGACTGTCTCGGCCGAACGAAACAAAGTTATTTTCTAAAAGGGCATTTTAGTCTTTTATTATTTTTAATTTTTTTTTTTTTATTATGGAGTGTCCTTAGAAAAGGTTGGGGTGCCTTTAAACCCACCCAAATGTAAATGTAGAGAAAAAAGACATGAATTCGATTTAAAGACATTGTTGGGTATGTCATTCATTGCAATCGTTCAATTTATATAATTATATAGGATATTTACAGATTCGAGAATTTAAAAGGTTTTTCCACATGTATAAAATCTATCAAATAATGTCCATAATCTATATTTACCACAGAGAGATGAGGAATTATTGATTAATTGGCACTCTCAAGTTTTAACTCTTAAGTCGTAATCAATTTGCAGAAAGCAGGAGCTACTTTAATTTCCTATTAACATTTTTTTTTTTCGAAAATATATGAATTTTCATATAAGAATCTGGAAAATGATATATTTCATAAGGTTTAAACTACTCACTTTTATAGACATTTTCACACTTTTTCCTCAAAATATTTTAAGAAAGGAGATGACAAAAAATAAATATAAATAAATAGAATCTAACATTGAAATTGGAAAAACATGCTTTGGTTTATTAATTATTTCGCATTAATCTTAGCTTATTTCAATTTTCCTGATATATTCTAATTATGTGAAGCTCAAGATAATTTACATTAAACCAATTTTTATTTATTTATATATTTTTGTCTAAAAAGATTAGTTATTTTTCGAAAATGTCTGCCGGTCCCCCGGTTCCGTCGACCACCGTCGCCATCGACAACCACCTCTTTGCCGCCGTGGATATGGGCACAAACTCCTTCAAACTTACCGTCGTCCGCGTCGACCCATCATCTGGAAGATTCATCACTCTCAACCGCCTCAAAGAACCAGTCCTACTTGGCCTCGACACTACCGCCACCTCCTCCGCCACCGCCATCTCCCCGTCGTCTCTCGACCGTGCAATCTCCGCCCTCCGCAGGTTCCAGCTTTACCTTAATTCCCACCGTCTTCATCCTTCCCATCTTCGACTCGTCGCCACATCAGCCATCCGCGAAGCTTCCAACAAATTCCAATTTATTGAAACTGTCAACGAAACCCTAGGCGTCCACGTAGAAGTCATCTCCGGTGCCGAAGAGGCGCGCCTCGTATACCTCGGAGTCCTACAGTTCCTCCCGGTTTTTACCTCTACAGTCCTCACAATTGACATCGGCGGCGGCTCTACTGAGTTCACCGTGGGGTTTATGGGGAAAGTTCTGTTTTCTATATCATTGAGGTTAGGACATGTCACTCTAACTCAGGAATTTAGCGATACTGTCAAAATGCGAGAGCATATTCGGAATGAATTAGAATCCTCTGGCTTGATCGAGAAAATTAAGGAGTTCAAATTAGATATTGTGGTAGGTTCATCAGGTACGATTAAGGCCATAGAAAAGGCACTGTGCAAAGGTTATGCCCTTAAGGTACAGCAAAATGTTAGCATTCTTGAGGAGTTTGTTAAAAGGGAGTGGAG
Organism: Scutellaria barbata; assembly: GCA_028654395.1. Classification (NCBI taxonomy): domain Eukaryota; kingdom Viridiplantae; phylum Streptophyta; class Magnoliopsida; order Lamiales; family Lamiaceae; genus Scutellaria; species Scutellaria barbata. Next base: position 4,388,189 of record CM053646.1, on the reverse strand, counting down.
GTTTAGTAGGCATGAGCTGAGATCTTTATTCAATCGTCTGTGTGATGATGAAAAGGAAATGGAAGGTAGACACAAAAGGATGGAGTTTTTTCAGAAACGAGCAACGTTCATTTTGGCAGGAACAATTTTACTTGATGAGATATTCGCGAGTCTTGGGATTGAGGAGATAGAGGTCTCAGGGTATGCATTAGGTGAGGGGGTGATTACAGAGATGTTGGGAAAGGCTTTTAAGGGGTTTGATTTGAATGCAAATGCACGATGGAGGTCAGTTTTTAGGTTATCGTCGAGGTTCAATAACAAGAAGAGGATGAAGGCTGCTATGATGTGTGCAGACATTGCCAGGGTATAAAGAAAGAATTTGATAGATATTTCAGTGTATGATCTCCTTTCCTATTGTTTATTAGATTGGATTCTGCAGGAGATTTTTGCAGGTTTGATCAAATCAAATGAAGTTCGTAGTGGTGATAATCATGGCTATAAGCTTTCAGTATCGTTGGATGACAAGGATCTTGAATGCCTCATTGCTGCTTGTTTGCTTCACAATGTTGGCCTGTACACAGGCAAAAAGGGTTATCATAAGCAGTCTTACCTTGTTATAGTGGTATGTGCATTTAATGTTTTGGCTTTGTTCTAATTTATGTTCTGGCTTGAGAGAATTCTTCAAATCTTTGTTCTGATTCGTTATAGTGTTCTCATAAATATTGGAATTACTGTGATGACTATGACTTTCAAGTCTTGTTAATTGTGTTGAACAGAGGGAGATAATCTGATGCTATTGAAAATTTACTATTTTCAGCTGGACAATTATTAATGTTATTTTCATGCTCTTTGAATACAAAATTTGGATGAGTTTTATTTGGTTTGCTAATTTTGGCTATCTGGCTCTTCCTTTTCAGAATGGGGATCACCTCCATGGTTATACGAAGGAAGAGATTAAGGTATGTTGCTCTTTTTGTAATTTAATACTTGTTGGAATTTGCTAGGGTTTCAGATGTTGGTGACGGTTCAGTGCTTTCAGCTAATCGCATTGCTCGTAAGGTATCATAGAAAGAAATTTCCAAAACATGATGTTCTTGAGGGATCTGCTAAACAGGTATGTATCTAAATGTCTGTACATGATAAAGCATCTATTTTCGGCTTTGTGATATATGTTTATTCTTTGTTTATTTACCTTCTTGAGTGTTTGTTAAAGCAGCAATTCAGAATTCTCTGCGCAATCATGCGAGTGTCTTATGCAGTGCAGCAATGTGTTCATATGAATATTCAGTTCATGGAGTTTATAGATTCTCCTGAATGTTTCAAATTGGTTAGTTTAATCTCTATTTATATTCAAGTTGTCCCCAGCTTTCTAGCATTTAATATTTTGACCCCCACATGCAAAGGTTATAAATCCTGAAATATCAGAATTGGATCTTTATTCTTATTTTACACGCAATAGAAGAGATATAATTATTACCAACAAGTGTTTTAATTATGCAAGTAATATTCAGGTACTCAGTGAGGGTGAGGCTAGAGACCAATCCACTAACATTGTACAACCATTAGCTGACATTATACAACAATTAGCAGGGGATATCAATGTCTCACTGGAGAAGGAATTGGAACACTTTAGGATGGTAAAGCTTAGCCACGATAACATGATTTAAATTGAAAACATATTTCTTATTCCAACGACCATATTCATTCATATAAATTATATACGATTTTGCAGGTTCTCAAGAAAAACTTGTCTATTTTAGTTACTTCAACCAGCTCTCTTGATAGTCAGGTAGTAAACTGAAGCCCTGGATATTTTGATTCTTTGGATGGTCATCATTTATTTGAAAGGATTGCACAATTCATCAGCATCTCTATACTGTTTATAGGAGCTTATACTTGTGGTTAAAAGTTAATTCTTTATATATTAATACATTAATACATTCATTGTAATGCATGTCCAAGCATAGTAAAACCAAAAGAGATACTTGGATGATGCTAAGGTTTTCCATAATTGTCTTGAATTCATATTTGATTGATTTGTCATTATCGGAGAAAAAACAATTTTTAAAATTTGATCTGACTTCTGAGTGTGGATTGCTATCAGAATCAGGTGAAGTTGCCATTGTTTTCTTTGACCATTCCCTTGCCACATTGAAGTTCATTAGATGGCTATTTAAATTGCAATGTTAGGTTAAGTTCATGATTTGTTTTTGTAAATTTGAAAGTAAAGGTTAAATTGGTATTCATGGAAGTCATGTTTTTTTTTTTTTGGGGAAATTAAGCTTAGTATTTTTGATTGAGTTTACAATGTTACATCCCAACTATTGATGTTTTGTCTTATTTGATAGCATTTAATCATATATTAAATTATACAAAACTCTTGAAGGTTGGGCATGTGGATTGTGGACCTGTCCTTAAAAAACTACTGCAATAATTATATATGATATGAATTGGCACAACTTTTAAATTCCTATATTTATTTTCTCTAAACAATTCCCATTTGTATTATCAGATTTTTGGGAAACATTGTTCTATCAAATATATAGAGCAATTTAAGTGCGATATATATTGTGTGGTTTCCTTTGAGCACCTTGTGACCATTGTTTCTAATACATTTATCTTTTCTTTGCCATTTTTTGTTTTCATATGCCAACTTGAGTAGGTAACTAACCTCTATAGAGGTAGATGACATCCACTGTTTGACTTATTTTATTTTGTTTAAATACATAAACAAGACACTAAATGCAAAATAGCAAAGTTATGCAAACCTCCTCCATGTAAACCCCATTCCCAATCAATCTTGGATATCAAGTCGTTATAATGTACCACACCATCACAGTTTTACAGAATTTAATCGACAATTTAATCAGAAATCAATAAGAACTTGAACCATTTGTTATTATTGCTGCAAGAACAATTCACATCTGACTTATTTAATACTTCTGTTATATGGAGAAGAAAAAATTCCAGAAAAAATGCCCATTCCAGAATGAGAGCAAAGTTTGGGTTAGCAAGAAGAAATGATACTAGTTACAATCATATAACGCACAACAAGATTATGATTAAAACGGAAACCAACTAAATCAACCAACCAACCTACAAGACTTCAAACACAGTCCAATAGATAATATAAATTTAAAATAGCAAACACATAACATCGAGAATCAACAAAACAAAAACACAAAATAACAAATGATCATCAAAAAAGATCATCTCCTCAAAATAGCAAACACAGAACACCATGAACCATCGAAACTAAAACAAGAAATAACAAATCCTCAAGAAGAAAGTCCAAAAGGCAAACAAAAAAAATCAAGAATAAACAAAACACAAACACGAAATAAAAAATCCACAAGAAAAACACATAACACCATGAATCATAGAAACTAAAACAAGAAATAACAAATCCACAATAAGAAAGTCCAAATAGCAAAAAAAAGAACACCAAGAATCAACAAAATACAAACACGAAATAACAAATGAACAGCAAGAAAGCCCATAATCACGAAATGGCAAACACAAAACACCACGAAACATCGAAACTAAAACAAGAAATAACAATCAACATCAGCAAAGTCCAAATAACAAACACAGAACACTAAGAATCAACGAAACACAAACAATAAATAACAAATCAACACAAAAAAGGCCACAGTCACAAAATAGCAAATACATAACATGAATGAAAAACATCAATGGAAAGCATGCATAACAACAATTAACAACAGAGAGAGAGAGATCAATTCTCAGAATCTGTTAAGACAGGATTTCCAATTCTTCCATTTGCGCAGAAGCAAAGGACTCTTCAGAATATACTGAAGAGAGGAAGGATGATCTCATCATCCATGATGATGTGCTCATCTTCCTCATCGATTCCTGATGTATCTGATCCAGAGCCACAAACCATTCATTCTCGAGGAGGAAACTGTGATAAGTTAGAACTTGTTGGTTGAGGAAATGTAAACAATTGGGCACTTACCTTCGTGCATCGATTACACGAGCTACTATGTTGGATGAAATCTTACGCATATGTCTGGATGGATAGCAAGCAAACCATGCTATTTCAACGGCGAAGTGCATATCAAGCAATAACTGCAATAGAAAGTGTAGCAAATGAGAGAATTGCATGAAAGAGAATGACTCACACTAACAAAGCATTAGTATGAAATCCTCGTATTAATACGGTGATGACATATTGCAAATATTTTAGGCATTCTCCACAAGTTTTTTCTGTCCAGAATAAACATAATGATGGCAAGAACTTATGTACTGTGAAATTAATATCAGGTTATAAGAACCTGATGTAAACCAAGTGGCCGAAAACGGGTTGAATCACATTCTGGAATACCCCAAAATTACTCCTCGACAGCCACACACCACTGTTTTCAGTTAGCCTAGCCAGTAATACTTTTTTGTATTTTATCTCTTCCTAAAAGAACATCTCCAGCCACAGTTGCTAGTTGCTGCAGCTTCCCAAATAATGCCTGCACTAAATGATTGACTTTCAAACAAGTTACAACATGATTAAAAAGGTAAATGCAAACACCTGTTCAATTAGCATCAAGTAGAAGCTTTGAATTACTATAAATTACTTCCTGTGGAGGAATGCATTTATGTACGTGCAGATAAAATGAATCACAGACGGAGCACATCATATGATGTTGCAAATATTACATGGAGCATCACATCAAACGACTACCAAGCAATGCTTTTAACATCCATACATATGATCACATAGGGATAATTGGACAAGCATAAGGGGATGGTAATTTACAAAAGTGGAGAAGAATCGAACACTTGGAATGGTAAAACAATTGTCGACAGAAATGATCTTTTAGTTTGTCCTGACCTATATCATTAGTAGAAGATACTTTTAGATAAATTTCTACATAACCATAATTATTTCACAATAAAAAATAAAAACATTTGATTTTTATTACAAATAAACATTTTAAAAATATTTCTAATTCATTACATAATAAGAATCTACAATTTACAAATATATAAAATCCAATTTTAAGAAATTAGATTATATATTTTAAAATCCAAATTAACTTTGATTTGGACATTTTTACTATTTCTTGTTTTTCTATAGACAAAACCTAATCATCAGCCGGATCGTAAAACAAAGTACACAAACACAAAAGAAATGAAAACAAAATAAAATAAGTTCAACTTACCTTTTTACTCTTCACGACTGTCTCTGACATCATGTTGCAAATATTAATATAAGAACCTCACCAAATTTATGTTAATGTTACAACAAAATGTATGAATACAACCCATAAAAAGTGCAAATAATATAACTCAGTAATAGTTATAATATTACAAATAAGACAAAAAAACCATGATAAATATCCATGACGATTGTCATCAGCAGAATTACCATCAGCCGCTGAGGAATAAATTTTCTTTGAGACCCAATTCCTCATTCTATTCCCAAGACCTCTCGTATTCCTCAACAATGCGTAAAAAAAATGCATCATTAATAAGTGGATAGAACATAATGTTTCAACTAACTTTGCCAGAGAACATTGTAATCTAAGGGACAAATGTACTTGTTAATTGAGTGTCATCTCTAATTCATCAATTGCTTGGGCAATGAAGGAATTAAACCAAGACACCATCCACAATCAAAGCCCAAGGTTCTTGTTATCTTTTAAACTGAAAAAAAAAAGGATAATTTAAAAAAATCAAGCTTTTAAACTCAATGTCCTGCTGGCATGCTGAACTTGAAGTTAGTATTCAGATTTTGCACCTTCTCATGTTTTGCTCTTAACTCTTTCCACTTGCACCTTTTGGAATCATGAAGACCATCATCAAAAGCACACTCATGTACTCTCTCAAGACCTGCATAATTGGGATAAGCTTTGAGATTCGAGAAGAGTCTATGCACAGTATACATAGACTATGTTTCTGGTGCACCATATGAACAGAGGTTAAGCAAAATCTCAAATAATGTTATATATTGCACTAAGAAACTCACAGGGCACTTTGTGTGAAAAACTATAGATTATCTAACTGTAGCTTGCGTTTGTAAACCTCTTCCATGCAAACCCGTACCCAATCAAAATATCATGATTTGGGAAAACAGTAGGCTGATATGTAAACAAAGTTGTTTGCTTTAGAGGGGATAGCAAATACTTACTTTCACCATTCTTTGGTATCACAAGCCTTAAATAGTCATAACAAGTTCACCTAATGTGCCACTAGCTGCCAGTTCCAACTCAAGTTCCAGCATTTTCACAGAAGCCATACTGAACATATTACAGCACGATACATCAACTTCCTTTAAGTTTGAAGAGAATGAAAGGTTCAATGACGATAGATGGAAACATCTTGCTGTAGGAGGAATAACCACCTTCTTAATACTCGGGCAACACAGGTTGAGGTTCTGCAGCAGGCAGTTAGATTGGCATTCAGGCAGGAGGACCTTCTCCGGAGAATAGTCATCAAATGAGTCATAAAAGTTGCTCATCTCAGATAATCTATCACGATGGAATCCCCAATCCAAGTCATGCATATTGATACAACCATTCAAACTCACATGAATTAAATGCCTACAACCAGCAATCAACTCCTCTAAGACAAGTCTAATTCACAGAGAGCTGGGAAAGCACCACCTTTGTAAAGAGGCTCCAATGATGTCTCACTAAAATATTTGCATGCTTGCAATTTCAAGACCTATGAAATAAGAACCAAGTCAAAATAATGGGGAATTTTTTTTATACAAGATGAACATAAACGACTCCTCAAATTGATCTCCAGAACAAACAGAATATCTGAATTGCATGAAATCATCACAATCAGAAATCAAAAGAAATAGAGCAGAGGTGTATTCAAACCACAAGCATAGTACTAGAAGCTATAGCAACCATTGAAGCCGATGTTATACCCTCACAGCGATGAAGCTTAATAACTGTCAGCAATTAAAGTCTCACAGACTTCATAAGATAACTACTCGTTAGATGACATGCAAACATACATATACAGGTACTCAATATAAACATATGTATATAAACACACACACACACACAGAGATGGTTGGGAAGTATGGTGCATCTAGAACATGGAGATTTCCACAAGCTTGAGCTATACTTTGAAGTGTCTCATTACTGACACATGCACAATAGGACATATCCAGAGATGATGTCGCTGCTGAATGGATTGCAGCATCTGAAAGCTTGCGACAGGAAGTTACATCAAGCTCACGTAAAAGGGGGCAATTAAGAACTGCTTGAGGCATACTACTGCATTTAAGGGACAATGTTTCAAGCAGTGGACACCTGAAAAGTAAAAGCAAAAAAATTCATAAATAACGGAGGAGTGAATAAAAGCTGTAAGACAAATTGAGATTAATTCGCACCTAATAGTGACGCGGAGAGAGCACACGACATTTCACTATCTGAGGATCACGCAATTTGTCATGATATATGGGAATCTCCTGTATGCCATTACCCAAACTAGCATTATTGACAGTTAAACACTTCCAACATCTGGCATTTTGTCAACGCTTGGAAAAACTTCTCGCCTAACTGGCCACTACTGCGTTTAAGGGGCAATGTTTCAAGCAGTGGACAACTTAAAAGTAAAGGAAAAAAAATCATTAAATAACGGAGGAGTGAATAAAAGATGTAAGACAAATTGAGATTATTTCACACCACACGGCATTTCACTATCTGAAGATCACGCAATTTGTCAAGATACATGGGAAGCTCCTGTATGCCATTACCCAAGGTAGCATCACTGACAGTTAAACTCTTCAACATCTAGCATTCTGTCAATGCTTGGAAAGACGTCACACCTAACTGGCCTTTTCCCAAGGTCAAAACCTCAAGATATATCCAAAGAATCATAAGAACCTAAAGGTAACCCAGTTACAAAATTATCACATAAAGTCAAAATCTAACATACCTCAACGATGAAAATGCCTTCATCACAAGGGGATGGATAGCAGGAGTACCATAGATATTTACTGCAGTAGCATTTGGATTAAGTGCACTTGTGATTAAATACCTAGTTTTAAGTGCACTTCATGTATTAATGATTCTTTGGAGAGAAGGGCAATTAGAAACTGTGATTGACAATGGCACACTGCTTCTTAAATTTTAATCTATTAATCTGCAAAGAGCAAGTAAAATGCCAATCACTACAGAAAGACAGATCACAAGGCTCTCGGTGCAAGAGTAGGACATACTTCCGACAGTGTACAAGCCTTATGTTCTTCAGGCGTCGCAGCTCCAGAGATATTGGTGTTAATAAACTACAATTATCACGCTCCAGAACCTAGAATAGAAGCATGGGCAATATCATAAACCTATGATCGTATCTAAATAATCAGACCATCAAATCATCACAATCAGAAATTAAAAGAAATACAGGAGAAGGTGTATTCAAACCACAAGCATAGGACTAGAAGCTATAGCAACCATTGAAGCCGATGTTATACCCTCACAGGGATGAAGCTTAATAACTGTCAGCAATTGAAGTCTCACAGACTTCAAAAGATAATTGCTCGTTAGATGACATGCATACATAAGGTACTCAATATAAACATATGTATACAAACACACACACACAGATGTTTGGGCAGTATGGTGCATCTAGAACATGGAGATTTCCACAAGCCTGAGCTATACTTTGAAGTGCCTCGTTACTGACACATGAACAATAGGACATATCCAGAGATGATGTTGCTGCTGAATGGATTGCAGCATCTGAAAGGTTGCGACAGGAAGTTACATCAAGATCACGCAAAAGGGGGCAATTAAGAACTGCATGAGGCATACTACTGCGTTTAAGGGACAATGTTTCAAGCAGCGGACACCTGAAAAGTAAAGGCAAAAAAATTCATAAATAACGGAGGAGTGAATAAAAGCTGTAAGACAAATTGAGATTAATTCACACCTGATAGTGACACGGAGAGAGCACACTGCATATCACTATCTGAGGATCACGCAACTTGTCATGATATATGGGAATCTCCTGTATGCCATTACCCAAAGTAGCATTATTGACAGTTAAACTCTTCAACATCTGGCATTTTGTAAATGCTTGGAAAAATGTCTCTCGCCTAACTGGCCACTACTGCATTTAAGGGACAATGTTTCAAGCAGTGGACAACTGAAAAGTAAAGGGAAAAAAATCATTAAATAACGGAAGAGTGAATAAAAGATGTAAGACAAATTGAGATTATTTCGCACCTGATAGTGACAGAGATAGCACACGGCATTTCACTATCTGAAGATCACACAATTTGTCATGATACATGGGAATCTCCTGTATCCATTACCCAAGGTAGCATCACTGACAGTTAAACTCTTCAACATCTGGCATTCTGTCAACACTTGGAAAAACGTCTCACCTAACTGGCCTTTTCCCAAGGTCAAAACCTCAAAGATTTCTGATGCATATCCAAAGAATCATAGGAACCTAAAGGATACCCAGTTACAAAATTATCACACAATATCAAAATCTAACATACCTCAATGAAGAAAATGCCTTCATCTCAAGGGGATGGATAGCAGGAGTACCATAGATATTTACTGCGGTAGCATTGGATATTTCTGACACATGTACTCAATTGAAGTGGCAAAAAATTAACAGATTTCGTTACTCCATGCAACCAAAAACTGTAGCGTGGAGATACAAATTAAGCAGCTGATAGCAAAAAGAAGAAAAACACTCCTAAACTTTAAAATGCAAATCAGCTCTAGCTATCAAATGATTGCATAACATTATGGGCGGGTAAAACATTGTCATTAAATACCCTTTTAGGCACACAGATTCTTCATTTCAGTATGAACATCAGATATATTAGCCAAACAAACATATGAAACATGCAGGCGAACTATTACAGGTCCAAATCCTAGGAAGGAGTTTATATCAAAAATGACGTAGTACAGACCAGATAATAAGTCTGTGGATCTTACCCAATAACCCTGAGCTCAACTGTGACGCTTATAATCCTACCAACAGCAAAAATCCTAATATTAGACTACAAGGCCACAGTAACTGGTTATAATTTTATTACTTCTCTGGGTTTTGACCTTTGGTATAATAGCAGATGCGCCAGAAGTCAGTAACTCAGCTTCCAGGTTTAGGTTAGGCTGCCAAGAAGGTGAGTAGACATATGAGCAAATAGGTATAATCTGAAGCATGGAAGACATGAATCCATTTCTTTTTTTTTTTCCATGTAAATCATAGAGATCTTCCAGGTAAAATGGTTAAAAAAAGACATTCCATATTCATCCAGTGTGCTATGAGGCAGTATCTATAGCTTTATGCTATTTAATGTTAGCAATGACAAACAGGTCCAAGAAAATTCTAAACAAACAAGGGATGGATGGACTGCCACGATAGTCACATTGCTGCATTGATATGTAGCGATTCTCAAAATTCAGGTAGCGCCAGAAATCTTCATGAGAACTTACATATCTCCACTGCTTGCAAACCCCTGCTGCTTGGCAAAGATCAATGTGGTCAAAGAAGGTGAAAACCTACAACAGATGACGATATAGAAAATGCATCATCATTAAAAATAAATAGAAAGAAATCACTTTCACAAGATACCTACCATGTGCAGTAAGTCGTCAGTAAGATCCATCCGAATTCCGAATCATCCATTTTACTAGTACCCTCACTGTTTATAGCATTGTCTTCAATGACAGAAGGGTCTGCCACATATTGATCATCTGCTTCATCATACATGGGATGAAGGTATTGAAATTCCTTTTCAAACTTAGTAACCCAATCCCTGCATTGAAGAACAAGATTAAGGCAGGGTTTATGGTTTTCTTGCAGACACAGAATGACAAAATTATAACAATACAGAGACCAACATCACTAGAAATGGAAGGACGTCTAGCTATCAGCTTTGGAAAAAGGTAACAAGGAAAGGCAATTGATACACAACAAACATATGATGTTAAGCATTTTCTGGGATCTTGTGATATATTAATCAAACCTCATCCTAGCTATATTCATTGAGATTCTAGATGCTAACAATGATGAACAAAATATTTGTTTAACCTCTATATCAAGCTATTTACATTACCTCTAATAAGCCGACCAATGTGATACCATTTTTTTGTCACGACCATCTTTAAGTATTCTGAGGTCCGTCTCCTCCACAACTAGCCCAATTCCAATCTCCATTCTTCCAGCCTACAAACTTTCACAGAATAAACTACCTGAATTACATTCTGAATTCTTATTTTAGAGTGAAAGAGGAAAGAAGAAACGATGACCATATTAAATTAGGGGGAACAACTAGAAAATAGAACCTACCATAATGAGTATAACCTCTTTAAGCCATCTGAAAACAGCAGGAACAGACCAAGAGTCACTCAGAGACCTATTTCCAGCGACGAATATTAGAATGCGGCAGAAAAAACATTACAATTTTAAAGAAATCACTTGAGGAATTACCTACTTAACATAAATAATTGCGGGTGACATCTGAGGTTCACCAGAGTAATAGATGAACCAGAATGATTGTCTTTCAAAGAAAGGCCACTTCTCTCTAAAACCTTGGATTATACAGAACAAGGATCGCCAATATTCAGAAAATATTTATATTAACGAGAAAATAAAAGAAGTCATTAAACCTTCTGACAAGACAGAATATGTTTGAATGAACTACACTGGAAGGAAGGCCAATGAGAGTATCTCCAAACTCGATGTACATCCATCCCCTAACCAAGTCTTTTTTAAAGATGCCAATAACAAAGCCTAATAAATCATTTTTACCACCTGCGTGATACAATCAGAGGCCTCAGCTGTCAGAACGACAACAAGGAAAGATAACAAGTTCTGGTCAGTCATAAAATAGGCTTGTTAATATTTCAAATGTAAATAATAAAAGACCAACCTCTATTCCTATGATTCATTCACAAACAAGAAAAGAACTGATTTGAATACAATTCGCTCAAGATGAGTACATTAAGGGCATAATATAGAAAATATAATTTGCTTGTGAGGCACTGCAAAAATTATGAAGAAAGATACACCTTCACATATGAGCAAGGTGAAAACACACTACCAGTGATCTGAGGTACGCAAAAATAGCAATTCAGCACAGATAACCCCACATCAACTGCCACTATCATGTAAAACCAATAATTGCTGCTAATCTTCAGAAGACAAACCAAAATGAACTTTAAAAAAAAGAGAAAAAAAAAAAGTACAAAAAATTCTTGAAACTTTGCTCAATGACATATTAACGATCACATAAGGAATGGTTCAGTTAAAGCCTTATTCGTAAAATCAGCACAACACCATAAGCACAACAGTTGGAGGCATAAAAGGTCAAGTAAAGTTCCACACCATAAATAATATGTCAAAGGGATATTAAAAATTAGCACAACAGTTGGATACATATTAGGTACATAAGAGTCCAGCATGTACAGCCACCACCAATAAAGTCACAAGGGAAAAACAAGTCCAACTACTTGGCCCATAAGTAATAGCCCAAAGGGATATTAAAAATTAGCACAACAATTGGATACATATCCCACACAAAAGGTCACAACATCAACTGGGCAATTAAATTAAGAACAACAATTAGTGGCACACAGGAGCAACACATGCGGGCCATACAAAAAATCCAAGGGATTAAGGTATTGGGACAACACTTATTAAACTCCAAGCCAACTAATTGAGCCCATTAAAATCAGTCCAATCTTTAGTTGCATTAGACCAGACTTGGGCATGAGGTCCAACAAATTTTTGTTGGGCCCAAAAGCAATAGAGCCCCAGAGGGTTATTGGGGTTGGGCCACAAGATTTGAGGCATTAGAATCCAAAGAATACATACGGCCACCACATAGCCACAATGGGTTATTGAATCAGCCCATATATTAGGATTAAGGAGACAAACTCAAGAGGGCACTATTAAGAGTCTCAACTCAACCTAACCCAGCGCATACAGATTACCCATAGACACTTGCAGCAACACAAAATTCCTGAAAATAAAAGGAAAAGCCCAATTCATCATTCTTGTTGTTTCGCCCCTAACATCATTTTGGTGTTTAGCCATACACTGGAAAGGATTTTTAAATCAATGCAATAGAAGGGAAAACATATATATATATATATATGTATATATATATATATATATATATATCAATAAGTATCATAAGACATGAAAATTTAAAAATTTAGTAGTCATACCACCTATTTCTGATAATTCGCCTTGGTAAAACCATGTTTGGCAATTTAAATAATTAAACGTTTTTTTTTTTTTATAAAAGAAATAAAAAGAAAGAAAACATGAATTCAACTGTAAAGGAATTAGGGTCACCAAAACTGACAATTTAAAGACGATGCGAAGAAAACAGCAGTACGATCTTTGAGGTACACAAAGAGTAAAGACTTGTGTCTTTGTATGGAAGAAGGAAATAAGAAAATTAGATACCTCGATGGGGAACATGTTTTACAACTAACACAAGAGAACCAAGAACTGAAGCTACAAGGAACCTCTGGTATAGGAGAATCATGGCCATGACAACACGAAATTGAGATGATCATTAATGATGAAGCTGTTGGCAGAACAAGCAATTCTGCTGTGTGGGTAAACTGCTTACAACCTTCATGTGTTAACCATAAGGATCTTGTTATATGTCAATCAAATCTCATCTTATATTATTGAGTTTCTAGATGCTAAGAATGCTAAACCAAATTTTCACCTGTATATCAAGTTATTAACATCAATAGCTTACCCCATCACCACTAATAACCTGACCAATGTGATAATATCTGTTCACAAAGAAAGAAAAGATGTTATCACCGGTCTTCAAAAGGAAACATCAATGTAAAGGTATGCAGATACAAGTCAAATGCTCCCTGCTAAACAAATATGCATAACAAGTGAAAACCCTTCTCAGCGCGCAATTTTAATAACAAATGTTATAAAACTAACCAAGTTTTCTCAGTCATGTGGAGGACAATAGATGAATGCTTCAGATAATAATACACTACATCCCTTTAGTTCAAGTGAAATCAATAGTGATGCTTCATCATGGAGCACGTTCAATTTGGGTCATATGCCCATATTCAACGATCTAGAACCTGCAATGGATTTCTAAAATATATGATAACATGATAAGCAAATTCCAATGAAGTGAGCTAGTTAAATCTGACCCTACATGACAGAAAAGCATTACATGGCAACAGAAAATGAGAATAACGATTCACAAGTTCTTTTTTCGAGGAAAGTTGAGATTTAACATTTTAAGGCAGCCATCAAACAAAAGGTGGACTTCAATCCCAAAATAAGATGAAAATCAATCAATAAGATGATGACTTACAGGTGAAAATGATGCTCTCTCAAGATTATCACAACCATCTAACGAGACATTCTCGAGGTAAGGACATTTCAGCTCAAGAGAAGTTATTGCATGGAAACCACCAAGTGAAAGACTAACTAAAGACGTAATGTGGAAACTCACTGTTGTCACACAGAGTAATAAGTACAATCAGATATAATAGCAGTGACTATGAAAAAACCCGATTCATGTAGAACTTGCATGATAGGTGGATAAATGATAATATGAGATGCAGTTGACTCCAATATCACATGGGTGCATTAGGCAATTTTTCTACAGCATTCCATGTCCAAGAAGGTAAGAGATCTCCTAGATCTGCAACTACAATACGAAATTAAAATTTCTAAGAGCAGTATGATTCACTATGTATGCCCTGTGTAATCTGAAATTCTGACCAAACAAAGTATCTTTTCAAGTTCGAACTTTGAACTAAAACACAAATAGACTTAACTCTACGCCAACATTAAAACCTTGATTTTATGAATTATAAAGGTCGCAAGAAATTAATGAAAATAATATAAATCCTCATAATTCTTTAACATACTGAATTATTGCTGATCACAATCAAGGTTTTATCAATTGAAGATTGTTAATACAAGATAGAAAAAGTATTCCAAAACTACGCAAATCACAACCACAAACCTCACAATTGTCAAGAACTAATGATCTCAATACAGGACAGCCTCTTCCACTACTGAAAACTTCACAAATTGAATTCGTCAAAGATTTACATTAGGTAAGGTCTACTTCTTGCAAACAATCACATTGCAGTGCTCAGTGTGTCAAGCTTTCTTGCAAACAATCGCATTGCGGTGCTAAGTAAATTAAGTATAACTATTCTTGGGACCCAAAACCAATAAGTTTAAAGTATAAAAGCAGTCATTTCACTGAGAAATCACAACTTCATGAAGAACTAAAAAATTTATGAATAAATGCCTAGTTTTAAGTGCACTTCATGTAATAATGATTCTTTGGAGAGAAGGGCAATTAGAAACTGTGATTGACAATGGCACACCGCTTCTTAAATTTAAATCTATCAATCTGCAAAGAGCAAGTAAAATGTCAATCACTACAGAAAGACAGATCACAAGGCTCTCGGTGCAAGAGTAGGACATACTTCCGACAGTGTACAAGCCTTATGTTCTTCAGGCATCGCAGCTCCAGAGATATTGGTGTTAATAAACTGCAATTATCACGCTCCAGAACCTAGAATAGAAGCATAGGCAATATCAGAAACCTATGATCGTATCTAAATAATCAGACCATCAAATCATCACAATCAGAAATTAAAAGAAATACAGGAGAAGGTGTATTCAAACCACAAGCATAGGACTAGAAGCTATAGCAACCATTGAAGCCGATGTTATAACCTCACAGGGATGAAGCTTAATAACTGTCAGCAATTGAAGTCTCACAGACTTCAAAAGATAATTGCTCGTTAGATGACATGCATACATAAGGTTCTCAATATAAACATATGTATACAAACACACACACACAGATGTTTGGGCAGTATGGTGCGTCTAGAACATGGAGATTTCCACAAGCCTGAGCTATACTTTGAAGTGTCTCATTACTGACACATGAACAATAGGACATATCCAGAGATGATGTTGCTGCTGAATGGATTGCAGCATCTGAAAGGTTGCGACAGGAAGTTACATCAAGCTCACGCAAAAGGGGGCAATTAAGAACTGCATGAGGCATACTACTGCGTTTAAGGGACAATGTTTCAAGCATCGGACGCCTGAAAAGTAAAGGCAAAAAATTCATAAATAACGGAGGAGTGAATAAAAGCTGTAAGACAAATTGAGATTAATTCACACCTGATAGTGACACGGAGAGAGCACACTGCATATCACTATCTGAGGATCACGCAACTTGTCATGATATATGGGAATCTCCTGTATGCCATTACCCAAAGTAGCATTATTGACAGTTAAACTCTTCAACATCTGGCATTTTGTCAATGCTTGGAAAAACGTCTCTCGCCTAACTGGCCACTACTGCATTTAAGGGACAATGTTTCAAGCAGTGGACACCTGAAAAGTAAAGGGAAAAAAATCATTAAATAACGGAAGAGTGAATAAAAGATGTAAGACAAATTGAGATTATTTCGCACCTGATAGTGACACATAGATAGCACAATGCATTTCTCTATCTGAAGATCACGCAATTTGTCATGATACATGGGAATCTCCTGTATGCCATTACCCAAGGTAGCATCACTGACAGTTAAACTCTTCAATATCTGGCATTCTGTCAATGCTTGGAAAAACGGCTCACCTAACTGGCCTTTTCCCAAGGTCAAAACCTCAAGATTTCTGATGCATATCCAAAGAATCATAAGAACCTAAAGGATACCCAGTTACAAAATTATCACATAATATCAAAATCTAACATACCTCAACGAAGAAAATGCCTTCATCACAAGGGGATGGAGTACCATAGATATTTACTGCAGTAGCATTGGATATTTCTGACACATGTACTCAACTGAAGTGGCAAAAAATTAACAGATTTCGTTACTCCATGCAACCAAAAACTGTAGAGTGGAGATACAAATTAAGCAGCTGATAGCCAAATGAAGAAAAACACTCCTAAACTTTCAAATGAAGAAAAACACTCCTAAACTTTCAAATGCAAATCAGTTCCATCTATCAAATAATTGCATAACATTATGGGTGGGTAAAACATTGTCATTAAATACCCTTTTAGGCACACAGATTCTTCAATTCAGTATGAACATCAAATATATTAGCCAAACAAACATTTGAAACATGCAGGCGAACTCTTACAGGACTAAATCCTAAGAAGGAGTTTACACAAGCAATGTAAAAAATTACGTAGTATAGACCAGATAATAAGTCTGTGGATCTTTCCCAGCAACCCCAAGCTCAACTGTCACGCTTATAATCCTACCAACAGCAAATATACTAATATTAGACTATGAGGCCACATTAACAGGCCATAATTTAATAACTTCTCTGGGTTTTGACCTTGGGTATAATAGCGCAGATGCGCCAGAAGGTGAGTATAATTTAATTACTTATCTGGGCTTTGACCTTTGGTATACCTTTGGTATAACTCAGCTTCCAGGTTTAGGTTAGGCTGGCAAGAAGGTGAGTAGTCAAATGAGCAAATAGGTATAATCTGAAGCATGCTTCCAGGTAGTATGGTTAAAAAAAGACATTCCATATTCATCCAGTGTGCTATGAGGCAGAATCTATAGCTTTATGCTATTGAATGTTAGCAATGATAAACAGGTCCAAGAACACTCTAAACAAACAAGGGATGGACTGCCACGATACTTACATTGCTGCAGTGATATGTAGCGATTCCAAAAATACATGTAGCCCCAGAAATCTTCATGAGAACTTGCATCTCTCCACTTCTTGCAAACCCTTGCTGCTTGGCAAAGATCAATGTGGTCCAAGAAGGTGAAAACCTTCAACAGATGACGATATAGAAAATGCATCATCATCTTTATACAAACATATAAAAAAATTCAGATTTTTCTTTTGGCAACCCAATTACCAACCTCAGGTTCAAAGAACTTGATGCCCTGCATAAACAGAAACAGTTGGAGATTAGAAATTAGGTCGAGAGCAACAGACTAGAGATTGTAAGAGGTAGTAAGAGTACAAAATGCAAAAGAAGCAGATGCTTTCATATATAAAAAAACCATAAATTCCCTCATCTCATCATGAGCTTATACCTGGCTATATTTGGTCCTATCTGGAGTATCACCTTCCTTTGGGCCAACAATGACTGATATGGCATTAATCACCATTCTTACTCCTTTAAAGTACTCAGGTACCAACGTGCTTGCTTTTGTAATATCTCCAACAATCTGACAAATTATATTGGAGATGTGATGGTAGAAGTACACAGACTGGTCATCTTTTCAGCAATTAAATAATATAATTTATAGAGCACATAAATCAAAGGATAATAAACACCCCTCTTTTACTACATATACATGCATCCTAACACCTTAAGAAAGTGACATCTGCTTCGTGTCTTCCAGGAAAATGATGAGCCAGGATACCACTTGCTCTTCATATCCAAGTTAACAGAAAAGCTACATATCAACACAGCCAATTTCAGACACGATCTTAGATATCAACACAGCCAGCTTTCCATAACAAAGGCCCACCAAGATAAGCAGCATATACCAATATAATATTGTAGAAAAGCTCGGTGAAGGTAGCATGCATGTGTTCAAAATAATGAGAATTGAAACACCTTACTGACAGATCTTCACACTTTGAGAGCAAAACTATTAAGGGATTTCATGATAATAGGAGAAAACTGGCTATTTGCAGACTTCATTATCAGTTTTTAACACAGCTATAGCTATGAAAGATCTTTCTAATTTCTTAATTAATGACTCGATGATCTAATCCCTTATGTTTACATGGGAATACTCATCTTTTGATGTACATGAGGAATATCGCCTTCTCCACGCGCGCGCGCACACAAAAAAAAAAAAAAAAAAGGGAAGAACGAAAAAGAAAGAAAGAAAAGAAAACAAGCTCACTTGGAGTAATTTATGCACTCAACCACCACATATGACGGGTTGAGGTATAGAAAGATATACATAAACAGAACATAGAGTTTCAACTTTTGTTCAAACTACGCCATGTCAAATATGGGCATTAACTACCTTTCCCTGTTCGAATATGCCTATGAAATATTAGCATATTTCTCAAAAGAATTGGCAAAATGAATGTAAGTTTCCCATATTATTATGTATCCTCAAATCACCTGAAAGTTCGACTAACCAATAACCAGTACACTAGATAATATATCCTAATGATGTGCTGCTGGTAGACATGGAAATGAGAAAAACACAAACATCAAGGTCATCTTCTCACCTTAGACTTAGTAAAGACAACAAACAGAAGGCAGAGAACTAACCATGTCAACATCTTGACCAAGCATTCTTCTTGCTTTTTCTTCATTTCTAACCTAAAAAAAAAAAAATAGTGTCAACTAAAAACACAAAAGCTGATAAGATCCAAGATTTATCTAGACAAATTTCAACAACTACACTCTTTCCCACCTTTGGCTTTACTATCAACAATCAATTTACCTGCATATCTAAGAAAGTAAAAGAAACTCATATTTATAAAAAATATAAAGTACCAACACTCGAACTGATCGCCCCTTTTTGCGTAAGAGATCCACCACTCTTCTTCCAACACCACCGGTAGCTCCAGCCACCAATACTATCCCAGAAGTGTCCATTGCTTTTACTTCTTGGCTAGGTGATGGACCAGAGAGTTTCTCAATCAGAAATTCAAAGAACTTCAATTACAAATGAAACGTGTCAGATGAATAACGAACAACTTCAGATCCAAAAAACTTATGATAGGATCAAGCAAGCTGAACCTTTGCAGGAGAGGGAGGCCTGTTAAAGGAATACAATATTTTCAAAAATCTACCTACATCCCAACCTTTCCCTTCGGCTTCTGTGAGAATGTGGCCTCTAGAGGTTCTCAAGGAATAGAATGGAAACCTTTTTTTGATAAACAAATGGCTGGAATTTACGTTGGAGAAAAGAATTCGGAAAGAGAGAAGGCGACACCAAGGGGGGATTCAGAGATGATATTGGTAATTTACTTCCAACAAATGAAAGATAACATAAATTGGCATATAGAGATACAGATTTTAAACATTATGCCATACAAAGAACAAAATTACAACGGACAAAGGTAAAACGTGAAAATGGTACTGAATTTGCTTCCTAATGATTTATTAAAAGGTAATAACTATGAGTAGAAAAGCATTAAGTGTAAATTCATAGCAACATCCAACTGGATAACCCCACGACTATTAATCTTTTTAGTGATCACATAAATAATTAGGTAAGAACTCATATCTTCAGAAATTTGAAATAGTCCGACCCAGAAAATTGCACGCTCGGAAAAAATCTGAATTTCACAAACTTGTTAAACAAGAAGATTATGTTTATTACTTCTCCTGTACGAAAGGAACCATTCCACTTTGAGATCAAAAAATATTCAAGAAATTTTGCATGAGAAAGATAAGCAAGAAATACAAGAAAATCTTAGGATAGAATGTATGATCAGCCATAAAAACTCTTCGAAACAAACATCAGATAAAAAGATAATCCAGGAAGTAGAACATTTATTCAAGAAACACACAATCAAGGTATTCCAACATCTTTATCAAGAAACAGAAAAAAATATGTTAACTCCATACTTACCTGTAAATTCAGAGTTCTTACGCACGAAAAAGCAGAAGAATGATGGATTACAGTATAAAGGCTACGACAATCCATCTTTTTTTATCAAGAAATTAAGATTCACTGATATAAACAGGTTTATAGAAACCACTGGACTCATTGCGCGCCACATACTAAACACTTCGCAAGAAAAGACCACTGTAATCTTAGAAAGTTCTCTCCAGTATTTTCTCTCCAATAATCTCCAGCTTCAACTAAAACCGCTTAATATATGGTAAAGATTTTCTTTGTAAGGGTTAAAATTTATTTACCCATATTTCTTGAAATTTTTTTTTTTTGCAACGGTTAAAATTCATTTAACCCATGTTTCTTTAATTAATTTTCCTTTTTAACACATGTTTTAATAAACTAGGCGGTGGTGCATAAATAAGGTATGAACTTTTATCAGAGAATAAAATTTGTTTTTACCCTAATTTTGATTTTCAAGTTCAAATTAAGCCTTTTTTTTAGCCCATGTTTCAAACGGTTGAATTATTTTAGCCCAAATATTTCTCTTAGCCCCATGTTGAATATATGGTATGAATTCTTTCTAACTGTCAAAATTAATTTGACCAATGTTTTTCTATTTAGCACATGTTGTATATATGACATGAGTTTTTTACAATCTCATTTCTTAGAAAGACCGATGGAAAAATAAGGTATGGATTTTATTTCCAACAGACAAAATATATTTTAGCCCATGTTTCTTTTATATCTATTGTTTTGTAATATTATTTTATTACAAGTTCAAATTAAGCTTAAGTAATTGGGGGGCGAAATAAAAAACTTTTTCAAGTTGTTGTAATTCAGAAAAAAAAATGTAGAGATTTTATTATACAATGATATGTATACATTTTATTTAATATTGTATCTCTATTTGGTGACAGACATCATTTATCTCAATCTTTGGTTTATTTATTATTACAAAATAATCATCATAATTCACATGATATGTTTATAAATAATCAAAGATAAATTTCATAATAAGATCAAATTTATAGATTAATTTTTAATTTTAAATTTAAATTTTAAAATTTCTCAATAAGGGACTCAATTTTATATTTTTTTCCTAATTTAAAACTTTGAAATTGAATTGAGTTCTCAATTCAAACAAAATTCAATTTATTTTTTCTTTTTATTTATATTTATAAATTTATTTATATTTTAATATGTATTTATAGTTAAATAAATTAAGATAAGTTTGTGTAATTTTAAAACAATCTCACTCGACTTGTATTAATTTATTAAAAACAATGGTCACAAGGTGCTCAAAGGAAACCACACAATATATATCGCACTTAAATTGCTCTATATATTTGATAGCACAATGTTTCCCAAAATCTGATAATACAAATGTGAATTGTTTAGAGAAAAAAAATATAGGAATTTAAAAGTTGTGCCCATTCATATCATATATAATTATTGCAGTAGTTTTTTTTTTGGACAGGACCACAATCCACATGCCCAGCCTTCAAGGGTTTTGTATAATTAAATATGAGATTAAATGCCATCAAATAAGACAAAGCATCAATAGTTGGGATGTAACATTGTAAACTCAATCAAAAATACTAAGCTTATTCCCCCCCCTCCCCCCCCACCCCCCTCCCAAAAAAAACTTGACTTCCATGAATACCAATTTAACCCCAACTTTCAAATTTACAAAGACAAATCATGAACTAACATTGCAATTAAATCGCCATGGATTCTAATGAACTTCAATGTGGCAAGGGAATATAATCAAAGAAAACAGTGGCAACTTCACCTGATTCTGATGGCATTCACACTCAAAACACAGAAGTCAGATCAAATTTTAATAATTGTTGTTTCTCAGATAATGACAAATCAATCAAATATGAATTCAAGACAATTATGGAAAACCTTAGCATCATCCAAGTATTTCTTTTGGTTTTATTATGCTTGGACATGCATTACAATGACTGTATTAATGTATTCACATATAAAGAATAACTGTTTTTAACCACAAGTATAAGCTCCTATGAACAACATTGAGATGCTGATGAATTGCGTATTCCGTGCAATCCTTTCAAATAAATGATGACTATTCAAAGAATCAATATATCTAGGGCTTTAGTTTACTATCTGGCTATCAAGAGAGATGGTTGAAGTAGCTAAAATAGACAAGTAGTTTTTCTTGAAAACCTGCAAAATCGTATATAATTTATATGAATAAATATGGTTGTTGGAATAAGAAATATGTTTTCAATTTAAATCATGTTAACGTGGCTAAGCCTTACCATCCTAAATTGTTCCAATTCCTTCTCCAGTGAGACATTGATATCCCCTGCTAATTGTTGCATAATGTCAGCTAATGGTTGTACAATGTTAGTGGATTGGTCTCTAGCCTCACCCTCACTGAGTACCTGAATATTACTTGCACTATTAAAACACTTGTTGGTAATAATTATATCTCTTCTATTGCGTGTAAAATAAGAATAAAGATCCAATTCTGATATTTCAGGATTTATAACCTTTGCATGTGGGGGTCAAAATATTAAATGCTAGAAAGCTGGGGACAACTTGAATATAAATAGAGATTAAACTAACCAATTTGAAACATTCAGGAGAATCTATAAACTCCATGAACTGAATATTCATATGAACACATTGCTGCACTGCATAAGACACTCGCATGATTGCGCAGAGAATTCTGAATTGCTGCTTTAACAATCACTTCATATTCATTGGCATGCTTGTCTCATGTATGCTTCTATTTTTGTTGCTATTAGTTCTTCAATATTGAAATTTGATCGAGTCATTGATTTATCAATTTATCTTTCTTTTTTTCTTATCATAAATTGACACTATAAATTACATCTCTTATTTGGTTGTAGCGATACATGTTGTTAGGTGTATAGTTTGTCTTTGATTTAATTTTAGAGATTAGAGGATTTGAAAACCCTGTTAGTGATTGATTTGTAATTCATCACATAAATCCTTTTTTACTATAATGAGGTATAAACTATAAAGAAGAAGTATTTAAGGTTTGATTTTTTAAGTATAACTCTTTTGAAACACGTCAATCCATAATTCATTATTCAAAAACTAGAATTTGACTTTTAAAAATGTATTTGAGTTGTGTAAGTCTCATGAAATTATATTTATAAGATGATTTGATATAATTTTTTTTATTTTATTAATTTTGTTATATTTTTTAAGATAAGGGATCTCTCAACGAGACGTCTAACTTTAGGGAATTTTGAAGTTAAAATGTTGTTGTCAACTATTTTACTCGACATTCATCGATCCCACGTCGTCCATATTAGCCACAAGTATTTTTTAATTCTCCTTATTGATTACAGGATTTTGGACTAATTTCGTTAATTAATTGACATCTTAACCCAAAAAAAAAAAATCAATTTGGATTTCTACTGTTTTTAACTTCTTGTTTTTAGAGTATAAAACATTGTACTATACATGCATATATATAATCAGGGACAGAGTTAGACAACTAATGTTGAGGGAGCACGTTGGTTTTAGGGGATTAAATTATCATAAAATAAGTATTTTAACACTTAAAATAAATAAAAAACAAAAAAATATACATAAATAATTAAATTTTAAAAAAAATAGGGAGCTAAAGCCCCCACATGGCTTAAGGAGGCTCCGCCATGCATATAACATTTTGAGAAAATAAAATATGACACTTGTATAAAATTATAATAATTGAAGAAAGCTGTGGATAAATTTTGGCTAACAAATCGAATAAAAACAGTGATTATATAATTAGCTCAAGCAACTGAAGACATGAAATATTATAATAAATGGATATTATTCATATACGTATGACTGTAATAGATTTTTCTATAGGTGTTATCATCTCAAATTCAACACCCGAAAAATCACATGCATGTGTTAATGTCATCAACAAGTCTTATCACATATAAACTCGATTAAATATTAGAAGTTATAATAAGTTCATGTGAGATTATAAAATTTGGAGAGGGGTAAAAATGTCATATTGAAATGTTACTTAAGAAAATTATATAATTCAGATTTTAATAATTTGACTAGGATGTAGATAGAATAACAAATTATTAATTATAGTCTAGTAACAAAGGCGAATCTAATAATTTAAGTTTAAAAAAAAAACAGAAATTGCAATCTTAGTTTTGCGAAATTCGATATAAAGTTAACGAATGTGTCCCTTTTATTAAAGGAATTGAATGTGTTTTATTAAAGGAATAAATTTGAAATTTGAAATATGAAATATAGATGGCTCATTAATTATCCGTGCGGGTATTAATCAGAAAAATGAAATTATAGAGGTTAATACGGTATATGTGGTTAAGGTTTGTTGATGAAATGAAAACTCTACAAACTCACACTTTTTCTTATTATAAATATAAAAATATCCAATTATTATAAATTATAAATTTCAAAAAAAATATAATTTATGTTTATAAAATTGATAAAATAATTTACACTTCACATTTATTATACACGTTTAAAATGAGTAGTTTGTGAGTGAAAAATATATGAAGTTTGGTTACGTGGGTTGTTAACAATCGTAAAGAATTTGAATCCTCTGCTGGTTGCAGAAACCCAACACCTGGACAAAATACGACATCGTTTTAATCAATTCATTCATTTTATTTTATTTTTCATTTCTTAATATCTCCTCTTTTTCTCATTTCATTTATATTATTTATTATTATTTTATTAATCTCTCATCAACCATTCCATTAACATATATTTTTTATTTTTTTATTAATATGCTGATACATCAAGATTTTTTCTTTTTTTTTCTTTTATGCTTACATTTGCTCATTGTTCAGGGATTTAAAATAAGCTCTTTTCACTTCACTGATTCATTCGAACTTTTTTTCTTTTCTTTTTTTAATTCTTTATTATCTTTATTTTTTTTCTTTTTTTAGCCAGCAAATATTTTCTCATTTCTCTTTTAATAATTATAAGGTAAAAAAATGAGTTAATATAGTTGAAATGAAAAGTTTATTTATAAAGTAAAAAATTTCAAATTGAATAGAATTATTAAACATAAATATAAAAATAAGTTTTTAAAAATGAAACATATGGTGAAATGAAAATATCGACAAGTTCTAAAAAAAATTAAATATTAATATATAGATTGATTTCCTTAATATCGACAAGTTCTAAAAAAGTTAAATATTAATATGATTGATGTCGTTAATATATTCTAAAAAATTTAAATATTGATATGATTAATGTCGTTAATATCGACAAGTTTTAAAAAAAGTTAAATATTAATATTTAGATATTTCAGTAATATATATGATTTATGTCATGACAAGTTATAAAAAAGTTAAATATTAAGTCGTTAATATTGATAAGTTTTAAAAAAAGTTAAATCTTGATATGATTGATGTCGTTAATATCAACAAGTTTTAAAAAAGTTAGAATAATCTAAAAGCATATTTTAATATAACATATCAATAATACAAATATAAAAAATTAAAATATATCAAAATTGCAATAATCGTGGATGATCAAGCCTGTTAGACAACTAATTAATTTATTGTATTAAATATATCTCTATTGAAATCAATACTTTCAAGAGAATATTGTGGATGATCAAACAGTGCCTACAATGAAAAAAAATAATATAGATTTAAAATCATTTAAGCAAATATGTTCCACTTTTAATTTTTTATTGAAAATCTATATTGCGGTGGCATATTTAGTGCATCAGATGTTGCTAGTTTATCAGATGTTGCTAGTTTTCTTCAACCAGTTCAACTGACTGATGGTCGCAAATTGACAAAATCTTGTTGGGCCAAAACATGCGTGTAAATACTAATGGGCCCAAAGTCTATTTTTATTTTTAGTAATCTTACCATCTTGGGTGTAGTATATATATATATGGGCTTCATTTACAATTGAGTAAGAAATATATGATGTTTGATTACGTGGGTTTCTTAACAAATGTAAATGGTCAAAATCTTGTTGGGCCAAAACACGCGTGTAAATACCAATGGGCCCAACGGCTATTTTTATTTTAAGTAATCTTACCATCTTGGGTGTAGTGTATATATATGGGCTTCATTTACAATTGATTGGTAGGGTAGGGTTACCTTTGTGCCTTTCCAATATTTGCACTCTCCCCACATGAAAACACGGTTAAAAGAGATTACCTCCAAGATATAACTTATCTTGAGTGCAACGTCTTTCAATTCAGGTTGTATAGTCAACTCGTACGGACTAATCTTAACACTAGGTGAATCCAATGCTTTCCTCGATTTCTGATTAGGCGACCTGAATTGTGAAACGGTGTCCAAAAACCAAGCGTGATTGTCCTTCAACTTCTTCTCCTGAAGGACATCCATGCAATCAAACAACGCATCAATATTTTCACAATTAAGAAAACGTATACACACGAATTAACATTACAGTTCAAATTTCTTGTTTTCTTGAGTTGAATTCACACAATCACACGACATTTCGAAATTTCAAACACACGCAATTTCACGTTTTCTATTTTTATTTCCAAGAGTTGTTACCAGAGACTGGGAAAGTTCGGAGGAGAGAGAGGCATTTTCAAGTTCTGTAAGCAAGGCATTGAAAGGTTCCCACCACAGAAAGGCGTCGACTATTTTCGCAGATTTGGATAATTGTCCCACCACAGACAGTGGCGGACATAGTAAGAGGCGAGGGGTGGCAAGTGCCACCCCTTGTTTTTCCTTATGAATGATTTATAAGTAATTTAATTCAAATTAATGTGTATAGTATAATTTGTTTTAAAAAATATTAATGTGTATAGCATAAATTTATAAATGATTTTATATTTAAAGTCATGTGTTACTTTAACAAATTTAAATTTAGTTAAAATATCAGTATTATTTACTAATATTGGCCCGGATAATTATAGTATTTGATAGATGATTAAAAAAATAATTTTCCTAGTAAATGATTTTCATATAAAAGTAATTCAATTGATCATTTATCTCCTAGTATTTAACCTCAAATGGTCCTACTCAATACACATGTATTAGTGTAATTTTATAGTCAAAATAAACTAATACCAAATTACATTACAATTATTCCGATGGTTTGTCCAAATCCATCTTTCTGTATGGCACTACACACCACGTTATCTACAATATAAATTAATTGGACAATTGCATTAACATATATAACAAATATAAAACGCAAATATTTGACCAAAATGATTTTCATTTCAAAATAGATGTCCATACAAAAGCTAGGTTTATAGTATACATTCCAATAACTTTTACTTGTGCCACCCATTTGTTAATTTTCTGCGTCCGCCACTGACCACAGAGAGGCGTCTACTGTTTTCGCAGATTTGGATAATTGTTCGTTGGCGTTTGTAGCAGTTGTCGACATTGCAGACTCTTTGGTCTTGGAGAGAGAGGGGGAAGGGAGAGAGTAATTGAAATTTGAAAAACCTAGAATGCCATAACCAGTGCAGTTCGAAGTAAACACAGAAGTGGGATGATGAAAAAAAAATATAAATATAAATTTGGCCGAGCGCATATGTATTTATAAAGATCGATAATGGATATATATGGTATTGATTTTCATTGCTAACGGTCAAAATTATTTAGCCCGCGTTTTTTTCTTAGCCCAACATGTAACCGCCAGATGGATTGAATTTAAAAAAAAAAAGACAAACAATATTGTCATATTTAGCTTATCATGAGTGTTTGAGACATTCTTTTAACTACAAGCATGTCTAAATTTACTGATAGTATTCTGATTGATGAGACATTGAAATTTGTTGTGTACTTGTTGGTGTGCAATCATATACCATTGTCAAAAGATCAATGGAGCGGAATGATGCAGCAGACAGTATGCATCCAGATCTTTTAAATTGGGTTAGTACTTGTTTTAATTATGTTTTCTTTTAGTTGTCTACTGAATTAGTTTACTAATCTACTCAGAAGACTTTAATTTCTCTGGCCTTAAAGCTTCTGAAATGCCTAGCTGTTGCTGTTTTAATTTTTTACCTTTTGGAAATAGTTTCCACTTGGTATTATATTTGGCATATTCCTTTTATGACGAATTATTATTTATTAGAAATAATTTACTTATGCATTCTGCATGAACATCTTTAACTTGTTTAGATTGTGAATAAAAATCTGGAAGCATGTGATGGACAGATTTCCCTTTTCAATTATTCAGTGTCATAGAACAATCAAAATTAATGGAGAAAGAAATCTAAAATAAGGTTATAGGCGGGAAATCTTGACTATAAATGCAACATGGAAAGAATTAAATTTAGTTTTATGTGAGTTTCTTGTACTGTTTCCACTCCACTAATTCTGAATTTTCAACCCCAGGGACCTTTATTTCTATATCCTTGATCTTTTAGTATAACATTGACTTAGAGATAGTTATGATTTTTTGCTATATTTTCCATTGAGAACTTGGAGTTGTTGAAATGCAAATTGTGTAGCTAGAAGTTATCTAGTAGTTTTATCTTGAATTCCTTCAAGATTGAGGAAAACTCTGCCTTTTGTTATTTTACTACATCATCAGCCTTTGTTTTGATTGTTTTTGTGTGGGTTCTTTGTTATATTTGCCTTTTTTTTAAGGTTATGCTTGAGTACTACATCAAACGACAATACTTGTTGAAGTGCACAAGACAGATTCTTATGCATGCTAGTAAGTACTTCTTTTTTAGTTCCATATGATTTCATTGTCAAAGCTGGATTTCTTTGCATGCATTTAGAAAATATATACTATATCATTTGGTAACTTTTTATTATTTCATATTCATTAATATATTGCAATTAGTTTTTTCTATGTCTATTTTTGTGTGCCCTTGGTTTTCTCAAATAACTGAAGTGCTTGCTTTTCCTTGCTCAGGCAGGGTTCTATTGGATTTTCAGGGATGGAAATCCAACAAATGGACTCAATGATTTCTAGTTTTAATGCTTTTGAGGCCAAAGAAGTCGGCCCTCTGATACTTGCATGGGCTGTGTTTCTCTGTCTCATATCTTCTCTTCCAGAAAGAGAGGAAAATAACTTGCAGATGGTATATGTTTCTATTATTCACAGAATGTCATATCACAATCTTACTTGTACTGATGTAATTTTGCAATTAATATTATTTTATATACATTCAAATCAGGAGATAGATTACATCGGTTATATTCGTCAAGCTTTTGAGGCTTCATCTTTGGGATATTTTCTTGAAATTCTAGAAAGTGATACACTGAAGCATTCAGATGTGAGTAACATTTATTTATACATATATCCTTGGGTTCTTCATTCCTAGTATATCAGTCGGTATATTTGTTGTTGGTCCTTTCAAATTTTTATCCTTATTTAGTATGATTTCCATTGCATCTTCTTTCTTTCTTATTTATTTGAATTTCATATTTATTTCAAACTTCTTTCCAGGGACCCGTAGCTGGTTATCAAAGTGTTTTAAGAACCTTTTTATCGGCGTTTATTGCATCTTATGAGATCAGTCTTCAGGTATCTCATAGACAAATAAGCTTATTATCATTACATTATATTAGGGGCTTGGATATTCATATCTCTTCCACATTCTGCCGTTTGAAGATGATAACTTGAAGTTAATATTGGACATATGCAAGGTATACCAGGGGGAGGTCTGTTTGTTCAATGAATTTTTGATGCTAAAGCATCATATTTGTCCATTATAAATTATTTTAAGATAATTTCTTTCCTGCAGGAGAGTCTTTGTAATCAGTTTTGGGACTGAGAGTTTTATTGATGGTCCTGTTAGGTGTCTTCTTTGTAACCTAGAGGCTGAATTTCCATTCAAGACTATTGAACCTCTCCGCTTGTTATCGGCCCACAGTAAAGGTGCATGGCCATCAGAATGTGTGTAAGTGGAACTTGCATGTGTTTTATGCTGTGTCATTTGTTGTTTACTCTTTTGTATATTTTATGCATAGTGAATTAATCTAGTTGCGTTGTTTCTAGGTTAATAATTAGGCTCTTTTAATAAGGATGCTGCTCTATTTGACTTCTTGTTGAGGGTAATATGGAATAATTTACAGAATTCTCAGTAAATTGTATTAAGTTTAATTGGGTTAAGCTGCAAAAATATGCTCTTCCAGGAATTATGCATGGGGTTATGAAAGAATGCGTTGAGATGTGCAAAGCATTCTACAAGTTTGCTTTGAGTGCCTGTCGACCATGTTAATTTGTTTGAGCTTTAGTAATTTGATACTCTTAACTTTATCAATATCTTAATAAATTGAGTTGGAGATAAATTTTTATTTTATGAAAACATGTTATAAATTGATTTGAAGATCATGTGCTTTGGGCAATGTGAAATTGGACTGATGAACACTTTTTTTTTTTAAACTTCTCTTTTTCCCGTGTTTTTGTTTAAAAATCTTTAGAGCTGTAGAAATAACTTTTGAAAGGAACAAAACCAACTTCCATTATGATCTGTTTGCTGGGTAAATTGGGGCTTGTTGTCTTTTGTTTCCATGAATTTCACTTTGCCATTATGATCTGTTTGCTAGGATGAAATGTCCTTGAATTAGTTATCTTTTCACACCTCTCTGGCTAGAATCTTTATCGGTGTTCGATTACCACCTGATGACTTTGTAATGTTATATGTTAACATGCGTCAGGTCTACAATAGTCTGTAAAGGTTAAGACTAGTTTGTCACAAAAAGCCTATTCATATGCATTTATCACCATGTTCACTTGGGTTTCGTAGATTTTGTTCTTTATAAAAATGTGTTTGGCATGTGATAGAAGACATGGATCCATGAATTCTTGTCCTCGCGTAATTTCACTATCATGACTAACGGAAGGCCGCAAGGCAAATTCCAGGGTCAGAGGTTTGAGACATGGGTACCTACTCTACCCCTTTCTTTTCAAGTTGGTTGTTGATGGGATGATCAGATTGGTTAATAGAGCAAAGGATACGTCACTTGAGAAAGGATTGGAGGTGGGTTGGGATAATGTTTGTAGTTAACCATTTGCAATCGCAGATGACATTCTTCTTCCTAAAATGTATCTGCAAACTCAACTCCTGTACTAATTTCCAAATTCTACCTGCGAATGTCTATCTGATATCCTGGAGGATTCTATTGAGTGGGAGGGATTTGCATGCCAATAGAATTATATATCTTACCATGTTTCAATGTGTTACTTTCAATTGGAAGCAATTGTTGATATGGATGTTTATATATTTATGATGTTAGGCTGTGTGTTATGCTCTTGTAACTTGGAATTGCTTCCCTGATGAAGAACTTACCAAGATGAATCGGCAGAAATTTGTGTGGTATGACTCGACTTTTATATTTTTCATGTCTTCTGATACTCATTGAATTTTTACCCCCTTCTATCTCTGTGATTTAAAAATCTCTGAATCTGATTACAGGATTGATGTCGTTAAGATTGTTTGTGCTCTAGTGAAGGGCCTCTCCCCTAGCGTGAATGGTGCTGTGATGATGTCCATGGGGGTTAATATATTAACGAAGATGTTGAGATGGTATTGTTTTTATATTTTGGCCTGTCCATGTTCCACAGTCATATATTCAACTATCTCTTGTCTTCTTAGTTTCACATGTTATAATGGCAATGAGAGTTTTTAGTAGAACATGCTTGGCTTGATGATGATAAGAGCTGCAAGTCTTGATTAATGTGATACAGGTATGTCTTCAGATATGTGCTGATCTTTTATCCCTGTGATTGTTGCATATCAAGTGATCCATGATATGGTGTATCATGTATGAATTCATCTGATTTTGGAGATGATGATGGTGGTTTGTTGTTAGTTTATGTAATTTACTCGTTTTGTGTTGCTTTTTCTCTTTTTTTGGTGCGAAATTTAGTTCTTAATTATTTCCCCTTCAATGTTTGTATACTGCAGCCAACCATCTCATGTAGCTGCAATGGCCATGAAAGGCAATATATTTGACGTTGCCTTGAGGACGAACCCTTTTGATGTCAACTCCAACAATTTATCAAGGTTAACTTTCTAAGATCTTGCGTAAATCAAGGATTGCAAATTGAACTCCATTATTAGAAATTTGATTGATTGACTGGATAGGGTGTAAGGGAGTCCAGAACCTGATTATTGAGAGACTGCTTATATAACAAAGTTCTCGTTACTATTCTTTTCATATTTTTCTCGCTACTCATGAAAACAAAACAGTAAAATAGTCCATGCATTTTTTTGATGATGTTCCAAATATGGATGTTGGGGCAGCTTTAGATTATTTGATTGTGAGGTCCCATTTGTTTTTTTCCCCCAACTCTTCTCATCTTTGAAGGAAAAGTCATGCTATGAGGCAATATCTATATCTTTATGCTACTAAATGTTAGCAATGATAAACAGTTCCAAGAAAACTCTAAACAAACAAGGGATGGACTGCCACGATGCTCACATTGATATGTAGGTAGCTGCTAGAAGTCTTCATGAGAACTTGCAGCATACTATGAAAGAAAGAATGAATAAAATCAAGAAACTGATCTTTACGAATCTGTAGCATACCATGAAAGAAGAAAGAGAACAAAATCAAGAAACTGATCTTTACAAATCTTTACCATACTACGAAAGAAAGAAAAGAACCAATGATCTTTACTAGTCTTTAGAAAGAAAAAAGAAAACAACTGATCAAGAATTAACGGAAAATCAAGAAACTGATCAAGAATTACCAACGCGTTGGAGGTCATTGATGGAGAGCTGTGGTTGGACATCATTGATGGAGAGCTGTGGTTGGAGATCATTGATGGAGAGCTGTGTATTTCCCTACTTAGATTATATCAAGAAACTGAACGATAATTGGAGTATATTTCTACTCAAATTAGATTACATCAAGAAACTGAACGATAATTGGAGACTATATTCCTACCCAAATTATTTCAGGAAATTGAAGAGTATATTCCTACTCAAGTTATTTCAGGAAATTGGAGAGTATATTCTACTCAAATTATTTGAGAAATTTCTCTTTTACGTCACTTATTTTCTAAGAAAATCAAGAAACCGATCGATAATTATCGGAAAATCAAGAGTTACGGACGTTGAGAGCCTCGCCGATGGAGAAGTATTTTCCTACCCAAAATATTTCAGAATTTTGTTTTTTACTTATTTTCTATACTTTCCCGTTTCTTTTTATAGATAAAAGTTTTCTTTTAAGTGTTTTAATGATGAATTATTGTACCAAGATTTTACTATATATTATAATAGTCGTTAGAGTTTTCTTGAAGTTAGAAAATTCTCGGACACGTTTTTAATTGAAAATTGGGATTTCAGGGGATTTTTTTCTTTTTGCATTTGGGAATGTTTTTATATTTATGCTTTTGATTTTTTTTTCCTTTAAACATAATCAAAATATTTAAGAAATCAAATATTTTTTAAGACTAAGTTCTTCTAAATATATATTCACTTATTTAATAATATATATACATGAAATATGTATATGTATCCAAGCAATTAACTTAATTTTTTAGGTTTGTATGCGATTACAAAAATATTCAAGTTTTCTTTATCCAAAAATATCCCAAAGAAAAACTCTTTCAATGAAGTTGGGTGTACTGGGCCAAACATCTCTATATAGAGTTTAGGACTTCTAATTAATTATTTAAATCAACACAATTTAATATTATGATTTGACTAATTTAATATATATCTATGTTGTTTAAATAAAAAAGGAAAGTTGATAAAATTTATTAATTTGTCACTTTCCTTCTTGAAAATGTCTCGTCAAGTGAAAATATAGAGAAAAAAAATACATGAATTTCTTAATAAGCAACCAAGAATTGTTATAAACAATATATATTATTAGTATCATTGTATTTTATTTTATTTTCAAAATATTATTAATATCATTGTTATTAATATAAATAATAATTAAATATTTTTATTTGGACTTATTTATAAATGTTTGAGTTTACAACATAAACTTTTATTAATGTGAAATTTTAACTATATCATCACTGATTAGTGGAATATAAATTAATCAATTGCATGTAGATAAACTATAAATTGTATATTTAATTAAATGAAGTAACAATTATTGTTGTTGTCGTCGTTGTGATAGACACTACATGTCCTACTTTTACATGTACGGTAAAATTGAATTGAATCAAAACTCGATTGTTTTAAATCAAAACTCTACTTATATATTTAGTTGATATGAAAAAGAAAGATCTTGCTACGTGACTTATTTATTGTGAAAAAAATTCAAGTGAGGTGAAAGAGAAGATAAGGAGCGTAGGTATAATTAAAAACACATGGGAAGAGAGCAAATAACACATAGCTCTTATGCTTATAATTTTAGGTTGGATGCATTTACATTATCAAATCCGATCTGTTCTATGAGACGCTTTCGCACAAAATCTATATTTACTAAAATAAAAAATATAGTTGGATTCAATTTTTAATTAAATTTGTTTTTTTATATAATATACATTATTAGAGAATTTTCATATAAGTAGCATGAAAGTTTTCTTAACTATGAACTTATAATTTAAAAAAGTTCAAACACCACAATATATAAAAAGAAGGGGCTAAAAACACCTCTATTATTTCTAAGCACGCCCCAAGTTAATAAATATCAATTAAAAAATTAAGTAAATACTAATTTTACCCTTAACAAATTTAAAACCCTACTTTATCTCTTCTCTTTAGTTTTTCTCTCTCTTTGTTTTTTTTTTTTTTTTACTTAAGATTTTTTTTCTAATTTTTTTGAGGATGTGATGTCAAAATAATAATAAACATTTTATGGAATAACTAAATGTATGAAAATGTATGAGCTTCGTTTGACTTTAGTTGACCGAACACATAAAAGTATATTTGATCATTCGGACCAAACAAATAAAAATATGTTCGACCATAATAACTAAACACATAAAAGCATGATGGATGAGATTTTATTTATTTATTTTTCCTAAAAGATAAAATTGATATTTTTATATTTTAATTAATAATTATATAAATTGGAATGTGGTTAAAAATGAGGAGGGTGAGTTTAATCCCACCCCATACGAAAAGCAGGACCCGTGCAATGCACGGGTGACAGACTAGTAAATTAAAACCCTACGGTTTCATTTGCAGTAATTCCAAATTTCAATAAGCGCGGGAAATTTTTCGGAGCGTGTCTGAAGAAAGATTCTCCGGCAAGGACATGGACGATCAGGATTTGGAGTTGGAGAAGGCGAAATTGATAAGCTTGGCTCTGGAATTCGGATTCGATGAAGAGTCAGCGAACAAGTGCTTGGATCGTCTCCTTCATCTATATGGTGAGTTTCCCTTTCCATTAGCGGCCCAAACCCTAGCTCTGCTTTTCTGTGATTAAATGTTTCTGTTGATGAGTGAATTGTGCGATGAAAACCTTGTATTTTTTATGCAAAAATTGCAAATTTGGTCTCTTATTATAGATGAGGTAATAGTCTTATAGAAAATACTCAAATAAATAGCACATTTTAGGAGTTTTACTAAATGCTGAACACACCAGTTAACATACATGTTGATGATATACTGTCTTTTGAAGCAATTGGAGTTCCGGAATGTCTCAGCATGGTTGCATGAGTTCAGGGACTCTGATAATTATTTCTTATTGTCAAGGTGATGATGGTAGGGATTTCATCACTGTGGAGCATTGTGGTGATGACTTTCTGGCATCACTTGCTGAAACCATGCAAGATACTGAGGATTGGGACGATGTCCAAGCCATGGAATCAGAAGCTTGTGGTGCTTTGACTGAGATTCTAGACAAGGATCTTTTCCAGAATTGTGATTCAGATGTTACGGAAAGAAGCAGCCAAATTCATGTCATAGAAGATTCTCCTGAATCTCAGAAGCATCAAAATATCATGCATTTGGATTCTTCAAGTGAAGATGAAGAGGCTCACCAAAATATTTTCAGAAAACACACGTCATCTTCCTCTAGTATTACTACAAATGGGCCATCTCCAAGTTCGATAAAACCTCCATCAATCTCTGTAAGGACTTCTTTTTCCTGATATCAACAACTATAATAATGTATGGTCCTGGTGCTTTAGGGCTGCAATGTCAAGAATCTCAGTTGGCAGCATTGCATAATATCAGAAACTTGTATGGATAAATTTGGTAATTTGTTGTATTTGGTATTCCTCAAATCAATTATGGCTAGGGTAATATTATAGAAATATACTTATACATGCCAATAGAATGTGGCATACCTTAGAGAAGATGAGTTGCTTCAAAACGCCAACGATCTATTCTCTACCCAGAGGAAGAAGATGAGTAGTGCATTGATATTCCACCACTCTTAGAGAACTAATATGCCTTTATTTTTAAGGTCCACAGGAGTGGTCCAACTCAAAGTTTGGGCTCATCAGTTTCCTATGGAACACGGCACTCCAGGTCGTATGAAAATACAAGTGGAATTCTCACATATGACGAGCTTCAGAAACTGGATGATCTTGAATTGACAAATGTTGTGGTATTTGGTAACAGAAGCTTCCGACCATTGCAGCATCAGACTTGTAAAGCATTTCTTGCTAAGCACGATTGCTTCGTTCTTATGCCCACTGGAGGTGGTAAAAGCCTTTGTTACCAGGTCAGAGTTAAGTTGGTGGAGTCAACCTTCTCTTTTCTATTAGATTTCCTGGATGGCAAGTGAAGACCATTAGTTATATAACTGTATCCTATGTCGGTACCTATCTGAAAACTTACTAATAAATGATCCCATGTTATGCTGATATTCATTTAGTTATATTTTGTGCTTCATCATGGGAATTCAACAAGTTTCCTCAGGCGTTTGATTATTTTCCTTTGCATATTTTTGACACGCGTCTTGCCTAATACGATAGCTAGATATGATCCATATTTTTTTTGAGTTGGCCATCTTCAATTGCAATCCATATGGTTAAAATGTGTAGTCATATGATTGCTAGGAACAAGATTTTTTTGATTGACCTTGTTCCATTTAATTTTTAGTACATATTGGGCTCAAACATTTTCTAAGGTGTTCCCCTTAAAGTCCTGATATCAGTTAGTGGAGAGTCATTTCATTTTAATCAATTTGCTGGAATTAGATCTACTTGACCTGAAAATTTTATGTGCATTAAGTTGCAATCTGATATATTTGCATGTACAACTGCTGGTTTTCCCCAGATTTTTTAGCATAATATATCAGGAAAACAATCCATCCATCTCAGTAGGTTGAACCCAGGAGGTCATATCTCTCACTGTGTTTAAGATCTCAATTTTTTTACCTAAATTACATGAACATCAAACTTTTGCCACCTAGAATGTTTTCCCCCAAGGACTAAGAATTATAGCTGTGTCACCATGAAGGTTTATAAATTGACAAGGTTCATAATATCCACTCTATGCAGCTTCCAGCCATTCTCAGGCCAGGCGTTACAATCGTTATATCTCCACTTCTTTCCCTCATTCAAGATCAGATTGTTACTCTGAATCTCAAATTTGGAATACCAGCAACTTTCTTAAATTCTCAGCAGAAGCCATCACAAGCAGCTGTTATACTTCATGAATTAAAGTAAGTGTCAGTTGATTATCCAAAAGTGTTGATGTGATATCTTTAAGCTGTGACTATGATGCCAAAACCAATACATTTTGTCAGTTTCTTTTATAAACCTTCAAATGTGTTTCCTAGGAACTCAATCTTTCAGAAAATCCACTACTGAACTTTTATTCTTGAAAAAAGTATGATTGGTTGTTATATTA
Organism: Scutellaria barbata; assembly: GCA_028654395.1. Lineage (NCBI taxonomy): Eukaryota > Viridiplantae > Streptophyta > Magnoliopsida > Lamiales > Lamiaceae > Scutellaria > Scutellaria barbata. Next base: position 4,349,993 of record CM053646.1, on the reverse strand, counting down.
ATAGAAGATTATTATTTATTCAAAATGCATGTCATCGTCAAGTTTGCTACGCCTTGTAACTGTGGAAGAGCATTTAATGATCTCCTCTTCTCGTAATGTAGGAGGATGTGAACTTGGAAAATGACCATGTGCTATCTTGTTTGTTCTTTTCTACCATCTATTTAGACGAAGAAGTTCCATGGTACTTTATTTGTATTTTACATGAAGCAAGATAGAACCTCCATATTCCTGTAACAGCACCATTTAATATATAATTTAATATTCACTGAGCCAGACAATCTAAGTACTGAATGTTTCATAGGGTTTTCCTTACCTCAGATTCATGTGTGCATCAGATTATGGAAAGTAATATAATGTACATTGTGTGTAAGTATAGCTTCAGAATGAAGTGTGAACTGCAAATATCGATGTACAATATTGTTGTTCCATCTCTAAGTTTCATGTTTGTTTGAATGTCCTAGGAAAGATAAGCCTTCATGTAAACTTCTGTATGTTACTCCAGAAAGGGTTGCAGGAAATTTGTCATTTCAAGAGACCCTAAAATGTCTTCACAAGAAGGTAAATTCCTACTATGGTATGGAATATCAAATAAACATTTGATACTTTGCACTTTCAAGTCTGGTGGTGCTTTCTTCTTGATCCTGAATATTCAGAGGTATCTCTGTTTCAGGGACAATTAGCAGGATTTGTTGTTGATGAAGCTCACTGTCTGAGGTATGCCATTCTTTAAGATTATTTGGAATAAGTAGTAGCATGTTGAAGGAGAAGTTCGATGAAGAAAATATTGTCATGAAAAGGCAAATTTTGGAAAATACAAAATTCCAAATCAAGATAGTTACGATGGAGTTGGAACAGTAGCAAGTGCATGCCCTATTCTTGTGTCCACAGAGCATGTTGCTGCATGTTTATGAAATCCAAACTATGATATGGTAGATGTACTAAATTATATTATTAGTTTCCTTTTTAATGATATGTTCACAATGTTTTTCAGCCAGTGGGGCCATGACTTTCGTCCCGATTATAGAGTATTAGGATGCCTAAAGCAGAATTTTCCAAATGTTCCTCTGATGGCTTTAACTGCCACTGCAACCCAGATAGTTCAAAAGGTAGACTACTGTTTCTTGGATATTATCTGGAAGTACATGCAATTTCTTTTTTAAGCTCCAAAATGACTATTTATCTGCAGGATATCTTGAACTCATTAAGAATCCCCCATGCACTAGTGCTCGAGACAAGTTTCGATAGGCCAAACTTGAAGTATGAAGTGATAGGGAAAACACGAGAACCACTCAATCAGCTTGGGAAGTTACTGATGGATAAATTCAAAAATTTGTGTGGAATTGTTTATTGTCTTTCAAAAAATGAATGCATGGAGGTTGCAAAGTTTTTGAATGAGAAGTTGAAGATCAAAACTGTGTATTACCATGCTGGTTTAGCTGCTCGTCAGAGGGTAGCAGTCCAGCACAAATGGCATAGCGGAGAAGCCCATGTTGTTTGTGCTACCATAGCTTTTGGGATGGGAATCGACAAACCTGATGTTGTGAGTTGCTAATCTGGCAATGCCTGGTCTTTAAATTCATAATTTAATATTTTATGTATTGTCCATTGATTCCAAAGATCGAAAATACAAGTAACCAAAAATGATCGTGCATGCATGCAATTCTCTTGATGGTTAAGAAGAGTGTTAGACACCTTTCAAATTACTCTAGTTCAAATACCTATGTAATATCTCTAGCCATCTATTGAATTGTGGCATCATCCAAATAATTGAATTATGAATCTTGTTTTACTGTGAAGATTAGAAAAATGTTTACTCACTTTTTCTATATTTCAGCGTTTCGTAATTCACAATACCATGTCCAAATCAATCGAGAGCTACTATCAGGAATCTGGAAGGGCAGGACGAGATAATTTCTCTTCCACATGTGTACTTCTCTACCAGAGGAAGGATTTTAGTAGGGTTGTATGCATGCTTAGGAGTGGACAAGGTGGTAAAAGAGAAAGCTTCAAAGTTGCCATGGATCAAGCTCGAAAAATGCAAAAGTATTGTGAACTTAAGGTACAAGCTACAATCTATCGAGATGCATAGAAATATATTTCCAACTGTATGTATAAATCGTTACTTTTGACAGGATGAATGCCGTAGGCAAGCTTTACTCGAACACTTTGGAGAACCCTTTGATCGGATTGCCTGCAAAAGTGGTTCCAATCCTTGTGACAACTGCCTCAAGTTATCTTCATGATCAGGGATTGATGACATTACTCATCTTCCCTTCTCTCGATCAACAAAAGCCAATCTTGCAGTGAATTGACAAGGTATGAGGTACGAGGTTTAGTATGTGTTTAGAAGTAAGTTTTGTCATTTGGCAACTCACTTTGTATCAATGCTAGTGAGTAGTGATAGCATATTAGCGTTATACTTTCTCTCAAGGAATATAATCCATAAGTTGTATACTCGAACTCTTCAGTTAAACTTGGACTCTGGGCATGGATCAACCCTAGAAATTTTTTGGGAATTCATGGCAGTGTGTTGAATTTTACTTAGTTTTAGTTTCGTTTGGATTGAATGATTATCACACCCCAATAAATTCCAACTTTCATAATTTGCAATTTTGGAGAACTTTTTTAAATTGTCAATATACTTATGATATTATCAATTGGGCACAATTTCGCCCAATTTGTAAAGTGCATGCACAATTAGGTGACATGTAACGCACGTAGACTTATTCAAAATAATTCACACTCAAATTAAAATTCAAACTAATTTTAGGTTGTTCGTATTGAAGTTTAAACTAATCTTTGGTGAACTTTGCATTTATTGGGGGATGTGAAAATCATAACTAAATCAATTTTATAGTTGAATTTTGTAATAAGATCTAGTACGCCCCAGGTGAAGGTGAAAGACAAGAAATGAAACACGTGGTTTGACTAAAATGAGCAAGCCCAGATCTGTTTCAATTGAGGCCATTTATGTGCAAAATGCTAATAATCAATTAAGGATTTGATCCTTCTTATTTATTTATTTATTATTTTTTTTTTTTTGGGTAAAGTTGGCCTGATGAATCTTGATGGGTCCAAAATGAGAGATGTAGCCAAGAGGATTTGAACAAAATTGTTGACCTAGCACATGCAAACAGCCTGCCATTTGGTATGATTATAACCACTCTTTCCTTCACCCACCTATTTTATTTTTTATTCTTCAATTCTTCATTTGGTCCCCCCTAATCCATTTCTTATACATACTTATCAACCACCAATAGTTTTATACTAGTTGATTTCTATAATAAAAACAAAACTCAATTTCTTATTATGGTAATGAAAGACCAATTTGTTCATTATTATATTATGATTTGAAGGAGTTTCATTTTTGTTCCTCTTCAAGTGTCTTCAGATGCAGCTCAGATGTTGCGTTGCTTTTGTCAAATGTTAGTAAAATGAAATAAAAATCTATAAAAATGTATGATTTATATTAACCCAAAAAAATTAAAAAAATAAAAAGTCACAAGTCTTGGAATAATACTTAAAAAGTTACAAGTTTTGGAACAATACTTGTTTTACATGCTTTAGGAGTACTTGTTTTACATGCTTTAGGGTTCCAATACTTGTTTTAAATGCTTTAGGAGTTCTTGTTTTACATGCTTTTAGGAGTACTTGTTTTACATGCTTTAGGGGTTCCAATACTTGTTTTAAATGCTTTAGGAGTACTTGTTTTACATGCTTTAGGGGGAGTACTTGTTTTACATGCTTTAGATTCTAAAATAAGTGTTCTTCTTTTTCATTCTTAAAAAATAAAATACTTGAATAAATGGTGCTTCCAAAATGATTAATTTATTTTCCTTTTTCGATTCTTAAAAATAAAATACTCGAACTGCTTTCAAAATGATTAATTTAATAGGATCTTGAAATGATTGTGCCACATCACACATCACACATATGTCTTGCGGGTTTGAATATTGCACATAATTTTGCTTCAAGGGCATAGAGCCTCAACAATGATGCAATTAGGAAGCATGAGCTTCACCAAGAAAATGTGCACAATCAAAGGGGTATGTTATGCATAATCAAAGGAATTATAAATAACAGCAACCAAAAAAATGTGGGCCACATATTAACGGATAATCAAGAAACTGATCAAGAATTATGGATGTGGAGGGCGTCATGGGAGTGTATTTCCTACCCATTATTTCAGTACTTTCTCCTTCACTTCACTTATTTTCTAAAAGAATCAAGAAATTGGTTAGGAATTACAGGATAATCAATGATATATAGATATTTCAATAATATATATGATTTTGTTAATATCGACAAGTTTTAAAAAATTAAATATTAATATGATTGATGTCGTTAATATCAACAAGTTTCAGAAAATTTAAATATTAATATGATTAATATGGTTAATATTGACAAGTACTATAAAAGTTAAATATCAATATATACATATTTCAATAATATATATGATTTATGTCGTTATTATCGACAAGTTACAAAAAAGTTAAATATTGAGTCTTTAATATCGACAAGTTCTAAAAAAAAAATTTTAATATTGACAAGTTCTAAAAAAAAAGTTAAATATTGATATGATTGATGTCGTTAATATGGACACGTTCTAAAAAAAAGTGAAATATTAATATATAGATATTTCAATAATATATATGATTGATTTCGTTAATATCGACAAGTTGTAAAAAAATTAAATATTGATATAATTGATGTCGTTAATATCAAAAAGTTCTAAAAAATTTAAATATTGATATGATTAATATCGTTAATATCAATAAGTTCAAAAAAAAATTAAATATTAATATATAGATATTTCAACTGATATTATTCAATACTTCGACAAGTTCTATATGAATTCCTAGATATTGTAAGTGATGTGAACATTTCAATATCAACACAAAAATGATTTTGCAACTTAAAATGATTTTACAATTTTTGATTAAAATGATTCTCCCAATTTTTTTAAGAGAATGTTTCAAGGGGAAAATGAAGAATATGTTATTTTATTTTTAAGTATGTTCTTTCCAAAATGTGTTGTTAGAGTGGTTTATGTTGTTAATCAACATTTTCAAAACAACAACTTAATTTAATTAAGTTGGTCTTTATTTTAATTATTATTTGTATACTTTAATTAAGTTGGTATTTATTTAATTATTATTTACATCTTCAATTAAGTTGATTTTTATTTAATTATTATTTACATACCTTTCAAAGTGTTGCTCCTTCAATAATGTCTTGAATAATTATGAAATTTTGATAAGAAAATTTATGAAAAAAAATGTGTAAGAAAAATTATAAAAAACTTTTAGAACAATTTTGAAATTACTTCTAGAATAATTATGAAATTTTGATAAGAAAAAATATTTAAAAAAAATGTGTAAGAAAAATTATAAAAAACTTTTAAAACAAATTTGAAATTCAAATATTGATTAACACAAAAATTATGAAAAATCTTTTAAAATAAGAATAGATACGGGTTACCAAGAAGATTATAGAAAAACAGGGTTAACAGAAAGATAGTCGCTTGTAACACTTTTATTTTTTTATTATTAATGAAAATCTCAATTTATTTAAAATAACAGAAAGATTATAGAAATATTATAGAAAACTTTTAGAATGGAAGAAAAAAATGAAAGTTTATTTATAAGATAAAAAATCAAATTGAATAAAAATATTAAACATAAATATAAAAATAAGTTTTTAAAAAGGATATATATGGTAAAATGGGTTAAGTAAACTCATCAAATTATTTTTATTTTAATAAAAGAATAATGTAATTCAAAAATATTTATAAATTAATTAATAATTTTAAAATATTAATTAATTCGAATATTTTCCTTATCAAACAAATATTTCTAAGATAATCAATAATTTTAAAATATTTATCAAATCAAATCTTCCTCTTCATAATTCAAAAATATTTGTAAGTTAATCAATAATTTTAAAATATTTATCAACTCGAATCTTCACTCATTAAATAAATATTTTTAAGATAATTAATAGTTTCTATTTTTCAAGTCAAATCTTTTTCATCATCAAACAAATATTTGAACAATAATCAATAATTTTAAAATATTTATCAAGTTAAATCTTATTTCTCTCAAACAGACGTGTTGTTTTTTTTTTTAAATATAATTTATGACTATGAATTATGGACTATTCTTGAAACTATAAACGTATTTATTGGGACAAAATATTGTTTCATTAATCAGTGAAGGGAGAAATATTATTTTAATTTTAAATTTGAAAAGTTGATTGTATATATTTTTATTAAGAGTATGATTGTCATTTAACACATCATTTTAATTTATAATTATTGTTCTATATTTTTCTGTCATGACAGAATCTGCCCGTAGGATTACTGTTTATGCTTTTGTCTCTTTTTTTTTTAAAGATTAAAAAATATTTATTAAAAAATAAATAAATATAATCTGTGGTATGAGGAAAAAAAAGCACAGGACATAGGTAGGTTTCTTCCATCACTTGTCTGCACGACAAATAATTGGAAAGCTTCAAATAATTTTGTTTCTTGAAACACAAACCATGTGAAAATCTGTACAAGGAATTATTGTTCATAGGAATTTTCATTGAATTTATTTTCTTTTTGAGCATTAAAGTAAAATAAACTGAATAGAATTAAATGTTGCAACAATGGGTCCTAAGCTTAGACAGTTAAACCTTTATTCAATCAAATAATCAATACTCAATTACATAACTGTGGTGACTGTGACTCTACACTCCTCTTTGTTCCCAAATTTTCCCTCACACACTAATTCATCTTTTTCACTATTTTTTTCAAACTCTCTCTCTCCTTGCATTGCGAGATCGAAATTCAAATCCATACCCACCTTTCTTAAACACCATAGATCTTTACCACCGCATTCTTTTTTACTTCTTGATTTCTGCTGCTGTTTCTGAGAAAGAGAGTTTGGAGCTCTATTCGGACTCTTCTTGAAATTTGACTGACGTTTATGATTTCTTTGACGCAAACTGATTTAAAGATTTTGACTATGAGAATTACAGGTGCGTTTGTGTGCTGCCTTTCTTTTTCATATAAAAAATTGTGAAATTGGGGAAATCTGTCCAACGTAGCTATATATCTAAAAATGAGAAATATTATTTTAAGTAAGGGAATTGAATGTGGTATTAATTGGTTTGACCATTTGGTTTTTCGTTTTTATTGTGTTTATCTAGGAAGTGGGTTTTCTCTATTTCTTGAATTTGTTGAATCATGTGTTCTTGAATTTGGGGATTTATGGGAAATGGGGTTTCGGTTTAATCTGTGTCGGGTGATCTACCGAGCAGATTAGAATTTAAGCCCATTTATCTATGCTTGTTGACAAGAACCAATTTTTAGAGATTTTGTGCATTTGTTTATGCATTTTGTTCTTTGAATGCTGTGTTAGGGTTTCGTTGATCTTGATACTGGGTCTCACCTTTTAAGCTGTCAATGGAGTCATAATAATTTACTTTGGTTTCTTTTCAAATGTTAGCAGATGGGGGTTACTTGATTTACCTGGTGTTTCTTTAAAGAATTTTTAGCTATTGAGTACAAGGAATTGAAATGGAGGTTGAGAAGCGTGGGGTAAAGGGAGGTTTTTTTCAGTTGTTCGATTGGAATGGTAAATCTCGGAAGAAGCTCTTTTCAAGCAAATCTGAATTATCTGGTAATTCTTTTCATGACTGAGTACTGTTATAATGTTTCTTCTGACTCTCTTGTTTTATGCTTTTATTTGTACATCTCATACTGTTATAGAGTTTTAAAGTAATTTGTGGTGTTGTGATATAGAGAGTTCAAACCAAGGAAAGCAAAATTATCATGGTTCGGTCATTGCAAGAAGGCAGCTGGTATTTGTCTTAAATTTATTTCCCTAGCAGGTGGCATCAAATGATCATATAAGCTTGTGGTATTGACCCTTTTGCCTTTCTTTTTTTGTGTGCTTCTATGAAGGGGTTCGAAAAAGGATCTCCTCTGAATGCCACAGGTCATAGTGATTATCGCTATGCTTCATCAGCAAGTGGTGACTCAGAATATGGAACAAAAGCACCTGGGGTTGTGGCCCGTCTAATGGGACTGGATTCATTGCCAACGTCAAATGTTAATAATGAACCTTGTTTTACCCCAACTACTGAGTCTCACTCATTCAGAGATTCCAGTTACTTAATGGCTGCTCCTGCCATTCAAAGTGAACATGATATTGTAATCTTTGAGAGTGTGCGAAATAAATTGGATGGATTAAGTAGGAATCCTCTAGACCTGAGGCTGCAGAAGGTGCCAAGTCGACCTTTAGAGAGATTTCATACAGAGGTTTTGCCTCCAAGATCTGCTAAGCCCATGTCCCTCACTCACCACCGGCTTCTATCTCCTATCAAAAGTCCTGGATTTATTCCACCTAAAAATGCCGCTTACATTATTGAGGCAGCTGCCAAAATAATTGAACAGAGTCCACGGTCAGCCAGTAAAGGCAATTTTCCATCGCTTGGGTCATCTTCTGTTCCATTTAGAGTTCGGGATTTGAAGGAGAAGATGGAGGCTGCTCAGCGGTCATCTCGATCAACTGATGCATCCCAATTAGGGAAAGAGGATACTGCCAAGAATATCAAGAACCAACTCAATGCCAGGAGCAAAGGCCAAGTAGAAGACAGTTATATGTTGAAGGGTCCTGAAGAATCCAAAAGGATCAATTCTCAAAGATTAAAGAGTAAGCAAAAGCTGGTCCCTCTTGTAGTACAGGCAAAAACCAACATTCAAAAAAGAGATGGATTGACTTCATTTGATAATAGAAGTTCTGAGAAGCAAAAAGAACGTAATGATTTTAGAAGTAGCTGTCTCTCTAGGGAACTACCAAATACAGAAAAGAAAGTGGAAAAACAAAGTTTATCAAGAAGGACTTCTGAGGTGCTGAGGGTAAATAATCAGAAGCAGAATTGTGCATCCACCAAATACGAAGAAAATTTTGAACCTTCTTGTTCCCAGCCTAAGGAGAGGAAAGAGTCGAATTTGTCCACCAATTATATCATTGGGCGGACTAATAGGACGGTCAAGAAGACTGTTGTCAATAATGTGGTTACCTCTAAAAAGACGAATTTTGTGGAAGCTGATACTGGAAAAGAGGTGTTTTCATCGAGAAGAAAGGCAACCTCAAAGAGAAGACTGCCAATCAATGAAAATAGTCAGTCTGGTGGAGGCGTCGCCCAAAAAACAATTATTATGAAAGATGACAAATCTGTAAAGCATAATGTTGCTTTTGAAGGTGATTCTCAATGGGACGAGATTGATAAGAAAAATAATTTTGATGTCGTGTCATTTACATTTACATCTCCAATCAAAAAGTCTGTTGGATCCAATTCATGCATCAAAATCTTGGAAGCAACTAGCTCTTCATCACCCAATAGCGATCCTTGTGCACGTGAATGTGAATTAAGTTCTGCTGCATCATCTTCAGGGTTTAATACCATTGGTGGAGATGCTTTAAGTGTGCTTTTGGAGCAAAAACTAAAAGAGTTGACTTCTAGGGTTGAGTTTTCTCAGAAAGACATGTCAGAATCATGTTCTTTGTCCGATTCTGTTAACAACAACTATGGAAATGTGGGTACTTCTGTCAACTTAGTAAAGTCCCTGCCTTTGGATAAAGATGTATGCAAAAGTAAACAGGAAATCCAGGACTCTGATTGTGCTTCAGTTGACAAACATTGGCTCCAAAATGAAGAAGAAAACAAGGTACTTCACCTTTCTATAGTGTTTCTTTTGCTAGCCTCTTTTTGTGCATCCATGTTCGTGGAACCTTGTTTATGTTTTGTGATTTCTTGCAATAGCTAATATCTGAATGCAATTACTTGCGTCGCTCTTCAAGGTTTTATCCTGCTACATCCTTATATTTGAAAGAAAAGTGAGTTTAAAGTCAACCATCCCCTTGAAATCACGAGATCAAGACAAACACATACTCTATTGTTGATGCCTGAGTTACAAATCCACTAAATGGGCATGGTAGTTCAATACTACCAAGGCCTACATTTCTAAAAGACTAGTGAAAGTTTTATCTGTTATCACTTAGAGCTTTGTTTCATATACAACATGGATGAATAAATAGGATCAATTTAATTTGAGGAAGAATAATAAAGAAACTTGGTAGTTATATCGGGATCAACTAATGCTCTGGTTGGCAATGATTGTTAAGCTGAGAACTGCACATTGAACCATTATGACTTTGCACCCAACCCCCAGGATTGTATGTTATCATCATTCTGTTCAAAAAATTGTGCTTGGGGCGTGTAGAGATTCATACACCATGTATGATTGATTGAATATGCTCTCACTAATCGGAGTGTATTTTTACATCAAATAGTTTAAGTGAAACAATTTAATGTTCATTGCCCTTGAAAAATAATCTTCTTGAAAACACAGACAAGGGTTCGAATCATCTCAAAATTGATTTCATGTTGAGGCTTTCTTTGATCAAGTGTGTGGATAGAGAGGCATAAAGTTATTTGTTTGTGTTAATGTAGAAAGTATATGTTGTGAAATACATTAGGAAGTGTCCTTGCACATTAAGGAGATATTAAAAATTAAGGATAAGTACTGGGCTATAACATTTAGAACGATGGTCCCTTCAGAACTTCAATCTTTTATATTTGTCAAGCAGCGCATATTTTCACAATGCAAGCGCAGAGATGATTCTTGAATGGACTGAATGGCCCAGATCTCTTTCTTGTTATATCCTCCTCACATGGAATATTGACTTCTTTAGTTTAATTGTTCATTTTTTATACAAATATCATTTTCAGTATTAGTGAGGTTAACTTATTTCGAATTTCAGGGACTACAATACTTCGAAGGGAATGGTGATAATAACAACATTGCCTATCAAAGGTATCTTCATCTCCAAGGGTCTGTTTCAGTCTCAAGTCAGCCTTCTTTGTCAGGAGCTAGTTCCGACTCATTTGACATTGACAGAAATTCAAGTAATGATGGTAATAGAAATTCTCTTTCATATATTCTTATCTCTCTTGGCAATAAATTTTTATTTTGTAGATATGTATAATAATATATATTGTTGGGTTCGAATTTCAAGAGTATTGTTTGATGGTAACCTTGGCCAGAAGTTTTAGCCATGCAGCAAGCTGGCCAAGGGAGTAAATTTCTGTTGCTTCATTAATTTGACTCCCTCAAGTAGAATATAGACTAAAATTTCTTTACCTAAATCGTTTTTGGTTGGGATGGTTTGGTTGAGGGCTTATAGTGAAGGAGATTAAAAGACGTAACAAACACCATCCGCTTGTTGTTAGGTGCATTGTTAAACGGGACGATGGTTTTGTTGTCTCATTTACTTTTTCTTCCCATAGATTACGTATCCAGATTCTCATTGATACACTGACGTTCCAGGTCGCATGGCATGTTTATCACTTGAATCTTATGAAGGGATGAATAGCAGCTCTACTAGGAAAGCACTCCCAGCTGAATGTGATGTTGAGATATCAGATACTGCCTCCTCACTCTCTGTTGGGACTATATCTGAAACAGTTTCATCCAGCTTATACATAACCAATCCAAAAGATTCTTCTAACTGGGAAGTAAAATACATCAGGGACATACTTAGCCATGGCGAATTGCTGTTGGAAGAGTTTTCTCTGGGACAATCCCACAGGATAATAGTTCCCGATCTCTTTGACCAGTTGGAGAATCAAAAAACAGATTCATACAAAGTTATGGAAGAGGACGTGCTTGAACGTAAGGTATTGTTTGACTGTGTGTGTGAGTGCTTGGAAGTAACATGTGAGCAGCTTCTTGCTGGAAGTAGCAAATTCTGGGCTAAGCAGATGACGATGATGAGTAGAAGGCAATGGCTAGCTGATGATTTTTACAGAGAAATATCAAGTTGGAAAAACGGGGAAGAGTTGATGGTGGATGAGCTCGTAGAGAAGGATATGAGCTCTAAGAACGGGAAGTGGATCGACTTTGAAATCGAGGGGTTTGAAGAAGGTGTAGAGGTAGGAAATAGAATACTAACTTCTCTAATAGATGAATTGATTGATAATTTCTTGTTCTAACTAATTAGTGATGTGGCTGGTTTAGGAGGGTTGATTGGCTTCTCTTTTGATTATATGATTCTTTCTAACTTCTGGTTCAAGAATCATGGAAAAATCATGTGCAAATTATCTCTCATTTTTTCTTGATTTTCACAGTATATGATCTTGAATTCATGGTTTGCTTGTTACATAATTTTAGTATAATATTGTTCTATATTGTTGATACAGGAATTTGTTCAATTATCATTTCTGTGTTTATATATGGATTTCCACTTTGCTTATGCAGTAATTTATAATAAAAATATCAAGTAAATAAGCTTGTGCATAATTTTACATTTACAGTGCGAATCTCTTTTTGGTTAGATTTTTCTTCTAAAATTACGACACTTGTTAAAAACAATATTAAGTTATTATTGAATAATTTACAATTCTATGTCATTTTATTAATAAGTATACATGATGAAATTTGCCAATGAAGTATGAAATTAAAACACTGAATAGTAAATGATTTAATGTGGTAAAAGGGGTGTCTATCCACAAAAATAGAGGGGCAAAGTAGAATATTGAAAGTATAAATGCTTTTTTTAATTTTAGAATCTCAAAAATGATATTTACTTCAATCATACTAAAACTTGTTTATCAGTAATATTTAAACTTACATTCTCGTTAAATGGGGTGAAATAAATACTGGTTAATACTTATGAATGAATGAACAAGAAAACAAAAGGAGTCTAGATTAGAGGAATACTGACAATTAAATAAATTAATCCCTTTTTGTAAAGCAAGCTGGTCACTTAGTTGATAGGGTAATCATATTATTAAACCAATGATTAATTAATTATGAATCAGGCTTCCCCTTGCATCCAAAAAGTCAGAATCCTATGTAAAAGGGTTACCACTATCCTACTCCCAGTGCACCTACTCCCTAGTGCACCTACTCCCTACTCCCTTGGCTGAGGTGTGTAAATGTGTATTTAGTTTATTAATTTTAGTATATTATTATTGATAAAAGATTTCACATATATTATAATAGGTACCCTAAAATTGGTCAATAATAAAAGGTAAAAAAGAAAAAACAACAAAAATAGGCGAGTAGGGTGCAGGTGGGGGGGAGTGGTAGGGAATTGTGCCCCTCTATTTTTAATTAGGTTTGACCATATTTCCTTGAAGCCCCTCCACTCTTCACCTTTTCAATTCTTTTCATGCCATTTTTGAGATTCACTTCCCCATCATCTTACCATATTAATACTAGTTCTCTTATCACTTTATACATGCCTTTCACGTAAAAATATCATTCTATCATAATTTTATACGAAAATATCTAATCATATCCTTCTGATAGTGAAATTTTATGTCATTAATCGACAGTAACTACCATTATAACGTTAAATCAAAATAAAAGAGAATTAGGCTAATTTGTTAGATTAAAAAAGGACTATTAAGAGGTTGTGACAATAATTGATGATGGATTTAGATGTCACGTATTTCCCTAAATATTAATGGTACGGAGCAATAAGTTAGCACGTGGGAGGATGGAGTATATAAATATCAACATTGATACCCCCTTTTCCATATATATATATTTCACCGCCATGGAAGATGAGATCGAAGATCCCGCCGCCGACGACATGGACAGCTGCTGCTCCACTCCCTACGTCAGCGCCCCTTCCTCCCCCGGCCGCGGCGCCCCCCTCTCTGGATTTTACTATAGTGCCCCTGCCAGTCCCATGCATTTTATGCTTTCCACCACGCCTCCCAAGTCCGCCGTCGCCGCCGCGCCGGCGGATTATAATGCCTCCTTCGAGTTCGATTTCTCCGCCACGCTGCCTTCTACCGCCGCTGCCTCCCCCGAATCGATGACCTCCGCCGACGAGCTGTTCTTCAACGGCCAGATCCGGCCGATGAAGCTCTCCACTCATCTGCAGCGCCCTCAGCTTCTCGGCCCCCTCATCGAGTCTGACGACGTCCTTGAGGAGGATCAAGCATTCGCCCGCGGCAGGGACTTGAAGTTTCGCGCCGGATCTCTACGCCGGAGGACCAGATCCATGTCGCCAATGCGAAGCCCAACGACCTCGTCTCACTGGGAAACCGACTTCAACATCCAAGGCGAGGAATCATCAGCCACCGCCACCCACGCCGCCGCCGACAATCCAGAGGAAGAGAAAGGATCGACCGAAACGACGCCGTGCGCGTCCCGGTCGTCGTCGGCGGGGAGGAGCTCGAAGAGGTGGGTGTTCCTGAAAGAGTTCCTGTACAGAAGCAAGAGCGAAGGTCGAAACGAAGGGCACAAGTTCTGGGGCTCATTATCGTTTTCACCTGTCAAGGATAAGAAATTGGCGCCATTGACGAAGGTGAAGGAGCATGGAATGGAGGGTAAAAGGAAGGCGGTAAATAAAAACGACGGCGGTAAAAGGAGGGGGGTGTTGCCGTCGGCGCATGAACTGCATTACACGGCGAAGAGAGCTCAGGCGGAGGAGATGAGGAAGAAGACATTCTTGCCGTACAGGCAAGGGTTGTTGGGGTGTTTGGGGTTCAGTTCCAAGAGCTATGGCGCCATGAATGGCTTTGCTAGAGCTTTCAACACTGTTTCTTCTAGGTAAAAGAATGAAATTAGAGGAAATAATTACTGCGTGGGATTGTATAGAAACAGGAATAAGTCTTTATTATGTATTCTTTTACAATCTTTAGATTTTATTTCTTTTTTTTGTCTTTGTGTGTATGTGTTTTTTTTATAATTGTATTAGCAATTGATCTGCTGGATGTGGAAAGAGATCAATGCTGATGGATACAGTTAATTTTTCTAATCATGGACAATTTAGAAAAATATATATAATTAATTATCATTGAAATGATATTTTGTTGCGACTATATATAGATCTTTTTCAATAAGTCGTTGATTCTCGATCTTCAATTCGGATTTTCTTTTGCATTGGTCTTGCAATAATGGAGTTATCATCAAATATTTATTACACATTAATTAAGTATACACCCACTCTTAATCTGTACTTACCCATCAAGCGATTATTACTTATTAAACCATATTTAATATGTTTTTCTCTTTCTACTTTACATTCAATCAGACTTGGGAATTATATTGGGTTTCCATGATTTCACATATATGTTAATATTTGTCTGTAATAATATGTCACAACCACATAATATTTGGATAGGATAATAGTTAGTTCATTTGGCATGTGATCTTGACATATTAGACCTGGGAATTGGGACCATTCTCCTTATATCATGTTATTTGAGTTGATTTTGATCCATTTAGATCATAGATTTTAGTTAGAACACTGAAAAATATAATTGCAAAGTTTTAGTCTGCGCCTCTAATAAAGAATGTTGAATTAGGAGATAAAACACCTTTTAATTCAACCCATGAAAATGAGTTTTGCTATAATTCACATGTACTTATCATAAAAATAAGATAGTATGATTTAGAGTTTGATGAGTAAATATCACATTCATAATTTTGTTATTTTTCAATCACAAATCAAAAAAATAGATAAAATTATCCTAAAAAAGATGTGTTTTATGGGTTACACCATATATTCATATCATTTAACATTAGTGTAATTGAATGATATGTATATATCGTGTAACTCTATAATATGACGATCGTTCATTGACTTTTTATTTTTAATTTAGATGGACAATTTTGTCAAATTTCTTAATTAACGGTAGAAAAGTAATAAAATTATTATTTATGAAAAGAAAATATTTCATTATTTCAATTTATGGTAATTGAGGATATTCTTCCATATGATATATATATATATATATATATATATGTTAAAAATATAAAAATAGAATATTGAAGAGTATTAGTAAATAGAAGAATGAAAAAAGTAAAATGGGGTGAAAACATAGAGGCACGCAGAATAGGGGACCAAAAGCTGCAGATATATTTTACATACCTACTGGTAGTGACACTGACTATTGAGAGATAGCATTCTCTTAGATTTTATTTATCATGAAAGTGATTGTGCTATTATTATTATACTCAATATCTTTTTTTTGGTCCCACCATTTCTATTTATAATGGTATGTTTTTATTAAAGATTATGTAGAATAGGAGAAATCCAATTTTGAAATTTTAGAATTTGATAACAAAGGTAAATAGTTAAAATTTGTATTTATTATGAGATTTTATATGTAGGATTTAAAATCCCAAATCTAATGGGGTGAATCCTTAAACAAACATACCTAAGGTTTTTTCACTATATTACTTGTATATTTAATGAATTTTCCAACTTTTATGAAGTTATTTATATTAGACTTCTGCATTTATGTTGGTTTATAAGCTCTAATATTGATATTATCGTTTCAAGAAAATAAAATATAAAACTAAATATCATTTTGACATTCTATATATATACGATTACGATTCTTTGTTATATTTTGATACTTCATTTTTATTTTTATTTAATATATGCTGCATGTTAACCGATGGTTAATTTAAATATTAAATGAAATATACAATAAAATGTATAATCTCGTTTGATAAATGTAATAATTTAAAAAAAAAAATAACTCAATTAAATAGTTGAATAGTTAAGCCAATGATTTGTTGTACACTCCACATGCAAGGGGTATGGAAGTTAATGGCTTTCTTAGGTGTAGGAGGACCCTACTTTTATACAAATTATATTATTTGCCAAGAACAGCCAACCTGTGTTTACATTGTGATGGAAATATAATTTAATCAGGCCAAAAAAAAAAAAACTAAGAAACCTACTGATCTTATATATAACTTTAATTTATCTTTTATTTAGTTGTACAACAATAACAAAAAAAAAAAAAAAAAAAGATCAGAATTTATTATATAAATTTTCAGAAAAAAAAAATTGATATAATTAGGACAAGTGTGGTTGCATGTATGGGCCCTTCTGAAGGAAGAGTTTGCAAGTTGCATCGTACAATCACATGTATTTGATGGAATCTAAGGTTGATGTGAAACACATTGCGTGGGATGATGACCTAATTGTCTCTTAATTATTGCTAATATACATTCATATCTATCTATCTTTGCTTTTAAGCCCCTTTTTAGTTTGTTGTTTTGTTTTAATTATGTGAACAAAGGAGCTCCATTTATATAGCTCATATTGTCTCTCAGACAATGACACAAAGTAATTCTATGAAAAGACAATTTTTTATTTTATTTAAGGTGTACTCATGCTTTTTGGTGCATCTCTTTTGGAAATGGGATTTGTAGTTTGATGGGAATTAAAGAAACTTGTTAGTATGTGATAGACATTCATCATTATTTTCATACAATTAATTTAATTACATATATCAAGAAATAACATCATTGGTGATTAAATATCTATATTGTGATGGTTGATTTCTCTCTAATGCGTACTTTTTTGTTTACTTCATTTATGTATAATTAGTCATAAAATTAAGTCAAACGTTGAATCTTTTATTTTAAGAAGTTCAAATACGAAAAATATAATTTACCCATTTAGCAACCTATTTGTAAACAGCAAAATCACTTACATATCTAACATTAACTAGCAGGTTTCACATTTTAAAAGGTTTAAACACAATGGTTAGCCTATTACCCCGACACAAGTGATTATTAAAATATATACCATGAGATCTTTAATAATATTTTATCCTTTAATAAGAGAAAATGGTAAATACCACTCAAATTCAACACTGGACCCTTCTGAAATAAAAATAATAATAATTAGAAGTATTGCAATAGTTTCACAATTTTTTTTGTGTATTTATCGACTAAGGTGACAGCAGATACACAGCCTTCTCTCTTTGTTATCCTAATTTGCTTGGCTGGTGTATGTCTCTTTCTTTCTATCTCTCTAAATTTCTTTCGAGATAATTAAGTTGTTTTTATTTTATTTTCTTACTTTCTACTTTATCGAACTTGTTACTAAATTATGATCTAATTTTTGAATTGTTGTGTATTATTAAGGACCCCTAGTGAGATCCGTGACCACACAAATTCTTATGAGAACACGTTATATACAAATGAAGTCCCAAGTTGCAATAATACGTAGACAACAAATAGAAAGGTATGATTGTGTTTTGTGTGAAGGGATAAGATGTGATAAATTTGTCCTCACCACAATACTCCTTTATAATCTCCAATATTACATTTTTTTTTCTTTTAATCCATAAATCAATAAATATATATATATTTTTTTTATCCTGACATATATAACTTTTACTAGGTATAAGAAAAAAGTTGGTGCAAGAAAACTAGGTAATTGTTTTAATTGGTGATATGTACAGTTTGTTTAGGACTTTTTGCAGGCATCTGAAATTTCAAACCCCCGGCAAGAATAGCTGGTTATACAGATTTATGGGCTCATTTAATTACACCATGCATGAGACTCACTATTAGTTAGTGTGTGTGTATATATATATATATATATATATTAATTATTATTCAGACAAACATATTGTTTTGATATGCACAAATTATATATAAATAAATGGAGATTAGTGGTTTGAATTATCCATGGTCTTATCTCTTATCTTGTTTCTATGTGTATATCATTTCAATAAATGTGACCCATCTTTTTATTGGTCGTGCGGTTTTAGTTTCATTTCATTATTAGATATGTGAATGGTTTTTAATATTAAAGTATAAATCATATTTTCATTACCATGAGGCCTATGAAGTCCTATATATGGACTCAAATTGAAAATGATAGACATTGTTTTAGTATCAAGATTTGAGATTTTCGTGCACAACACTTTTTATCACGTTAAGTGGCAATTGTTGGTCTTTAATTACCTTTTTTTTACTCATTCGATTAATATATGATATTCTTTTTTAATGTAAACTTAGAATCGTTTTATTTTGATTTTAACTTTAAGTTTGATGTATTCCATCATATTAAATAAATCATAGTTGTTGATTTCATGACTGTGCACGACTAATATTTGTGTGATATGATAAAATGTATTAAGTTAAACAATTCAAAGTTTGTATAAAGAAAATGTCTATCACATTTAGTTTAGATTGATCAAAATCAGTGGTTTGAATTGTTTGGATACGTCAACCCATAGACTATTTTGTTGTTTTGTAATTCGAATCACTGCCGATACTAATAACCAATTAAATCTTGGATTGTCTTGTTCTAGAGTTCTAATTTTTCCACATTTAGTTGTAACTCAAAATAATTTGAAAAAAAATAAAAAACGAACATACAATGTTAATTTCTATAAAGACAGAGCAATTTTTTATTTATTTATTTTTATTTTTAAGGAGATTTGGGCTATCGAATTAAGTTCCTAATTAGAAGTACTCGTTTCGTGCCCATGTTCTTTCTGCGAGTTGGGCAATGAAGCAGGCCCAAATTTGTATTGGACCCTATCGATTCTGTTTGGACCAAATTTATTTGACATAGTTTTATTTGTGTCTGTATTTCCATTTTTGGAAGGAAATTATTTGTAGTGTAGCAAAGAGTGTGTAAATAAATAAAGGAGATAAATTTCATAACAACATTGATTTATAGATTAGTTTTTAATTTTAGATTTAAATTTTAAAGTTTTTTAATAAGGGGATTGAAAATTGGATTGAGTTTTCAATTGAAAATAAAATTTAATTATTATTATTATTATTTATAGATTTATTTATATTTTAATATTTATTTATATTTTAAATAAATTATGACAAGTCAGTTCAATTTTGGAACGATCTTCTCATCTGACTTGTATATTTATATAAAAGAAAAAAAGAAAGTCGAACAAAGATTGACAAAATTTACACTAACTTGTTTAAATTTATCTAAGATATAAATACCTATTGAAATATAAATAAATTTATAAATATAAATAAATAAATAAATAAATAAAAAGAAAAATAAATTTTGTTATGAATAGAACTCAATCTAATTTTCAAACCTTAAATTGAGAAAAGAAAAGTTAAATTGAACCCTTAGTGAGATACTTTAAAATGTGGGTCTAAAATTAATTAATCTATAGATTAAGTTTTGTAATGAAATTTATCCTAAATAAAAGGGGTGTTCTAGTCTTCGCACTCGAACTATAAAATATCAAAAATTATATCGGATGAGTATTTAACATTAAATAGTATTTTTTATAATCTTTACAACATTTATTTCTATTTGTATGATATCTATTTATGCTCTCGCTTTTTTCTTTTTCTTTTTTGGTTAAGTATTATACATGATAAGTATAATATGTGGTATGTATTTTTTTCAGTTATTCCAGAATACATATGGGAAATTAAAAAAAAAATGATAGTAATCTTGTAATTATTCGTACATATGATAACTATAGAAATGTAGCATCCATACCTTTAACTAAGGGAAACTAAAAAAATATGAAATATTGGATCAAAATTGAAGTGGCCCAATCCCATGGGACCAGACATAATATTTTCACATCCAAATGCGACCTAAATTATTGACTTTGAGTAAAGCTAGAAAAATTAGTTACAAGTGATTTCAAATCACACTCCCATTCTCAAGAAAACATATATTGTATCCAAATAATTAGATGCAACAGGATTTGGATTGAATGGATCACCCAACCATAGAAATTTATGTGTAACCAATCCCTAACCATGCTTTTATTGGACCCATTCTAATTCAATATGGAATATTGCGAATTTATTAAAAAAAAACCAGAAACCAACATACTCACCTCCTTTTCTTCATCCAAACCACAAAACTTATTTATATGATACTGTTTCACAATTTTCATTAGATGAAACTCTACTGTTCATAACCTAAATCAATTTTCACAAAATCATTATCTATTTATGAATTATAAATTTATTAACTCATATCACAGAATTAGATTGTGTGAGACGGTCTCACAAAATCATACTCCAACTTTATGAAGTGTTTGTTTGTTGGAATATTGGAGTTAACAATTTTTCTTGTTAATAATAAATCTTAAGGGGATTGATCACATTATGTGCAGGTTAGGGGGACCATAACATAGTTTATATTTTTGAAGGGGAAAAAGTGTATTGTTGAATGGTGATGAGGAGTTGGAATAAAGATGATGATTATCCTTCAAAAAAATAAATAATGAAATTAATTAAAAGGAATTAATTGGGGGGCCTTTGCCTTAAAAAGAAGAACATCCCCATTTGAGGAGGCTCTTTTAGTAGCCTCTCGTTGTTAGATTTAAACCAAAACTCTAGATTCAGTGTACCATAAAGAGGATTGGACATAATAATTTCATTTGGTATGATTGATAAAGAAAAAAGAGTTTAGTTCCCTCTAGGCTTTTCTATGTTCAAGATTATGAAAAATAATTGGGCCCATCAATTAGGAATTTCTCCCAATTATTTACGAATTTTATTTATTCATTACTCATCACTCATATAATTAGGTTTGTGATGATAACTAAAATAATTGACTAATATTTGAGAAGAGATGTATGCCAATGACATATGGTATTTAATTTTGTACCCAGATCATATATATGATATCTAATATACTTAATTCTAATTAAAAGCAAAATTTATATTAGTAGTTTTTTTTTTTGTTGTTGTTGTTGAATATCTAGATATTGCTAAAAGTATGTAATTAAAATACTGATCTTTTAATATTTAATTTATGGTCCTTTATTGATAATATTGGTAATATTTTTTACTTAATTAGGTTCCACGAACAAGATTAATGTAATTATACTGCAATTAAATATAACATCTAAAAAAATGAGAGAGAGAGAGTCCATACCATGAGGAAGTCATGATTCTTAGAGGTGGGGATCATTAATAACTCATCATATTTTAACTCAATAAATAACTTAAATATCTCACTAATTCCAAAAAAAAATTAAACTTTTAAATTAGGTATAAAAAATAAATAAAGGAAGTTCTTTATGCACAAAAATGAAAGTAATATTAAGGAAAGTTAGAGCCTGGAATCTTGGGGCTTCATTATCTGGGTTTGTCGTCACTTATTTAAGAGATATATGGACATTGGGCCCTTTTAATCATCAACATATTTTGTCTAATTAAATAAATTTTCTCTATTGTAAAGTATCAAGTGAACTAAATAATAGAGATTCAAATCATCTTGGTAAAGAAGACAATACATTGAATCATCATAGTTCATGCCAACTATCAATAAACTTGGGACATCATCTTGATTTAGTAGAACTCATTCTCTCTTCAAATTATCCCGGTGAAACTCATATATCTGAATCATAAATATTTATTATTGAAGAGAGATTATAATATTGTCAGCTTTCCTAAACTTTTAAATAAAATCCATTTAGTTGTTTGTCAAGATGCATTTAGTCTGAGAGTTTAAAGGATTATGAGCTCCTTATATAATATGTAGCTTTTTGTGCAACTAAATGTTGAAATGAACTAACCTTTTCATTTATTATAGTTTTGAAAATCAACTACAAGTTTATATAATTATTTTGTTTTATGTTTCAAATACACTATAAGTTGATTGGACTTTTCACAGGAATTAATAACATGAAAGTTGGAAATATTTAAGATGATGAAAGATCAATGCATCAAATATTTACTTCAAATTGAGAGAGTCAAGAATAGGTGTCCTATTCCAAGATTGATCCACGCATATGAATAGAGAAAAAATAATTATGTATATATATATATATAATGTACCTCAATCACAAGTGTAGTGTTATTTGCTGGTGAAATAACAACTAAATAATTTTGCTTGTTATTTGAGGCACCAAAAAAGGATGTGTCGCTTTAATACATTATGAATAGAAATAGTGATTAATTTAGAATAAAATGGAGCCCTTACACATGAGTTGCTAAATATGGAAGGAAACATATCCTCTGCATCAACGGAAAAGCAACTGCTTTTTAATACCCTATATACCCCATACTTGCTAATTACATCATATGGCATTTAACTACCATTTTATTCCTATCAAATTTCTTATTTTTCTAGCATATTTTAAGTGTTTCACCAATTCATTATGGGTTGGGACCTAATTGGTGCAATAAAGCTCGAAAAAGGTGCGAGTTGGGTGAACCGATGTAGGTTAGATAAGAAGCATCACACAAGGGTCAAACCATTGGATGGTTGTGATTAAAGTCGTCTCAAGAGGTGTTATATTTTGACATTGTCAAAGAATTATGAATACTAGTATGGAACAATTTCATCTAAAAATAATACACTCATAGTTCCTAACAATCAATGAATATCGATAATATTAGCTGACCCACCTCTAATAGGTTCTTGGTTATCCATGAAATTTGTGGATGGTGTCATAATTAAGGGCTCATAAGATCATGAGACAAACAAAAATTACCACTTTTTCAATACAAATATTCTTATAAGTACGTTTTTTAAAAGAAAATTCTAAAAGTACATTTTATATTATAGCATGTTGAAATTGAATAAAATAAAAAATTCCTAAAAAATTGGACTCAAAATCTTGAAAGTTTCTTTTGTTTGAATCAAGAAGTAGGGTGGGGGTTGAACAGTAGGTTTTGGGTAGTTTCATGAAGTGGACTTGCAACATATATATCTTGTCTTGCTCATAATTACCATTCACTATCCTCATGTTAGAAAGTGACCACCCTCCTAATTAATTACTATTTACATTATTCTTAATTTTACATATATATATATATATTGGGGTAAAAGCATATAGAAATCATGATCATGTGATTCTCTGTTGGTATATATGCATAAATTAATAATCACGACTATAGAAAATTGCCAATTTAATCATGATGCAATTTTGATCAATATAAAAATTCATAGTAACTATCTAAAATGTTGATATTAGGCTTTGCAATAGACTTGTTCTCGTAATGATAGTTGCATGTTGAAAGCAATTAATAATTTCTGATATATACCAAATTATGCCGACGGTTCGTTGCGATAAGAAAAAGGACCAAAATATAATTGTTTGCTTTTAGCCGACCTTTGAGTACATTCATTTCATTCCGATTCTTTTTTTTCGTCTAACTTAATATTTTTCTTTTTTTATTTAAATTGACTATAGTTGAGATGAAATAATGACGTGCTGAACCCCCTAATTACTTGAGAGAAAATGACTATGTTGTTAAATTAAGTTGAAAATATCAGTGGTATTATCTTTGTACATGTTGTATTTCTGCTCATTTTTGTTTATACAAATATTATCTTGATTTATATTTTTCACAAATTGTATAGATTAATATTCAACAGTTACTAGTGTCGCAAAAACTTATAAGACCTTACATGAGTGTTATGAATTTATTTTATTTAAATATTTTCAAATTTTAACTAGAAATAATTATTTTATTTAAAAAAAAATCATTACTTGTCTAGCAATGCATGAAAGGAATAATACATATATATTTTCTAAAATATGAAAAAATATATACTTTCCATATCAGAACCACCAAGATCCCGCGGCTTTCGGCTGGAAAAAGAGAAAACAAATAAATAAAAAGAAAAAAAGAAAAACAAGAAACTAAAAAAGGAAAGAGAAAGCATAGACGATGAAAAGCAATGGAAGCCATTGAAGATGATCATCAAATAATAATTTCTCAATATTTTTATTTTTTTTGATTCTTTCTTTTCTGGATTGAGGCCGGGTTCTCTTCTTCTCTCGTCAATCTCCTTCCTATAACTTCCCCACTATTTCTCTCACTGCTTTCTTCTTCTTCCAAGAAATCGTGTTTCGCTATCTCTTGTACTTCGGGTGAAATTTACGATACCTTTTCTCGCGCCTATACATGTATGCGATTCTTGTGAATACGTGTAGGGGACACCATGCATTCTGATTATTGAATGTTGAATAACTTCTTTGGGAATACTATTTTTTAATCAAATAGTTGGTGGGTGGGGTGTTGTGATTCAAGCGCATCAATGGCGGAGGCGGTGTTGCAATTCGATGCGGCGTCGATGGCTGAGGATGTGCCCCAACAGCTTGGCAAGAGGCTGAGCGACGTTGATTTTGCCTCTAGAAAAGCAGAGGAAGCTTGTATGACAATTCTCGATTACTTTTACAATCTTTGCAATTGGTTTTTAATAAAAAAAGTATTTCGATTCTGCATTGTGACTAATTTGATGAATTTGTACTTTCTTTTGTTCTTATTGAATTGGAATGTGAATTCTCGTGATAATTGGGACAATTGTTGTCGAGATTGTTTATGATGAGAGAATTGTGTTGCAGCGTTGAGAAGATATGACGCCATTGGATGGTTAAGAAAGATGGTTGGAGATGTTGCCGGAAAAGATTTTCCGGCGCAGCCTTCCGAGGAAGAATTTAGGCTCTGTTTGAGAAGTGGGATTATACTTTGCAATGCACTTAACAAGGTTCAACCTGGTGCTGTGCCTAAAGTATGCTCATCTTGATCTCCATGTGCATTAATATGTTCTGCTTTTATTTTATTTTAATGAAATTGCAATTTGATTGTTGGTTTTTACTTGTAGGTAGTTGAAGCACCTTCCGTAATTGTTCCTGATGGAGCTGCTCTTTGTGCTTTCCAATACTTCGAAAACGTTAGGAACTTTCTTGATTCTATAGAGGAAATGGGGATTCCAGCTTTTGAAGCTTCTGATCTTGAACAGGTTTGCGTTTAAAGTGCCTATATACTATTTGTTTTGTACGTTGCACGTGAAAACAGAATAAACTGGTTGCATCAAAATGTTAGGGAGGGAAGTCTTCGAGAATCGTGAATTGTGTGCTTGCCCTGAAATCTTATAATGAGTGGAAAGAAGGAGGTGGAAAAGGAATTTGGAAATTCAGTGGAAATTCAAAGCCCCATTCAATAGGCAAGCACTTCGTGAGAAAAAATGCTGATCTTTTTATGAATTCACTCTCAAGGAGCTCATCTACTGTTGAGATGTCTCTTGATAGTTCATTAATTGATCAGAACTTTTTTGGCGATCTTGTGGAGGAACTTCATGAGATGGTCCGTATGTTTTCTGCTCCTATAGCTATGGAAATATCTTTTTTTACTGCCTAGAAGACACCGAATAATGTGATTTCATGCTTAAAATACAGGATGACTCTAAGTCTTTGCACGTGTTTGTTCGTCAACTTCTTTCTGATAAGAAGCGAGAAGATATCCCTGTGGTGAGTGGCATTTTTTGCTTGTTATAAAGTCATTCCCTTATGATACAGCTCGATCAATCATTGCAAGTAAAATATGTCTTCAATAGTATTAGGTAAAGAACAAAGCTCAAGGACAGCATAAAAGAACAAATTGTATCTAAGCAAAGAACTATAGAATAGGTAACTTAGACATTTATTTGGTTCTAAATTACTCAATCTTCCTGGCTGGAAATATCAAACACTGATAGGATTACAAAATCCTCCAATGTAAGCAACTAGTTTCGTTCATTGATTGCAAAGGTGGTTTTTTTGTGGGACTTAGTCACTCATATTAGTAAATTAGAAAAGAGTAACCAAAAAATGTTGAAGATTTCAGTCATCAGAGCTTCCTTTTTATACAAAAGTACTACCAGAATTAGACTGTTCTCTGTTTGCTGGTAGTCTTTCATATGCAGCAGAAAAAAGGATAAAGGTTTCTATTTCATTTGTTCACTAGAACAACTCCTTTTAAGGGATTTGATCAGAATGGTCTTTTGACTCATAGATAGTATTTTCTTCTACTTCTGAGAAACTCAAGCGGTTCATTTCACAGATTGTGGAGAATATGCTAGGTAAAGTTATGGAAGAATTTGAACATCGGTTAGCAAGCCAAAGTGATCAGGTAAATCTGATACTCTTACTATATATCTTCAGTATTCCTGTTACTCTATTCCTTGTTTGTGACTGTTAATTTCTTTGTCAATGATTATGCATATGGAAAGTGATGCTGATGATAACTTAGTCAAAATGTATCCAAGAAAAGAGGAAATGAATTTTGAATACTGTTTTGCACTGTTTCGGTACAACAGGCTGGAAGAGCTTTGAAAGATATGTATGCTCCAAGAACTGACGAGGATGTAGAGATAGAGGTCTGATTACATTCTTCATCGTAATGATATAAGCCGAATTCAGATCTTAACCATATTGCTTATTATTTTTATTTTTTTGGGTACAATAGGCTGGAACCACTACGAGAGATATGAACGTTTTAAGTTCCAATGAGCATGTAGAGATAGAGGTCTGATTAAATTTTATATCTTAATAATATAAACAGAATATTGATATTAATGACATTGCATTTTAATGGTACAATAGGCTGGAATGGCTTTGCAAGATATGAATGCTCCAAGTTCCAGTGAGAAGGTAGAGATAAAGGTCTGATTAGATTCTGCATCTTAATGATATCTATAGATCTTAAAAAATTTAACTCATTACATTGTTTTGGTACTTACAGGATGGAACGACTTCAAGAGAGATCTATGTTTCAAGTCCTAACGAGCATGTGGAGGTAGAGGTCTGATTAGTTTCTGCATTTTAATGATATTCACAGATTTTAAACACATAGGATGACTTATTTGTTTTCATGTAAGGCCCCAAATATAATGGAAGATAAGAACGAAGATTTTCATGAGAGAAAATCAAAAGTACAGGCTTTGAAGCGCAAACACTTGGTTGAACGCCATCAAAGACGCATACAGGTCATCCACTGGAGAGATTAACTGTAACAAGGATTTTCTCTCTCCAGTTTGGACTATATAAGGAAAATTATTTCATTGTGTAGGGGATCAAAAGTACTCTTCATACTACAAAGGAAGACCTGCATAAGCTATGCATGAAGTATCAAGAAGAAGTCCAAAATCTAGGTGTGTATTTATTTAGTATTCATACCATGCATTGGGACAAACAAAAACCGAGTACTTGATTATGTTTGGTGACAGGTAAACACTTAAATGTGCTGGCTAGCGCGGCTTCTCGATACCAGAAAGTTCTTGAGGAGAATCGCAAACTATACAATCAAGTGCAAGACCTCAAAGGTTAAACTCTTTGGCTTGTATATTAGTAGACATGGTGGAATATCATCTAGTATGGTAATGATGTGTTTGTGTGCACGTATTTGACAGGAAATATAAGGGTATATTGCCGAATACGACCTTTTTTGTCAGGACAGCCTAATGGTTTGAGCGCTGCAGAAGCTATAGATGAGCAGACTCTATCAATACTCACTCATGCAAAAAATGGGAAGGGGAAGAAGTTGTTCACTTTCAACAAGGTTTTTGGTCCATCTGCAAGCCAAGGTGAGCCTTTTCGTTCTATTTTATCTACCTTTGAGAAGATTGTCTTGAAGTATCAATATTTCTCTCTTTGGTTTCTCTCATTTCTGCAGAAGCAGTATTTTCAGACACTCAGCCATTGATTCGTTCTGTCCTTGATGGGTATAATGTTTGCATTTTTGCTTATGGCCAAACTGGTTCTGGAAAAACATATACCACGGTAAGAAATTATAGTTCTGTCAGAACAAACGATAATATAGATTTCTTATGCTTTTCATGAGAACTGAAAATTAGATATTCTAAAAGTTGGTCTTTTTTTTTTGTATCCACAGTCTGGACCTATAGAACTTACACCAGAAAGCTTAGGTGTAAATTACAGGGCAATCAGCGATTTATTTTTCATCTTAGAACAGAGAAAAGACAGCATTTCCTATGATGTCTCTGTTCAGATGATGGAAATCTACAATGAGCAAGTTAGAGATCTCCTCACCACTGATGGTATCAATAAAAAAAAATTCTTGGAACAAACTCTTTTTATCATTATCATTGTTAGTGTGTTTTTCGGTTAGCTCATGATTTTATCCTTGACTCCTGTGCATATTAGAAGTTTCGAGCGATTCCCAGAATGGCACCAATGTACCAAACGGAAATCTTGTACCTGTTACATCGACATCTGATTTCAATAACTTGATGGATCTTGGGCATAAAAATCGAAATAGTTGTTCTCACTGGTATAGCTTTTCCACTCTCTCAGTTTAACTATTGAGTTATTCATTCGTTTGCTCTCTCTCTCTCTCTCTGTGAAAATGATTATGGACGTGTGGCTTAAATACTGACTGCAAAAACATATAAACCTTTAGATTTCTTCCTCAAATTACGGTACAAAGTCCCCTGTGAAACAGCAAAATAGCAAAATAGCTTTGTTCAGTAGGATGGGAACTTCAAAACACCTCTTAATATGGATTAAAAGAAATGGTTGAAACCACATATATTGAAAGGCTGACAAATCACACTCTCCCCAACTCATGACATTGGCCTTCCATTTGTTTGTACATAATTCTTTGGTGCATAGAACTTATTCCAAGTTTAAGATTAAATTGGGTTTTCGAGCACCAAACTATTTCATAATAAAATGTTGTTGGTCATGGGTAAGAACAGTGTACCATCATAATAAAATGTGCTATTTATTAATCATTTGTTATATATTTTACTGACCATGGATTAATATATCTGTAGTTGCATCACCGTTTATGTTAGAGGAAGAAATTTGACGTCTGGCTCCACGACTAGTGGTTGTATGCATCTGGTTGACCTGGCAGGAAGTGAAAGAGTTGATGCAGATGGTGATAGATCTTTATCTGCTTTGGGTGATGTAATGTACTCTCTTGCCCAGAAACAGTCACGTGTGCCTTACAGAAACAGTAAGCTTACACAGTTGCTTCAACATTCACTAGGTAAGTATAAACTTTATCGCCTCTCTCCATATTCACTTTCTCTTAGCACTTGGTGATATCTTGATCCTTCTTGTTGTAGGAGGTCAAGCCAAGATTCTAATGTTCATTCACATCAGCCCAGAACCTGATGCTCTTGGAGAAACAATTACTACTTTGAAATTTGCTGAACGTGTTTCAACTGTTGAGGCTCGATCAGGCAAAGACAGTGCAGATGTTAGAGAACTAAAAGAACAGGTTTGATTGACACCTTGTTATAAACCATCATTTGCTTGCTTTTTAAGTGGCTACTTATTGCTCAAAACTGAAGACTCTCTAATTTCATGCAGATAGCTAGCCTTAAATTAGCCTTATCACGGAAAGAGAGAGGAGAACTTGAGGTTCAGCAATCCAGATCTATGAGCCCAGATAAGGCGGAGGTATGAAAATCAACCGTAAATACACTAATGGTGGGTGATGATTGCTATTGCTGAGACTAACACGTGATTGTCGAAATATCCTCAGCACTTTGTCAACCGTCCTTCATGGTCTCCGCATGGCAGTTTGGAGCCAGTGGAAGAAGAAACATGCATATCTGGTGATAGTATAGCGTTCCAACAGAAGTATAGTGCTTCCAAGGTACACCCAGAGCAACCTTTGAGCAGAATTTCTGGTAATAGACAAAACAGCCTGGAATATGAGACTGCAGAGTTAGATGACCTAGAAGCTGAAACTAGTGGTGATTCTTCAGAGCTAGATTACAGATTGCAAACAAATGTTACTAAATCCAATGGAGGGGGGTCAAAAGCCAAGAAGCCTACTCCAAAGACTCCAGAAAAAAGGTAATATTAAAGCATGAAGCTTTCTTTCTCTTTAGTAACAAAGCTTCTTATTTGACAGACATGTAATAATGATGAAGTTATTGATAGAACATGATGTGATTGTAAATATGCTTTGTAAGATTGTGTTTTGTGTTTGATAATTAGGAGCCAAATTCCTCAAGCACCAAGCAAGAGAGGTTTGAAACAGGGAAAGAAACCAGCTTCAGTTGATGGCAAACGGAAACCATCAAAACCGTGAAGTCTCAGTCTCAGTCTCAACTACCTTACCTTGCCTTGGATCTCACACTCTTTTGCCTCTGAACTATTTAGATTGAAAGGTGTACATTGCAGTGGCCATTTTAGATTTTTTTATTTTTCATGTCCCACTGATAACTGTTGGTGTTAATATACATGGTTCCTTTTTTTAAATAAATGTAGAGTTTTGTTTCTAAATTATTATTATTTATCTATTTTTCTTTCATTATTTTCTAACCCCTCAAACTTATTATCTAACTTATATATATATTAACGCAATTGAGTACTTTTGCAATAATTTTCAAAAAAAAAAAAAAAAAAACATGAAAATACTAGATAATAAAATAAATAAGAATATATATCTTGTGAAACTGTTTCATTGATATAAATTCAAAAAAAAAAAAACATGAAAATACTAGATAATAAAATAAATAAGAATATATATTTTGTGGAACTGTTTCATTGATATAAATCGTGTGATGAACATGAATCTCAACCATCAACCTAACAAACCTAAAATGATTTGTGGATAATTATTTGAATATTTTTGGATTTAAGAAAACTGATACCTAAAATGAAAGTGATTGGAGTTGTTTTGTGATACTATTTATCATCAAATCGATTGATTTGGTCTAGTTTAGCTGCCAACCAGTGTACGCCACGTTTTTTGTGTTAACGTGTAAACATGCCCACGTTTTCATAGCGTAAAGAGCAAAAGACTTTTTGTTCAAATTATTTTAACGCTTTTTTTTCTTTATGGGGTTGAAAATCTTAATATGGGATGAAAAAAACGAAGGGTGTGACTTAATAATAAATGTTGTATATCTAGAAATATTCGAAACTTTATAATTTAATTATTTCAGGTTAGTTATAAGGTTAATTTGAATAATTAGATGGTATAATTTCTCACTTAATATTATATTTAATATTTAAATGCATGAATATATTATTATAAATACAAATCGTGCATCACACATGTGTCAACTAGTTTAGTTGGTAATACTAAATTCTGTTGTAAATCTACTTTACAACATAAATTATTCTCTTAGTTTGAATTATATTATATCATTATTCGCTACAAGTAAAAAAAGCAAATAAGATATTTATTTGAATTTATTTTTACGAACCGCACAAATAATATTGGATAACATATTTCGTAATTAAAAATATTAATAAAGGGGGTGATATTTTCACTTTCACCTGTTAGGATTTGAAGAATTAGTTGGGATGAATCAGGTCAGGTAGCCGGTTCTATTTATCAAAATAACTAATTATATACATTATGGTTTCTATGTTATATTTATTAAAACTCTTTAAGTTTAATAAATTGACAATTAAATTTTATTTTTCTATATATATATGGGGGGAACCATCATGTGTGTTTGTACTTATACTGGAGGAGGACGATTTGGTCATTTCGGTGAATTGATATTTGGCTTCTTTAAAACATTGGTTAATAAGTAAAACAAAAAAGAGATATTATTCGAAAATCGAATGGATGAGCAATTTTTTTTTACTAATAGAATATCCTTATTTGGTAACCAATTGAAAACGGTGGCCATTTGCCAAAAACTCTCTCTCTCTCTCTCTCTCTCTCTCTCTCTCTCTCTCTCCGCGTCTTATCTCTCTGGATTTTGCTATTCCATCAAATTAAATAATTACGTATAATCCATAAAGTAGAAACTCCGTAATTCCTCTCTCCAAGGGTTGAACCGCCGAGCTCTGTCGATCTACTCAACTGACATCCCCCAATGTCCTCACTGTGAGCTCTTGGATTGGTTTCATGTTTTTTTTTTTTGTGTACTTACTATTAATCTACTTTTCCTTTTTGTCAATTCACCTTTTTTTTTTGGGTAAATCTTCTCCGCTCATTGCTATTTAGGACTGGTGAATGTAAGTGGAAAAATATTTTCCCCAATGTTGAGCCACATTCACGGATGCTGTTTCTAAAATTTTTGGCGAATTGTTTGCATTTTTGGGTAAAAAGAAAAGACCTTGACTTATTTCACCTTTTTTTCCATGGAAGTTAATTATGGATTACACTTTGTATTACAATTTTATGTTTGAACATTGTTGCTTTTTAATGGGAATATTGGATCAAGTTTTCTTGAAGTATTTCTGAGTAATTTTTTTTTTCTTTTTTTACTTTATAATTTACATAGATAAGGTTCCCCCAAGCAGTATAATTCTTATTTTGGTTCTAGATTATGTGGAAAAATTGTGCCTTTATAGATCAATTGCTATAGATTGTGTAAATGAGGTGGGACATATATTCTAATTAAGGCTCTGGTTGGGGATCAGGGCTGGGAGATGAGCGTTGTCAATATGTTGGAACAAATATTGCCACAATGAGCCAAATAGAGGTAAACAATATGAAGCAAAAACAGCAGCCCATTCCCCTGGGAACTTTGATCGGTCGTGAGTTGAGAAACAAGAAGTTAGAGAAGCCCATAGTGAAGTATGGACATGCTGATCTGGCTAAGAAAGGAGAAGACTATTATCTTGTCAAGCCTGATTGCCAACGGGTTCCTGGGGATCCATCTACATCTTTTTCAGTTTTTGCAGTATGTGTTGAACTATCAACTATATTTGAAATTGATTTCTGATAGTCAACTTCCACTTTGATAATTTTCTGAATCTCTATTTTTTATGGTAGATTTTCGATGGTCATAATGGTAGATCAGCTGCTATATTTGCTGAAGAGAATCTACTTAACAATGTGCTAAGTGCTATTCCTCAAGCAATTGGTAGGGAAGAGTGGCTTCAAGCTCTTCCGAGGGCATTAGTGGCTGGTTTTGTGAAAACTGACATAGAGTTTCAGCAGCGAGGCACGTATATCATATTTTTTGGGATTAGGATTTACTTTGATATTCTCTTTGACTTTACTTTTTTTCTTGATCTTGATCTTATGCGGTTTGCTACAACTGGCAGGTGAGACATCTGGAACTACTGTTACATTTGTTGTGATTGATGGTTGTACTGTAACTGTTGCCTCTGTTGGGGATTCTCGGTGCATCTTGGACACCCAAGGGGGGATTGTTTCACTTTTGACGGTTGACCATCGGCTGGAAGAGAATGTTGAGGAACGGGAGCGTGTTACTGCAAGTGGTGGTGAAGTAGGAAGGCTTAATGTTTATGGAGGAAATGGGGTAGTCTTGAATAGCTTTCTTTTTTAAGTTTTCTCCACTTAAATTCTAACTGTTGGTACTTGTTACCTTTGGGTTCATTTTTTTAAATCTGGGATAATCTTGTGGTTGTGACATATAGGTTGGTCCATTACGTTGCTGGCCTGGTGGATTGTGTCTTTCGAGGTCAATTGGTGATACAGATGTTGGGGAGTTTATTGTCCCAATTCCTCATGTGAAGCAAGTCAAGGTTCTTAAATTGCCATTCTTAAATATGATTAAATGTCTTAACACTTTTGTGCAAAACAATTAATTTCTTAACCTTATATATGGGTGTCAGCTTTCCAATGCTGGGGGAAGACTAATAATTGCCTCTGATGGTATATGGGATACTCTGTCTTCTGACATAGCTGCTCAGGCTTGCCGAGGTTTACCTGCAGAACTTGCTGCAACGATGGTTGTTAAGGTATACATCTTTCATAACTCATGTTTTAGGAATTGGTGGCCATCAAGTGTTGTATTCTTGAAATCTCATCGTAATCGCTTGCTTTTATTGCAGGAGGCCCTTAGGTTAAAAGGTTTGAAGGATGATACAACATGCCTCGTTGTTGATATTATTCCTTTTGACCCTATTTTGCCCCCAACACCTAAAAAGAAGCAAAACTTGCTTCAAAATTTGCTTACATGTGGAAATCGATCAAAAAACTCCAGCAAAGGAGCTAATAAGCTATCTTCAGTTGGAGTCGTGGAGGAATTATTTGAGGAGGGTTCTGCAATGCTTGCAGAGAGGTACCTTTAGATTAATTTTCATTTTAAATATTTCTTTTGTCCAATCATAGGATATCTTTGCTGCAAGATATCTATCCTCTTTTATTTTTACTTAGCCAGTGTGAATCGGGTGCTTTCTGCATTTTATAATCAAGTGTTGTTTTGACAATTACATAACCTTCATAACCAATCCACCTAATTACATGCAGGCTGGGTAAGGACTTCCATCTAGAGTCAAATTCTGGGTTCTTTAGATGTGCTATCTGCCAAGTTGATCAGCCCCCCGGTGAGGGTTTATCAGTTAACTCAGGCCAATTTTTCTCGCCCGCATCCAAGCCATGGGAAGGTCCGTTTCTCTGCACAAGTTGCCGTAGAAAGAAAGACGCCATGGAAGGAAAAAGGCCAATTCAACCTGCAGTGACTGCATAAATCTGGTGACGTAGCAAATTATTGGTACATATTTGTGTGTGATACTGTAAGCATGCTTGCTTTTCCATCTGTGGTGGAGATTATTATGTGTGAGAATTGATTTAGCAGTTTCGTAGATAGTATAGGAAGCATCCTTTTTTTGCTGTGGTTCCTATTCGTGCTCCGCCCAGCCATTTGACTGATGCTTGATCCAAACAGGCATAAGGTAATCAATATGAGTTTCCTGATCTGACTACTAACAGTTTTGAGTACTCAAGAACACGATGTTTGCAAATGTAAGTGAACTGGAGTGTCTTCATTCATTGTGCTTTCATTAGTTTGTTATTCTTTTTTTGTTTTTTTTTTTTGTCATTCTTAACCTGAAAAACCTATAGAATACCTCTTCTTGTTGGTTTTCCTTCTCTATCGTAGGCAATAGACCTTTGTAAAATGCTTAACAGTTGCTATAGAATACGTGTTGATTTGTTCTTTTTGTGTGAACTTGCATCTATTTATTATTGTGTAAATGGGAATAATCATATAAGCCCCTCAAAGGAGGTTACTTCCATCTCAATTCTCAGCTATCTGAGGTTTGTTGTGTTTCGTGTTTCTAAATCAAACTGTTAATTTTCTTTTATAAACCAAACCCACCCCCCAACACGCACGCACCCACCTAAAAAATGTCAATTCAGGTAAGTATAAACCTTTTTTTGTTTGGGTAACATGAGGAACCCCTTTCAAAGGACTTCCACCGGGTTAGTTACTGAGTTGTAAATACTAAGTCAATACATAAGTGATCAAACTTCAATTGTTACCTAATAGGAATCGAACTTTTTGACCGAACTGGATCTGACTTTGGGAGAATGGGATTTTGAGGTGACGGGCCATGTTAATTAAGGATCCGATTTGTCTTTACCGAATCGATCCATGAGACCGTTTCACAATAGACCATCTCCTTTTTATTCTTTCTTTTTGCATGAGTTTTATGCTAGTAATCTCATAAGAACTCTTGAAGAATGTCCACAATGTTCACTCTACTGGAGACCGATGATTATAAAACCAGATTTAACATCAATCTGTCAAATGGGAAAAACATCTATTTCACTTCACGAGGAAATAATATTGAACTGTAATAAGGGGAATAAATGGCTGAAGAAAGGGAAATAGATAAAATGTATTAGAGATAACTGAAGCTAACCAAAAGAAAGAAATAATATACATTGATCAGTGCAGGTACAATTGAATCAACATAACAGCTCGTTAAGTTATTAGTCTATATCGGCTAATACATGTAGAAAGTTGTATAATGCATTTGCCTACTGGAATTCCTTAAAATAGTCCTTCACCTGCAAGCAATAGAGACAAATCGAATTATAGAACGATTATTAAGAGGAAACATAATATTTCTCCACAGCAATTGAACAACTGGATTTTTATGCCATCACAACTTAGTAATCAAGAACATAGGAGAAATTTAATCATTGGTTAACGAGTATGGAATATGACTTACGCAGCTCATCAATGGATATGTTGCTCGTATTATCCCCTGCCTTTATAAGTCGAATCCTTCCTATAAAAGCAGCATATTAAACACAGTGAGACTAAGAAGAAAAGATAGAAACAGTTAAAAAAGGTTAAAAGATTCAAATAGCAGACCTGTCTGCAAATTTCATCGAGCAGGGGAGCTATTAACCATGATGTTTTATATTATTTGATTACATGAAGATTGGTTTACCCAAACGAGAATGTCATAAAAGACTTTAATTGATCATCTGTTTTCCAATCACATAACCATCTTATTGCAAAGCATCAAGAACTAAAGATTATGAACCCATTAGTCTTAAGAAACTGAAATTACACAAAGTAGCTAAGCCTTTAACCCCCCTTGACTTATTCATGCTTGAGGTTTTCATATGAGATATAGGCTCCCAACAGAGAATTTTTTATGTTAAACCATGATAAACCCATTGGACAACACGAAGTTTCATGATAAAAGAAGTTAGTACTCTTATTCTTAAATTTATCTACCATGAAAATGTTAAATAAGACCTGGGCTGATGCTGTTCGTATGCATATAAAATGAATGCTTCTACCATGAGAGTAGAATTGTGCTTGGAATCCTGCAGAGTTTGGCTAGCACACGAGAAATCAAAGTGCATAATCAAATCATGGATGACAGAATAAAATCACCAAGCTGTGGACTTAATAGTGCATTTGAATCCAAAGCTAATGCAGTATCTACTGACTTTGAGAAAAAACAGAGGCAAAAATAACATAGAGGAACATCAATATGTCTTGAACCAGTTTAAACTTTAGTACAAAGAGTACGTATTGATACATGTACATGATTTGTTTATAAACTGGCTTAGCTAGGAAATAAATGAGAAGAAACTTAATTACTGACAGAATTATGGCAGACACAAAAATTCAGGTAATTAGCAAGAAATTAAATAATTATTTGAAAACAAGAGTAATGACCGAGTAAAGCACAAGGCATGCATGATCAGTATGAATACAGCAAGCCAATGTGCAAATAGATGTTCAAATTTACATACCATCACGGCGCACACAAATTTCTGGTATGCTTTTTATATCTCCATTGATGCTGTCATTGTAAACTCTTGTTTCAATATCACCCTCAACATAAACTGAAGAGCTGCAAAAACGCTCCATGGATTCAGAACATCAAGAAAAAGAAAAGACAAAAAGAAATTCTTCCTAAATGTTAGTTAATGCCTACTTTTTCACTAGTTGTTGAACAGCATAGGCCCCAAGCATAGGGTTGTGCACTGCAATCCGATGCCACTGAGCTGGTTTGGGTAAGTCATTAGAACCTACAGTCCTCTGATCAAACATGCCTCCAGTTCCCACAGTAAATGTGGTTACAGTTCGACCATTTCTTAAGATCTTTTGTATAGGGGCTTGACCGACTTTTCCACATATAATAGCCTGTCCATATAGGAAAAGAAGAAAATGGAAAGCATGAATGGAAGTTCTAGTGAACAAACCAAAGTAGAATATACTGCATTCGTCATGGAAATTGAGAGAAGAGAGTCTCAAGCAGATAAGCAAAGAAACCACAGGATTGACAATGTTATACTTCAAGATCAGATATTTCTGTTTTTTTCTGGATACTTCTGCAAATTTCTAATCAAGATCTTCATCAGGTAAAATTCTATACTGAAATATCTGTCACTAGGATTATATAGTCGTAGCTGGTTCCTATCAACTAAACATAACAGAATCACAAATCAAAAATGATAACCTAAGAAAACTAAAAGTCCACAATAAGAACTGATATCTCCTATATTAATGTTCAGTAAGAAACAAGAGTGGTTGCAATTCCACCAAAAAGAAATTTCAACGCTCAAGAAAATCATTATCATACCCTGTGTACACCACGAAAATTCCATCCTTTTCTGGGATCAACACCCTGGAGTTGTATCTCTGGCTTCTCAGGAAGAAAATCATCATCACCAATTTCCACACTACCATCTCCCCCCTGTTTATTATTAATGTCATTGCCTAATGAACCAGTTGAGAAAAAACACTTAGAGCTTCCTTCCAAAGCCATCACTGTTTTCCATGGAATTAAAAAAAAAAATCATTCAATTACAAAAGTTAATAAAACCACTAGCTATCTCAAGCTACGCATACCAATACTCATTAAAATTCCTCAACGAAGAAAATAAACAGTTTGTGCAGTTCAATGGAATATGAAAATGGTTCAATAAAAACCTAGTACATTAATTTCATCAACAAAACATAAACACGTTGAAAAATCATAGAAGATGGTGAAGAATTCATATAGCAGCCTAACCCGTTGAGAACTCGGAGATACGAGGAACTCGTAGAAGACTCAGGAATTTAGGGGCGAGCGAATTCATCACCATTAATAGTTGGTGAAGAAGAGGATTAAGAGAGAAAGGGTTTAAGAGGGCAGTGAATAGGTGAGGAGTGAAGACGAGTGCGTCAGAACCCCAGAAGCAAAAGGGTTTAAGAGTAAAACGGGTCGGTGCATAAATTGGTTACGGGTCATCATATTCAGACATTTCTTTCCAGGGAAAATATAAAACGTATTAATTGAAACAAAAATTATCGGACAAATTCATAACTATTATTTTTTATATTATATTTATAAAAGAACATTAATAATCGATATAAAAGTTTTATTATGTTTCCCTAACTCATTAAATAAGAAATCAACCTCATATATGAAGTATATATTAATAATTCTATCGTCATTGTTTAATTTAATTATTATAGGTTTAATGAATTTAGATAACAAAAAGTTTAGGTAATCAGAAAAATGTTTTACTACATGGAGATTTAACTTATAATTAAGGTGAATAAAAGCTGTAGTCTTCAACAAATATGGATTACAAAAAAATTCTAAAATCATGATTTATTTTATTAAACCTTGAAAATCATAATATAATTATAATCCCGTGAATGTTTATTTTTTTCACAATTAAGCTAGAGAGAGAGAGAACATAACATATGGTAAAAAACGCGGGACCAGATTGTTCTTGTAATAAAGAGTTAGTTGAAATCGAATCTTGTTGTGTTTCTGGAATTTGGAAAGCAAGAAAAAGAAGAAATTTATAAATAAAAAATTGAAAAAATATTCAGTAACTGAACGGCCCAAAGAATAGGCCATCTTTCAACATCCCACTTCCCCCCACCCTACCCAACTTTCCCCACTATACTACCCACACCTCAGTCCCTCAACCTCAATATCTTTTTTAACACCTTATATAATCAAACCCAGTATTATCTAGGACAATCTACAAGTGAATGCAAGAGCCAAGAATCATGCAATGGAGAAACCTTCCAAGCATTGAACAAAGCAATGCAGATGGCAAGCCGAGGCGAAACGGGGCAAAAAGGCAAAACGTTTTGGCGAAAAAGATTGGTGCTATCTTCTCCAGTGCTTGTGGTAACAGAAGAAGAACACAACGAATAAGTTTTGCCATTGGTGAGGAAAAAAAGGGACCTGTTTCTGAAGAACACGGTGTAACATTGAAGAAGACTCAGTCAAGTGAGCAAATTCAAGTGGCCAGAGTTGATTCAAGGGGGACACAAAAGAGTAATGGCAAGAAACGTCGAAAACAACTTCTCACCTCAAGTCTATCTGGGATCTTCAGAAAGAGCTCCACTGGTTTTAATTTGAGGAAATGGAAAACCATCAAAACTAGCTCTTCTGCTAAAGATAATGGGGCTAAAGGCCCCTTTAAGAAGGCCGTGAGACTTATAAGGAAACGAGACATGCAACAGGGTAAGAAGGCAGCGACAAGGAAGGAAGAGATGGCACATGAAACAGAAGAGGGTATAATAGAACTATGCAAGAAGAGGATACTAATGGGAGAAAAGTGTAGACCCTTGAATCAATCAGGTGTCCTTCACTATGACAAAGAAGGAATCTTCTTACCAGAAGATGGTTCTTCAAATTGAAGAACCATAGTCATTCTACTATTTGTTGTTCAAGCATTGAATACTTTCCCATCTATGTATGTTATCTGTGAATTCTAAACAAAAGAACTAGAAAGTATTTACTTTGCTTTGAATAATATAGCATATTTAATGCACTGAAAAACTGAACGTACAAATTTCATAACACAAAACAACTCACAAGAATTAGCAGGTACAACTAGCATATGCATGGTAGGCTATTTCACACCCTGAGAGGCTTCAATCCAAGAGAGGCACGGAGCCTGTTTTGTTCGGCAATCTCCGGATCTGGATGATCGGTTCCATCGTCTCTCTTTGCCTTTTTCTCTTTCTTCTTTTTCGGCTCATCCTGAGGATCATCCCCACGTCTTTTAGGACTAGTGCTGGTACGATGCCTTCGGTGACGGTCATCATCATGATCCTTGCGATCTCGGCTTTTACTTCGGCTCCTTGAATGGCTTCTCCTCCTCCCACGGTCCCTATCTCGTCTGTCACGCTCCCTGCCTTCTCTATCTCTATCACGGTCTCTCTCACGGCCGTAATCCTTGTCATCTCTTAAGCGATGTCTGTCCCTATCTCGGTCTCTATCCCTATCGCGTCCTCTTCCACGATCTCTATCATAATCTCTCTCATAGTCCCGATCTCTATCATAATCTCTGTCCCTTTCATAGTCTCTATCCCTGAAAGTGAATATTCGTCAAGCTGAGTCCAAATCCATAACAGTGTTCCTGTCCCTCAATTTTTTTCTTTTCATAGAATAATATCACCAGCTAATTGCCAAGAGTTGAAGGAAAGGTGCAAAGTAATCAAAATGAAATTGAAGCAATTTTCTTAACAAAAGTATGATGTAATTCAACTTTTATCCCACAAAGAACACCAAATGCTACAGTAAGATATTGGATGAGCAAATTTAACATATGCTTCAGGCCCATATAGGATCAACTGAAAGAAAAATACAGAATAAACGAGCACCCCAAAATAATAAAAGTTTACGTCATCCAGAAAATCCGATTGATGACCCTTTATATTAGCTTCCTATTATCTCATATCAAGGAGGGAGACAGGGTTTTTTTTTCTTTGGGGGGGGGGGGGTGTGGGTGTTAAACAAAGTGAACAAAATCATGCAGAAAATTCAACTATTTGATTCCATAGGGAATGAATGTATGATCCATCATACTTCTCAACTGCACACTGCCAGTGCAGAGAAACCTGGCAGGATCATATTATTTTACTCTAGGATGCTGTTAAAGGCCACTCGAGGCTTGAAATGCCATGATGATCAGGCAATCACCATAAAGTGATAAGTGACAATTAATCACTGCATGATTGAAAAATAACAGCTTCCGATTCAAGCATCAGTTTGATGGGGAAAGAGAGAAGATAAAAATTTGCCACAGAACCAAATTAAAGCCAGAATCATCTATCCAAAACTAAACAAGATGTGCGGCAGCTAATGAGCTAGAATGCAGTTTAGCTAAGAATGACATGAGAAACGACATAGCAAAAGAATGACACAACCTGCTTAGACGGTAAGAAGTTTATGTTAAAAGGGTTGAAAGAAGCACATGGAACAACACATACCTGTGCCTGTGACTATCACGTTTCCTATCTCTATCTTTTTCCCTAGTTGGACTTCGTGCCCGATAGTAATCCTGTTGTACAACAATAGACTAATAAGAGGTCACAAAAAAAAGCAAGTATATAGAGAAATCAAAGTGTGATAACAATGATAGACTATTGGACCTTGTCGTTATCGCCAGTATCTAATCCATCTGCAAGTTGGTCATCTTCATCTTTTTCTTCTTCCTCCTCATAATCATCTTCAAGAGCACTTCTTCGAGGTTCTAGGGTACCAATTGATTCAAGTGTCAACCTGAGAGCAGAAAAAAAAAGCAGATACTCAGTACTTGGAACAAATTACTTTGAAAGAATTAGGTGGGGAAAATAGGTGAAGGAAATGAAAATTGAAGCAATTACTTTGAAAGAAAGAAAGAACTGAAAAAAATCCACGATACCAACTAACCAATAGGAACTTGAAACTTGAAGGAATGACTGAACAGATACCTTTTTTTGATTCGAGGAAGTGCGATATCACAAGAGTAATCTTTTGTCAGAAGCTCATCGATATACTCATCAACATGTGTCAATGTGTATCCTGATAAGATTCAAACATAAGAGAAAAGTTAGCAAGATACCACGAATAAACAAATTTGGGAGTTATTTGAAAACAATAATAACAAAACGTGGGGCTTGCTTTGACAATTTAAAATTACACTAGATCCTTAATCTTTCAACAATTACCATTCCACCATCATTATTGCGGATTTTAAAGGCCAACTAATATTGGAGTTGTTTGAAATCATAAACTCCAAATATCTCCTATTACAACCCAAGAGATTAGACAAAACACTCAAGAAAGGACAGAGAATCTTACTTCCATCATTTAGCTTGAGCCTCAGCTTTCGATAATCATTGTACAAAGGTTCCAGGTAACGATAAACGTCAATATCTATCCCTGTAAGCCGTAAATAAAAGGCTCCAAGCACACGAACATATCTACAAGCAAAGGAGGCATCAAATTGGTTGCGAGTACTGCAATTCTGTTGCGATACAGGGAATGAGAGGAAATATATATGACACTAAAAATTATTTCTGAAATTCGCTATATTATTTGAAGAAATAAAAGAGAAAAAGAATCTACCCTAGAATAAGTTAGAAGAATTAAAAGAAAATTACTTCCTTTAATTTTTAGTTGAATAGACAATTAGATGAGCTGAAAGGGGATCTAACTAGATGTGAACATTCACAACCCGAGATAAACCCTAATTGATTCTTCGACTCGATTAAATACTTCACCAGGTTTTCAACTCCATAAATCTGTGAACTATGAATCCAAAACAAACTAAACATACAACTTGCAGCGACAAACTAAAAAGTCTTCCACCTATCCGAAAAAATATATAAGCAAATGCAGTAATCTGAAAGGGAGTGTCAAAAGGAATTACTTGTACTCGGGA
Source organism: Scutellaria barbata (assembly GCA_028654395.1). NCBI lineage: Eukaryota > Viridiplantae > Streptophyta > Magnoliopsida > Lamiales > Lamiaceae > Scutellaria > Scutellaria barbata. Next base: position 4,306,600 of record CM053646.1, on the reverse strand, counting down.
TTTTTGATAAATTCGACAACAATTTCCTTATCGGGTTGAATTTGAAGCATCTTCATGACGAGGCACATGAAAGGGGTGGGTTTGCGATTGCCGCCATGGGTGCCGCCGAGGTGGTCGAGCTCCATGGCCTTGTCGACGAGCGTCTCCGCTGTCAACCCGAAGCATTGCTCCTTCCAGTAAGTATTCTGATATATCTTTGTCCGCAAAATCTTCTCCACCAAATTTTGCGGGTTCGTTCCTCTGATGCTCTTCGCGAGCGGGTCTGTTCGATTCGCCATGAGCGAGATAGGGAGATGGATGTCGAATACCTAAACCCCCAAAAAACTGGTGTTTCACACCTTGAAAACCCACCGATAACTCAAATTAACTGTGTAACCCTTCAACAAGCCATCACACAACACTACAACACTGTGACTGTAAATCTAGACTTGATTAATTTTTTCTGGGCCGACATTGTTTAAAGCCCAATAGGTAGCCCATCTATTATGGGTCAAAGTGTAAAGATAAGCTTAAATAATCCAGCCGTTTGAGCTTCAGAACTTTAAGGTTGCATTTGGATAGCTTAGCTTTAAGAAATTGATAAGATCATTTTTTTTTCCCAAAACTCTTTAAGGTTGCATTTAGATAGACTAAATAAAAAGTTCAGGATTTGAAATTCATCTAACTTATTCAAAATTTTATTTAAAATAAAAATGATAGATTTTAAATTCATATATATCCAAACATCATAATTAATATATTATCATAAATTTCAAATTTCTTTTCTAATTCATTTCATTCAAATGGACATTGAATAAATCCAAGTTTGAGATTTCATGACCCTAAACCTTTGAAAGGAAAAGAAAAATCACATGACCATAGCTCAACACCAAATGAGGGATTATTGATCATGATAAAGGCTAGTAGTGTAAATTCGAATGATAGAGATACCAAAATACTTCTTTTTTAGATTGACTCTTGATAGTGATATAGATGCACTCAAAACCTCAAAATGAGTCAATTATGTTTACGGATGAATTTCATAATAATAGTCAATTTAAAGATTAGTTCCTAATTATAGATTTAAATTTAAGGTTTTTCGATAAGAGATTCAATTTAAATATTTTTTTTTCAATTTAAGATTTGAAAATTAGATTGAGTTCACAATTCAAGACAAAATTTCATATTTTTTTTTTCTAATTATATTTATAAATTTATTTAATTTTAATATGTATTTATATTTTAGATAAATTAAGATAGATTATTGAAATTTTGGAACAATCTTTATCTGACTTGTATTAATTTATTTAAAAGAAAAAAAAATAATTAATTCAATTCATAAAATATAATTTATCTTAAATTGATTAATATTAAAATTGGGTTTTTATACTTTTATTCATAAAATTAAGAAAATAAAAGAATATTAATGTTACGAATGTGTTTTATGAAGAAAATAAAAAATTATTAATATTATAAATTGCATTAATTATATATATGTATAAATTAATAGCAATCAAATGAAAATCATTTTGAAATTACACTAATTTATTTTAATCTATTTAAAATATAATTAAATAGTGATACATTATTAAATTTATTAAATTATATATAAAAAAATAAAATTTTGTCTTTAATTGATAACTAAATCAAATTTTTTAATTTTAAATTAAAAAAAATTTAGACTCATTATTAAAAACTTTTTTAAAAACTAAATTTAAAATTGAAAACTAATCAATAAATTCAAATTTATTATGAAATTTATCCTTAAATGTTTACATGACAACAATTTTGAACAATGGACCTTTATCCCAAGTTAGAAGTTTGTAATGAAGAAAGAAAAGGAAAATATAGTAAAAAGATATAAAACCGACTAAAAACTACCAAACCAACACTTGTTAGGATGTGAATTGTAAGGCAAGATTGGCGCCGTTTATCAATCACATCAAAATCTTTGGACTTTCCACATTTAGATTGTTACCTTCTTTTCGCACTCAATTAACACGTGTTAATATTTCCTTTTTCTTCAACGTTTCAATGTCGGTAGCCACATCCAGTTATAGATTACATCTACGTCTTTTTTTTTTTTATTTTTAATACTTGATTCGATTATCGAATTAATTGAACCTGAAAATTCATCAAATTTTCAATATAGAACCATAACCAAAATTTATTGTATGAAGAAATTTTAGGCCTATAGTAGGATGAGGATCGACTAATTTGAAGAAGATAGATGCACCACACACCCTTATTAATTTGATCAATTCTATTTATTGTTTGATAAATTTCATAACAAAACTTAATTTAGATTAGTTCTCAATTATAAACCCAAATTTTAAAGTTTTTTAATAAAAGACTCGATTTTACATTTTTTCTTAATTTAAGGCTATAATGTTAGATTAAGTTCTCAATTTAAAATAAAAGTTCATATTTTTTTATTTATATTTATAGATTTATTAATATTTGAATAAATTAAAACAAATTAGTGTGTTTTAAAAATAATCTTCATTCAATTTATCTTAATTTATATGAAAAAATATATATATATTCAATTAATAAAATATAAATTATATTAAACTGATTAATATTAAAATCGATTTTATATAATTTTTTCATAAAATTAAAAAAATAAAGGAATCTTGATTTTTTGAATTACATTTACTATATATATATATATATATATATATGAATTAATACAAGTTAGATGAAGATTATTTCAAAATCATGAACTTATCTTAATTTATCTAAATAATAAATACATATTTCAATATAAATAAATCTATAAATATAAATAAAAAGAAAAAAATTAAATTTTATTTTGAATTGATAACTCAATCTAAAATTCAAGTTTTAAATTAAGAAAAAATGTAAAATTGAGTCTCTTATTTAAAAACTTTAAAATTTGAGTTTAAAATTGAGAACTAATCTATAAATTGAGACTCATTATGAAATTTATCCATTTAAGATATGTTTGGTTTGGAGGTTTGGAGAGGTTTGGATAGATTAACTCGAATAAACCAAATGCATTTGGTTTGAGGGTTGAAAAACCCGTATTTTTTTCCACACCGGATTAAAAATGTTAAAAAATATCTTATGAAATTGACATCCTTTGATTTATTTTTTCCAATTAATATGCGATGTTATCATTGTAATCAATTATGAGGGTCAAGTCTTGACCCTGAGGTCTATTCAATATTTCCATATAAGTTTCAATTTATTTACAAACACAAAGTGAAAGTTAATTTTCACGAAAATATATGATGTCTATAAACAGATAAAAATGTTGTTTTATGATTTCGCTTTATTCATATTTGTATTAATATTTTTTTTTAATTCTAGAAAGGATATGTACTATACGACTGAATTACAAGACAAATGTATGTTGAAACTTTATTCGTATGATTTGATTAGGACGTGGGCTTATTAGATACGGTCAAAAAGATGACATTCTGTGTCATATCTAAGCTAGTATATTTAATTAATTGAAATAGATAAAACTAAGTTTCTCCCTGTTTAGATATTAATGAATTAGTGTGACAAATATATCTAAGTTGTTAGCTTGATACCGACATTGAAATGTGTGAAGCCCACCCTGATAATATGGGCCAATTTATTTAATTCCTTTAAAGGCAAAATGCGTGTCCTAATTTATTTGGTTCCAATTGCTTTAATTGGTGTGGTCAATATCATTACAGTCTTCTCGAAATTTCACATTCTTATCGCAAAACTACTACTTTATACATATAGGTATATAGATCGTTTAGTCATCAGTTAAACTATATCTAATTTTAGTTGGGTTTTTTTTTTTTTTTAATTTATTAACTGTGGTCTTCATAACGTGACATTATGGCTTAAATGATATGTTTTGAGTTTTGATAGTATATATGAAACAAAATGATTATATTCCATCAGAATGGAAGTTGATGAATTCATGATATTTTTATTAACATAAATAAATAAAGATTCTAGATTCAAAATTAGGATTTAAGACTTTAATTGTTGGTTGTCACTTAATCAAATTGTTCAACATACCCTTAAAACTGCATTTGAATTAAACGACTTTAAAGATGTATGTCATTAAAGTTGTTTGTTTGCATGAAAAGTTTATTCCATACTAAAATATCATAGATCTCATTTTATTAATGTTGGATTTCAAATTCACTTAACATTAAGTTCTTAAAAAATTTCTTCTAGATTCTCTCATGAAATCAATCCTAAAATAATATCACTTTCTATTTTAAAAATTGACATGAATTCTGAATTTAATTAATGATGAATTATGCTATAATATTCAACTTAAAAATGTATTTAAAAAGAGATTTACCATTTACAATATAATGCAATAATTTAGGCCTTAAAAATAATAGTTTTTTCACTATATCTATTTATATATTTATTTTATCCCACTACATTCTATTATTTCTCTCTGTTTTTCAATAAATTATAGATACCCCTTCATAATAACATGCATGCACCACAACCCAAACTCAATGGCCCACCACCATGCCCATGGACATAGCACGTGCGACATCATTTTTTGGAAACTTAACAAAGAGAAAAACATATTGATTTTTTCTTGCAATAGTCGTAGCTGTTTTATTGCTGGCCATAATATTCAAAGATTCTTGTGGCTGCAATAATAGAAATTTAGCAATCTTCAATGATTTGTCTCGACTACAGCATTGGACAAAATCCTTGTCGTAGATTTGATCTTAGTGTAGTCCAATCACAACTACGTTTCCATAATATCGATAAAAACATTATTCATATATTTCTCGATTATGTTTATAACTGTCGTTTTTTGACCATTTTAACATAATTGTTTCAAGATCAAATATCTATCTTTGTAATGCAATATAAATTATTAGGACCGATAAAAGGATAGGTGTGGCAGAATTTTTTTTCAGTTCGAATAGATCAACTTGAATATTTGAATGTTCGTTTTGAATAGATCTTTAATTTGGACGTACACGTATATTGTGAAGTTTAAGCCACCATAAATGAATGTGCTTGTTTATTTTAATTTTTATTACTTTGTATTATACTGTAGTTAATAGATTGACATTGGCTTTTATTAATTTTTTGTGGAACTTGTTTTATTTAATACGTTTTGCAAGCTGATTGAATTGGATATTACCGGGCTTGAGTTCAAAAGTTATTAAAACATTTCAAAATCAATTCGATTACTTTCAAGTTGATCTTAAATTTTTGAATTAGTTTTAAACAGCTTGTAAATTGGCTAAATTCTAATAAAATCATACTTGACCTTTAGATTAAATTGGAGAGCAATTGCAAAATTAATATATACTGTTTTGAATTATTTTTTTGTAAGACTGTCTTACAAATATTGAAATATGTTTTTTTTTTTAAATATATAATTAGATAATTTAGGATCTTACTTAAAAAAATGAGGTATTGTAGATTTAAATCTTGAGTCACTACAATAATTAAATACAAAATTCATAAAATATATATAGACCAAATAAAAAATTGTACTGTTTACAAGTCTAATGTTAAGCCAACCAAATTGAGAATTATAAATTTCTAACAAGTAACTATGATCTAAGGTTTCAACTGCTCCAAGCAACCTACAACGCCTTTTCCAGCCTAACAAGTAAGTACATTAATCTCATCAATTATTTTATAATTATTATGTCTTAGGGAATAATTAATTAAGCATAGTTTTCGTTGAAAATTTATTAATAAGTACTGTAATATAGTTGATTAGTTAGGACAGCACCATATAAAATTACCAAGTATGGTGAATACTTTATAAAGCATTTTCTTTTATTTAATTAACATATTAAGAAGTTTTTAGACTATGTCCAAGTCAATTAATAATTTAGATGATATATAGAACGAAACTTATAAACTAAGATTATTATTATAATGGCCCTTTCTAAGCAAATTAATCATGAAGTCTTAAAAAATAATTCAATCATAAAAAAATTAGAATCATTTATTTAATAGGTCGATTAGGGATCACAGTAGAGTTGGGATTTTCCATTCTCCGCAGGATCCATCCCAAACAGAGTGAGGATTCTCTAAAATACAGCATGTAGGGATGAGGGTGATTTTATCCTTGAATGACAGGACGGGGACAAGAATCATATTTTCCTCGAGGTCTAATAATATAACATAAATTATTATAAAAAATAAATATATTTTAATATATAAATCAAAAAATTAAAATCTTATTTCTCATTTTCTTCTACGTGAATCTAAATATTGAAGAATTGTGAAAATTAATGAAATGTAATAGGATAGTTTATCTTTGTATTTTAGCTAGCTTAATTAAAATATGTTTTATCTTTGATTCAGTAATTTTTATGTTTTTATTGATATTTTAATTATATGTAATTACATAAATTATTTTTATATATTCTTAAAAAAATTATTTAAAAAAAAATGGTGGGGCAAGGAATCCCTACAAGAATAGGGATCCTCATGGGGCCAGGGTGAATTTTTTTACCCATGAAGCTGATGGCCGCACCCCGACCCGCTGTGTTGCCATCCCTAAGGTCGACTGAAAGCTACATATTCCTCAAATTCTTTATTACAGTTAATATTTTGTCTATTTATACAAAAGTATACACAACAAATTATCGTTAATATACATTAAATAGTATTTATACTAAAAATAGTATATCAGAGGTACAAACCATTTGGCCCATTATATTTTGAAGCTCAAACCCACAATTCTATTTCTTATTTATCATAAAATCAGTGACACTTATTTTTACGAGGCGAACGCATAATCTAATTATCAATTTATGTTGTAAATGATATATTTGATAAATATATTTTATATTTTTATACTAACATCAATCATTAATATACACACATATATATAAATATGGATATTTGTATATATTTTATACTGCAATAAATAATATTTTATCGAATACGATCACAATATTGAATAATGAATAAGGTTATCATTGTCATTTTAGTAGTACGTCTCATCAGTGGTCACCGCTAATGTAACTTTTACACGTACACTTCTCATACCTCCGCTTTAATGCATCTCTGTTCTTCTTCTCTTCTCCATACACTAGAATAAAACCACGTCCAGACAAAGCTCCAAGCTATGGGTTTTGATGCATCGTCACATTCACGCACTCGATATCTCCGCTACAACAATCGGAATTTCGTCGTTCTCCGGCGACTATCGTCATCTTTCCGGCTGATTCTCTGTTTTCTGACCTGGTGATTGCTATTTTCCCTCGATTTGTCTCACCTGAGAATCCAGGTTTAGTTTCTTCTTTTTCTACTGGATTGTAGTTTTCTGGTCAATATTTTCTGGACAATTTTGTTGTTGTTTGATTGGCTATGAAGGAGAATGGAGTACTGAAGATAGGGGGAAAGAACTTGGTCCACATGGTGTCGATTTCATTTATAACTTTCGCTTGTGTTGAAACATTTCGTATTACTCATGGATTTTTGTTCTATTGAACGTATTAACCTTAAACGTGGAATGCTTTTTTTTTTTTTTTCAGAATATTTGTTTTCTAGTATTGTTGTAAATCGCTGTAGAAGCGTGATGACTTGTTGAGTTCATTGTTCAATGTCTTGGAGCAGTAGTAGTGTCAATTAAAACGTTAATTAAGGAATTGTAAGCTTGATGCTCGATATTTTTCATATGGTCATTCACAATGAAACAAGGATATATAGGCTGATTACGAAGCAGAGTCTATTTGAATTCATTTGATTTGAGTATTTTTTTTTTTGATTAAGATTTGTGCTTGTAGCTAGCGGGGAGGGGCATTATGGGGCATTTATCATCAATGTTCGACGGTTTGGCAAGTTCACTTTCGATCAAGAGAGCAAAAAAATTGAAAATCTTTTTTGGGGGTTGTGATGGAAGAGAAGCTGTTGAAACTATGGCAAAGGATGCAAAGAAAAGTTATATGATATCGAGGACATCAGGCATTGTCGATGTTGATGGATCCAAGAATTTGGCGTCTATTTTCTCGAAGAGAGGAGAGAAGGGTGCGAACCAAGATCGGTGCATTGTTTGGGAGGTATGATCAATGATCCTCCGTCTTAAGTTTGGATCTGTTTAATTGTTGGACTGTGGAATTGCTATTATGGTAATTGGTGTATTCCCATATGAACTCCATTTAAAGTTATTTATTATTGATGTGCTTTTGAGTTATGATTTCAGGAATTTGGATGCCAAGAAGACATGATGTTTTGTGGGATATTTGATGGCCATGGTCCTTGGGGACATTTTGTGGCGAAGGAAGTTAGAAAGTCATTGCCTTCATCTCTTCTCTGTAATTGGCAAGAAGCACTTGTTGAAGCTTCTCTTGACCCTGATTTTGACATGGAGTCAGATGAAATGTTTCATCGATTCAACATATGGAAGCATTCCTATCTGAAAACATGTGCTGCCGTTGATAAGCAGCTGAAACGGCATCTCAAAATTGATGCATTTTATAGTGGAACCACTGCTTTGACAATTGTTAGGCAGGTATAGTAGTCCTACTATTTCACTTCATTTCATCACACCCTAATATTTGCAAGCAAGTGTTTTTCACTTGTGAAATGTTGACTGTTAGCACATATATAGGTTTGGCAACAGATCCACCATAAACAGGTTTTCGGGGTCCATGTTCTTCATCAGACATAGTGCATGCAATGTCTTAGAAGTCAGCTAGTCTTTTACATATTGTACCGAAATTTTACAAGCATGCTTCTTCGGTAAACAAGTTTACCTCAAGGCCCTTGTAATTGTTCGTGGATAAAGTTGTGGATCACCAATATGTGTTAATGCCCCTCATCCACCCCTTTGAATTTAATCTCTTTTTCCATTTTTAAAGAAAAGGTTGTGAGGCAGGCAGACAAATTTCTATGTAGTGGTATTTTAGAAAATTTGTGTCAAATTAAAAATATCTGCATCCGTTCAAAGAGGATTCCTAATTTTATGTTTTGACTTTTCTAGATAGAATCAGTATAGCTTAGAAGTTAGAACATCGCAATCAACTAAGAAAAGTTTCAAAGCATATGAAATGAATGGTGGCAAAAAATCATTTACGTTGGGGAGGTGGTCCTAAAAGATTTGGTCGGAAAGTGAGATTCTTTGTTCAATATTATTTAAAGGGGGACCATCTCTTGGACGATGTTTATCATGACTGAATCTCGGCCTCTGTGTATGTGATAGTTATATGTTTAATCCAATTCTTTTGCTTGTAGGTTTTTGAAATTCACAGTTTTCTTGATTTCTGGATACTAATTAAATTCCTGGTCGTTTTGGAATTTAACTTAAACTAGCTTGTGAAACCCAACTGCTTAAGTGCTTATTTAATAACATTTGGTTTGATTGATGCCCTTCCTATCTCTATATGTTTAATTTTTAAGCATCTAAACCACATTGGTGATGTAGTTGACTGCTTAATTGCTTCTCATCTACAACGAGATTAATTTCCCATAATTCATTATTTCTGAGTGATTTTGTATATTCATAAAGGAGATCATTAACCTATTTCCCTTCAAAAGGGTCAAACCATGGCTCTTGACTCGAGATACTCCTACCACGCATAAGATGAGGCCAAATTAGTCTATATGCTGTTTTAATATGTTTCCCCACATTCTCTTTCATCTGCCAGGGTGACTTTATTTTCATAGCTAATATTGGGGACTCCCGTGCTGTATTGGCCACCTCTTCCGACAATGGCAACTTGGTAGCGGACCAGCTAACCATTGACTTCAAGCCTAATCTGCCCCGTTAGTCTCCTTCACTCACTATATTTTTTCATTTCTCATGTTATACACATGAAAGTATACGTGTGTACATCTACTTCCTTTGTAAAATAAAAGTACAAACACTTATTATATATACAGAGGAGGCTGATAGGATAACTCAGTGCAATGGTCGAGTTTATTGTCTGCAAGATGAGCCAGGAGTTCATAGAGTATGGCTTCCAAACGAGGAATCCCCGGGACTGGCAATGTCTAGAGCTTTTGGGGACCATTGCTTAAAGGATTTTGGACTTATTTCAGTGCCTGAAGTGACTCAAAGACATATAACAAGTAAAGACCAATTCGTTGTCCTGGCAACAGATGGGGTATGTGTGATTAAGCATGCATAATATTAATCTTAACTGTAACAACAATTTATCGCACAATTTGAGATACACAGTGAATGATTTGCCAATTCTGTGAAGGTTTGGGATGTTATATCTAATCAAGAAGCAGTGCAAATCGTATCAGCAACTCCTGATCGGACAAAATCAGCAAAGCGTCTAGTTCAGTGCGCTGCTCATGCATGGAAGCGGAAGAGAAAGGGGATAGCATTGGATGATATTTCAGCCATTGTACTCTTTTTCCATTCTTCGACTTTAACTGAGTAAGCTAACCTTGTACCTCTTATCCATTCATGTAAGTGTGTTCATCGAGTCTTTGATATGTATATATAAGATGAAATAATGAGGCTAATGTTCATAGTTAATTTCGTGAGTTAGTAGCAGTATTTAAGTAGATTACAGTTATTAGTTATTGCACATTCTTCTCTCTTCATGCGCCCTTAAAAGTAGATAAATTGAAAAAAAATCATATATGAATAAATAACAATATTATTTATGATTACAACGTAAAAAATATATATTGACATTAAAAACATTTTTTTAGCCATATAATTATAAAATATTAAAAATTAATAATAAAAAATCCACCTAAAAAAGTTGAATTTCTTAAGGTAATTTAGAAGAATTTTAATAGTTGACTTAATTTAATTATAATTTTTTTTAATAATAATACATAAACGACAGTACTTAAAATATGACATATTGATTTTATTGAGATTTTTTTTAAGTCCCATAACTTAGTCTTTGTTCATAAAATATCCTGTACGTTTGTCATATTCAATTTTGGTCATGTATGTATAATAAAATGTTCAATTTAAGGACTATGACCATCGTAAGTTTATTGAGGAAAACCATATCGAATTTTGAGTGATAACTAATTTGAAAAATACAGTTGCTTGATCGATTTTATTTCATGAACAAATTGCTGCCACGTAACCAGATCATAGTATAAAACTATATATAATTTTGAAATTATTAAATTACATTTCGAAAATTGTAATATATCGGTGTTGCTCAATGTTTTTAAACTGACTGTTTCGAATCGATTTAATTAGGAACTGGTTATCAGATTAGTCTCAATAACATTAAAATAATAGAAAAATATATCCGTTTTAGTTCTATATTTATATTTTTTCAATTTGTTTTAGGACGCAGGTTTGAATTGATATTTGGTGAAACCACTATATAGAATAAAAAGTTCACGATGTTATGCAAAACACATATTCTAATTTAACGTTACATATAAGATAGTGCGATTAATATATTTTTTTATTGTTGAAATATGTGTTGCATTTGTAAATGAATATAAATATTTATGTATTTATTATTTTGAAAAAAACATATTATAATGATATGACTATTATATAATTCAACCTCTTCACAATTTTTCTAATTTGATTTTATTGTTAAAGTTTAGAATAACTTTAAAAAATGTTTAATTAAATAATAAAAAGATGAAAGTAAAAATTCACTCAAATAATTTCATAGTTTATTATTTTAAAACTGATACTCACACAAATTATTTAATTTCATTAATTAAGAAGTTTGAAAATTTTGAACAATCATTTTCAATCAACATTTCATTTTTCTTTATAAAATTATTTCTCTAAACTTTTAAATTAAATAAATTAAAAATATATAAATAATCTTTATATTTGAACTAATTAATTAGTCATATTAATAGTTATTGTATTTTTTATTTTTTTATATAATATAGATTTTGTATGTTAAAAAAAAAAACTAATATTGTAGAATTGTAGTCTTATTAAGCACAAACTTTATCTTCATATTATTTTTGTTTGCAACTAACCTTTTCAAATTTGTATTTTTCTTTTATAGAGTATTTGGGTTGTCAGTACATAAATTTTGAAGATCTGGGCTACTCACCATTACCGAAGTGATTGATGAAAATTTTAAAACAATTATTGAAGAATTAAAATAAGAGTTACAATTCAATTCTGAAAATAGAATATTTGATTCCATTAAGAGCAACTCCAACTGGGCATCAAACCCATTTTAATGTCGCAAAACAAATATCCCAAAATAGTAAAGTTCTCCGTCAACCCACCCATTAAATAATAATTTTTTTTTATGTCCCTTTCATGAAGAATCAAATTTGATTCATCTCAAATGAAACATTAAAATCAAATTAAAATCAACTACCAACCAATCAAATTAATTCCAAACAATAATAAAATTTTGATAGCAGCGGTCATATTGGGGAAAAAACCTTTTATATAAACCGAACATTATGGGAAGACTTTGTAATTAGCTTTATAAATCTTTTCCCCCACTTTACATAATTGTAGTTTTGAAATTGTTCAAACTCCTCACCTCCAGGGATATTTCCTTCGATTGCATTCCAACGATGGTAAGAATGATCAGATTTGATGGTGGATGAGTGAGCTTCATTGAGTAGACAGAGGGAACAAGAGGGACAGAGAGAGAATGAGAAAGACGAGAAAGAGCAGAGTGAGGAGGAGAAGATAAAAGTTTGAGGTATGTCAAGGCTTTATGTTTGGATTGGGTTTAATGGACTATTTTTTAATTTTTTTCATAATTGGGTTTGTGTATGTTTTATTGAATTTGGTTAAAATTATTAGTTCAAAACCACCACATTTTGAATATTACATAAATGATTAAGTTATCAATTAACGGTTTAAATGTGTTTAATTATTTAATTATCAATCAATGGTAGACTACTGTATTTAATTAAGTTATTTAATTAAGTTATCAAAATGTATGCAGAATAAGTTTTATCAAAAATCTAGATATCCTATAATTAGATGACACATAGCAATTAAAAACTCAACAAGGGGTCCTATGTGGATAAAAAATCCTATCAAAAATCTCGATATCCTTTAATTAGCCGACACATGATGATTTAAAATCTGACAATAGATTATATATGGATAAAAATTCCCATCACAAATCTCGATATCCTCTAATTAGATAACACATGGCGGTTGGAAATCTCAGAGATAATGACAAGGAGTCTGATGTCTTATAAAAAATCCTTTTAAAATTAACTAAAGTTTCAAAATAAATATTTATATAAAATGTATTTATTTTACTTATTTTTATCTACATATACTTGTATTTTAATTAACTTAAATTTTAATATAAGTATATATTAAAATAAATGAGTTAATTGATTATTTTAAATTTGATGCTTCATTTTGATGTTTGGGGTTAGAGCATATGAATTTTATATATAGAGGCATCAAAATAGTGTAGTAGAAATCAAATGAGTGTTTGATGCTGCATTTTAATGTTTTGGGTTGAAGATGCTCTAACAATCAAACTCATCAAATCAAAACAAATGTTCAATTACTCAATAATATGCATACTTTATTTGTAATTTAACAATACGATAATAAAAACACCCACAATATGCTATATTGCTATCTTATCTTATTGTTTGCAATTATAGACACAACCCCAAAATAATAATAATTTTTAGTGATTAATTAAACCTTTAAAAAAAAAAAACTTAAAAGGGGGAAAACTAACTTCACGTTTCCGGATAAGAGGAGTCAATATGTCCTCATGTATCAAATGAATGACGTCATCGTGTGTATCTATCTGTGTACATACGCTGTGCATGACCATGACACCATATTTACCATAAAACCCCTCTCTGTTTCTTGTTCCTCTGTATATAAACTCCATTAAACAGTTTCTGCAATACAATTCGTGGAGCCACAACAATGGCGGAAACGAGGTTAGAAGCGTTGCCCAAGGAATGGTTGTCTCTCGTCATCTCTTTCACTTCTCCTCGCGACGCCTGCCGCTCGTCGCTCGTCGCCGAGATCTTCCGCGACGCAGCAGATTCCGACCTCGTCTGGGAGAAATTCCTGCCGTCCGATTACCGCCAGATCATCTCCACGTCGGTTTCTCCGGTGGAATTCTCGTCAAAAAAGGATTTGTTTCGGAAGCTTTCATCTACCCCGCTTCTCATCGATGGAGGTAAAAAGGTAAATTTGAAAATTAAAATAATTATTTATTTAATTGATTATGCTGTGGACTATATCATTTTGTTCTAAAAATCATTTATTTTTAATGTAATTTACCCTCCAATTTTTTAGCTTAGCTTTCTTAGGAAGGGCTAAATCCTACTTTTATTTGTCCGAAGGGTCTATGTCTGAAAAGTACATACATAAACATTTAATTTGATTAATGGCAACATCCCAAAGGTAGTTCTTTATTGTATCACAGTGTGAATCATCTATTTTCATATAGATGTATCAAACACGGAAAAAAAAAAAAAGTACTTGAACTAAAGTTAAATTATTTATAATTAAAATATCACACTATTCATAATTTACATTAATAATTGTTTTAAAATACAGACATTTTCAATAGACAAACACACAAACAAGAAATGTTACATGTTGGGCGCAAGGGAACTTTCGATCACTTGGTCCACCAATCCTCTTTGTTGGTGTTGGAAGCATCTCCTCCAGTCCAGGTCAAATTCATGCTATATATCTTATCCTCAAATATTATTTTGTTTACTATACAAAAAAAAAAAAAAAAATCAGTTTGATATTATATTGTTGAAACACATTAGATACAATATCTATCATTTACGTACGTATATATACAAGTATATATACAAGTAAATACAGGGACGGATCTAGAATTTTGTTTCATGAGGAGCAAAAAAAAATTTCATATCAAAACATAAAGCAGATTGGGAACTAAAATTTATATAGTAGACAAATTTTTACAATGTAAAAGGATGAATTCTTATAAATTAATGATACAAATGAAAAATATTAGAAAAAATTACATATAAAAAGAACAATTATAAAAATCTAAGAACCCATAATATCGGTCCTTGAGTAAATATGATAGATATTGCACATTACACATGATGAATTCGTGTGAAGTATGTATCAAATCCAATTTTCTAATAGTTTGACTTGAACATGTATATATTTTTTCCACCTTCAGATTTTCCCATGTAGTTGAGCTCATAATGGTGTCCTGGCTAGAAATAAAAGGAAAAATGAATAGTAGAATGTTGTCACCACACACGACTTATGGTGCATACCTTGTAATTCAACTTGTAAATCGTGCTTATGGATTGGGTGACCAACCTATGGAGGTTTCACTTGAAGTCGGGAGTTATAAAGTACGGGGTACCATTCACTTGAATTGCGATGCATGCAAAAATCAAGAACTGGAAGGGCAAATTTGTACACGTGGCGACGGATGGTTGGAGGTGGAGTTGGGAGTATTCCACAATGATGGGAGTGAGAAAGAGGTGAATGTCATGTTTAGAGAAATCAATGGTCAGCAGCTCAAAGGAGGGCTTATTGTTGAAGGGGTTGAGGTCAGACCCAAACATTAGTTCAACTTGAAAAATAAAATAAGTTTATGTTAAGAGTGAATTATTTGATTTGATGAAAGAATAATTTACAATTAAAAATACAATTATTGGATATCACATTTTCATCATATATGTATAATAATCATTTACACCACAAAATCAAATAAAATTAACTTTTATATCACAACATATAATTTTGTTACTTTGCTGCTACAATTTAGCAGAAAAATCTAAAATAACTATTGCACTCACATGTGTATAGTGTAAGATTGTTATTGATGTGATGGGAGATGATATCTATGTCTTATTTAAGGATAAAATTGTCATTTTTTTAATATTTATGGTCAAATTTTTTACATATTATCTATTAGGGTTGAAAAATAATTATACTATCCTAATTATAGTAGAAATGGGTGACATCCGGGTAAAAACAAAGTAAATAGTGATGTTATTTGGAAATTCCAACAATGGATCCAAATTGGAGAAGGTTGTCGTATAAATACAAGCCCAACAGTAATTGGATCCAAGTCCGAATTGGGCCAGCCCACAAACTTTGAAATCTGAATAAACCCTAGCTCTCTATCCTGTGGCTATTTATTCCTCTCCTCCGGATACTGCACCCAACCTCAAAACGATTCATTTTACGCTCTAAACAGTTTGTGATTCGGATCAAGTCGGAAGGGCTGTGAATAGAATTTGAGTTCCTCCATGGCTGAAAATCATTGCAATTACAGAGTTTTGGGTATGATTATTTGAAATAGAATGTTTTAGTAATGTGATGTATGTATGATTTAGTATGTTGATGAATGGATGGGAAAGCGTGGGGGCGTTGATGATATGATATATAATCCCAGCTCATTATGAGACCTTCTTTGTGTAAGGTCTGGGATATTACTCTTTCTCACGTCTATCTGAGCCTCTCTCTCTTCTCTCTCCTTTTTTTCTTTTGATCTAAATTGTTTATAAAGGAATTCCAAAACATTTATTTAGAAGTGTTCCTTATGATGGTATTTACTATCAACCATGCTAATTCTGATGATTTTGTGACGGGTTCAGAATCTCAGTAATTCGCTCAAGGCACTTTTCCTTTTGTTTTTTTCAACTTCTTTTCTTTAATTCCTTTTTTCTTTTTAATTCTCTGAAGTTTTTTTTTTCCAATAATCGTCCGAAAAGATTTATGTATTTCTGTTCATAAATCAATCCCTGAATTGGTTCTGAAAGGAGAGAAGATCCATTAATTTAATTGATTATATTTTGAATTATTAATCGACAATTATATTCTTTCTAATGCGAGTTTGTTTACTCCATTGAGTTAGATTTGTTAACTAACTGAGGATTAATTTGTTATCTCGTAATATTAATGTTTACTCATTATATGAGTTTACTCATTATAGGAGAAGAAATGTTCTGTAAGACAGTTTCTGAAAATTTAATTAAAGCCTTTTCAAAAAATAATCATTTAAAACATTCACTTGTTACAACATTTAACACGTTTAAGCGGCCGATAATTGCAAATTGCTCTATAAATAACATTCCTATTGATTGTGAATATGTTTTCGAATTTTTTACTTTTTACATTTCCTTGTCTATTTTGCAGTGTCCTGAATGAAAATTAACTCAACATAATGTTAATGAATAATCATATTAATTATGAAACAACTTGGTTTATTAAATGAATGGATCTAGAAAATAACATGTAAATTGAGGTTGGTTATGTTTAATGGAATGCTGAGATCGGCTCATGATGTGGAGAAGAGAATTGTGGTTAGACGACCCACGCCGTTCTAAGAGTATTTTTAATGATATTTTTAACTTTTTAATAAAATGTTCGTTTTTTCTCATAACCCATTAAGTTTTATCAATAATTCAATTATTTTTTGGAATAAAATATTTATTTCGTTCTCATTCACCTACACAATCTAATTTCCAACTTTTTTTTCTCATTATATAATAATTACATATTAATTTGGAAGCCTTTTCTACCTTTTATAATATATTTAAAAGATGTAAGAAATAGAAAAAAAATTAATATTTAATTTTGAAATTATAATAAGATTTTTTTTTTACCATACACTTAAAATAATATACTAACACAATAATTAAATTAAAATTGTAACAATTGAAATATGAAATTGAAAAAAAAAATTCAAGTTACAGATTGATTTATGAAATACTAAATTATAAATATAAAAGATACAAATCATATTTTTAATTATCAGTGCTTATGTAGAAATATATAGAAATTATATTAGAAAATTAATAAGAAATGATATCAGTGCTTATGTAGAAATATATAGAAATTATATGAGAAAATTAATAAGAAATGATAGAAATTATATAGAAATAATAGAAATTATATGAGAAAAGAGAGAATTCTTGATTGTGAAAAAAAAAATAGAGAATTTGAGTTTGAGATAAAATAGATTGTTTAAATTGTGCTTCAAAAAATAGGTTTTATTTATAGAGAAATTTTATAAATTTTTTTAATAAACATTATCTCATTTATCAACAATTTAAATTATATCCATAAAATAATTAATACACCAAAGAAAATAAGACACATGACATAAAGTTAAAAAAATGGGGGTATAGGGGTTTGGGTTGTGAGATGGATGATGCATTAAATTTTTTTTTTTCTATTTATATTTTTGTCTTCTTGCTACAACCCAACCAACTGGGTTAAAAGGAAAAAAAAAAACAATTGGGTCATGGATAAACATGGCTAGATGGATGGTGCATTTAAGTTTTTTTTTTCTATTTATATTTTAGTCTTCTTGCTACAACCCAACCAACTGGGTTAAAAAAAAAAAAAACAATTGGGTCATGGATAAACATGGTTTGGGACTATTTTGTTGTGCCTAATACCATTTTAAATTTACTATGAAATTGAATGAATGCTGAAATGTTGTGGAATGTGAAATATTAAAATTAAACAAAATATTTTAAATCTACTAAGAAATTGAATGAGTCTTGAAATATTGTGGAAGGTGAAATATTAAAGTTAATATAATTATTTTGAATATATTATGAAATTGAAAGAGTCTTGAAGTATTGTGGAAGGTGAAATATTAGAGTTAATCGAATACTTTTGAATTTACTATAAAATTGAATGAATCCCGAAATGTTATGAGGATGAAATATCAGAGTTAATTAAACCATTTTGAATTTATTATGAAATTGTATGAGTCCCAAAATATTATGGAATGTGAAATATTAGAGTTAATCGAAATTTATTTAATTCCACATAGTGTAATGTACAAAAACAATAGTTTTTTAAAAATATACTTCCACTAGAATGTCTCATGCTATCCATAAAATGTAAATAAATAATAGATAATAACAATTTTCCAACAATACACTTCAACTTGAATATTTTAATAGACAATAAACCATAAAACGTAAATAAATTTTATTTGAATATTTCAATTGACAAAGAATCATAAAACGTAAATAAACTACATAGAACAACACTCAATAACAACTAAACCTTTTATGTGGAAACCCTTAAGAAAAGGGTAAATACCATGAGACCCAATCCAACAAATAATCAACTATATCAACAAAAGTTTCAACATTGTCCTTTATTTCAAATAGAGGAATCAACAACAAAATCATCAAACTATCTTCATGAATAAATTATTTGGCATGCACAATGAAATTTAAGAAGTGAACAAACAAAATTGTACAATGAAAAGAAATTCACAATTTTTTTTTTGTCCACCTTAAAGATGATTTTTGATAATCTACTCAGATCAAAATAAAGACCACGACACCATAAACTCCCCTTAAATTTTGGAGCCAAACGATGAAGAAACGACCCCTTCAAAAGACAATAATCAAGTGGACTTTATTAATGTGTTTTTTTTGGGTCCAACCATTTTGAGTAAGCCCAACATTAAATTGATGCTCAATTCTGGGAAATTAAGATTAAAAGTTATTTTTTATATTAGTTGAAAATTTGGGTTAGGCTTAAGGTTCTGGACCCCAATTGGTGTTTTGGACGAATTTGGTGGATTTTCCATCTACTTATATAAAAATGATGTTTTCCATTTACAAATATGAATAAATATGGTTTTTTGTTTGTTTTTCTTTTAACAGAATAACCTTCAATTTATAAAAATATATAAATTTCAAGGTAACATTTGTTTTTATTTTTTATTTTTTAACACTTGTTATTATCATTACAATTAATTATTATAAGTTTGAGAATAACTAATACCATGGTAGAGGGCATGATTAATTTCTTGTATATTTGATTAGGGATCGATCTTTCGAAAATTGAGGATTCCAAACAAATTTATAGCAATCATGAAAATTGAAAGGAGTTATGAGAATAATTATTTCAAGGCCAACTCATTCGTACATCTAATATATCATTGAAATATGACAAATAAATCATTTAATTAGGTGAAATAAATCAATAAATTACTATAATAAACAAAAGATTAACCTGTATTAATAAACTCGCAGTAAACACTATCTTAAGAAATCATGAAAAATTATATGCATATACGGATTCTTTAAGGAAAATAAAAAATGAAATTATATAGATAACATATGATGATTTATATGTTCATATGATATCATTATAAATGTCATCTTTTGAAAAATATATATTGGATTAGAAGCATATTTATGAGAGATCGACGAGTACTTTCTCAATTCTCTCAATTAGCCGTTAGTACCGATTATGCCCAATAGCCTGAATTGCGATTTACTTGAAAGGAAACTCAGAGAATTCTACGCCCATCTTCTTCTTATTCAAATCGGAACCCTGTAACTCACTAATCAAATTGAAACACAAATTCTTGAAATAATTTATCCGATTTTTATCTGTATTGGTCTTTATGTGTTGCTCTTAGACAGTCGGAGATTTTTCCAAAATGGCGCTGCGTGCAAAAGGTGAGATTTGGTGGGGTCAAAAGAATCCGTATAATATGGTTTTATAATATCAAGATTTTGTGTTATATGGTTTAATCATGTGAAGATTGAGTTTATATGGTTTAATCATGTGAAGATTGTGGTTTATATGGTTTAATCATGTCAAGATTTTGGTTTATATGGTTTAATCATGTCAAGGTTTTGGTTTATATGGTTTTATCATGTCAAGATTTTGTCTTATATGGTTAAATCATATCGCTGTTCATGTGAGTTTTCTTGCATCCGCATGTCAGTAGTAGAGAGCCATTCTTATTGGGTGAAGTTTTGGCATCATTGATCCAATTTCCTTAGTTACTGCTGCGTTCATACTTGGATGGTTCGATTTTTGCAGTCAACTTTTGGTTTGTATCTTGATATTTTCTCAATGCTAAAATGGTCATAAGAGAAATGGTTAGGGTTTTGAATTCTTGTTTTGGAATATGACTTCGGATAATAAGTAAGAAATATCGTAATTTCACTGGACCAGAAGTCCTGAAATGAAGATTTTTTCTATGGAAATAAGTAGTGAATGGAATATAACTCTGAAGGAAATGCTTTCAATCATCTGGTGGACGCAAGATTTCTGTAGGTCATCTCAGCATAATTCTTATTTTAGTTCCATCAAGTGAAATAAATGAATGATTTGCTTATTATAACTACCATATCTGTATTTGAGGCAGTTTTCATTCTTCTTGTGTCTAATAGATGTAGAACAACCCTTTTGTCCTACTTCAAGCCAAATTCATGAATCTGAAACACCTCACCGATAGACGGAGTCATTGGATATTCACACTGATACAAATGATTTTTTCCGTGTTGTTGTAATGAGCTACTAATAAGTACTAAGTCATGTTGTAATGATTTTTTCCTCCTTGTTGTAATGAGCTACTAATAAGTATTAATTCATGACTTCTGTGTCATGTGATGGTTCTTATATTTTGCAATTGTTGGTTTGCAGTTCTGCAGAAGAAAGCAGCGAAATTTGAACTGAAGAGATTGCAGGTTCTTGAAGTAACCAAGGAAAGAGTTTCTGGACTTGAACCCCTTCTTCTAGATGTTTATGCCAATCGGTGCCCAAAACCCTCTGACTATCACGATCGTAAAGAATTAGTTCGCGTCTTCAACGAGATTGCCAAGGAAATCTATGGTAACCTCTTATCGTTGTATGGTTTTTCATTGTTGTAGAGCACTTTCTGGAAGAATTTAGTATCTCGTATGGCTTACTTCTTGTTTCATAGACCCACGATTCTTGCTTAGTTATTTATGTATGTCTAGTAAATTGTTTTTCACTTTAGTTCTTGCTTATCACCTGTCTGGTGAATCTAACTATTTGCAGTATAATATTGTCATTTCTTTTTATTTCATGTTATTTCAGGCAACTCAAGTGACATTCCTGTTGTAGTGGAATTTGGTTCTTTTGTAATGGATCTTTTCAGCACAACCAGCGATCTAGATCTCTCGGTAAATTTTAGAACCAATGGAGTTGCTTTTCCACGTGAAAAAAAGATTCAGACGCTGAGAAAATTTGCAAGAAAGCTGTATGCTATACAGAGTATGATTTCCAGCATGCAACTTATCTTTTTCTTTCTGTTTTTATTTTTATTTTTATTTTTTATAGTTCTCCTGTTCATTGTATTAGTGAACATAATTCTTGCTTATTATTTCATTTGTGTTGTAAGTTTTAGAATGTGGGGCAACAGTTTCTTGGTTTCTTAGGAATTGTTTTGGTATTAGGATGCAAAAGCAATGGAGATATCATTTCAGTAATTAATTTGAGGTTGTAAGTTCTTGTGCCGTGTTAAATATCTAAAATTGACAATGAAAAAATGCTTAAAATGCTAGAACTTTATTATCTGTAGTGTTCTGCGTGGACGACTTATGCATAAACTGTATTTAGTGAGATGCTTCCAAAAAAAAGTTGTCTGGAATGATATAGATATTCCATAGTGAAAATTTCCCAGCTCATTATTCCGAAAAAGGTCCCTTTCACTTTGTCTTGCTTTTCTTTGGAGTATTGTGTTTGTTAAAGGTATAGCTCTACTTGATTTACATCTTTTTCTGTAGAATTTATTTAACTCAGTTTTCTTCATTATGAATGTAATGCATCAAAAAGTCAAGACCTACTTTCGTTAACCTATTGTGACATAAATCTTGTAAAACGTACAAACATATTTATCAGTTGCTACATTAATTTCACTTTTGCTGTGTATTTTCAAATGATCTTAATCCAGTTCTCAGATCCATTGCATTTAGTTGTCATATGAAGTTCCTATGGTTGTTGAAGTGACTTCAGCCATCTGTTCCTTCTGGATTCTTTTCTTTTTATTCTATCATGGATAAATTATTTTAAAAATTACTATAAATGTTAAGAATTAGTTGGATAAATCTCATATATGCATTCCTTCTTTTTAGGTAGTGGGCATGTTTGTGGTGTCCTTCCGATTACCACGGCAAAGGTGCCTATTCTGAAATGTGTCGACCGTGGTACTGGAGTTGAGTGTGATATATCAGTTGAAAATAGAGATGGGATTTTGAAATCCAAAATCATACATATAATCTCATCCATTGATGAAAGGTTTAAAAGGCTAAGCTTTTTGGTAATACACCTTTTGCTAAGTCTTTTGTATTATTTTATTATGCCTTTTATCCTTTCAGCTTTTTCTAATCCATATTCAACCTTTAAGCTAATGCTCATATTCAACCTTTAAGCTACTGCTCATATTTAACCTTAAACCATTCTGTATTTTAGTTTTTTGGGCGGGAAGGTGATTGTAGAATCTTCTAAATCACTTGGACTTGTTGTGGCATGGTGAAGTCTAAATGAAATATAATTTTGTTTTATTTCTCTTATTTAAATATCATTTACAGGATTATTCTAACTATAAATATTTAAACAATATAACAAAACAAATCTATAGGTCATAGTTTGTAAAGTTTTCCGCATTTTATCTTGTTCAACTTTAGATTGAAGTGTAAAATTCTAAAGAAAGTATTTGCAAAAAAGTCTAATTTTCTGTTTCATAAATTTTCAAGAAATTTATGGAAACTGTTTTTAACTATTTAGAATACTAAGACAACAAAAAAAAAATTCTCAATACAAATCTCTTTTGTTTGTTTCTCCTTTCTCTTTCCTTGCTTCTTTTTCCTCTTGGTATCAACCTAATTGCTCCACCACTACCACCCAATTGACCTAATTCATACACAAACAACAGTCGCCTTGTTCCTTTGCTTTCTGACCAGCCTCGTCGCCTATTCTTCCTCATCTTCCTTCTCCACCACTACTATAGCCCCACATGCTGCCACCAGAGACCCTATCAACAAAATCACCCTTATACTATTGGCAACAATAATTTTTGCAAACTATTTAATTGACCTTTTATTTCTTATGATGTTTGCTATCTAAAAATTGATAATAATAAGATACGGAAAATATAAGAAATTATAGAAGAAATTAAATCATAAGAATTAAGTAAATCTTAGTAAATAAGGAAAGTTATAATCACTAAGGACCTATATCTTTTTCAATGTAATAGAAAGTGGCTAATGAAGAGTCTTAAAACTTGAATAGGGCATATTTAAATATTGAACAGATGAGGAATAATATTGCATTCAACAAAGCTAATAAATCATTGGTTATATGATAAGTATTACAATTATAAAAATTGTTCTCTCTGAGTATCTCATGGCCCATGGGGGAAACACAAAATGCTGGGGACATATACTGGAAAATCATATCTTTTTAACCATGTACGCCATATCAACGTGCTTTATAGCCCCTTGAAATCTTCATTTTTTGAGGCATGTATTTCAGGTTTCAAAAAATTTCAACAAGAATTTATCTGGATTTCTGTAAACTGTCGTCCATTCATGACAATTAGTTTCTAACTTTAATGTTAGAAATTTAAGATATGCACATTTTTTTTTTTCCCTTTTGTGAGTTATCCATGGGATCTTTATATATATATATATATATTTGTATCAAATAATGGGCATTAACTGATGAAAACTTTTGCCTACTTGCTCTAATGGGCATTAACTGATCTTCCTTTACAGATGAAAACATGGGCAAAAGCATATAACATCAACAGTTCAAAGGATAAAACCTTGAACTCTCTCTCCATAATTCTCTTGGTCGCTTTCCATTTGCAGGTATGCTTTTTGGTGCACATTTTTATACCAATATTATTCCCATCTTTTCTCTATTTGATATTTTCTTTCATTGTACCCCAGTATGACTACCTATTCACATATGTAGAGTATACAGACTTGCTCTTACTCTCTACTGCTTCTTCTTTGTTATTTTTTCCTTTGGTTGATCACCATTAGGCATTAGGCTTGACTTAAACTTTTTAGAAACTCGTCACATATTTTACTTGAATGGTATCCAATAAATATGTTTTAGTGAGAAAAATTCCAAAAACTTAAATGTGAGTTTAATGTGGCTACATACGAGAGGGAAGATAGAGCACTGATCATGAATTCTTATCTTTCTTCTTTCCTGTTGGAGCCCGTTTATTGATAGCTCTTAATTCTGACAGCTCTTCGGAGTTCAGAGTATTGGAGTCCGATAACTCTTAAAGCTCTGATAATCTCAATTGGACTTTATGTTAGAAATTTCTTTTGCTTTTTTTTTTCTTCTCCTGTTTGCTTTAGCAATATATGATGTAATGTGCTTATTCTTTGATGGTTATTCTTCAGTGGATGATAGTTGGATCTTCGCATCTAATTTACTTGTGGAAATAGTAATTTTCTTGTTATGTCATAAATCTTGATGTCCTGGATAAAGATACCACATTGTAATTGTTAGTAATTGAGTATGACTTGCGGCATTTCCTTTTCTGTAAAAATTCGGTGCTGGACTTTTGCTTGTCTTTTCACCCACAGTTTTTTTCAGGGCTTTTGCCATTACCTTCCTTGTTCCCTTTTAGATGCACCTTAATTTACTTAAAATTTCGGCCTTCTATTTCTGCAGACTCGCAATCCTCCTATTCTTCCTCCATTTGCTGCCATTTTAAAAGGTAAATACTCTGAAGTGGCTTCATATCCTTCATATTCTTGACAACACTAGGTAGCCGCAACTTTCTTGTGGCCTTGTTATCAAACATCTTTGCTTTAGGTATGAATAGCACCCATAGTATGATGCCGAGAGTTTATGTTGAATCTTTAGCCCGTTTATTTTCTCTCATTTTCAACTGCCTGTATTGTTTCTAATGTTCAATATAATTACTGGAAATGGCATCCAATTTTCTGTCCTTCCAGCAAGATGTTGGCCTTTTTGTTAAATTCATTGATTATGGACATAGGCCATTTTGACTAATAAATTTCATCTTAAGACTTTTCCGAGTATGTATGTGTGGTAAAATCAAGTTTATCATAGGTTTTTTATTCTTTTTTTTTTTGGTAATTACTACTTAAATAGCTCCTCTTGTGTTAATGGTGCATGTGAAACCAGCTGTAGGTTCAAAAAAATAATCAGTTCTACAGATGCATTTTTCATGTATGAATTGCATCTAATCTACCAATATGAGTTTCAATATGTTACCTGGAAGTTATGGCTTCCATGTAAATATGTTACCAAGTTAAAGTAACTTTTAACATTTCACTTGGGGATTGATTTGGTGACCAGCTCCAGACAAGCATTTAAAGTTCTTAAATATTTTTGGCATTATGTATTACATAAAAAGATTGAGTAACATGCATCTTCAGATGTTAAAGTATTAAAAGAAGCTCATGGGCTTGGTAGATTACGAGTCAATTTTCATTTTCTTAGTATATTTAGTCTATGTTTGAATTCATTGAGGAAATGATGCGGTGGGCTTCTTTAATCCTTGATATTGCTTTGAGTAAGCTTATAACCTGGTAATGTGCATATCTAAGCAAGACAAGGGCCTCTTTGTTTTTCAGTTTGTACATGAATGCTTGTTAGCTCTTGAAGACCAATAGATTCTGTTGGCTCCCTTTGTTTTTTTTTCTTTTTCTGTGCAATTTTAATTTGTTTCTTTTATCCTATAAAACAGAATCCTCATTTTTATCCTATAAATTGAGTACTGGCTTTTATTCCTTGTTCTGCATGCCACAATCTGGGAGCTGTTAACCTATTTAAGAAAATGCTTCACTTGTGCATAATGCCACAGTAACTACTGCTTCACTTTCTTCGTCATCCACTTTCTAAACATCCTTTACTCGTTGTTCTATAGATGGCACTGATCCGGAAACGGTGGTGAAATCATTGTCTAATTTCGTAAATTATGGCCAAAGAAACAGAGAATCTGTGGCGGAGCTCTTTGTCACTCTGCTCATCAAGGTACTGCTTATATCTTGGTACTTGTCACATTAATCATTATTGGGAGGAAATGAATGTAAATAGTTTATGGGTTTCTTGACTTTGCAGTTATCTTGCGTTGAAAAGCTTTGGACCAAAGGTCTCACTGCAAGCGCATGCAGTGGATTGTGGACATCCAAAACCTGGGGGGATTCTAAAGTTGCCTGTATTAGTGTAATTACTCCTCATTTACTTGTCATCAAAATTTACGCGCTTAGTTGCGTGAGAACATGTGATCAAGTTACCTATTTTCACAGGTGGAGGATTTTACTGACCAGTCTCAAAATGTTGCGAGGGCTGTCGGACATGCTGAAGTGAAACAGATTTATAAATGTATCGACATTTCTCTAAGGTATATATTCTCATTTATGGATGGAAAGATCGGAGTTGAAGTGAAAGATCTTTTGTTTGGCCAAGATGGGGTCCGTGGCCCAGTTTCCAGAGGTATTCCGAATCTGCCCTATTTTCCCTCCAAAGGAAATCACACCAGAAGCACAGTAACTGGTAAAAGAAAGAAACGAGGTATGCATGGCGACTTTACCCATAAGCAAGGTGTGGTACAAGAGTCTTGTTTGAGTAAGAAGATGCGGATAGGTGAAGGTTGGAGAGGGGTGGGCGATGGAAGGTGGGTGACGGTTCGAGTAGAAGACTGTGTTGGAAATCTACTTGTTAATCCAACTCAACAGCAGAAACGTGTTTCAGGCTGGGAAAGAATTGAACAAACAAATGAAGCGAGTGTGGGAGGTTGGGGTGGAATCAACCAAACCAGTTCCTCAGGTTGGGAAATATCCGAGCAAGTTAGAGGTTGGGGAGCGACTCAGCAAGCCGGTGGCGGAGGTTGGGGAGCAACTCAGCAAGCCAGTGGCAGTGGTTGGGGAGCGACTCAGCAAGCCGGTGGCGGAGGTTGGGGAGCGACTCAGCAAGCCGGTGGTGGTCCTTGGGGAGCGACTCAGCAAGCCGGTGGCGGAGGTTGGGGAGCGACTCAGCAAGCCGGTGGTGGAGGGTGGGGAGGGAATCAAGAATCCGGTGGTGGAGGGTGGGGTAGTTGGGAAGGGACTAAGCAGCATATTACGGTAGGTGGGTGTCGAATCCCTGATCATCTCCGGCAAGCCGACAGTTATAACCGAAGGTTTTAGTGCAAAATCATGGTAATGACAACGTGCAATTCCGAATTGGCTTTGGGTTAAGCTTTCTTGTTGCTTACTGTTTTCTTTACTGTGTTGTAAATCTCACATGAAGTTTTAGGTTTAGAGGCTGATTGTTATTTATATTATCTATCATGTGCAAGTCCAACCTTTTAGAATACCATCTATATATATGCTCTTAACTATTCACTTTCAACTTAATTGCATAAAGATGAAACTATGAGAATTTGAATCACTCAAAAATAGATCAAGTTTATTCAATATTGATAATTAGATTAATGGTAAAAGGATTAAACCTTTTTTTAGTGACTTGACTTTGTTCGGGGACGGAGTATAATACATATATAGCAATAGCGAATTGAGGTTTGGACACAACGACTTCTGCTTATTCAACTCATAACATCAAACAGATAATTTAATCTTTTTTTTTTTTTTGACTTTTTATCAATGACTAACACATTCTTTCATTTTTATATTAAAAATTAAATAGCATGAATTTGTTGTTTGTTTGTTTTCAATATCATCCTCTGCTTAAAATTCCGGTGGTTTGCATCGTGCTTTCACATTTTCTACTTTTCTGGACATTACTCAAAAATCTCAATTAAAATCTGAAAGTTTGTTTAAAACATGAAATAACTAAACGATGATTAATCTACCAATTTTTATTTTTGAAAGTTTTATGAATAAAAAGGAAAACAAATTATTTAGATCTGTCTAAAATTACAAATCTACATAATCACTAATAAATACGAAAAAAATCAAAATAATCATAAAATATTTAATATATTATCTACAAAATAACTTGCATTTAAGAAAAAAAAAAACCTATTTACAATATCTTCCGACTATTATGCAAGGAAAATATAACTATCTTTTTCTCTCTCTTCAGGTGGGCCGTACGATCATTGGATAGGATAGGTACGGTCAAGCGCGTGAGTGGACCTTACATAAATTATTTCTTTAGTTGTCCTACAACTTTCGTACGCCAAACCGTACGCATCCACGCGGTTCCACATGGACGCCTTGCGCTCCCGCATCTAGCCTTTGGTTTATGGTGGGATGACCTCATCAACGGCCACGATGCCATTTACCTTATATCTCACTTTTTCTTTTTTATTAATAATAGCACATGATGACGAATTTTTTGTTCTACTTGTTTCATTTTTTTATTATTATTTACTTTTCCAAAGAGGTGAATATCTCATCATCCGTGACATCACTATACACATAATTAATATTCCTCCAATTAATATTAATATTAGACCCCATGTTATCATCGGATCCTCTTTCTCATAATTTGTTCCCCATATAATATTTTTCTTCAAATAGAGTTTCATCCCACATCACATTAATTAGTCATACTAACACTAATTGAACATTTTGTTAATTTTAAAGAATAAATAAATTACAAGTATAATTCAATCAAACTCATTTAATTTACGAAATCAAGATAAGCTGAGTTGGGTTTGAATTTTTTTCATATATTCTTTTATTTTCTGTTATCTTTATCATCATTCAATATCAATACGATAACATTTATATACGTTTTTTCTTTTAATCAAATTTTTTTTTTTCACTCGTACATATATATAAAAAATTTTGCAAATTCTATAGATCCATTTAGAGCATCCACAATGGAGATGAAAAATTAGATTCAAATTCAATTTAAATTCAAGTGATGCATTAAGGTTGGTGGATTTAATCCTAGTTGGAGGAAAGAGAGAAAATTGGATCCAAACTATTGGATCCAATTTAATCAAAAAATGAATAAATAAATAAAAAAGCAATATTCCGCGTGTGTGGAAGACGCTGTCAATCTCATTGGTGCGTGTATTACACGCACCAAACAAGGTGCGTCTGGAGAGGCTCAGAACTCTGAGCGATTTCTGCATTTAATTTTTTTTTAATTTTCCTTTATTTTTCTTTTTCTTCATGCATACACATTGTTGCATGATCCTCCAATTTTTTTTAATTCAACTTAAAAATTAAATAAGTTTGTTTAATTTTTATTTTAATATAATTCTTTTAATTTCGACAATTCAGTGGAAGTCTAATTTTTTGTTTTTTTAGTTCAATTTTAAAATTGCATTAATCATTCTACTCCTTCATTTTATCAATTTATATTTTTATTTATGCATTTTCAATTCGATTTTTTTTTGGTCTTATAAATTGTAAGAGAATGTAATCTGTTTGAAATTATTATTTTTAGTGTTAATGCATTTCAAGTCTCCTAATTTCGTTTACATATATTGTCTCTATCTCAAAATGCTAATAATTTACTAATAAATATTTTTGTTTTAATAATATATTTTATTTACAACAAATATATTTAAATACAATTTGTGTGTTTTCAAAATTAAAAAGTTTAAATTAAATTTAAGTGAAAATTAGGAGAGAGAAGATTGTGTGGAGATGAGATCCATAAAATAGTTGAATTTAGATTTGATGAATTATGAATATGAATTTAAATTGGTTGAATTTAGATTTGATGAATTATGAATATGAATTTAAATTGATAAAATGTTGATGTGGAAAAAAAAGAATGTAATAAATAATTAAATGGATTGTATTTTTGGCATGGGTTGTGGATGCTCTTATCACTCAATCCTATCTGTCAGCCACTTATCTTTCTTTCTGCAACTGTTCTCTCTCAAGTTAATGTTGTACTGTATGTGCAGTATCAGCGAATATCCCAACGGCCGCCACTAACTCCACCGCAATTAACCATGACGGCCGCCGCACCGAACAACCCGCTCCGCCGTCTCTCCTCCTCCTTCTCCGGCGCCGCCCTCCTCTTCCTCTTCTCTCCGACCTGAATCACTTCCCCAAACTATGAGATCATCTTCAGTACTCACCTTCCTCACCGATGATCTTCTCTTCATAATCCTCTCCCTTCTCCCCGACGCCTCCGATCGCAAATCCTTCCGTTCCACATGCAAGACTTTCTACCGAGTCGACTCGCTCCACCGGACTCACCTCCGAGTCCTCCGCCCCGAGTTCCTGCCCTCCCTTCTCTTGAAGCTCCCCCGCATCACCTCGCTGGACCTCTCCGTCTGCCCCCGCATCGACGACGCCGCCGTCCTCCACCTCCTCCTGTCCAGCGCCGCCCCGATTTGGACTCGGCGGATAACTCGCCTGAAGCTGAGTCGCTGCGCCGGGTTGAGATTCCAGGGGCTGGAGATGCTGGTGAGGCACTGCGTGAATTTGGAAAGCGTGGACGTGTCGTGGTGCTCGGGGTTCGGCGATCTGGAGGCGGCGGCGTTGTCGGCGGCGGCGGAGCTGAAGGACGTCAATTTGGACAAGTGTGCGAATGTGAGCGACGTGGGATTGGCCAAAATAGCGGTGGGATGCTGCAAGCTTGAGAGACTCTCCCTCAAATGGTGCTTCGATATCTCCGATATTGGAATCCAACTTCTGTCCAAGAAATGTGCTCTATTGAAGCGCCTTGATATTTCTTACTTGAAGGTTTGTATTGTATTTTCTCTAATTATATATCATGTATGTGTTGATGAACTATTGCTATAATGATTAATTTTTCATTTGATTCGTTTAAGGTTTCGAGTGAGTCTTTACGTTGGATTAGCGAAATGGAGAAGTTGGAGATACTGCAAATGGTGGGGTGTGGATCACTCGATGATGTGGGATTGCAATTTATTGCAAAAGGATGTCCTTCACTTAAGGTTTGTTTTAATTTTATATAGACTAAGATGAGCCTTTGAAATTAGTTATTGTACGAATAAGCATCTACATTTGTTTGATTTTCCCAATTACAAATCATTTGGCTTCTTGTTTCGATTTCAATGCATCATCTTCTTGCCAATTGCGTATTTTACTTTTAAAACATATAACCACAATGTTTTTCTAGCTAGGTTCCATTACATCATATATGATTTAAATTGTTAGATAAACATGTAATTAGCTAGACCATTACATAATCTTGCATCAACATCTTTACAATCAGTGATGACCTGCATGAGTTCACAAAAATTGAATATTAATGTTGAACATTTATCCAATGAATTCAAACAATGCAATCTAAACTGATCCTTTTCCATGTGAAATCCATCCTCCAAATTCCTTCAATCCAAACGTATCCTTAATGAGCGTCGACAATCTACTAGTTAATTTATCTTGCTACAATTGCCTTGTGATTATCTATATATGTCTGCCTCATTTCAGACTTTCCCTAGTTCAACAAGTGAGCTTTATTCATGTATACATTGCTATATACATACCTAAACTTAAAAAATCTATTCCATTATTTATGCTATTGAGTGAGCGTTACTCTGTCATAGCATACAGCTATTTATTGTTCATAGTAGAAAATATGTTAATGATGAGATATAGAGTAGTTTATAAACTTCATTTTACAATTCTTGTATGGTGCAGGTGCTGGATATATCAAGGTGTGACAAATTCACCTTATCCAAATTAGGTTCAGTTATTGAAGGCCATAATTATCTATTGCAGCTTCATGCTAGCTACTGTTTTTCTGTAAGTAATTAAGATCCAATAATTATTTATCTTTACGAGTCTTCAGAATTAAGTTTTCGTCTCTGAGATCAATTTGGATTATCAGGAGCTTTCATTGACATTTGTTGACCAATTTAAGGACCTAAAGAACCTGAAAGTGCTCAGAATAGATGGGGCAAAAGTTTCTGATTCTGCCCTAAAAATTATTGGCAAAAGATGCCGGTTTTTGGCCGAAATCGGGCTGGCAAAATGCAGAGTGACAGATATAGGCATTATGCATCTTGTACCTGCCTGTGTTCATTTGAAGCTACTCGATTTAACTTGTTGCAGTGATCTCACCGATTCAGCAATATTAGCCATTGCACACTCTTGTCCCAATCTCGTATGCCTCAAGTTAGAGTGCTGCAGTTTGCTCAGTGAGACGAGTCTCGACTATCTTGGGTCCCACTGCAGATTACTTGAGGAGATCGACCTTACTGATTGTTCCGGAATTAATGACATTGGTAACTTTGTGACACCTCATTACAAAGGCTCGCTCTTGCTCTCTTATGCTAATTAGTAAATTGGTTTCTGATATAGGAATGAAGTATCTATCAAAATGTTCGGAGCTTATATCCTTGAAACTTGGTCTATGTACTAACGTTACAGACAAGGGATTGTCCTATGTTGCTTCAAATTGCTCCAAGATTCAAGAACTCGATTTATACAGGTACGAATTGTGAATCAAGGTACAATTGATGACCATATTTGAATGGTAATGTAATACTTAATGCAGGTGTGGAGGATTTGGTGATGAGGGCCTAGGCGCAGTATCACGTGGCTGCAAACGATTGAAGAAGCTAATATTATCGTACTGTGTTGGGGTCACGGACAGAGGGCTCGACTATTTAAGCTGTCTGGACGAACTATCTGATGTGGAATTGCGAGGACTTTCAAACGTTACTGCAATTGGGTTGACCAAACTTGCTGCTGGATGCACAAGACTAACTGAATTGGATCTAAAGAGTTGTGACAACATTCATGACTCGGGATTTTGGGCCTTAGCATACTATTCGAGGAATTTGCAACAGGTACATACATAATTACTTTCTGGTGTCAATGAAGCATTGATGTAAGCATTGATGTAAATGAACGGGTACAGATCAATCTGAGCGGGTGTGCAATCTCAGACGTGGGGCTGTGCATGGTGATGGGGAGCTTAACTCGGCTTCAGGATGCAAAGTTGGTTAACCTTGCAAACGTATCGGTGAATGGCTACGAGGTCGCCCTCATGAGAGCCAGCTGTGCGCGTCTCAAAAAGGTTAAGTTGCTTTCCTCTCTTAGACGATTGCTTTCTGCTGAAATTATCCACACCTTAGAAGCCAAGGCTTGCAAGATTCGATGGGATTAGAGAAGAGATCAACTGCTGCCTCTTGCACTAAATACTAGGATGCTTCAACCTTATGTAATTTCCTCTGTTTTCTCTATCTATTCTAAATCATCATGTATGAAGCACATTCCATTTTCTACTCATCAATACCCAATATTAATTACTATATATATATAATTAATAACATTCAATCATCTTACCATAAACCCTACGTGAATCGTGATACATACACACATCATTGTCACAACTAAAACTTGATGACTCTTCCCCTATAACAATTAATTAATAACATCAATACATAATTTATTAGTTGAAAATATTAAACATCATTTATAAATAAAAAATTCTGAGAGTACGTTTGCTTATATTTCAATACTTGCATTTACAAATTTAGAAATACTTACATGGTATAAGAAATTGATTTTTTAAATTTCCAAATAGTACTTATTTTATCATTTCATACGACTTTACATGTGATTTGAAGATTAACAAATTATAACAAAATTCGAATCAAATTTTAAAAACAGTTTAACCTTGTCGAAATTGATCGGTTAATTTTGAAAAAAAATCTTAGTAAATTTGAGATTTGCAGTTATCCGTATTAGAGACTTTCTTTTTTTTCACATAAATTATTAATAATTATACAAATTAATGATATTCTCATTCTACGTGAAATGGGTTGAGATATATATATACTTGTTTGTATTTGTATTTAATTTATAGACATTAGTAAAGAATATAATATAATATATATATATGTACAAGTAAAAGTAGTTTTATAGTATACGCACACGTGTTTGAAAAGTTAGTGCAAGGACGAAAAAAAGGTTATGAAAGGAATGGATGCAATAAGGAAAACGAAAAGCATGGTGTGGCTAGGCATTTCCCTAGTTTACTCTGTGGCTATTGGGGAGCAGGTTCCCTTTTAAAAAGCCTCTTATCTCCTCTCCTTTCCTCCACACACAGCCAGAGCCAGAGGAGTCTCAACTCCATTGCATTCAATTTGTTGGAGAAGGTCTTTCGCCTCGCCTTCTCCAGCATAGCATTGCATTGCCATCGAAAAGAAAAGAAAATTAACCGTCAGCCATGGCGGACAGTTCCAAGAAAAAGATCGCCATTGCCACCGTCTGCTCTCTCCTTCTCGTCGCCATGGTGGTGGCCCTCCTCGTCGTCAACGTCAACAACGAGCCCAAGCAGGAAGCCGACGTCTCCTCCTCCCAGAAGGCCATCTCCAATCTCTGCGATAATACTGAGTACAAAGAAGCCTGCTACCAAACCCTAAAGAACACCAACTCCAGCGACCCCAAGGAGCTCATCGAGCTCGCCTTCCAGGCCGCCATCAGCCAGATCAACGAGGCTGCTGAGAACTCCAGCGTCCTCGCTGATCTCGAGAAGGACCCCAGGGGGAAGGCCGCCGTCAACAGCTGTAAAGAGCTGGCTCACCGCGCCGCCGATGATCTGAAAAGATCCTTCGCGAAATTCAAGGTGTTTGATGTTCAGGAAGTCGACACCGCCCTAGCCGATCTCAAGATCTGGCTCAGTGGCGCCATTACCTACCAGGAGACCTGCCTGGATGGTTTCGAGGGAATCGAGGGGGATGCTGGGTTGCAGATGAGGCAGTTTCTCAACAACTCCATGCAGCTCACCAGCAATGGCCTCGCTATGGTCACCGGAATCTCCTCCGTCATCCAGTCCGTCATCGGCTCGCAGAACTTCCATAGCCGCCGTCTGCTCGCCGAGGAAGCTCCCATCATCGGACACGACGATGAGATTCCCAACTGGATTGATTTCCAGAAGCGTAAGCTTTTGAAGGTCTCCAAGCCGAAGATCAAGCCCGATCTTGTGGTGGCTAAGGATGGCAGTGGCAACTTCACAACCATCAATGATGCCCTTCCTTTTGTCCCCTTGAATGGAAACCAGACATTCACCTTGTACATTAAGGAGGGTGTTTACGAGGAGCAGGTCATCATCACCGCCGCCATGAAGTACTTGTTGATCGTTGGAGATGGGCCCACCAAGACCAAGATCACGGGAAACTTGAACTTCATCGATGGAACCAACACCTACCGTACCGCCACCGTTGGTATGTGATCGATCCATCGATTTCATTCTCTGTTTAAAATTAAAATGCAATTAAACAACGTGTATTAATTTCTTCTTCTATTGGCAGCTATTCAAGCCGACCATTTTATGGCTCGTGACATCGGGTTCGAAAACTCGGCTGGAGCAGAGAAGCACCAGGCGGTGGCACTGCGTGTGAGTGGTGACTTCGCCATCTTCTACAACTGCCAAATGGACGGATACCAAGACACCTTGTACGCACACACATACCGTCAGTTCTACCGTGACTGCGTCATCTCCGGCACCATCGACTTCATCTTCGGCGACAGCGCCGCCGTCTTCCAGGGCTGCACACTGGTCGTCCGAAAGCCATTGGACAACCAACAGTGCATTGTCACAGCACAAGGAAGGAAGGACATCAGACAACCAACCGGTTTGGTGATGCAGAACTGCTCCTTCGTCTCCGATCCGGAGTACTACCCACTGAGATTCAAGAATAAGGCCTACCTTGGGCGGCCATGGAAGGAGTACTCCAGAACCATCATCATGGAATCCTTCATCGACGATCTCATCCAGCCAGAAGGGTGGCTGCCATGGAGCGGCGACTTCGGCCTGGATACCCTGTTCTACACCGAGTTCAACAACAGAGGCCCTGGAGCATCCAAAGAACACAGGGTCCAATGGGCTGGTATCAAGGAACTCCCAAAGAAACGCATCAAGCGATTCACAGCCAACAGGTTTCTAGAAGGCAACAAATGGATCGACAGGGACTTGGTTCCGTACAAAGGCAAGTTGATCTTCAAGGCACCCAAGGCCAAGCGTGACGCACACTACTCGCCGATGAGCAGCGCCGAGCGCCAGGATTTAGGCTCCTCCAGAGATAAATCTGCCTACGTATCTCCAAGGACGGTGGCTCAGTCTCCTCAGTCGTCTATTCCGGAGTCGCAGATCGCGGCCGCGCCGTGGATGGACCCCTTCGCTTCGGCGCCGGAATCCGACTCGGCTGCGCCCGCGCAGAGCCCCGGAGCAGAGCCGGAGGAGGAGGAGGAGGAAGAAGGGAGGATGCTGACATCGATCGAGAAACTGTTTTACAGGAAATGGTGAAAAATTAATTGAAAGTGTGATTTGGTTTGCCACAGAATTTGATGATGAAGATGATCGATCGTGTTTGTTTGTTCTCTGTGATTGTGTGGTCCAAGTAGGGTTTCTTTTTTGACAATAACACAGCTTCGAGTCTAGTTTGAACTGCTGGCATAAAACTGAAAATTTTGAGTTAGCTTGTTCTTGTATTTATTTTTTTAAAATATTTTTATTTTTTATTTTTTTCTATTGTAATTCATTTGTTTGCATGGATGGATTATTAATATCCTATTCATAATGATCAATTCAATCAGGTGTTGCGTACCGATTGCTGATTGTTTCGATCCATCACTTTGTATTTTCTTTACTATTTACGTATTTATGGTCTATCTCGCTCGCAACAATAGTCTAATTAATTTCAACATCTTTATTATCAATCTAAATAATTCCACTAGTTGAGAATATATAGATGGCACGCCAAAATAGTTAGTGCATGAAACTTACATTAATTAATTTTAAGGAATTTAGTTTAAGTAATGACCTCTTTTAATGGAGTAACGTACTGTTTGGGACTAAGTTCAAGAATTAATCAATAAATAAAATACAAATTGTGTATTTTAATTGAAAAGTTGTAAAATTAAATTTATTAAATTATTATAATGTATATATATATATATGTTTGTGTGTGTGTGTCAAAATTAATTTTCCAATTAAAATATAATATTATTTTAATAATTCTAAAAGGTACCACATTTTTTGTGAAATTATATATTTGTATTTATTATTATTTTTGATAAAAGGATATATTTGAATATTACAAAATAAAATCTACCAATATGTTACGTAAATTTTGTATTTATTAAATATTTTTGACGACATTTTAATATATATCTTTTGGGAGCAATAATATGGGCGTAGTTTTTCTTAATTAGGGTGCGAGCCCTAAATTAAAAAAGTAAGTACTGGATTTCTGGCCCGATTTGAGAAAATGCAAGTTCATTTGGGCCGACGATATTCAGCACTACGCATTATTTAATACTGAAATTTAGAGGAAAATGGGTACTCTACGGAAAATTTTCCCTTTTTTTTTTCCAGCATTGTGCATTATTTTAATACACACTATTTAGTGTAAATCATATCCAGTTTTTGTACTACTTTTGAACTTAAAAGTGAATATTCTATAATATTCCTTATTTAATTTTTTTCATATATTTTTTTAAAATTCATTATTTATTGTTCATTCATCAATTTTTGATATATTATTTAATTAAAATGTGAGGATAGAAAAAACAAATAAATTAAAATTAAACAAAATAACGCATGTTTTGACCAGCGGTAGATCAGACGCAAATTGAAGATTTAGGGCAGGGCTTAGGAGGCCCTAAATATCTCAAAACTTTTAGTACAACTTTGACTGAGATAATCCCAAATTTTCCTTTTAGTTTTCGTTTATGATCATATTTCACCTTATTATTTGTTAAGCGCTTTCTATATACTTTTGAAACATTTCCCTATTTCGTTCCAGTTAATAATTAAACTTTTTTTTATTATGATTTCATTATTATCAAAATTTTCAAATTAATCCTACAATTTCAAAATATGTTCGTTTGCCTCAAATTGAGGTCCTTCTGACGACCTCAGCTTGACATGGCAACACATCTTTATAAAAAAATTCAAAAACGAAAAGGAATATTAACATCACCATATGAAAAGGAACTAAGAAAAAGAAAAGCTAAAATAAGAAAGAGCAGGATGTTAAGAATCCAACTGGAATATTTGATTCCATGCTGGCATTTGGAATCAAAAAATCTTGTCTACTACTTATCAACTAATTTAGATATTTTTCTTCTAAGCTATTATTTTTATAGAGTGGTTGAAATATACCTGTACGAACTTTAAATAACTCACGTGAAATGCGGTTAGACATTGACATATATAAGGTATTATTGCTATAAGAATTTTTTATCATTAAAAGAATTATTTATTGTATAAGGGTTGTTTAGACAAATCACGACCATTATCAGACTTATTATTAACTTATCTTTTAACTTTACTGCAAGTAAATTTATCAGTTTCTTGCAAGTTGCAACAATGAATTTTTTGATTTTAACTACCTATAAATTATATATATACACCACAAAAGGACAACCAGCAAACAATTATTCATTTTTCTTTTTTAAAATTTCAAGATATTCACATTTAATCATGGTTTCATTGGCTCATCGACATTACTTTCTTAAAAATTATATTTATTTTCTGTTAGTTTGTAACACTAGATGAGGTGGTCACCTATTGTAATCTCCTATTTTATTTCATTAATTATGTATTATTTTTCAATATACTATCTGCATCTTTAATGTACACCATCCACCTTATATATATAGATTTGTTTGAATGTTTATGGATTGAGAAAGTTGTTGGAAAAACCACTTAAATTTGTCGATTTCGTAATATATTCATATTTAATTAGTATAATAATTTTAAATATAATATTGTTCTATATTTTTTATATTTTCGAGATAATTTTTTTTCAAATTAAATAGAAATATATTAATGAGTTAAATAAATATTGCTTTATTATATATTTACGATATAAAACATATATATATATATATATATATATATATATATATATATATATATATATATATATATATATATATGAGACAGATGGAATAACAAATTTACATCAATTTATTTGACCGAGATAAAATATTAGACTAACAATTGTAGAAAACAAACAAAATGTCCTGTTCACTTCGTACTAAGCTTTTTAACGATGAGTACTGAGAGAGTGTGACTGTGAGAGGGATCCTATTTGGAATTTAAGGGACAATTTTGATTTGACATTAATAATTAATGATTATATTATTCAGGTAAATATTGGTGGTAGGAAAAGGAAAGGCTACAGATTAATGGGTCCAGCCCATCTCCACACGATTTTCTGGCACGTGCTGAATTCCATCACGCTTGCTCCACTGTTTTTTTTTTTTTTTTTAAATTAGTTCTGTCTTAATATCAAATAAAATATTTTATATTTAAATTAATTTGATGTGGCTGCTCCAATTGAGATGTGCTCTACTTCAATTTGATGGCTTTCACGATGTGAAAAAATGAATTTCTTTTTCTTTTCATTTAATAATCTTGTGACGAGTCCCACCTATATATATATATAAGAAGAAAAGGCAGCTTTTGTGGTGGGTGAGAGACAATATTATATATACAACAAAAAAAAAAAAAAAACACGAGAGAATTTGGCATTCATAGTCTCTTTTCCTTCTCTCAGAATCCTCCCTTTTCTTCAAAGCTCTCTCTTCGATAATGGATGAATTAGTTTTCTTTGTTGGTGTTGTAGGTAAATTTCCGTACTACTCTTCCTTAATCTTATCATCTCATCATCATCTATATATTATACACAAATAATATATATCCACATTATTGGTTATATATGGTATATATTATTAATCACTCTTTTATTATTTTTCAGGGAATATAATCTCAGTTCTTATGTTCCTTTCACCAGGGTAAGTATTACATACATATAGCTCCAAACGTCACAAACTGCATGCTAATCCATGTATAAATCCACTTAATTAATTAGATTCGAAGCTGCAGTTGATGATGAATATATATTTGCAGGAAAACATTTGTGAGAATTGTGAAGAACAAATCGACAGAAGAATTCGAGAGCCTTCCTTACATCACAACCCTGCTAAACTCATCTCTATGGACATACTATGGAATCATTAAACCTGGAAGTTTTCTCGTAGCAACTGTCAATGGTTTTGGTGTTGTTGTTGAGATCGTCTTCGTTTTCTTGTTCCTTGTATTCGCCCCTCCCCCCAAACGAGTAAGTTCATTAATTTATCGATCATATAACATATAAATGTTGATAATTGGATTATCATTGATATTATTGTGAAGAGAAGTTAAATTGGTTTGTTTTGTGTGACAGGTTAAGACAGCGATTCTTGTCGGAGTTGTGAATGTTGGGTTCTTAGGAGCAGCTTTATCAGTGTCTTGGTTGGTGATGGATGGGGAATCTAGGATTGATTCCATTGGATTGATAAGCTCAGCCCTCAATATTGTTATGTATGCTTCACCTCTTTCAGCTATGGTAAGAAATTATAAGAATTAATCTTCTTCAACTACTTATTATTAATATTAATAATTATTACATGACATTCATTATTTGAGAAAAAGTGTTGTGGTAGTTAATCGTGTTGTAGTTGAACTAGTTGCAGTTTGGTATGAGTAACTTACAAGCAGCTCTTTAATTATTTAATTACACATGACCTCATAGGGAAATATCTTAAAGTTTCTTCCAACAATAAATTTAATACTACAAATATAAAATTCTAGGATATGTTAATTAAGCAATTAATGATGTGTTCACATACACAGACCTATCTAAATTAAAGCATAATTTAAGAATATTTATGTCATATGATTTGGCGTGTAATGTATTGAATTAATAAAAATTGCAGAAAAGAGTGGTGGCAACAAAGAGCGTGGAGTATATGCCGTTCCTTCTCTCATTCTTCCTATTCTTGAATGGAGGGGTTTGGACTTTCTATGCTCTTCTTGTGCAAGATTGGTTTCTTGGAGTAAGTTTTTTTCTTTTTTCTTTTTCTAATCTTTAATTATTCTCTTAATCTCAATATTATTACATTTTTCATCCTTATTAATGTCACGCATTGCACACTCATCATTAAATTTCTTAACTTAACTACATCTTAACATTAAAAAGAAATAACTAAATATAATCGCACCATATATAAATCACTCTTTGTAATTCGTATTTTGAAATTGTTTGTAATAGTTTTCCTAGATCTATTTTCTTCTATACATATTGCTATCAAACAATCATGTAAGTATCATATAAAGTAATTCTGAAATTACGAACATATTTATACGTATTTATCTATTTATAGAAAAATTTCAAATTTTAATTTAATTTACTAGGTTTACAAATTTCCATCCTATAAAGTGGGAAAATCCTGTTGAGTATTTCAAGTTATGAGTTTTGAGGCAGTGATCTGAAGCAATATTCGAGACACACTATGATATTTCTCATGACGAATTCATCAACGACTGAATTATTAGATAAGTTCATTTTAGTGTAATTATTAGATTAATATAGAGATTTTATATATATGGCCCTATATAATATTAATCACAACTATTTTAGAATCGCATTTTATTTTTCTTGTTTTCCTTTTATTAGATTTGAGAAACATTGTTGCATTTGAGCCCACAAAGTGATAATTTGACATCATGTGGGGGCACTTTTTCTTAATCAACAGCTAGTTATATTATATAGAGATGTGTAGGTCCCTGCTATGAATTGTACGATCCTAATTTCTCAACATTTTTTTTTTATTTTCAATGGTTGGTTCAAATTAATTTCCATGAAAATATCAGACGTTTTGCTCCACATATGTTAGTAAGTACACTATTCAAGATAACGCCATTTAATTTTGATAGAGATATTAGAATGGCCCTTTATTATTTCAAGAAGTCTTGACATATTATTTATTTTTGTATTTAATAGTTTCAATGTTTCATAGATGGGGATATTATATTTATTTATTTAGGGTGAACAAGAATGAAAAAGTGTTTACCCTATATATATATATTATTTAGGACTGCGTGTCAACTTTTACACATCTTTTTTGGTTGATACTCTCTGTCCGTTGCACAACTTTTGGTGAAGAGAAATTGTCACGTTTTGGTCCCTATTATCAGGGTCCAAAAATATCTTAGGTAGGAATTGAAATAAACGCTACAAAATAGATGGACCCATCTTAGTTTGGACATTAATGCATGCATGAATAACCCCACAACTGAATTTTTTTAATAGTATTAATTGTAATTGGGATTAAATTTGGGTTTTGAGTGCAGGTACCCAATTCGATGGGATTTATTCTTGGATCATTGCAGCTGCTGCTTTATGCCATTTACAGAAACCCTAAACCTTCAAATAATTTCCCATCCGATGAATCACAAAAACAACCCCTCCTTCCATAGTCTTCAAACTGTTAGATTTGGATTCATTATAAAGGAAAACCGTTAATTAATTATTATACGATCGAAGCAAAAATAAATAAATAAATAAAAATGTTAGTACTTTTCATGATCATGATCAAGTGGCCTATTTCCACATTTGTGTGATTTTTTTTTTTATATAACTATTTTATATTGGTGTAAGACTAATTGTGAGAATTGCAATAATACTATAAAAGTTTTGTCTTAATTTTTCTTCTTTCTTCGTTTTTTATTTGAAAAAATCAACAAAAATGTCTACTACTAATCCCCTTTTTAGTCGCAATTTATTAGATTTAGACGTACGCATATGGTATGTCAATTAATAGGAAGGAGAGGAGAAAAAAACAAAAAAAAACAAAGGCCATTTAATCATTTAGAATTTGTGTGATAAAAGCATTCCTCCCTAACAGTAATGGTGCTTTGGAGTTGTGACAAATGATATATATTTTTCGTTGCTTTATATATGTATGGGTGGGGTGGGAGCGGGTGAGTATTATATTTTAATTAACTATTCATATGTTTTTTTATTAATAGTATAATAATAGAAGTATGTAGTATGTGAAATAGTGATTAAAGTACCCAAGGTCCAAACAAGAAGCAAGGTCAAAACAACCTTCAACAAGAAGTAGTATATGAAAAGATTAAATTTTTTCTTGGAATTCAGTGATTTATGGTAATTGGTATCTAAGGAGCAAATACAAACATAAACTTGCAGCAGGGATGAGCATCATTTGCAAAAGGTTGTAGGTAACAAAATGTGAACAAACAAATATTGCTTAAATTTCCCAACACTAAATGGGGGCCTATTCAAAGAATAAAAGAGAAAAAAGCTCAATCAGTTCTCCAATATACAGATCTCGTTTCTTGGGTATCTAATGTAATAAATTGTCCTCAAGTTCCATGCTTCAAGGTCTGCTAAGAGTAATAAATATTCTCCATGAAAAATAGCTTATCAACAGAGAGAAATGCAGTGTATGTATGCTCTCCGTTCCACCTATTTACTGCGATAAACTTGTATATGTAACATATCAAGCGGCTCCAATTTTAGGGGGCTGCCAATTGAGAAAGGAACGGGCAGTAAGTAGGACGTTCTAATTTACTCATCATGGTGTCAATCAGTGAGAAAATGGTGTATGCATACATGAAAATAAATTCCAATACATTGAGAAAAAAAGAATACCGTGCATAAAGGGAAAAT
Source organism: Scutellaria barbata (assembly GCA_028654395.1). Taxonomy (NCBI): domain Eukaryota; kingdom Viridiplantae; phylum Streptophyta; class Magnoliopsida; order Lamiales; family Lamiaceae; genus Scutellaria; species Scutellaria barbata. The sequence continues at coordinate 4,262,582 of CM053646.1, read as the reverse complement.
AAGGGATTAATTTTACCTTTTTCAAAGGCACCTTCGAACTGCCTGCCACGGGTTTCAGTATTTCAAAAGAACATACTAGTGATTCATCAACACTCAAAAGAGCACCTACATTGTCAAACTCTCCACCGTAATTTGGAGCTGAAAATATAGTTACCAGTCTTCTTTTGGCAAAGAACTCATACCCATCTTCCACCACCTGATTTAACAAAACATTATATTGTTAATCTTGATTCTGCAAATGATTTACCAATGGCATGACAACTGGGTAACATCTGAAGAAAGAAGAATAACACTGATTGCCAACTATAAGTATGCGCAGCAAGCCCTAACTACCACAGCAGTTTTTTCTTAAGAATTTATAGTAGCTGCCCTTGCCTCAACGCTAGAGAGAGAGAGAGAGCTTAAGAAGATGATCGTATACCTGATGACCACGGCAAATGAGGTCCAAATCATTTTTTTGCAAAAATTCTGCAACTGCATCAGGCCCAAAAACACAAGAAACGCCTCTATCACTATCAGACCATCCCCTTATCCTAGGATCAGGATCAGCCCAAAGCAAATCGCATAGGAGACCACTATCTGGGATGTCGGTCGGCCTAGAAATCTCATTTATCTGGTCCAATTGTTTAAGCTCAGGAGAAAGTCCTCCATGCATGCAAAGAATCTTACCATCTATGAGGGCAGAGACAGGCAAACAATTAAAGCATTCGGTGAATATCTTCCAGAGTCTGACATTGAATCTCCTCTTACATTCATCATAAAATCCATAAATACGGTTGATTTTGGCATCTTCATGGTTTCCCCTTAAAAGGAAAACTTTATCTGGATACTTTATCTTGTAAGCTAATAGTAAGCATATTGTTTCTAAACTCTGCTTGCCTCGATCAACATAATCTCCTAGAAATAGGTAATTTGCGGCAGGGGGGTACCCACCATACTCAAAGAGCCTCAAAAGGTCTTGGTATTGCCCATGTATGTCACCTGTAAGAAAATAACTTCATTTAATCACAAGCAAAAAAAAGAGAAAGCACTGAAGCAAAAATTCATAGCCACCAACTATAAGTGTGAATGCAGGGGTCAATGATGAATAGTGAAGTATATTCAAGCTAGTGAGTTGAACTATATGATGCAGGGCAAAAGCGTGATAGAATGAAGTCACACAATCACAATGCATTGATTCTAAGAATACCCGGAAAGCAATAAAATTTTGGGAGAAAAAACCTTTTTTTCTAATTTCATAAACCAACCATCTAGACCTTGAACCCTAATGGTAATATCATTACTACCTAACTAACTTAACACACAAAAAAAAAAAAAAAAGGAAACAAATAAATTTTTTAGTTCAATGATCAATAATTTACATCTAATCATCATCACAATTCCACCTGATGGTGCTCATATTCAATTAATGTCAGATGCCTATCATATACTAGGGTGGGTGAGTATTATAAAATGGAAAAGGTAATATACTAGTGATTACAAGTGCCATGCACGGGCAAACGGGTGAGGGAGGTTGGGGGAAGGATAACGCGAAAAGGTAGATACTAGAAGAAATTATTTTGCAATTCATCCGTATTTTGTTAAAAAAAAAATTAACCCAAGCAGTTAGATGACACTATATGGCGTATTAAATGACCCTAAAACCAATGTAAGATATAATATAACAAATTTATTCTTGTGACTAACTGAACTCATTAAATTCTAATTTTACGGTGAAGGGTCCACTAGGCATGGACAGCTAGATGAACTTGATTTTATGGGCCCCATCATGGCTACATCACAATTACAGGTTTATCTCGAGCAACAAATGAATAACAGAATTGCATAAGACCTTAAGTGCAACAAAAAAATCAATCCTTGATATTGATAAATCAACATCACTGATCTCCCACATGCAAGCCCCAAACCAAAACTCAGCACAATAGGTTCTAATATCAATCTCAAATATAGAGTTGTTTTATGAGAAATATTACAAGTTGTTAAATGAATCTATACCACTTACATCACTAATTTATGTTCTTAAACAAATGTAAAGATATCATGATAATACAATCATGGAACTCACTCAACTCATAAAGATGCACAGCAACATAAACTAGGTTCTGTGCCCCATCCTGTTCTATTGATATCTATACCATAATTACAGGTTTACTTAGAGAAACATATGAGAAGGGGAAAAAATGCACAAGACCTTGTATGGTAAAAAAGGTCATTTCTAGATTATTGATGTACAAAAATCGCTGACTTCTCCCAGGACTGCTAGATATCAATGATCTCATAAACAGCAAGATATTTTACAAAATTAAGTAAAGTGGACCAAACAACTCAATAACATGACTATCTCTCGATGATGTTCTACGGGTATCCAACAACAGAAAACAAAATACAATTAAGAATCTCACACATTCCGAGTCATCCTCGATAATTTTAATTATTTAGAATCTTTCAAGAAAACAAACCAAAGTCCTAAATCTGCTGAGACATTCTCCTAAATCATGATCACATCTAACCCATTTTAAATGACTTTATAAGAAGCTAGAGCAACTACCTCTTTATAAGTAGCCGAATTATGGCATTTATTCATGGTAAAACGTTTAACTTCTCATTCAAAAATCAACATGTAACATGTAAGAATTTCATTTTATTTAAAAAAAAAAAAATGACTTGCATGAAGCAATCAAAAATTTCCAAACATCCTCCCCTTCCCACCCCACGCTAATAGAAGACCAATTTTACCAATTCAATCAATCCCAACCGAGCAGAATTTTCCAAAATTCTCCAACCAAAAGGCTTCACCTTTTCCAAATTTCCTTGCAAATGGGGATGTTATCTGTCACTAACATCGTTAAGTCGGGTAATTCCATTTAATTATAAACATGCAAATAAAGCACGACATGATCACAAACAATGGGTGAATAGAAAGTGGAAAGAAATAGATACCGCAGATCCTAACAGGGGCACGGATTTGGAGGAGATTGGGCTCCGAAAGGAAAATTTGGCGGGCGTTGACGCAGAGCTGCCGGATCTCCGCCTCCGACAGCTGCACCTGCTTCCCTCCTTTGCCGTCCAACAGCCGCTGTATTATATCATCCAACACCCCCTTATCCATCGTTCCTTCTATTGTCATCATTTTATTGTTCCTTTCCTGATGATTCAAATCTTCAATTCAATGGCGTTGAAACGAAATTAAGACTGTCATCTATTTTTGGGGAGAATATACGATTGAATTGAAATTGATGGGATTTTTGCTTGATTGTTTGCGGGGGGGGGGGGGGGGGTGGAGGATTTTCTTCTGTTGATTTGGTTTTGTTATGTTTGATGAATTGCATAATGAAGAGTGATATATCGTCGGTCAATTTGTCAATGCTGTCATTGTCAATGCATTAGTGCTCTCCTCGTTTCTCTCTTATACATAATTACTTATAATACTTTTTTTTTTACCTTTTAAATAAAACATATAATATCACACATCATCTAATCTAACAAAATAAAATTATCAACCTGCTATCCTATTACCTTTGACACTTAATATATATCCACTTTTTATGTGTCAAAAATTTAATAAATTTATTAATTTTATTTTTTTTATAATAAAATGATATGATCATTCACTTCAATTGACATATTAAAAATTGTCCATTGTAGACATTTTAACATTTTCCATAAAATTATAACACAACAAAATTAAGAATTTTCATCTCTAAATAAATATAGTATGATCTATTTTTCTCTTTTACATGAGAAAACAAGAACAAAATTAATCTAATGTACTATTGAAATTTCAAAATTACTATCCATCTCTAATGAAAGAGAGGCAAAGTATAAACAGTTGGTAAATTTCATTCTGGTTAATAATAATAGTAACAAACAACTAATGAGATAAGACCTCCAAATATTCTATTTTCTTATCTTTATAACTCAAATACCCCCATCAACTATAATATTATCCCAATATACCCTAAAAGTGGTCAAAGACCAATTTATCCCAAAAAAATCACTATTCAAAATGCTATTTCCACTCTTAATTTATGAATGCCAAACCATCTTGTTAAACTTTGTTTTCACAACCCGGATATAATTATCTTGATATTTTGGTTGGAAACCTTTCTCGTGCCCCAAAAAACACTCGTATTTATACTTGTGATCTGGTCTGAAAGGTATAACAAAGTCATATACTGAACGATTATTATTCGGAAAAAGAATTAACTGAATTTTTCCATGATTTATATTTATTGAGATCCGATGCTTGAAATGGTATCAGAGCCTGGTTTTATTGAAGAAATAAATTAAATTATGTTGAACAATATTATTTTCTTGTGCCTAACGGAAGAGAAAATCAAGAAAATGTATCCGAAAATATTTCGAGATAACACAAGTGCAGGATATCAGTAATGACATCCAGCTCAGATTGGAACACAATTGTTCCAGACACATCTAAGGTCACGCAAGACCTTAGGGAGATCCAGAAGACCATCATTTATTATGGTGGACAGATGGAGAAGATAGTCCGATCTCTATCCGAGATCCAAAAAGATGTTTCAGATCTGAAACAAGAAATTGTAGATCTGAAGAGAAGACAAACCAAAGGAACTGGAAGATCAATGAACGAACGTATGAAAAATTCGTTCGGAGATATTCCAATCATTTCCATAGGAAAGGCTACGGAAGTTTCGAAGCCTAAAAGCAACGACGAACTCCTACTTGATATCATAAGACAAGTTGGATGGAAGTCTCAAGAGTAGATCTTGCAGAATTAACCGAATCCCTTTCCAATCTCAGAATTGTGGATCTGGTAAATCTCAGGATGAACGAGCCGATTCCGCCGATTCCAAAGAAGGAAGAGGAAAGCACAAGTACGCCAGTACCGGAAGCACCAGTACCCGAAGTACCGGTTCCTCCCGAACCCAGGTGGTGGCAGGATGGGGTTGAGTATGAAGAGTACATAGCTCGACAAGCCAAAACCCGACCGGAAAGGTTTAAAGGAGTATCCAAAAGCCCTTGGGCAAAAACGATGCTTGAACCAACCCATCCGTTTGGAGTGATGCTCACAACAGACATCATCGATTTCAGAAATATGGAAGTTTTGATCGATGAGTGGATGTCATCCATGAAAGTTGCTTCATCAACACTGGATGTTGATAACGATCATTTTTGCCAGATACTGGTAAATAGTTTGCAAGGTTCAGCCAAGAAGGTATGGGAGATGACCGAAGCCTCCCTCAAAAAAGAGATCTTATCCAACGAGAATGTTATAACAATTGTCGAAAGGATGGGTCATCTACTCAAAATATGTTTCCTCGGGGACGGATATTTTGAGGAAAGAAAAGACGAGAAGAAAAGAGAGTATACACAAGCTCTGTTTGCTCTTGAATTAAGAAATATATGTTATGCGGATGAATATATATATTGGTTCCGCAAATATTATTTCCAAGCAGATGTACCATGGAATGTGGCAACAGATTTATTCTTTGCAAAAATCTGCAGTCCATGGAGGGAGATGCTTATGCAAACCTACAAGGTACCTACAGGCCGAGTCGATTCAGTGGCCAGAAGGATGTCCTTTTTCAAGGACAGTATACGAGAATGGTGTCAACAAGCGACACTACAAAGGAACAAGAAGAAACTAAGAGGAATGGTGAAAAAGACCCCTCTTTGTTGCGACAACAATGATTTTCCGAGTATTATCGGAGAACCACAACGCGAAAGACACGGAAAGAGAAAGAAACACTTCAAGGGAAGGTTTCAATCTAAGTCCGGAGGATCATACAGGAGACCTTCCAAACAGGGAAGATCATGGTGGTCCAAATCAAAGGCTAGATCTTACAAATCTGGTCAAAAGTCTGGTCCTTCCAGGTTTTCTTCACAGGGATCTAGATCCACAGGGAAGCCAGCAGGAGGAACAACCCGGAAAAGAACTTTCAAACGAGCTCACACTCGTACGAATGAAAGTTTCAAGGATTGCAACTGTTGGACGTGCGGCGCGAGAGGCCATATTTCGCCCGATTGCCCACAAAAGCAAAAAGATGTGCGCCAATTCGAATACACAGACGACATCCGAGATGCGGTCTTCTATGGTGATTTGGTGCCAGTTTACAAGTTCGAGGACATCTCTTCAGATGAAAGCATCTATGAAGAAGAATTGGAATCTGTTTCAGAAGGATCCGATGGATCATCTACAGAATCAGACGAGTAGCTCCGGCAAACCATAAGATAGACTCCAGACGACGGACAGTCTATCAGGATTCTTTTCAAAAATGACCATCTCAAACAAGACGATGGAAAGAATCATGCAACAGGATTCAGCTTTAGGTCCGTACGACGGATTTAAGATTGGAAGTCTTAATCGATTTTATGACAAAATCAGAATAAGACAGCGCAAGCATCACATCATCTACCGGGTGAACTCAGGTGAGTTCTCTATTCTAATAGGGTTAACCGGTAATAACATTGAGATGCAACTTATTCCAAAAGAAGAAATTCTTGAGGAATTGAGTCGTATCAAAGAAGAAGTAGCGGTCACAATGAAATGGATTCATATTGGAACCATTGAAGTAGTGATTAAAGCTACCTTCAAAGAAGGAATTGATTCTGAATTACATCTATCTGTGATGGATAAAAGAATCAATAATTTAAGCGAAAGTTGTCTTGGTACAATGGTAGGTAATTTATATGCTGGCAAACTTATGTTTGACATACATCCTAGGATTGCATATAACCTAGCAGACCAAGATTTTAGTAGAGTCTTAACCCTTCATCAAAATTTTAAAAGACCTGATCTTATGAAAGAAGGAAATAGACCATATTCTATCACGTATAGAATTGCATATGCTCTTTCTAATACACATCATTCGGAAATGTTTCTTAGGAAGGAGTATATAGAAATTCCTAGAATTTTCAAGGAATTCGCCAAAGTTATGACACCTGACCCAATTAAAATACCAAGGTCAGGAGGTGTCAATTTGCTAATTAAAGATCAACCTATTCTAAACAGTAGATCATTAAGGTTTGATTCTGAAATTAGTAACAGGTTGTCCTTTTCCGCGGGTAGGATTTTAAGCCTAAAAGGAAAAGAACCAAGTGAGGATTTGTATCCACAAAAGATTAGGGTAAGAAATGTAAAAATCAAATGCCCTAATAATGAATGGAAAGAAATCCATATTGTTTTTGATATATCTAAAACTGATAATTTGTTTCCTTGTGAGGAGATATATCATTTACAACAACCAAGTATTAACAGATATGAAGGCATGTTAGAAATAGCAGGATATCATGTATCTGTTACAGGAAGTGCAGGCATAACTAAAGGAGTTATGACCCTAGGATTAAGTTTCCTTGAGGAACATAAGCCCTGGAGAAGAGATGAAAAATGGATGGAGTTCGACCTTGATGGACATACAATCAGGGTAGAATAAAACCATTATGCCAGGAATCAAGCTGGACCAAGAAATCGTTAATCTCACGATACAAAGAGACCAGGCGATAACTATGTTAAGATCTTTGCGAGAGCAAAATCTACCAGAACAAAGAAGTATCCAAGATGTCATAAGGATACAAGAGGGTGCGTTAAGAATTAGTCAAATAAACGCACGAATAGACATGCTAGAACGCTGGAGGAGAAGGATTTATCCAAACAATCCGGACAGGTTCTAAAATATGCCAGGAAGGTGTATTGATGAAGAGATCCAGGATCTCAGAAAAGAGAAAGATGAGTTGATGGAAAGCATAAGAGAAATGCGGGATAATGGACAGACTCATCAAGTAAGGTTTCAAGAATTGATCCGTGAGCATAATGTTAGAAGCTCAAGGATAAACTTGTTAGAATCTTGGAAAAGAGGAATCTATCCAAACGATTCTGAATGACAAGTATTTTCTCTATATATATATCTGTAGGGATATTATATGACCAATATAAGACGGAATATTTTGCAGCTTATATTGACTCAGGTTCAGGCATTTGCACAGCAAAGCCAGGAGTTTTTTCCAGCGAAGCAGTGGAAAAATTACCTCTTATTGCAGGAAGAGACTTCTCACAGAAGATCCTTATACTCAATAAAGGTATTCGAGAAACACGAATAATGATCGGAGGCGCATTCGATACCCCTTGGTATAAAGTAAGAATGCCACCAATCTATATTCATGATACAGGTGCTGATATTTTGCTTGGTAACAATTTTATCCAAACTTTTGCAAAATATGAGCAGGATAATCACAAGAACCTGTTAACCTTTACTACTAACTGTGGTAGTATGATACAGGTTTTGCGGCGAGAAAAGGCTTTTAATAGGATCATGCCTATTAATTTTCGCAGCAAACGTGGTGATAATGAAGCCAAGTTAACTCATCCAAAAATGCAGGATAAGAGGAAATTTGGTGAAGCTCTTTTGTCATACAGACAAGAGGGAATGGAGGAGGCACATGAAGAAGCTATTCAGTTTCTAAAGAATGCCTTACAAGAAGGACCACCCCAGATTGACATTAATGAGAAAAGTCTACTTTCTCTCGAAAATGTTAAAAGGCTAATTCAGAGGAACTACAATGAAAATCCTTTAGCCTGGTGGGACAAAAACCAGATCGAAGCAACGTTGAAGGTAAAAGAACAACACAGATACGAGTTGGTTCGATACAAGCCGATACAGATGAATCTTGAAGATCGAAAAGATATGCAAAATATTATCAAAGAGCATATCGATCTCAAGCTGATCGAAGCAGGTATTTCTCCTTATAGTAGCCCAGGGTTTTTGGTAAGAAACCATGGCGAAATAAAGAGAGGAAAAGCAAGGTTAGTAATTAACTATCAAGGTATTAATAAGATTACCGAATTTGATGGTTATTACATTCCAAGTAGAGAACACTTAATTGATTGTATTAAAGGGTCAAAAGTGTTTTCAAAGTTTGATTGCAAGTCTGGATTTTACCAGATTAAGTTAGAAAAAGAGTCTAAGAAATTAACTGCTTTTTCTACACCACAAGGTCAGTATATCTGGAACGTAATGCCTATGGGTCTTGCGAATGCACCTCAGATATACCAACGAAAGATGGATAATCTATTTAAAGATTATTTTGAGTTTATGTTTGTTTACATAGACGATATCTTAATTGCCTCTAAGAATATGAAAGATCATTTAAAGCATCTTGAAATATTTTCAGAAGCATGTCATAAAGAAGGATTAGTGCTCTCTGAAAAGAAGGCAATAATCGCGGTTAATAGAATCGAGTTTCTCGGTGTTATTATTGACCATGCAGGAATGGAACTACAGGAACATATTGTGGAGAAAATCTGCAATTTTCCAGATGTTCTTAGAGATAAGAAGCACCTTCAAAGTTTCTTAGGAGTGATTAATTTTGCAGGTTCATTCATTAAGGACTTGGCAAAATATCGAAAGGATTTCCGTCCTTTATTACAAAAGGATGAGAAGACCAAATGGAAATGGGAAGATATTCATTCCCAAAGAGTTCATGAGTTAAAACAGGTCTGTAGTAACTTGCCAAAACTCGCGATTCCTCAAGATGAGGATCAGTTAGTCGTCTACACAGACGCTAATGATTTCAGATGGGCTGCAGTGCTCATGCGAAAGACATCTACGGGTGAAGAACCATGTAGATACACTGGAGGGTTGTTTACAGAACAACATGCCAGAGTTTGGCATATTAACGAAAAAGAATTCTTTGCTGTTTGGAAGGCCTTTAAAAAATGGCCTTTATTTTTATTAGCTAAAGAATTTATATTAAAAGTGGATAATACTAACGTTAAAGCTTTTTTGAAAAACAAATTTGAATCCAAGATCGAAAAAGCACGTATTATCAGGTGGCAAGCAGAATGCCAATATTATATTTTTGATATTGTCATTGTGAAATCTAATGAGAATGTTCTTGCAGATTTCTTAACAAGAGATGGATATCCTTGAAGCAGATTCCATCACAATACGAGCAAGGCACCTTAGGGAAAATCTTGAGATGCATTACAAGGCCTTTGAGGAACTAAGGGTAAGAGCCGAAGCGGCATCTTATGTCCAGAAAGCTGATTTGGACAAAGTCCAAATGACTCTACGTGCAGCCATAACTTCAAATAATGATTTGTGGAATGCATTGGTAGATCCTGTTAACAAGGCATGTTCACCATCGGTGATGCAGAAAGAAATATACGAGAGAAGTTCATCATCGATGAACAAACAGGGTACTTTTATACCCGAAGCAGGACATCCTGCTGATAAAAGTTTTTCATCGGATATCGGTGAAAAGGCTGAGAAGGCCGAACCAAGTGTTTTATCGGATTCCGATAAAATTATTAATTCGGAAGGTCAGGAAGTAATTCCAGACAACTCGAGTCAACCCAGCACCTCTGGGGTAAAAGAGGGAGAGGTTAACCTAAGGCCCCATACTGGCCCTAGACAGGTTAACACTAATCAAGCTATTTCTCCTCTGCAGGTTTACCAAAAAATATGGGAGAAATTGATGACAAGAAATGGGATCAATCCAAACAGAATTACTGCTAATTGGTCTGGCAAGTATCCAAGACTTTGGATGCTCCCAGGGGTAAACCCTCATGATGTGCGGGAATGGTTTGATTTTGGAGCAATTGCTTCAGTCTTTACTACCGCACCCAGCTTTCTGGAGATTTCCAAATTACCGGACTGGATATCCACTGCTGTGCACGATTCATGGCAGAACAACCCATACTTGGGTCGAGGAGATATACTGGAGCTAAAAATTATCTCTGCCGCTCCAGAAATTACAGGAAAAGGGTCTCATCTAGTTTTTCAATTCATAAAACTACAAAGACCTGAGATGGGGGCGATAAACCGAGCCAAAACACCCCCAGAAAACAGCCCTTTGGTTGTCGTCTTGACTGAAAATGATATATCTACAAGGCGAGTTTGGGGTCTTTGGGTCTGTCTCACCGAGATGGACAAAGTGAAGTATCCATTCAAAATATTTCATAATTCTGTGAATGGATCATTCCTGTTAAATTCCATGACAGGAACAACTACCGGATTTGCTGAAAACCTCTTTGAAAATAAGAGGAAATTAATCTGGGAAAACAAGGTTCCAGCCACGGAACAAACAAGGAAGAAGATATGTAATATGATACATATCGGGAGATGGGGAGAGCGGATATGCTCTTACTGTCAAACACAAGAGAAACCGCTGTTTGGACAGGGTTTCAAAATAAAAAAGGACAAACCCGACTACCCAAAGAAAAAGGGAAAAGGAAAGGGTTTTTAGAAAATAAAAACCAAAAATGTAATAAGAGGAAACGGGTTTAATTAGACTCGATTGTAAACAAGTTGTATTGTATTCTAAACAATGTAATAGGATACGGTATAATCAGCATAGGATGCTTATTAAGACATAAGATAGTGGTTGGTCCCGCCATCTTTGAAGAATCAGCATCCGGACTAAAGAGGACAAACGTGGAGGACCCCTCCACTCATCAAGAGATTCGTTGCCGACGCAAGAAGACAACGAAGGTGGTAGATGCACTTACCAAACGGTAAGTGAGAAATAAAGGAAGTTGGCTCATTACCCACTCATCTAATGGATTGCAAGCTGGCAAAGGCAATAATGCAACCACAACAGGAGTACATTAAGGCCTATAAAAGGAGGCATTCAGCCTCAAATGAAGATCATCGAAAATCAACACCTTCTCTTTCATTCTAAGTTTTTCGAGAAATCTTCTCTCTAGTCTGTAATAGTTTAGCTTTCAAGCTTTCCTGTTCATGGGGGTTTCCCCTTCACGAGTCTTAGCCATGATAGGCTAATTCAAGTTTCTCTTCCAATGGCGGAGAAAATTTATATTGTAAAATAGTTTATTTTATTTTCTTCAATAAACAAGGCTTTTGCTTTCCGACATTCTGTCCAAAAATTTTATAATTATGAGTGAAAAATTATCCAGTAGTGCGTCTCCCCGTGACCTCCTTAAAGGCAGGTGGCCGTTGAAAAGGAGTGTGATCAGGGTTCCCAAGAAAATCGGTTTCAGAACCATAGACTGCGGGCGAGTGGTTGGATCTTTGATCCATAAAACCTGAACCGAGGTCCAAGGGAACTTAAGAGACAAAGACGAGGTATGATTTAAACTCAGTTTTATTTTATTTACGGAAGCATGTTGGGCCTGATATTGATCAGAGGGATAATCCGGATCTAATAAGTATAAGGATTGGAAAAAGAAAAAATTGGCTAATGGCAAGCATGGTTTTTTAAAAGTTTTTGAATGTTAGTAAGGGTAAAATGGTATTTTATCATAAAAAAGGGGTAGATAGGGATATTTTGTTATGAAAGTGGGTATATGGGGACTTTTGTTATATGGTAGGGTAGTTGGGGAAAAAATATAAGGAAAAGGGTTATGTTTGGATTTGATCTCAACAACTAATATCCGGATGAATTTGAGTTTGATTAAATCTAATTTAATAAAAATATATTTTTTAAAATGAAAGGAAAAATAGTTGAAAAGGCAACTGCGGTTTAACTTAACGAGGAAACGTTGGTATGGTTCTTTTTTTTCTTAGTTTGGGGGAACGTTAATATAGTACTCCCTCCGTCCCGGATCACTTTGCACACTAAATTGGGCATATTTTTTAAGAAAAAGTAGATATTTGTTTTTTGGTTGAGGGTATAGTGGTCAAATTAGGCACAATTTTTAAGAAAAAGTTTGAATATTAAATGGTATTGTGTGAGAAAAAGTAATAGCATTCTTTGTAAATAAATGTGTATTGTGAGGGTGTTGATTATGTTAAAATTTGCCATTTTTGGGTGTGCAAAGTGTTTGGGGACAAACTAAAAAGGAAAGTGTGCAAAGTGTTAAGGGACGGAGGGAGTATGATTCTTCTAGAATATTGGTTCTCGTGCACTCAACGGGCTATCGTGTCATCCTAGCCATTTCAATCTATGCTTTCAATTCCCATTTTTGCCCCTATTCGATTACTCGTTTGAAACTTTCTAACAGCTCAAAATTTTCTCAACAATTGACCATAGTCTCCAACACTTAGGGTATGTTTGTTTTAGGCTTACCCCCATCGGATTTGGGATTTTAAAATCTCAAATTCGTGTTTGTTTAGAGGATTTTGTCAAAAATTATCAAATCCATCAAAAACCTATTATATCTAAAAAAACACTATAATTAACCCTATACCTAAAACCTATTACACATCAACTAACAATATAATATTACACATACATAGTTTTTCCAACATTGATTTGACATTTACAGTAATAATCCTACATATAAAATCTCAAAACAAACACATATTTTAACTATTCACCTTTATTACCAAATCCCAAGATTTCAAAATCTGAATTTCCCCCATCCTACATAAGCCTTAAACAAACATACCCATACTTTCTTTCTTTTAATTTTTTTAAAATTCAATTCTTTTAATTTTTCCCCATACCCAACAAATAAAACATCAAAAGACATTATATATCTATCTCTCACTCGTTAAATAAATTTGATTTTTCCCGTCTACTAAATCTTTTTTGTCAATAACATATAAAATGAATAAAATGTAAGAGATTATCAAGATGAAACCACATTTTCAATATGTTTTTAGGTATTTGAATTTAATTACCACGTAAAACTACTCACAAAATATGTTAACTTATCCACACATTTCATGCTTAACTTGATTTTATTTTATTTTTGGGAAAAATGGGTGGCTCAAATCAAGCCAAATGGTTAAATTGAGTAAAGAAATACTTCACTTCCTTAAATAAGACTTTCAAAAAATTATAAGAATATATCAAAAACTAAATAAAAAATAAATGTTGACTATTCAATCTTCCTCTGATTTAATCTTTTCCAACTTCTAATATTAACAATACAACTTCTTGTATGATAACTAGAATCTCCATAACAAAGTAGCTATATTACTAACTATGATAATAAATAATAATAATAATAATAATAATAATAATAATAAGGGCTAAAAATAAAATATAGATATGGTATGTGATGTTGGATATTCAATGTTAGAAGTTAGAACTGAGTACGTAGGAATAAAAATAAAAAAATAAAAAAAAGGACAAAATAGCCCAGGCCCTAGAAGGTTTATTCCATAAAATTCAAGTCCAAGCTCATATCGAGTCTCAATGCAAGTATAATTGTACAAATGCATATCTAATGAGCAATGACGTATATACACCACAAGGCCACTATGACTCGTTGAGAGATGGTTACGATAAAAATATACAATTAGTTTCGCGTGAAATCGTATTAAAAATCTTATTTTGAGAAACAAGTTAGATGGATTCGATTGAGATGAAATAAACAGTTGGTCAATAAGAACTTATAGTTAATTAATATGACAGTAAATGTAGTATTATGTTACGTTTCTTAGTAAACAATTTATGCATGAATTGCAAATATTGAGACTAATAAAGTATACTTAATTAAATAAATAAATAAATTGTGTGAATTCGACCTATTTTTTGAATAAGTCTATCTTAAATCCTATTACAAAGTCTATATAGAACTATCTTATATGAATTTTTTTTTTTGTCAAACAACAAACTTCCATTCAAACTCATAAAATTAAATCAAAAAACATAAACACAATATAAATTATAAAATATAAATTTGACCATAGTACATGCAAAATATAAAACAATGTAAAATATATTATATGTTTTTATACATATGCTATTTAGTTGCTATTTAGTCGACCTAGTAACCTACTAAGCCAAATAAGTCCTTTTTTAAAACTTGGGTTTGGTCTACATTCATAAATAGGTCGGTTCAAATCATAAACTCCTATAGAATATTTTGGTCTATTCCCATCCTCAATGAAAGTAATATTTTTATGTGTAGGAAAATATTAAATGGTTAAATATAAAAATATTACATAATATATATATATATATATTAAATGAGAGAATAAATATATTATTTTCAAATTACAATTTTTTAAATTAATCATGACATGAATCCAAAAGTATTATCAATTGCATGTAAAAAATATTATTTGATACAAACAAAAGTATTGTTGGTTAAATTATAATTTTTCAAAAGTGTTATATGATATATATTCTTGTCAAATTACAAATTCTCAAAGTAATAATGAATTTATAATCTTTGAACCAAAGTTATTACTTCATACCCACAAAAGTATTACCTGATTCCCACAAAAGTATTATATGAAATATAATTATTATCTTTTTATAAAAAAATATATAAAAATATTACCTAATACATATATATAAAAGTATAAGTAGATACAAAAATATTACTTAATAATAACACATTGGGTTGATCAAACATTATCCGACTTGATCTGCGTATCGATTGGGTCAACCCGACTTATCTCACATGATATTATGATACCATCTCATACAAAATTTTGCAATTTCTTTTAGAGTAGTGTTTGTGTGCACCAGGTGCATGGGTCATGATCTATGTAACTGGGTATACGGGTCGGGTCGAGTCCGGTTTAATCTAGATCTGCGCCCCTTTTTTTTTTTTTTAAATTTATGTCATAACTTTTATATTGTAATAATATAACCTTTATATTGTAATAGTGTGACCTTTATGTACAGATTTCATAACTTTTTCACTGAATGACTTATACTTTTTTCACTATAAAAATTCATGCAATATAACCCAAACCTTTATGTTGTAATAATATAACATTTATGTTGTAATAGTATAACCTTTATGTACAGATTTCATAACTTTTTCAATAAATAACTTATAATTTTTTCACTATAAAAATTCAAAATAGCCAAAACTTTTATGTTGTAATGATATAACCTTTATACTGTAATACTATAATCTTTATGTACAAATTTCATAACTTTTTCAGTGAATAACTTATACTTTTTTCACTACTGAGCATTGCAAAAGGTTATGTGCATATAACTAAAAGGTTATAAGGATATAACTAAAATGTTAAGTTCGCTAAACTAAAAGGTTATGTCAATATACAGCAGAACTAGAATTTGAGTTAGGGTTTGGGCTAGAGTTTGGGCGCGTGAAAGGCACTTTGGGTTGGGTTGATCCGATTACACAGATTTAAAATTCCTGCACCTGATGTATAGAAACAATTGTGTTTCTTAAAATACTTGTTGATATATTGAAAGTATAATAACTATTTCCCCTGCACTTATGATCCATTGGATTTAGGGTATGCTTGGTGTTCATATAAAATTGAGATAACCAAAAATCAAATATTGTATCTTATGAGATTTTAAAAAAATTGTAACATTGATTTACTTTTTATACTTTTTCTATAATTATGAGTAGTAATATCTATTTTTTTTTTCAATTCTCAATATAATAGCTACATATTAACTAAAGTATCACCATATTAAATTTAAAAATAAATACAAATTTATCAAAATTCATTTAAATCATAAATCCAAATCAACAAAATTCACCCATATTATACTATTAATGTTAGGTATAAAAACCACCGTAGAGTTTACACCCGTTGTCTTCAGATATAAAAAAGAAAAAATAATCACAATTGTTTCTATACATCAGTTGCACGGATCCTAAATCCGTGCAACCGGGTCAATCCGCCCAAAAGTGCCTTTCACGCGCCCCATGCGCCCAAACCCTAGTCCAAACCCTAACTCAAATTCTAGCTCTGTTGTATATTGACATAACCTTTTAGTTATATGCACATAACCTTTTGCAGTGTTGGGTAGTGAAAAAAGTATAAGTTATTCACTGAAAATGTTATGAAATTTGTACATAAAGATTATAGTATTACAGTATAAAGGTTATATCATTACAACATAAAAGTTTCGGCTATATTGAATTTTTATAGTGAAAAAACTATAAGTTATTTATTGAAAAAGTTATGAAATCTGTACATAAAGGTTATACTATTACAACATAAATGTTATATTATTACAACATAAAGGTTTGAGTTATATTGCATGAATTTTTATAGTAAAAAAAGTATAAGTCATTCAGTGAAAAAGTTATGAAATCTGTACATAAAGTTACACTATTACAACATAAAAGTTATATTATTAGAACATAAAGGTTATGACATAAATTATAAAATAAAAAAAGGTGCGAATCCGGATTAAATCGGACCCGACCCATATACTCAATTGCATAGATCATGACTCATGCATTTGGTGCACACAAACACTACTAAAAAATAATAAGGTGTGTCCAAAATTCAATGAGAGAAAATTAAGGAAATTTGACAGAAAAGGAAAATAGAAAAAGTGGTTCACAGTTCCTCCTCATCTCTCTTTCGTCTTTGCAATTTTCCCAAATTCCTTTCTAAACTCCACTTAATTTTTATCTAAATTCGTTAATAATTGATTACACCTCTATTTAATTCATGCTTTGGCTTAGCGATTATTTGCTAGATCGTAAATAAAGTGGTAGGTTTTCTGTGAATTGGAGATTGTTTATTAAATTATGGGGTTGGGCGATGCGGATCTTCTCGACGACGGTGATGGTGGCGGAGGAGGCAAGGTGTCGGCAGCGGCGGTGTCCTGCTCGATTTGCTTGGATGTGGTGATGGATAACGGGGATAGATCTTGGGCTAAGCTTCAATGCGGCCATCAATTTCATCTCGGTTAGTCATGAATTTTGCAAATTGTTCGGTGATCATTAAGATCTAACTGATTATACCTGCCTGATTTTGTTGTAAATTTGAGGTCATGTATGAAGCTAGTAGAATTTCAGGGCATCAATTATATATATTTCTTCAAGCTGAAGACTATGTATAGGCTTCAGCATAGGAGCTATCAGGCGTCTAATTCGGGATACGTGAACTGATTTGGTATTAGGTTTTTGCATTTTTTTAGTTTACAGTCTTTGTTGAACTATGTGTTTGGTTCAGTATGCATATTGGATTATTAGAAAAGTAGTTAAAAATTAGGGATAAAAATAGAAGATCCATTCATATGGAAAACATATGTTGTTACTGTGTCAAAGTACACTTCCTGGAGTAAAATACATAGTTTCAGAAGCCTTTGATTTATGGGTCATCATGGCTTTCTCCTGGTGAATATTTGACATATCATATTAATGTCCATGAAATTTGATATCCTTTTAGTTAGGTTGATCTAAGTGGAGGATGATAATATGTGCATTTGTATGTGAAATTCATTAATAGCTTCAGAAGAAGATTGGTACATAGGATGTAGTAGTGTGTTTTGGGTGACTCAAGTGGCACATACCATGTGCCACACTCGATCCCTATTTAGTGGAAGTGATAAGTGTGTTAACAGTGAAGGGTGATGGGAGTTTGATAGTTTAAGGATCTAAAAGACAGCCAAGGCAGCTGCCTAAGCCCCATCAAGATGCCCCAGGACTCTGCCCAAGTCAGGCCTAATGTGCTGCCCTGCAAGGTGGAACCTGAACGGCCTTTAATCGTGTACTTTGAATTTCATACAACCGTTATTTTAGGAAATGTTGAATCTAATAATCTCATTAACATCGGTTGCAGTCTGCATTAATTGTATGTTTAAACTGATATCTTGAAAAAGAATATAAGCTGTAAGAATTTAAAAAAGCAGTAAGTAAAAGAAGTTGCAACTGGAAACAAAACTAAGGTTTTAATCTGTAATATAAAGCCCTCATCTAGCTCCAAGGTGCTAGGCTCAATCTGTAGCCGCGTGCTTATTAGAACATCATGACACGTTTAATGTCAAAAGTAGTTGAAATTAATGCAAGTTTTAGGTTGTCTACAATTTTGCCAATTGTCAAGTTTTAGGTAGTTTGCTTTCTGATGGAGTCTGTCTGACTTTCATTTGTACTTAGCAAACAAGAGAGAAATTTATTAGGAAATTATGATTTTTTTGTTCCATCTGTTTTCTTTCTCCTTGGAAAAGTATTTGGATAAAAATTTATTTGACCAGATTAACCAAGTCCCAAGAGAATATCTTTATTATGTTGAAAGGCCTGACCAGATTTATCTGAATAATATTGGAATAATAATGAATGTTGTCGTATATGGAATAGGCCTTTTAAGTTATTTGACTTTATATTATGGCAACCATGACATTTAATTTGGGAAGGAGAGAGTGGTTTAAAAGATTGACAACAATCTTGCCCAAAATTTTGAATTAACACAATGCAGCATTCAAAATATGCTTAATATTTATATCTTTTTAAAATGTCTATGCAAAATACTTTATCAGTTTGGATTTTAGTTGGTCACTTGTTGGCTGTTGCTGTACCATGTCAAACGCACCTGCTGGCCTATTTTGGGCCTTATCTTTCGATTAATGATTATCATGTTTGGCGAGATAAGAAGCTCTGCAATTTCAGAATGAATTTAAACAACTGCATCACACCATAATGTGTTGTGTTTACATTTTTTTAAGATGCACAATTGCTTAATTAATTTCCAGCAATTGTTAATGTGCTTTATTCTGTGGAAATGATTTGCATGTATCAGATACTGTTGACTATTGTTTATGTTTCTCTCATAGCAGCATTGGAGATGCACAGTGTGAATGAGTTAAGTGCTTCTAGAAGCATAACAATTGTATTGGACTATCAGGTGTTTGCATGCATGGTTGCTTTATACAGTGACTTCATTTTCTATGATCTGACAGATTGCATAGGTTCAGCATTCAATGTCAAGGGAGTGATGCAGTGTCCCAACTGTCGAAAAGTTGAGAAAGGACAATGGCTATATGCAAATGGCAGTCGTCTACTGCCTGAGTTCAATATGGATGATTGGGCTCACGATGAGGATTTGTATGATCTAAGTTATTCTGAAATGGTAATTTTCTGAGTCTATTCCATTATGATTGTGAGGGTTTTTCTTATTTTTGTTTCCGGGTGTTGACATCTATCTACCTCACTCGTGAATGCTCAACTTGTTTGTAATCTGCACTACCTAACTATTGGATCCTTGGGTGGATGATTTGGAGCCTTTTATTTTATATTCTATTAGTGCTGATAATCTTCTTCATCGTCATCTCAAGGACCATTTGTGTTCAATTGAGGTTGTGCAATTTCTGATGTGCTACGACATCAACCTTTTACCTAATTTTGAATTTGCTTGAGCGCTAATATTTTTGCCTCCTTTATTTTATCAAGTACTACACCTGTATTATGTGAATATATGTGAGTCTAGAGCCTAGTCAGTTATTTTATGATAATAGTTGTTGGTATACTGAAGCTTAGAGTTTTTAACTAGTGAAGGTTTCCTTATTGGACTATCTGATCTTGAAAATTAGTGTTCTCTTGTGATTGTATCAGTGTTAATGCAACACCTTTATCCACTCTACCTCAGTCTACAATGTGTTCCTCCACTTCATTCTAGTGCTCATTTTCAGAAGCATTTGAATCAGCAATTAGAACTTTTTGAATACTAGTTGACTTCCATCGTTTGTGCTGCTTCTTCGGTATGGCATCTAATTACTAACTGTACTGAAATCTCCTTCATGAAATATATGTACTTCATTGAACACAACTTTGGCCTGTATCTTTCATAGGGCAGATCTTCAGTGTGACCCCATTCACCTATATCAACATGACGAAGCACATATACAGGGATGTGCCAAGATCTAACTTGGCTTGCAATCTTAGATTGCCAAAAATATAGTAATTACAAGTTATTGTCTGATACATCATCAATGATAAACTTTTTTACAACTTACAACGTTTTTCTGAACTAGTTATTTTCTGATAGATCACCTCAATTTAATGCAAAAAATTTATATGAATCTTATGCTGTAGTGGATGACATGCTCCTCCTCCTCCTTCGATTTGAAATAAATTAAATTTGGTAGGCATGACCTGTTTATATTTGATTCCTCCTCCTCCTCCTTCTTCGATTTGAAATAAATTAAATTTGGTAGGCATGACCTGTTTATATTTGATTTGAAATAAATTCTGGAATTGGTTTGAGTTCTATCCTGTGTCCTTTTCAATTTTTCTTCTTTTCATAATTAAGGAATTCAGAGTCCTACAATTTTACCAAGGTAATTCTCTTTTACCGTGAATGGATTTTGCAGTCATTTGGAGTCCATTGGTGTCCATTTGGTGGTTTAACCAGGCTACCATCATCATCTTTTGAGTAAGCTTCTTCGAACCTTATAAGTTTATTTTTGAAAAGTTAAGTGTTTGACATATGACCCATTGTTGGTATTCAAGTAATGATGATACCTCTTTGAACTATTTTCATAGTCTATTTGCTTTTGGAATCTGATAAATGGTTGGACATTGTTTAGCATTAGAATTGAAGGTATTTGTCATTGGCTCCAGCTGCAGCATGTTAGTACTTTTTCTGTGAGATAGGTGTAAATAAATTGTGGAGTCTAGAAAGATATTAGTTGTTCCGAAAATGAACATTCGTTGTCAACAGCGACCATGGAAACTATGTAGGTCTATATGAGAAACTAAATATTGTGGAGTCTGGATAGATGTTTGTTGTTCCTGAAAATGGATTGGTTGCCAACAGCGACAATGACAACCATGTGGTTATGTGAGATTTTACTAGTGGCCCATATTTTTTTTGATGATTTTACTAGATTTTGTGAAGCCTGTAGTGTTTAGAATTGTTCCAGTCGAGTTGTTTGGACAATCTTGTTAGGACTATCCTGAATTTTCTTCCCTTTGAACTGTTGAATAAGCATAAACAAGTTGTGTTACACTGTTAGGTCCAGGCCAGAGGCCCATAACTTCCTTTATTTTAGAGGGGTTTCCATATAGTTGCAATTCAGCTAACAAAATGCTCTTTACTTGTATTTGCAGTGAAGGAGAGTTTCCATCAAGTGCCTGTAAGTTTTCATACTTAGAAATTGCTATTAAGTTTTACATCAGTGTTATGTAATAATGGTCTGTTGTTTCATAGATCATGATCTTCTTGGACATCATGCGGTCTTTGCTGAACATACACCAGTGTCATCCACAACTCATCCTTGCCCATATATTGCATATTTTGGGCCAGTTCATCCATCTTCGTCAACATCAAGTGGGAACGTCTCAGATGGATCTGGCTTTAATAATCATTGGAGTGGCATGCCTGCTCATACTGAAGTCCCTAGCACCTATCCTTTCCCTTCCATGGATACCCATTACCATAGTTGGGACCATTCCTCTCCTTTTGGTGCAAGTAGCCGAATTGGCAGTGGTGATCAACCCCCTATTCCAACTTTGACTCAGAGGACAGCTAGGAATTCTGATATCCCAAGACCTGGAATGCATCCTTTCGTTGTTGGTCCCCCCGGGTCAGTACTTTGTTTAAAAAATATTGTTTGGCCTACCCTGTCAAGTGTGCAATTTTTCTGTAAGGTTGTGTTTGGATAGGGGATTTGAGGAAGGATTTTACCTTAAAATGGTGTTTGGATGTATATGGATTTGAAATCCATCACTTTTAATTTGAACTATTTTTTTACCATTATGGGTGAATTTTGAATCCACTCTAACTTGATGGGATTTGAAATTCATTCATTTCAAATCGTGTATTTCAAATTCCTCCATCCAAATGCAACGTAAAAGAATTCGCAGCACCTAAAGTTAACCTAACAATTTGAATTTGAATACTCCATACCATCCTAAAAAAGTCATGTTTCTATAAATAATTAGCCTTAGTTATAGAAACATCTCTTAAATGGGGTAAATTAATAGATTATGCTTGGTTTGGACATTACAGAAACTTTTAGGATAAAAAATTGACCACTTGACCATATGTTGGGGTATGCATTATCTTTAGCTTTGCCTATGAAAGTATTATGTTTCCGGAGTTATGTGATGTTGGTATGCATTATGGCAGCTCTGCTAGTAGAGCTCCCACCTCTGTTACCTCATCGGTGCTTCCACCTTACCCTGGTCCTGTTGCTCGGCCCCGAGACCGTCCATCTGGTCAAGCATATTTTCATCAGTCCACCAGTGGCCCCATAGCACGTACCTCCGTTATTTCCGGTGGGAGAAGATCTAGCAGCCATAGGGGTTTGACACAAGTTGCCCCAATTGCCTCATCATCAGACCAATCCGGCGGCTTCTACTTCTTCTCATCGAATTCATCGGGAAGAACTTTCCAAGAAGCTGAAAATCCAGTTCGTGATCATTTCCATGCTTGGGAACGCGACCACCGTGAGCATCAGCCGACATTTCAAGTCGATCGAGACTCAATATGGACCCCATTCCACCTACCGGGCGGTGGATCTGATGGTGGAATCAGAAATAGCGGTTATCGCACAAGGCATGGATCTGAGAGGATGCCATCTCAAAACCGGTCATAGTCGTCTTCTTGTGTTGTGATGATGAAAACTTTGACGACTATGAATGAGAGAACCCAGATTATATGTGTTTGAGCTACAATCTCTGTTATAACGTTATAAAGTCCCCCGTGCTTAACTGAACTGAACTTAAAAACTACTGGGTGGCATTTGGAAATTTCCATTTTCTAATTATCACAGCTGCTGTGATGATCTCATCATGGGCTCTGGCTTCCTCTTTTTATGCCTTCGGGTAAATAACATCGCTTGTTTAAATTAATAAGTTGAATTTGCATTTCACAATTCACACCAGATTATATGCTTGCTACTAAAACATTAAGGTTATACCAGAATTGGAGAATGGTGCATGGGTCTTGAACCGATCTCAACTCTTAATTGTTTCAGTAGCTCATTCATTAATTGAGTTAACTTTGATTTTATTCATCCAATTTATTCTTGTCTTGTATATGTGATGAGAGATGGGTTGGTATGCAGGCTATGCAACATTTGCAACCAACATTCAGAAGATTAGACCATACATGCAAATAAAAGAAAGCACAGGAACAGGTAAAAAAAGTGAACCCATATTACTCGTCCACTAGATGTCAAGCATCAATTACTTCACCAATTAATACTTCCAAGTACTCATGAACCAATTTAAACCACCTGAAATCCAGCTACAGTAGGTTGATTCAAAGCTTCCAAATCTTGATAAACTAAGATAAATCTCAACTGCCTGTCTAAGACCTTCATTTTCTCGACCTTTGATATTCAAACACGGTTCAATTCGAGATTTCCTGTAAGCCACAATATCATCAAGCATCATTTACAACTGAAGAACACGGTTCAGAATTGAATGAAAATTAATTTGAAAGCCATCTAGAGGGAGAATGGGAATACCGATCTTGATCTGGATCTGCTCCTACTCAGGCTCCTGCTCCTGCTCCTACTAGCACTCTTCTTTGTGTACTTGGGAGGCTGCAGTACCAAATAGTCAGATAAAAGAATACATCTCATTTCAAATAATTATAGATTTTTCATTTGAATATTATTGGAGAATCAGGAGAGTCTCAAATGGTTAGACCCACTTGGCCACATACACATACAAGTGAGATTGCATTGGACTTCTGAATAGTCTGAATGTCATAATACAGAGGATATATATGCTTGAAAAGGAACTACACTTACAGGTGAAGCTGATCTAGATCTTGACCGAGATCTGCAAAGTTATCAACACTAAATTCAGAACTTAATTCTTGAAGTCTCTGATCCATGACATACGAATATTTATTGCATTCAAGACGTCAAGTATAGCAAACATAACTTTGAGCTGCTACCTGAGTGAGTTTCACCAGCCGGGACAGCCTAACTCATAACTGACTCGAGAAAACTACAGACCCAAGCTTCACCTTCTACTTAATGCACATAAATTTCAAACATGTTAAGCTTATGGGATGCAGCAAATCCAGTTTTCATCAGTCAAGTTTCTAAAAAAAAAAGACCTTTTATTACTGGTCACGGGCACACACAGCATACTAAAATGAAATTTACCATCAGGGTTTTGCTGCAGGTGCTCATCTAGTTAACAGCATATTGCCACAAAGAAATGAGTCGCATGAAATTGAGCACTGCAAGCCATCAAGATCCTAATATGCAATCCCCAGATCGCCACGAAAAGCCAAATCTAGAAAACAGAAAGGCAACCTCCATAACCTTAGTACAACTCCTTAAAAGCCCGCACACCCTTTTCAACAAAACTATCCTCCTATGGTTCAAGATAATCGATGCATAGAGAAACCAGAAGTAAAAGAGTCACAAATACCATGAAGAATCAAAAGTAATTCTCCAAAGCCAATAGCAATTAAACCAATAGACAATAACCATAGATTTTGCTGATAACTATCCACTTGCCTCGAGAGTTCTGCTGAGTGTTCCTTTTAGAGGAATCAAACAAAGTAACAAGTTTCTCTCTCATCTTCCCAAAACTAATTCAGATTTCATACATATATATATACATATATATTGAATATGGAATGTTTGAAAAAATAAAGCATACGTAATATGTATTTCAGTGAAACTGGATGGGTTGGCTGGATCTATTTCCTATCCTTGGAGCAGCTATTCATATTTTCCATGAACAAATCAATGGAGTATTCTTCTTCTATACTCGAGTAACATGCTGCACAACACTATGACATGTACAACAAAACAACACAGGCCAAAAAATAAAAAACAAAAAAACACCTACTCTGTAAATCTGTAAAAAAGAAAATGAATTGAGACATCAAACATCACATATTCACATGGAGTAAGTCCTACCTTGATAAACGACGAGGTGATCCAGATTCTGATCTTGATGCAGCGGACCTTGAATGAGATCTGGATGCACGACGAGAATGTTTCGTCTGTGGAGAAGTGCTGTACAATAGTCACAGGCATAGTATCTTAAGTTGAAATATATATATACTGTTTTGTCAGGAAAAAGAACATCAAAATAGTCTTTGGAGAAGTACTGTATAGTACAGTCGCAGGCAGATTTCTTCAAGTTCAAAAAATTTTGTCGGTGAAAAGAACATCAATATATTATTGACTGATACCTCCTACTCCTGTCCCTATCTCCAGGACTGCCACTGATACTTCTGCTTCTTGAATAAGGACTCTTACTCCTGGAATAACTGCGTCTCCTATCATACTCCTCCACCTACATTTCAAAGATGTGTCAATAACTTCGAGTAGAATTCATAATTTGAGATGTCATTTGAACATACCCGTATGTAGGCCCGAGAATATTGATTCCGAAAAAGAGAATCATCCAGACTCCTTATCTACATGTAGATACAGGAAACAGATTGTTGCAAGAGGCCACGTAAATAAATGTGGAAATTCTAGAATGACAATTAGTTAAATCGAAATAAAGGCATCAAAATGAAGTATCAATAGAATGACGGAAACTGCCTGGTTGGTTTCACAAGTCACGTAAATAAGCTTACCGCGTATTTCATGTCATCATAATTTGTATAGTCAACAATGCCTCGCATGCCTTGAAAGAAAAGACACCATCATCAATTTCACTACCATTTACAAGTAAGAGCTGCTTAAATTCCATCAACAAAGTATAGAAGCCAGCGTAGTAGGGGGGGCAAAAAAAAAAAAAAAAAGATAGCTCATATAAAATAGATTCGAATAGTAAGGAGAATATCTTCAGTTAAGTAAATCACCATATAGCTTGCAGATAATTCAACTTAAAAGATCTCCACAATAAAAATGTAAACCATACATGTGCAAGCCTCAAATCTTACAGTTCCGTTCAGTAACATTCACCAGGTAATGAAACCAAACATTTATGATGCGATTAAATTTCATTTTACAAAATTTGTCATCCTTCTAACAAGTTACTACTTAGAAGAAATAATCTGCTTACCATCACGTTCACGATACACTTGAGAGAAACACACATCTCCAGCTCGACGCATGTGATCCTATACCCATGGATCAGAAATCAAAGTACTAGTATTAGCATAACAGCCAACTTACAGTAGCACAATGAGAACAGTAGCTCTCTCACATCCATCCACCACCAAAAAAAAAAAAAAGAAATGGCTACTAAAGAATGCAAAAAAAATTATTACCTTCAAATCTTGCCATGATGCAGAAGAAGGAAGTCCAGTCACCAACACTGAAAATACAGAATGCCATAAAAAATATAAATTAATGCATGTTGATAACTCCAATGATAACTATCAATGCAAAATCCTTTATACCCCGGTAGTCAGAACGCCTTGAAACTCCACCACGACTACTTCCACTACTGTAACCACTGTGGCGGTCATATGATGATGATCCTCGCCCTCCATGTGCTAGTTCAACCTACATATAGATACCAGTCCAAGAAAAACAATGAGGCACAGGACTGAGCAATTTTATTATACATGATTAACATATATCAGACCCGTAATCGACAGCCATCAAAATTATAACCATCCCGCCCGCGGATGGCATCTTCTGCATCACGAGTATCTTCAAACTGAAAGATAACAGCAATAAATCTTTGTTAGGCTGAAGCACAAGATCATAATCACAAAAGTCATAAATGGGTAAAATTTCTTGCATGCATGATCAATCTGCAACCTAGCACATGTAGTGCCAATCAAATATGGCAATGTTCACGTCTACTAATAGTCTGCAGCCTGAAGACATTGCTCACCTCAACAAAAGCATAACCAGGAGGTCTTGGAGGGATTTTCAAATCAATGTCAACAATAGGTCCATACTGGAGGCAAACAACCAAAAGAAAAAACATTAATGATGACATTTCATGATTGGCAACATAATCCAAACAACTAATGATCATGAACCCAAACACAGCATTTAACACAACATCATTCATTCGATCAATAAATAATGTCCAACTAAAGAGAACATATGACTACTGACTAGTGATAAAGGGCATAGGAAATGTTCTTAAAGAAAGAGAAAAAATAAACATGTGAAATAAAAAGATCATTTTGTAATTGCCATTCAATCTTCAGAGATTATCACACAAAAATAAATATAATAATAATAATGTGCACTCTTTGTTTTTTCTTTAACGAAAAAATTGTGAATACATACACATAGTAATACATAAAGTTATAGAAGACCATAAAAACCCAAGCCAATCAGCAAAGATATTTTAGAACAGTGATTAGGCAGGTGCTTTCTAGGGGATATAGTTATTTCAGCAGAAGTTAAATTATATATTTTAATTTTATCAGTTAAGTAACTCACCAAATGTGAAGGTGGGGTTTTTCGGGGGGGGGGGGGGGGTGTTGGTGTGGAGGCATAAACTTACTCAGAATTGCCAGAACTGTGCCATAACATTGATCCAAAAGTGATGTCATGTTTAAGTTTTTTAACTTTTGGGTGCAATTTACCAAATCATAGTAAATCCACGAGACAATAGGACCAAATCAATAGACTACACTTATAATAAAATTAATGAGGAGCATCCAATATTTCCAACAAAACAAATTCAAATGCAACGCCAATGACACATGAATATAAGAATCAGATGAGTGGGAATGGTCTCCCCCAATGACCAAGGTATTTTGAATAAACCTTGTAAAACAAATCTTCGACTTCACTCTCACGAATATCCCCTGGAAGATTGCCCACGTAAATAGTTTTGCTTGATCGGCCCATCCTACCTGGAAAAAACAACAAAGGTTTATTTCACTCATCTCCTGACTAATGGGAGCAAATTACAAGTTCCGCTAATCTTTTCATAATAATAAAGGGTGCCTCTAGATTTACTTGTTTAAAAGCCCAGATAGAAACGCAAATCAGTCATTTTGCTTTCAAAAAGAAAAAAAAAATATTAAGATAATTTGAACAATAACCAATATATAAAATAGAATGGTCTGTGTTTATGCATTTGGTACTAACCAATTCCTTTTGGATTACACTAACGAAAAACAAGTCCAGGGGTTCTAAGCTTATTAGAAGTTGTCATAAAAATCATGGAAAATTCCACTGATGTTGATATGCACCAAGACAGTTTGTATTTTCTATTGCAATTTGAAAATTCAAGCCAAAACTTTCAAATGCAATAAAAAATAAATTAAAGACCTATAAAATTACAGTTTCACAGGAAAGATCTAACAGTACATTCTAAGAAAGTATCATAATCCATTTTTTACTTGCCGTTTTCCTGAATTATTAATTTAGGATGCAGACGGAAACAAATTTATTAAAAATTTAAATTAAATACTATTATCTTATTAAAATCATCAAGATTATAATTTAACCCACAAGTCGGGAGTTTAAAATGTTTCATGCAGCATAAAGATTATAAATCTAGCAAGTGAGAATTTATAAAAGTTTGACACATTAATAACCTGGAAGTGAGCAATTCTCGATCAATCTTTGTTAAAGGAAAACTGAACCCAATTCCAACGTAAACCCTAGAAGGCAATAATAATTTTTTTGAAGTAAAGTAAATTCCACATTAAGACTCAACTGGTTCAATCGTCGAAAAAATAGAGCGCGAATCTTCAAAAAATTAAAAAGAACAAGTTAATCAATAATCACTGTATATGTTTGAAGGATTTACATAAACACTGGAAAAGATATAATATAGAATCTTTTCTTTGGACAGGTGACCAAATCAAATTACCGGTATTCTTTATCTAATGGATTTACGACGAAATTGAGAGAGAGAGAGAGAGAGAGAGACCTTTCAAGTGGAGGGTTTCTTCCGCAGAGAACGAGCTTGAACGTTCGAGAAGCAACCAATTGGGTCTGATAAGTACATAATAATATAAAAAAAGATAAATATGGAAGGGAAATTCACATGAATAATAGAAGATTAAATCTAACGGCTCCTGATTTATCATCGACACGTGGCGAAACCATCACCTGACACCTGTAGTGGCTCTATATATGGACAAAATCTGCTTTCCTATTTTCCATTTATTCTTATTAGATTTCATTCTCTTTTCTTGTTTTCTACTTTCATTTTGTTTTCTCGATCTAATATCTAAATCTCAACACACAGTTCAACGATGGTTAAGTCTAAACTCTAAACCATAATCTCCAAAATCTCAATTCTCAAATAAAGGCTTCACCGACTAACTTTATGAATGATAAAAAATAGGGCTTTGATTAACTATCTTCCACCAAAAGGTTAGGTTAAAGTGAAGATTGTTGCGACTGAGTTGTGAACTTAAAACTAATAATCCCTACCTTCTTTTTTTTTTTTTTATTCGTTTAGGACATGATATACGTGCATGTAAATTAGTGTTATCATATCTACAATTCAAAATAAGTGTCCTTTTTTATTCTTTTTATATATTAATGAATATCAAAATTTGATAGATACATCCTTAATTAGAGTTTTGTTATGTATTAAGGAATATAAAAATTTAATAGATATATCATTAAATAATTAAAAAAATCTAAAATTTAAATTTGGAAGGAGAATCAAATTAATTTCCTAAAAAATATCATATTAAATTATTAAATTTTAGCTAATTAATATTAATAGAGATAATTTGAGGATAAAATTATATAAAATTTAATCTGACTTTTAATTTAAAACAAAATTTAAACTCCAATCAGGCATTCACAACCACTGATGAAGAATTCCTCACACCGTATGAAATGAATGTAGCAATAATTAAATTTGGATTTTGAAACTTTGTTATATAAGTTTTGAAGTGATCATTTATTTTTCATGCATGATAATATATGTTACCTTATTTCTATTTGGATATAATGATTTGAAATCAAAATTTTGAAATGAGTGGATTTGAAATTCACAAAAATGACTTCAAACATAGTTCAAAATGAAAATCATTAATTTCAATTCAAACACTACCGATTAATTTATTACCATGGATTTCAAATATCTCCTCAAATCCACCTATTTAAATGTACCCATCTTAACACGTGGGAAAAAAAAAAAAAGGATAATTTGAAATCAATAATTTAAAATGAGTATATTTCAAATCCATCAAAATAACTTCAAAATTAGTTCAAAATAAAAATTTTAAATTTTAAATTTATATCCATTAAAATACAACCGATAAATTTACTATCAAATATTTTAAATCACTCCTAAAATCCACTTATTCAAATAAATACTTAAAAGTTGATTGTGATTCATTTTATTGGATAATATAAAAGGAACTGGTCCAACCGACAATCGATAAAGAGCATGGTTTGCCTGTTAATCCAATTATGAAAATATTGTTTTTTGCTGTGTTGTGTGGTGAGACAATAATGGAAATGGGTCATCTCGTTTTAGTTCATGGTAAATTTTGTAATTTTTTTATAATTTCATTTTTTTATTTTATTAATGGACAAGATCATGGCACATCATCATTTTCTAAAATATCATGGTTAACCTACTAAATAATAAGTGAATCATTTTTTATTTTATTTTTTTCTCTTCACCACTGATAAGCAAAGTTGTAAAGGAAAATAGATAAATAAAACATCATTTTTGTTCATCTCAATTTTTTTGGTATTGCACTTCATCTCGATTTTCCCAATTAAAGCTTCAATCACCATAAATTCATTTATTGATATGATTCATTAGCTCATTAAATTAAAATTTATTTCAATAGAATGGTATATATAATTTTGACATACTTACTCAAAAAAATATACATACCAACTTTTCAACATCAATAAAAATTTGAGTATAATAAAAATATGTTGGTTTATAGTGCACCAAACAATGTCAATTATAATGAGAAAATAGAAAACAAAATTGTTATAGAATTCAAATGTTATCTCAAATGTTGTCATACTGCACACAACAGATTCTGAAACCGGATGTTACCGATAATGTTGGTAAGACAACACTGTAACAACAGAAACTTGAAACTCCTTCGAACTTCAAAAATTTATAAGATTTTCGAGTTTTGACTACGTACAAGATTCGAAGAGCAGCAGCAACAACCCCGCAACAAGAGATCCTTCGAAGTGCACCAAAATGAATTTTGAAAAGTCGAGTCAAGGAGACTTTTTCCTAAAAAATGAACACGTCCCGACTAGTACTCACGGTACGACGTGACGTTCCCAAAGATAAAACAACTTACGTCTTCTAGTTAGTAACACTACAAAACTAGAAGCACCAACGAACTAAAATAGTGAAAGGTCTAGATCGCACTTCTATATGCTCAAACAATGCAAGATTGATTTTGCAAAGATGCTATGAGAATGATCTTTTAGCAAGAATTTCGTGCTCTCAATGTTGTATAATGCTTGTTTCATGCTTATGCAAAAAATGAAAATCATGCCCTATTTTATAGGCACATCCACCAAGTAAAGAGACACCTCATCTTAATGAGCATTTAAGACATTTAAGCACACTAAGTAAGTGAAACTCTCCACTACCTTACACCATCAGTTACAGATGATTTGGAAGGCCATTAGTCATTAGGGCTTCGAGATGGGCTATCTAAAAGGCTTTTACGTTTTGGGCTTTGTAGACGAGAGATGTTGCCCGTCATGTTGCCAACATCAGACGCAACATTTGACTACTAGACAGGTTTTGGTCATTAATTTTGTGCATGAATTTCCATTTATCGAAAATCGATTTTAAAAGTGTAAATGCACTACGATCATCTACTCGAGACGTAGAACGATTTTTTGTCCTTTATTTTCACATTTGCCTAACTTTAACTCCTCAAAATAATGGTCAAACACATGTGATTAAGACTTCCTACAAAAGTTAACATTGACCCACACTTCTAATTGGATCAAAACCAATTTTTTCCAACAAAACAATCAACGTACTTATCTTGAAAAGATATAGAATAATTGATGACAGAAAAGAGTATAACAAATGGATAAATTAAAGCTTAAATTGAAATTAATTAAGGTGTATAAGTCGTAGGGATAAAAAAAAAAAAAAAAACCTTTCGATATAAATGGTGGAAAACATAAATTGGTTTTGAAATAAGTGAGTGACGTTAAAATCTTTTTTCATTTAGATGATGTGACATGATCTTATTCATTAATAAATAAAGAGATGAGGTCAAAATAAATTTACAAAATTTATCACTTAGTGGAGAGGATTCATTTTCGATAAGAATAGGTACACGAGATAATAAATATAAATATCTAAGTGGATTTTAAAAAAATAATAAAAGAAATTTGAGAAACAAGATCGTGGTCGGAATCTATGATTTAACCGATTTGGTTGATTCAATGGGTGGTCCAATTCACTATATTACTTCTTTTTGTTGATTACTTAATATTATCATGTGAAATAGTGCATTATACTAAAAATAATAAAAAGATAATAATAGCGAAATAAACTTTCTTTCTAAATTCAAAAGCATGTTGTAAAATTCAGATTATACATATTTTTAAGTAAAACTTTTGCATTTTATGGCATTTTCGGACCAACCAAATTTCCAAAATTTTCTGAGAATTTTGACCAATTATTATATATAAGATTTTCTCATGTGACTATACACACTCGAAAAAGACTTCTCACATTCCAAATTGTATATTCTTATACATTTTATTTTTCATTTTATATATTCTTTTATTATTTAATGTTTTTTTGCTTCAAAAATAAAAAACAAAAAGAAAAAGAAAAAACATGAGAGGAAAGTGGAAAAGTTAGATTTTCAAAAAGGGTGGGCTGGAGCAGAGCGCGGGGCGCCCACAGTTATTAAAATCAGATGCAAAATCCGCTTCTTCTTTCCTTTCCATCCATTCCACCTGCCCCAAAAACAACCTGCCTCCAACTCCAACACAACATATATAACAAGTATAATTTCATTCGATTTCTTTGCAGCTTGAGATCGTTGAAGAGAAAAGATGGAACAATCCAGCGGCGTTAAATCTAAGTTTGAATCGGCCAGAGAATGGATCGTGGAGAACAAGCTTCGCACTGTCGGTAATTGCTTCTACAAGTCAAACTGAATCGTTTATTACCTTCTGCTTCTGCTGATTGTTGTTGGAATTTTAAGGGGGATTATGGGCGAGTGGTATAATTGGATCCTTGGCTTACAATTGGACTCAACCTGGGAAAGCTAGTGTTAAGATCATCCACGCCAGGTAAATTATCTATTTTAATCTTTCACTAGCTCATCATCATCTGTTGGATTTCAAGTCTGCTATATAACTGAAATTCAGGCTGCACGCACAAGCTCTAACATTGGCTGCATTGGCTGGAGCAGCAGTGGTTGAGTATTATGACCACAAAGCTAAAGGAGATAAAGTTACAGAACGATATGCAAAGTTTCTTCCATTGGATACCTACTCCAAGGATTAGAGCCAACCCATTCATTTTGCTATTCTAAATGCTTACTTCTTTTGTCTATAGCTCTGTAAACGTAGATGTTAATTATCATACTATCTTTTTATGCTTGTTTATTTACTACGACCTTTGTATCTATACTTGAATTTCAGATTTCTTCATGTAATTTTTCTGGGACCTAACCGGAAGTTTAATACATAATAAATTTGATTTTTTTTTTTTGCGGTTAGAGGATTGAGGTTTTGAACTCTATTGAATTCTTTGCATTTATTGAGTGGGTTATGTAATTATGTGGACACATTCTCATGTGTGATATTTAGGAAATTTTATAAAGAAAAAAAAAAAGGTACAAGCCCTTATTAACTATTTATTGGTTGATGAAAATTGAAAGATAACAATGTTATACACATTTGTTGTCATTATAAAGAGATTTAACGAATTAATTTATGGAAATACTGTTTAAACTTAAAGAAAATGAATTAGAGATTATATTTGATGTATTTGAAGGAAATAAACACTCAGTCAAAAAACAAACAAAATCATGTTTTTCAAATGTACATTTTTTTTTAGTCAACTTAATAAGTAGGTAATTATTTATAATCCGTCCATTGTTTTATCATACATTGCAATTATCCATAGTCATAAACAATTTGATTAATATAATAACAACATTATAAAAAGTTCACTTAAATAGATTGTTTAACCTTTCAAACATTACTCGTTTCTAAAAATAAAAAAAATTAATATATTGGAAATCATAGCCCAGAGGTGGGCCCATCAATCAGTGGCCACAGCCCGAATACAACTCCGGTCCACTAAAACCTCATTTCATAAAAACCCTAATCGATCGAAATTCTCAATTCACTCGGTCGCCGCTGCTCCATCTTCCCTACACAGGTAAGCTCGCTTCCTCTGCCGTACATTCTGTAAATATCGGTTCCATTTCACTACTGGAATTTTTTTCCGAATTACCCAGAGAATTTCATAGCGGCGGAGAGATGAGTAAAGGAGGAGGAGCTGGGAGTGGTGCGGCCCAGAAGGGAGGGAAGAAGAAGGCAGTGACGTTTGTGATCGATTGCGCGAAGCCGGTGGAGGATAAGATCATGGACATCGCCTCACTGGAAAAGTTTCTCCAGGAGCGCATCAAAGTTGGCGGCAAAGCCGGCGCGCTTGGCGACTCCGTCACCATCGTTCGTGACAAGACGAAGATCTCTGTCACCGCCAACGACACCACCTTCTCCAAAAGGTAACTTTGTGTAGAACCAAGTTTCTGTACATATATTTAGTAAGGCATTACTGTATACCATAATAAATCATCTAAGTTGGTTGAGATGAAAATTAGTCCTGATTTTTAGTTTGTTATCTCTTCTTTTGGAGTGTATCATGAAATTTGGGTTACTCAGAAAATAATTCTTAGGGACTAAGCACACCCCATCTACTAAGGGCACCCCAATTATTTCATAATTTAAATCATTTCTAAGCACATCCCAAAAGTTTCTAATTATATCCTTTTGGATAAAACCAAAAGGAATTGAACTCCATCTCTTCTTTCTCTCCTTCGTCCATACCGCACAGGAGCCCCAAATTCGCTTTCTCTCTTCCTTATCTTGTAAGGTTCTTTTGTTCGACGATTGAAAATTTATCACCTTCCACAATGGAACGTTGACATAGAGGGGTAAAGTTCTCGATTTAGTAACTTTCAATGTTTTGGTTTGTTATCTTGTTGATGCTTTAATTCGATATTTTGGTTAGTTTTGTGATGAATTTTCTTGTTAGTTTTAGGATTTGTTATGCGTAAATTTTGTATAAGCATTGTCTTCAATATCTTCCCTGAAATTTTGTGCAAGCATCGTGGATATTCAATTTTTTGGCCCTGGTCTGCCACCAACCAAGAATCTCGATCAATCAAATTGGCCGAACACCATACCAAATGCATGGCTGCAGTGCCGAACACTATGCTTCCGTTCGGCCAAGCTGAATGATCTGTTAGGTCATTTGAGTGTGGAGGGTATTTTAGTCTTTTATTATATACTTATTTTTACATTTTTTAAATATGGTGTGTGCTTAGTAGTTGATGGGGTGCCTTTAGTCCCTACTAATTTCTTATTACCAAAATGCTGTATTACCAACACAGCCAGCTGGAATATATTTTTCATTGTGTTCTAGGGTGGAATCTGAAAGTAAACCTGTAAAAGGAATCATTTAAAAAGGGAATCATTCTAACATGGCATCACATCACTAGATAAATGGTCTGCAACTGGAAGCCTGTAAAAAGGCTGTGTGGCCTGGTGCTGCTCAGAAAGCTATTCTACCTGATAGTTTTAGATACCTTGTCTCCAACTGTGTAAACTAGTACTTTTGTACTGGTTCTCATCCATGCATAGGAACATGAAATAGTTGTCATTTAAAAATCCAGAAAGCTCCATTAAGACATTCTAATGTAGTTTTTTGTTTGTGCACCATATTGAAATATTTACAATAACCATTGGCATCCTACTGTAATTTGGAAGTAGTTCGATCAGGAGGGTCTGAAGGATTACATATTCAATATTTAAATAATCTTACTTCTTCTTTGACTTGACCTTGTGTATGTTTAAATCTTCACAACACTTGGGGTTGTTTTGTGCAGGTATCTGAAGTACTTGACAAAGAAGTATCTAAAGAAGAATAATGTGCGAGATTGGCTACGGGTGATAGCTTCTAACAAGGATCGGAGTGTTTATGAATTGAGATACTTCAACATTGCTGAGAACGAGGCCGAGGAGGAGGATTGATCAATTACATCCCTCATAATCTTTATAATTTTTCCAAAAGTTTTTTTTTTTTTTTGGCTTAGTGTTCAGCTCATTTAGACAGCTAATCCAGTTTGTCGGTCAAGCAAAAGTTCTGAAATTTAGTTATTCTTGGATTGGAAATGGAATATATATAATTGATTCAAAATTGACCATGCTTTGATATATTTTTTTGAGTTATGATGTTCAGAAACTAGAGGGTGCAAAGAAACTAGAGATCGTGTGCATTTTTATCTATACTTCTTTATTAATACGAGATTTTATATTTCTAACTTATTTGATAAATGATATGTTATTTCAAAAAAATAAAAAATGATGATATGTGATCTTCGAAAATTAATATGAGTGATTCTGTAACAACTCGTTAAACTTATCATAATAAGTAAAATGTACAACAATATCAGACGACGTATATGTTCAAACAAGATTATCATATAATCTATACTGAAAACCGTAATATGTGTGCATCTATACAGAGCCAAATTTTATTTACAATAAAATATCATCATTCATAATGTATGTCAAATAATTGAACTAAATATGATCGGTGTAGTTATTACAAAAAAAAGTGTTCACACCTGTGAAGGGAGGATATGATGTATTAAGCATTTTCTAAAAGGGTAAAAGAAAATTTTGGTGTTCCCTTATCAAATTGTAACAAACCTTTTTCTTATGTTTGTGTTGCCACCTGCAAACTTGGAAAATATGATAAATAAACATGGGAAACTCAAAGTCGTCATTTTCAAACATCAATATCATCTTCGTCATGTTTCTATCAACTTCTCAGATATGGAGAAGGTAAAAACCAAATATGTAGTGAAACTCCATCAAGCTAGTTTACAATGGCTATGGATTATCATTTAGCAGAACAAAGCTTTTAGTACTAGTGCGCCCAACAACATTACAGCCAATCTCATTGATCAAGATCCAGTGAAAAGTTCGGCTGTTCAAAAAGTAATTCTTTGTAGCTAGTTAGGGCAACATATCTCCACATCATGCCAAACAACTGCTTCAGAATACAATTTCTTTGTAACCAAAAGAAAGGGTGGCAAACCTCTATGTTATCGATAACAGTTGAAGTCAAAAGAGAACATGACGGTTCCAGATTATAGAAGTGCCCTGTTAGAAAGTTTGAAAAGGTAAGTGAACGATAAGATGAGACTGATGCAGCAATGACTAGTCTTGTTGCTAAATTATATGCATCTTAATGCAATTTAAAAAGGACCACCTGCAAGTTGAATAAAGAGTAAGCATTTCCTAATTCCACAGGTAAACGACATTTTCCTTGTATTATAGCACAACAGTTATGCATACCAGAAAGTGACTAAAATGTAGGGTGATACTAATCGACGTGGCCTATTTGCCAAAAACAGAAGTCGTCTAAACCATTGTGAGATTTGCTAGCCATGTTTTTCTAAGGATGTAATTTTGTCCAATTTGAAAAGTGAGTGCAGAAATTTTTTTGTGTATCAGGCTAAACCACAATGGAATTTGCACTAAAACATGGCATGAAAAAGTAGGGGTTTTGCAATTTTACATGACTTACCTGTAACACAGGAAATCTATTTACAAACGCTACAGTCATCTTCCAATCCCCTTTCTGTTTCCTTGGCCAACGGGAGACGCATAATTTGTCTTTGTTCCTAGTTTCCTCGCATTGCGCTGGATAGCTGCTAGTCTCTGGCGTTGATTGTAGGTCTTCCTTTTACTGCACCATCCATTAAAATATCACAATAGATCACAGCACAAAATTCTTATGGAGGACAACTCACCTTCAGCTTATCAATATAAGACTGAAAAATGAGTTATTTGCAGAATTTGTTTTAATACAACCAAATAAAGAACATTTCAATTTACTCCAACAGAATAGTAAATAGATGGTATCCATAATAATATCAAACTCCGTCATTCCCTCTCTTCCCCCTGCACCCCAGGCTGCAAAAATCTAAAAAAAAAGGAACATAGTAGTTGATCTAAGTGCAGTGCTTGAATATGCTCTAGAAACAGTATGTTTCGATATTTCCTAGAAAAAAGGTTAAGTCCACCCATGATCTGCAGATGTTTCAATCCTTCAGAATCTCCTCTGAAGTCACAACTACTTGGGCTAAATTCTAGGGTAACTAACTAATAAGATATGCAGGATTTAGGAAATCGAATATATGCATCAAGGACAAAATGGCAACATTCAAAGATATTCATTGAACAGATAACAATGGCTTTGATGACGAGGCACCGCTCAACTTCGAAAAATTAGTCAAATCAACTTCAAACTTCTTTTCCATCTCTTTTCAATAGCTCCTTCCCGAGATATCATGCACACAAAATATATAAATTCAACAAAATAATGCCTGACCTTGCAAACAGTAGTCCTCCAGCTGTAAGAACCATTCCTCCAACAGCCCAAGAAATTCGTTCACTGAAGGGCATATCTGCAATCCATTGCCTGAAATCTTCGAGGACCAAAGTATCTTGTTCTTTAGGTATAATTTCAGAGTGTGAGGTTTTCCATGAATTTGCAATATAATCTAGACTTCCCTTTCCACCATAGCATAGTGATTCTTCATAATCATCCGTAGGCCTGACAGAGAAACCTGCAGCATTGCAGAGCTCAGTTCCATTAGAGACCCACTTGGAAGCTCTACCACAAACAAAGTCACTTAATCCACATGGTGCTAGAACCTGAAACATGATGTCCAATCAGCAAATTAACTGAAAATTAATAAAGTAATACGTGGATAAAAACACTAATTAAATAGAACTATTTAAGAATATTGCAGTACAGCAATAAACCATCAGGCAAATATATCAACATTGTGTACTATTATTTCTAACAAAATGAACATTACACAGTGAAGCTCTCCTTTCCACGTGTCTATGAGACTACTTTTGTTCAACAATTTTTTATAACTTAAAACTGTCCAGAGGAAAAAGAGAATTACAGTAACAGCACAAGGAATCACACCGGCACTGTTATATTGAAAAGCAGAAAACTGTTGTTCAAGAAAAAAGAGAAAACATGGATTTAGTATAAAGTACCACTTTGACTCATGTCACAGTTGTTCTCTCAGCTCACACAAGCATGCAACTCCGTTGGATCGGGCAACTTGTACCCAGTTGGTATCTTTTTTTTTTTGTGCAATCCAATCATAGGAAGATGATAGGTCTCCATTACTCACTTGTATATATAGGGACATAGATACTATTGTATATCTAGCTGTGGTATTATTTATTAATGGAGACTTAGCTCATTTTGAAAATGGTGTGTTTTGATTTTCTCACAAACAATATTATATCATTGGCATATATGATGGATCATAATATGAGCAAGTCCTGAAAATGTAGAAGAGTTGAAAGTAGAAAAGGACCTGTGTCTTTGCATCCATAGCAAAATATGCAGTAGAGCACGCTTCATAAACTCTATCACAAAAGGACGCACATATACTGGGAGGTCCCCGCTGAACACCCACCCGTGGATCACAGATAGAACATTCCAATAATTCCCATAATTGCAAACACTCTTGGTTTGCTTCTCCGGTTGAGGCAAGTCTCCTGATGGATAACAAGGCAGGGTGCGTCTGAGTTATGTCGCAGCAGGTCCTTTTGCGGAAAACCCTGCAAAGTGTCAGATCTTTGGGGCCTTTGCTTGCTTTCTTGGGGGGTTTCCCTTCATTTGAAAATGGGGGGAATCGACCACCTGGAGATACACAGACTTCGCCTGTTTTACCTGCACCAGTCCAACAATTAATGAGTCCAAAATATCCAGTATAAGCACCCCAGTCAACAATAAAGTATGCAGTATATGTCTCTTTCAATTATAATAGGGGAGAAAGTATGCAGTATAAGTCTCTTTCAATTATAATACGGGAGAAATAGCTAAAACCTAAGAGTAAGTCATTTTGAGCATGTAATCACTTCAGATCAGAGCATATCCACATTCAAAGTTTATGTTCTGGTTAGTTTGGCAGAATATCATAAACTTCTTAGATTTTTTGTTATATATTGAGGCAGTTCTAAGAGCTGAGAGACAGACAGCTACTGGTGTAAATTTTTATTCATGATCATTCTTACCTAATAGCCTTTATTACCTTCAGATAATGATTTTCCACCTTTAAAAATCAAAACATCATAATAATACTGCAGTTTTTCATATAAACTTCTCCTTAACCAGATAATTATCACCTCCCTAGTGTTATATCATTTTTCGCAAACAGAGAAAAGTAGCCCAAGGATTTTTTACTTCCTTCTGAACATGAACGTGATTACAGAAGCTGAGAAAACACACTGGGTGTCTCTTAGTTCTCGGGTTTAGGACTTGGGATGCTTTCCATGCTGATACTGCATTTGGCAAAAGAACGATCTTTGTCCACATCTGACGTCTGAATTTAATACTAAATAAATCTTATACACGATCAATCAAAGAAGTATTAGCTTTGAATGGATGTGCCATCTTGGCACTACCTTTGTGTAGCTTCACACTCAGAGCTGTGAATAATGTGTACCTACCTTATCAGTTATATGTGGACACTTCTGAATAAATATATGACAAACAAGCAACTGCTGATATGGTGCAAATTAGGATGTGACAGGTCACTTATCAAGTTTTCATAACAGAAATTTCGAAACATACGTATTGTATAGCAAATAGATAGATCAGATTTCAGAAAATTCTGGGCAAAAATTCAAACATGAATCCATGTGGAGATAATAGACATCCTGTACACCTAATGATTATTCAATAATAACATATTCAGAAACTCAACATGCTATCTTCTCAACATGTAGTACAAAATGCTTAATTCAAATTATTTCCATCATCATTGCTTTCTAATATGTTGAATGTCTTAAAACACTGGAAGTTAAAACTTCATTACATCTGTTTGTCCCTCGTTTTCTTTTTTATGTTGATGCAGCAACTAATTATCAACAGAACCAAACACAACATGAGTTAACCTCACCCATAATATAAATCATGGATCTATTAATTCTCCATTCCAAAACACGGATATCGAATTTCATTATCCAGATCAAGGAAACCGAAAGGAACTCTTCACACATCACATGAATGCTTAGCTGCTTTGGAATCTGAACTCTTTTTTGGTAATTGCATCACCAAAAATACATAGTTTCATTTCATACAGTTCTAAATACATACGCAACCCAGACATTTCCCCGAGTACGAAACTTAAAGCAATTCCAAGATATCGATAACAAAGTAACTAAAATAAGGGCTTTTCTTTGTGAAATGCCCCCTTCTTCTCTACGGTCAATTAAGTTCTGCAGAGATCGAAAATGCAAATTCCAGAAGAAAAGGTCGTGATTCAAGTGAAAGTGATTGAAATCCAAACAGAAGAAGATGTAGAAAGCGGTAGAACGACTCACCATAGGCGCATAGGAGCAAAGAATTGATAGAGATAAAGGTGAGCAACAAGAAGATGCAGTAATGGCAGATTCTCCTCATTCCTCGATTATTCGTTGTCGTCAACTTAAATCACTCACTATTCAGGCATTAAATAGAAATTAGCTTTCCTCCTAAAATCCCATTCAAAGTTTCTAACCCCTCGTCTGGGTTTCTTTCTTCCTATTTTTCGTTTGTTATATTTCCTTACATACTTCAAACAATTTAATTTT
The DNA here is from genome assembly GCA_028654395.1 of Scutellaria barbata. Classification (NCBI taxonomy): domain Eukaryota; kingdom Viridiplantae; phylum Streptophyta; class Magnoliopsida; order Lamiales; family Lamiaceae; genus Scutellaria; species Scutellaria barbata. The sequence goes on along the minus strand of CM053646.1, from coordinate 4,220,264 downwards.
TCTAGAATTTAGTTTCAATTTTTTGAAACTCGATTAAGCAAGGGTTGCAATTTTACAAAGCGTGATTGATAATGTGTGACCAAAAAAGTTTTTGTATGTAAAATGTAGAATTTTAATAGTTTGAATTAATCATTTTTTTTAGGTATCCTGTCCTTTACTTTGATGATTATTTATTTCTCAGTGATACTAAACACATTTAAAAAAAAAAAAAAGATTTAATCCAATTCTGCCATATGAACTATGGTGAACTATGTTCATCCTCACGCTATAGGTTTTTCTAAATTTTATTTGCTTATTTATTTTAACATTGAGATAATATTTATTTACATTAATAGTACATCTATATGGATCTTGAAAATTTTATGTTTGTTTTGAAATTTCATAAAATGAGATTATAGTTAAAATGTTATTTTGAAAATTGTAGAAATATTAGATGTCATTTATTAAAATTTATATAAATAATGAAAAAAAGTAGAAATTTTTGTTACGAATTGTAGAATGAATAGGCTATGTTTTGGGTTTTATTATTGTTAGGAACTCTCTAGAATCACTCGCACCCTATGCTACTCAATTTCATTTATTTCTCATCTACCAATTTTAAATCCAAGATCAGCCCACCGTCGCACCACAGGCCCACAGCTACATCTTTCATGAATTATTATTATTATTATTATTTTTTTAAACATCATGAAATCACTTCAAATCTTAGAAAGTCGCTTATTTTTAGTCAATTAAAAAAAATGTTTATTCTGTTTTTTTTCTTTTTTAATTTTATTCTTTTCTTTTTTGATCAATTATGTAATTAGTATAAGATAAAATGATACCAACTAAGAATAAGAGGGACTTAGGAAAATGATGTGAAACAATTTTGTTGCACATCATGCTGAATAATATAATCCAAATTTGAATGTTACAAACCACGTAAATGGTACATTTTGATACAAACATGAATAAAAGAATACTTATATTTAATTATTAAAAGATGAATATTAAATTGTAGCTATGCGAAAATCAGGAGTAGAAATTGGTTACGACCCAGGCTTCACATATGAATTTATAAAAAAGAAATTTGTTTATATTTTATTAGACTCGTCTCACCCTAATATCATATAAGTTCTTTTTAAGTCCACAGGTATATTAACATATTTGATAAACTAAAAGTTTATCAAGTGATATACTATTTTTTGGATATGCAGATTAGATTTGATATGCGAGACACAGAGATATATAGAAAATCCAAAACACCATAAAAACCTTTATACAAAAAAGCAAAGCAGGGAGGCAGAGCTACAGGACTTGGTAAACTCAACAGCAGCCACAAACACTAACACTGGAAGCTTAATTAAAGAAATGCTACAAAGATGTTACACATATACAAACCTAGTTACACTACATCAGCGTCCTCCACTAAGCTAGCACAAAATCCCGATTAGGAGAGCATCTCAGGCATTGGTTGTTCATATCTCACAGGTCAAAAGGAGGAGGAGGGCTCCTGGGTCCGACTCCACTTGCCTTCTCAAAAGAAAACGATCCCGATCTCCGCTTGAACCGATATGCTTCTCTTCCTCCCCCGCCTGATCATCCACAACACAATAATGAGCTCACGATTTAACAAGATGATATACACATGACATCCACAAAGATAGACACTCTACTGTACAACGATGGACATCGGTAATGCACACCATATGCATAGGAAGAAAACGAAAAATTGATGATTTTAACCGAATTGATTATACACAAAAGATTTCCACAAATGTCCATCTCAAAGCTCCACTAACTAAAGTAAAAATAGTTGTACCTAACTCAACTCCCCCACCCACACGCATAAAGTTTGGAGCCCGCTCTGGGGGACAAGATGACCTATTTACCCTCCTTGTGTCCCGTGGATTCTTCTAGACGAGGGAAACCATTCTACTGTGTAGCAATTCTTATATATATAAAAAAATATTATCCAAAAGCTTACCGGCGAAAGGAGATACCGGTGTAGTGCTGCCGGCAGGCGAAACAGGCGGCGAGTCTTTCGGATTCGCTAGCGGCGGCTTTACGATCATTATGCTTCTCGTCACTTTCGTTGCATCCTCCGTACCGTCTTCTCCGAACGATCTTCCATTGTTCGCAACTTCAGATTCTGCTACATTTAGCAAGTTAATGAGAAAAGTGACTAAACTTAAATTGGAATTAATGTTGGCATGGATTATCAACAAACCTCAGTACAATATTCGACTTCATTAATACTCGAACATAAAATGATCAATACAATAACTTTTTTACAGTACTCGACTAATTTCCATAAACCCTAAATTGAATGATTGGGCGACTACGATTAAAAATCGCACAGTAATAATCGAGCAAATTATTAATTAAACCAGCCGGACGACAATGATCAATAGATGATTCAAAATATTTTAGCAGAATTCTTAAACAAAATCATAATTAAGTTGATTAATAATCCGGCGTAAGATAGCAAGAGCTGCGTACCCTTGCCGGAATTTGATCGGAAGCTAAACGTGTTGTGTTTTCTCAGTTTCCCGAGGCCGCTATCGGGCCGGGGTCCGGCGAGGGTATCATCCCAGAGGTGGTCAAGCAACCCCATAGCACAGTTTAAGAGAGCTGGCGCAGGTTAGCGATTACGGCGCAAGATGAGCAAGCAGTGATCGTAACTAGTGTTTGGCCGTCTACTACACCGAGGCTGGAACCGGTATTTAAAATGGTGTAGGCGTTAAACGTCGAGCAGTTTTTTGGATTGAGACGAGACGCGAACCGTCGGATCAGATCTGGGGGACAGGATGTTGAGGTGGACGGTCGATCGATAAGCACGTGAGGAGTAGATAAGATCGATGAAGGATAGTAAGTTTCAAATGAGAGACTTCAACGTGTCGGTACTCGGTAGGAACCGATGAAGCAGGTCACGTGACAGGCCGTGGACCATGCAAAAAGTCATATTTGTTCCATACTGTTAAAACTGTCACCTCTAATATTAAGAAAGAGCTAGCACTGGCGTTCTAATATATGGTTGGGTAGTTAAAATACTAACATTTAAATAAGAGATTACTTTTTTTATATAATTTTGTAATTTTTTTTATCATAAATTAGAAGATATTATAAGTTTTTATTTTAAAAAAACAAAGTCAGTTCTGTATCGAAATTTACACTATATATATATATATATATCTATCTTTTTATAGATTATACGATATTAAATTTTAGTAGTGTTGATTTCATAAGTTACATATATCATATTATTGAATCACATTGTTTTTTATAGGTTACACCACATCATCCGCTGAGATTAAATAATTGATTAATCGATAGAAAATCGATTTTTTTACTTTTAGTACAAGAAAAATTTGTTAACTTTTTTGATTTGTGGTAGAAAAATAATAAAAATATCATTTGTAGTAAAAAAAAAATCTCTTGGATAAAATGTGGTATTTTAAAGTATTATTCTACAAACATATTGATGTAATAAATACTTTTGATCTGTTGAAAATTCTAAAATTAATTAATTATTCCACATCAAATTGGGAAATAGATTAATATATTGTCATGATGGATATATGGTTATTTATCGTTAATAGAGGACCCAAATCATGTGATGCTAATATATAATTGTGTTTTTATTGAGCTTGAAAGACATGGAAGAAAAACGGATAATGAATATTATAAAACTTGCATGACTTAAGTTTAAATTATGATCATCACACAATCAGTATATTTATAAAGATGAGATATCTTTTGAGTTATAAGACCCTTGATAATGTAATATAAATTAATTTGAAATAATTTATTTGGTTTTAAGTTTTAAAAATAGACGGTTTCATAGAAGAGTTGGATTTTCCTTGTGTACCTAAATCCTAACAACTTTTACTACAGTAGTTATATTATCTGGAGATATTTTCTGAACATGATTAATTTTGGCTAAAGAAAACATGGAATTGTAACATAGTTGATTTACTCGAGGAGATTTATGTAAGTTCACATTAATTGATCGGAATTATGAATTAAATTATAAAATAAGATGTAGATATTTGTTTGATTTTTCAACAGAACTTGAAGAAGCTCATTTATTGCAGTGAACTTAGAGGATCAAGTAGCCGCCATGGCGCCCACTTCAATAATTGATTTGGGATGTTTCCCAATTTTCAATCCACCCAAAATACCACTATTACTTAATTTAATTTGATTAAGTTAAGAAACCAATGGTTAGTATATGATCACTTAATAATAATATAATAATACGCATTACTAGTTCAATCTTTGGATTGTTTGAGGTTCACCAATTTGAAGGACTCATCATTAATATCAAAAGCCACTATTCAGTTCTGAAACCACAAAATGTGTTTGTCTCTTTCATATATTTCAATTAAATCCAACATTATCAAAATGATTAACTCATCCCCCAGGGCTCCACCCCCCTGTTTTTGAATGAGTTTTAACTCAGTATTTATACATTATCTTGACATATAACAAATCTAAAAAACTATTTCGAATATAAATCGAATTCCTATTTTATAATCCTTAAAAATATTTGGATTATCCAACTCTAAATCACTGTCCAACATTTTGTAGTGATACAATAATGTCATTTTCAGATCTTTAAAGCTTTTGCAAAAGCAGTGTGGAGATCAAACTGACTTTAGTTTGAACGATATCGTCTTCTTATTTGATAAGGTATGTTACATATATATTTTTTTAATGTTTATTATGATCCATATAAAACCTTCAATGATAATTGAGTGGGTTTAATTAATTGAGATTGTTTTACAAATGTAATTCAATAAGATTGATCCCACTATCAATAAATAAAATTTATTTTTACAAACTAATATATGTGGTGGTAAATTGGAATAGAGCATCTCATAGAATTGGTTCTGCATGGATATACATCAAAATCTTGTATATGGGACAAAATATTCCATCAATTGAGAGACTATCAAGGGCCAAGGGGTGATGTGTAAAAAAGAAAATTTTAGATTCAGATGTTAACGTGTGGGAAAAAAAAGGGGATGACTTTGAAAAATGTATAGACTTTTTGAAAGAGAAAAGGCAATTAACCAAAATTCCAAAAAAATAAAGATTTATTATTATTATTATTATTATTTTCTGAAATCAGACCGATTTAAAATTACAAATCCTTTGTTTTTTTTTTTTTCTGTATTGCTGAATATAATTTTTTTTTTAAATTTCCAGTTGCTATTTAAATAATATAATAGAAGGCTGGGCAATGCAGAAAAAGTTTGGATCCACTTGATTGGGTCGGGCTGGGCTTACCTTATTTAGTTTTAAGGCCTTCGCTCGTTCGAGACCACACATATTCAGCAAGCTTTATATCATTTAGATAGAAAAAACTAAAAAATAATTATTTAAATCTTTAAAACTATAAAGAACAAATCCAAACTTTTTTTTTTTTTTTTTTTGCTTTCTGCACTGAGATTTAATAAATATATTATTAATCTAGTATTAGACACTTTAACATGAGCTTATGGGCTCAATTGCACAAACAATCACTCAATCATGTTATTTGTGTCAAATTATTAGGTATCAAATAATAAATTGGGTCTTGTACTAAATTTAGATACTAAAATTTTACTTGTAACAACTAAGTACCGAACATTAGTCAAAATTGGAAACTCATACTTTTTCCATCTCAAGTTGTACCCAGTGCCATTTTGATAAAATTAAGCAAAATGATATAGTAAACATTAATAAAAACCAAAAATAGAAAGAAAAAAAAAATTTCTTACTGTCATATAGGATAAAATTGTATAAAACTCAATGTTGTTTCTAAATAAGTCTTGTGTCTAAATTTAATGTTGGAAAACTCAAAGAAGCTTTTTAATTGAACCTTCTAAAATGCTCTTCTAACAAATTTAGGATGATGGATTTGTGAATGAATGAAGATTACTTTAAACAAACAGTAAAACAGTACCTTTTTTTTTTTTTTTTCTTTTCTTATTTGGGCAATGAAGTATATTTTGTGAAAAAAGAAAAAGTGAAATTAAAATAAAAAGAATTATGAAAGGGAGATATTAAATAAGAAAGATAGTAATAAGAGTAATGAGTAAGTGGCGCACAACACGCAAAGCAGCATATAATTCTTACACACCTTTTTCACTGCTCCGTCATTTCTCTTTCCAAGTCAAAATTTGCTATCACCATTCTCTTACTTTTAACCCATATGCATCTAATATCAACTTACCCAAATTCATTTAATTTCCACTATCTTTAATTCCACATTATTTCATTTTATAAACTATAGTATTTATAAAGTTAAGCGAAAATTAATTACATTTTTGATCATCTAATTGGCGATTGAGAATTCAATTTCTCGTGGTTTGATATACCAACTTTACGTAAGTTAGATTTATTTTGGTACCATAACTTGGTATAGCAGGTAATGCTTACTAGTGCTTATTTGACTCAAAGTCTGTTAAATTGACTTGGATTTTTCCCTTTGGAATTAAAAAATAAAATAAAAAATTAACTTCATCAAGAAAAATAGGAAAATTACAATTAAAATATTAAAAACCATTTGAGAAAACTGACAATTTATGTAACAAACATTAAGTAACAAAGAAAATCTGAACATATTTAAAAAATCTAATAATGAAAAAATTAAATCTAAATATGTTTAAACAAATGTAGAAATTTATAAAATAAAATTTGAGTATTAATAATTAACTGAAAATTAATTAAAATCAAATCAAAAAACTATCAAAAAATCTGATAATTATTTTTGAATCATTTGGTTCGTGATATAATTTGAAAGTTTCAAGTTACAATGTATGTAGAATTATATTAAGTAACTACTAATTAGATGAATAAGTTAATTCAATAAAAGATTACTATTGTATAATCATTGAATCGAAATGTAATTAATTTATAAAAACAAATACATAATTAGCGATCAATAAAATGCAAAAGTAACTCTTTAATCCAAAGATAAATGTGCTTAATTGAGATAAATTTAGAGTTGGTCTCCTATGCAACTGGTACACATTGCAATCGGGTTAATTCGTTGATCTTTATATTATATTAATATCACATTTATGTTATATTGATACGATTTACAAATATTATAACCTTATTAACACATAGGAACATGTACCGAACTGAATCGATTTAAAATATACGAATTTATGTTCATACAACTAGTGCCTAAAAGTTTCGCTATATTTGGCCAAAAAAAATCATGACATAAAAAAATGTATTTGAAATTCAACTAACAGAATGATCGCATTGCTAGAAATTATTTCTACATATCGTAAAAATAATTCACTCGTTGACTCTCAGTAAAATTTATGTCATTTTCACGAATAAGTGGAACTCTAAACATCTCAGCTAGGTACTATATCTAGTGCCCATTTCCTCTCCTTCTTGTTATTTGTTACACGGACACAGTCAATGCTCTAATTTGTGCAAAACGACTTTGAGTGTAAATCTTTTATTTCATACAGTCTTGTTTCGTTTCATATTACAAAATAAATTATAAGAGAGTAACATAATGACCACTATTTATGGAATTGAACTAATTTTCGACTTTTGCCATGCTATCCACTTTAATTCTAGATCTGGTGTTGAATTACAGTTGTTTAGAGTACAATTCATATGGGTGTCACTTCTCATGTTATCAATGCACATGTGACGTGTTTTGTTACCTATGGAAGAGTTGATTTTATATCTCATTTGTGGGAGAGAGTTTTCTACTCGATGTCTGTAACTCGACAAATTTATTTAGTTTTGAATAGATTTATAACTGTGGATTTCTTGTGAGATCGTTTTACGGATTTAATTTCGTGAGATGAATCAACTCGCAATTCACACTTTATAAATCACATTTGGTTTGTGGTTAACTCACAATTCATACTTATATGCTACGACTTCAGTTATAAATTGAACTTTTTAAAATCAAATTAAGTTGAAGGTTTTGAGTGTGATCAGTAGTTTCCATAATTAGCATACTACTAAGAATAGTTGAACATGTGTTTTATACGACTTTTTCAAATTAAGTCTCCTTTGGTAGTACAAGTAGTCATCATACAAATTGAGTGCTGATTTGCAGATCTAATCATTATTTGTTTTGTTTAGTGCCTCTCTTTTAGTTCTTGTCTTTGTGTTTTCTTTCTTCCCCCTTGTTCTTTATTGGGGATGGAGAGCTGCCTTGCGTCATTCTCTTGGAAGATGTAATTAACTACACTCTCATCTTTTGATTAATAATAATCATGTTGTTGGTGGTGTAGAGAACAATACAATTAATACTAGTTCGAATTTTTTTTAAAAAAAAACTTACTCTATTAATTTAATTTTTAGTTTAACATGAGTTTAATTATAGTGATAATGACTAGAAATAGCCAAAGAAAAAAAAAAATCAAACTAGCCAATTCATAATTAAGAAATACATTTTTTTAACAAAAAAAAAAAAAAGGTATTATATATGTGTGCTTCATGCCGCATAGGTCAAGCGGGTTGTGCCACATGACTCGTGCTGTGTGGTTTGTGCACAGATCGTATGGTCGTGTCATGAGATGAGTCCATATCTATCATATTTATGTGTTATGTAATGATTAAGACTTATTTTATTGAGAATATTTTGGTTAATTTAACTGGAAAAAATAAAAAAACTATTTTGTTGTGTTTTGTTAAAAAAAATTCTTACTAGTATTTGTGTATCGCACATCTGATAAACTAACTATACTTATAATCAAATTGTTTTTAATCTTTATGATACTTTTCAAATTACTAATTGATTAGAATTGAGGAAGTAATATCCGACTATATAGTTGTCCACTTGTCGAGATTGTATGTTCCAAATGTAACTCAAACAAACACACCACGACGATGATGATTGTCTCTAAAAGGCATGAATGGAGAAGCTAATTTAAGTGGCAAAAATCATATCTAACGCTTATAACTTCAATTAGAAATTAAGATATTCGATGAAAGCAATTAAAAATTTCAGATTTATTTTATAGCGATTCAAATTAAACAAATAATATTTCATTACATTATTCACATCAAATATATATTTTTCAACACAGTGCAACCCAGACACATAGAGACCCCATGTATCCTCGAATCAAAGATATATTGGATATTTTCTTGACCACGATTTTTTTGTTGAGAATTGAATTAAGATTGCTGTTACACTAATTTTAGGGAAAAAAGAGAACAACTTATAGCTGTTCAAAGTTAGAGTAAATTATACTTCATCATTTTTAAAGGTTGCACAAGATTTGGCCCATAATTATATATTAATGCGCTTTATATCACTGTTCACAATCATATTTGATTATTTTCTGTTCTTACTTTCACAAGTTTTACAATGATTTTTCTCTATCTTTCTCTCTCAAGAATATAGTTTTTGCTCATAAAATATATTATATTTGACCAATTATATTCCAAATTGCTCACACATGTTAATGCCGTTATCATATTGTGTCATATCATAAATAATATAGAAGTCAATTATCCTATCAAAATTCTATAGATATGATTTTTATATTAGTAATGGACATAGTATTGTGTTCACAGTATATAGGTAAATACTATTGCAATTTTATATATGCCCAACAATATTACTTATTTGTAATTTATATATTATGTAGACACTTAAAAAAAAAAAATATATATATATATATATATATATATAATTTAAATAATCATTTTATTATGTCCAGTTACATTAAGATTTATAATATAAGTAACTTCTTTTTCTTCATGTAAGCTTGTAAAGTACTCATGCAGTCAAACCTCATTGTTCATATATTTTGAGTAATGCCAACACTTCTATTTTAGCCATATAAATGGAAAAATTTGGTAGAATGTTTTGATTAAAAATATAAATGGTTGTCAGTGTGTTTTATTCTGGGTAGAGTGAGACCTCCATAAAATTATATGAATTATTAAAATCGAAACAAACATGGTTTTATATATATATATATATATTAACTAATTAAGTAAATATAGGAACATATATTTCAGTGTTAACTGTGAGTGAAATATATACATGAGCAATTGAAGTCCAAATTGAATGAAAAGTAAGAAAGACACTATAGTACTCCAAATTAAATAAAAGAAAGGAAAATACACTATTTATAGTACTCGAAAATTAAATAAAAAGATAGGGAAAGGAGTGTCTCATCATTCCAAAGAAAAGTGGCTTTTCATTAATTTCTTTCTTTGCTTGCATTCGATTATCTAACTCAATTGCGGTGTTAATGAAAACTTGAAGAAAAAAAAAAAAAAGGGGAGAGATTGCATGGGCCAAATACACGGCAAAGACTTGTGTTCTTTCTCTTTCTTCACACCTAGTCCAATTATCAATTGCTATATTGAAAATCTATCAACACACGCACATATAAATATATATTACTTGTTTGCTTTTCCTTCCATGATGATGAGTCTTTAAAGAATGCCCACTCCAAGACTCCAAAGCTTTTAACTCTCCCTCTCTCTCTCTCCACCTCCTCTATAAATAGACTTGCTATACCCTCCTCATTTTGGTGTCAAATATATGCTAGTTGTTGTGTGTTACATATCTCACAATTCCTATTTTGCGGTGGGTTGTAATGGGTGTGTAGCTCTCGTTGGAGAAGCAGGGCACGTGCAAATTCTAGACGAACATGGTCTCGTGTTCTTGTATTGAATTTGCACGTGTTCTCCTTCTCCAACAAGGGTTCCTCACCCCTCTTCTGATTTCATCTTTCTCATCCCCATGTACCATAGGTGAGTTTTCCACTCACTACCAAACTTGCATTCTCTCTCTCTCTCATCTCTCTCTCTCTTGGATGTAGTAGCTAGACAACTTATCTGTCAGGAATTATGAGAAAATGAGAAGTACAGCTGGGGTGGGGGTGGGGGTGGGGGGTCCATGTGGATCAAGAGACAGCAAGCAACTATGTATACCTGCAGTTTCTGCAAGCATATATCTGCCAGCTGAGATATATATATATATATATGTGTGTATATATATATATATCATAACATTATTCTTGTAGCAGAACTCAGTAGTTCATTCCAATCTAAATTCTGAATTTTCTTTAATTCTTACTTGGCCAGATTTGGATGTATTGGATGCAATCTTTGGGAGAGTTTAATTTGCATGACAACAGGATCCTTTTTGGGTCCTGTTGCAACGTGGCCATATCTCAATTTAATTTATTAATTGCAATTAATATATGCATAAATAATATAGACATAAGATATAGTAGGCTACTAGCTAGTATACAGTGGTACAATAAATCATGCATTAAATAAGATGAAAATTTAAATAATGTCATAACAAGGCAATTCTCCAATTCTAAAAGTTGATACAATGTTATATTTTTTCCAAGAATAACTAAAGAGAGTTAGTAAATTAACTGGGCTATGACGTTAGTGTTAGCACTACAACTGACAATTTTAGGTAGCTGCCATTGAATTTTCAAAAACATTAAATTCTTTGATACCTAACTGCTTTTAGTTTTTTATTTGTTTTGACAATTGTAGTTAATTCTATTTGTACTCTATCTCGTTGGTCAGTGTCTAATAATAGGTAATTGTTTTTTTTACTCTTGTCAATTTAAGGTAATAAAGATAGATTAATAATCAATTTAAGGTTTAAAAGATACAAAAGAATTGATTAAGGGCCTTAAAGTTAAAACGATCACTGAAAAACGATCCACAAAAGTAAGGTCACGATTAAATCTTAAATTTTTTTATTTATTTTATTATATATGTATTCAATATATTCTCTATTTTTTTCATAATCTACATGAAATTCACTAACCATATTTTGGAATTATCATTTTCATCTACATATTCATTCATTATTAGTATATTATTTCACAAAAAAAATTATTATATATATATATATATATATTAAAAAATTCGGTCAAAATTACTCTTAGATTTTGTTTAAATATAGAGATTTCAAGAGAGAGATTTTGACTAATAAATTCATGATGTTTTCAATATTAGGTCATTGGAATTTCAAAATGGGATCATGACAAGGGGCAACGGCAACACGCAACTGTCATATTTTATAAACTTATTTTCCTTTGCAGAAATTATAATTTTATTGTGTTATATATGGAGCTTTTTATATAAAAGGAAATTTCCATATATATGTTGTTCATTCCATAAAACAGATTTCAACGTCATAATTTATGTTTTTATATGAAGCATTTAAAATAATCTTCTATTACTATAATGTTGTTAATAATTTATTTATTGAATATTAAATATTTACAAATAACTCTCAAGGTGTTGTGTTCTTTCCCTACGTATAGCATATTAAATATGAAAGTGACCAATTTCTACAATTATACGAACAGAGAAGTAAGTATTCAATCTTCTTAAACCATAAGTTGATTTGTATTGTTCATACATATTACATATTTTGAAAATAAAGTTTTTTCTTTGGATGTGGAAAAAATTGTAGGTGGGTAGTAATTCATCCGATTCAAAATTAGCGTGATTATTAAAGTTAAATTTTATTACAAATTAAATATATTTTCAACTAACCACATGGATATTTTCAATATTGTTTAAAATCATTTTTGATGTTTTTATTTTATGTTAATTTTTTTAGAACTACACATATTTTGAATCAGGGTAGTATAAAATAAAAAAAATAAAATTACAGATTTAAAATAAATGAAAAAAGGAAAGAGAGAAATAAATCTGCATCTCTCTAGCTGGGTTTCCCCCTTTGACAAGTAATATCCATCTTCAGAGCTACCGCATAACTCGCGTGCAGTACGGACGATTCTTGGTAAAAACACCATATCATACCACTCTCTCTCTCTCTCTAATTACCATTACCATTAGGTAGTGAGAAAGAGAAAGAGAGAGACTCTGAAAGAATTGAATTGAAGGTAGGTAATTAATTAGTATGGGGAGAGTGAAGTTAGGACTTAAGAAGAAGGGTGTAAAGGAGTGGGGCCAATGAAATGGGGGGATGAAGTTTAGTGCCATAGAAAGTGGGGGATTTTGCAGAGTGCAGTGTTTAACCAGCCATGTTGTCGGGAATTGAAATGTGACCCCAACTCAGATACAATTTGCAGAGAGAAGAAAGAGATTTTATGTATAGTGCAAGCAAGAAATGGCGTAATGATGAGGGAAGAAATTGAGTGTAAATGGAGAGACAAGATAAAATGGAATATGCACCTCTCTCTCTCTCTCTCTCTCTCTCTCTCCAGGGGCACTGTCTGTGTTGTGTTTCTGGAGAAGGTACCTTCATTTCTACACGCAATGCACACACTTCCATACTCCATCCCTCTCTCTCTCTCTCTCTAATATGTAATAATATGACCCCTTTCTCCTTGATTTTTACATGCCTTGGACCTGTTCTTTTTCACCCCTTGTTCCCTCTTAATTTGGCACACGCCATATGTTTCACCAAATAATTTAATTTTCATTTTTCTTTTTCTTTTTTAATTGTTTGATATTATTGAAAATTGTGATAAGGATATGTTGTGGATTTATTTTTATGTTTTATTGCCAATAATCGTAATTTTATTTAATATAAAAAAATTAATATTTATCATTTTAACAATAATACCAAAAAAATAAAAATAAAAACTTTTACAACAGAATCCAGCCTATGCACAAAATATTGTGAAAATGAGTATGAGTATGCCTTTGTGAAACAGGGAAAATACGTAATTGGTACATGTACATTATAACCGGATTATTACGTATTTAACCTTTCATTCTCTTTGATTTAATTTTATGAGGTCTGTTGGTCTATAATTCACTACTCACAAAATACAAACTGACTTTTGAAATGGATTTACATTATAGATAACAAATCCGTTTTACGAAAATATATTCATAAAACTTTACACATAACTTTTTATAATTTATGATACATTCCTCTGTAAGATCATCTTACAGATAATTATTCGTAGGTTAAAGTCTCATCAACAAAATCAGTTTGCAATCAACATAGCCATTAAGCGTATTAATTTTTCACTTTAAAATTATTGTTTTTACTAAAAAACTAAAAATAAAATAATGTTAAAACATTTTTTTTTCTCATTTAAAAAGCATACTGTTTCACTGAAAAGTTTGTTTAAAAAAACAGAAATACAAATTATACTTTTCAAATATCCCAATTTTTTTGCATTAAAAAACTCATTGAAACATTTAAAAAATGTTACTTTAATAGAAATCGACTTTCTATCTAAAGCCTGGATCCTTTACTCATACTAAAATGTAATAATTTTGACATAAAAAATTATTATTTTATAGCATCAATTTTCAAAGAGATACAATAAGTAATATTTTTGAAATATAAAATTATAATTAAACAAAAGTATATGTTGAATCTTAATACGAAGAAAACAAAGAGAGTAACTCAATAATAAATGTTGTATATCTAGAGATATTCGAGAGTTTGTAATTTAATTTTTATAAAGTCTTTCACATGTTAGTTTAAATAGTTAGATGGTACAATTTCTCATTAAATATTATATTTAATATTCATACACTAAATAGTTAGATGGTACAATTTCTCATTAAATATTATATTTAATATTCTAAGTGTATGATTGTATTATTACAAATACAAACCTTGCAGTGCATAAGTGGCTAACTAATTTTAAATAAAAGCGTAAAAAAAATAATCCCAAATACTATATTTCCTTAACAAGGATATACACAGTCAATTTCATTTTAAGTTGGAATTTAGGAATTCCAGTTTATTTCTTCTAACCCATCAATGGAATGAAACTCAAGCCCCCCTCCATTTAATTCAATAATAAACTATATTTGTAAAACATAATACTATGAATAGTATTTTTCAACTTTAATTTTATTTTTATTCAAACAACAAAAAACTTTAATTTTGTTTTTTTGTTTAATATTTTATATTATAAATTGTAAATTTTTTTTTTAGATTCAACCTTTTATTTTTAATTTATCTAAAATATTTTTTTTTAGTTTAGTATAACAGTTCTGCTTACTCACCATGAAAATATTATTATAATAATTTATACCCACTATTAAAATATAACATATTTAATAATTTCACATTTCATAATTTAACAAAACGCATCTGTCAATTCTCTTTCTAGATTTCGATATAATTATCTCATTAGACCATGTTTATTAGTAGGTTACATGACATGGTCATCAATATTATAATATTAAAAAAAAAAAAAAAAAAGAATGCTAAGATGTTGCACAATCGGGGTGCTCAACCAACCGGTTTGTGCTCCTCTTTTTTAATAGTTTCATTATCCACAATATTGCCACATGGCATAGATATTGTCATGTAGCATATTGTGATTCGTTCATTTAATTTTATTTATATCTTTTACACACTTAAATATTTATTAAAAAAAATATCAAAATTCATGAAATTTTTTTCTCTATAAATAGAGACTAATATTGATATATTTTGAATCACAATCACAAATTATCTATTTTGTGCATTATCTTTCCTAAGCTCTCATAATTTATATCATATTCTACTTTTTTTTTTCTAATTTATATCACTGCTCTGAAAAACGACTTGATCGAACATATATGGCAAAAATTTGGCACCGATAATTAAATATGCAATTTTCATCTTTTGCGTTGTTTTTTACTTATCAGTTTGTAGCTTAACTTATGTAATAATAATTTTGTATTTCAATTCTTGTAATTTTATTTTTGTTATTGAGATTGTAACTTATTTTAAGTTGGTCATATTTATTTTTAATTACGAATTTGGAATATTATATAATTTAATATGTTTTGTATATAATTCAAATAATAAAAAATTGATTATAAAAAATATATATGTAATTATTAAATCATTAAATTAATAATTATTATAGGTTGGGTTGATGTTATTGATAAAGTGTGAAAATTGTAAAAGTTGGGTTGTGTTGTAGGTTGTGTATGTGGAGGAGAGAGAAAATAATTTTTTATTAAAAGGTTGGGTTGGATGGGGTTGTTGATAAACATAGTCTTAAGATCGAGATTCTACTAGCTCCCTCTATCGAATATTGAGACACGATTCGGACTCCCATGAAGATGGCACTGGAAATAATAAGATCATTACACATCATATTAAGAATTGTTTACGATAAATATTTTAATATTTCCGTTTAATATAATCATAATGAAAGAAATAATTTAAAATTAAACATAAAGCATAATAAAGCACGTCAAAAATTAGTCGTTGCACTTTCCAATTTTCCATATTAATTAACAAACGTGGCCAAATAAAGCGGAAAAGAAAAGGGAAAGATCTATTACAAAAAAGAAAAAGGAAAGAACTATTATAAAAGTAAATTATAAATTCTTCAACTGGGCAAAAATTGCCAACCCTAAATTACTAAAACCTCGGTCAAATTTCAGAATCATACTAAACCCCCGCTCTCCCCTCTGAGGCGATCCGCCGCCATTTCACCGCCCATCTGCGCCCCACTCCGGATAGTGGCCGCTTGAAATTAATGATAGGTGTGTCGTCCTCGCATAAAAAACCACCTCGGATAATACCTCTGCGATGGACGGCACGCCGATCATCAGTTTCACACGGTTTGTAGCTGCGGGCATAATCAATTAGTCCTTTTCTGTTCTCATGTTTATTTTCTTCTATTTCTTGTTTTATATTTTTTTTTAATTACTGTGTTTTGGTTCTGTAATAGTAATGAGTATCCTTAAACAATCACAAAGATTCAAGAAGTAACTCCAAGATTGTGTTTCATGTACTTTATCTGTGCAATATGAAAAACCGTGTGTATTACATATTTTTACCTAGGGTTTTAATTTATATTATTTCCATTTTTTTATATCAGGCCGCATAATTTATTTTCAGATGGTAAGTTTTAAGGTTTCTTATTTGCCTTTTTCGTTTGGTAATATTTGTTTCTTAAAAAAAATTAAAATAAATATATATTTTAATCATTGTGCTGTTGCCGCTATCGCTTCTAAAAACTGCACAAGGGCATCAAATGGTAAGTTTTCTCTCATCGTTGCGGTTGATCTGTAGTCCGTTTAGATTATTGCTGAAAAAGAAGAAGAAAGTGGTAGAAAGAAAAGAATAAGATGATAAGTTTGACCTGTTTTTAGTTGAAACTTGGACATGTTCATGGTCACTACATATTTAATTCTGTTTGGCAATGATATTTGACTGTGGGACTACTTGAATACTGGCTGAAAAAAATTATCATTTGGGTAAAATATCACTATGGTTATAGTTGAGCCCCCATGTTTTTCGTCAACATCTGATTGGATTTTATGTGTTTACTTATACTCTCTTCCATGCGATGGTTATTTGTGACGAGTTAGTGGAGCTGAAAAATGGGGAAAAGTATAATGGGCATTTTGTGAATTGTGATACTTGGATGAATATTCTGTGCAAAGGTAATTTATTTTCTGATTTTCTTCTGATTTTCTGATATGTTGTAAGTAAGGATAATTGCAGGATGGCAATAGATTTTGGAGAATGTCTGAATGCTACATCCTTGGTAATACAATTAAGTGCCTCCGAGTTCCAGATGAGGTGAGTTCACCTTTGTTGCATACCATATGAATAAACAATATGCTTTGGATTATGTACTTTTGGACTGATGCTTTGATGATCTACGAGTATTTTGTGTGATTGTGCTCTTAGTCCGAAAGGATTTGTTAGCTGGAGTATTGACTAAAAGTTAAAAGCCAAGAGAATCTGAATTGCATGGTCTACATCTTTTTTCGTGCTGTCTTACAAGATAATGCTTTTGCACAGGCAAATCAAGTGATAGCTTCTCTAGGTGATATAGATGGTAACAAGGTTATTGGCTGTTGAGATCTTCTTAAACTGAATTTATCCTCATTCTCACAGTAGAGCATGCCAAAAAGAGTTGAAATTCAGTAATTGTCTGCTGCTGATACTTATTACTGAATATTTCATATAGTACTTTTAATCGAAAAATCAATCAGATTGATTCTGTACCCTTCGTTCAATATTTATTCGACATTTTAAACTAATTCTGTGATATGAAGTCACTATTTCTAGATCAGTTTATTACCATGACTTATTGAAATGGTTGGCTCACCTACTTTGATTGCTCCTTGGATCTTCCACTCTTGCTTTCTCTGGAATGATGTATTTTAGCCAAATCAGACAAAGTTGTGCTCCAAAAGGTGTCTTCTAAAGCTTTTGCCAACTGTCATTTGGAAGCTTTCATAATTTCTGCTTTCATACAGTGGCAAAAGTCTCAACTGAGGCACCTTTTGTTGAAGCGCATCTATCTGACGATAAAGAAAAGGGATTGGTTGCCACCTGACCAGAGATCTTTTTTTCTATCTTTTAAATTTTTTCTTGGCAATGCTGTCAATGCAACCTTTATATGGGGTCTGGCTTTGATATTTTCCTTGCTTGCCTTTACTTTGCCACTGCAGTCATGTATTTTTGCTGTCTTTTTTTTTTTTCCCTTGTATTTTAATTTTCATTTAAATTTTTTTCCAGGGTATTGATAAAGTTCAAGAAGAAACTAAGAGTCGCTCAGCTATCAAATGATATCATTAATATCATTAGGTTTTTCTTAAATGCTGAATACATGTGTTGCATTACATTACAAATCAATATCACCTAGTTCTCTATATGCCTTCTTGTCGGTTGTTGATCCGACAATTGAAATCTTGTGCTGCTGTGTATTCATAAGTAATTGCTATCTTATCATGACATGAATCTGATATAAAAGTGGGTTTTGAGAGGATGATCTTCAATCTGTGGTTAGACAGTTATAGTGATTCTTTCATGAATGATGTGACTTACCATGAATTACCCCTGTCGTTAGGGCTTTGAATATCCTATTTGAATTTAACCTCATCATCAACTGAAAGTTGAAAAGTTGATGAATTCAATATGTTCCTACAGTTGTGCGCTTAAAAGAGTATGTGAAGATTATGGTTGAGCAAATATCTTCTGATACTATACTATTATGGGCAAATCATCATATTAGGTAGAGATGTTAATCCGGGCCGGGCTAATAGGGCCGGCCCGTTTAACCCTAAAAAACGCAGGGTTAGGTCCTCCATATGAGAGGCCCGTTTAAATCCGGTCCTTTTTGGCCCGACCCTATTAGCCCGAGGGCTAAACGGGCCAGCCCGTAGGTTAACCGATTAGCCCGGTTAATAAATTTTTTTTTAAATTCTATCATATTTCCTAAAAAAAAACAAGGACTATAGCCTATAAGCATAAGGTAAAATATGTTAAATTGACAAAAATTATGCAAAATGAATGAAAACAAGATTTGTAGGCATAGTGTAAAATAATTATACCTACTCACCTTTCGGCCGTGCCTCTCTCTTTCTACCTGTCTTGTCTCTCTCTATTTTAGATTTTATATTGATTTTTTTAACGTAGCCCGGTTAGTGGCCCGTTTAACTCGAGGCCCGCTAGGGTTAGGGTTAGGTCCTCACTATGAGAGGCCCGTTAAGAGTGAACCGGATAAGGCCCTAGCCCGTTTAGCCCGTAGCCCTATAGGGCTGACCCTATAGGGCTAGGGCCAGCCCGTTTAACATCACTAATATTAGGATCTATCTAAAACAATCAGAACCCGCGTTGTCAGCAATAAGATGGTGTCCAACAAAGAATGATAATTATTTTAATGCCTCTTTAGAACCCATGACTTTTTAGTTTCAAGCAAAATGGTTCACCATACCAAAAGTAGCCTAAGTTTCATACCTTCATTACGTTCTTTCCACTTATCATCAGATCTAGGAAACTAACAGTATGTTTAGTTAATCCCTTGTTATACTTCTTTCGAAATGCAGATATAAAACCTCTTGGAGTTGGATGTGGAAGGGGAAGAGGTAGAGATGACAGTAACACTGTATGATCATTGAACGGAATTGGGTGTGGTGTAGATGATGGAGGTTCTAAAGGTGTTGACCGAGGGAAAGGTGTGGCTGGCAGCAAGTCTTCTGGAAACAGAGGCACTACTCATTAATGGAAATGAGAAGAGAAATAATAATTTTATGCAGAACATAAGAAGTAAAATGTGCAGTCATGTTTTAGCCACTTAGTTCAGTGCCCTTCTCTTTTATCAAAGTTAAGTTTATCCATAGCATAATACAGAGTTCACACATGAAAGCTTTTCGAAGTTGCAAGATTGTTTCCCTATCCACCTAACTGTGCCCACACCCATAATGAGTGTGTTTTTGTAATCATTATGGTTTCAAATTAATTCCATCATGCCACATCAGCATTGAACTCATTAAGCTGTGTTCACAAAGGATATGGGAGAAGCTCCTGATCTTGAAAATTATCGATAACTGCAATTATATGTCATTCAGTAGATCTTTCCACCAGCTAAGTTTCTATGCTCCCATTTCTTTTCCTTCTCATGGCTTACATTTCAGGACCAAAGCACCGTTCTTGTTGTCTCATGATATAATTCATGAATTGATTACGATGATAGGTGAAGGTCGTTGACGTGGTTGATTCCTAATAGTTCAGAAACGAATGCGTGAAAATTTTCCCTTTGTATTGGCATAATATGCAGCTCAAAGTTTTGGAGCTCGATTAGGTTCTGTTGATGCTATCATTTGTGCAGATCATATTCATGTAAAGATATAATGTATTTTGTTTCCTTTATTTGATATTTGGCGGTGGCGATGGTGGTGCTTATTTACTAGAACGATGTATAATGCCAACTTATTGAATGATACTCACTGTCACACGCATATTTATACACACATATATTTGGAGTAAGATGGATCACATTAATCATTGCGTTGTGAATATTAATCATAAAAAATTAGTGATTGACCACTGAATTTTTAATAACAGAAATGTATGCAACTATGTATAACAATCTAACATTTTCTAGTACTTTTAATTTAAATATATCTATATAACATAAATATTTAATATATAAATGAGAACCCAAGATTGGTGTATATTGTTCAAGCTTTTCCCGTTTCAAAATAAATTAATTCTAATATATGCCTTCAATTTATCTTCTAATAACATACGAAACAGTATAACATATCTAGGAATGGCAGTTTTGCCTGCACTTTCAAGGATAGCAATTAAGATTTAAATAAAAAAAATAAAGGGTAGGATTAAAGGCATTCCAACATCTTTTAAATACACCTCAATTAATATATTTTTTAATTAAAAAATAAATAATATCAATTTTATCCCTGAGATCAAATTTTATTAGTTTCGTTCGGTTATAATGATTGAACGTACTTCTACGTGTTTGGCTATGATGACCGAGCATGTTTCTACTTGTTTGGTTAAGGTGACCGAACACTTTTTTATGTGTTCTGCCAATCAGAACCGAACACTCTTCTATGTGTTTGACCAATTGGGACTGAACGAAACTGTTCGGATTTGATCGATTTTTTTTACGTTTTTTCATACGATTTTCACTCGATTTTCATATATTTATGAAAATCGTGTAATGTTGATCAGTACGCTGGCATTACATTTCTCAAGAAATTAAAAGATTTAATATTAAAGAAGTAAAAAAGATGAAAAATAGAGAAATAGAAGAAGTAAAATAGGGTTCTTGGGGTTCTATTTTTCATCTTTCTTGTTTCTTTAATGTTAAATCTTTTAATTTCTTTAAAAATGTAATGCCAACATAATGACAAATATTCCACGGTTTTAATAAATATATGAAAATCAAATGAAAATCTTATGAAAAAATACAAAAAATGATCAAATTCGAAGAGTTTCGTTCGGTCCTGATTGACCGAACACATAGAAAAATATTCAGCCACCTTGGCCGAACAAATAGAAGTATATTCGACCATTATTGCCAAACACGTAGAAATACGTTCGATTATTATGCCGAACAAAACTAATAAAATTTCATTTAAGAGGTAAAATTGATAATATTTATTTTTAAATTTTTTTAATTAAAAAATATATTAATTAGAATTTACTAAAAAGATGATGGGGTAACTTTAATCCTACCCAAAAATAAATTTAACAGATATTATTGTGTTCAGTAATTTTTAGGTGTCATGCCCACTCTAACCTTAAAGTAAGTAGGAAAATTGGGATAAGATTCCATGGGATCACAAGCGAGCATGGTGCTGTTGATGACAAGAAGACAGCGACGAAGAAGATATGATTAAAAACGGTGACAGTGAAAATTCAACGAAAGCTGCTTTCAAGTTTCATGTATAGATACAAAATGTATAATTGTTTGTATCCGAAGGGTTTACTCACACACTGAGCAGCAATGGATATCAAGGAATATGTGGAAGCTCCAAAATCACAAGCCATAATCAAAGAAGAAGAAGAAGGAGAGAGAAAAGCGCTGCAGGATACAAGAGCAAAGCGCGTGGCTTCGTTGGATATCTTCAGAGGCCTCACTGTCGCAGTATGTATCTTTGATTTTGTTAATGTTTTGCGATATCAAATTCTTCAAGTTGATTGATACTACCTTTTTCTTTTGGTTATTGCAATTTGAGAATGGTTATCCCCTTTTCCATCTCAATGTCCGGGAAAAGGGAGATTATAGGAAGGTTTGGTTATTAAAGAATTCTAATTGCAACATCAACCTTTTTTCGAAACAATGATGAGAATTTTTGGTACAAAACTGCTGAGGTGGATGATGATTTCAAGCTTGAAGATGACAATTAAACTACAAAATTCTGGTCAATTGAAAAAATAAATAAAAAAACTTGAAGTTGGTGAATGGAATTGCTATTTTAAAAATCCATGCGAAAACGTGGTCGGAATTTGTGTATCTTTTAGAAAACTTGACATTGTGATTTTATTGATGACATGTTTTCATGTGGTTCGACTTTGATTCCAACTATATCTGTTGTATTTTCTGATATGGAATGATATTTGATTGCAGCTAATGATCTTAGTCGATGATGCTGGCGGAGAATGGCCCGTGATTGGGCATGCTCCGTGGAATGGTTGCAATCTTGCTGATTTTGTGATGCCATTTTTTCTGTTTATAGTGGGAATGGCCATTGCACTTGCACTCAAGGTTGGTGTTGGAATGCTTCTTATGTTTGATTATCGGAGTGTTTCTGCTATTTCTCATGGATTTGTAACTGATTTGTGTGAAATAGAGAATACAAGATAGGACAACGGCTATCAAGAAAGTGGTTTTGAGAACCTTAAAACTTATCTTTTGGGGCCTCCTTATACAAGGTCAGTTTTTAGGTTTATGGATAAGAAATACCTTGTAGGAAATTAACAGTGGTTGGATATGAATTATAATCTTCTTTTGTATTATTTATCGTAACTTGACAACTTCTTGGAGGATAAACTAACTTTAAGCTACTGTTTTCTGAGTAACAAAGAAAAAATTATAGTAGAGAAAATGATTTGCTTATACATATAGAGGTAACACTGAACTCAATCCAATGATGATTCGATTCTTTGCAGGCGGTTATTCACATGCCCCTGACAAACTAACATACGGTGTTGACATGAAAAAGATTAGGTGGTGTGGAATTCTTCAGGTGCATTTAGTAACTTTCTTTAATATTTGAATTGGCTTATCTTGATCGAATGAAGATTTAGCAAGAATCTACTATTCTGTGTTTCTCAGAGAATAGCTGTTGCCTATTTAGTTGTTGCTTTGGTTGAAATCACAACAAGAAATTCCGTGACAAAGAGTCTATTACCTGGAAAATTCTCCGTATTCAAATTATATTTCTGGCACTGGTGAGTATGCCCTAATATCTCATTTGATGATAAACTACATCTTTTTAAAATATACAGTTTATTAATAGTTTATAATTTGCAGGATTCTTGGGGCATGCATTCTGATTGTTTATTTAGCTACACTATATGGGACATATGTTCCAGATTGGCATTTCAGAGAACAAAATACAGATAGCGCTGATTTTGGGAAAGTTCTAACTGTAAGCCATTTATCGTTTTCTTAACCACACTAACATGATCTGAATGGTAGATTGTTTCAATGGAAATCTTGTTTACACAACATTTTCCATAGGGATTCTTGGCTTTCAATTGGCAAGCATAATTCAAACTGTAGAGCTTAAAAAATCGTATAGATAAATCTTGTTGTCAGTTTGATATTTCTATTACTTGTACTGTTCTCCTGCTTGAAATCCGTTGCATGTTTCATATCATTTCTCGTCATTGATTAATCCTTTTTCTTTTGTGATTTTCTATTCCATAACTCCACTGTTTCTTGCTCAACAACAAATCCCATAAGAAGAAATTTTGATATACAGGTAGCCTGTAACGTGAGGGGAAATTTGGACCCTCCTTGTAATGCAGTGGGCCATATAGATAGAAAGGTCCTCGGAATCAATCACATGTATCAGCATCCAGCTTGGAAGCGATCGAAAGTGAGCAGTCTTAGTGGAGGGTCATCCTTTCTTATTTTCTGTGACACTTTCCAATAGTTACTTGATGTCCTCTGAAAATTTATGATCTAAAATCTTTCAGGCTTGCACACAGAAATCACCTCATGAGGGACCTTTCCGTAGTGATGCTCCATCCTGGTGCTGGGCACCTTTTGAACCCGAAGGAATTCTAAGGTTTGCTGGATTTGAAATCCTTGTGGTCCTCACTCCTTATCTAAGTTTATTTAGGATATGTTATTTTGGTTTTCTAAGTGCAGCTCAATTTCTGCTATTCTCTCCACAATCATTGGTGTCCACTTTGGCCACGTTCTTGTGCATATAAAGGTCTGTTCCAAATATCACAACTGCATTTTAGTAACACTCTTATGATAGCTACAATTTGATATGGTGTGATTGAAGGGTCACCGGGGTAGGCTTCAACATTGGACTATCATGGGGCTTGGCCTTCTCATTCTAGGATTTATTCTTCACTTCACAGATGGTGAGTTTCGAGTACACTATGAAACAGTGAGTTATTTTCTTATATTTCCTAATGAATTTCTTTGATTGCAGCTATTCCTTTAAATAAGCAACTATACACTCTTAGCTATGTTTGCACAACATCTGGGGCAGCCGCATTAGTGTTTTCGGCTTTCTACATATTGGTACTTCACAAAAGCTAGAAAACCCCCATATCAGAATTTCAATATCAATATATAGTCTGCTATAACTGAAAATATACAGGTCGATATATGGGGTTTAAGGTACCTGTTCCTTCCATTGGAATGGATCGGTATGAATGCTATGCTCGTTTATGTGATGGCAGCTGGAGGTATCTTTGCGGGGTTTATTAACGGGTGGTATTATGATGATCCCCACAATACATTGGTAAGTTTCCAAGTTACATATGACCTGACATTACAAAGAACTGGATAAAGACAGCATATATCAGATCTCATTACCTTGTTATACCTTAATTATGATAACCTTTGTTTGCAGGTACATTGGATTCAGAAGCACATATTCATAAATGTGTGGCATTCAAGAAAAGTTGGAATTCTCCTATATGTTTTATTTGCTGAAATATTGTTTTGGGGCATTATTGCTGGAATCTTTCACCGCTTCTCCATATACTGGAAGCTCTAACCACTTATTTATGCAGTCTTTCGCAGCATCATTCATCGTATCTTCTAATGTTGTTGTCAAAGTGGATATTTCGCCGTTGTAGTATTCTCTCAAGATAACCCATAATTTCATTTCATCTAGATCAACATTATAGTCAACTTGATTCAAATAAAATTGAAAATACAAACCTAATTCTAAAAGATATTAAAGTATGGAGGCTCAAAATTTATAGATTAAATTACACAACCCTTATCTAAAACTTTATGTACAAGGCCAAATTACATATACAATCTTTCACTCCTTTTACTTTTTCAATGTTTATATAATGTGAGCATGAGAAGCTTATTTTGGGAAGTTGATAACAAACTTAGAAAGATGAACTTATTATAGAATCCCTTAATAACAATTAAAAACAATAGATTTGAGGGAAACATTTAAAATAATAGATTTTAGACATTTTAGTTGATCGAGAAATTTGTATGCTTAAAATAATACAGTATTAAATGTGATAAGTTTTTGTGAATAGGTTAATATAAATAAATACTCCCTCAGTTCCTTTTTAAGTGTCTCATTTTATCCATTCATACAAATCAATTTTTTCATTAATTACTTCTTTTTTATTTTTACTTCCTTGATTTACTAATTTTTCCATTAATTACCCTCTTTATATAACTGCTTCCATAATTATAGGATTTTCTTGATTTTATCAAACTAATTATTGAACGTATCCTTCATTTTTCATTATGTCTCTTCATGTTTCTTTCTTTCTTAATTTTTTTTTCATGAAAAACTTATTCATCTTCTAAATCCAAATATCATCCTCCACCAAAATGATTCCGAAAATTTCACCAAATATCAAAATTACTCCACCAAAATTTCAAGTTTTTAGCTACAAATTAAAGTTTGTTTACTGTGATGGTGCTTTTATTTTATGTATTGAAATGTCTACAAAACAACAAACACTTCCAAATTTAATTAATTTGAATGTAAATTTGATATATAAGACTAGTCTTAATTTTAGTCTTGAAAATAAAAAAAGCTTATAAATGTAGTCGAGATAATGAATTAATGAGTTTATAAGCACAAGAATTGTAGTATTCCACCATGTTCATTTATTAGGGTAATTGATGAAAAAAAGAAGGTAAAAGAGTATCAATAATGACATAGTGACAATTAAAAAAGAACGTTATATTGGATAAAATGAGATACTTAAAAAGGAATAGAGGGAGTAATATAAACGACAAATATAGTAAGAAATTTTAAGAACCGATTGTATTTCCTTAGGTTCCAAGCCACCAATGCATGCTCATAAATTCACACCCCCTCCGCAGAAATTTCAAATGTGCCTCAATTGCTCTCCATCTACACCACAACTGAGATATACAATTCCCTGATTCCCCTTCATCAACAATTGAGCTTTTGCCAACATCTATCATGGTGGAATCAGCACCCAATCCTCAACAATCTAAATGCGTAAGGATTCATTCTGTTTCGCGTTCAATTTTCATTTCCTGTTTATTTATTTGATTTGTTTTTTTTTTTTTTTTGGCGTTTTTGCGATGGTTGATTTTGTGAAGGCGGATGAGCAGAGGCTCAAGTACTTGGAATTCGTGTTGATCGCGTTCCTAAATGCGGTTATGTTTATTGCGAAACTGTACAGTTTTGTCAAGGATAATTTGGGCCCTCTGAAGCCCGGCGTTAACAGCGTTGAGAACACCGTTCGAAGCATCGCTGGCCCGGTTTACAGGAAATACCACTATGTCCCCTTTGAAATCCTCAAATTTCTGGATCGCAAGGTATGATCTGTATGTATATTTTATTTTTCGTTATATGTCTTTGAATGATTGTTGTTGTTCTCATGGTAATAATAGGGTAATTTTTCAATTTGTTTTGTGCAATAGTTTTGAGTTATACGTTAAACTTTCGATCAACTCAGTTTGAATCTTTGTTTGATTGAGTTGAAATTATTGAATGGAAAGCATGGTGTATACCTGTTAATTTTCACCTCTATGTATGAGTTTGTTGAAATTATTTTCATAACTATAATTATCATTGTTGGTACAAAATCTAATACACTAACAAATGGTTCACGATGGTATTGCTTTCCAAGAAGTTGATGTTCTTGATGTTAATGTATGGCGTTTTTGATTGATCAACATTTTTAGTTTTGATTTAAGAAAATTTATCACAGATTCTTGTGGTTTTCCCTTCATGAATCTCCTAGAAACTAGTTTATAGTTTGTCCATTAAGTGAATCTTTATTGTGTCATCTTGCATCA
This sequence comes from Scutellaria barbata, assembly GCA_028654395.1. Taxonomy (NCBI): domain Eukaryota; kingdom Viridiplantae; phylum Streptophyta; class Magnoliopsida; order Lamiales; family Lamiaceae; genus Scutellaria; species Scutellaria barbata. The sequence continues at coordinate 4,192,596 of CM053646.1, read as the reverse complement.
ATTGATTTACCCAAAATCACATAAATCATCAAAATTTTCTGTGATTGTATATTGTAGATGAAAAGGGTCAAATTTTTGATTCTCACACCTATTGTATGTGTTAGAATTACACCAATTTGTGTCCATTAAGAACAAAATATGGGATTCTTTCTTGCAGATAGATGAGTCTGTGAACAAGGTATATCTTCCCGGGAGTCTAAAGCGTGTATCCACCAAAGTATACAAGAAAGCAAAGAAAGCTCCTATCGCTGCTCGTTCAGTCATGTCTGATGTCAAGAATGCAGGCATGGTAGGAACTGCAAAAACAGTGTACTCAAAGTATGAGCCAGTTGCCAAGGATTTCTACACCAAATATGAGCCAGTAACCGAGCAGTATGTGGGGCATGCTTGGAATTTCCTGAACCAATACAGACTCTTCCATCGAGCAGTTCAAAAGGTTGGTCCAGTAGCCAATTATTGTTCTGAGATGTACAATGAAAAGGTTCAAGATGCTGCTGGGAAAGGGTACAAGGTTGCATCACATCTTCCCTTGGTTCCAACTGAGAAGATTGCAAAGGTGCTTGCCAATGGAAACATCGAGCCTACAGTTCTTGAGGTTAGCCATAGTGGGGAAGCTGTTGCAGCTAATTAGAAATTCCCTGTTATTAGTTGGTTACATATATGTGATTGATTCAATGGGCGATGGTGTTATTATCATCTAGTGTTTTTTTTATGTGGTTTCAAGCTATTGCTTGTCAAGTTAGGAAGATCTATGATTTGAGGTACATTTAGCCTCCCTTAGTAAATATAATTTGTTTTTGTTTCTTTAATTTGTATATTGGGTCCATATATATAGGTTGTATTGTATTATTATTATTATCAGCTAAAGACTAAACACTTGCGTGGAGAAGCTCAAATTATATAATTGTTGAGATTAGAAAAAGTAATCGTTTAATGTAGGAGTTACTCCATTTCTTATGAAACTTGACTATTCTTCAAGAGTAAGGTGTGGTAGTAGATGTTTGTTACTTTGTTTTGCTCATTTGCTGGGAAATTGAGATTTCCATTCTCTCTTTTTTCTTTTTCTTTAATATAAAATTAAATTTCCATTGTTTTTTTGGTTGGAAATTTCGAATAATTGTGTGCAGTAATCAATATTTATTAAATTTATGATTGTAAAGATTGGTTAATATGTATTCAACCTGTCGCCAGTTTTTATAGATATCTTTTCTGTGCGTGTATTTTTCATTTACTTAAAACAAGATATATAATTAATTTTGAGTATGAAGCCATGTGTCCCTAACAATTATACATTTATGTATAAGAAAAATATTAATATGTCGAAAAAAGAAAATAAATACATTAACATTATATAAATTGTTAATCTTTTGTGAAATTCTAAAGTAATTATAATACTATGCATCTCTAAAGTTCATTAAAACGTGAGATCAATTTAATATCAAATTATCGATTAGATATAAACAATTTGTATATACTTATAAGAATTCTTTTTCTTTAAAAACGCAAAAGAATGAAACAATGCAATTTTATAACATTGAATAAGTGGGTAATATTAATTTAATTTACAAGTTATAACACAGTGATTTTTTGTAGCATTACCTAATATCATGAAAAGGTATTTAGACGACACTAAATATCAAATTGCAGAAAAAAATACAAATTATCTCTTATTTGTTACTTCCCAGCTGCCACTGCATTCGGTTCTCCCCTTCAAAGGCAAGCGTACAACTCAAAAAATCCTCTCGAAATTCAGAGGTATCATTCATGGCTAACTGTTTGCGGATGCCGATGGCTTCGTCTCTATGCTGCTCTTCATCGTCTTCTGTTCCGTCGCCTAAACGGCGTAGTTTCGGTGCAATCAACAGCTCTAAGATTCCGATGCCTCCTATTAACCCTAACGACCCCTTTCTATCTAGGCTCGCTTCTGTTGCTGCCACGTCGCCCGATACGCTCCTCAACAGACCTAAAAACTCTGATACGCCGCCGTTTCTGGATGTATTTGACTCCCCCAAGCTTATGGCTACACCTGCTCAGGTAGTGTTTGCGACACTAAAACACAAAGTTTCAATAATATCTACATACATATGTAATATGTTTGTGTGTGCCTACGCGCGCGCTTCAATTTTCAGGATTTTATCTGGTATTGAATTGTTTACTTCATCGGATTACGTTTGAACACTTCTCTCTGTGTGTGTTTCAATTGTCTGCTGCTGCTCTATGGTTCACGGTAAAGAATGAATTGTGATTCTCAAATAGGTTTTCTCTGAGAATTTGTTCTAGGATTTAATTTAAGTGGCTAGGGGTTTAGGAGATTGGGTTAATTGGTAATTTAATGTTACAGACATCTCAGGAGAGTAAATATAAGATGTAGAGGGTTAAAAAGTGTTAAAAAAACATCCTTTTTGTACTTTGCTGATTTTGTTCTTTCTCACTATATGAATCTCCAAGTTTTAAGTCTTCCTTGATCCACCAGTTCTATCTCGTAGACACAGAAACACAACAGAAGTAGGATTACCATTGATGCAATAGCCTAGGCTTGGCACCTGACTGAACACTAGCATGATCCTGATGCATAAATGAAAATTACAACTTCTCTGCCTGAAACTCTCTATTAAAGGCTCCTCGATTTGAACTAAAACTTAAGATAACTCATATAAGGCAATACAGATAATGCCTAAATATGTAACTCTGCGCTACCATTTTCTGAGGGACTGATTCCTACAAATTTCATTTTGTACCATGTGCCTATGCTCATAAAGAACCTCATGCATCCAAGAGTAGGATGTTATTTAAATTTACTGAATTAACTGGGATGATGCATAGAAAAATCTAGAGTTAAGGTAATTCCCATTAAAACATATCATTTTGATAACTCAATCTTTAGGGGGACCATCACCATTAATTAAACAATAGTAAGTTCTTCACTTAATATTGTTATTTTGTTGCTTGAAACAGGTGGAGAGATCAGTTTCATACAATGAGCATAGACCAAGAAGACCTCCACCAGACTTGCCCTCATTATTGTTGCATGGAAGAATAGTATACATTGGCATGCCGGTTAGTGGTTTGGCTTGACTCTTTTTTATTAAGCTTCTCCTGATCCCAATTTTGTATATTACTATGGTGTATGGAAGAACTTAGTGTATGTGGATGATAAAAGTGCAATCTTAATTGCATATCCCATAAGGGTTGACAATTGATTTTACAGTTATCTTAGTTGTTTCCATTAGCATGCATGATCAGTTTGTTATATTTTGATTCTGACCAAAACTAGTTTTAGCTTAATATACATGGAGCATAAATTTTAATTGCATGTCCCATAAGAGGGTGACAAATTGCCCTTGTATTTGTTGTAGGATAGTTTGACTGATGATGTCTTGTCAGTAAATTAAGCAACATTGAAGGAAAAACAATTCCTTGAAAAACATTTATTCAGTTATATGCATAAATTGTTGGTGGTTTGGTGCCTTTCATTCTTCAACATTTTCTCTTTCATCAACTTCATGTATCCATGCCCTTGAAATAATGGAAAGTGAGAAGCCATGACAGAGAATTGAAGAAAACCACCTATCCTATTAGGACTGCTTTTGTTACTTTATTACTGAATCTGAATAATTACATTTCACTGTTGTGCTAGAAGTACATAAATGTGGTAATTGGGCTCAATACGCTTGTAGAAAAATTCAATGTTGAATGATTTTCACAAAAAAATTAGAATTTTGAAATATTCTTTTCAGAAAATGGGTGCTTTGGCATTTGTTTTTTTTTTTTTTTTTTACTTTTATTACTTGATGCTCAGTGTAGAATTTGTTAGTTAATTTATTGAAATGTATGGACCTTTCTGGGTTTCAGTTGGTACCAGCTGTCACAGAACTTGTTGTAGCTGAGTTAATGTATCTTCAGTGGATGGATCCCAAAGAGCCAATATATCTTTACATAAACTCTACTGGAACTACTCGTGATGATGGTGAAACGGTGAGGTCTCAAATGATTAATCACTACCTTCAGAATTTATTCAGAATATATCATCTTGTCTCGTCTTCAATTTTTCTTTCCTCTGTCCCTTCTTGACATAATTCTTCTTCTTTTATTTTGTCTTTGATGTTTTAAGACTTATAATCTCCCTTGAACAACCGGTGGCATTTTTTTCTTCCAGAATAAAAAAGACATTGTAATTTCTATCTCGTCCAATACATTAAAATTTCTATTTCATCCAATGCATTAAACTGCTGCTTGCTGAAACATGTTTTTATAGTTCAATGCATAAATTGTACCTAAAGGAAATTATCTTGGTTTAAGCTAAATCTAAGACCTGGGTCTTTTATAGTTTGAAAGATCTAGATATTGAGCTTATTTGGGAAAACCAAGCTTAGGTTCCGTTTATTATTTTTACACTGTTCATTGTTGTAATTGCTAGCTTTACATTGTCTGTCCTACTTATCCTGACGACATTTCTTTTTCTTTAACGCCCCCTTAATTGCAGCCGCCTTTTCTCTCCTACTAATTTTAGTGGTCAATTTGTATGTTATGCCCTCTAATCCTTATTGGTATTTTTCCAGACTTCCAGTGTCCAAAATTATCTTTTTTAATACCTCTTTGAAGTTCATCATTGAGTCAATTATTCTTTTCTTTCTGTCTAATGCTTGACAAATATTTGGTAATGTAAGGTTGGGATGGAGACTGAAGGTTTTGCAATTTATGATGCTATGATGCAATTGAAGAATGAGGTGAGATTTCTGTATGTATGACTACTTATTGCTTGTGCATCCTCAGGATGTTTGTAGTTGTACCAGATGCACACATTTGAGCATATTGTAAAAGATGTTTCCAGGTTCTTGTAAGCTATAGAAAAGCACTGGATATTGTGGTGCTTTGGTGAATTTAGTAACATGCCACTCATTATTAAATTAAAGGTTTATCTATAATTATATTTATTTAAAGTAGGGATGTTGGAGGTGCCATTATGGTTGTTGTCGACTTTAGAAGAAAGCTAGGCAGCAATATGAATCTGTTGACCGTCATTTCCAAGCATCTGGAAGTAAGAATTTTGGTGATGTGATCTTAGTAACCATTCCAGATCATGAACAAAAAATTCTGATTTTTGCTGTATATTGACTAACATACATGATACATCAGCATCTCCTTTTGCTTCTTGTTTTTTTTTTTTTTTTTTTTTGCAAAAAACTTGCCTTCCGAATCACACCCAAATAAGTCAAACCTCATGAGTAACTTTTATAATTTAGGGAGTAATTGTGCTCTATTTTTGACAAATAATGGATAGTAAGTTTATAACCATTTTCTTTGCCATTTCAACTTTCATTTTTCTTTTGTGCCTCTACTAGCTTTAAAGGACATTTAGTGTTTGCCTACAACCTTTTGTATTTCCCTTATGCCGAATCTTGTCTGCAGATACATACAGTTGCTGTTGGAGCCGCTATTGGCCACGCATGCCTCTTGCTTTCTGCTGGATCCAAAGGCAAAAGGTTCATGATGCCACATGCCAAAGGTATGTTTACTTTATTGCGTTTATTTTGAGTTAGTAATTAGTAAGAAATATTTCTTTGCAATTTTTTTGAATGTGATGAAGAAACTTTCTGTTTCAGCTATGATTCAACAACCTCGTGTTCCATCATCCGGTTTAATGCCAGCCAGTGATGTTCTGATTCGGGCTAAAGAGGCAAGTTTGAGCTCTTTTGCTGCCTCATTGGAATAGGAAAGTTTTCTATATGCACTGAAACCCTCTGAAGATATACCTTCAAGGCTTCAACCATTTAATAAATCATAGTTTGCTAGTCAGGGGGAAAAATTAATTTATTTTATTTTATTTTATACCAGCATTCATGATAAGCAATTTTAAAAATTGAAACTAATAAGCTATATTAGCCCATGTACAGACTCATGCGCGAGAATACAGTCATTTATGCACCTACACTTGCACAAGGGAGTGGGTGTTTGTGAACAAATTTTCCTAAATATGTATTTGGGTGATGTAGGATATAGTTTTCTCTTTGGTGTTTCTTATCATTGTATTGGATAATGTTTTATTGTTCAGACATTTTTGGCATGTTCTCACCTACAACAGTGTGTCAAATATTTTCTGAACTATGACAGATTGACCTGCTTTTGTAGGTGATAATAAACAGGGATACTCTTGTTAGACTTATTGCAAAGCACACTGGAAATGTGAGTTGGTAATACATTAAATTATGTTCATGCTTTTTATTGGTGAAACAAAATCCTCATTGCCTCTTTTGATTTGATCAGACAGAAGAGGCCGTGGCCAATGTGATGAGGAGGCCATTTTATATGGACTCAACGAAAGCTAAAGAATTTGGTGTCATTGATAAGGTGAGCTGTTCCCAATCCGATCAAAACTTCTCCATTATAAAATCCTGGGCAATAGACTAACTTAACATCTTTGCATTCAGATACTTTGGCGTGGACAGGAAAAGATTATGGCCGATGCTGCCGCCCCTGAAGAATGGGACAAGAATGCTGGGATTAGAGTCCTTGATGCAATTTAGTTGCTTCCAAATATTTAGAAGGTGAACTTTCCCTCTTGCACAGTATGGTAAGGTGGAAGATGGATCGAAATTTGCATCTAACATAGAACTTAACTACAGTTACCTTTCATATAAACTCGTCAATTTCATAACTCATGCATATTATCAGTACCATTGCTATACACTATGATTGAATCATGCATGCTTTCGTTCAGTGCAGAATGTCAATCTACGGTGAAAGCATACTGTGTCCGTATTATTTTTTGAAGCATTGGGGATTCTTCCCTTCCAAATACAATATGGAAGGCACATGATTATTATCCATTACAGTGAAATTATGAAGGTGGACACAAATAGTGATATCGGTTCAGCTGAAGTTTTTTAAATGAAAAAGCCTCCAAGAATAGATCTGCCTAGTTTTGCGTTGGATTCGGAGGTTGTATTGAACTTTATTTTGGGGTTAATATGATCTAATTATATTTTTGTCTTCATTAGCGTAGACTCAACAACGTTATGTACCTCCTTTTGCCTTTGTGAGAAATGCATGTTTGTTCAATGGCCAAGATATTGACTCTTGGACTAAGATTTTCATTTTAAGTTCAAATTGTTTGGTATAGGAACATATTGCTCCCAAAGTTTGGTCTAATATACAACTTTATCGTAATAGTTTATTTAAATATCTGAATTTTATTACAATCAATCATTAAATGACGAAATAATGTGAATTTGTTGAGTATGTCTTATGAACACTTGATGTACATGTAATCCGGATAGATCCGGATTTGCATGTTTTTAAATTTTTGTTTTTTTGCTTTTAAGTCAAAATTTTCATATACAAATTTTGTGATCTTTATGTATAAGTTCTATAATTTTTATATTCAATAACTTTAAAAAAATGAAAAATTTAGCAAAATTTGTATATAGATACATTTATGTTATATTCAGATGACTTTTATGTATATTCATGTGACATTTATGTACAAATATTCATACATCTATATATTGCATAAAGGTATGAATATTTGTAAATAAAGTTTACATGAATATCACATAAAGATATCTATATACAAATTTTGTTGAAATTCTTCATTTTTTTTCTAAATTATAGTGCATAAAGGTCACAACATTTGTACATAAAGGTCAAGACATAAAATTCAATAAAAAAATAAAAATCGTGGATTCGAGTCGAATCGATCCAAATTGTAGAGATCTTAAATTCGTGCATTAGGTGTATAAGAATTTTTTTGAGTTGAACCTTATTGATGATACCAGTGAATTATGGACTAACCTCAAAATCAAAGTCATTGAATTTCTTTTTTGAGTTGAATCTTATTCACGATATCAGTGAATTATGGACCAACCTCAAAGTTATTGAGCCACATTTGATGATTTACAGCAATTTTGAGGGATGAAGATGTTGGTAAGATGTAAGCATGAGTCTGATTCCTTATTTGATTAATTCAAGTCCACTTTTAACTAAAAAAAATATTTTTTAATTCAAACAAAAAAAATTTATCCTTGAAAAGAGAACTGCGCAAGAATGCCAAGCATCTACACTGGTCGTGTTCAATGGATTTGAATAACAAACAAAAAAAAACAAAAGTGTTGTTTTAGTGGATGTGAATATAAAAACAAAAGTGTGTTCGTAGGTATGTTTCAAGATGTGTGTTTTAACGGTGTATTAATGTATATTTATCAAATAAAACATAATATGTGAATAATATGTGAGGTAGATGTTATTAACAAAATTGATGTGAATGTTTTAATTATGGGTGAGACTAAAGGCACCCCGACCTCTTCTAAACCCACCCCATAATAATAATAAATTAATTAATTAAATTAGTAAAAGATTAAAGTGTCTTTTTAAAAAATAACTTTGTTTCGTTCGGTCGAGACAGTCGAACACATTTTCACTCGTTCGGTCGAGGTGGCAGAACATGCTTCTACTTGTTCGGTCAAGGTGGTCGAATACTCTTCTATATGTTCGGCCAATCAGGACCGAACGAAATTGTTCGGGTTTGATCGATTTTTTGTGTTTTACTTCTTCTTTCATTTCTCTATTTTTATCTTTCTTGCTTCTTTAATGTTAAATCTTTTAATTTCTTGAAAAATGTAATACTAACATAATGGCGAACATTCCACAATATTGATAAATATATGAAAATCGAGTGAAAATCGTATAAAAAACATAAAAAAAATCAATAAAACTCGAACAGTTTCATTCGATCTTGGTTGACCGAACAAATAGAAGAGTGTTCGGTCATCTTGACCGAACAAGTAGAAGCATGTTCGGCCACCTCGACCGAATGGGTGAAAATGTGTTCGGCTGTCTCGATCGAACGAAACAAAGTTATTTTTTAAAAGGACATTTTAATCTTTTATTATATTTAATTTTTTTATTATTATTATGAGATGAGCTTAAAAGAGATTGGGGTGTCTTTAGTCCCATCCTTAATTATTAATCAATATGTGATTAAAAAAAAATGAAAAGAGAATTGCGCGGAAATATTTAATTCTGGAAAAATGAATTGGAGAGAATGTAAAAGGAAGCGGGGTTTCATATGAGATCTCCGGAGCGGGAGAAGTGTGCGGTGGCCAATAGCAAATGAGTTCATCACTCCCTCTCAAATTCGCCTTTTTCTTTTCCCTCTCTCTCACCGGCGCCGCCTCCTTCACCACTACCGCCACCGCCCCCCCTCGGAAAACCCTAATTAAATCCTCTCACGCTATCTCTCCCCACACCAAGCCCAAAGCCACCGCCTCCGACTTGCTCGCCCTTCTCGGCCCGCCACAGCAGGCCCGCTCCGTCAACTCACAAGTCGCCCATGATCTCTTCTCGTGCTTTAAATTCCTAGTCCCCTATAAGGAAACGTTATCCACCCGGCGATCGCTGAGTTCTAAATTCAGTTTACCCTTGAGTCGGAGAGAGAGAGAAATCGATGAGTTGATCTTGTCGCCGCCGGAGTCTGTATTGGAGCTGGCTCGGCTCGCCGTTGACTCTGGTGGTGATCCTGGGGCTATTCACCGAGCTCTTGATCCTACTATTATACCTGTGAGCCTCTTCATGACTCTTCTTTATATGATGTCAAATTATATGTTGGAACGATATTTCTCTTCAGTTTCTTAAGCTTTTAGATGAGTTAGTTATTCTATATGTTATCAAGTTAGGGTATATGGAACATCATGTGCTCGGTTCTCACCTCATTCAACATTTTTTAATGATATTTTTATGATTTTTGAGTTGTATTAACTACTAATAGGGCTTGCATATACATTGTAAATCTCACTTGGTACACAGAGTGAGTATGCCTGCTATGATTGTGGTGTTGAGTTCAAATTTATGGGATATGTGGGGAAATATAATGGAATATAAACTGCAATGTCAACCTATGTGGCCCTCTCTGTGAAATATGTATTGAAATTAACATTAGGAATAGAGTGCGTTGAAGGGCATTACTGTTTGATTATTACAGGTTCCTGATGTTGAAGGATCAAATGAAGATCGGTGTGAGCTTACTAGAACTTCTTATGGGAGGCAATTTATAGATGAGGTAACATGAAATGGTGATAGTTGCATGTAATGATGTTTGCTTCTCTTTTTTTTTTTGGTCAAGTCTTAATTAGTTACATTTTTGTAGGGGTTGAATTCTTACTTAGAATTCCTGTTTGAAACTATTGTTGAGCGGGGTCCCAGCGTAGGGCTGAATGTATCTTTAAGTCGCTATGACTTTTTCCATGGTCACCTTTTCCTCGCCAAGGAATCTGGAAGAGTTGGCATTTTGTAAGTGGAGACATGAAGCGGTTATCATTTTCCTTGTTGTTTTCAGAGACTTTTGAGGGTTGTGAAACTGAGATCTTGAATGAAAATTGAAAAGATTTGCATGAGTTATTTACTCTGTATAAGTTATAAATTGTTTAAAAGGCAACTGACTTTAGCAATTAATCAACTAGCTTGATACAAATTTACTGATACTTTTGAATCGTTGGTTTGGTTGAGTTTAATATGAAGGTGTGTAATTGTCATGAATCTACAGTACTGGATCAAAATAGATAATGCAAAATTTTGATTAGCATCTAGGGCAGTGAAGTGAAGTTGCACATGTTATTCATATGATATCACTGAAGGTGATTGCACACTTTTTTTATTAAATTTTCTTAATACCGATGCTTTGGTAAACTAGTCACCACCCATTTAATTTCTCTTAGCTTCAGAAAGCCTCATCCCTCATTTGTAGATAAAGTCAAGACTCTCTGGCGATATTTTTAAGTGGAAGGTTTAGAAAAGCATCCTGGCAAGACGTTTTTGTACTCTTCCAAAAAATCTATAAAGTGATTGTGCTGAAATCAACATGACATTGTACCTATTATAAATATATAATTAAGGATTGTGTTCTCTGAGAGAAGGGATAGCATGAATAGTTTCTGGGTTATCCTTCCTGAAGGCAATATCTATTTTATGATAACATACATATGCTTAAGTTCATGATGGCATGTTTGCAGGTTCCATGCTAAAGAGTATCCTGCCTATGACAAGGAAGTTTTTCCATGCAATATGGGCTATTGCCAAGTGGGTAAGTCGATTAAACATTGTTGTGGAACATAAATATTAGCCAACCATTTGACTAATATAGTTCAAACTAGAAGTTTTGATTGCTGCATCACTATTTGACTATGTAATTGTTAATTCAGGTTCTAACATTGCTTATGATGATTCAATAAATTTGAGGAATATCCTGTGGCTTGCTCCATTGCCAAGTAATTCTACAAAAGCATGGGTGGCACCAGGTACCTATTCTCGCCTTGACCTATTGGTTAAATTTGTACTATTAGAGTTTATGTTGTATTTGCTCTTTGATTAAATTAAAACTCATGTTTATTTTTTCATAGCAAGGTCCTTCCAGTTAGAGGATGCTTCCTTCACCAAACAATATCACTTATGACTAGTTATGCAGCCATTGCAATTTTAATGATATATCCAAAGTCACTTCTTTATTAACGTAATTTGTTTCTGTTAAACAAACATAGCCAAAGAGTAGAATAATTATCTCACAAGTCAGAAAATGTTCAATGTAAAATTCAAGATAGACTAAGAAGCTTTTTAAAATTGTTAGAAGTTCCTCCTCAAAAGCTTAGTCTTTATTCTGAGTTAATTTTCTGCATGAGTGGCATGTTCTTACCTAAAAAAGAAAGCTTATAATTGGAATATTCTCAGGTCATTCTTTTGATTAATTTCTATTGCATATTGAAAATGAAAGAAATTTACGTTTTTGAAATATCTTATTTATTACTCTGTTTCTTCACAATTGAAATGAATATTTTGACAAATCGCATAAATTCCTTGGATTTCTACAATCTCACAAGATTCTTAACTTTCTTGAGATATCCTTGTTTGCAGGAGTCCTGGTTGTCTTGGATGCGCATCCTGAAGGAATAATTTACCGAGATCTCATACCTAGATATGTTCATATTGCAAGGACACTATACGAAGGTTTTTGCTTTCATTTGTGTTTCTGGAAACTGTGCATACTTTTGCATCACCTTTCTTGGAAAAGATAAGAAAAAAGGATATTAACACATATTTTCTATTATCTGCCAGAGGATTTTGGGGAGGTGGTGGTGGATGTCAACTATCTCAATGTGGGACCTGAAATGCCTAAATTCCAACTTTTCATCTGCTGAAACATACTTAAGTAAATCGTCTTCTTTCCCAACAGTGGTTCACCTTAAATTATACTAGGATTTCGTTTGACTCTCTTCTTTTCCATCTTACTTTCAGGATGAGTTTGATGATTGCATCTATCTCCTGAAGGTGGTATGGATTCTAACCTTCACTGTGAATATGGTTTCATTTTTCGTTCATCTTTGCACGACACTTGTTGCCGAAAAAGATGAATTCCATACCACCCATTTTTTTCACTGTTATATACTGGTTAAAAAATTCAGGATTTTCTAGAACTCAATTTCTTCTTTTCAGAGCTCCACTCAGTGTATTTGATTATGTGGTAGCTAATACACTATCAGTCATGTTGTATCATTCATAGTTTATGTTTGGTCCACTCAGTGTATCCCCTTTATATAATTCACTTCTGCGTATAAGAGTGATGTTCCCATGTAACTAGTGAAATAAATAAACTTTTGATTTTATGGTAGCGTCCAATGGGTTTCAAACTTCATAGGATTTTTAGTAAAATATCTAAAAGATCCTAATAAATGTCTTAAATTATTTATTATTTAGAATCTGTATTTAGTGCAAATTGTTTAATTTCTGCATTGACATCAAAGATAAATATATAGTACTGAATCTTTTTATGTTTATTAAAGAATGGACAGCTTTTTTTCACTCCTCATAGTCATATGTTATTGTATTTATTACTTATTTATCAAAATCATATTATTGATTTTGAATAAGAAAATCAAATTTCTATTTTGTAATCTCTATTTGAATATTATCATGTCAATATAAATCATCAAAATAGCGGTTTTGATTAATTATTGGTAGAGGGAACTAGAAGATCAGTTTGTGAAACTGTCATACTAAAAAGAAAGTGAAGTAGTGAAGTCATATAGAAGAAGTTGGCGGTGGAGACTTTTGTGGGTTCACTTTCCAATCATCATTTTCATTCTTAATGCTTCATATAACCCCAAATGTCAAACTATATATTTACTTGCACATTTAAAAAATAATAATAATAATAATTTTATTTATTTATTTCCAGATTTTAGTAATTTCCAGAGGGTATATATTGAGCCAGCTACGACCAAGTTGTTAGAATAACAATGAATGAAATTATTGTGCTCAATCCTGTTATTTTGTTGTTAATAATTTAGGACCTACCATTACCATACCGACCTTTATCCAGCTGTAGTTTAGCTGTTATCTATCTGCCTCTTTCGACTCTCCAAATCTTATTCTCCATTTCTCTACACTATATTTTACTACTTTTTTATCTGGGTGCCAGATGGATTCATATATTATTATCATGATTGCCAATTGAATTTAAAACTAGCAAATTCATTTATTTATATTTTGCCCTATGTATTTTATTCTCTATTTTTCCCTTTTTATTTCTAATAATTTATTCCCAAAACTTTTTCATGAGAATTAAAAAAATATAAAGTGCAAGAGATAAAAAAAAAGGCTTTTATCCTAATTATATACATCACCAAATCCATGTTGGTACTCCAAGATTAAATGAAAAAATGAATCACAAATATTTCATACACATTATTGTAAATATTATTTATTATTTATTATTATTGAGAAATTGAAAAAAAAAAAAAAAAACCAAGATTCGAAAGGTGCGACATCCATTAATTATTGCAAAACCGACATATGAACGCATCAAATTTTTCCCCACATTATGAAAACTACTATCAAATTCCATGTATGATCCAAAAATTATAGATAAATAAAAAAAACATAAAATCAAAGTATAAGAAAATAAATCAAATACCAAGCCCAGTTCTGATTATGAGTATGAAATATTTATTCACAATAAAGAAACTCTCAAGTAACTGTATATATGTGGAACACAACATAAATAGCACAACAGTATAAATTCCATTATTAATTTATCGTATACCAAACACCCCCTCTCCCAAAAATAAAAATAAAATAAATAAATTTAAATATTAACCAAGGAAGAAAACAAAAGAATATTAGCTGTAGGAGGGATACGAATTTCCTTCAGCTCCGGCAGCGAGTGATGGCGCTGCAACCGCGTCGGTAGGGATTGGCTTGTGCGCCGGGGCGGCAGTTGTAGTACGACGCGCCGCGCCGTGAGCAGGGTACACTGTTCCTCTGCAGCGCACCGTAGCTGATGTAGCGGCGGCGTGTGGCTAGGATGCGCCGGTTGGACTCCGAATCCAGGTCGAACTCCTCTTCGTTGTCCAGACACTCGGCGACGGTTCCCCTGCAGCCCGATCTCACCATCGGCAACATCCAGCCCATCGCCGCAGCCACATCGTGGTCGCCGGCTGCCGACACGTGAGGGAGTAGAAGCGACGCGATTAAGCAGAGCGCTAGCAGCATTTTCCAAGTCCCTGACATTTCAGAGAAGACAGCTGATCTCTAACTCCAATTAAGTTATGTGTTGGATTGAGCTGGAACGAGTTTCTCTCCCTAGAATCTAGTCGGAGGAAATGGAAGTGGGAGAAGATGTGATTGAAATTCGTGTATATATATGTGTGTGTGTGGGAAGAGATGGAAATGAGGGGCTAATAATTGATGAGAGGAGATAGGTTTTGAGAGAATTACCAAAATGCCATTGGGAAATTTAACTTTGGTTTTATTAATGGTTCCCCACTACTACTACTTTACTATATCTTTTTTCTTTGTTTTGTTTGAGGGTATCCACTACTTTCTTTTCAAATTTCTGAATCATTGAAAACGACACTTCATCGTTGATTTAACCCCTCTCTATCTCCTCGCGGATTCATTTTAACTAATTCTTTCATTCTTTTTACACACATTTTAATGTCAACGTTTGGAAATCCATTTTTTTTTTTTACCGCGTTAAGATAAATCATATTTTTCAATTCTTGATTTTTATATATTTCCACATTGTGCAACACAAAATATATCCATGTAGATAATCATACATAAATAAATATATAGTGAATTTGGCTTAATCATGATTCAATTGCTGATTTTTCAACATACTTTCAAACCAAATGTATTAAATATATGCTTGAAAACGTAATTTTAGGTACCAATATTCATTACTATGGATATAAGTATGAAGAAACCCTTAATATATATATATATATATATATATATGTGATACTAAAATGAAAGACGTGTATATATTTCCTAAGCCACACGGAATAAAACCTAGAATAGAGAAATAGTGATTAAATACGTGTTTGCGCGTTCTTAGTCAATAGCCGTCCTCCACCACACCCAGCTGTTCTTTCTTTTTCTTTTCTTTTCTTTTTTTTTTTAAATTTCTCTTCAACAGATATTATAAAGAAATTATTGACTCTCTGAAAAGAGGATGAGACAAACTTGGTGTTTCATATAATCAAGTTATGGTTATTGTATTTTATATATATGAACCATGAACTGATATTGTTCGAATTGTCTCTCTGGAAATTAGATCAATATTCAAGTTTGTGGATTTATTTTTTCTAATAAAAGTTTGTTATTTTAACTTATTTATTTATTTTATTTTTTGGGTGGAAAAGTTTGTTGAATTTTAATTTTTACTTTACGCTCTTCGGAAAGCTAATGCTTGCTGTCGGTGCCGCTTTGTCCCATCAAACTTATTACACTTTTTATATCATTTTCTCTTAGATTTATTTTTTTCTTTTTTACATATAGAAAAAATAAAGATTATAACTTCATCCAATTAAAAGTTAAAAATTTGTAAAAATTACAATTAAATAATTTATCGATGAAAAGAATTAAAGAACCAAATATTATATACAATTTAATTCAAATTCACTCATTTTTTTAGTAGGGTGAGAATCTTCAACATTTGCATCCATAGAGATGAGGGGGGATTCTTTCCCTGACAATAGAGGCTTCCTATATATGTATAATACTTATATTTGTTTTTTTATGTATTTAATGACATACAATATGCTATCTACTTTTACGTATTTTTATGAAATATTTTATAAATTGATTACATCATTAGATGTGATTTTGTTAATGTTTCTGTTTTTGCATTGTTTCTGAATGTGTGCAGCACCCAACTAAAGCAACACAACCTCATAGACTCGTAGTTTTGCTCATTTCCTTCTCAAATATGGGATTATAAGTTACTCATAGTCAGAGTCATCTAGAAGGTGATCATTGCTTCAAATAAATATAATCAAATTCTAACACATGAAATCAAGCCTCAATATTGACTGTCAAGAATACCTTCATTGCAGTAAGTTCTCGTCCTAAATAAGGATAAATGATCTTCAAATGCCACAAGTACTTCTGGAAAGGTGCTAAACAATCAACTATTTGCCACAGCCCACAGCTAACCTGGGTAGATGAATGGTATATGTTTAGCACAAATATGAAGAAGCAATTAAATGACTACTTGATTATAACTAAAGGGATTATATTCATTTAAGCATGCATACAAAGAAACCACGCGGTGGAGCAAGGCATAGATTGACTCCTCGTTTCACATTCCAGCACAATGTTAATTTCCTTATGTTCTCTCTTACTTGAAAGAGAACTCTAGTGCTGAATGCTGATTTGTGTTTTGAATTGTTTTTACAATAAGGGACAGGTGATAAGGGAACATATTTG
Organism: Scutellaria barbata; assembly: GCA_028654395.1. Lineage (NCBI taxonomy): Eukaryota > Viridiplantae > Streptophyta > Magnoliopsida > Lamiales > Lamiaceae > Scutellaria > Scutellaria barbata. Next base: position 4,175,841 of record CM053646.1, on the reverse strand, counting down.
GCAGCATTTCTAGAGAAAACATAATCGAGTAATAAGCTAAGTTGAGAAGGAAAAAATGGGGAATGGGTAGATGGATGGTTGAATGGAGGGCCATGGACAGATACATGGTTGAATGGAGGTTGCTTGATCAGTTGACAACTTGAAAAAGGACACTAGAATTATTGTCTGTCGAGGAAGGGACTAGTAATCTTGCAAAATGACCAGTGGCTTGAAATACTAAACTAAGCTTCACTGCAAACAAATAACAGAGGAAAAATGACAAGTTCTGGTTTATGATCTAGCCAGGTTTTGTTTTTATGCACTGAAAATGTCGGCATCTTCTGCAGTTGAGAGAGATAGAACAGAAGTACGTCAGTGTATCTTTGAGCTGAGTTTTACCTCAGTTAAAATGCATAGAATATATTCCCATAAGAACAGGAACTGGTTGGTGGAAAGAAAGGTAGAGATTTGACTTACAGTAGAAATAACTAGTATCCCATCCATTGCTCCAATCAAAGGATAATTTTAATTTGGTTGCATTCTTCATGAGTATGGAGGTGTTGACTGCACACACAGCTCAGATTCATCACCTTCATCATCATCCTCATCTTCATCTACCCAGTTGCTAGGATGGTGTTGTGAGAGAGCATGTCCATTAATGTCTGTACCAACTACGAGTACAAGAAATACAATAGTTGGTTTACTTAGCATTTACAAATAACCAAGAAAATGAATAGTAAAAATCTGCACACTTAACCAACCTTGAGGGCGTCTGGTGGTATCTGTTTCCATTGGTGGGAACCTAACAGACTCGGTCAAGAAAAATTAATGGTGAATATTGAGAAATTTTGGACATGAAAGTCATTCAATTGCTTATAATCTTATTTACTACTTTTCACTAAGCTTATGATGACTTTCAGAGGATTGCCCAATCACTTGCATTGGGTTGAAATGCCACAGTTGAATAGTGAGTTGAGAGATGCCAAAAATAATTTCTGAGAAGGTAACTGTGCAGACCATGAGCTAAAAACGTAACAGAAAAGTTAGCATTTGAGGAACCGCCAAGATAAACAACTTCTAGGTTGAGAGGTTCTGAAAGACTTTGTGATTGGCTCCTAGACTGCAAAAGAAGTCTCTAACTGGAGACACTTTATGGCGTTTTCCTAGTTTGCTATATTCAAGAACTGGCAGTGCAAGATTTAGACATCAACCTCTAGTCAAAACATGGTTAGTTTTGTGAAATTATCCCGGGTACAGCAAACCACATTCTACCACAAAAGAAGTTTAACTTTAAAACCATGCAACAGTAAAACTTGCATGAAAAAAAAAATTCCACATTAATGGAATTGTGTCCAACAGAAAATGATGCTCACATCTGAAGAATATGGTCATGAGATCATAAACCCATCAAAATGGCATGAGACTCAAGTAACTAATAAAATTTAAAGGATACGCCTCTTGATAACCAGGCATTCCATCAGCATTCTTATCTATAGAGATGTTCATTGCTCCAATCTTCTGAACTGTACTCTGATCATTGGTATTGTGATTTCTTTGCCCAAGGACTTGCCGATCTGCAGCAGCATTACCATCTTTTGCAGCACTTCCTGCATGTGGATGCATTCATGAAGCACAGGTATGTGTTATAGTCTTTAACACTCCAACTATATGCTGAACGCACCTGAGAGTTCAGACCAAATTCTGGTGTGGTCAGATGGATGCTCAGAAGTATTTCCTTTTGTCCCCTGCTGGGCTGCTGCCCCACTAGTCTCTCCTTGTGGAGGTTCAGAAGAGTTTCCACCATGGAGTTGTGATACAAGCATGGAGGCAAGTACAAGGGTAGCATCAAAGTTTGAAGATGAGCTATCATCTAAGCCGAATTTGGGTGCCATTAGGATTGGCCTGTTCCTCAAATGTCAAGTCATATTTAAAAAGAATCACATTCATATTCCATTGCCACAAATGAAATGTCAACAAGTGTGTGGACACTGATTCAGAAAATGTGAAACAAGAAATACTCTTAGTTAAGTTGCAGGGATAAGCAGACAAATGCCATGAAAGAGGTTATTTTTGCAAAATACAGGGAGTGGTATCTTTTTATTTTAGTTCATTTATATGATTATCTTAGCTGCTTTATATATTTCTTAAACTTGAATGTAGCATTTGATCCATCCTTATCAATAAACGAGTTTTAATCACGTGCGTTGCACGTGGAGATCAACTCATATTAAGGAAAGAAATAATACAAATATTGTATATATAACATTTTTATATTAGAGTTCTAATATGAAAATCCTAAATTACTGTCATAACCTTAAATAATAATCTATAATGGGGATATATTCGGTAATCCATATTTTGTAAGAAACATCCACACTTTATCAAGCTCGTTATAGTAATCCATCCTTATCAATAAATTTATATAACTTGAAAATAGAAGTGGTTCACATGCATAACAATAAGAAAACGAGAAGGGCTTATCGAATACTGAGCAAAAGCAGTAAACGACTCTTACTCTCCAGCTTTATCGAAATATAAATGTATATCAACTTCACAGCCCTCACAGAATGAAAGAAATGCCTGGAACAAGAGAAGGAATGAACAAAAGTGAGTATTGTAGAATACTTAAAAGAAAAAATGAAACAAAAGTAAATCATGATCTTAAATTAGACAACTGAAAACATTATAGCTTCCCCATTGGACACTGATTTCAATCAGGGATTGAAGCATAGGTATGGAGGTAATTAGCCGATAATGAGAATTTCTTTTTAAAGCAATGTGTATAAAAATGTAGTAAGTTGGTTCAGAACCTGCTCATTTAAGAACCTCATTAAAGAAGACAATATATGTCGGTAAATCGTTGCATCACCTTCAGCTCCTTAACTCCAAATGTTACATCTACAGGATCACGGGAATGGGTATACTGCAAAAACTCTTCCGCAGGATCTATCCACAACTGAGTGTGCAGTAATGAATCATTTTCTGAGATTAGAAGATGGAAGTTTTAACGTAGCTGTAAACAGAGCTTGTTAGATGAAATAATCACAAATTTTCCTAGATTACCTTTGGTTGGGTCTATATAACTTCTAAGTTCAACAGCTTTTCCCCCAATCTGATCAGCAGCATCAGGAGGCAAGACAGATTGTTGGGTTGCAATGATTGTTATCTCTTGAAGGGTTGACTGAAAATTAGCTAATAACCTGTTGAGATCACGAGGCCTAACTACAAAGCTGCTGGGAAGCTTTCTTCGATCAAGTGATAGATGTTGTATGTCAGGTTCAACATTGCAAGTGATCCAATAAGCTTTTCTCATACCTATAAAAATGGCAAGAAACAGCAAATGAAGCATAAAAGAACAAGGATTGATCTTAGTAGATGAGTCATGTGACATGTAAAGAAACTGCTGCTTATAAGTAGTGCAGGAAAAATACATACTGATGGTGAAATCTTGAGATGTATAGGAATGAATACATAGACATTCTAATATAAACAATTTTCTTGTTGTAAAAATACCAGGAACTAACAGCAAGGGAAAGAACAAAATAAACAAAAAGGGTTTCATACCATTAAAACAGTCAAGAGTCCACTGCACTTTTGATGCATCAGAATCAGCCAACAGTACGCTTAGATGATCTATACTCGCAACTGGGGTTCTTAGAACAGAGCAGATAGCCTGCAGAAACAATTAATTTAAAAAAAAAAAAAAAAAAACAGCTTAGCATTATTAGCATATACACACAATTAATTAAATCCTCAAAGACAGAATTGATATTGAGAACATATATCTATTTTACCTATATAAAAGTGTGGATGTTTCTTACAAAATATGAATTGCCAAATATATCCTTATTAATGATTATTATTTAAGGTTAAAATAATAATTTAGGATTTTCATATTTAAATAATTTTATATTAGAATTCTAACTAATTCAAAATCCTATAGAATTCTATTATAATTAAAACTCTAATGTAAAAGTGCAACATATAAAATATTTGTATTAATTTGAATTGATCTCCACGTACAACTCACGTGTTCTAAAACTCGTACCTTCAAAAGCACACTGCATTGAACCTGGGCACCAGAAACCGAATACACATCAAAGAAATCTGGCTTGAACGTTATGGACTGATAAGCTGATCTTGATGAGTTAAGCGTACAAAGAGATAGCTGACATCCAGAAAAATAAAAACAACATTCTTGTCAAATCCAAAAATTTCATTAAAGAATTAGAATAATAAAATTATAAGTACATGAACACCGTAGTTGTAAGGGGTACAAGGCAGACGGAGGCGAAAGCAGGTAGACAATAATTCTTATTTCCCTCTTCAAAAAAATTTGTATAAACTCCTTAAAAAGAGTGCTAAAAGTGTGAACCGCTTTTAAATATCTGTTGGGCACAAGAGGCAAACCTTTAGCTTGAAAAGGCGTACAGTCATGCACCCCTGCGCCTCAGGCTCACCTCTCTAACCTCTATGATGAACGCTTAGTTTCTTTTACTTATGCAACAAACTAGAATTAAAATGTTTATGATGAAAGGAAAGAAAAACAAGAGAGCAAGCTTCCCACGAAAGAGTTTCTGGAATCTAATTACAAATACCTCTATTAACTTTATATCACTAGTAGAACACAAAACCCTGAATTTGGTCGGATTTACAGAATTTGGATCAATGAAAAACCAAAAAAAAAAAAATTCGACAAAATTTCTTGCAATTAAAATCCCAGAGATTCAATTAGTTGGCACTAAACACCTGCAATTGATCCCGGCAAGCAGAAAACCTCCAACCCTAATCATTTGTAGGGTAATTAATTCGGCCAAGAAAAAACTCAAACAAAAGAAGGATCATTCCCATATTATTCACCAAGGAATTTAACAGTTATAAATCATCATAACAAATGTTAGAAATGCTTGAACAACAACAATAATTTAGAAATTAGAAGAAACCAAATTGGAGGGAACCTGAGCAGAAGAGGATTGAAAAACAAGCTCGTTGCCTATACGGGCGAGGCATGTGATGGAGCGAGCGAAAGTTTTGAGTGCACTCCCACTGAGACTGAAATCCATTGCGTTTTGCTACTTCTCCAGCTGTAACTCGAAAGCATCAGTTAAGAGTAGTCGGTCTGTGGGATGTTGTGGCGGGAAGATGATGAGCAACATATAGGCCGTGTTGGGTTCATTTTACGTAGATTTTGAAAATAAATCATTTCGACATATTTTCGATTGATATGTAAATATTTATATCCACGCAAACCTATTTAAAAAATATATATATATATATATATATATATATATCCATTCAAGCCTATTAATTTGACTGTATCTATATGCTTAGTTTATATGATTCTCTTACACCTCATTATGCTTAGTTGAAAACATGTTTATGATTTTGTGCGCTGTGGAAGTTTAGTATCAATCATAATATAATTTTATCATTATTATAAATAAACATTTTTTATATTTCACTTTTCTTTTAAAAAAATTAAATATTAAAGTTTATAGAGATCACTAAGTTTTTTGCTTGAATTATATAATAAATAGCTCAAGATAAAATTTTCATAGTTTATTATAAAATTAATTTAATTTAATTAATTAATAGATTTAAAAATTTCACTAATTTTTTAAATCAACTCACATTTATTTTTATTTTAATATTAATTTTATTTTAATTACCTACTTTGAGTTAAATATATACGACCTTGATTTGTGACTATATTTAGATGACTTGATTCATGCTGAACTAAGACATGTTTGAAAGGGTTTCACATTTTGAACTTCAAAATCACAATCTGTGTTTGTATTTGTATTTAAGTTCGGATTATAAAATTCGAATATGATTATTATTATCTATATTACAATTATCAAATACATATTTTATAACAAAATATTACATCAACTCACATTTTCATAATAAAATATCATATTAACCTATATTTTCAACATTGAATTGATATTTACGTTGTAATCATACCATAATAAATATTCAAACAAATATATATTTCCATTATTCACCTTTACAACAAAATTCATTATTCAAATAGCATGATTTCTCAAAACCCACCATTCAGTAATAATAACAACTATATATATATATATATATGAAATAGATGATAGCAATAGTTAGAAAGTAATAATAACAAGTGATAAATATCCAAATTACCACAATTGATATAATAAATAACATTTTCTACCATAATTGATATAACATATATCTTTTATACCACAAAATACACATTTGACTCAATTTGGGGCCAACTGATTGAATGAGATTGACAAAACTGAGTTTGAGTCAGAATTGTCGACCCCACCAACCTTTATTTTATCAATTAAGTGAGTGAAATTGTTTGGTTTTTAGTGCCACATTCACTACCCTGATTTTTATTATTATCGTGTACCCCCGTTGTTTGGCTTTCAAAATTTGTTTGTTTTTATTCCTCCCTCATAGTAAACAGGAATTGTTCAACCAGCCATTGTAAACGGGAATTCTTCAAAATTTCGTGAATTTTGCCAGTCATTGTACGATGGGTAATGAGGTTAGTAAACGACAATTTTTTCCCAATACTTTTTTTCCCAAATTTCTGCAATTTATTCATGAAATTATGACTGCAATGGTGTTTTATATTTCTGCAATTTTTGTGATAAATTAGGGTTGCAAATGTATAAATGAACGTGTTGCTATTTGTATAGTAAACGACAATTATGGAATATGTATATTCATCGTGTTAGGATTAAACTATAGTTTAAGGGGTAGGAGGACGAAATTAGATGTTTAAAAGGGTAAACGGCAATTTTTAGGCGTTAAACGACAATTAACCAAAATTGTCATTTAACACCTAAAATTACCGTTTACCCCTGAAATGTCAATTTTCTACCTAATTTCGCCGTTTTAGAGGTAAACGGCAATTTTAGGTGTTAAACGGTAATTTTGGTTAATTGCCGTTTACCCCTAAAACGACGAAATTCTGCCTAATTTCGCTGTTTTAGGGGTAAACGGCAATTTTAGGCGTTAAACGACAATTATTGTAAAATTGTCGTTTACCCCTCAAATTTTAGACATTAAACGACAATTTTGGTTAATTGCCGTTTAACATCTAAAAATTGTTGTTTACTTCTAAGACGGTGAAATTCTGCCTAATTTCGTTGTTTTAGAGGTAAACGGCAATTTTAGGCGTAAAACGGTAATTATTGTAAAATTACCATTTACCCTTCAATTTTTTAAAAATTATCATTTACCCCTCAATTTGATTTTCAAACATATTGTTCCGTATTTTAGGGTTAAAGGGACAATTTCGGCATAATTATCTTATAAATTGATTAAGTAAACGACAATTTCTACCAACAATATGCACAACTATAAAAACATAATTTATTAAATAATTGTGAGGGAAAAAAATATTATCTACAATCTCTTCACTTCACGGCAATTTCTTTTTACAAACCCAAGAGAATTTCACTTATTTGTTTATTTGTGGAGATGAAAAATGAAAGCAATTCAGATTACCATACATTATTGTGGTTAAAAAGATCAAAACACATACACTATTTACAAGTCGTTTCAGTTCATGGTGCATAAGTACAAATTATCAATCAAACATGATCCACATCTACTATTCACATCATCACAAGTCAAAAAAAATGGTAAAAAACAACTTAAATTATAATTTTATGGTAGAAAAAGTCCATCTTATATAAATTGTGATGGTATAAATTGTGGTATATTGTACCCCGAAATCTAACAACTATATATATTTGAAATAGATGATAGCAATAGTTAGAAAATAAACATGCTGATAAGAAATGGGTAAGATTTTTTTAATAATTGATTGACACATGAGCATTGTTTTAATTATCTCATTTAAATCTAGTTTAATATTTTTTGTACTATTATTAATATAGCTTCCCTTTTTAAAAAATTATCTTTAATTTTAATTTGGTGTCTTTTTAGAAAAAAGAAAAAGGAAAATAGTCGCAAAATAAGAAGGGAAGCTAGGGTTTAGCGCCGCTATCATATAAAAGACATCACAGAAAGGGTGTCTGTATCCTCAGAAGCACATTCCGCCGTTGTATCTTTCTTCTCCGGGTACTCAATATTCTTCTTCTCTCTCTTCAACTTTCTCTACTCCTCGCCTGTTTCTGTGTATGTGGATTTTAGATTTAGTAAAGCACTTTGTGATTGTGCGTGTGTGGGAGTTTTTCTTCTTTTCAATTCTCATGTGACGGTGAAGATTAGCGAGTAGGTCTCGTATGAATGCCGCAAGTTTAAGATGTTAACCTAGTTAAAAAATTACTATTTGTAAATATCTGTGTAATTGTATGTCTACTCTAACTATTGGCGGAGTTTATTTAATGAGTTCATGAAATTTCTTGATCGTTACACTCCATGTTGGAATTTGGGGATTTGTGAATTTAGGCCGCGCAGAGGAATCACATCATTTCTAATTGCATACGATTTTTCCCATCACAAAGTAGGATTAATTTACTTCAGGAATTTCTGTTGTGTATTCTCGCTGTTGCTGTTGATGTCAGAATTGTTCTGTTTTATATGTTTAATTTTTTTTTTCTATCTGAGGTAATGGATTTTACTAATTAATGGGATGTGATTGAGTGGAGTATTCATGGGTGTGGATCCATTGTTGTACCTTGTTGTTTTACACCCCTAAATATTGAGTTGGTTTCCTTTGATTTCAGGCGTTTATATTTCTTGAGATCTTGAAGATTCAGCCAGGATGCAGAACGAGGAGGGACAAAACATGGATCTTTACATCCCGAGGAAGTGGTGGGTATATTATCCGGCAATCTATGTTTTGTTTCTGTGTAAAACGACTGAAATGGTTTTATTAGTACAGAAATGTTTAAAGGTTTAGAACATATGTATGATGATCTGTTGCTTGCTTATACAGCTCGGCAACTAACAGGCTGATCACTTCTAAGGATCATGCCTCTGTTCAGATCAACATTGGTCATTTGGATGAGACTGGCCGATACACTGGTCAGTTCTCGACTTTTGCTCTCTGTGGATTCATCCGTGCTCAGGTAAGGGCCTTTTTGCAATTCTCTATCTTTGTACTGCACTGTCATTTTATTAGAAAGGACATGTTTTATTTAAATATTAATGGAAGTGTATCTCGACTCTACATGATGACCATATATGATCATATACCTATGTAATATGATGAAGCCCTAGTTTGTTGCTTTTGCTGCATGGCATAGTTTCCTCAGTGCTTAAAACTTGATGCATGCTGATTCTTGGCTTGTGGTGTTGGTTTTAATTATCTATAGTCATTTTTCTGTAATAATATCCAGATGACTTATGTTTGCTCAATAAAGGTGCTAGAGTTTAAGATCACCCAGCACACTTGAACTGGGTGAAGTTCACTTAAAAATTCATAGGGTGAGGATTGGTAGGATCTTTCAAATTGATAAATTATCATCCCTTCACATTGAAGGGTGTCATACCAATGAAAAAATTTGATTATGTTGGCCTAATGGGAGTTTTATCTGTGACTTAAAAAAATCATGTTATGCACTAGTTGATGCTAATGTGCTCACATGTGGTGAGCCCATGATAGAAATTTGTTCACGATAATTATGTCTTTTTAATTCCCTTGGCACCACATGAGCTGTTGGCATATCTATGCCCCATGGTAGGTAGGGAAGCATTTTCTTGCTGAATGATTGTTACCTGATTGATCAAAAGGCTATATTTAGTGTTAAGCCATTTATTTGCTGATGTCATGGTATTTCATGATGCATGCAACCAACGCTTTTTATCTGAGGCTTGGAAATTCTTTTATATGCAGGGTGATGCCGATGGTGCACTTGATAGGCTCTGGCAGAAAAAGAAAGTTGAAGCCCGACAGCAGTGATTTCCGTCACCTGTGGAATTTGCTTGCAATGGTTTTCCCAGGAACTGAAAGAGATTATCATTATCTATGATGAACATTATTAGTGTTTAAGGTTGAAATTTGATGATGTGATTCTGAAATTTTGAGGACAAATTACACATTGACATCTTTGCTCGACTAAGTTATATCTATTATGTTATGATCTTCTGTGTTTGTGTTTTCTGAAATTCTACCTTCCCCGCTATTGAAATGCCCGTTTTATTCGATCTTGATGGTCTTCATATACTTTTGTATCGTTGTGTCCCCTGTTGTGTTATACATTTACTTATTATGTCCAGCTGATGATAACAATGAGAGATGAAATTACTTTCAAACCTTCACGAATATTCTGTGAACCCTATTTTACTTTGAATACTATATGGGAGGATATAAGAAAAAATCTATGGAAAAATACTTGTGCTCAGATTATTATTACTATGATGGTAGGTCATGGTGCATTTATATAAGGAATCTATTCTTGTAGTTTACTAATGTCGAATGATCAAAAAATCAGTAGAATACCTTGTGGATTGGAGAAGATTGACTGGATTGAAGGAATCTGATTCGGCCAGAAAATGATTGATACTAATTGATGTTATATTATCTACAAAAGTTCAGGCTTTTCACTAATATAAAACAAGCATTTGTGAGTATGTGGCAATGTTGTATATTTCTCATGCCTTTTTGTACACGTGAGTAGGATTTTGTAACATATTGATGTGTGCTATATTGGTTAAATTTATTTACTTCTATCTAAATATGAATACATCATGTGATATTATTATGATAGTGTTAGAAAAGGCGCTCGAAATGTGATATTAAATTATAAAATCTACATAACATCATATTTCATGTTTGGACTTTCAATGTTGATGGGATGGGAAAGAGATTTAAAGAAGCGTGTGTATTATAACTACTAATGTTTTTATTAGATCTTAATTTATTGAATTTATTTATTTTGCAGTAGTGGAGTGCTGGAATAATAAGGCCATCAAGGATAGATTATCAGCAAGTATTGCGCCCTTAATAATTGGTTCTAATGATTATGAATTAGTTGGTCGTTGAGACAAAGATATTGTAATTATTATATTTAATACCCCTTATAAGATTATGATAGGATCCACTAAGAACAATATCATATATTAAATCTTCATTTGTCAAAAACTAATCACTCTAAACTTTATTCTAACATGATGTGTGTATTTTAGACTTTGCTACACAATTCATTAGTGTCTTTAGTTTAATCACAAATGTGTCTCGATTGATATATTACAGGGTCTATGATAATAAATCTTATCATTATATTTATGTATATTAACTAATAGCTTTACAAAAAGAAATTAATTTAAAATCTTGTACTTTAGCAAATTATCTTATAAAATATATGAATGTCAAGAAATTTAGCCGAATGTGCTCTGTTTCAAAAGGTTTCTAATAAGAAAAATGTCTTTTTAATCTTGTTATATGATCCTTCAGTTTAATTTATAATAGGGATCAACCCACAGTTATATATATATATATACATATATATATTTATAAAAAATAAATTTGATTTGTGAAATAATGAAATTTCTTCTGATGGAGTTAGATTTACAAAATCATCTTTATATCAATTTTGTAGTTTCAAATTGGGTTGTGAATAGATATATCAAGAGCCACCTTTCAAAGTTAAGGGGAGAATGAAAGAAAATATAAACTAATTTAAGTAAAAGATGGTTCTAGACTTTTTAGGACAAATAGTTGAAAAAAGCTTAATTGCCTGCTTATAAGGGGAAAAAATAGATAGAATAAAAGGTTAAATTTATTCTAATTTGTCATAATATTATATTTTATCTTTTATTTTATTATATCATAATAATTTTAATATACATTGATGATATAATCATTATACAAATAATTGTATATCAATGCTATGAAGTAAAAAATGTAGGATTATATTACAACAAATAATTCCAAACTAAACTTTTCATAATATTCATTTTTATAATGTTGTTGAAGGTGTAACAATGATGTCATAAAGTACAATGTTGGCATTCTTGTGTAAATGTCCAACTTCTTCGGTCTCCATTTGAAAATTAATTTATATATTATTTTATAGAATAGAAAAGTAAGTAATTTAAGCAACACAAAAGATGCAAAATTTATTATGTTTCCCCAAAATATATTACTTATAATTTGACCGTATGTACATTTTTATTAAATTTACTAAATTTAACTTGTATTGTCTACTGTCAAATTTTGATTAATTAATATAATCAAGCATTTATTTTTCCATTAGTGATAGTTAGAAATCTCAGTCAGGCGTCCAACTATAAATATCATAAATATAAATTAATATACATTAGTGATCCAATAATAAATTTTACATTAATATAAAATTTGACTATATCATTATATTAATAAAATAATATCATAATATTTATATTCTATTCTTTATCATTTGAGATCGTTGTATCACTCGAACAAAATAAAGTTCCGTAAGCTTAAGCCAACAATTATATATACACAGGGACGGACCCATGTTGGGTCCAACGTCCCTCAATTTTTTTAAAAAAAAGTAGGGGTATTTTAGTTTTTTTAATATTTTAATTAAAAAAAAAAAGAAAATTATTCTATGCGTGAGTTTTCAAAACAATAAAGGAGATGATTTTTCAATCATGTTCTCTATCTCCTACTTAAATTCTAATTTATCTTTCTCTCAATTGTTTTTTCATCTAATTTCAAGGTAATATTTTATTATTATTTACTCTTATTTACATTATACTTCATCATAATTGTTAATTTATGATGTTTTAAATTGTATATGTGATTTATTGATTAATCGACAAAGATAATTTTTTCTTTTGAATTTTGTTTAAAATTCTTCTATGCTTGAAAGTATGAAAAAAATTCATTGTTGTAGGAGATGAGAAAATTTATTTTATCAATTCCATTTCAATTTAGGAAGTTCTTGTACATTTTATTTATTTTCCAATACTTCTACTTTTTTTAGGAACTTAATCACCGTTTTGATGAAGTGATACACTATTAAATGATTGTCTTGTTGCATATATTGGAAAATATGTATTTAGAATGTTAGCAATGAAACAATTATGCATCGATTTGAGAATATGAAAAATAAAAGAAAAATGTTGTAATACTTTAATTTTATCGTATAATATATTTATGTTATTGATTTAGAATTTATGTATCTATTTTTTTTATTAATTAACTTGGGCCCCTGAATCAAAATCCTGGGTCTGTCACCGTATATACATAACTAAAAATATACAATCAAATCTAATAATGATTCACACAGAAAATAATCAAATTATCAATAGTATGAGAAAGAAATTAAAACACGGAATATAATAATACATTAGCATTAGCTTAATTAAGCAGAGTGTTACACATAAACTAAATATATAAAATTAACTACGAACATTTATGAGCCTAACAATTTAGATAGATCAACATTTATGAGTAAATCATATATCAACTTTATATTTTTTATATATATGTATATATCTTATATACGATCAAATGATTCATGGATAATGATATATATGAGTTTTTTCCTCTAGTTGCTATCTTCTCTTTACTCTTATATACAAATTTTAGATCTTTGAATTATTATAATTTCTAAAATGGAAGTGCATGCTACATGAATATAAAGTTCTAAATAGATCAAGTTATTTGATATTTGATTTGAAACTAAATACTAAAAAAGGTTTCGGTAACCTTTCTTTTATATATTTGAATATTATACATATTTACAATAATAATCTTTGAAACTACATTTCTATACTTGATTAAGCACATCAACATAATAATAATCGATATGTACTTGTTGCTTTTGGATTCACGGAATATTAAAAGTCGTATTATAGTTCCTAATAGCCAAAAAAATTAATTGAAATTACAATTTTTTGAAGATTTGTAAATTTTACGATAACTAACCTTTAAACTAGCAAACAAGTTCACATGTACATTTATAAATGATACAAAAGCTCAAATTGTTCAAGTTGAAATCAACTAATTAAGTCAAATATAGCCTTCATTAATTTGATAAACTATACTCAAAATCCAATAAAATTTTCGAATCTTTATAAAAACTCAAGGAGTTTAAATAGTAAAGTATCTGACACAACTCGTTTGTCTTTACCCCAAATAAAATACATAAAATCAGAGAATTGATAATAAAATAGGAATGAAAATGGTCAAAAACCTAAACCCTAAGTTTGCAACTTTTGATGAAAAGCAATGGGCTTTAAATAAAGGGACAGCAAAAACAAGGTGTTAAAGCTTCTTCACACTAATGTATTTCACAATCAAACTCTCACTTTACACATCGGATCGAATAAGTGGTTTACAATTAGGGCTTCTCATCTCATCACTAACCAACCATTTTCAACATTAATTTCATTAATTAAACAAATTATATTCCAACTCCAATTATTAAGAATTAAAAGATTTAATACGTGTTACACTGTTAATGGCACATTTCCAAGTGCTGCCTTTTTTATCTTCCTCATTGTTTATGATCACTAATTTATTATTTCATTCGTCTAAAAAATTGTCATTATGGTTGTTTTTGTAAAAATAAAAAGAATAGATACAATTATGTATATAAAATTAAACTAGATTACCCAATACATTATTGAAGGGAAAGATAAGCCAGTGCATAACATAGATAGTATAACATTAAATATAGTTTTAATACCAAAAAAAAAAAAAAAGATAGGGATAAATAAAAAGTCATTAACTCTTATTCTTTTTTTTTTTTGAAGAAACTCTTATTCTTATTGATAACAAAAAAAACGATATAATAATAATAATAATAATAATAATAATAATAATAATAATAATAATAATAATAATAATAAACCTTGTTGGAAATTTGAACATCAATTGCATATTTGCGGTTCAAAACCACTTTCTAAATTATATAAATGTTATAATTTTATATAGTCCTATTAGATAAACATTTCATTTACTTAAATATTTTCCAGAATTATAATGATACAAAATTAGAACTTCTGAATTAAAAAAAAAAAAAAAGGAAAAGGAAGAAGAAGAACACACAATTCTTTCGTATGTTTTGTAAATATAGATCGATGTAACAAAACTTTTATTAAAGAAAACTGATTTATTTTTTTGAAAATTTAAAAGCATACATTGTTCCGTTTTTCTAATTATTGAAAAACCGTGTATACTTCAACCTCTTATATATTTAAGCACACACATTACTTTTTCATCAACAAGTAATAATATTGTCGTATTCAAAAATAATTTGTTAAAATATTGTGATTCAGTTTTTAAAAAGTATATTTGAAAAAAAAAGTAAATATTCTTTAATTGTCTTAAGTTAGTCTCTAATTGACTTTAAGGAGTGAGCATAGCAGCAAACTTTTATGTACGATCTAAAAACTACCGAAACTTAATTAAATAAGAAAAAGGTTGATTAAGATGAATATAAAACTAGCTCAAATAAAAACAAAAATAAAAAAAGAAGTAAAACTTGGGTATTACCCAAATAAACTCATACAAGGTGTATAAGCATTGTGTAAACCCCAACTTTTCTACTGTTTGATTTGACTGTTACATGACAAAGCACCCATTTGGATTTTCATCACTAAATATTTCAAATGAATCCAACGGCTGTCGAGGATTCAAGTCAGGATCTGACGGCGGGGGCTCAGCCACTGGTCCCGGATGCATATAAGCGTAGGAGTACGGTGGTGGCGCAGCGTAGTACGACGCCGTATGGCTGCTCGCTGGATACGCCGTGTTGTAACTCACGGCGTATACCGGTTGCGGCGGCGGTGCATAGTAAGATTGTGGAGGTGGATAGTGATGATTACGTGGAGGACTATGATTGGTCTGATGTGGCGGACCGGGTTCATGATCCTTTAATTCTCTGTGCGCTGGCGGTGCTGCTGCACCAGAATTCCCAATTTGCCCTTTCTTCTTCTTCCTTTTACCAGACGTGCCACTCTCCCCACCGCCGCCGCCGCAATTACTTTTGTCAACCGCCTCTTTTCTCTCCGCCGCCTGCGGTGGCTGTGCGGCGGCAGAGCAATTCTCTTCCCTCGTGTTGTCCTCTTTTTCCGTTTCTTCAACGTTAGCTGCTGTTTTCACCGGAACTGCCTCCGCAGCACCGCCACTACCACCACTTCCGGCGCCGGTTTGGAATGAGCCGCCGTCAACTGCCTTAACTGGACCATCACTTCCTTCGGCGACGTTAGTGGGTACTTGGACTTTGGGAGATGCCTCAGGCGCTTTAGCATTATTTGAATCGGGATTTGTTTCTCTACGGTCCATTTTCTTCTGCGTCTCAATCTCCTTCTCTTTGCTGTTTCCAATTCCATGAATTTTCTCGGGTTTTTGAGGCCATAGCTCAGCTTTTTTTCCCGATTTGGCCAATTTCTTAAGCAAAGTATCAGCGTCAACATTGCCAATCACTGTTACTTTCTGTTGCTTGGTATCAACGTCAACAAACTCGACTCCTGAACGAATTTCCGTACAAAAAAACAACAATTAATCCTGAGAATAGTTGTCAACTTTACCATCCATATTATGATAAACAGAGGGTTTGCTGCGTACCTTGAAGATGGCTAAGAATCTTCTTGACTTTTCTTTTGCAGCCCTCGCAGTGGATGGAAGCTTTGAGGACACAAATCTGCAATTCCAGGGGGAAATTAAGAAGTTTTATATACATATAGGAGGAAATTATATCGATAAACAGTAATTATTAACATGTTAGTAAAGAGGAGAAAACATACCTTTTGTTTTATGGCTTGATCAACAGGTTCACCTGCTGTTTCCGCCATGAGAGAGAGAGAGAGTTGAAGTTTGGTAAAGCAGAGGAAGGAATGATGAAGAAGAGCTTTAAGAAAGAAAAGGCAAAAGAAAGTAGAGAGTGCGAATATCTGATGCCACTTTCGAGTTTTATATTGCCACTCCCAACCCAAGTCCCAACTAAAAGATTTGTTCATAAATACTTCTAACTGTTTTATTGTTAATAATATTACAATTAAGATAAAATCATTTTCATATATAATTTGAAAATATTATGGTACACTTATTTGGGTTTGTGATTCAGGTTAGAATTTGAAGTTTTCGAACAATGGAGGCAACTTGATATAAGAATTGAGATCAACTAGTATAGGATCATGATTTTCTAAATGCTAATGTATCAACAAATCAGTAATAATAAAGAAGGGGTTGTTTTGACAAAAAACCACTCTATTTACTAAACAACTAACAACAGTAACTGAACAAAAATTACTAACAACTTCTAGTTTTCAGTTCAATTGTCACCATTTCTCATTCCACCTACAATCGCATGCAACCGGAATCTATAGCCTATGGCAACGATGATGAATATTCAATTAGAGGTATAATCATAATTAAACCTAATACTCTCGATAAAGAAGCCAACAAAATTATGTAAGTTGTTTCCAAATTCAATTTACCTACACCATTACAAACTAATATGATAAACAAGATGAAAACATTGAAGATTAAATGTTTGTTCCGATCAATTTGGATATAATTTACCTCTATTATATAAAAAATCACCAACTGCGATTAATCAATTAAGAGTTGCAACAATTACGAATTACGGTTCTAGCTTTAACAATGGAAGTAAAAAAGTATCAGGATAGTAGCCTAACCATTAAGTTTGAAAATTAGGAGACGAAGTATGATAATATAATGGTAAATGATGTCTGTTATCTAAATTTAATTTTTCAATTTAGTTATCATGAGGATAGAAGTGAAATCATCTAATCCTTTAAAAAAAAATAGATTTAGGATCAAAATTCCCAAAACCTAAATGAAAAATAATCTAGTTGTACAAAATAAAGAAAGGGCCCGGCTATACACACCCCCATTTCTTCTAAACACACCCCACATAATAAAAAAACAACTAATATAATACTAAACATATCCCACAACATTACCAAAATACTCTTACTAATAAAATTAATAAAAGAAAATGAAAAAAGAAATTACTTTACTAAACACACCCCCAAATACCCAACACCCCAAACACAAACCCTAACACACACACACAAACCCATCTCCCACCTCCACACACCAAGACATCTCACACCTTCAAGCTTTGAGAATCTATTATTTGAGGAGTGTTCGACCTTCAACCGAATATTTTTTTGCAAGTTCGATCTAACACGAAAAAATCTACCATGGATCCATACCAAGAAAGTGACATTCCAAATTGAAATACAATTTAAGTGCTTATAATTGTTGTTTAGAACGTTTGTTGAGGGAAAATGATGGATAATTTGTTGAGAATGCATTATTTTCGCAATGAGGTGTGTTCAAAAGTGGTGTTGCGCGACGGGTAGGGTTGAACAAGGACCGAACATAGGGTTGAAGTTCGAACATAGGCCGAACACTTAATGATATGTTCGATCACTGGCCGAACTTTACACTACACGTTCAACCAGTGACGAGTGAACATGTTACTATATGTTCGGCCAATACAGGTCGAACACACTTCACAATGTTCGCCCTGTATTGGCCGAACGTGAACTGCACGATTTTTTTTTCCTACCATACTACAAAATAAATCGGTAAAACTATGTTAAATGACTTACATTGTCCATATCTCATGCTCTATCTTCATCCATGATAGTTTTTGAACAAATATGACTAGGGTTTTTGGTAGGGTTTTATGTGCAAAGTTGAGCTAGAGAAGAGGTAGAACAATGGGGTGTGTTTAGCAAATACAAATTAGGTGGGTGTATTTGGATAATTCTTTTTTTGATTTTTATTTTATTAAATGGATAAGGGCATTTTGAACATTATACATTCTATTTCTTTTTTCATTTTTTTAATGGAATGTATTTAAAAGGGCTCGGGTGTGTATAGCCGGGCCATACAAGTTTTATAAAGAAAACTTGTATGATACATTCTAAACTGCTGCGTTTCTTTCTGGTCCCTTTTGCCCTTGGATTTGGACCTTTAATCTTGGGCCACAAGTAAGAAATTTTGATATTGGGCCTGCACCTGTGAACTAAATTTGCGAATTTCAGGCCCAAATGCCTCAAATTTCACTTCCTTCCCTTTGCTTGTCCCACTTGATTCGAATTCAACTCCAATAAGTTTAAATTAAACACAAAACGCCAAATTCGTAGTGTTTGTAATCAAAATACTCTAACAAAGTGATTAAACTCTTGAAATGATATTATTAATATATAGCCTCTTAAATCTAAAATTTCCATATGTTCATGTATTAATATCCCATATTCTCTTTTGAGATTCTACTTGAAATAAAATGAATGGTCAAAGTCACAAATTGATAACCATATTGTCGCAATTGTAATTTAATTTAGTGGGAGACTTGCATATGACCGTAAAGGAATCTAATTTAGACCTACAGCGTTATACGCGTAAATATATTAATATATTAATAATGGTATTTTCTCTATAGATTCATTAATACACAATATATATATGTAAAATTATTAAACGGTCAACACTTATCGACTATATTTAATTATACGCGGTTTTATGACTAAATTTTAAAAGGTCTACATAATGGTAAATCTTCATCCTGGATTTTGCAAACTCCATTGATGATATAACCATGTTGGGGAATTTTTGGTTATAAGAAGTGAATTTCCACCTATAAATAACCCATTTTTTACATGGTTAAAATCAACATTGACCATTTTCTCTCATTCTTCTTGTTCTAATATTCCAATAACCTTCTCTTTCATTGCAATGAGTTCTTCAAGCAAGAGAAACTCTTCAAGAAAAGGAAGGGGCCGACAAAAGGTCGACATGGTGAAGATTGCAAACGAGACGAATCTTCAAGTCACATTCTCTAAGCGTCGCGCTGGCCTTTTCAAGAAGGCCAGCGAACTCAGCACCCTTTGTGGTGCTGAAACTGCTCTTGTGGTTTTTTCGCCCGGTAACAAAGCCCATTCTTTTGGCCACCCAAGTGTGGAGGATGTTACTAATAGGTTTCTAGGCAATGATCCACGAATGAGTGATGCTGAAAAACTTGTTGATGCACATCAAAAGACCAACATCAACCAACAAACCCTAGAACTTAATCAACTCGAAAATCAGCTTGAACTTGAGCAAAAACGTAGTCAAGAACTGGAGAGAGTGAGGATGGAAGGGCAACGCCAATGCTGGTATCCACCTGCCATCGACAACCTTGATTACCGACAGCTTGATCGACTGAAGGGGGCTCTTCTCCAATTCAAGCACCAACTTGAATCTAAAGTACTTTCCAATGCTATGGTGCCTCCATCTCTTCCAGATTCTGGAACAGACCCGGGAAGAGAGGCTTCTAGAAGGTCAAGAAAATCGGTCATTGGTAGACGCTCAACTCGTGTTCGACTTGATGATAGGGCTAATGGGACAGTTCCATATGATCCAATGGCTGGTGGTTCTTGCTTTACAATCCCATATACTGAGTACTAGAGATCTTCAAGAATATTGTTCTATGCATGGGTTTCTGAGAGTTCTAGGGTCTTAAGTTTGAACTTTGTTTGATGATGTCATTGTTGGTCTTCTTTTTTATTATGTTTTTTCCTTTATTGTCTTACTACTAGTGCATCGATTTTGAATTCTTATTCAATGTTACTGTTTTTTCCTTCTATATGTTACAAGTGCCAGAAACATATATATATATATATATATATATTAAAATCTTTATGTTTGATTAATAAATCCTTCTAAATTTATTCTGATGATATACAATTCAATCAGGGGATCTTCACATGTTAATATAAGAAATCTCATCTAATTATATGAGAAGTTACATTTAAGGCGAAAAAAAGTGAAAATGAGATGTGATATTTTAACTACATAGCATATGCAAGTATAATTTTTCTTGCCTGAAAAGGTCAACACAGTTAATTCAATTCCAAATTTAATTTTATTATTTTTAAAAGTTTATCTTTGACTGTATATAGTTATTTACCTTAAACAAACGTATTATTTTGATAACTATTACCATTTATTGTTAAAAGTATATCAATTACTCAAAATCAAAGTAAAAATATTACCATTGGTTTTGAAAATGATTACTTTCTATTTTCTTTAAAACTAATTCAAAATATCTACATCTATTTTTCATGAATACAATAGTTTTCCAAAGATGAGCATGAGAAATAAAAATGATTATCTTCCCAATCAATTCTTTTTAACATTTCTTAATTAAGAGTCTCATAATCTTTTTCACTTCAATTGAAGGTGCTTCCACTGAACCAAAAATTGTGATGGTTGATGTGCAATTTTTTAAACAGCCATATCCACTGCAACATAACCTCACATATCCACTGCAATATAACTCCAAAGAAAATGTTAGTATATAATTTGATCTTCCATACAGATATCTGATATATTCTAGTTTATGTCTTAAATCTCTATTCACGTGTTTATAATAATATGTATGATTGTTTGGTTATTTGGATCATAACTGAATACATTTGATTTATTAAGTATAAATATAGAACAGTAAGTTAATAATAAATCAATAAAAATGATACAAATAGTTTCATGATTGCAAGGTTTGTAATTCTTTATATTGATTTTTCTTGAATGTATTAAAAGTTGATGTATAGGACTTGAAACTGGACTATATTATATAGACTAAATATATGAAGATTATATATATTTTTCAATGATAAACAGAACTGGATATAATAAAAGAATTTTAGATAAATAAATCCACAACTACTTAATCTATTCAATTTGTGATGGATTGGATTGATTCAATTATAATAATTATAAGTTAGGTTAGTATCATTATTAAAAAAAAATTTAATTTTTCTTAAAGTTCCGTTTCTTAGTTATTTATTAGGAAAGTAATTATTCTCTCTAATGGTATGTTTGTTTTAGGCTTATCCCCACCGGATTTGGGATTTTAAAATCCCAAATCCGTGTTTGTTTAGAGGATTTTGTTAAGAATTATCAAATCCATCAAAAACCTATTCTACCTAAAAAAAACACTATAATTAATCATATACCTAAAACCTATTACACATCAACTAACAATATAATATTACACATACATATTTTTTCCAGCATTGATTTGACATCTACAGTAATAATCCTACATATAAAATCTCAAAACAAACACAAATTTTAACTATTCACCTTTATTACCAAATCCCAATATTTCAAAATTCGAATTTCCCCCATCCTACATAAGCCTTAAACAAACATACCCTAAAAGTCTTATTCCATCTAGGAATCGGAAATTATATTCATAAAATTTATTTTAAAGCGCCTGGCAACTATAAATATATGTAAACCTCGCCCCCCAAACCTAGGAGAAGTATTGCCGGCGAATTGTGCGTTAATTTACTAGAAGAAGGTAAGCTCTTCTTTGCGCCGGCGCCTTCCCCGTCCCCGTCCCGATGACTCTTCTTCTTAAATTTTTTTAAAATATATTGTTTTGTAATCTTTCTCCGACGCTTCTTCTAAATTTTTAAAAAAAAAAATAGTTTGTAATCTTTCCTAGCTCTTCGTGCTGCATTTCTTCTAGTGTATTGTTGAATTAAATCGAAGGAAGGAAGGTCCTAGCAATTATATTCTTTTGGTTGACATTATGTGCAAATCCCAAACAGAAAACGGTGTCGCTTTTAAAATGCAGAATCGCCGTGTTCCTCCCATGAGGAGGGGGAACAGAGTTTTGTGTGGGTGGGTGAGTAGAAGGGGTCAGTACAAAACCCTAATTTATAACTGAATTGGGCTGGGTTAAGTCGTTATTTATCATGGGCCTTTAAAATACTGAAAAGCCCATAGAATAATTAGCCCTAATTGACGACAAATAACCCTTTCTCTCGCAGCCGTTTTTTTCCAGGTTAGCTGGTACTTGTTAATAAAATATAATCGTAATGGGTCATTAAGTTATAGTTTGAGTAATCTTTGTTATTTAAGTATCATTACATATGAAATTTGAAGTATTTATATTTTCTACCATACATGGAGAATGATAATTGAGGCCCTTTACAAAGTTAGGGTTTCATTGCTGATTTTTCAGGGGTGAGGAGTAAAAGTAGTGGCACTTAGACCCCTAATTGAAGCAGTGAAATTTTGAGGTATAGGAGAGATTAAATGGGAGCGCCGGACATGGATGATCTAAGTTTCACTGACTCCGAGCTGGACTACCATGTTAGGAATGCCCTTAAAGCTGCTATTCAGGTACCACTTCATGAATTAGGCTTGGTTTTGTTATCAATCATCTGCTCATATTGATGAACTGTAAAGTTGCTAACTTTTAATGGTTTCGAGGGTGACTGCGACTTTTATAACCAACTTGTTGCGGTGATACATCATAAAGAACATCTTGCCACTGAGGAAGTGGCACTTCTTGTGGTATGTTGAGGTTTCTTGCAAGAATTTTTTGCTCTTTTTGTTTTTGTTTTCTAGTTAATCTACTGATTGTTGCTTTGTCTTGATTTTTTGTAATGACATGTCAGACTTGTTTGAAAGCTGTGACTGGAGCAGTCTCTTGTATACATATTGTTCATCATCGGTCTCTCCTTGCTGCTGTTAGTTACTCGTTATTCATTCAGATGCTGAATTTGTTGCATCTTTATTGTGATATTCATCTTGAATTAATTCATGAGTTTTGGCTCTGCAGATATTTGGAATGAGTCTGTGGAATTATGGAACTGATGTGATGGATGCATTGGTTGAATTGCTTGTTTCCTTGGTATGATAGCTACTTGTCCTACCTTCTATTTACCGTGATTTTTTATGTCTTATTCATTGATTGTGTATTGTCTTCTACTTGGGTTGACAGGCTTCATCCAGTGGAGAATATGTTGATTTGTGCTTGGAAATGCTTGTTCTCAACTTCACGCCACCATCAATTCATCAATCAGAATTACTGAAGCAATCTCGGGGTCTTTCTAAGAAGACTCAAGTTCTTGATCGTGTTCATTCAACTTTGAAAGATATTTCTAATGTAGTTCCTCTCTCACCTTTGAGGCTTGAGAAGATAGTGAGGAATATTATGCCAAACATAGGCGCAGTGGAACCTGTAAGATCGAATTTCCCTATGTTGAATTATCATCATCTTTTAAGCATAGCATCCAATTTTGTATGTATATACATGTGCCTGTGTTTCTTCACTAAAGTGATTTATTAAAGGATGGGATGGACAAGTTTTGAACTACAAGTCCAAAATACACTTCAACGTAGATATTTCTGCTGCCACATCTGACATCACATACTCTACTTGTTTCATTCATCTGGATTTTCAGCACCATAAATGTTCTCTCTCAGTGATATATCATCACCATAAATGTTCTCTCTCAGTGATATATCATCACCATAAATGTTCTGTGGCATCTTAATGACTACGGTTGATGGACCCACGGTTGGATCTTATTTGTCTGTTTGATGTTGTAATCTCTAAGTGCTTGTTAAGAATCCATATCATAAGGATTATGATCTGTCACAAAGGCGTGCTACTCATGCTGCAACTTGAATTTTCAGATTGAGCGACATTAGCACTTCCATCTTTGACATGCATAATAAGATACTGATCACCTTTCTGAAATTTGCAAACAAATTGCTATTGTAACAGAGTGAAAGCTCAATTTATAAAGCTGCGTTTGGATTTGAACTTGGAATATGGTTTGATTTTACTGCTCATTCTATGTGCAGGTTATGGTGACATATGTGGAGAATATGCTGAGGTTGGAGAGTGGTGTGATGGGTGAACTTGTTGGGAGCACAATTTTCGTTGCATTAGTAGATAAGCTAATAGAACTTGATGTAAGTTGTTTAAAAGCTCCCTAGTTGACAATACATTGAGTGACCTGACTGATTTTTTCCTTAATATCTTTCCATTGTTTTTTTTTTTAAATTAATAATTTGGCTTGCAGGTGGAAATTGCATGGGACGAAATTCTGCAGGATGATTTCCATAAAGGAATCTTTGATTTGGAACTGGAAGACCTTGAGGTGTCTACAGATCATATTGATCAAGATTCCAATGAGGTACTTTATATGTGTTTTGGTTTCAATCCTAGAAACTCTTTTCTGTTTTGTATTTATATTGAATAAGACCTTCATTTGACATTTTAGTTGTGAAATGCAAACATTAGCTTGAGTGTTAACATGCATCATTTGGCCGCGTAAGATTACCAAGGATTATATTCTCATAGGACTTCACAAATATGCCAGTCTATTTCATCAGCATACATGATAGATTCGACTTGATCTCTTAACTTCTGTTTCATATTGATGGAATCAAATTGTAATTTCTGTTTCATATTGAATTGTTTCAACCCTTTCCCATTTATTTTGACTTTATATGGTAATAAAACTCGTGTCTCCAGCTTACTAGGGAAGCTTTGATACAAAGGTTTTTTTGTGGAAACTTGATAGCTGAAAAGTTGGATAGTCTGATGGTACTTACGTTTGAACACCTTAAATCCTGTTCTGAGAGTGGCCGTCTAGTTCTGGTAAAATCTTCTATTATGCCTTTTAGATTGGTGTCAAATGTTGTGAATTTATTAATCTTAAACCTTCTTATGATGCTTCAGGTGTTTGAGACCCTCCTTCAGTCATTTCAGAGAACAATATTGACTACTTACAAATCAAAATTTGCTCAGGTACTTTTGATATCTATCTTGGTGTGGAAATATAGGTGCATGTCATTTAACTTCTCTCTCTCTCTCGCCGCCCCCCCCCCCCCCCCCCCCGCGCGTAAGTTGGGCGTACGGCCCTCTCACAATAATTGACATGTAATCTTTGGTCTGTATCTTGTAGTTTGTCATGTTCTATACTTGCTCGCTGGACCCTGAAAATTGTGGGAATATGTTCGCTAATGTGCTTGTGAATATCTTTGTGAACAGCATTAATCCTGAATGGAGGTAAAGAGATAAAAATTCTTCAAAGCTTAGTCCTCCAGTTTCTCACGTACTGTTGATTTTTGTTCTTATGTTGAAATTGATCTTATTTCATCTTATTTTCTGCTACTAAGGTTACAAGTACATGATATTTTTTTTCCCTTTTACTTGTGAAACATTTTAGGCCAAAGTTAATTGATGAATCCAGTAGATTCTGGCAGTTTAGTAAAAATTACCTATTTTAATTGCAAAATCATGTAATTAATCGACAATTCCTTTTGACACTTATCCATAATGTTGAGATGTGTTGCGTTCACCTGTATTTAATTGAAAATTCACTTACTCTTAATGCCAAGTTTTCACACTTCTCCAGGATATTTTGTTCAATTTTCGCCCATTGGTTACCATAATAATTGTGGTGTTAAATCTCTAGTGACAAAAGGGTTCAATATTTGAGACAGACCAAAATAAAACATGCATGCAAAACAGCCATAATGTGCTTTTCAGACTAATCCTGCAATTTCCTTATGAGTATGTGGTTGATGGTGTTCTGCTTTTGCTTTTACCACCAAATTCTTGGGATTGTACCTGCTTCAGTTGCAGCTGTTATCTTCTATCTGAGAGAATGTTACTAGACTTTCTTCTATACATTAGCAAGCTATGCCAATTAATATGAATTTGTTTTAATATTATGGGTGGCTATTGAAACTTTGTTTCCTCACCCTTTTTTTTTTACATCATTTTGGTGTCATGCATCTTGGTTGTATTACCTTGTCAGAGACCTGTAGCAAATGAACTTCTTTGTTTGTATTGCAGAATGAGTGCTGTTGCATACCTTGCTAGTTACTTGGCTCGTGGAAAATTTGTCTCTCTTTCAGTTGTTGCTGCTACGTTGGAAAGGTTATTACGCAGTTTCATATTATTCATATGCCTATTTACTCAAGAGGGAAAACCCAAAAGAATATCTGACTTGGTTCATTTTTCTTTTACACAAGTTCAGTGTGGTGAACTGGTGTTTCCTTTATTGCAAAAATCAGGAAGGCAGCATAAATCCGAAAGCTCATAAAGTATTTTATGCTGGATGCCAGGTGTGATATACAGCTTTATTCTATTTAAAGCGAGTTTAGAGGATATGCTTTAGCTGGTCTGAGATCTAAGATTACATGAACCACCTTAATTATTGCATACTGTGCTGTAGGCTACTATTTCACTATTTTGGTCTTTCTACAAATCTTTCTTAATTATTGCATACTGTGCTGTAGGCTACTATGTATGTGCTTTGTTTTCGTATGAGACAAATGCTTGCTGTGCCTCGCCTTAAGTCCAAGCTGCTGCTCATGCGTATTGAGGACATCCTTTGCCATCCTTTAAAACCACTGCAGGTGAAATGTTGTTTCAACTCTTTCAATTGTCTCCTCGATTAGTCCTGATGGCTCTTCTATTTTATATACCTTGTGCACTTGAATATTTCCTACTGCTTGTTTGTAGAAAAAAGGGATAATTACAAAAATTACTGTTGAGGTTTAGCCAATTAAAAAAGATCTCGATGAATTTTCTTTCCCTTAAACCACAAATGCCCCCTACAAGTATTTCTAACAAACTCTTGAGCATTATGTTTTCTTATAAATACCCTTCTCAATGGTGCAATTTGCATTGAAACAAACTTTCTGTGTGTCGCTGTTTTAGGCTAATTTATGAGTAAGTTCTGCAGTAATTCCTAAAACATTTACTTTTAGTCATTGATGGTTTCTGTATCAGTTGGCCTTCTTAGCAAATATTTACGATTCCTGTGCAGGTATGCCTGCCATCAATAGTAGATGAATTTTTACGGCTGGTCAAAGTAAATCGCATTTTTTCTCTGCCTCAACCCCTTGTCAACCCCAATGTCCTTGAATCAGAACAATCTAGAGCATTTGGTGGGGTAGAAAGACTCGATATGTTTTTCCCATTTGACCCCTGCCTATTGAGGAAATCTGACAGGTTTGTCTCTCCCTTGTTCGGCCTAGCATGCTCTGCTGCCTCAATTGCTTATGGCTTGAGGAAACACTCTTGTCTATTTATTACCTAGACAGGGTGGTTGTTTATATCTTGACTTTAAATTGATGATGGTATTCTTTCCCTTTTTGTTTCAAAGATATGTCCGGCCAAATTATGTGTACTGGTCAATGGTGAGAAGTGCTTATGATGATGACGATGAAGGCACAAGTGACGAGGATGAGGCTTATATTGGTGGAAACGGGATAAGCATTCCAGATGATGGAAGTGGAAGGAGTCGTGATGAGGATGAGGACGATGATGCTGATGAGTTTGACTGTTGCTTGGATAAAATGTCTATCACACCAAGAGATTCAAGCCACAGATTTGGAGGCAGAATGCCTTCAAAGATTAGACCTTCTATGAGTCCGGATTCATTGTGATTTGAGCAACTTTTATAATGTTGAATGTACTTGTAGTATTAGATAGTATGTCCATGTATACGAGAATTTGGCAATCAATGGTGGTGCTTGCTAGCCACCATACTATCAAATGTAATCTTTATTCTTTGTGAAACCAAATGAACCAACACTTTCTTTGCGTGATTTTTGTGAAAATGTGGCATTTTTGTATAAATGAGGCTTTTTGTGTCCTATGTTAAATTAAACTTGTTGATATGGGGTCAAATGTGAAATGACCGACTTAACAAATTCATAAATCTATTCTGTCAAATAGCGAACAATTAACAAACGAGACCCTCAAGGTATTAGCTGTGAGCTGTTTCTGGCTCTTAATAAATTAACTGTATCTAAACATTTCCTCAAAGCATCCTACTCATCAATGTTGTAAAAGTTGCAAATTGGGACACAACACCTAGGTGGAGCAGGGCCTGTAATGATTTACAACACTTGCTACTCATTTCTTGAGTTTAGCAGATAATCTACCTCGAACTGTGCTCAAATCAGACTGATGTTTAGTCAATTTTCGTTTCCGAGGCTTTCTGAAAGACTTCCTCCTTTGTAAACGTTGGCAACGAATCTCAGGATCTGCCCAGCCTTTCCCCCATTCTGAGAAACTAGAATATGATTTGTGGCTTTCCATGGACAGCAGCATGTCTGCTTCTGGGTAAACAAGAAACGAGTTTTCTGACTCACACTTCAAGAATTGCAACCCAGAATCTGTTGGTTCTGGAAATTTTATCTGGACATGATTCTGCATGTATAGAACGAACCTTAATCATCATCATGCTTTAGCCATACAAAATAAATGTAAACTTAAATATTGAACAACCCCCCCCCCCCCCCCCCCCCGGTATACAATCGAAAATGTCTCCGTTTGAAGGCAATTTGAAAGAAGATCATACCATTCCATCTCCATCACGAATAAACCCTCTATCTTCTAATATACGAGCAAGACCACGCCACCATATGAAGTCACTCAAAGCAAAACTGTGATTCTGCAAGAACAAAGAAATTGAACATCTAGATTTCGAGAAGGAAATGGAAATGAAGAGAAAAGGAGGAACAAATATAACAACAATATAGGTCTACTTGATTTAGGTGTAATATTGAAGAAAATATATTGGAGATGTAAGCAGAAATATTAGTTCTTTAGAGAAGAAGATTACTTGCTCCCTTATCATACTGACAAATGCCTTGATGTTTGGGGTTTCCTTCAAGATCCTGGCTTTGAAGCTTTGAATGCCATCATCGTTATACAGGTCATCTCTACTGTTTTTATATCCCTGAAATACATTATGAACTATGTAAATACATAATATAGAACAGCACAAACAATCAAGATGAAATATCCAGCAAAATCTAGGTGAAATCTATAGAACAATACATATATAGAACCAGATTAGATAGTATACAAGGTGTCAATGGTACCTACATAATGTGAGGCAATAAGCTGCAAGAGTAGTGTTGCCTCAACTTTCAAATCCTGAATTTCAGGAGGCCCATTGTTGCAGACATCACATCTGTGCATAACAGCAGAGGTTAGTTGAACTTCATATAGAACTAAAATATCAAGTAGATATATTGGCAGCAATTTACAAGTTCCTTGATAAACCAAAAGAAAAAATATTTTGCATTTCTTGAGGAGATAAACATCATGGATATTATTTTGGAAACATAAGCTCACAATAGCTAGAGCCCAAATGAATATAAAAGAAGCATAAAATTCAACATGGATGACCTAATTTTCTATCAATTAGCTTTTTTGAGATACACCATACAGGATTTATACAAAAGAAACATGACATACAAGAAACATCTTTCGTGAGAGAACTCCTCGCCAAAGTATTCTACAAGCATTTTGGCTCTACAACAAGAAGTCCTCATTCCATACCTGAAAGTTGTTGAAAAAATTTGTATGGCATATGCAAGCATGTCAGAAAAAATTGCACTGGAGATGTAAATTTTTGACATTGACCTGAAGCAATCGGATAACATATTATATGCTTTTTTTGTCTGTTCTTCACTTCTTCGACTTGGCAAAAGTGTAGGAATTCTTGATAGATTTGCATATAGGACTGCTCGAAAGAAACCAATGGTTTTATATATCCAATCCTGCTTTCAGATCCACAAAAATGATGCAACATAAAAACATATTTACCACAGTCTGCTAATTTTCCATCTCGACCCGCCCTACCAGCTTCTTGGTAATATGCCTCCAAGCTCTGTATCAATTATCAAATAGTTAAAGAGAAAGCAGGTGCAAAAATACACACATAACTACTGAACAACATTTCAGTAGGGAAGGTGAAAATAGATACTCCATATATATAAAGACAGATACATATATCACAAAGAAACTAGATGTGCACTTTTCAACGAAAGAAATGCCTGACAGACTCCTAAAACTGCAGTGAACAGATATACATAAAAAAATTAAATCTTATTCATGTTGCAACAATTAACATTTTCCAGAAAAATACCTTATCGTTAATAGTAAAATTCAACACATGTTGCAAAAATAATTTAAGACAGACCTGTGGCCAACCATAATGAATGATCCGTCGGACATTGGACTTGTCAATACCCATTCCAAAAGCAACAGTGGCAACAACCACCTGGCAACAGGAAAAAAATGTGCTTGCTTTATGATTGAGCCAATAGTACACAAATGTCAAGTTCTGAATGAACTTTATATAGTCAGAGTTCTCTTGCACATAGAGGTGTCCGGAAAACCGGGACAGAACCAGGGTCAACGGGTCAAAATACCGTTAACCCGGTTTCGGTTCGAAACCTTAACTGTGACACCGGTTCAGTTTCACGACATTCATTCCTGGTGCTTGTTGCTTCCAAGATCTTTTTATTATGTTCTTATGTCAAAATGCAGAAAATAATTTTCAAATAGGAATCATGTGTCAGGTTTTAAGGGCTTACGAAAATTTTACTTAGCTTTGATAATTGTAATTATGTTTGTGCAAGTAGACATGCTCACACGGTTCGAAAAACCATGGATGGACAAACCTAAACCAAACTGTGAGGATTTCGGTTTCGGTTTGTAAATCGCCGGTTACGATTCGAACCGCCGGTTTGGCGGTTTGGTTTTCTTTAAATTTTTTAAATTAAATTTACATATAAATATTACAATTCTTCATATATTACAAAATAAAATTTTTGTTTGAGTTAATATTTTGATATAAATTAAAAATTAAAACTAATATTTACTAATTACAACAACACAACATTATAACTTACAAGTTACAACTTAAAAAATTAGAAATTATGATTTAAATACAATGAAATACAAACCATTTACCTAAAATAATTACAACTTATACTACAAATTAAAATAATAATCAATATAACTTAAAATGAAAGAGTAAATAATATAAACACATAATATTATTTTATATATAATATAATTTTATATTTTTTTTAAAGATAAATGGAAGATCTTGGAAGCAACAAGCACCAGGAATGAATGTCGTCTCTCAATTGATGACTGATCATATCTCTATCATATACAGAAAGTAATGGAAAATAAGTAAAGAACACGTAGTACTGGAAGTTCCTTGTGAAGCATTACTTGCTTAATTCTGTTACCTGTAACTCATCTGCATGAAATTCTTTGTGAACCTGCCTGAGATGTGACTTTGGCAACTGCAAGCAAAGGATAGCACATGAGTTACAAAATGGACCTCAAAAAGATGGAGCCAAAACTTCCAGTTTAACATAATACAAAAAATATAGGAATGGGTTTCCATGCCCAATCATCATCTGGAAAATCAGGTGAACCATGATTGCCCTCTGAAGACAAAATATGTCTCCCAAAAGTTGACAAATTTCTAATTTTCCGAGTTATCTGAGAATTGTCTGCCTCCCAGGAGACCAATTTTTTTTTAAATACCTTAGAAGAATATTAAAATGGAGAATAATGTGTTAAAACATAAGCTAATTAAACTTTTGGAATATATGTTAAAGAGACTTGACCTTGGCATTATAAGCAGCAGCCTTCACACCAAACCTTGAGAGGAACTTAGTTAAGCTCAGAGTTTCTTTCCTAGTAGGAACATATACGATTGTTGCTCCTTCTTCCAGATGCCCTTGATGGAGCGGTGGTCTTTCTTCTGGTTTCCTTGTCAGATCTTGGGAGTCAAGAGTTGCACAATTCTTGAAGTTTAGAAGTGGTTGTCCACAAAACTCACCACAAGAAACTGAACCGATTACAGTTAAATAAAAAATTTATCAATAAAAAGAACTGCATGTGCAGACAGCTATAATTAGGACAACTGCAATGAGAATGGTGAGGACAGATTTTTTTTTGTGTGAGCCTGATAAACTAAGAAAATATTATGTGGAATTGTTGATTTCTTGTGATTCAATGAGAACTAGAATAATAAGTAGTTAAAAATATCTTCAACATCATAACACGTGATGACTGATCAATAGAAATTTTAAGTAGATCGGGTGGATGCTTATCACTTCAGTTTGCACATAGCAATTATTCCATGCTTCCTTCCTCAACGTAAGAAAACTCTAGAAATCTTAGGTATATAATTTCTCTTATAAATTTAGGAAAAATAGTAGATTATGACAGTATCATTTTCTATATATTAGAAACACAGCCATTTGGCCAATGCATAAAATTTATCAAAAAACATCGTATCTCAAAATAAGGTCAATACCATCCAGGTCATCTACTCCTTGCAATAGATCAGAATCATCTTCAAGGTATTGAACTGACAATACTTTCTCATCCGAAGAGGCCAATATGTCATCATCATCTGAAAACTCATCATCATCAATATTGTGAACATTTTTGCACATTTCATTTGTTTCAGATGTGCTACCATTTGGAGAATCACTCAACTTATTTGAGGAATTTCCAAAATCCTTTGAGATCAATTTTTGGACTGCTTTTTTGTTTTTGGAGTACAACTTTATCAATTCACTGAAATCCTTCTCATAGGAAGACAAAGATGATGTTCTACTATGCTTCACCTGCAAGGGTGAATAATACCTCGTATTACAACAAATTGCAACCACAATTACTTTTGGTAAATGGAGAAAGAAACAAACGTCATCCATTATAACAAAGAGAATAACTATAATGGAAATGATAAGTCATCAGCACATGGACTAGGGAATAATGATATATAGACTAATGGCTTGCAGTCACATGTAGATAACAGATACAAAATCTGAAATCAAATTAACATGTGTACAGTAAGAAGTGCAACACTTACCGAGAAACGAAGATTTGGTCGAAAAAATGAGGTCATTACAACTGTTGTCTCCTTCGACAAGCATAATGACTTCAGTATGTCTTCTCGAACACGAATAGTTGCAGTAGCAGTCAAAGCCATCAATGGAATGTCAAATTCCAAGAATTTCAAATTCTCTGCACTGAAGCTCTCTCTTAAAATGGAAAGTCGCCTAGGATGTATGAGAACAGACTGTTAATAGCTCATGGTAATTTACACTTGTTCTACAAATTCAAGTTTCCTTGTGATCTAATCAAACTCCACGCGCCTTAACCTTTCCCTTCCTAGTTGGACAGAAGTTTGATAGTAATAGAATGCTCAAGACATGTATGTATGTGGATATGACATGCATGCACGACTATTCACAACAAATGGCCTGCTTGGCAACAGTACTTTATATGTACTTCATTTCTTCTCTCCTACAGAACACATGCTCACTTAAATACATAGGTAAAGATGTTCACATACTTTGAGAAATACTCCATTTTTAAAGTAGCAAAAATTAATCATCAGAATGTCTGAGTTATCTCATGTAGCAAAACCAAACTATTTTCTCACTGAAATATTATGATATGCTCTTCCGCCTTTCTTTTTTCTTGAAGCATCATAAATAATTCTTACAAAAATCTTCAGTTGACACTCATGTTTCAAGTGTCTTACATAAGCAGGTTGTTTTATACCATCCATGTAAACTTTTATACGGTAAACCAAAAGGTTCTTAATTTATGTTTCTTTTAACAAATCCTGCAGAATGAGCATAATGAATATATTGATTGGCAGACCTATGGGATTGAGTTAGTCGAATGGGCAACAAAATATGACAACAGTTCGTACATCACTGGTATTGTCTATGATCACAGATTGATTGCCTTATAATTATTATGTAACAAAAATAATTTGATGTAAACAATGTCTTCTTTATAATCTAAAGCTTTTTTTTAAAAATTTCTGAATCTAGGGTGGCTTAACTATTGGCAATTTATTTTGGGTCCACCCATGAAAGTTTAATGCCATAAGGCCAATAGACAACCCTGCAACTACATCAATGTCTAAAAATTGTTGTACATAATCAATTAAATAGTCCATAATGTTGTCAGAATATATGCATGGATTAGGAAATAAGCAAATGTGAACCAACTCCACTCAGGAACTTAAGATGGATTCAGTGAATCGAGAAAGCACAACACATATGCATGAATAGGTAAAGATATGCCCTTGTCAAACAATAAGCTATGAGGTGAAACAAGTCAATAGCAATTGTCAAAATCGAAACTTATGCAAGCTAAGTCAAAACTACTTCCAAAATGAGTAACAGAAAGAGCCAACCTCCCACAGCATCATTTTAGAGAATCCATGACCACGAAGAAGTTTGCATGAAGAAAGAATAATTAAAAGTAACATTCTGTATAAACGCATAACATAGTAGAAGGTACGAGCTAGAATTTTAAAGGATGTAAAATGAAGAATATAAACCTGTAGTCAGGTCGAAAATCATGACCCCACTTTGAAACACAATGAACTTCGTCAATCGCAAATAGTGCAATCCCGCGACTTGCAGCAAGGCTCTGAAGTGGTTCTATTAATCTGAAAATAAATGGAATGTATGACCTTTCAAAACTGGAAGATGCATTTAAAAGAACATGGAAGTCCTATAAACAGGTCACCTTAAAAGAGTCTCTGGGCAGACATAAATTATATCATATGCACCGCTCATTGCTTTCTTTTCAACACTTTTGTCAATTTGACCAGATCCAAGGAAACATGCTGAAATCCCATGCAGTGCTAGTTTCAAGCATTGGTCATGCATCAAGCTAATTAATGGTGATATAACCACCACAACCTTTCCAGATAACAAAGCCGGAACCTGAAAACATAATGACTTTCCTACAAAAAGGAAATTGACTTAAAAAGTGGAAAATATCCTTGTTCAACAGACACAAGCAAACAATTACATAAAGAGAGCAAGAGCGAAAATACCAGATCCTGTTGCTGCTAGAATTAGACAATCTTTGTGAGCTATCCAAGCTGCCAGAGCTTCTTTCTGAAAGTCTTTCAAGGATGAATACCCAAAATGTCTGCGGAGTAGACTATTAGCCTTATTTTCCCAATCAAATCCAATGTTTTCTGCATCTGTGCAATAAAATGGCACCATAGATGCTTTTGGACAGAGATGCGGACCACTTTCCATGGTTGAACAAACTTTTGGTTCATCCTCATCTCCTGTCAAGAAATTTGTGTTAGAGACCGAAGCATTGCCTAAACCACATGTCTTGCTTCTTTTGGGTCCAGATGCCAATTTCAGGTGCTCTGTTATGTTCTGTTGTCGCAATTTAGCAGAAGATTGAAATGAAGAGGTGGCTCTTTTGCCCAGAACTTTGTAGTTCATGCGACACATAGAACTAGTTGATGCACTCCTTTTGTTTCTATGAGAGTCACTCAAGATGAACTCCATCGCATTATCCAGTGATGGACCCACTACTTTTACAGCTTCTGTAATAACTGAGATATCAAAACCCATATCAACCAGTTTTGCAATGATTTGGTCAGAAGCTACATCACTCCCATCCATGGCTTATAAACTATTTCAAGAAGAAACACAAGAAACAATATCAGCATCAAATACAGAAAGCAACAAAGCACAAATAACCGAGAAGCAACCAAATATTAATACAACAACAACAAGCCAATTTCAATTTAGAATCATTAATAGCATATGATGCAAATAACTGCCACTAAGCTATTTTTCAAAAAAAAAAAAAAAAGAAAGAAAAACAAGAATTGGGCTAAAATTATGAATTTTTTTTAGTTTTAAAAAACAAATCAATATTAACAAATCTAGATAGAATCATTATCAAATTATAACTAATTCACACAGATGTACATCAAACGTCAGCTACTATAAACTTCATTGGCTAGCTTTTGCATTAGTAACTGAAATTACTCATAAAGAATCAAACAACATCAAGTTTCAGATCCGAAAATGTGAAACTAAGAGTTGCGCGACGGAAAAACCGCAACCTATTAGCAACATTCAGAACAAAGAACTACTGGGAGACGACTACATGTGCTGTAGATTAAGGAAATATACGCGCATATACACGCATAGATGCAGATAGTTTTCCGCTACGATTATGCTATCTTCATAACTTTTTAACAGAAATCAGAAATTGGGCGCATTAGAGAATGTGAGGAAAGAAACATACTAGGAGAAGATGAGATCCCGCCAGAAGCCTTGGTTTATAAATAAGGTTAGAACTTAGAGAGCAACGGCGTCGTATAAGACTTACAGTACTTCCCATTTTGAAGAGTAAGAAAAGAAATTCAATTCTGATTAAATTAATATATGAAATAAATAATGAATCGATTAATACTTAAAATAAAAGTAAGAAATTAAGTAGAGTTTCACAATGATAACAATTGAAATTAACTTGTTTTAGAAATGAAAATCATTGAGAGTATAGTTTACATTATATTCTATTATGATCCTCAAATTTTGTAAAATAAATTTCGTATCAGTTATATAATTTATCTTTATAAATACTAAATCGATAATCCAAATTATATACATGATAAAATGAGTTCACTCTTTTTCTGCTCACTTACTTTCAAAATCTTGTATTGTAACTTTATAGTTTATGTAGTACTAAATCGTTTATCGTTACTTAATCAATAATTCTCATAAAATATTGTCAACTGACAACATTCCAATTTTTTCAAGAAGAACCTAAATATCCATATTTATTATTATTTATTTTATTAAATTTAGTTTTTTTTTTTATTTATAATATATGAATACCATGCTAGAAATGGTAGTGATTGACAAAGTTGAGTAATTGGAATGCACGTGACGTGATCTCGTCAATATCACACACGTTGTTGGAACAATTCCGAAGCAAGTGTAGATTCCATTGCCAAGTACCTGTAAATTTCATTTCGAGAATTTATGTTATTATCATAAATAGACATGATTTATGAAACCACTTTTATCTTTATTTCCATATTCTCTATTTCAATTTATGTACTTATTTTTGTGTAAGTAGAATGTCACTGGAATAAGTGTTTGATTCTATTTTGGAGGAAGCCACATTAGGAGGGGAACAATAAGAAGTAGAAAACTTACGTGACCCGACTTCAAATCCAGATCATCACAATCTACACTTTTATAAAAGTGGGATATCACTTGAGCTACAATGCTCGTGGTAAGTTACATTTAGCTGTTGAATATCTATGTTTTGTTTTGTTTATTTTTACCTTTTCTTTTCTTTTCTTTTCTTTTTTTTTCTTGATGTCACTTGTCCCAAATCCCAATTGATACATTGGATTTTGGGCATTGCATCATTATCAATTTTATACATGACGAATATTCATTTATTAATTACACCGAATCCAAGTACTTTTGATTTGATAAAAAATTGAAATATTTATTGAAAAAAAAAGGAAAATAAATAGTTAAATGCTGACTTTTTAGGTTTCATTGTGAGATTTCACTTTAAAGAGGTAGAATCCAACCATGTGAAACTAATTATATACTCGGGAAATATATTCTCATCATAAAATCTGATCGCGCTTCTCATTTAATTATTTACCTATCTATTACAATTTTATTTAACTTCTTATTAAATAAAGTTTTAAAAATAAGAATGTTAATATCCTAAATACCCTAATTCCAAATCATATTATACACCCTTTTTTTGCAGTAATTTTTATTTGAAAGATGGACCCAGCAACAAAGAATATATTGACATTCGAATTCAAAAAACCAGTTTACTATATTCTTGATAACTTCAAGCTCCCATTCATATGGAAACCTTGATTACTTCAAAATGATGATGAAAGTGGTACTTGGTAAAATCTATACTGGACTTCTGCAATTCATTGGTTCTAGCAAATAGGACTTATTCACACACTTGTATTCAGACATAGCATATATAGAAGTAGATAGGAGTTTATTACATCTCCAAGAAGAAAGACAAATAAAACATCCCACACTAGATCAAGCTAAAAGTAGCAAATGACTCAAACAACTGAATTACAGCGCTTTGTTTGTTGAGCTCATATGTTCCCAAACAAACAGATTCAACATCACACAGCAACCATTGAT
Organism: Scutellaria barbata; assembly: GCA_028654395.1. Taxonomy (NCBI): domain Eukaryota; kingdom Viridiplantae; phylum Streptophyta; class Magnoliopsida; order Lamiales; family Lamiaceae; genus Scutellaria; species Scutellaria barbata. The sequence goes on along the minus strand of CM053646.1, from coordinate 4,137,353 downwards.
TAAAATGGAATATGTACCACCATCCTTAGAAACTAGTCCTCTTCGTGGCGGTGTTTCCTGCTCTTCTTCCCAGACCGCTTCTTGTCACGTCCCACTCGAGAATCATCCGAGCCACTGACATCAGAATCAGATACCGAGTGTGCCCTGCGACTCCTCCGCTTATGTCTCTTCTTTGCAGAATCATCAGATGAATCATCATCTGAATAGCGGTGACTTCTCCTCCTCCTCTTTTCCTTCCTACTCTTTCTCCTCCTTCGCTTGCGTTCATCCTCCTCGTCTGATGAGTCGTCGTCTCTTCTCCTTCTTTTATCCTTCCTCCTCCTTTTTCTGCCTTCATCCACATTATCAGAATCACTGTTCCCTCTCTTTGAGCTTCTCCTTTTCTTCGACCTCCCTCTCTTCTTCCTCTCAGACCCATCATCGTCTTCTGACTCATCACTGTCACTCCTCTTCTTACTCTTACTGCTCCTCAACTTCCCACCACTTGATCTTTTACCAAATTTCTCAGCTATAGCCCGCTCTATCTCAGAATCATACTCCGAATCAGAGCTCTCACTCTCCTCCTCCTCACTGCTCTCCTCACTCTCCCCTGTAATCTTACCAGGCACCTTCACTTTCTCACCTTTCAACTTCTCAAAGCCAGACAAGACCGCAGCTTGAATTGCCTCAGAGTCTTTCGTTGCTTTATCATCTTCTTTAGCACTCAAGAAATTTCTACACTGGAATGTCAAATGCCCAACCCTCCCACACTTCTTGCACGACCCACGTGCCTCATCAGCATTAGACCCCGTGATACGAGCAAGAGCAAGCAAACCCTGAAAACTAGCATATGCATTCTCCGAATCAGGCTCAGCAGCGTCAGAGGTTTGCTGGGAAGCTTTATTACTCTTCTCTTCTTTTGACGGTGCGTAGGGGTCATAGCCGATAGCACTCTGCCATATGCCATGGGTCTGAAGGGCGGCGCTGCTGTGCACCCGGTTGTTCGCTGGCATGCGAACCCTCCCCGCGGTGGCCGGCATGTTGGTAAACTAGTTATAAACCTATGGGGCAAAAGGGGAAATCGGAAAATTTTACAAAATGAAATTCGAATCGACAACTCAAACTCGAAAACACGACATAGAATATAAGTAGCGAATTCGAGGTACAAATTACGAAATTTCAATTCGAAACAGTAATTATAACGACAAACTAGACCAAGACGAAACCCAAATCAAGAACCATAAAAAGAAAAAGGAAATTAATTAAATATACGAACCAAGAGCTCCGGCGGCAAACTCCAAATTTACGCGGCGGTTGATCTCCCGAATTCCGATTATGACCGGATTATTGCGGCGGAGGCAACTGGAAACCAGGAGGTTTGATTAGGGCAATTTCTCCGAGATGTGAAAATTTGTGGTATCAGGTCTTTGCAGATCCCTAATTTTGACCCTCTACAGATATAAAAGGAAGAGAGAGAATATATAAATATCATCGACAGTTATGTCAATTAGATTGGGCCGTTTGGGCTTAATTATATCAAATTAAATGGTCCAACAGGTAATTGAGTTGGGCCATTTGTTTTGGACCAGGTTCCATTTGGACTTAACTTGAAAATAATATTCAAAACTCTCTCTTTTTTTTTTTTTTAATTAAAAAACTAGTTTATGACGGAAAATAATATAACGAAAAAGTCACACTTCTCATGTAGTCAGTGTTATTAATTTTTTGGGTAATTACACAAAATTATATAAACTATTCAAGTATTTCTAAAGACTAATACAATTCGTGTGTATATATATATATTAATTTACAAAAATATGGAAATTCTTGTACAGTGTAAATAAAATCACGTGTAGATCACAAAACAATATTTTTTTTTTAATGAGTTTGGGGGAGCGGATAGGAAGGGGACAATAAGAATTAGAAAATTTGCGTGACCCGGGTTCGAATCCGGGTTATCACAATCTGCACATTTACAATCACGTGTAGATCACAAAACAGCATATAACACAAATAAAACAACTCTTTTTTTTTTCTTTTTTTTTTTATCAACATTAATGATTTTTGGCTACAAAACAAAATAGCAAACATATTAATTACTGATTTTAATTACCAATTTTCAACCATGTATATATGATGATGTAGATATTAAAAAATAAACAATTTTATACATGCTTCAAAAAAAAATCATCAGGAGTTAAAAGCACAACATATAAGTGTTGAAGATGGTATGAAATACGAACACTAATTGAAAATTAAAAAATATAACTAAATAATGCCGAGATTTCCTCATTTAACTAAATTAAGTGATACAAATCTCTTTATATGGATAAAGATGCATTATGCATTGCTGGATTTCTATGGATACGAATTAAATTCCAATAATATATTTCCATATTATTTTTGCCAGTTTTAAAAGCATACCATACAACTCTGTTGTAAATATAAATATGGATATAGATATATATGTACATATCATATACTTCATTGGCCTGGCCTATTAGAAATTTGAACAACTATTTCCTAGTTACTTGATTTCATCCAAAAAAAAAAAAAAATTATTCATCGAGTCTACTTATGTATATAGATAGAATCTACCAATATATCTATAAAAAAAAAATCAAAAAGATATACTAAAATACAGCAATATGATCTCACTCAAAATACATTAATATTAATGTCATATTAAGCCAAAGCATTTGATATATAGAAACGGCTAATCTCAATTAAAAAATTCGGTGAAACCCTAGCCACCATGTTTCAATTTCCAGGAGACTTGGGTACCCTTATATTTTTATGCGTTCTACTCGGAATTTATTTCCTCTCATATTTATATGAAGGATACCTGATTGGAATATCCATTTGCATAGGAGATCGCAATGAAGAAGATCCCCAATCTGAAATCGTGGCCGCCGCCACCGCTCCAAGACCGCCGCGGCGGAGGATGCTGATGAACAGCGACGAAATAGTTTTCGACACCTATAAGAAAGAAGAAGGCGGCGGCGGGTGCGTAATCTGTCTGGAGGAGTATAAAGACGGCGAGACACGGGCGGTGATAACGGCGTGCCGCCATAAGTTTCATGTGGGTTGTATAAAGTCATGGCTGGGAGGGAATGACAGTTGCCCACTTTGCAGATATTATGTTCCTTAAATATATACCATTAAGGATTTTGTAGATGATTTTCTTTAACATTTACTAGTTTAAAATTATTTTTTCTCCTAATTATGATATTTTTTAATTTTGTTTTTATAAGTATCGTGATACAAGTTAAGAATATATTTACTTTTAGTCCAATTTTGGTTTATAGTCGATTTAACGAAATTTGACTCAGATACATTCTTAAATATGAGACTAAATTTATGAGACTAAAATTGAAAAACATCTTGGAAATTGAGCTTCTTAGTTTTGCTTTGTAAGTTTGATTCATTGATTGTGTTTTTTATTTTTTTTCAAATTTGAAGCTCGACATTTGTTAATAGGAAAAGTAGGGGTGAAAAGAAGAATATTAGTGGAAAGATCCATAAGAAGAAAATGGTGTGAGATAAAATTAGAAGATGAATTCGTTTAGGATTGACAATTGGTTTCCATATTTTGCATAATTTCTTATTAAGGCTATGTTTGGAAGGGATTTGGATCAACAATTAAGGCTATGTTTGGAAGGGATTTGGTTCAAAATCCCAATGTATGTTTGTTTCTGTATTTAAATTTGGATTACAGAATTCGGATATAATCATTACTACCTATATTACAATCATCAATCATTATCAAATATACTTTTTCATAAAAATATATCACATCAACCCACTTTTCCAGCATTGATTTGACATCTACAAAATCCAGATTTCAAAGTTAGGATTTCCCCAAACCCACTAAAATCCGTTCCAAACATTAAGGGTTTTCCATCTAATTAACTTGTTTCTGGAAATGTGTTTGGAATTCAAGGTTATAAGAGACTTATCAACATATGAAAATGAATAATTAGTGATGTTGAAATAATTCGAAAGGGTTGAAGGAAAACATAATTCCAAAATTAATGACTAAAAAGTTACAATTTTGAGTCTGATCTTAAATAATAACAATGTAAGTTACATATAAATGTTTTTTCTTAATTTGTATGGTATTTTATCTGATTATTTAAGTGTTATTTTAGATTTTTGTCAAAATTAAATTAATGTGATTTTCTTATTAACATACCATTAACTTAATTAATCAAGAAATTTGAAATATACCACTATCTAATGAAATCATCAAATTCCTATAATTATTTTTTATAAACAACCTATAATTAATTTTTATAACAAATTCATTGTAATTTTTTTGATGCAATTGTAATTGTAAAACATATATAATTCAATCGGATAACATCGAGATCCATGTTTATCAAATTTGTAATCAATAATAGGAACACAATCACATTAATATTTTGACATAATTAAGATCTTTGTTGCATTGAATCTTCATGATTTCTTCTCTGCTATATAAGCCTTTGATTACAAGAGTATTGAGAATGCAATCAAGATCCTTTGCTTACAAAGTTCATTTCCCCTATATACTCTTTATAAATCAAGAAAACATTAACACTAAGAAGTTGCAGAAGCCATGATGGTGTGGTGGGAGAGATGGGAGTTTTCATATGCTGCGTCTTCATCCTCGTCGTCTTCTGCATCCCACAGGAAGCTAGCATAGGAAGCATTTATATGGCTGCTAAAATGAAACAGATGAAATTAAATGAGACATGTACTTGATTATTACAACATGTGGAAATTAATTAAGGTTTTATGTATTTTTCTCATACCTATCTTGTGATGATGATGCTTGAACTGCTCTTTCAAAGTAGGCTTCTGCTCTTTCTTTATCATGATAAATCTCCCAAATGAGTTTAGCATATTCACACAGAACTTCACCATCCTCAGGATCTCCCAATATTGCTCTTGAATAGTATTCTTCAGCTCCCTTATGATCTCCCTTTTCCTGCATAACAATTTCTTGATGAGAGAGAGAGGGGGGAGCGAGAGAGAGATTGGCAATTAGTTGGTGTTGGGGGCTTACTTGATGCAAGAAATGAGCATAGTTTCTTAGTAATAATGGATTGTCTGGACTCTGTTCCAACATCCTCTTATAATGCTCTTCCATGCTTACACCACCACCGCCACCGTCCCCATCGGAATCAACCAGTCGGTAACTTCCTCCGAGGCCACAACCGCCGCCACCTGTCTCCGGAACCCCACTATCCACATTTCTTCTTACACCTTCATGATAAATTGCCAAATCTTGCACTAAGAATGGATAGCAATTTCCATCCACTTCCAACTCTTCTTCTTCTTCTTCTTCCAAAAAGGTAAATTTCTTGGAGAGAATAAAATCATCAAGTTTATGTGAAGTGTTATCAAATTCTTCCAAATTCCCATCGGATTGAACCCTTCGAAGTCCATTCCACGCGCCTATAGATATATTGCTGCAATTGTGATGAATAATGTTAGGAGTGGTGGGATGTTTTTGTGGGCTTTCAGACAAGGATGAAAGAAGAGATCTAAGATGTGGAGTGGAAGAGCTTCTTAGAATCATCATCTCTCTTTTTATTATTAATTTGAAGATGGATTTCCTATATTTATATGAGAAAATTAATGTGTTGGAGGCAAATTTGAGATACATAATGTATGGTGGAGAATGCAGCTATGTAGGTTACCTGGAAAAAGATATGATAATTGAATCGTTGTCACAATTGACCATTACTTCCCACTTATTGGGCTTTATTTCTGCATGTGATAGGTATGTAACACACATTTTCTTCATTTAATTTTTATTTTTTTCTTTTGCTTGGATATGAAGAATGTGTATTTGTTTCAATGTTTTGTCGGGATTCAAAAATTTGGAAGTTACTGAATATTTGGTAAATAATGTGAATTATGGTATGTTGTGGAATTAAGATAGTGTAACTTTTACTATAATTGTCAAATTATGTTGAAAATGATATTATGTTACTTTACATATTTAGTTTTACTTTTTAAACACACATATATATATATATATGATAAATGATAAGCATGCATATTGAAGTTGAAAGAGAAAGTGCAAAATTTCACTAAGTATGGGAAAAAAACGTAATCCACTTAAAGAAGCGCATTTGAGAAATGCGATTTCAATCTGTTATGTTAGTTAGTTAGCAAACTGGACTGAGGAGTTAGCTGCGCAGATAGGCAATCTTGCGGGGCCGTTTTCTTGGTGGTTTCTTAACCGATTCTCATGCGGTTTGTTTCTAAAGATCATATATATCTTGTAGTTTAGTTTTGTAGAAGAGAGTTCAATGTAATTCAGTCTTGAAAAGTGAGAATATAGCTTAGAACGAGAGATACAGTTTAGAGTCTTGTGTTTGAGTGATTCTTGTAATTCTTTCTTATTTCCTGTCATCAATAAAAGATCTCCCACCCCAATTCTCCCGTGGATGTAGGCTGAAAAGGCTGAACCACGTAATCACAGTGTGTTCTTGGTTGTTTTGTGTTTGTTTGGAATTTCTTGGATTGCAAGTTTCACAAAGTGTTGTGCATCAAGTTGTGGATTGTGTTTTTGAAGCTTATTGATCTGATAAGTGGCGCCGTCTGTGGGAATCACAAGAAGGGCTTTCAAGAATGGGATCTGCAAGATTTGACATCGAGAAGTTCAATGGCTCGGGAGATTTTGGGTTATGGAGAATTAAGATGAAGGCATTGCTGGTACAGCAGGGATTGGCTCAGGTTCTGCGTGGAATTGAAGCACTTCCTGAAGAAATGAAACTCGATCAGAAGGTTACACTGATGGAGAAGGCGCATAGCACGATAATTCTCAGTTTAGAGAATAAAGTGTTAAGGGAAGTTGCAAAATTGGATACAGCTAAAACAGTTTGGGAAAGATTGGAAAATCTCTATATGGTAAAATCTCTTGCAAATCGATTATATCTTAAGAAAAGACTCTATGCTTTCAAGATCCAAGAAGAAAGATCTCTGATGGATCAGTTGGAGGAGTTCAACAAGTTACTAGATGATCTTGAGGATGTTGAAGTATCTCTGCAAGAAGAAGATAAGGCACTCATGTTACTTAGTGCCTTGCCCAAAAGTTTTGAAAACTTTTGTGACTCTATACTGTATGGTAGACAATCGGCTATCACTTTGGATGAAGTTGTTACAGCTCTGAAAACTAAAGAGTTGTCAAAGGATTCAGATGTCAAGCCTGGAGGAGGAGGTGAAGGACTTGTGGCAAAGCATAAGCCACAAAAGAAACAGCCATTCAAGAAAGGTCCAAAACCTTTCAACAAGAAAACACCTCCTCAAACTCAAGAAAATAAAGATGATATTGAAGGACAAAGGTGTTTTCACTGCCATAAGCCTGGCCATTTCAAGAAAGACTGTTTCAAGTATAAGAAGCTTCAACAAGAGAAGGCAACAAGTAGTGGAAAACAAGCAAATCAGACTGCTGAGGCAACCAGTTCTGGAAGCAGTTATGATTCTGCAGAAGTTCTTGCTATAACAACAGCTCATACATCTGAAGATTGGATATTGGACTCGGGGTGTTCTTTCCACATGAGTCCAATTAAGCAATGGTTTCATGAGTTGGTTCTAAAAGATGAAGGGTCAGTGCTGTTGGGAAACAACAAATCCTGCAAGGTTCTTGGAGTTGGTTCAATCAGTTTAAGAATGTATGATGGTGTGATAAGAGTTTTGAAGAATGTGAGGTTTGTCCCAGAACTGAAAAGAAATTTAATATCTCTGGGAATGCTTGATTCACAAGGATATAGGTTACAAGCTCAAGGTGGCATTATGTCAGTTGAAAAGGATTCCAAAGTTGTATTAAAGGGTTACAAGAAAAATGAGTTGTATTACTTGGATGGATATATTGAAAAGAGTGAAGCTCATTCAGTAAAGGAGATGGATAAGACCCTGCTATGGCATAGAAGACTTGGTCATATGAGTGTAAAAGGACTGCAAGAACTCAGCAAGCAATCAGTGTTTGGAAAGGATAAAATCTCAACTTTGGATCTATGTGAGCATTGTATACTTGGAAAGGCAAAGAGGTCAAGCTTCCCAACTGGAATTCACTCTACTTCTCACCCCTTGGAATACATTCATTCTGATCTATGGGGACCAGCCAAGACACTTACTAGAGGAGGAGGAAAGTATTTCATGTCTTTGATAGATGATTTTTCAAGAAAAGTGTGGGTGCTGATTCTTAAATCAAAGGATGAAGCATTCAGCAGGTTCAAGAAATGGCTAATTGAGGTGGAGAATGCTACTGGAAATAGGCTGAAGTGCATAAGGACTGATAATGGCTTAGAATTCATCAATGATCAATTCAATTCATACTGCAAAGAGAGAGGGATTTCAAGACATAAATCAGTGCCAAATACTCCTCAACAAAATGGTTTAGCAAAAATAATGAACCAAACACTTTTGAATAAGGTGAGATGTATGCTACTTAGCTCAGGCTTGGTAAAATGTTTCTGGGGAGAAGCTGTCACCACTGCAGCTTATCTGATTAATAGAAGTCCTTCCACTGCTCTTGGTTTCAAAACACCTTAGGAAAGATGGACTGGAAAGGTTGCAGATTACTCAAAGCTGAGAGTTTTTGGTTGCCAAGCTTATGCTCACATCAAGCAAGATAAATTAGAACCTAGAGCACTTAAGTGTGTATTTTTGGGATATCCAAAAGGAGTAAAAGGTTACAAGCTCTGGTGCTATGAGAAGAATCATATGAAATGTATCATTAGTAGGGATGTTACTTTTAATGAGGAAAAGATGCCCTTGTATAAGGGTGACACTAATGAATTGATTATGGTTTCAGATGAGAAATTGCAGCCTGAGGTGGAGATTTCAAAAGGAAAGCAGAAAATGAATGAAGATCCATCTTCAGGTTACAAGGATGATGCAAATAAAACTGCTGATTCAAGTCATGATGATGATGATGATGCTGATCAGGAGTTGGCAACTTATCAGCTAGCAAGGGACAGATCCAGGAGACAGGTAAGACCTCCATCTAGGCTAGGATATGCTGATAATGCTTATTTTGCATGTCTTGTTGCAGAAGATATAGAGTGTCAAGAACCTAGCTGCTATAGTGAAGCAATGAACTGCAGTGAAAGTGATAAATGGAGTAAGGCTGTTCAAGAAGAATTGAATTCTCTGAATAAGAACTCTACCTGGATCATAGTAGACAAGCCATCAAATCACAAGCTGGTAGGTTGTAAGTGGATATTCAAGAAGAAAATTGAAGCTTTCAACAAAGATAAGATCAGATTCAAAGCAAGGTTGGTGGCTAGAGGTTTCACTCAAAAAGAAGGGGTAGACTACACTGAAATTTTCTCTCCTGTGGTCAAGCATAGCTCTATAAGGATGTTGCTAGCAATGGTGGCTCAATACAATTTGGAACTCCATCAGATGGATGTGACCACAGCATTTTTGCATGGAGAATTGCAGGAGCAAATATATATGGTGATTCCAGAAGGGCTGCAGGTTGAACATCAGCACAAGAAGGCTTGTTTGCTACAAAAATCCTTGTATGGACTCAAGCAAAGTCCTAGGCAGTGGTATCTCAGGTTTGATGATTTCATGAAAAGGATTGAATTCACTAGAAGTAAGCATGATCAATGTGTTTATATCAAGCATGAAAATGACACAACACACACTTACTTATTACTCTATGTTGATGACATGTTGATTGCTAGTACATCTATTGAGAAATTGAATTCTGTCAAAAGCATGCTTAACACTGAATTTGAGATGAAGGATTTGGGTATAGCCAAGAGAATGCTAGGCATGAACATCAGCAGACATAGAGCACAGGATGAGTTATTTTTGGACTTGAGCAATTATATCAGTAAAGTGCTTGTGAGGTATCAGATGAACCAAAGCAAGAGCTGTGTATTACCTATTGGACAACATGTGAAGTTGTCAAAGGATCAGTCACCAAGTTGTCAAGAAGAAACAGATAAAATGAGAAGAATACCATACTCAAGTGCTGTGGGCAGTATAATGTATGCAATGGTGTGTTGCAGACCAGATTTGGCATATTGCATGAGTGTTATCAGCAGATATATGGCTGATCCAGGACCAGCACATTGGGAAGCAACTAAAGGGGTGTTAAGATATCTGAATGGTACAGTAGAGCATGGATTAAGGTTCAAGAAAGGAGCTGAAACAAGTACACCTTTGGTAGGATATGTTGATTCAGATTATGCTTCCAATAGTGATACAAGGAAATCGATTACAGGATATGTGTTTACTTTGTTTGGCACGGCCATTAGCTGGAAATGCACACAGCAATCTGTAGTGGCACTATCAACCACAGAGTCGGAATTTATAGCTCTTACTGAAGCTATAAAGGAAGCTATATGGATGCAAGGTATGCTGGATGAGTTAGGGTTTAAACAAGACAAGGTTCAAGTATTTTGTGACAATAATAGTGCTATACATCTTTCTAAGCATCAAGGATATCACGAGAGAACTAAGCATATTGATGTTAAGATGTACTTCATTCGAGACATTATTGATAAAGGGATAGTTGAAGTCAAGAAAATACCAACAGAAGAAAATCCAGCAGATGTACTAACCAAGGCTATTCCAGCAGTCAAATTCAAGCTTTGTATGTCTCTTATCAGTTTGGTTGGGAAGGCAACAACAAAATGTTACTTGAAGTAATGGTTTATGCATGCTTAAGGTGGAGATTGATAAATGATAAGCATGCATATTGAAGCTGAAAGAGAAAGTGCAAAATTTCACTAAGTATGGGAAAAAAACGTAATCCACTTAAAGAAGCGCATTTGAGAAATGCGATTTCAATCTGTTATGTTAGTTAGTTAGCAAACTGGACTGAGGAGTTAGCTGCGCAGATAGGCAATCTTGCGGGGCCGTTTTCTTGGTGGTTTCTTAACCGATTCTCATGCGGTTTGTTTCTAAATATCATATATATCTTGTAGTTTAGTTTTGTAGAAGAGAGTTCAATGTAATTCAGTCTTGAAAAGTGAGAATATAGCTTAGAACTAGAGATACAGTTTAGAGTCTTGTGTTTGAGTGATTCTTGTAATTCTTTCTTATTTCCTGTCATCAATAAAAGATCTCCCACCCCAATTCTCCCGTGGATGTAGGTTGAAAAGGCTGAACCACGTAATCACAGTGTGTTTTTGGTTGTTTTGTGTTTGTTTGGAATTTCTTGGATTGCAAGTTTCACAAAGTGTTGTGCATCAAGTTGTGGATTGTGTTTTTGAAGCTTATTGATCTGATAATATATATATAAAAGTTATGACTAAAGAATTGTACATGCAATTTATAAAAGGCCATTTTCCCATTTATATTTGTGATATTGAATTATTATATTTTGTAGGGGTAACTTAGGGTTGTAGTGGAAGAATTTGAGTCTACCAAAACTAGGGAACACTAATCTTCGATTTGAAAGCGTAGTTCAAACATGTTGATAAGTAGGAAGTATTTGGAGATTGTTATTGCTTTGAAATATCAAGTCTTGGTTTATGAAAGCGAAATCATTTCTTTATGAAAACAATTAGAAAATAATCAGAAATCATTAACAATATTATATATACTATTATGATTTTCTCAATCATTGATTGAGAATGGTACTCGATGGAAGATTGGTGATGATAACAGTGTTCAGTGTTTCATCTTCAACTTCATATTTAATGCTAAAAAATTAGTTCAAAATAAAAGTGATGTATTTTAAATTTATATTTATTCAAACATCACGGTGGATTTATGGGTAACATTTCAAATCTTTTCATAAAAAAATGAAGCCTAAATTTATTTAAATAAGAGTTCATTTCCAAATAAGGTTGTATAATATTAAAAAAAAATTAAGATCCTCATATTATACTTTATAAGCACATTTTTTTAATAAAAAAGTTTCCAAATACTTTTAAAAGACTTATAAAAGCAAAAATAAATTTCTAGGGTTAATTATATTGTTTATTCTTAATTTGGTGAATGGTGAAAAGTAGGAAAAGAAAGGGAGGCAAGAATAAATTGGAAGAAGAAGAAAGGCGATTCCCCCAAGAAAAACACCCACAGCGACTTGTTCTACCTAGTTTAACTTTAAACTAAGACATAAAAACAATTTTAAAATACTTTTCAAAGTGTTGTACAAATTAGGAAATCAGAATATGCCATTTAATGTGGTGAATTAATTATTTAAACAAAATGGATGACTATCTTCCAAAAGTTGAAGCTTATTAAAATTGGACGAATAACTTTGTTTTAGAAAGTGGCAATGTGATAATTGAAAAATGAATTATTGACTTAATTATAGAAAGTAGAATAGTCCATAATATATTGGAGGGTGGTAATTGAATTTGACTCAAGTGGCATAATGTGTGGGTGCATTGACTTTGGAGCAATAATTGAGGCCATGACTTGATGAAATACTTACTATAAATAATATAATAATGATATATAGATTTATTATGCATAAACATGAATATAACAGTAAAATTTGGAGGGTTGAAGATAGAATTTATGTCAAACCTGCAATTCCCGAGAAGATTGCTTAATCATGTTATTCTCCTTAATTTATATGTTAGAACTTGGAACATAATTTTATTGCAGAGATCTCATATATACAAAACCCCAAATTTAAAATATAAATATTGAAAATGTAACAAGTATTGAATGTGAGTGACTAAAATTAAATTAAAAAAAAAAACTAGAAATCAAAGCCACCCATGTCGCCCATGGCATCACCATAACCATCAGAATACGCCGCCGCGTCCCCAATATCCGACACCATATCTCCGACCAGCAAACCCCCAAGCAATCCTGCCCCCAATCCCAACCCTAGTCCCCCTCCCATCCCCATCTTGTTCTTCTTCGGCTTCTGCGGCTGGCCATACTGCGGCGCGTACCCCGCCGGAGGGTACCCATACCCTGGCGGCGGTGGCTGATACCCATACGCACCACCTGGTTGCGGATATGCCCCATATCCATACCCCGCCGGAGGCGGCGGCGGCGGGTATCCCATACCTGGATGCGCGTAACCTGAGCCGGAAGCGTGCGGCTGCGCGTAACCGGATCCGGAAGCGATCGGCTGCGCCGGATACGCCGTCACCGGCTCATCGGCGTGGCGTTTAACCTCCGGCGCCGCTTGGTGGGTGAATTTCTCACCGAAACGGTAGGAGAACTTGACGGATCCCTTGGGTTTACCAGACGGCGTGATGACCTTGTATTCGACGATTCGCTCCTCGGTGGAATCGGGCTTGTAAAGCTCGTCGACGGGGACGGTGGCGGTTCCGATCTCCTTGGGGTTGCCGAAGGTGCTGTCGGATTTGAGGTGGAAGATGAGAGAGAGGCCGGGTTTAGTGAGATAAGGCTCGTCGACGATGAATTCCATACGTTGATTCCATTTGGGATTGGGGCCGGAATTTTTGTCGACGAAGGTCTTCTTCATGGATTGGGGGTAGCCGGCGATGTAAACCTCGGCGTAGACGTCCATCTTGGAGAAGCGGTTGACGTCCTTCAAACCCTCGGCTGATATGATGGTCATGTTCAATGGGCGATACTCCATTGTTGCAGAAATTGAGATTTGTGATATTGATTTGGAATGGAAAATATGGGGATTGGGAAAGAGAGATATGTATATATATATAACCTAAACCGACTCGAGAAGGAAAAGGGATATGCGATTCCTCATTCCTCTCTCTCTACTCTTTCTCTCTCTCTAGAGATATGTGGGCCACCATTGCCGCGTTTATTCCGTGTTCAATCGCAGACGTCATAATTACACCAATGGATGGATGGATGGATTCGACTTTCAATATCTTTTTCTAAATATCTTTCTAGATTGAGATTAGCGTTTCCAATTCAGACATCCAACTTTTACAAAGGTTTTCCTTTATCTATTTTATGAGATATTCGATAACTAAAATGAGTAATTAGATAAAAAGTATCAATTTTCATTACATTTAGTTTCATTTTTTCAGTGAGGGAAGGAATAATTGGGATAGATTTACAGTTATTGGTGGGCGTGACGTGAGCAACAAAACGCGGACCATTTGGATTCGAGATTAAGGGAACTTGTTCAAATTCCTCTTGTCATTTACTAAAATACCCTCCAACATATTTAAAAGAAAACTCTCTATCTTAGTCCCAAAGAAATTCGGAACCTGCCTGCCTGCCTGGTAAAATCATGTACTTATCATTAATTAAATTTAAGCAAGGACAAGTCTGAATTGCGATTCATTTTGAGGTTTTTTGCAAAAACAATTGGTGAGGTTATTTTTTGACAGAAATAGTCTAGCAAAAGAATGCAATGGAAATGTGTATAAGGTATTGAGGTTGATTGTATTTTGGAGGAATTATTTTAGAGAACAATCTTTGAGTGATATCATAAAGACATAAAACAAATAAAGGTAATTGCCATCTCTTAGCAGTTTCTATTCTCATGGTCAGATACAAAACCATAACTCCAACATCAGTAATAGGCGACTAATAAATAGTTCACCACAAGAAACTAAGATTCACGAAGAGATAAACGGTGTAACCAATTCACAGCGAGAGAGAGAGAGAGAGAGAGTATGATACTCCTTTGATCTTTTCCATCCATAACGACACACACACAACTCCAACTGGAAGCTGCATTGATGGTGATAAGTTGTTCCATGATTTTCTTGTTCTGTTTCTTAAAGCATCGTCTAAAGAGTATGATACGACATATACCCATACTCGGCTCTCAAATTGTTAACCACATCATTGCATCTTGTTAGCAGATTAAGCATCGGTTGTGAGATGTCATTGTTCGATTTCGAAATCGAAGGTGGTGGTCCTTGCTCACTAGAATGGATGCTAACACCAAGCTTTTGGAAGGGTAATGTAGTAGATGATGATGTATTGCTCAACTGAGGTTTTAATTTTGTCCCCAAAATCTTACTAGTTAAATCCAATGATGAATGTATAGAAGAAGAAGTAGATGCACCAATGTCGTTTTTCTTAATCTCATTATATAGCACCATCTCACCCTTACTGCTTTCCTCCCCTCCCAATACGAACTTAACTCTCGCGCTTCTTCCACCACCACTACCCCCTTCGTCTCCTGGCCCCTTCTTTAGGCACGATTTTAGCTGCACAGAGGAGGATTGAGGATGCTCCAGCGGCTGAGGAGCTGTTTTGGCCACCATTTTCTGCTCAATTGCAGTCTCTCTCGGTTGTGAGGCCGACACACCAACTGGCTCCAATTCTGCTGCCTCCACTTCCACTTCCCTGATAAAGGATCTTACTGCTACATTTCCAAAAAAGTTTGTATTTCTATTTATGAATTTCAAAGCAGCTTCTGCATTGATCTTGTGTAGGTAGACCACACGGCATGTGGATGATTTCCAGAAGGTTCTTGTAGCATCAGGAACCAACGGCCCGAAACGAGCGAATCTTGCTTTCAGCTGACCACCAGATGGAAGTGTTGCATCCGATGGAAACTTCAGGACTAGCATTGTCGGACTTTCCTCCTTCTTGCTCAATTCCAGTTTTAATACTTTTGGTCTCTTTGGAGGTGTGACTTTGGAGGCAATATCTTTCACGTCCCCCCGTTGGGATTCAGTGGGCCTCAGGATAATCTGTCTTTCTGCCATTGATGATCTGGAGTTTTCGATCTTCTTATTGCCAAAAGAGTCATCAACCTTCTTTCTCTTAACTCCTTCCAAGGCATCAAGTTTCCGTTTCTTATTGTTTTCTGGATGATCAGATGGACCATGCTTTCTTCCACCTTTAGATGGATCGTTGAGTCTGATTGAAGGTTTTACAATCTTGTGAGTTGATCGGACAGGAGCAACTGAAACAGTAGGCGCAGGTAATCTAATGGGTGTAACTTCAATAGCCTCTCTCTCAGCTGTTAGGAACAACACCAAGCTCTTTTCATATACGAGGGAGCGGAATTTTAAGAAGACCTGTTTGATGACATCTGGGCAACTCCTCTGATCTCCATGGAAAGGATCGAGAGCAAGAGCATGAAGATCCCTTGTTAGCATTTGAAGCTCTATTTTCCCAAAGTCAACCTCTTGATGAGATTGAGATGATGATGATGAGCCCACTGAAGTGTGTTTCTTCTGATCACCCAACCTGTTATTATTAATATGCTGAACCTGTGGCATTCCTGGAACATTCTCCACTGCTACTGTGCTTTTACGAACAGCAACACATAATTCTCTAACTTTTGCACCAGTTTCAGTGCTCATTCCAATCTTCTTCTTCTTTTTCTTTACAATGATTGAATTGTCAGCAATAAATTCCCCAGCAGGCCGCTTCACTACCTTAACTTTTTTCGCTCCACCTTCAATTAGTTTTCTGGAACCTTCAGAAGGTTTGACATTGCCGGAAATTGATGTGTGGTGACTTATAGGTTGATGATGGCCATCAACAGTACGAAACTCAGATGCCTGGTGACTTATAGGTTGATGATGGCCATCAACAGTACGAGACTCAGATGCCTGGTGCATGTGGTCTCTTAAGCCAGAGTACCGTCCAGCTGCAGAAAGCGGATGCAGGGTGTGACCTGATTGGCTTGAACTTCCTTTCTTGCTCTTCATTTGAATAGATTCCTCTCGACGTTTAAATAAATATTTGTCTTTCTCCACTTGATCTTTTGTTTTTACAGGTTTTACAAGGACCTTCCCCTCATCATGAGCTTCAGCAATCAACAGTCGGCCACTCAAAGGCACTGCAATTTTGTGACATATACCAACAAGAATTATGAGAAGGAAAGTGTATGAAAAGGTGAAAGGAAACACACTTGGTCTATCAAAAACATAAATATTGGAAGAGTCCATGTGATAAGAGATTTCAATTGAATAAGAGTAAGGTAAGCCGGCTAAAAGGGGCAAAAAGTTTGAAAACAATTTCAAATGTGCCTAGAAAAAGAATCAACAAATTTATATACAATTAATCTGAACAATTTCTGAAAATGAATAAAAAGGACAAGAAATATTGCAAAGAAAAATTGGCAGTAACAACTGTAACCTAAAGAGAGTAAACAATAATGGAAATAACCACATAAAATTTCTTAATACGAATATCAAGCAAGAGTAGATTGTGATATTATCAACTAGCACATTTTGGGATTTCTCATGCAGCTAAAGTTGCCCTCAAGTTTCTATTGAAATATAAAGATAAGCTAAAAATGATGGGAGATAAATAATCTTTTGCATGTGACAGATCCAGATTCAGTCAGAATCCAACAAACAAACATCCCCTTGCAACATCTATGAAAAGTTTTCAAGAAAAGTTTTCAAAATGTGACTATCATCTGTACAAGGCACATCACAAATTGTATATGAGCATTTATGGAAACGTGTTGAAGGAATTAAGAGCATTGCGTTACTCAATTGCTAGATTTATGATTGTCATAATCAAGTCAAACTCACTGTCTGTATTCCTCCATGTAACGCTTCTAAAACTGCCTCTTTCTGATCAGCTTAAGAACTATTAACTTACAGCCAAAAGATTAGATGATGGCAACAAGTAAATCCAAATGGCATCCTCGACGAATTATAAAGCCAGCCAAATTACAGAATAACAACTTTTTCAAGGAAAACTTCATCAAATGCTATGTTGTTTACTAAATTTACAAAACTATATTTCTATTAAATGAATAAAAATGATTAGATATTACTGAAGTTACTACTACCACTATACCTCAACTACTATCATTTTGAGTATTATAAATCTATTTTCTCATGAAGAATAATTCCATAGCTTCCATGAAAATTAAAATTACGTCTTCAAGGGGTCATATGACACCAGAAATTTAAAGTACTATAATGTTCTCTTTCGTTGCTGTTCATCATGAATGGTTCAAGTGAGAACTTTAAAATTGTCAAGACCACCTTGCGCCAAAATGTTTGAGGGATTGACAAAAGAACATTCTATTTGAAGGAAGGATTAAACTATCAGATTTCTTATTGACAAAGTCAAATACACTGTAAAAATTATACTTAAAATTTTTTAAAAAACTAGATAGCCAAAAGTTAATACTATTTAGTGGAACAAACTTGCAACATGATGGTAATAAAATGAAGCAATGGCAGACGTACAAGATCATCAATGATTTTCTGGAAACTCCTCTTTTTTTTATCTTGAAATTAAGTACTATTATTTTATTTTTCAAAACTTGTTTTATAACCCAGAACCATGGGAGAGATGTTCACCAGTATGAGAAAAGTGTCGGGGACTCATGCACGAGCTTAATAGTTCTCTAAAATTTAAGCACAGGGAAAAACCAATTAAACAAAGAATAACTATTAAATTTAGTGTCTATGGAGATAAATTTTGTTTCATTTCTGAGCATAAGTTTCTCCTTATCGATGTTAACAAACCTTTAATCCCTTCTTCTTAGGGGCATGGATTTGGTACTATACCAAACCAAACCAAACTTCAGTTCCGAAATTTCAGTATAGGATTTTACTACTTGCATTATTAGCTTAATGGCAAGTATAACGTCATAAAAGTATTAACACAGCATGGAAGTGCCTATGTATCATCCTAGTTTTTAAGCTAAAATAGGCAAAAGGAAGCAATCCTTTCTTAAGAGAATAGGAAAAAATGAAGAGAAGCATCTGCAAGAATTTTAGCTTGCTGATGTCATATTTACTTCCTATAAATCGGAGGTTTATCAAATGGTTCTAATATCTCATAACTTGAGCAATAACTTATTTGAGTACACATTAATTGTCAACTCAAGAGGAAGCCATGCAGCCATGCTCACACATCTACACCAACATGGAGAATTTCATGATCTTTAAAAAAAAAAAAAAAAAGGAAAGGCACCTCTAATACTTGCATGAAGCCAGTGCATAAGGAAAAGGCATCGGCAAATGAATGTGAAGAGTCATAGGAAGGTTTAATCACAATATTGCTTATAAATACCTAGATAATATAAATAAATAAAACAACTTATAAATCAAAATAAAATAATGTTATCAGCATGTTACCAGATTTAACAGAATGAGCTTGACATCTCCATCATGTGAACAGTAACATTTATAAAGAGTTCATTCATCTCAGTTCAAAGCATTTTAACCTAGTAACCTAGAGACTGCAATAGGAAACTAGCAAATAATGACAATGAAGAATTGTCATAAGAATCTACCAGAAGGCAAGGGAGAGCCAAAAGCATTGTTTGCGACACATAAAAATACAATGAAGAATTGTCTCATGCACCTCTGACTATAAAGCAGTATAGAACCAAAATAATTAATAAGGCACATCAGATATTACCTCGGTTGTCTTTATTTGCATATACTGGTCATAACATGCATATGTAGGTTAAAAAGTCAATGCAGACGCAACGGTTAAATACCATTAGCAATCCCCTATAAGATACAAGTCAATGCAGATTATTGTTACAATTCCATTCCATCTTTATGTCAACAAGACCCTATGAAGCTTGTTGCAGATATCAACCTTTGCTAGACAACAACATTGACTTAAGAGTATGAAACCCACAACTACAGATTTCTTAATTGGCTTCTAGCATGTTATGCTGTTTTTTATTGGCACAGACCTTTTCCTTCTCTAAGATAAATTAAGCATTGTTAAGACCAATTTTTTTCCTAGAATCGTGTTCTGAAATGTTTTAGCAGGAAAAGACATGGTAATACAGGCAACCAAGGGGGAAGAAGTCACACCGTATAGCTTCAGAAAACTATGCACAAAACAACAGCCAATGTATATCCGGTGCAATTTCATAGGAAGCATTACCTTTAGATGGATCCATGGCCAATGGGGCAGTCGGCCGAGGAAGGCGCACTGGTTCTTTTCCAAAAGCCTGAGCATACGTGTCATCAAACTCCTCCCATTGTGACTTTCTGTATGCCAAAGTTGTTGCCTTGTTCTTGTTAAAATCAATGGTCGAAAACTGCTTATTTCCAGGATCCAAAGCCATTTGTTGAATGAATGAAAGCATATCCCTTGTCCGAAAACTGTCCCGTGCTTCACTTATCTGACTGCAACCATAAACCCCCTGCTCATAAACCCCCAGCTCATAATCCCACACATCGACAACAAAATGGCCCTCTACACTTGAGGGCCAGAGATTAAACTCATTTCTACAGCGACAAGCTAAACCCAAACCACTCCTTCTTAATAACTCATCTAGAGCTTCCTCCACCGCCTTCACGAAGGACCGAGACGTAGTTTGCTTGGACTTCTCCGCAAAGTTCTCCTCAAATGGAATTAACTCCGCAGGGTCAAACCACCCATAGCTGCTATCCCCAAAAAAAGCCACCAACACGTGGCCACTGTGCTTGCCCCTCCTGACATCTGGAGAAACAAACGCCTCATTATAAATAAACCCAGGCCACCAAGGGTGTGATTTTACTTTTCCCCACACCATATCTCCAATTTTGAACCCATATCCAACACTATCACTATCTCTCATGGCCGCATCATATGCATATGACGTAGAATAAAAATCGTCAACTGAACTCCGAAATTTCTCATCTTGCAGCTCCTCACTCCGCGAACTAATCTTTTTTCTACTTAACTGTGTTCTCGAAACAGAAGAACTGGACTGATTTCCTCCTCTACTACCCTCGCCAAATTGGTTTTCATCATTTTCCACCTTCAAAACCCTAGAATCGCTCACATTATCAGAAATCCTCGTTTCATTTGATCCATCTAAGCCAGTTCGAGCAGCTTCCTCAGTCGGCGCCACTGTATTGTATCCAGAATCTCCGGCAGAACAAATGTCGCTGGTCGAAGCGACAGTTTTCTGTTCCCCAACGGCGCCGTTTCCCCGGTGCGGCAGCGACGCCATCCCGCCGTCGTCGCTGGTAATCATCACAGACATCATCAAAACCGCCAAAAGCAGTTTTCAGCCCCAAACCCTGAATAAGAATCCAAACGAGAAATAACTGAATACATTTCCCAGTCCAGAGAAGAGGGCGAGTGATTAGTAATTTGAGAGAAACATGAACCCTAGGGACGAAGAAGAGATAGCGAGCGTCACCCACTCAAGTATGTGTTTGTGCGTGACTGTGTGAGAGAGAAGAAGGTTTCAATTAAAATTGATCACGAACTTCAAATGACAAAGATATTAGAAAAAAAAAAAAAAGTAGGATAGCATAGGTTATATTTGTAAAAAAAAAAAAATTTCAAATCACAGTGAATACATGTAAATTATGGATTTTTTTTTTCATAAAAACTTTGAAATATAAAACATTGTTAATTTTTCAATTTTTAAACTAAGTACGTTATACTCACAGTGATACCTATGGATTTCTTAACAAATTTGTATTTAAATTTGGTGGTTACAATGATAAATCTCAAATATTAGACATTTAAAAATATAGAGATAAATAACAATAATTATAATTTATCAAAAAATGATTAGTTCACATAAAAATAAAAATAAAAGGTTGGGGACTATACTACACTATTTGATACAAGAGATTATTATTATTATTATTATTATTATTATTATTATTATTATTATTATTATTATTATTATAATACTAGTAGTAGTAAAACTACCCCGATTCAATCTGAATTGGAGATAAATTAAATTAAAAAGACCACTCGATTATTTATATACAAAAAAGTAAACATTATACTATATTTATATATCATTTCAATTTGATATTATAATATAATCACATCAACTTTTTACATATAACAATTCAACCACACAACACAACTGTTTTATTATTAATAAATTACACTAAATTGTCAGGCATGATTTAATATCTAAAGTTTAATTCTCTCAATTATGCATCAAACATGTTTAATTAGTACTATACAAACTTCAGATAACAAGACTCATAAATTCTGAAGCAGTAAAGTACTCTCAAGCTCTAATCAAAAAGGGATTTACTAAACTTATTTAAAATATTTTATTAGTTTTTAGACTTTATAAGTTGTGTTTTTTTAAATAAATTTTTGAAGTATTTAAATAAATAAGATGATAAAACTTATGTAGTTGGTATTCATTATTGTGTAATTTGAATAATTAGGTTTAGAGTTCGTAAAAATTAAGACCTTGATTTAGAAATAAGAGGAAGTCTAATTACTTAAAGAAAAACGCTTATATGTACATAACATTTAAAGTTTAGGATGAAATATGATTTTATTTAAATTTATCAAATATTTTATATGAGTTTATAATCCAACCCAACATCCTCTTTATGACGGGTGGTTTGAAAATTGACTGCACATACTTTTTATCATTGATTTAACTTATCAAATCTCAAAAATAAAATAAAAAACTTGACAATTAATCTCAAATCATCAGCTGCGAAAAGTTCGATGAAGTAAGATTGCCAAATAGTAATGATAATAACACCAGAAGCGAAAAACATAACTAATTACAGATCTATAATTTATAGTTGAGATTGGTGGTATGAATGAAGCTAGATCAATAGATTCATATCAAATAAGCACAAAATCAAGCAAATTAAACTTAAATTGTTGCTCCATATAAATAAATAAACAAAAATTACCTGAAAACATCTGTTTCTGAAATGTGCGAAATCTAAAAATGATTTTATTGTAATAGAAAACGCATTATTCACACCTTTCACCGACTTAGTATCATTGGAATTAACTCCGTATTTGAATTTGAAAATGAAGAATGGTAAAGAGGGTTTATATGGAATTTTTCGTTGAATTGTAATGACGTGGTGATGGTTAATTTGGGATTGTCATAAATGTTTTTTCAACCACCTATATAAGATTTGAATTATTTTGAATTTAGGATATGCCTTTAAATCTTTAATTTGCGAACTTGAAAAAATTCAAAAATTTGGATCAATAAATCACACATAAATTGACCAATTGGCACTCACATATGTTGTCATGTCGCAATATTTATAAAATATCGGCGTTTATTTGAAAAATTAAAGTGAAATAAAATTTCACATTATTAAAAACATGAAGGTGAAAAATATAATTATTAAAACCTTCATAATGCTTGACAAGTAGAAAAAAATTAATAATAAATCGTCATATCATAATTAACACATGAAATTTATTTTTAAAATACAAATTATATTGAAATATGACTATTCACAAATTAAATAAAGAAAGTTACTTACATAAATCTATATTATAATTAAGATATGAAAATTATTTTAATTAATCTAAAACATAAGAAATTTGCGAGCTGATGTCACTTTTTATTTTTTTCTAAATAATCACAAAAACACATGAACATATTATGGATTCCTTTTTAATAAATCTAAAATTATCAAATAAAATATTTGCTACAACTTAGAATATATGTCTTGCATATTTTTCTAATTTCGTTTAGTTGTCATTTATCGATTTTTTTTTTAACTACAAACCAATATTTTGTTCTTGTTTTCTTATAGAAAGATCAAGAAAATATGTTAAATAAAAAAACTAACAAGTTAAATGATCAATTAATTGTATTGAGTAATAATATATAAGCCCCATGGTTAAAATACCACAAATCATATATTATACGTGAATTGTGAATGTGAGACGATGTCAAATAAAATCTGCTATTTGGTATTATATTCTCACACAAGTATTAGTGTTTGGAAATTTATGTATAGTTGGAGGGTGGAATTGAGATTAATAGCTTAAATTGAACTCAATCTCTCTCAAGTCCCAACCTTAGACCATCTCCAGCAGTGGATGTTACACTACAGTAAAATTCACACTATATTACAGCAAAATTCACACTACATTAAATTTATCTCCAGCAGTCAACGCTACATTCTCCACTATATTTACTATTTTTATTTTTTATTGATTTAAAATTTATACAAATTTAAACTTACTAATTGCATAATTTTTTTCTTGTAGTTTTATATTGATTATTGAATATAATTATTTTTATTAATTATTTTGAAAAAATATATAAATATAAAAAGACAAAAATTATAGAACAACATTAAATTAAATTTCACAATACAATACTACAATCTTACATATTAAAAAACATAAAATTAACACAAGAAAAACAACACACACAATAATACTTTTGATATGTACAACGGATATTTTTCAGATCTCGAACGGTCGGAAAGTAATCTCGAAAACTATTAATTAGGACATTTAAATTCTTGTATTGTACTTTTTTTAGCCTAATCGTTATTTAGATGTTTTATGTTTATTTTAATTTAATTATTTTAGCCTAATTGCCTTGATGTATTTTGTGATTTATGTATTTTAATTTAATGTATTTTATGATTTAATGTATTATATTTACTTTTATATTATATACATGTAGTAAATAATAATATTTTCATAAACAATAATATTGTATCATGAAATGATAATATGCAAATTCTATTAAAAATAAATTATAAAATTAAAATTATATTAAAAATCAAAAGAAAAAAAAAGTAATATAGTTCAATAGTTTCCACTACATATAATGATGTAATATTCATTTTTATTGTGTAACGTGAAATATAGATAAACTCATGGAGCAAAATTTCACTGTGACTGTTGGACGGGGACAAAAGCCAACTTTTACTGTTGATGAATCTGTGAATGATTCGCCCCCTCTCTCCCTCTTCTCATCTCATTAGGCTGTTCAGACCTCTAGCAGATCCCATCCACTCCCCTTTGTAGACAGATTCCCTTTCTCTATACTCTAATTTTAGGATTCACTTTTCTCCTGCGCCCTTTGTTTTTACTCTGAAACTGTTTGCCATCGAATTTTGATTCCAATTTTGCATGACTCGCATAAAGACATTCAGGAAAGGTTTCTGCTTTGGGGGTTTTTGCGGTTGACATCGATTGAATAAGCGGGAATTTAATTTCAGATCGGTGATCCAATTGCAGTTGTCGGTTGATAATCTGTGGGATTTGAACAGCGTCTCGTTTCTATCGGAAAACGGCTTACTGTTAGTATTGCTTCGGGTTTTGGTTGCCTATTGAATAATTCATAGATTCGCTGCGTTTAGGATTTGTAGTGCTTTGCGATTTTAATTCGTTTCGGATTTTCATGAGTGAATTATAGAAAGGGGTCCTCTGCTGCATTTGTGGAGGATCCCTAGTACAGTTGTTTTCTCGACATATTAATTTTTTTCGAGCATTGCACACAGGGAGCTTGTATACGCATTGAAATTTCAGATAATCAGGAACTATCATACAACTCTTATAAATTGCTTGGGGGTGTTTTTGGATAGTTAAATCCATAATTCAATCTAGAGTTACTTCTGCAAGGAGATATGTTTGGCAGTGTGGATAGTGGGACGAATAAGCTTGGTACAGTAATGGTACCAACTCGGTTTGTATGGCCTTATTGGGGGAAGGAGAGTGTTGCTTAGTGGCACCTTTACCAGGTGAACTATGCTGGTTAATATTTTGTATTTGGATTCTTTTGCTATTTAGAATTCCTTTTTTTGCTTTAGTGTGTTCTCTAATAGTGAGTGTCATTATTGGAGGTGGCAAGATCACATCACCATGTCACTGATGGAGGGCTGCCCCACCGTGTTTCAAGTTATCTACAGCTTGACGCCCGGTTATCACCAGGTTTATACTTCATCTGTCTGCGCTTTGGATCCTACCATTTCGTTCTTATCTTGAGATGTTCTTTGCAATTTTCTTGTCAAAAATATATATTATATTGGGGAACAAGAATTATTTTTTTTAAATTATTTTTTGAGTTGTTGGAACAATGATGATAGATCATGGATGGACTGTTGTACACCCAGATAGGGGCAACCACACACAGGGGCGGAGCTAGACAGTTTATATAGGGGGGGCTCGTTGGCTTTGGGGGGGCTAAACTACTATAAAATGGATATTTTAACACTTAAAATAAAAAAAATCAAAAAAATATATATAGAAAATTAATTTTTTTTTAAAATTTAGGGGGGGCTAAAGCCCCCACATTGGACCATGAGGCTCCGCCCCTGACCACACACCCTTGAGAAGGGAGACACACCTGAATTTTTACCATTAGTTTAGGTCTAAATAGAATTGTAGCTAGTCAGAAAATCTTTGGTTCTTTGGCAATTGGAAATCTAATCTTCCTTGAGTAGTGAAATTACTTGTTTGGTAAGTCACTCTGTGCAGGAAAGAAATAAGGATACAACTATACAAGTACCATTCACAGAAGGCTTAATATCTGTGCAAGTACATTCAAGAAACATTCCCTGGCCTTTTACTAGGCTGTTTAGCTAATGTTAATTGCCACACATACTGTATATAGTGTTGTTATTTCTTTGCACATTATCGAAAAGTGTTTCAACGGTCATGATCTTAGCAATTTTTTTTGAAAATTTTCTGAAATTATAGTTTAGGATCTTGCTCTAACATGGTCCATGCTTTCTCTATTTCTGTAAAGCCAGCCTGCATATTTTCCTCTTGTTTCTAAACAACATTTTCAAACCCATCAGTCATCATATAAGTTAATGTAATCTTTTCTGTCTTACACTTTTCGTTATTTCCTTTTTCGTCTGAGTTCTGGTCTTGTCATACCCCAGCTAATAACATACATTGCTTTCTCCTTGATTTTCTAAAGTGATTCCTATTAATTTCAAGTAAGGTTGCCAAATATATTGGGGTTCGGGAAGAATGAAGGATAGATAGTTGTCTTGAACACATATATCAAAACCCATACTTGAAATATCCGGGTGAATGGATGGTAAAAAATACAGGTATTGATTGTTCATAGTTGTCTAAGATCTTGTTTTACGATCTTGTCTAAGATATTGAAAAATGGCAGGAAATGCCACATTTATCGTGTGTGTGTGTGAAACTGATTAGTTCCAGGATTTGAGGACTAAATCTACCCTTGAACTTAATCTGGGACCTGAGAAAATACTTCTCATTTGCAATTGATTATTTTCTCTTTAGATGTTTGGTGCTGGATTTCTTCTCTTAGACCTTGTAAGTGTTAATATAACTTTTGCTTGTAAATGTATGCTTACAATAGTTTGTTTGCATCATTTATGTGTAGTACAAGTTCTTTGTTGATGGAGAATGGCGGCATGATGAGCATCAACCATATGTAACCGGAAATTTATGGAGTAGTGAACACTATTTACATACCCAGGGAATCCGATACAGTTCCTGCATCATTTATCTCTGACACTGCTGGTAGATCTAACATGGAGGTTGATGGCGATGCTTTTCAGCCAGTCCGATTCTCTCACTTGTGCTTAGAATATTTACTTTAGGGTTTTAACATTATTCTGGCTCTTTATTGTTGTACGAAATCATGTCCTTTACTGGTTCTCTCCAAATTTTGTCTTGGCCCCTCTCCCTTTCTTTTTTATGGTTCACATCCTTATTTGTTAACGACTGCTGCTAACTCTTCAAAAGTGTGTAAAATCTGATTTTGCAAAAATAATCTGATGAAAAATGCATAAAAGTGATATTCTGTATCTGACTTGTAGGATCGCTTAGTGTTTAAGTGTTTCTTCTGACACTAATATCTCTTGGGCACGGAAACTCATGATTGGTTTCCGGGTCAATAGTGCTAAATTTGAATTTGATGAATGTTTATCTGATAACAATCAGGAGGCAATTTCAAGTGCATCGCAGGGTGAGATGGAACTATCTCGTAATCGTGTGTCTGTATTTTTGTCCTCACATACTGCCTATGAGTTGCTCCCCGAGTCTGGAAAGGTATGCAGTCTCTTCCTGTTTTTGACTGCATTATAGAATAGTGGTAGGGAAATTGAATCAATTGATATGTACAAGTTAAACTTCTGTAGCTAAATTTCTTCTGACAGGTCATTGCCTTGGATGTAAGCTTACCGGTGAGACAAGCCTTTCATATTCTTTATGAACAGGTAAATGTGCTTTTCTCAAGTACATGCATTTCATTATAATTGAATCTCTCATTTCATTTGAGAGTTCTTCATTTCTGTTTTGTTACTAACTATTGATGAATGCTCCAAATGCTTTATTACTGCTATCGGTTTGACAAGAATCTCTTTTTCAAAGATGGAATCAAAAAAGAATCTAGATTCCCAAACTGGGGAAATCCATAGAATTCCATTCAATACCTACTACTAAAACCACTACTCTATTGCCATATTACTACCGACGAATCTATTCCTTTTGTTATATATGACATTTATCGTCGGGAATATAATATAATGGGTCAGGTCAAAGTGTGTTCTTCAAACTTTGGTTTGTAACAGCTTGTGATCATCTGCATGGAGGTGTATGTGTATGAGAGAGAAATGTATATTGATTTAGAAATGGTGCAGATTTTCGTAGAAGATTCTGGATTTCTATTGTTCTATATCATGATCTGAGGAGAGGAGAGTAGGCCAAAGAAACTCAAATTGGAGCTAGCATGTATATTAAGTGTCACATTCCCCCATTCTGAAAATTGGTCATAGCCTTCGTTTTCATCTATATTTCTCTCTCTTAGATCTGAATAATTGATATTTTAGATTCGTGTCCATTCAATACGAATGCAATAATTGATACATTAATTGTTTCTACTATGGATTATTTGAGGTAAAATGATGTAATTTTATAATGGCTAGGAATTCATTATGTCTTTCAAGTCCCTCAAGCAGCTAGGTGCTTAGCATCCTCTGTAAAGTCTAAAGCTGTAATTTTTTTATTTTTTTTTAACAAAGTAAAATGTTCGCAAG
Organism: Scutellaria barbata; assembly: GCA_028654395.1. NCBI lineage: Eukaryota > Viridiplantae > Streptophyta > Magnoliopsida > Lamiales > Lamiaceae > Scutellaria > Scutellaria barbata. Next base: position 4,108,824 of record CM053646.1, on the reverse strand, counting down.
CATTTAGTCTGCTTAACTGAAATTTATTCTTATTGGTCAATTGTTGAGGGCATATAGTCCATTTAGCATAGGTATATTGCTAACGGCAACAATATCTTGAATTACTCTAGAATACACACTCAAACTTCATGAAGGAAGACAGTTATTGGTCTTCTAAATTGTCTTATTCTGAACTTTTTTTTCATGATTTAGTCTAAAAGGTCGAAGGTTATTTCGGATGATCACTTTGACAAATGCAAAACCTTAAATATAAGCAAAAGTGACGACAAATAGTACACTTTCAATCTTTGAGTATACGCTTCGAAACACAAGTTTATTGTTATAATGGTATTCACTGTTAATCTATTATAAATGCACTGGTATATAAATAAGCAAACAAATTAAATTATTTGTATGATTAAGACATTAATAAATCTAACTTATATAGATACTTAAATTGACAACTTATTTCAAGCATCTCAATAGAGAATAAAAATGATTAACGAAATAAATAAGAGCATGTTATTGGTTTTAAGAAAACATATGACAAAACAATAACAAAAGTAATAGGGAAAAAAAACATTATCTACAAGTCAATGCCCAATAGATCAAACATTATTTAAATTGAGCAGATTCATATAATGATATAGCAAAAATGTATGTACTGGTAACTTTTAATATGTTAATCGATAATGTGTAATGAATTTCATCTTTTTAAATTATGAAATATGAAATTAATAGATATGTTAGATTGCTGACAAATTAATGTTGATACATCAATCAATTTCATGATTCCTGTTTGATTCGAGACCAAATGGAACAAAAGTAACTCTAAGATTTTGGTCGATTTTTGTTCGACTCAAATTTGAATCGAAAATTTGAAATTTCGAAATTGACTCAGAGTTATAATTTGTTTTTGAAAGAGGATCATTTTGGAGTATAATTTCAGCATTTTGATTTATTTTTGATTGAAAAATATATTAAAATTTGAGTTCGAATAGCAATCGAAAAAAAATTCATAAAATATAAGTAGTGATTAAGTTTTTATTTTTTATATTTGAATAGACATCTACTAATTCAAATAGCCAACAACATTATAGTTGCGGGAAGACGGATGATAACAAGTAATTAAAGAGCATATGAATAAGAAAAGGCGTGGATGTAAATAATGAGGCCTCATATAACCTTATTCGGTTACTGTACAAAGTTTGAATAAATTCACAAGAAGCCCAACAAGAATCAATCTAACTATTGGTTTCCGATTCAAAATTCAAAATTATGATTTCTTTATTTAGGATTCGATTTAATTTTACTTTTCAATTTAGATTTTATATTTTGGGATTTTTTCAGAACAAGGTTTCATTTAAAATTTGTTTTCATTTTGAACTTAAACAGAGGCTACAACTTTCTATTTCATCTTTTTTATTTCTCATAAAATTAAAAAGTAAAGAAATAGAACTCACCTTTCTATTTTCTTTGTGTAAAAGAAGAATATATTTCTAGGCAATTACTCTGCATCAAGTTCTAATTTTATAGTTAGAAATTCCTCTTCTTAAAGAAATGAATTTGGAAAAGAAGAAAAAAGGTTAAAAATGTTGATTTTCATTGAATTTGGAAAGAAGAACAAGGCCAAAAAATGGTGATTCATTTCGATATGTAAAATAGAAAATAAAAGAAAATGGAATTCAATTGTGACATTATGAAAACTTTGCTACAGTTTCAAAATGAGCCAGGGGAGTTTCGTGGTTACTAAACATTTTTAGCCTTTTTTCTTTTTTTCCAAATTCATTTCTTTAAGAAGAGGAATTTCTAACAATGTCTGATTTCATAAGGTGTTTTATGGTTTGATTTCAAGTCTACGTGCAATTGATGGAGTTAGATCATAAAATGAAAATAAGTGGATAAATTAATTTATGTCCAATCAAATAATGTTGCAAATAAACATCAATTATATATTTGTTATTTATCTGTTATAGCATCAATAAATAAATAAATATAAAATTAAATTATAGTGACCTAGAAAGTGTCATAAATAAATATGAAACTCAATTGCATGAGAGTTTCCTGATTGCTTCATCGTTTATAAATTCCTCCCTTTTATAAAAGATTTCCCTTAATTGAGGAGACCATCATCAAGGTGACAGAGTTTTCCTCCGAAAAAGGTTCAAGATGGTACGTAGCTTATTTTGGTTAATGGATGAATGAAAAATTGAAGATCAAAATAATGAATTTGAATCAATAGAAAGAAGTTGAGATGTGATGGAAAAAACTTGTCCCACATCGGAAAAAACTAGTTAATCTCATTGGCATATAATAAATTTCCCTTCAACATGTGATAATGTTGTGTGACAATAAGATTCTCTCACTACTTAATAAATAAAATAAAAATGCCAAAAAGTGAAAAAATAATAATAAACTGAAATAAAATGGCCTCAACAGGCTGAAAAAATAATAATAATAACTCAAAATATGAAGAAAAAAAAGAAAAAATAATAATAATAAACTGAAATAATAACTCAAAATATGAAAAAAAAAAAAAATAACAACAGAAATATGAAGAAAAAAAAAGAAAAAATAATAATAATAAACTGAAATAATAACTCAAAATATGAAAAAAAAATAATAATAACAACAGGCAACAGGCTGAAAAAATAATAAACTGAAATGGATCAACTCAAAATAAATCAAAATAAAATAAAATAAAATCATAATAATAATAAACTGATCAACTCAAAATAAATCAAAATAAAATAAAATAAAATAAAATAAAATCATAATAATAATAAACTGATCAACTCAAAATAAATCAAAATAAAATAAAATAACTGAAATGGATCAACTCAAAATAAATCAAAATAAAATAAAATCATAATAATAATAAACTGATCAACTCAAAATAAAATAAACTGAAATAAAATGGCCTCATAGGCTGAAAAAATAATAAACTGAAATAATAACTCAAAATAAAATAAACTGATCAACTCAAAATAATGAAAAAATAATAAACTGAAATAATAACTCAAAATAAAATAAACTGATCAACTCAAAATAATAAAATGTAAACTGAAATAATAACTCAAAATAAAATAAACTGATCAACTCAAAATAATAAAATGTAAACTGAAATAATAACTCAAAATAAAATAAACTGATCAACTCAAAATAATAAAATGGCCTCAAGAAACTGATCAATTCAAAATAAAAATACTGATCAACTCAAAATAATAAAATGGATAATAAAATGAAAAAAATAACTAAATCAAAATAAAATAAACTGAAATAAAATGGTAAATCAATAAAATGGCCTCATAGGCTGAAAAAATAATAATAATAAACTGAAATAATAACTCAAAATAAAATAAACTGATCAACTCAAAACTGATCTAATAACTCAAGATCAAAATAATAAAATGGATAATAAAATGAAAAAAATAACTAAATCAAAATAAAATAAACTGAAATAAAATGGTAAATCAATAAAATGGCCTCATAGGCTGAAAAAATAATAATAATAAACTGAAATAATAACTCAAAATAAAATAAACTGATCAACTCAAAATCAAAATAAACTGAAATAATAACTCAAAATAAAATAAACTGATCAACTCAAAATAATAAAATGTAAACTGAAATAATAACTCAAAATAAAATAAACTGATCAACTCAAAATAATAAAATGGCCTCAAGAAACTGATCAATTCAAAATAAAAATACTGATCAACTCAAAATAATAAAATGGATAATAAAATGGCCTCAAGAAACTGATCAATTCAAAATAAAAATAAATCAAAATAAAATAAACTGAAATAAAATGAAAAAAATAACTAAATCAAAATAAAATAAACTGAAATAAAATGGTAAATCAATAAAATGGCCTCATAGGCTGAAAAAATAATAATAATAAACTGAAATAATAACTCAAAATAAAATAAACTGATCAACTCAAAATCAAAATAAAATAAACTGAAATAAAATGGCGTCATAGGCTGAAAAAATAATAATAATAAACTGAAATAATAACTCAAAATAAAATAAACTGATCAACTCAAAATAATAAAATGGCCTCAAGAAACTGATCAATTCAAAATAAAAATACTGATCAACTCAAAATAATAATAAATGGCCTCAACTCAAAATAATAAAATGGCCTCAAGAAACTGATCAATTCAAAATAAAAATACTGATCAACTCAAAATAATAATAAAATGGCCTCAAGAAACTGATCAATTCAAAATAAAAATACTGATCAACTCAAAATAATAAAATGGCCTCAAGAAACTGATCAATTCAAAATAAAAATAAATCAAAATAAAATAAACTGAAATAAAATGGCCTCATAGGCTGAAAAAATAATAATAATAAACTGAAATAATAACTCAAAATAAAATAAACTGATCAATTCAAAATAATAAAATGGCCAACTGATCAATTCAAAATAAAAATAAATCAAAATAAAATAAACTGAAATAAAATGGCCTCATAGGCTGAAAACTGATCAATTCAAAATAAAAATATTGATCAACTCAAAATAGTAAAATGGCCTCAAGAAACTGATCAATTCAAAATAAAAATAAATCAAAATAAAATAAACTGAAATAAAATGGCCTCATAGGCTGAAAAAATAATAATAATAAACTGAAATAAACTGATCAACTCAAAATAATAAAATGGCCTCAAGAAACTGATCAATTCAAAATAAAAATACTGATCAACTCAAAATAATAAAATGGCCTCAAGAAAATAAAATGGCCTCAAGAAACTGATCAATTCAAAATAAAAATACTGATCAACTCAAAATAATAAAATGGCCTCAAGAAACTGATCAATTCAAAATAAAAATAAATCAAAATAAAATAAACTGAAATAAAATGGCCTCATAGGCTGAAAAAATAATAATAATAAACTGAAATAAACTGATCAACTCAAAATAATAAAATGGCCTCAAGAAACTGATCAATTCAAAATAAAAATACTGATCAACTCAAAATAATAAAATGGCCTCAAGAAAATAAAATGGCCTCAAGAAACTGATCAATTCAAAATAAAAATACTGATCAACTCAAAATAATAAAATGGCCTCAAGAAACTGATCAATTCAAAATAAAAATAAATCAAAATAAAATAAACTGAAATAAAATGGCCTCATAGGCTGAAAAAATAATAATAATAAACTGAAATAAACTGATCAACTCAAAATAATAAAATGGCCTCAAGAAACTGATCAATTCAAAATAAAAATACTGATCAACTCAAAATAATAAAATGGCCTCAAGAAAATAAAATGGCCTCAAGAAACTGATCAATTCAAAATAAAAATACTGATCAACTCAAAATAATAAAATGGCCTCAAGAAACTGATCAATTCAAAATAAAAATAAATCAAAATAAAATAAACTGAAATAAAATGGCCTCATAGGCTGAAAAAATAATAATAATAAACTGAAATAATAACTCAAAATAAAATAAACTGATCAATTCAAAATAATAAAATGGCCAACTGATCAATTCTAATAAAATGGCCTACTGAAATAATAACTCAAAATAAAATAAACTGATCAACTCAAAATAATAAAATGGCCTCAAGAAACTGATCAATTCAAAATAAAAATACTGATCAACTCAAAATAATAATAAAATGGCCTCAAGAAACTGATCAATTCAAAATAAAAATACTGATCAGCTCAAAATAATAAAATGGCCTCAAGAAACTGATCAATTCAAAATAAAAATAAATCAAAATAAAATAAATTGAAATAAAATGGCCTCATAGGCTGAAAAAATAATAATAATAAACTGAAATAATAACTCAAAATAAAATAAACTGATCAATTCAAAATAATAAAATGGCCAACTGATCAATTCAAAATAAAAATAAATCAAAATAAAATAAACTGAAATAAAATGGCCTCATAGGCTGAAAACTGATCAATTCAAAATAAAAATACTGATCAACTCAAAATAGTAAAATGGCCTCAAGAAACTGATCAATTCAAAATAAAAATAAATCAAAATAAAATAAACTGAAATAAAATGGCCTCATAGGCTGAAAAAATAATAATAATAAACTGAAATAAACTGATCAACTCAAAATAATAAAATGGCCTCAAGAAACTGATCAATTCAAAATAAAAATACTGATCAACTCAAAATAATAAAATGGCCTCAAGAAAATAAAATGGCCTCAAGAAACTGATCAATTCAAAATAAAAATACTGATCAACTCAAAATAATAAAATGGCCTCAAGAAACTGATCAATTCAAAATAAAAATAAATCAAAATAAAATAAACTGAAATAAAATGGCCTCATAGGCTGAAAAAATAATAATAATAAACTGAAATAATAACTCAAAATAAAATAAACTGATCAATTCAAAATAATAAAATGGCCAACTGATCAATTCTAATAAAATGGCCTCAAGAAACTGATCAATTCAAAATAAAAATACTGATCAACTCAAAATAATAATAAAATGGCCTCAAGAAACTGATCAATTCAAAATAAAAATACTGATCAACTCAAAATAATAAAATGGCCTCAAGAAACTGATCAATTCAAAATAAAAATAAATCAAAATAAAATAAACTGAAATAAAATGGCCTCATAGGCTGAAAAAATAATAATAATAAACTGAAATAATAACTCAAAATAAAATAAACTGATCAATTCAAAATAATAAAATGGCCAACTGATCAATTCAAAATAAAAATAAATCAAAATAAAATAAACTGAAATAAAATGGCCTCATAGGCTGAAAACTGATCAATTCAAAATAAAAATACTGATCAACTCAAAATAGTAAAATGGCCTCAAGAAACTGATCAATTCAAAATAAAAATAAATCAAAATAAAATAAACTGAAATAAAATGGCCTCATAGGCTGAAAAAATAATAATAATAAACTGAAATAATAACTCAAAATAAAATAAATTGATCAACTCAAAATAATAAAATACTCAAAATAAGATCAACTCAAAATAATAAAATACTCAAAATAAGATCAACTCAAAATAATAAAATACTCAAAATAAAATAAACGCCTCATAGGCTGAAAAAATAATAATAATAAACTGAAATAATAACTCAAAATAAAATAAACTGATCAACTCAAAATAATAAAATCTGAAATAATAACTCAAAATAAAATAAACTGATCAACTCAAAATAATAAAATGGCCTCAACAGTCAGAAACTGATCAACTCAAAATAAATCAAAATAAAATAAACTGAAATAAATAAACTGATCAACTCAAAATAATAAAATGGCCTCAAAATAAAATAAACTGATCAACCTCAAAATAAAATAAACTGATCAACTCAAAATAATAAAATGGCCTCAACAGTCAGAAACTGATCAACTCAAAATAAATCAAAATAAAATAAACTGAAATAAAATGGCCTCAACAGTCTGAAAATAAAATAAAATAAACTGATCAACTCAAAATAAATCAAAATAAAATAAAATTGCCTCAACAAACTGAAATAATAACTCAAAATAAAATAAACTGATCAACTCAAAATAAAATAAAATAAAATAAAATAAAATAAAATGGCCTCAACAGTCTGAAAAAAAAATAACAACAGGCTGAAAAAATAATAATAATAAACTGAAATAATAACTCAAAATAAAATAAACTGATCAACTCAAAATAAATCAAAATAAAATAAAATAAAATAAAATGGCCTCAACAAACTGAAATAATAACTCAAAATAAAATAAACTAATCAACTCAAAATAAATCAAAATAAAATAAAATAAAATAAATTGAAATAAAATGGCCTCAACAGTCAGAAACTGATCAACTCAAAATAAATCAAAATAATAATAATAAACTGAAATAATAACTCAAAATAAATCAAAATAAAATAAAATGGCCTCAACAAACTGAAATAATAACTCAAAATAAAATAAACTGATCAACTCAAAATAAATCAAAATAAAATAAAATGGCCTCAATAGTCTGAAAAAAAAATAACAATACGCTGAAAAAATAATAATAATAAACTGATCAACTCAAAATAAATCAAAATAAAATAAACTGAAATAAAATGGCCTCAACAGTCAGAAACTCAAAATTAAAAAAAAAATAATAAACTGAAAAGATAATAAACTAGGTTCAAAAATAATAATAAACTGAAAAGATAATAAACTAGGATCTTCCAGAAGAAACTGAAATAAAGAAGAAACTTCTTCCCAATCTTCCAGAAGAAACTATGTCTACTATATGTCTTCCCAAAACAGAAACTGAGCAAACTGAAATAAATCAAAATAAAATAAACTGAAAAACATCAAATGTATCAAAATAAAATAAACTGAAATAGAATGGCCTATGTCTACTATGTACATATCAGAAACATCAAAATTTCTTCCAGAAGAAACGTATGTATCAAAAAATAGACTGAAATAAACTGATCAACTCAAAATAAATCAAAATAAAATAAACTGAAATAAAATGGTCTCAACAGTCAGAAACTCAAAATTGAAAAAATAATAATAAACTGAAAAGATAATAATCTAGGTCTGTCTTTCCAATCAAAATTTCTTACTGAGGCTGAGGTCACGTATGTCTTCTGTGAAAAAAATATATAAAAAAAAATATATAGAAACTGATCAACTCAAAATTTCTTCCAGAAACTCAAAAGGAAACTGATCAACTCAAAATAAAATTTCTAACTCAAAATTTCTGTGAAAAAATAAATATAAAATGTTATATAAAATGTCTTCCCAAATAAACTGAAAAAAGGTTAGGTTCCCAAATAAACTGAAAAAAGGTCAATGACTGTGAAAAAAGAAAAAAAAAATATAACCTGTCTTCCCAAATAAACTGAAAAAAAGGTTTAAATCCCAAATGGGATACTAAATAGGTTCAATGACTGTGAAAAAAGAAAAAAAATATATAACCTAAATAAAAAAAAAACTGAAAAAAGGTTTACATCCCAAATGGGATACTAAATAGGTTCAATGACTGTGAAAAAAGAAAAAAAATAATAAATAATAAATCCCAAATGGGATAAAAAGAAAAATAATAATAAAAAAATAATAAATCCCAAATGGGATAAAAAGAAAAAAAAAATGCCTATAAATACGCTGCGTAAGGGCTGGCAAACTTAACCCACGTAGTCGTTTATTTTTCCACTCTGCCGGCCTTGCTCTGTTTTTTTTTTTCAGAATCTCTGCCGCTGTGCAGCCGTGCTGCTGCTTTCAAGTTGCAGAAAATTAGAAGATTCAAACTTCAATCTCATCATCGCCGCCACCACCTGCTCGTGGTAACATTCAATCTCTCTCTCTCTCTCTCTCTTGATATCTTCAACTACTCCATATTTGCTTACTTTTTGTTAATACGATGATACATAAACTACAACTTATTTACCGATTGAGAATATATTCCTCATGATTCCAGATTTCCCCAATCTATATACATATATATATATATATATATATATTTGTTTAGGCATGCATGCATCCATATATAATTGAATAACTGAATTTCAGTTGTTCCTTTTACCGCACTATTGCTGATTGGTTGTTTAATGATTGATCCAGTCTCGTTTGAGTGTAGGGGAATACAAGATAATGACAACAAATCCTCCTTTAATGAAAATGATGATATATGTGCCTCCTCCAATGCTCGGTCTTATAGCACTGAAATGTCTAAGTAACAAGAATAACCTCTTTCAGGAAATCCCTGTTTGGTGTTTCATTCCTGCCTTTTTTGTTTACTGGCTTATCGCAGAAGCAATGAACCAAGTTACGATAACCATCAACCTTAATCAAGTTACGAGAACCATCAACCTTAATCTCGCCTTACTAAGCAATACTGCTCTTGCATCTGCAATTCTCTCACAAATCTCTCTTTTTGCCATGTTTCTGTCATATTCTTGGTTTCTTCTACCTCTTGCATTTTTCTTATTTGCTCTTCTTTCATTGGCCTTGCTACATGCAATTCCTTTCTTTATCATTGGAAGCAAGTTTATTGTCAAGAAAACACACTATCTAATTGTTTGGATTGGAGGAGGAGGCATCTTGACTGAGGAAGCATTTTCATCTGTGTAAGAACTATATAAAGGAGGAATAAGTGAAGATATTTTCATTGTTTGTTTAATAGGATAACACTATTTTGAGATTTGAGTATGGATCACATAATCGGCCATACATATTGCGAATAAGACTTAGAGTAGAGATGATCTCGTCAAGGCGTGCTTGACGATTTGTGGTGGCGTTTGTAACCACGTGTTGTAATTGATATTGGTAAAATAAAAAATTGGTGTTGTGATTGGAATTTAATTCAAACTTCATGAAATTTATATAATGATAAAGGTTAATTAGACATTTAGAATGAGTTGTAATTTTTCTTTGGTTCAAGTTGATTTGATAAGGTTTCTATATGAACAATTATTAGCCTCCTAAATTATATTTTATTTAATTTTTTTAAATGATTTAATCTAAAAGATTTAAGGATTCATTTGGATAAATGAAGGGATTAAATTGTATCTAATACACCAATTTTGTTTAGATAGTTGTGGATTTGAAATTCATCATTTTCATTTTGAATTCAGTTTGTTATTATTTTGGTAGATTACAAATTTGGTCAAATTTAAGTGACTAATTCAAAATCACCATGTTCAAACACAATCAAAGATTACTTCCCAGAGCATATAATGAACAAAACTAAGGTACCCACTCATTTTTTCAAGAAACAGGACAATTTCTGGACGATTCCAGCTATCAAATATAATAAGCAACTAATCTGTTTTTTAAGAATGCTATATCATGTATGCCGTGCTAATTTTTGCCATCCCAAAAGTCATTGAATTAGGAAATGAACAAAATTCAGAGTGTGGAGTATATATCATGGAATTAGTATTGGAGAAATGAGTTGCAATGAGTGAATTACTTCAAAATCTCCCAAATTTAGAGGCAGCAGAGAGAAGCGGCTGTATGTTGAACTTTTTCTTCTAATCTCTTGCATTGTTACAAGTGCCGCTACCGTCTTCCGGAATATTCCTTCTCCGACCACCGCCCCACTCGCCGGAAACACCCATTCTATGCTGCTTTCACACTCCTTTACCAGCTTCGAGATTAACTCCGTCGTGAAGAACAGCTGTTGCAGCACTTTTTGGATCGCCGGTTCTCTTGTCAAATTTCTTTAGTATTTTTGCCAGTCCTGAAACAATATATGCATTTTTTTATTATAAATATGGAATAATGAAAAAGAAAAATGGTGAAATTAATATAATTAATTACCCGTGTAATTGATGTTGCTGTAGTTGATTAAGAGTACCATTTCGCCGTGGAAATTGACTGTTTCTTTTCTAATTTTTCCCATCTGCTCTCTGTATTCATACTCCGATGGTCTGTACGTTTCCATCACTCTCTTAATTCTCTGTTGTAATTCCTGCATCAAATAACCCTATTATCTATTATCATTTTGCGACTCTTTTGCTTGTTAGTTACTAGTTTTGGATACTTAGAGCTCTTCTATCTGTTTTCAATTTCTTACATATACTCATTAATTTTGCACATTATTTTCTTTCCTTGACTTTTTGACTGCTCTTTAATCACTGTTTAAACTAGCAATTAAACTAAGCTAGTTTAAACCACAAACTGTTTGACACTTGTCATTTTATATCAGAAGGAGATGTGGTATTGAGTGGATGAAGAATTGTCATAAGAATCTACCAGAAGGCAAGGGAGAGCCATGAGCATTGTTTGTGACACATAAAAATACGATGAAGAATTGCCTCGTGCACCTCTGACTATAAAGCAGTATAGAACCAAAATAATTAATAGGGCACATCAGATATTACCTCGGTTGTCTTTATTTGCATATACTGGTCATAACATGCATATGTATGTTAAAAAGTCAATGCAGACACAACGGTTAAATACCATTAGCAATCCCCTATAAGATACAAGTCAATGCAGAATATTATTACAATTCCATTCCATCTTTATGTCAACAAGACCCTATGAAGCTTGTTGCAGATATCAACCTTTGCTAGACAACAACATTGACTTAAGAGTATGAAACCCACAACTACAGATTTCTTTATTGGCTTCTAGCATGTTATGCTGTTTTTTATTGGCGCAGACCTTTTCCTTCTCTAAGATCAATTAAGCATTGTTAAGACCAATTTTTTTTCCTAGAATCGTGTTCTGAAATGTTTTAGCAGGAAAAGTCATGGTAATACAGGCAACGAAGGGGGAAGAAGTCACACCGTATAGCTTCAGAAAACTATGCACAAAACAACAGCCAATGTATATCCGGTGCAATTTCATAGGAAGCATTACCTTTAGATGGATCCATGGCCAATGGGGCAGTCGGCCGAGGAAGGCGCACTGGTTCTTTTCCAAAAGCCTGAGCATACGTGTCATCAAACTCCTCCCATTGTGACTTTCTGTATGCCAAACATGGTTCGCCGTAACGGCCGTTACGGCCGTTATAACGGCGTTTCGTAACCTTAACGGCCTCCTCCGCGTCACTGATTCGGTTAAAAACGGTTGGCTACATTATCAAGCGCGATATCGCTCATAACGGCGTTATTTGGCGTTATAACGGATTGTAACGGCGTTATAACGGACATAACGGATTTAAAAGGCAATAAAAGCGAAAACAACGGATAGATGATTGAATTTGAATATTGTGTATTCTTTTTTCGATTGAATGTAATATTCTTTATACATGTTTATTATACCTTGAATGGTGGTTAAAGATGTAGAGAAATTAAAATTGCAATTGTAGCAACAAAAACAATAATTGGTAATAATATGTACGCAAACTTAGTCACGGATATGGATCATCTAGTTATACTAGTGGGAGACATAGTGTGGGCTCATTTCCTACTAATGCTGGATACCATGATCATCATTATGGATCTTCTGACAGTACAGGATATCGAGGATTTGAATATTATCATGAGTATCCACATGAACAGCTTATGCCTCATCCTACTCATTATGATTATGCACATTTTCCTATTTATCCTGAAAGGGAAGATAATGATGACTTTGAACCACCCCGACACTCCACTTGGTATTAATAATGTATGTAATTGTATGTTTCATATGTTAATTCTAGTTGTAATATTGTTTTTTATGTTAATTTAGTAAAAACATATATATAAGTGATTTTCTAGAACTTTTAGACTATTTTTGAGTTTTTTCGAAAAATTGTCCGTTACGGCCGCGAAATCGCCGCGAAATTGCAATGTAACCTTAACGGTGGACACCGCGACAGGCACCGCGACCGTTACGGCGAACCATGATGCCAAAGTTGATGCCTTGCTCTTGTTAAAATCAATGGTCGAAAACTGCTTATTTCCAGGCTCCAAAGCCATTTGTTGAATGAATGAAAGCATATCCCTTGTCCGAAAACTGTCCCGTGCTTCACTTATCTGACTGCAACCATAAACCCCCTGCTCATAAACCCCCAGCTCATAATCCCACACATCGACAACAAAATGTCCCTCTACACTTGAGGGCCAGAGATTAAACACATTTCTACAGCGACAAGCTAAACCCAAACCACTCCTTGATAACTCATCTAGAGCTTCCTCCACCGCCTTCACGAAGGACCGAGACGTAGTATGCTTGGACTTCTCCGCAAAGTTCTCCTCAAATGGAATTAACTCCGCAGGGTCAAACCACCCATAGCTGCTATCCCCAAAAAAAGCCGCCAACACGTGGCCACTGTGCTTGCCCCTCCTGACATCTGGAGAAACAAACGCCTCATTATAAATAAACCCAGGCCACCAAGGGTGTGATTTTACTTTTCCACACACCATATCTCCAATTTTGAACCCATATCCAACACTATCACTATCTCTCATGGCCGCATCATTTGCATATGGCGTAGAATGAAAATCGTCAACTGAACTCCGAAATTTCTCATCGTGCAGCTCCTCACTCCGCGAGCTAATCTTTTTTCTACTTAACTGTGTTCTCGAAACAGAAGAACTGGACTGATTTCCTCCTCTACTACCATCGCCAAATTGGTTTTCATCATTTTCCACCTTCAAAACCCTAGAACCGCTCACATTATCAGAAATCCTCGTTTCATTTGATCCATCTAAGCCAGTTCGAGCAGTTTCCTCAGTCGGCGCCACTGTACTGTATCCAGAATCTCCGGCAGAACAAATGTCGCTGGTCGAAGCGACAGTTTTCTGTTCCCCAACGGCGCCGTTTCCCCGGTGCGGCAGCGACGCCATCCCGCCGTCGTCGCTGGTAATCATTACAGACATCATCAAAACCGCCAAAAGCCGTTTTCAGCCCCAAACCCTGAATAAGAATCCAAACGAGAAATAACTGAATACATTTCCCAGTCCAGAGAAGAGGGCGAGTGATTAGTAATTTGAGAGAAACATGAACCCTAGGGACGAAGAAGAGATAGCGAGCGTGTCACCCACTCAAGTATGTGTTTGTGCGTGGCTGTGTGAGAGAGAAGAAGGTTTCAATTAAAATTGATCACGAACTGTGGATGATCAAATGACAATGATATTAGGAAAAAAAAGTAGGATAGCATAAGTTATATTTGTAAAAAAAAAACAAATTTCAAATCACAGTGAATACATGTAAATTATGGATTTTTTTTTTTTCACAAAAACTTTGAAATATAGAACATTGTTAATTTTTCAATTTTTAAACTAAGTACATTATACTCAGAGTGATACCTATGGATTTCTTAACAAATTTGTTTTTAAATTTGGTGGTTACAATGATAAATCTCAAATATTAGACATTTAAAAATATAGAGATATATTACAATAATTATAATCTATCGGAAAATGATTAGTTCACATAAAAATAAAAATAAATGGTTGGAGACTATACTACACTATCCATATATTAAAGGAGGACAGTTGGTATAATTTACAATTTTGCAGTTTTTCCTCCCAAAAAGATCACATCATTATATTGGTTAGTAAAAAAATTTGAAAATTTATTAGTTTTTGTCAAGAAAATTGTTCATATTATTTAGAACATTTTTCCCATATAATATATTGTTAATTATTATTATTATTATTATTTGTTGTTGTTGACAATTACTGTTATTTATTGTTGAATAATAATATATTTCTTCTTTTCGATTTTGTTAACTTTAATTACTTAATGTCTATAATTATTCTCATTATCAATTTTAAAATAAAAAAATTAAAATATTTTTTGTAATTATGAGAAATATTGTATATAAATAATAATTCAAATTTTCTATTGTTAATTGGTCATTTTTAACCAACTCCAAAAATCATTGGTTTATTAAATTATCTATCGAACCATGAAAAAAATTCAGCAAAAGATAGAAATAAATAGAATGTAAGCTTTCAAGTTTTTAATTCTTTTTTTTTTTTACTTTAATTACTTAATGTCTAGAATTATTCATATTATCAATTTAAAAGTTAAAAAAAAAATTAATATACATTTTGTAATTATGAGAAATGTTGTATATAAATAAATAGTTCAAAACTTATATTGCTAATTGATCTCTTATAACTAACTCTTAAAATCATTGGCTTATCAAATTATTTGTCGAGCTATGAAAAAATTAATAAAAGACGAACAAATAGAATATAAACTTTTAAATTCGTCGTTTAAATTATTTATAAATTTTGTATTCCACCTTTTTAATATTATCAAATATAATTTAGAAGGACGTATACAATTTGTGTTATTTGAATTTAGAATAACATACACCTCAAAAATAAATGCATATAAAAACCCTGATGTATAAGGGAAATTCAACCAAATTCTATTTTCTTTGGTTAAAACTCTACTTTACCCAACAATTTTTCAAAATTATAAAATATAACTTTAAAAATCAATAGAGATATGAAAATATATTTATATATTATACAAAGTTTGAATAATAAAAAATGTATGAATAACTTTATAATATAGTAATTTCATTATATAATTACAAATTATATACTACCACAAATAATAAATCGCGCATCGCGCGGGTGAATTACTAGTTTGATAAAAGAGATTTTATTTTTACCAAAGATAATTTTGTGTTTTTTACCACAAATCAAAAGTTTTGATAAAATTTCTCTTTCGAAAAAAGTCAGAAATGACGACACACATTGACAATTTGACATACACTATTTCGGAGTAAAATAAAAATAAAAATTACACGAAAATTTGTATATGTTAGTGAGTGTTCCATCATTTTTTTTTTTCCTTATGTAGATAATTTTGTCAAAAGATGTATTATGGACTATTATCTCAAAGATAATAATAATAATAATAATAATAATAATTGTCTATAAAAAAATGATCAGTTCATATACCGAGAAAAACTACCCCTGTATAGATTGAATCAGAGATAAATTAGATTAAAAAGGCCACTCGATTATTTATATACAAAAAACTAAACATTATATATATTTATATATCATTTCACTTTGATATTATAATATAATCACATCAACTTTTTATATATAACAATACAACCACACAACACAACTGTTTTCTAGTATATTATTAATAAAATTACACTAAATTGGCAGGCATGATTTAACATCTAAAGTTTAATTCTGTCAATTATGCATCAAACATGTATAATTAGTACTATACAAACTTCAGATAACAAGACTCATAAATTCTGAAGCAGTAAAGTACTTTCAAGCTCTAATCAAAAAGGGGTTTACTAAACTTATTCAAAATATTTTATTAGTTTTTAGACTTTATAAGTTGTATTTTTTAAACAAAATTTTGAAGTATTTAAATAAAAAGATGATAAAACTTATGAAGTTGGTATTCATCATTGTGTAATTAGAGTTCGTAAAAATTAAGACCTTGATTTAGAAATAAGAGGAAGTCTATTTAATTAAAAGAAAAACGCTTACATGTACATAACATTTAAAGTTTAGGATGAAATATGATTTTATTTAAATATTTATCAAACATTTTATATGAGTTTATAATCCAACCTAACACCCTTTTTATGACGGGTGGTTTGAAAATTGACTGCAAATACTTTCTATCATTGATTTAACTTATCAAATCTAAAAAAAATATATATAATAATAATAAAATAAAATAAAATCGACAATTAATCTCAAATCATCAGCTACAAAAAGTTTGTTAAAGTAAGATTGCCAAATAGTAATGAATAATATTAAAAGCGAAAAATAGAACTAATTACAGATCTATAATTTATAGTTGAGATTTGTGGTATGAATTAAGCTAGATCAATAGATTCATATCAAATAAGCACAAAATCAAGCAAATTAAACTTAAATTGTTGCTCCATATGAATAAATAAACAAAAATTACCTGGAAACACCATTTTCTGGAATGTGCGAATTGTAAAAATGATTCTATTGTAATTGAAAACGCGTTATTCACACCTTTCACCAACTTAGTATCATTGGAATTAACTCCGTATTCGAATTTAAGAATGAAGAATGGTAAAGAGGGTTTATATGGAATTTTTCGTTGAATTGTAATGACACGGTGGTGGTTAATTTGGGATTGTCATAAATGTTTTTTCAACCACCTATATAAGATTTGAATTATTTTGAATTTAGGGTATGCCTTTAAATCTTTAATTTACGAGCTTGAAAAAATTCAAAATTTTGGATCAATAAATCACACGTAAATTGACCAATTGGCACTCATATAGTCATATATACTGCCATATCGCAATATTTTAAATATCGATGTTTATTTGAAAAATTAAAGTGAAATAAAATTTCACTTTATTAAAAACATTAAGGTGAAAATTATAATTATTAAAACCTTCATAATGCTTGACAAGTAGGAAAAAAAAATCGTCATATCATAATTAACACATGAAATTTATTTCTAAAATACAAATTTTATTGAAATATGACTATTCACAAATTAAATAAAGAAAGTTACTTACATAAATCTATATTATAATTAAGATATGAAAATTATTTTAATTAATCTAAAAACATACGAAATTTGCGAGGTGATGTCACTTTTTATTTTTTTATAAATAATCACAAAAACACATGAACATATTATTGATTCCTTTTTAATATATCTAAAATTATCAAATAAAATATTTGCTACAACTTAGAATATATGTCTTGCATATTTTTCTAATTTCGTTTAGTTGTCATTTATCGATTTTTTTTTTTAAACTACAAACCAATATGTTGCTCTTGTTTTCTTATAGAAAGACCAAGAAAATATGTTTAATCAAAAACTAACAAGTTAAATGATCAATTAATTGTATTGAGTAATAATATATAAGCCCCATGGTTAAAATAACCAAAAATCATATAAAATATTATTTTATAACATAAATAATAATTTTATTATTTTTCTATTATATAAAATATTTTTAAAAAAATATCATTCTGAAAAAAAAAAAATCAATTTATGTTGGAGTCCACATATTTTTTCACTGACCATATAAAAATACTATGATCATATTTTGAATCCAACTGAGATAAACCCCAACAAAATACTAATTTTTTTAAAACTTTTATCACAAGGATAACTTTATCAGTTTTTCTAATTTGTGGTAGAATAGTAAAAAATCTATCATTTATAATAAAAACACAATTTATTATATAAAATATCATATTTTATTACGGATATTACAAAAACTTATAAGAAAGAGATAAATATTATGAAATGAATTTTTATTATTTACAATAAATATTTTTTTAATAAATTTATACGTGAATTGTGAATGTGAGACGATGTGAAATAAAATCTGCTATTTGGTATTATATTCTCACACAAGTATTAGTGTTTGGAAATTTATGTATAGTTGGAGGGTGGAATTGAGATTAATAGCTTAAATTGAACTCAATATCTCTCTCAAGTCCCAACCTTAGAATTTGTCGTTTTTTACGTGACAAAAGCCTACTTTTACTGTTGATGAATCTGTGAATGATTCGCCCCCTCTCTCCCTCTTCTCATCTCATTAGGTTGTTCAGACCTCTAGCAGATCCCATCCACTCCCCTTTGTAGACAGATTCCCTTTCTCTAGACTCTAATTTTAGGATTCACTTTTCTCCTGCGCCATTTGTTTTTACTCTGAAACTGTTTGCCATCGAATTCTGATTCCAATTTTGCATGACTCGCATAAAGACATTCAGGAAAGGTTTCTGCTTTGGGGGTTTTTGCGGTTGACATCGATTGAATAAGCGGGAATATAATTTCAGATCGGTGATCTAATTGCAGTTGTCGGTTGATAATCTGTGGGATTTGAACAGCGTCTCGTTTCTATCGGAAAACGGCTTACTGTTAGTATTGCTTCGGGTATTGGTTGCCTATTGAATAATTCCTAGATTCGCTGCGTTTAGGATTTCTAGTGCTTTGCGATTTTAATTCGTTTCGGATTTTCATGAGTGAATTATAGAAAGGGGTCCTCTGCTGCATTTGTGGAGGATCCCTAGTACAGTTGTTTTCTCGACATATTAATTTTTTTCGAGCATTGCACACAGGGATCTTGTATACGCATTGAAATTTCAGATAATCAGGAATTATCATACAACTCTTATAAATTGCTTGGGGGTGTTTTTGGATAGTTAAATCCATAATTCAATCTAGAGTTACCACTGCAAGGAGATATGTTTGGCAGTGTGGATAGTGGGACGAATAAGCTTGGTACAGTAATGGTACCAACTCGGTTTGTATGGCCTTATGGGGGAAGGAGAGTGTTGCTTAGTGGCACCTTTACCAGGTGAACTATGCTGGTTAATATTTTGTATTTGGATTCTTTTGCTATTTAGAATTCCTTTTTTTTGCTTTAGTGTGTTCTCTAATAGTGAGTGTCATTATTGGAGGTGGCAAGATCACATCACCATGTCACCGATGGAGGGCTGCCCCACCGTGTTTCAAGTTATCTACAGCTTGATGCCCGGTTATCACCAGGTTTATACTTCATCTGTCTGCGCTTTGGATCCTACCATTTCGTTCTTATCTTGAGATGTTCTTTGCAATTTTCTTGTCAAAATATATATTATATTGGGGAACAAGAATTATTTTTTTAAAATTATTTTTTGAGTTGTTGGAACAATGATGATATATCATGGATGGACTGTTGTACACCCAGATAGGGGCAACCACACACCCATGAGAAGGGAGACACACCTGAATTTTTACCATTAGTTTAGGTCTAAATAGAATTGTAGCTAGTCAGAAAATCTTTGGTTCTTTGGCAATTGGAAATTGGAAATCTAATCTTCCTTGAGTAGTGAAATTACTTGTTTGGTGTTTGGTAAGTCACTCTGTGCATGGAAGAAATAAGGATACAACTATACAAGTACCATTCACAGAAGGCTTAATATCTGTGCAAGTACATTCAAGAAACATTCCCTGGCCTTTTACTAGGCTGTTTAGCTATGTTAATTGCCACACATACTGTGTATAGTGTTGTTATTTCTTTGCACATGGTCGAAAAGTGTTTCAACGGTCATGATTATAGCAATTTTTTTGAAAAATTTCTGAAATTATAGTTTAGGATATTGCTCTAACATGGTCCATGCTTTCTCTATTTCTGTAATGCCAGCCTGCATATTTTCCTCTTTTTTCTAAACAACATTTTCAAACCCATCAGTCATCATATAAGTTAATGTAATCTTTTCTGTCTTACACTTTTCATTATTTCCTTTTTCATCTGAGTTCTGGTCTTGTCATACCCCAGCTAACAACATACCTTGCTTTTCTAAAGTGATTCCTATTAATTTCAAGTAAGGTTGCCAAATATATTGGGGTTCGGGAAGAATGAAGGATAGATAGTTGTCTTGAACACATATGTCAAAACCCATACTTGAAATATCCGGGTGAATGGATGGTGAAAAATACAGGTATTGATTGTTCATAGCTGTCTAAGATCTTGTTTTACGATCTTGTCTAAGATATTGAAAAAAGGCAGGAAATGCCACATTTATCGTGTGTGTGTGTGTGTGTGAAACTGATTAGTTCCAGGATTTGAGGACTAAATCTACCCTTGAACTTAATCTGGGACCTGAGAAAAGACTTCTCATTTGCAATTGATTATTTTCTCTTTCGATGTTTGGTGCTGGATTTCTTCTCTTAGACCTTGTAAGTGTTAATATAACTTTTGCTTGTAAATGTATGCTTACAATAGTTTGTTTGCATCATCTATGTGTAGTACAAGTTCTTTGTTGATGGAGAATGGCGGCATGATGAGCATCAACCTTATGTAACCGGAAATTATGGAGTAGTGAACACTATTTACATACCCAGGGAATCCGATACAGTTCCTGCGTTATTTATCTCTGACACTGCTGGTAGATCTAACATGGAGGTTGATGGCGATGCTTTTCAGCCGGTCCGATTCTCTCACTTGTGCTTAGCATATTTACTTTAGGGTTTTAACATTATTCTGGCTCTTTATTGTTGTACGAAATCATGTCCTTTACTGGTTCTCTCCAAATTTTGTCTTGGCCCCTCTCCCTTTCTTTTTTATGGTTCACATCCTTATTTGTTAACGACTGCTGCTAACTCTTCAAAAGTGTGTAAAATCTGATTTTGCAAAAATAATCTGATGAAAAATGCATAAAAGTGATATTCTATATCTGACTTGTTGGATCGCTTAGTGTTTAAGTGTTTCTTCTGACACTAATATCTCTTGGGCACGGAAACTCATGATTGGTTTCCTGGTCAATAGTGCTATATTTGAATTTGATGAATGTTTATCTGATAACAATCAGGAGGCAATTTCAAGTGCATCACAGGGTGAGATGGAACTATCTCGTAATCGTGTGTCTGTATTTTTGTCCTCGCATACTGCCTATGAGTTGCTCCCCGAGTCTGGAAAGGTATGCAGTCTTTTCCTGTTTTTGGCTGCATTATAGAATAGTGGTAGGGAGATTGAATTGATTGATATGTACAAGTTAAACTTCTGTAGCTAAATTTCTTCTGACAGGTCATTGCCTTGGATGTAAACTTACCGGTGAAACAAGCCTTTCACATTCTTTATGAACAGGTAAATGTGCTTTTCTCAAGTACATGCATTTCATTATAATTGAATCCCTCATTTCATTTGAGAGTTCTTCATTTCTATTTTGTTACTAACTATTGATTAATGCTCCAAATGCTTTATTACTGCTATCGGTTTGACAATAATCTCTTTTTCAAAGATGGAATCGAAAAAGAATCTAGATTCCCAAATTGGGGAAATCCATAGAATTCCATTCAATACCTACTACTAAAACCACTACTGTATTACCATATTACTACCGACGAATCTATTCCTTTTGTTATATATGACATTTATCGTCGGGAGTATAATATAATGGGTCAGGTTAAAGTGTGTTCTTCAAACTTTGGTTTGTAAGACTATGTTTATTGGTGACATTTGGTGGATGTCACCACCAAATGTCACCACAAATAATATTATTATATTAAGAGAGATGGTGTGGGTGTCATGACATTGGTCACATGGTGGTGACCAATGTCATGACACCCACTTTTGATCCATAATATACACGTGTCGTTATTCTATTGGTCTCGATTAATTTTTTTCGGATATAATTTAATGTATTGATATTGAAAATAATTTTTATTTAAAAAAATTAAAAAATATCAAAATTCATAAAAAAAATTTCTCTACAAATAGAGTCTAATATTGATATATTTACTCACCAATCCAAAATTTATTCTCACTTGTCTCACAATCTCAATTATTGTAATTTCGTATTTCAATTATTGTAATTTCAATTTCGTATTTCAATTATTGTAATTTCAATTTCGTATTTCAATAATTGTAATTTCTATTTCGCATTTCAATTATTGTAATTTCAATTTCGTATTTCAATAATTGTAATTTCTATTTCATATTTCAATTATTGTAATTTCTATTTGGTTATTGTGTTTGTATATTATTTTATATATGAAAAAAATGAAAATGTGTCACTAATAAAAAAATAGTTTAATACGGAATTAGTAAATATATAATAAAAAATATGCTCACAAAATAATATGTAATTATTGAATAATGAAAAAAAAATATTAGGTTGGGTTGGATTGGTGTTACTAATAAACTATGAAAATGTTGGAATTGGGTTGGGTTGTGAATTGTGTAGGTGGAAGAGAGAGAAATTAATAATTATTGTTGGGTTGGGTTGGACGAGTGTCACTGATAAATATAGTTTAACAGCTTGTGATCATCAGGTATGTGTATGAGAGAGAAATGTATGTTGATTTAGAAATGGTGCAGATTTTCATAGAAGATTCTGGATTTTTTTTGTTCTATATCATGATCTGAGGAGAGGAGAGTAGGCCAAAGAAACTCAAATGGGAGCTAGTATGTATACTAAGTGTCACCTTTCCCCATTCTGAAACTTGGTCATAGCCTTCATTTTCATCTATATTTCTCTCTCTTAGATCTGAATAATTGATATTTTAGATTCGTGTCCACTCAATATGAATGCAATAATTGATACATTAATTGTTTCTACTATGGATTATTTGAGGTAAAATGATGTAATTTTATAATGGCTAGGAATTCATTATGTCTTTCAAGTCCCTCAAGCAGCTAGGTGCTTAGTATCCTCTGTAAAGTCTAAAGCTGTAATTTTTTTTTTAAGAAAGTAAAATGTTCACAAGCATTTAGTCTGCTTAACTCAAATTTATTCTTATTGGTCAATTGTTGAGGGCATAAAGTCCATTAAGCATAGGTATATTGCTAACGGCAGCAATATCTTGAATTACTCTAGAATACACACTCAAACTTCATGAACATGTAAACACTTATGCATGAGATGTCAAGCAGATTGAAAGCACCTTCATTGGTTGTTGTGACTCATAATTTCCATTTCTTCGTGCCTTTAATTCATTTCCTCTCTGCTCTCCAGTTTTGGATTTCGAGCTCATTTCTATTTTCCAAATCTCACTCTGCTGACTAGCTTATAAGTATGAATTTAGGTATTCCTAAAAAAAAAAAGATCTTAACTACTGAAGCTTTTTGCAGGGAATTTCTGTTGCTCCTTTGTGGGACCTCTGCAAGAGTCAGTTTGTTGGAGTTCTCAGTGCATCAGATTTCATTTTGATACTTAGAGAGGTACTCCTAACTCTGAAGTTTCCTCAGATTATTACTGCAGTTTGAGAAGATAACTTTCCTGGATGCAGCTTTTTTGTTTTTTTTTTTGTTTTTTTTGTTTTTTTGGGGGGGGGGGGGGGGGGGGGCTCATAGTGGCTGCCTTTTCTAATTGAAGTTCTTTTTTTTTTTTGTTCTCTTGACTATGGGGACTATATTATTTACATCTAATGTCTGTCTCCTTCTCCAGGACTAGCATGCACTTGTTTATCTGTTTGATCAAATTGTGAAAGTTATGCTTCATCTATACTTATCTTCTTTACCTCCGTGAATTGCTTTAGAAGGTTTACTGATTTCTAGGTCATTTGAATTCAAGTCCGGATCATTTTAGAGAATCATATTTACAATGTTTGAGTTCAACTCATTTAAGGTGCTTCTGCGTCATCACTGTTGATTGAAATCTACTAATAATGAGCTGGTGATGTATTTATCTTATATTTGAAATGCATATGAGACAATGTGCCAATTATTTATTTAGAATTCTGTAATTCTATATTTCTGGCCTAGGAATACATGGCATTCAAATTGTAGAAATAGAATATTTTACACAATAAAATTCTTAATCTTGTAATTAAACCTGAGATAGAGGATTGTGGAAACCTCCTTGTATTTCTTTCCCTGGTAAGTTTTGGGGTTGGCAGAGTGGCATTGAAATTTGAAAGATAAGCATTTAGTTGTTAACTAGACAGAATTATGAAGTGAAGATTACAAAGGTTTTTGATGGTGTATGAAATTAAAAATAAAATGCTTTGCTTCTCTAACTGACTTATTTTGCATTCAATCCCTGGGCAAAGGTCATGGGAACCCCCAAACATTTGTTCTAATTTTCAATTTTACTCTAATAGTTTCCATAGTTCCCAAACTTACCGTACTGCGTTAATTTACATCCATTAATTAGTATCTTTTTATGGAATTTAAGTGAATTTAAAATTATAATCTTCCCCTTGATAAAAAAAACATATTTTTTTTTGGTTAATTTTGAGGTGTTAACATTTAAATATTTTTGTTAAATTGATGAATTGGGAAAAGTTGGGTACTAAATTTTGTGAGATTGTACATTTGACCAAACATTTGGGGTAAAAAATGTCCCTATCTGTAAACTCGTACCCCGTTATACCAAGAAAAATTTCATAAAAAGTCCTGGGTTGTCATAGTTGAACTATAACCATTACTTGACCAAAATGTTAGACTATAATTCATTGGCTGAAATTGATATGATATCTGAACATTATTCATGAATCAAGCTAATGATGCCTGGTCTTTTGCGTAGATTTACTCCATGTCATGTTCTGTTAATGTTATATTTACATCCTTATAAAATGATTACAAGTTATACTCTGTCCAGGAACATAACCGTTTATAATAGGCAGAGTATAATGGTGGTTGATTCTTTGATTTGCTGGGATTAATTCTTGCTTTTCTATCTAATTTTCCTTCCTTCCTTTATCTTGGAAGATTTTTTCTATTAAGTTTGACTTGCAATCTATGTGATGGTGCTTGTTGGCCTTGCCCTTTTTCTTTGTTGCAATTATATTATTATTATTGTTGTTGTTTTTATTATTTGTTTTTGCTTTTTATTTCATTTTTTTTTGTTTTCCAATTATTCATCTCCAGCTTGGCACTCTTGGATCTAACTTGACAGAGGAGGAACTTGAGACACATACAATATCTGCCTGGAAAGAGGGGAAAAAACATCTTAACAGACAGATTGTTGGGAATTCAAGAACATATTCAAGTCATTTAGTCCAGGTAAGCAAATTTTTTGTTGTTATATAATTAATTTTTAGTGTCTTTCATATGCTTTTCTATCAAGTTTTGTTTGTGAATAGTATAAATAGACAAAAGAGCGTATATAGCTATTTGTGCTATCATGTTTGCTAATGCAGCAAGGAACATTTTTACTATGAGAATTTCTATATCTAACAAGGAGATAAAACTTGTGTCATATGAGCTGTGGTCTCTGAAATTTTTATGAACTGTGACCGTTTTGTCTATAAAAATATATGTAGTGTACCATTATAATTGCACCTTAGTATTGCTACTAAGGCTATAAACAATTCTCAAAGCAATATATACAAAAATAATCTATAAAGATGAAGGACAAATAGGAAAGCTATTTATGTAATTTACTACTGCTTCATTGCTATTCAACAAGGCATAGGAAAACAATTCGTAAGTGCATTGATGAAATAGGTTGTAACTCTCAACTCATACATTTACATGCACAAAAATTTCTCTTGAATAAGCACTCTCACTTTTCAACCATGCATATAGTTTAGTACACACAAGAAGTTATTATAAATACTAATGAAAAAGCTAGCTAAAATTGGAG
This sequence comes from Scutellaria barbata, assembly GCA_028654395.1. Lineage (NCBI taxonomy): Eukaryota > Viridiplantae > Streptophyta > Magnoliopsida > Lamiales > Lamiaceae > Scutellaria > Scutellaria barbata. The sequence goes on along the minus strand of CM053646.1, from coordinate 4,082,464 downwards.
TAGCAGCTGTAAATAATACAACCACACCTTTTTGATTTTGCGGCCATCTCTCCACTGGATGATGTAATGTTTAATATTTCAGTCCTCAGTTGTTGTGTTAATCATTGAACATCATCCAGTTACATTCACAGCCACATGTATACATAGTCACATACATATGAAAGTTTTTAATACGTGTTAAGCATAAATATTTTATGTGCAAGCAGAATTTCATTGATTTCCAGCTATTTTTATTGACTGAATAAAACACAACTGTGGGAAAGGCTATTCTAGGAAGTATATTAATCATCTGGAACTGTTTTTTTTCCCTGGAATGGCCATTTCCTCCCTCAAAATGGGGCCTCAATGTTCACCATTTCAAAAAGAACACTGTTCCTTATACCATTGTGAACTGGGATTATGAGAAGTACAATGTGGTTAAAAAAATGTAATAAAATTTTATTGCTTTTAATTTCTACCTCCATGGTGACACTGTTGTGAAAGAATGCCTTGCTATCAAAATAGAGGAGGTTGTGAAGTATTATGTGAATGCTATCTTGGAATATGTTGATTTTAGGTGTATAGATTTGTTCATGTGAAAAGGGCCGTATATTTTTCTGAATTTCTTCCGCAAAATTTTAGATGACTTATGAAGTGATAAAGGTCACTTAATTTCTCTGAAGCTTTTATTAGTCTTCTTTATTTTAGTGGTACTAGTCTACAGTCTTCTTAAGTTACATTTGAGAATAATTATTTTGTCAATGATGTGCAAACTATGTAGGCTGGGCCTTATGATTCTTTGAAAGATGTTGCTCTAAAACTTCTGCAATCTAAGGTCTCCACAGTTCCTGTTATTCACTCTTCATCACAGGATGGCTCATATCCTCAGCTCCTACACCTGGCTTCACTTTCTGGAATACTTAAATGTACGCAATTTATTTTTGTTACATAAAATATCTTCATTTCACCTTGTGGCTAATACACTCCAAATGTCTAGGCATATGCCGGCATTTCAAGAATTCTTCTAGCTCCTTGCCCATTCTTCAGAAACCAATATGTTCGTTTCCTTTGGGGACTTGGGTCCCGAAAATTGGGGAATCTAATGGAAAGCCTATTGCAATGCTAGGACCAAATGCCACTTTAAGTGCTGCTCTTTCTATGTTAGTACAAGGTATGATCTGTTCACTTATCTTATTGATGTTGTTTTCACCATTTGGGGTTAACAGATCTTCGGTTTGTGCCAGTGATAAATTAATTACCAGCTTCTATTTCATTTCTCTGGCAGTTGATTGTTTAGTTTGATCTTTCTTTTGTCAAGACAACCTCCCATAAAATGAGTGATCAATCTTATTTATAGTTCTTAGAATTTTCTTGCTATATTCTTCTCAGAACTAATTATTATTATGAAATTATGATCCCTTTTATTTTATGATAGTATTTCATCTTCTTATGATCTTTTTAATTTTCTTTGCAGATTAACTAATCTGGCCATTGCCAAATTCTTAAATTAGTGGAATTTTTTCTTCTGTGCGGATTACTTCATTATCAATAATCTGTTTTTCATATAAATTAGAGCTTAAAGAGTTTGTGCAAAATGATGTCCAGTTTTTCACTCACCATTTTCTTTTGATATTATATCCCCTGAATTCGCTCTCTTGATCGACAGCTGATGTCAGTTCCATACCTATTGTGGATGACAATGATTCTTTGGTGGATATATATTGTCGGAGGTATATATTTTATTTTTGAGGTTGCTACACACTCTCACTTTGAGTTTTAATAAACCTTCCTTGAAGATAACCTTCTCATTCTATATCATGGCAGTGATATCACTGCACTGGCAAAAGACACAGCATATGCACAAGTTTGTCTTGATGACTTGAGTATCCATCAGGTAAAATGCATCGAAACCTTGTTGCATTTATCTCAGATATTGAAGTTATGCCATGTAGTTCTAGCCTAAATGTATTTTAAATGATTATCTCTTTTATGTTTTTTTTTTCCCTGCTGTCAGAAAGTGAGACTTTTGATAAATATGGCTTGAGAGTTCTTTGTTTTTGATCATGAAGTGTTTTCTTCATTAAGAACCACTATAGTAGTTTTTTGATGATGATCTTTTATCCATGAGAAATTAATGATCCTTAATGAACCATACAGTACAGAGATTACACCGGAACAAATTCTTGAACCTGTTCTAGGAACACGAGAGAGGATATAAAATTCGCATTGAAGCAAGTAGATGTGTGGTGATATAATTGCCCAACTAAGCCCAGTTCTTTTGTTACCTAATTGGAGGAATTGGGGTTGAGGTTATGTACTTAGATGTATTTTAACTTCAGTCTAATTTCTGAAGAAAGGAAGTCCATGGCCAGATAACTATTCTTCTGCTTCTCTTCTATTTGCTTGTTACAATTAGCATGGCATAGGCTTGAGTCTGCCGGTATAACCATTTACGTATGCACATGAAGCATTGGTATTGTAATATCCTATATCATGACAAAGTTGATTCACATATATTTTTTGCATATATAAATATTTACCATGTCAACACTATCTTTTGTGTTCTGGATTGAAATACTTGGAAACTGTATTTTACTTCAGAGAGATGTGGCTATTTATGCACTCCCAGGGAGTGTATACTTGTAGAATTCTCCAATTAAGTTTTCTTGAAATCACTAACCTTAGTATCTAGTGTTTATATTTCTTTCTTTTATTCTTTCCCATTATATGTACTATGCTTGTTCTGTTTTAATTTTGTTCAGTGAACACATCAGATTATTGCCCAAAAATCTCAAAAGTAATCCACTTTTGATCTTGTCATCCATGTTATCTATCTGAATGAGCGTTTGGGACAGCTTTAGTTTTAGTTATGAAAATGCCATTGAACTGGAGAAGATGCTATTCTCTGTATGTGTGCCCACCACATAAAACCCTAACATAATTTATTGTTATAGGCCATACAACTGGGGCAAGATGCAACCTCTTCCCATGGCTTCTCCAATGGGCAGAGATGTCAGATGTGCTTAAGGTCTGATCCTTTGCACAAAGTAATGGAGCGCCTGTCTATTCCTGGTAAAAACTTTTGATCTTTGATTCTGTGAACTTGTAGTTTTGTCATCATCCTTATGCCACTTAACTTAATGAAGGATATCAAACATCGAACAAAATAACTAGTGAATGATGATACAACAACAACTTATCTTGTCTACTAGTGGGGGGTGGTTGCCAATGTAATTAACTTTACTTGTTTGTGAAGTCAGTTTTAGCATTGAGCTTTCTCTCACTTCTGATGCAATTCTAAAAGCTATATATGCCATCAAACTGTGTTCAGAAATCTATATTCTTTAATTAAAGTAAATATAGTCTGTCTGTTTTTTTTGTTCATAGACACACCTTACAAAAGTCACTCTCATTTATCTGACGGCTTTCTTGCAGGTGTTAGACGAGTAGTAATAGTGGAGGCTGGAAGTAAGCGCGTCGAAGGTGTCATCTCATTGAGCGATGTGTTCAGATTCTTGCTGGGGTAGATGAAAGAATTCACCATTGAGGGGGTCTCGTTATATCATGTGGATTGCGCCATGCTTCAAATCCCCAATCTCATTCAGGTTATCCACAAAATGAGGAAAAATTCTTTGTAAATTATGATAATTCACTTTTTATCTGTTTCTCTTTCTTGGTGGTCAATATGTTGGTGGTATAGCCACAGAAGTTACAGTTTCCATCAACGAAGAATGAGAAATCAGTTTATGTAACAGCTGATGATGAAGCAGGTGTAACAATTTGTTCATAAAAAGGTTGGTGGTGTATCAATGTGACTGCACCACTTTGTTATTTTAGTTGGGGTTAATCTTGATAGTTGAAAAATTCTCCAAGTCAATTGTCTAAACTGCCCTCACTGGTTTTTCTCGTGTAATTTTATTTACATTATAATTTCATAATTTATTCAAAATATTTATGGTTTACAAATGGTTGGTTTTTGAAATGTTTGATATTGTGTTGATTTTAAGAATTAAGGATTAGCTTGTAATCTTTCAAAGTAAGTGTTGTTCAAGATTTTTTCATAGATATTTAGAAAATAATTAATATGTATAATTTTAAGTATAAAAAATTAATTTACGATATTAAATACAAGTTTGAAAAATAATAGAGGGGTAAAGTTGGAAGAATATCATTAATTCTTTGGTAATCAAAGGGGACTGATAAAATGGAAACAAATTCTATATTCCAAAGAGGATGTTGTTTCGAAATGGGAGGAGTAAGTGTTTTATTTAAAAATGATGGTAGTTAATCTTCTCATCTGCGTGACCAAAATTTATACTGTTTCTATTTTTAAGAAAATCATTTAAGTACTTCATAAAAAAAACAAAAATCATTTAAGCTTCAAGGCGATCAGCATTTTTGTGTAATATCAATATAACTATAAGAAGACATAATCCTTTATAGTAGAAACAACCATGGCAAAGAAACGTTTATACATATTACAAGAATATTGTGAAGAATTATTACATCAAGTTACGCCAAGGATTAAAAAACAATCTTACAAACAATAAAAAACACTTCAACGGACAATATACATAACACACAAAAGAATGATTATGTGAAAAACATGGTTGGTTCAAATAGAGACACTGTTGGGAATTCCCTTCCCAGTTAACCCCTCTTCACTTGTAGGATATAGCAATGTGTATGGTACTTTCACAGCCCCAACTCTGTTCTTCCACTTCTCATCATTGTTCCTATTCATGATTCTCTTCTCCACTTGAACCAACTTGTTACCAAATCTTTCAAATGCCTCAAGTGGCTCTGCATCTCCAGTCCATTCTTTGGTGTCTCTCTTTCCAAGATAAACCTCGTCTGATGAGTGCCTCGATAGAATCTCGATCAGGGCAATGCCCAGCAATGTCTGTAGCCTAGCAGTGATACTTTTCAAGAAAACCTTATCAGGGTTGGTTTTCAGCTCCTCATAATCTGCACTACCAACCTCAGGCATGAATTGTCGGCTAAGTGTAGGCCGGTTAGGCAAGTAACCTGCATAAGGGTACTGCCCGAAATTCACTGCTGCATGTAGGGCTGATGCAATCCATATGATGATGGTGCACGAATCGATTAGGTCCTTTCGTGTCTGCATTTTGGGCCACCATGGCTCGTTTTTCTTGTCTCCGTGTCCCTCTTCTCGCACCTCCTTCCACCAGGATTGTAGCTCTGTGTCTTGTTCAACAATGTCATCTGATGGATAGTAGAACCTGCAATAGTCCTCTACCCATGTTTTTATTGCTGACCAGATTTCCAGCCCATCCACTGCGTATGGATAGTCCTCCATTACTAATCGGAGCCCATGTGGAGCATTTGAGTCCTCCACCGCCATTCCTCTGTGGACATAACCAAACTCAGAAAGGAAACTCTTGGTATGTCTATATATATGGATGGACTTAAAAGGTATTCTTTCTTACCTCTTCACTAGATCAGCTGGAAGTGCTTGATCAGGGAATGCCCAGTTCTTATAAATCTCAGAAGATAGCTCCATGGAATACCTTGCAGGAAAAACAGTGGCCTCAAGAATCCCTCCAGCATTAATCAAGATTTGCCTTGCAAAAGCATTGATGTTCATTGTGTCACGAAAGTGAGGATGAAGAAGCTTATGAATGGGGTGCAGCACACTTAGGTTCCTGTTTGTTGCAATCACAAATGGCTCCATTGCAGCGTGTGTATTCAACCTGTCACCAAATTCAAAGAAATATAGTAAAATTAGAGAACGATTAGATACATACAAGATATACTGAAAGGATGCATTATTATATATCCTATTTTACCAATGGCTGATGAGCTGATGAACTCCAGAATCATTGACAGCAGCGTAGGCTTTAGCCAACTGCCAAATGGAACCTTCAACGCCGTCTTCAGATGGAGTGTACACCTTACCAACAGCACCAAACTGATCTCCGTCAGGATGTGGTAGGCTCAGTTCAATTGCTAACGGCTTCAAACGTCCATCAGTTTGCAAGAAAAGCAGAGTTCTTGAAGCATATGTTTTGGTCGTGGTCGTGTTGATTCTCCTCAGATATGGCATTAACGAGTCATGATGATTCAATATAAATAACCTATTCGCCTCTATTGCCTGCACATCAATTTTCACAATTACTGTTTGATACAAATTCAAAAACTGAGAAACAGATTAATGCTAACTACCTCATCAATACTAAGTCCTTCCAACCCATTCTTCACATGATCCAGAGTTATTGTGCTCGTATGATCACCGTACACTTCTGGATCAAGCGTGCTCGTCGGAGGAAACTCCGGCAGACGACTAATTACAACCGGATTCATCCCCGCCACCATCTCTCTTGCAAATTCTTCATCAGTCCTCCAGGCAGATTTGTCCTCTGTCACAAGTCAACAACATTTTGTTAAGCAACAATCTCTCTCTTCATCTCTCTCTCTCTCTAACAGGACGTACCTTGGATGACATCTGGCATAGGGAACTTGAACAGTCCTTCACCATCACTGGGAAGAATCTCCTTGAGCAACTCCAGAGGGATATTATCGTATATATTTTTGAGCAGTGGACCGTCAGGCAGCTTGAATCCTCCTTCATAGATGTCAATCACATCATCAAAGCTATCAAACTCATTACTAATGCTATCACATAGATTCGTAAACTCAGGGAGAAGAAACTGGAAGACAGATTTAAGGCCATGGCCAAGGAAATCAGACTGCTTCAAATGTCCAAACCGTTCGTCTCTGGGAACATACACGTTTAAGCTCAAAAGCAACGGAATCCTACTCTCAACATTGGGATCTGCCTTGGTCGGAGCTCTTCCCGTTTTACCCCTACGAGGATAAGGATACTCCGATGATCCTCCGAGAACAGGACGAGCGTAATCTTCTCCCTTGTCTGGTTCCCCCAAGTCATTATAATAAGCATAGTCATACACTCTGTCCCATTCTTGAAGCTGTGAATGACTTCCATCTCCTCTCAAATTCAGCAGCTCTTGCTTTCTGTATGGGAGAAGCGGAGCCGGAGTTTCACTCGGAAGATAAGTCTGAACACGAAAATGTGCATCGTTATATAGAGATTCAGAAAAGGAAACAGCAGAGGATGAGGATTGGTGATGTAGGTACCTGATTGGTGAAAAAAACGCGGTCGTTTTGGTACTTGTCGGCAGGATAAACCCAGGAGTTGCAGATGAAGTGAATGGGGCCGTGATCATGTCCAGGTACATTTTCCAGTGTTAGGGTTTTGAGGAAAAATTCGCTGTGATGGAAATTCTTGATGATGAATGCACCTGGAATTCCAATATCTTCTTCCCAATCGAACTTCACAGCGAATTCTGTGTCTCCAGGTTTTAGAGATGCGATTGTCGTTATCCAATCCTCCAAGTATGCTGCTTTTCCCACCTTCCCTTTCAAATTTTTTTCTGCATTAATAACAAATTATTAATTTCATTCATCCAAAATAAAATTATACATATGCATGGATAAATTATTGGGTTAGGTATTATATTGAACGTATGATTTTAGTTAGGGTTAGGTTCTCCCTTACGTTAATCATTATTTAATTATTTTAAGCCTACTAATCAAGAAAAAGAAAATTAAAGTAATATATGAGGTGATGCTATAATAATGTTTTTTTTTTTTTTTTTTAAATGTTGAACATATATATAAGACAATACTTGAATTACTTAATTCAAATAAACTAAAAGGTTATTTAGAAAACACAAAATTTAATTCATCTTTTTTATTTTAGTTTTGGTAAACATGTGTGTATTTACATACGTCCACAAGCTCGTCAACCATAATATTGTATATATGGCAAATGGGTTGCAGACTAAGTCTTGGGTTCTAGGAGGTTAGTGGAGTTAGGTGAGACTAATTTGGACTAATATGAGATGCCTCACATCTTCATGACCTATAACACAGAGATTATTAATTATGTAAAAATAATTGTAGTTGCCAATTTTTTTTTTTAAATACTGCAATATTCTTGGTTATGCAATGGATCCAATGATTGTAATACACGAGGAAAAGCATTAAGATTTTTAGAGAGAATTGAAAAAAAAAAAAAAAAAAAGTATATGAGAGCTTAGGATTAAAGTGGAGGATGCAACACACATGATATCTATCGATACTTTATTTTATTATCTGTTTCATCTGATTATTTAAAATTATTACTATGTTACGTGATATCACTAATTAACATGTAATGTGTATTAAAATAATGTAATATAAGATGAATTAAACATTAAGTATGAAAGATGATGAGAGTGAATAGTACAAGATGCGAGAACTCATAGCATTCAATTCAAGTAAAGATTTTGAACCGTAAAATTGATATTCATGCGGGGAAGACAAAATGCATACATGAGAGAGAGAGAGAGAGAGAGAGAGAGAGAGAGAGAGATACCATGTGCAGAATGAGAAGAGACAAGGTGAAGAGCAACCTTTTCTCCAATCAATTCATGAAATCGATCAAGAACAGAAGAACCCAAATCATTAAAGTCTAGAACATTCTTTTTCATCAGAATCACTTTTCCTTTTATCTTCATTCCCTCCTCTTTTCCATTCACTGCTGCTTTCAACGTTTCCGCTATTCCATGCAACATCTTCTCTCTCTCTCTCTCTCTCTCTCAGAAGGATGAGATGATAATCAGATAATGTATGAAGAAGTAATAATATGAAGGTATATATAGTGATAGGCGGAGGTGCAAATTAACGAGTTTTGTTTTCCATGGTCTTTGTTCTTCCTTTTTGTACTCTCTTTCGTGGAATTTTTCTTTATTCTACTCTTTACTTTTTTTCTCTCTTTTTTTTTTTTCAAAAATTTTAAAAACATGGATTTTATCTAATGAAATGTCCACGTGTTTAATTTCCAAAGCAAAGGCTGCGATAGTATACCATACCATTAATTGGTTCATCAGATTTTCTACAATTTATATATATATATATATATATATATATGTATATAATGAGGTGTAAAATTATATATAGGACACCAATTTTATATTTTTTTAGAAATAACAGAATTCATTTAACTCTCAGCTTATTTGAAAAATATTATCAACTATTACATTTTATAAATCGTTCTTAGAATTTATAAAATATTAATCACACTTCAACAATAATTTGCTAAAGTGTTGAATAAAAAAAGTTCTGTCTTTTAATTTTAAGATCTTAGAAAATTAATGATAATTTTGTAAGAGAATGACCAAATTAGTTATCTATACAAGTATTGTTATAATCGGATCGTTTCCAAAACTAAGTTGTGTTAATTTAATTCCTATTATAAAAAAAAATATCTTATTTTGAGAGCAAATATAAAAATAATAATTTAAAAAACCAAATATTTCTGAAGAGTAAATACATTTAAAACCTATGTGAAGGGCCGGGCTTAGCTTTAAATTATAAGTTGCACTTTTAAATAGCTTGTGAGCCATACCAAATATAGGGTGATTGGTTATGTTTAATTATAAAACAAATTAATAGATAATTTAGAGCTTATAAACTCTTTTCAAAGGAGTGGGGTGTGTATATACATGTAGGAAATTAATTCAAATTTTTCGATCTTCTGATTCAAGTAATGTTCACTTTTTTTTTACCATTAATCTACGTATTTTTATTTTAATCTTCTAGTTATATATATATATATTTTTCAATTATTGTTTGATTTTGTTCAAAATATCAAATTTTTACCTATGTGGACACCATAATTGAAATATCCACATAACAATTTCGACACCCAAATAAGCTAAAATTGAAACTCACAATAAACTCAAATGAAAATCGAAACACAATGATAGTTATTGAACTATAATTGAAATATGTAAAATTATGGTAATTATAGTAGTAGACAATGTTTAAGTTACATGACGAAAATTGTTATTTTATATTAATGTATATCTTAAAAAATATATGAGACACTGGTAACTTATAAGTTGATTAATTTGAGGATCATTTTATTTTCTACTAAAAAACAAAATATTATTATTGCTAACGTTTTAAAAGCTTCATAATAGTTTATCCAAATTAATAATATCAAATATTTATTGTCAATGATATATTATAAATTTATAATTGAAACAACGTCGTACGTAAGGTGTGGAAATTTAGGCACTGTCTGAGTAAGGGCTTATTAAGGAGATTGTCATATATATATATATATATATATATATATATATATATATAAGTTAATTAATTAGGTGGTGGCTACTGCCTACAGCCTACCAAGAAAGAAGGAAAAAAGAAAAGGAGTTTTGTGTCATTTTCACAAGTTTATTTTTCCAAAATTTTATATATGATAATTTCGAAATTAATATATACTTGTGTGTCCAATAATATTCCACGACTACTTCAACGTTTTGTAATGATCTTATCACAAATTTGACCAAAAATCAAAGCATAATCAACTTGTTCAATAAGAAAACACTATAAAAGAGCCAATTAGCCAAGCTGTCCAATTAAATGATTTTCCTCTAAAAAAAGTATATATGTCATTTTATGTTATCATTAAATCAATTGATATGCTTTAATATTAAATGCATTAATGATTTGATTTCCATGCGTCTTTACCTATCTAATAAATTTATTACAAATTGATAATAATTAGTTTGATATAATATGATAACATCTCACAAAAATTCAATCATGCATGCATGCAGAGAATTTAAAGATTTAGATTTTTTTATTTTTTTTTTACGTTCAGAAATTTGTACAATTAATTCTAATGTTTCAAATGTAAATCGCTCTGCAATCTACACCTAACATAACCAAAGTGATTTCCTTTAGGGATAATTCTACTAAAGTCTCAAATTATCTAAGAATTTAATTTGATTTAAATACAGGTAGTTTAATATAATGATAATCTCTCACCACAATTCATTCACGGAGACAATAAAAGTTTTAAATATTATGTTTCGTTGCGTCCAAACATGTTCCAGTGCCTGTTCAATGGTTTTAAATTATATACCTTAACATGAGTAAATAGTTTTCATTATTAAATACACATGTTGATTCTCATCCATAATTGATTCCAATCTAACAGTTCCAATCACAAATAATAAAAACGTGTAACATTTTAGTCAAATAAAATTCACCAAATTCATTTCATCTTATTATTAATTCAAATAAATCATCATCATATTTATTAATCGTCTTTTTTTGTTGCAAAGACAAACACGATCTGATAGGTACATTGATATTTTTGTTAGAGCCAATTGGTAATTTGAACAAATAACCAAAATTTAAAACTTGTGTCAAAAAATCACAAAATTTAAATCATTAATGAAGGAACAATTGGAGATATTATGTTGACCCGATCGAGAGACGCGTCAATAATTATATAACTCTATTGGTTCAAATCTATGACTTATATTTTGCATTATATATATATATATATATATATATATATATATATATATGCATATGTGAGATTTCGTACATAATAAAAGATATGTATACGACACTAAGATTGTGACTGAATATTATTATATAGATCTATTGTTTTTTTTTTTAAATACTATATTTGTTATTATTTAATTGAATATACTCATAGTGGAGTTGTTATTATTTTCACACTGTTTACTTGTAAGTATTTCTATTATTTTAAATACTACTATATACAATGTATTCTTGTAAATTCGAAAGGCGGCGTATTTAAAAAAAGTAAAATAGACATTATTTTCATATGAATGACCAAACGTATATAAATTTATGCAAAAGTATATAATACTTTGAATATATTATATTATTATATCTAAACAAGTTGTATTTTAAATATTAAAAAATAAAATACTCCCAGTTACATCATAACAAACCAAAATATGAAGCTGATCAAAAAAGAATAGGTGCGATGCGACTTTGAAAGTAGATAGACGTGGTTATTACAATTACCTGTGGGCTTCTTCCTAGTTTGACAAGTCCCCAAAGATTTGCAATTATATGTAAAAGATCAATATTTGATATTTACGTACATTAAATCCTCTAAATTATTTAAAAATTTACATTTTATCTAACAATTTTGTTGTTGTATATAATCCCTAAACTATATATATAAATGGTTGTACTTTGTCTTTTCAGCTCTAGACCTCCCAAAATACACTTATACGAGTATTATATTTTCTTGGAAATATTTAAGATCAAAACTATTAAAATGTATTTTATTGGGATTTTTCTCATCTCCCCTAAATTTTATCTAACCAATTAAAGGAAAGTTCCCTGGGTTTATACGCACTAGAAAGTACAAACTTTTTATTGTTCAATATGTACATATATGATATTTAATAATGGATAAAGAATAAAAAGTATATCACGTACTTCTTTTTATGGGAAAAGGCACAGTACTTGCATTAAAATATTTGAAAATAACAAATTAGGCGTTTCGATATAATCACTTCGTTTTATATTAATTGTCATTTTGAAGTCAATTTTTTTTTTCATATTAATTATCCTTTTGTCTATCTTACCATTATTTTTCCAATTTTACTCCAATCTCAATATTTAAAAGATTTTTTTTAATTAAATAAGTTGGGAAAGTTGTAATGAAATAATTAAGGAATAGATAAAGAAATAATTAATTTAATTTTGAAATGGATGAGAGAGATAAATATTATTAAGAATAGATTTATTCAAATTCTATATTCCTTAATTTTTAACAGAAATTTTAAAACAACAATTAATATGAAAAGAAGGAAATATATGGTTATCAACTTATAGTTGTACCTTGGCGAAATGAACCATGTTGAACAAAAGATCTTTTTCTATCACCACAAACTTGGTTTGTGACTATTCAGCTTTCGAGTTTTGTTTCATTGATTTTTTCTCCATTTATTACATATTTTTTTAAATATTCTATTACAGTTCACCTTGATACATTAATGTAAGGGATATTTTAGTAAAAAACAAAAAATAAAAAAAATAACTAAAACCCCAAAAGCTTTGATAATACAACACCTCAAAGTTAGGAGTATATGAAAACAAAATAAATATAAAAATATTCAGTAAATAATTTTAAAATTCAACAGCTTAGTGAACAAGTAGAGTAAACAAGGGTTTAACAAAACCTGAAAACTGAAAGCCCATTATGATTTTACCCACCGAAACGTGGACAACTTCCCAAGTAAATATGTTTATAATATTATTTTCCATAGATAAATGAATTGAGAAAATTGGGAAGACAAGATTCAAATACTAGTACTGTTGGGAATCCCCTTTGCAGTTAATCCTTGTTCACTTGTAGGATAGAGCAACATGTAAGGCACTTTGACAGGCCCAACCCTGTTTCTCCATTTCTCATCATTGTTCATCTCCATGATCCTCTTCTCAATCCCACACAACTTCTTACCAAACCTGTCAAAAGCTTCTAGTGCCTCTGCATCTTTGGTCCATTCAGCTGTGTCTCTCTGTCCCAGATATATCTCATCCGACGAATGCCTCGACAAAAGCTCGATCAGGGCAATGCCCAGCAATGTCTGCAGCCTAGCAGTGATACATCTCAAGAAAACCTTATCAGGGTTCGTTTTCAGCTCCTCGTATTCTGCACTGCCAGCCTCAGGCATGAACTGTCGGCTAACTGTAGGCCGGTTGGGCATGTAGCCGGCATAAGGGTACTGCCCGAAATTCACTGCTGCGTGTAAGGCTGATGCGATCCATATGATGATGGTGCATGACTCTACTAGGTCCTGTCGTGTCTGCATTTTGGGCCACCATGGCTCGTCTTTCTTGTCTCCGTGTCCCTCTTCTCGCACCTCCTTCCACCAGGATTGTAGCTCTGTGTCTTGCTCAACTTTGTCGTCTGATGGATAGTAGAAGCTGCAATAGTCCTCCACCCATGTTTTTATTGCTGACCAGATTTCTAGCCCGTCCACTGCGTATGGATAGTCCTCGATCACTAATCGGAGCCCATGTGGAGCATTTGAGTCCTTCATTGCCATTCCTCTCTTGAGTAGATCAACAGGAAGTGCTTGATCAGGGAAAGCCCAGTCCTTATAAAAGACAGAAGAAAGCTCCAATGAATACTTGGCAGGAAAAACAGTGGCTTCAAGAATCCCTCCAGCATTAATCAAGATCTGTCGTGCCACAGCATTTATGTTCATCGTATCACGAAAGTGAGGATGAAGAAGCTTGTAGATGGGGTGCAACACACTCAGTTGCCTGTTTGTTGCCATCACAAATGGCTCGATCACAGCATGCGTATGTAACCAATGGCTGACTAGCTGATGAACTCCAGAATCATTCACTGCAGCATAGGCTTTAGCCAACTGCCAAACGGAACCTTCAACACCGTCTTCAGATGGAGTGTACACCTTACTTACGGCACCAAACTGATCTCCATCAAGATGCGGCACGCTAAGTTCAATCGCTAACGGCTTCAAACGTCCGTCAGTTTGCAAGAAAAGCAGAGTCCTCGAAGCATAAGCTTTAGTCGTGGTCGTGTTGATTCTCCTCAGATATGGCATTAACGAGTCATGATGATTCAATATGAATAACCGATTGGCCTCCATTGCCTGCAGATAAATTCTTGAAATGGATAAATCTTGCAGTATACATGTCACAAGATTGAGAAACTATAGATTAAGTTAACTAACTACCTGATCAATAGTAAGTCCATCTAATCGATTCTTGATATGATCCCTCGTGATAGTGCTCGTTTGATTACCATATAGTTTTGGATCAAGCTTGCTCGTTGGAGGGAACTCCTGCAAACGACTAATTATGACTGGGTTCACCCCTGCAAGCATCTCTCGTGTGAATTCTTCATCACTTCTCCACGCAGATTTGTCCTCTGTTACAATATTTCTGCTCCGTGATTGTGTTTAAAGACTAATATCATAGAATTAAGTTGAAAATTACATACCTTTTATCACATCTGGCATTGGGAACTTGAAGAGTCCCTCACCATCAGTAGGAAGTATTTCCTTAAGCAACTCTAAAGGGATATTATCATACACCTTCATCGGCAGCTTGAATCCTCCCTTATAGATTTCAAGTTGATCTTCAAAGCTATCAAACTCATTGCTAATGCTCTCACATAGATTTGTAAACTCGGGGAGAAGGAACTGGAATATGGATTTAAGGCCATAGCCAAGGAAATCAGACATCTTCAAGTGCCCAAAGCGTTCGTCTCTTGGAACGTACACATTCAAGCTCATAAGCAACGGAATCCTACTCTCAACATTGGAATCTGTCTTTGTCGGAGGCCTTCCCGTTTTACCCCTACGAGGATAAGGAAACTCCGATGATCCTCCGAGAACAGGACGAGCATATTCTTCTCCCTTGTCTGGATCACCCAAGTCATTGTAATAAGCATATTCATACACTCGATCCCATTCCTCAAACGATTCACTTCCATCTCCTCTCAAGATCACCAGCTCTTGCTCTCTGTATGAGACAAGTGGAGGTGGAGTTTCACTCGGAAGATATGCCTGAATATGAAAATATGTGTCGTTATACAGAAATTCAAGAAAGGAAAATGTCGACGATCGGGATTTGTGATGTGAGTACCTGATTGGTGAAGAAAACGCGGTCGTTTTTGTATTTTTCAGCAGGATAAACCCAGGAGTTGCAGATGAAGTGAATGGGGGCGTGATCATGTCCAGGTACATTTTCGAGTGTCAGGGTTTTGAGGAAAAATTCACTGTGATGGAAATTCTTGATGATGAATGCACCTGGAATTCCAATATCTTCTTCCCAAAAGAAGTTCACCGCGAATTCGGTATCTCCAGGTGTTAGAGCTGCGATTGTTGTGATCCAATTCTCCAAGTATGCTGCTTTTCCTACCTTCCCGGACAACGTATTTTCTGCACACAAAAAAAAAATAAAAATAAAATAAAATAAATAAATAAATAAATAAATAAATAAATAAATATATATATATATATATGGGTGAAACTGGTCAAATTGGATTAAAAAACATCTTTTCTACTCAAACTATAATACAATATTTTATTTTAAACCAAAACACGATCAATTCACATGAATATACTTTAGATATGTTAACCTAATTGATTCCACCCCCTCTCTCTTGCTCTCTTCCCTTCTTGCCTTGGCTCATTCTTCTTCCTGTCTATTCTCTCTCGCGCGCTTACTGTCTCTCGCTCACTCTCTCTCTCTCTCGCTCTCACGTCATGATATGATTCGTCATGGATTCGTGTAGGTAGGCTTACGCGCCATGACTTGTGAATTTACAGAGGTCATGGTGTATCGTGTGAGCGGCGGCTGGACTCTGCATCGTGGAGGCGGCGGCTTAGCGGCGGCGTTGATTAGAGTTTCAGTTGACTAGGGTTTCAATTGGGTGGTTGTGTTGTAGCTGTTAAGGATGGCAATGGGGCCGGGCAAGACGGGTAGTAGAATATCCAGCCTGCTCCGTGCCCCTGATAGAGGATCTGTTTTTGCCCCTCGTTGCGACAGATCATGAAAAATTACTCCGCGTCCCATTCGTTTATGAAAAAAGAAATTTAAATGGTAAAATTTTAAAAAAAATTAATGTATTTCAAAAATTTTATATATTTATATATATATATATATTTAAAAATATAAATAAATTAATTATAATTATTTTAATTTTATCGTATAAAATTTATTATGAAATAATTTTAATTTATTTATATAATCATATTTTTAATCATAATGAATACTTTTCAAATAAAATAAAATTAAAATAATTATAATCAATTTAGATTTATTTTTATAAATATATGTATTATATATATATATATATATAATATAGTGGGGCGTGGGATGAAGGGTGGGGCATGAGAAGGACCCAAACCCGCTCCGTTCCGTCCACAGAACGGATCTACCCCATCCTAAACACCTCGAGCCACGTAGGTCGGGTACTCATGAGATGGGTCAAAATTACTATCCTTAGTAGCTGTGGTAATTTTTTTTTTTTTTTTTTTTGTTGTTATTTAAACTTCAAGGTCACACCAAATAAGATTATTTTGAAAATTTTGATCAAAAAAGATGAAAAATAAATTCATAACTGAAAAATGTGTGATTATTCTATTTAACTATTTAAAAATTTCTCCATATATATCATCATACATATCATGATACCAGCACATACTACTATCAAACATCCATTATATCAAAAAATTTGCTCTTAAGTTATATTAAACATGAATTACTCAAAATAATATGAGGTAATTGAATTGCTCTAGAAGTTTGATATAGAAATCAACCAGATCAATAATTATGAACTCGACAGAAATAATTTATTTTGGAAGTTTATAAACTCGTCACATAAATCTACAAGACACCTTTTAGGAATCAACACAGCATGAAGTTGGAAAAAAATGAATACAATAAAAATTAATAAATGTGAAATAAATGAATATCATTAAATACACACCAAACAGAGAGAGAGAGAGAGAACCTGGAGATGTAGAATGAGTGTGTTGAGAAGGGATAAGATGAAGAGCAACTCTGTGTCCAAGAAGCTCATGAAATCTATCAAGAACAGAAGCTCCTAAATCATTGAAGTCCAGAACATTCTTTTTCATCAACACTACTCTTCCTTTTATCTTTCTCTCTCTCTCCTCTTCTCCATCTCTCTTCACTACTCCTTTCAACGATTCTCCTATTCCATGCAACATCCTCTCTCTCTCTCTCTCTCTCTCTCACAAGTATATATATAAATTAAGATGAATTTGGTTATGTAAATGAATACAATTACTCTGTCTGATGTGGTGATACGTGAGATATATATTGATTGGCAGAGCTCAAACGAGTTTTAATTTCTAGTCATTTGATGGTGATGTACGTAATGATACACCACGACTTTTTTTTCTTTGTTTCGTTTTAATTTTACGTTTTGATTTTTTTTAAAAAAAGGACTATTTATCATTACTTTTCAACATGACTTTGCAATCACCTTATTTGCTCGAATGAAACATAAAGAATTTATTCACTCAGCTTTATATATGCTTTCCAACCTTTTCTTTTCCCCAAACTATTCTTGAAATCGTGTGTAGTAATTCTTGTTGGCCTAGTTTAATTTTATCTCATTGATTAAATCTTGCCTTAAATCAAATTCGACAATATTCTACTGAGGCACTATTATTTGTTTATCAGTATTTAATGGGAATGCTCACATAAAAGCGAGTGGCAAGATTACATGTAGAAAAATAAATTTACTTAACTAAAATATATGGATGCAGTGTTAGTAAATTAATGAATATATTAGTGCGAGTTATGATGGGAAAGTGAGTATTTTTGTTATTTAAAATTTGAGTAAGGTATATATCAATTTATTTTGGACAAAATTGTGAGTTTATATCACATGAAAGTTAAACAATCTTTCTTTCTTTTTTTATTGTTTTTCTTTATTTATAAGGATATGGGGCGATGATATAAATGGAACAACATGAAGAAATGTTGATACAAGTTGGGGTAAAATGATTAGATTCTTATAGTAGGTTGTAAACAAAAATCACATAGATTAATTTGACTGCATATAAATTATTGAAAATTGAAAATGATTTACTTTTCATCTCGATGTCGCTGTTAGAAGCACTCGATATTTTCAAAGGTAAGAACAAGAATTTTCAAACTGTTGTAAGGCTATATTTGCTGAACTTAAGGTGGCTTGTGCAAATTTGGATTTAGGATTTAGGAGGATTTTATGATTATGGATTTTGAAAATTTTGTTTTTATTTTAGGATTTTATAGGATAGGATTATTATTAACATGTCATTTTCATATTGGGATTTGTAGAAAAAGTGAAAAAAGTGGATATTTTTATTAGGAATTGTAAAAAAAAAATGAAAAATTAGCATAGAATTGTAGGATTTTACAAATTCTTGTTTAAACATGAACTGAACTCATCCAAAATCCGAATAGACAAGTCCAGTCCAAACATAACCTAATAAATGCATTTGTAAAAACTTTTTCTCATCCCATTTAAGTTTTCTTTTTTCTCTAGGATTTTTGTTATATATGTTTCCATGTCCTATTTGTTTTAGGTATTCAATCCTTTTCATATATACTTTTATTGGACTTTATTTTGAGAAGGTGTGCACTTATTTCTTGAATTAAATTTCTTTTAGAATATGTGAAATTTGTTAGTTCTATATCACCAAAGATTTAACATAAATTTTGACGAGCTATAAACAAATCATTAATCTTATTTTATGAACATAAATGTATAATTAAACCATAGAGAAATATTAAGTGTACGTGTCATGGTTATACGGGCTGGCCATTAGCAACCTAATTTTTTTGTAGAGTTAAGACATAATTTTACGTACAAGTCCCTTTAATTTTAACATTTTGTATTTAAAACCCGCATCTATTAGCTTGCGTCTTAATATTGCTAATCTAAAATTTTGAACCAAAACATATAATTTAACTAAAAACCATATATTGCGTAGCCTAGTGTCCAATGTTCTATAGGACTTGTGACTTGAGTAGCCATTTTAATCTTCTTCATTTAGCTTGTGAGAATCTTTCAAGGCTAAAATGTTGTCGGTTCCTATTTCGAACCGGCTGTTTCAAAAATTGTGAGGGTTAAGTCCGAATTAAATTGTGGGGATTTCAATTTAGGTTCTGTTTTGGACGGTTTCAACTTTAATTTTTTTTAAAAAAATTAGTTTTAAAAAAAATTAAATTTATATATAAATATTACTCCCTCCGTCCCGCGTCACTTTGCACACTAAATTGGGCACACTTTTTAAGAAAAAGTAGATATTTGTTTTTTGGTTGAGGGTATAGTGGTCAAATTAGGCACAACTTTTAAGAAAAAGTTTGAATATTAAATGGTATTGTGTGAGAAAAAGTAATGGCATTCTTTGTAAATAAATGTGTATTGTGAGGGTGTTGATTATGTTAAAATTTGCCATTTTTTGGTGTGCAAAGTGTTTGGGGACAAATTAAAAAGGAAAGTGTGCAAAGTGTTAAGGGACGGAGGGAGTACAAAATAATAATTTTGTTTGAGTTAATAATTTGATAAAAATTAAAAATTAGAACTTACATTTACAATTTATAACACTTCAACATTAAATTTACAAGTTACAACTTAAAAAATTAAAAATTACAATTTAAATATAATAAAATATAAATCATAAACCTAAAAATTTACTACTTAATAATAAAAATTAGCGAGAAAAAAATCAATATAACTTACAATTGAGGAGTAGAATAACCTAATGATATTTTTATATAACATAAAATTAATAAAATAGATAAACCTATTGTTAAACCGTCTGTTTCCGATTTAAAAATTTTCTATATAACCACAGTTCACAGTTTCAATTTCAAACCAAAATCGAGTCAACAAATTTTCATACCGTGAGACATTAGCCACAGTTCGGTTCTGATTTTTCAAATCGGTTGGGCATTTCTAATCAAGACTAGATCAAAATCATTAGGATTACATTAGCCATTTAAACATGTCAAAAAAATGTGAATCTCTAACAGTAAAGTTAGCATATCTTAAAAACAATGTGAAAACCTAAACACCTACATGAGAAGGAATATTCGCATATTTGAGATGAGATGGTTAGATGAAGTCATAAATTCTCAGGACAATCACCCAAAACAAGGGTTGAGTCACTTTCGTATGCTTTTTCATAATCTTGAAATTTTTGTAATTTATGGAAAAGAATATCCCACGACTACTACTCAACTTCTCTGTATATTGCTAATCTTATCACAAATTAAATTGACCAAAAACAAACTCAATGTCAACTTGTTCATAATTACCTAACATTGAATGGGGATGAAATTGGAATCAACACCTCTGAGCCTATCTTAATCATGTTATCATCATAATTAGATGTGTGCATGCATGTATATACATATTAAGAGAGAGAGAGAGAGGTGGTTGGTTGTTTAATAATTTTAATTAAAGAGTATAATATGGTGAGAATATCTCATCAATCTAATTTCTTGAGATAGATCAATATATATAAAACAAATTTTAATTCATGGGAAAGTCCATATAAAATTTCATGTTAATTATAAATAACACTTGATATGAGGGTAGGTGTAATTTGATGAAGATTTCAGAAGTTGGAATTTCATTTCTTTTCCTCAATCATAACTCCAAAGAAAAATAATGAAATAATGTGTCATAAAAATTCATTTGTTGGACAGAAAATTGAAAATTAATATTATAATGTTTAGTTACGACTGCAATCTTTGAAAGTTAGGTAAAAAGTGAGCAATTATGTTTTTCCTCATTTACATAGAACTCCCAAAAAAAAAAAGCAGATCTACATGGAAAATAGGTGTGACTTGACCAATCACAGCCAAAGTCGTTCAAGTTTGGTACCTATTGTATTATAAGATAACTAAGGCCAATTGTGCCCTCCTATCCATCATGTCCAACTGTAATTTGTCATATTTCTCCTTATTTTGTGATTTTATTTTAAATTGAAATAAACAACTTATATACAGTCGCATATTAAATGTTATATGCGATGTACTCATGTTAGATAGGAAACAACACTGCATATATAACCTAAAACTAAGTGAAATGAATGAATTTTAAATTCACTTAAATTAGGATGGATTTAAAATTCATCAAAATAACTTTAAAATTAGTTTAAAATAAAAGAAATGGATCTCAAATCCACATCTATTCAAACAGTGGATCTGTTATAATGAATTTCAAATTTATTCTCAAAACCACCTATCCAAATGGACTATAAATGTCCAAATTCGACTTAAATAAATAATAATAATCTTCCTCTAAGATTTGATGTGTATAAATGACATTAGTAATTAATATTTGATGTGTATTAAAGAAAATAAAACATCAAAATATAACAATGATTTAAAACGAAAAATAATTTTCCAGAAGCATTTATAATTTTTAATGTTAAAAGGAGAATTTTATGTCAGCTAGATTTATAGCTTAAATTGAAGGTACTTATTGTAATTAATTAATTAAATAGGAAGAAAGACTTATTGTTGATGTGCAAGTGCAACCCCTAAAGGAGTAGTGTTTGTATGCACTAAGTGCATGAGTCATGATTCATGTAATTGGGCATGTGGGTCAAATTGGGTCCGGTTTAACCCGGATTTGTGCCCTTTTTTTTATAATTTATATCATAACTTTTATGTTGTAATAATATAACATTTATGTTGTAATAGTGTAACCTTTATGTACAGATTTCATAATCTTTTCAGTGCATGACTTATACTTTTTTTACTATAAAAATTCATGTAATATAGCCAAAACCTTTATGTTGTAATAGTATAACCTTTATGTTGTAATAGTATAATCTTTATATACAGATTTCATAACCTTTTCAATAAATAACTTATAGTTTTTTCACTATAAAAATTCAATATAGCCGAAACGTTTATGTTGTAATGATATAACCTTTATGTTGTAATATTATAACTTTTATGTACAAATTTCATAATATTTTCAGTGAATAACTTATACTTTTTTCACTACTCAACACTGCAAAAAAGTTATGTGCATATAACTAAAAGGTTATAAGAATAGAATTAAAATGTTAAATTCGCTAAACTAAAAAGTTATGTCAATATAAAGCAGAATTATGATTTGAGTTAGGGTTTGGACGCATGGGGTGCGTGAGGCGTGTGGGGCGCGTGAAAGACACTTTCAAGTCGAATTGACTTAGATCCGTGCACTTGATATATAAAAACAATTGCGACCCCTAAAGTAGATGGGAGAAGAGGACGAAGGAGGCAGGTGGGACAATTAAGACTATGTAATAGAATTGAAGGACATTTATGCCAATTTATAAATATACGCAGTTTATGTATTTATTTGTAATCCTATGCATATAAAGAGCTCGGGACCATGTCATGACAGCTTTCCAACTAAATATTCATTCCGTTTTAAAATAAATTTTGTTTTTGAGAATATAATTCATTTCAATTTATTTGTTATTTTTTTGTGTGAAAAAACGTTAATAGTTAACTTTTCCAACTTTGACCCCATCATATTTCTTTGTATTAGATTAATATCTACTTATCAAGCGTACTAATATGTTAATTTTATTTATCAAAAAGTTGAGTAATATAATTATTTTATACACGATTACTATATACTTTCTTAAACTCTGAGAAACAAACTTATATTTCAATTATTTTCAAACAAATTGAGTGATTTATTTAAATGTACTTAAACACATGAATGAGTGTGTCCCTGTAGCAAAGATCTAATAATGTTTCCAAATATAAGTACGATGATGGGCAGTTTGGTCATTTCAAGGGATACAATTATACAAACTGGAGAGAATGCAAAAGGCCCATTTATATCCTAATTTGAATCAAAAGGCCCATTTTACAAAATTCACCAAGTAGAGAGAATGCAAAGCCTAAAGCATCATCGATGTCAAACTTACAAAGGTAAACAACAGCATCACATAACTTGTGCCTTTCTCTGTTGCATTCATATATGCTGCAATGAAACTGTATATATTACATCATCTGGCAAAATTTATAGGCATTTCGCCATACACAGCAAATCCATTCAAAGTGAACACCACGACCTACCTAAATCGAGATCAGCAATGATAACTCAACTCAATCAAGAAAAGCAATACAAACCCTTCATCCATGATCCCAGAAACCTAAAATCAGATCACATGGCCAACCCATGTCCCAGACCATATGCATCCATGTATCCACCATGACCATGACCATGACCATGGTGGTCGTGGTCATGGTGATCACTGCTTTTAGCTTCAGTAAACGTCTCGTGGAAATGATTAGGTATTGTCTCGTCCACCACTTGTCTGGTTGGTTTTGGTAAAGAGGAAACAAACTCGTAGATACTTTCAGCCACCTCCTCAGCATTGTGTTCCTGTATTCAGAAATAATTGCTAATTTAATAGAATCATTATCAGCGAATATTACTGGAAAGGTGGCAGACCGAGAAATTTACATAAAGTTCTACTCAATTATCAGGGTAAAATTTTCAAGTGATATAAGATGAAAAATTGTGAGATCTTATAGATGATATGCCGTTCAAGAAATGATCTCTACCTAGACGGCGTTTCTCCAGTAAGGCATTTTACTATGAAGAACTATTTTTGTAACATATTAGAATCTAGAACAGAACTTACTGGACATGCCTAATGGTGTTCATAGGATCTTCTTTTAGGTCGTTTTTATAAAAATAAGACTGTCCTTCAGTTCCTTTGCAAATGCAAAATTAATTTTCAAGAATTACATTTTCTCCTAGTTCCCTTTCTGCATTGCCACGAAGACATGGATAATAAAACACATGTGGCCCATGGATCACCAACCAAATCCACCGTGAGTGTAAGGGAGTGTGAAAATTACCCCAACGTTCAGCTTCATATGATGCAAAAAATTGAGAGTAAACTGAGCGGTGACTATGATAATCAAATAAGAGGGCATGGAAATCAAATACCAGGGCCATTCCTTTAACGTATACTGCTCTCTTTGACGGGAAGAATGTAGCCTTTTTTAAATGTAAAATATACAATGTTTTAAGAAAAGAATTAACTTGTAGCGGAAAATTCAATGTATCTTAAATGGCAAATCAGTATAAATGATAATTTTCCTGTGACAACTTACACAAAATAAAATGATACAAATGGTCAACTCTGGAATATGGACGTTAAGAATAATGCTTGAATAATAATCCCACAGTTTATGGATTTAAGCCAATCTTCTGAAAATTTTCACAATCATAAATAACAGTGAAGTTTTACAAGATTGAAAATTTCACAAGTGCACATTCTCAATGTCTACTACTATATGTTATCTATCTGTATCAAGCATGCTGAATCTTCAGGAAGCTTATTTTCAATTTCCTCTTAATGTATGTTCACTCAAAAATCAGATTTCAAATTCAAGGCTGCATAATTCTTGTTCTGCATGTAATTACAGAATCCTTCACATAAGTTAGCAAACATTGAGCCTTCCAGAAGTTATATAATCTCAGAAAGTAATGGAACAACAACAAACTTGTGTATGCACTACAAATGCCAATCTGCATCAATAAACCATTCCAGTGAAAGGGCACACATACAAGAAAATGAAACAATTATAGAAGGTACTCACAAATAACAATGCAATAAACAGTATGAGAAAGTTCGCTATTATACTGAGTCTAACCTGAGTCCATCTTCCACCAGAATGAGTGACAAATTTAGCATGAAGGAGAGCATCTGCAACTTGTCTGCCCTCAGAAGTCCATTTATCCGACCAACCACCCGACCAAATCACTTGCATAGGCAAATCTTTAACACCATCTAGATTACTCCACTCAGACAAATCGAAACTAAAATTTAGCTTCTTCCCCATCCCGACAACCGCACTCACCCCATCCCTCCCCTTCAATAGAATCCTATGAGCCTCAGCCTCGGGTCCACCAACTGATGACATGCAACACATTGCAAGAACCCTCTCAAACACAAACCTAAACCCCAACACAACCTCCCTCAAAGCAGGCACTTGTAAAACCCAAAGAGGCAATGCTGTCCCACTTTGCGCCCCATCAAGAACCACAACACTCCTAATCAATCCTCGATTCTCCAAAATCCAGTTGGCACTCAACCCCAATGCAGAATCATGCAAAACCAAATCAACAGGAGCCAGTTCCATTGAATCCACCACTTGCCCCAACACTCTTCCCATTTCTTCACTACCCAACTCTATGGTCTTAACTCTCTCTATCTTCGAGACTCGAGCCTTATTCTCTTCTAAATCCACATACCCTTGTTCAACAAGTTGATCAAACCCCCAAAATAGTCCTTTTTCTTTAATATCTTCATACACATCCCATAACCCACCTAAAGGTCCACTCCCACCCACATTCTCTTCCACCACAACAATAGATTTATCGGAAAACCCAGATCCAGGAAGATCAATAGCCACAGTGCGTACATCTCTACGTGCTAAAAATTTAACAACATCGTGAAAAGCAAAAGAACTGCAACCCATACCGTGTACAATCAGAACTCGGCTATCCGAGTCAACGGGTCCTTGTTGAATGGAAAAGACTTCGACTTGCGGGTGATTAGGGGCCGTTTGGACTTTGATGGTGCGGCCATCGGAGTAGTGGCGGCGGAGAATAGGAGGGAGGTTGAGGAACCAAGACTTGGGGTCTTGAGGAGAGAGTGAAGAGAGAAGAACGCAGAAGAGAGTGATGAGAGAGATGAGGAGAGTGAAGTAGAACCAGAAGGGGAAAGGGTTTGCGGTGGCGGGGGCGGCGGATTTGGTGGGAGTGGTGGTGGACGGCGGTTGTGAAGGGGTTGGGGTGGGCTCAGGTTTGGGTTTTGGTTTGGATTTGCGGAGCCGTGGCCGTGGGGAATCTGGCTCTTCTGTTATGATGGCCATTGGCGCAGTTGATGAAGAACTGTGAGCGAAAGAAGATGGCAAAAGGCATAGAGAGGGGTATAGTGAAAGGTATAATGGAAGAAAATATTACAAGAAAAAGGCATTTTGCTGTAAAGTGTAAACCCTCAATTGCTACATCTTTTCGCAGATCCATCAAGTGTATTCATTTCATGCATTTTGCATAAGGAATTTCTAATGTTTGCAACTTGAAGTTTGGGTGTCTTTTCTTTTTATTTTTCCCAACCTTTTCTTTTCCCAAGTAAAAGGATATTATTGAGGGTTAATTTTAAATATGCCCCGTAAAATATTAAATTTATGATCAATTTTATCTTAAAAGGTTGTTGAAACATTCCAATTTACTTTAATTTGTCGGTTGACCATAGGTCAAATTATATGAGTAAAACTGTTACAGTAAATGTTTCTATCCCTGACAAAAAAAGGGATTAAATTTCAAGGTTAAACTAATATTAATATTCCAATCATCAAACATACATCTGAGTCTCTGACCAATAAAAGCATGTTCAGGAGTAACTTTTTCTCATGAGATCACTAATATAATCTTTCAAACCCAAGCTACTTGTCGAGATCAAGATAACTTTAATGATCAAAACAATATGGTGGATGTAAGTCAGAGTAATAACCTAAACCAAAGCATTTATAGTCTGTTGTTCAATAGTTAATTCTCAAACAGCCAAATATTGGATTAGATTAAATATGTATGGAAAGTCTAGAAACTAATGGAGGGAAAATGGGAAATCCATCAAAATCATACAGCAGTTCCAATCCAAAGTGGGACAAAGCATAGATAATGAATGATAGCCAGGTTTCTTACCTGACTATCAAACCGAGATAGAAACACGAAAAAATTGGTTGACATTACAATGTTTTTGCGAAAAAAGATGAAGATTTACACACTACTTGTACAAACAAACAAGATGATCAAGATAAATAATACGTTGCAGGGGCAAGATAAATAAGACGTTGCAGGGGCAAGAGAAATGAAAGTTAAAGAATATCTCTTGCTAGCCTCACAGGTTTGTCTTGCAAAAATGCCATGTCACTGCCTGCTGAAGTAAGCAGATGATGGTCAGGATCCTCAGGTTCACTCTCTCCTGTATCAGATGATGCACAAAAGTCGCTTCCATCTTCTGCTTAGAAATACATTTTAGTAGGAAAATGATGAGTTGGAGATATTGAACAACAAAGAATTCCCTCGAAAGAATCTAGCAGCTAGCAAACACACAAAGATTTGATTTGATCAAATTGTTAATGAATTTTCAGAAGAAAACTGAAGCTACTTTGTGAGCCAGAATAAAAAAAAAAAAAAAAAAAGGAACGTTTTTTTTTTTTTTAAATTGTTATCGAAGTATAATATTCATAAAATCACCAAATGAAGGGGCTATGGCTCTTTGTACAAAAGTAATTCAAGAAAGATCGAAGATTCCATCGAGTGTCAAAATGGCAGTATCTGTACGATCATTTTATATTGACCAAAGAAATAAGGATTTGGGGAAAGAGCTTGACGTGTCCTATATATCTTGTATCT
The DNA here is from genome assembly GCA_028654395.1 of Scutellaria barbata. Taxonomy (NCBI): domain Eukaryota; kingdom Viridiplantae; phylum Streptophyta; class Magnoliopsida; order Lamiales; family Lamiaceae; genus Scutellaria; species Scutellaria barbata. The sequence continues at coordinate 4,054,656 of CM053646.1, read as the reverse complement.
TTGGTCATGCTATTCCTAGATGCAGAAAGCCATAGTAAAAAAGCTGATAAGGGAACTAATAGCCAAAGATTTGAGGCCACCTATACCAAGTATCATCTTTTGCATTAATAAAAAGAAACATCTTCATTTTTTGTCATTTTTTATTATTCGAGAAGAATTAGGAATGTGAATTATATGATAAAGAATCCACACATTTCAATTTCATGTTAACAACAAATGTGAATTACATGATAAAGCACATATCTTAAAAACTTGCCTGAACACATTTCAACATCAGGATGAGTAACTGTAGTAGCCTGGATGCTTTCAGGCAGTAGGCAGTTACAGAAAGAACCTGGAATTACAGGTAAATAATGTAAGGGAGGAAGTTCATAGATAGCATAGACCACCAGCACTCAAAAGTCTCAAATGTAAAAGTTTTAGAGCATGTCTATGAGCACTGTAAGAATAAAAAACCATTTTTTGGAATGGACTTCCTAAATGTGAACTTTCTCAAATTGTGGTTGTAATAAGTAATTATAAGGTTCTTGGTGGTATAAGTAATGATAAGGTGTTAGGCTGAAATATACTTTAATGTCCATCAACCAAATTTATGAAGTGAAAAAAAAGAAATATATATATATATATATATATATATATTACCTATATAAAAATGCGGATGTTTCTTACAAAATATGGGTTGTCGAATATATCTCTATTTAAATATTATTATTTAAGGTTATAATAGTAATTTAGGATTTTCATATTTAAATAATTTTATATTCGAAACCTAACTAATTCAGAATCTTATAGAATTCCATTATAATTAGAACTCTAATATAGAACTATTATATATAAGATATTTGTATTATTTTTTATATATACGAGTTATAGATCACGTGCAACACACGTGATCTATAACTCGTATATATATATATATCTCAAAAGCCACAGTTTGCACTCTACAAATGGACTTCAGAGAATAACCTTTGGAATTAACTACCAAAAAGCAAAATATTTTCACAAATGGACTTTCCTAGAAGTCTTTCAAGGGTGAGCGCAGGTGGGGGTGGGAGTTGGGGGTGGTATTTGAGAATTGGCAATGGCAATGCATTACGGGCATAACTGCTAACCAAAAGAGGCTCTCAGTATTTGTTGTGTTTTGGTCATTTATATTACTAACAATTAGTAGAAGTTAAATCTGGATAAATTAAGGGTATAATTTCAGTCCTCACTTGGCATTATATTGGGTGCATAGCTCCATATATTCATGTAAGAAATACAAGAAACAAATGCTCACCTAATCGTGCCAATCTATTAACCCATCCAGGTATAGGTTTTCCAGTAAGACGCAGACAAACTTCATCAGTGAAATGATTGCAATTCTTAGAAATCAAATGGTATGTGTCCCCATGATAGTTGTTGGAAAGATGCTCCATAAATGACCGAAAGTCTGAACGGGACAAGTCAATACTTCCCAAAAGGACAGAGCGCCTAAAGATATAACCAGGGCAACTTCTAGGTTCAACCTCAAATACTCCACTGGTTGAGTACTCATGAGCTCCAAAGCCATATTCCAGACCATGTGCTATTCATAAATTGAGAAAATGAAGTACACAATTTTAAATGTATAACAGGAAAAGAAAACATCTAAGATAGAGGGTCATCTACAAATAATGAAAATTCAAGAAGTGGGAAAAAAAGGGGTCATCCTACATTACAGATGAAAAGGATGGCAGTAGTTTCAGGGGTGTGTAGTGATTGCTAAATAATAAATTGTATCCAATGTCATCAAATCTCTTGTTCCACTTTTCTACTCCACCATGTATTCTACCCATTTAGATGTGATATATATATTATCAAAAATATTCAACAGTCTATATATATCATATACATGTTTCAAATCCAAATGGTGGAATATACAGTGGAATAGAGAAAGGGGATCAGGAGACTTTAATCCATATCCAGTGGCAAACAATGTTCTTTCACTGTCACCAGATATGGGTAGCAGGTTATCAACAAGATGAAAGCAGTATACAAATATAACATTGAAGAAGTGCATTACAAACATGATGTTACACGTGTAAGTTCCAGCAAATTAATACACTGTATATTTCAGAGTGGACACATAAAGAATAGTTGCAATGGATATGTGCTACTTTCATTTCATAAACGAACTACAATAAGTACTGAAAAAAATACATATGAACAGTTGCAATGGATATATGCTACTTTCATTTCAACGAACATTTCCACTTGTAATCATTCTTCTCTCAGAAACTTATTCTTAATCTGGCAATGGATATTAATGAACGATGGAGGCCATTACGATTGGAGATTGACAGTGAGTGAGAGGCATTTCATAGAATTGAGAAGCCACACTAGAAAGTTTCCAGATTTTGTTTGTAAATACAAGAACTTGCAAAAAAGTTGAGGTTAACATCGAGAAAATAAGAAGCACAACTAATTATTTTGCATCTTTGTCCAATCAAACTCTAAATATGTCATTCGTGTTTTAAGGACTCTTTAGTCTTCCATGTCAAAACAGCTTTAGTATCTTTGAATTGAAATATAGTAGTCAAAACTTATGAAAATAGTCCCACAAAGTCCAGCCCCAAGCATGTTCACAACAAAGAGGATATATACAGACATCAGTCATGACAAAAATGGAATAAATTCCAGCTTTGTTTCATTTCACATAATAACGATAGTAAGGAGAAGGAAATAAATTGGAGGTTAATTGGTCATTGTCCAGGTTTAGATGCATATTGTTTATGTGACTAATCCAACATAAGTTATCTGTTATTATAAAAATAGATAACCAGAAGAGGAGAATATTTGATGAGTCATATATCCCCTATGGTGGAGATATTGCAAACTTTGAATTTAAACCGATCATCCAAACACCGAAACTCTGTGGTGGATCAAAGTTACATCTGTTGAGTAAGTAAACCGTATCAAATTTAATAAAACTTCTTCAAAATTCCAAATTTTCAGTATTTTTTACCTCTTAGGAGCTAACACTAGCCATCACCAGCAAACAAGGAAGAAGGAGTTAGAAAAAAGGAGGATATTCCTTCTTCATTTTCTCCAACTAAAACTGGAAAAAAGGCTTACTTTGACTTTCCATGGAGATGAATAAAGATCTTCAGAAAAATGTTGCAAACACCGTATTTCATCCTATCAGTATCAATATCTCTGGATAAATTGAGCCACTACTACTTATAGCACAGAAAACCCATCCAACAGGGGACAAATAAGAGAACCATTGTACAATTAAACAGATTAGACCAACTACCTAATTAAAAAACCATTGTACAATTACTGTTTAAAAGACAGTACTTGATAAAGGCAACTAAAACACACAGAAGCAGCATAAATAAAATTGATATAAGAACAATCAAATATACCTTCAATACCGGAATGAAAAACTCCGCAACCAAACCAATAAAGATAGTTGTTTATAGGAGTGAGATCATATATATTCAGATAAAGCATTGCCCGACTTTTCTCTGAGCTGCTCTTCTCCACGGGTGAACTATCTGAGCTCGATGAAATTGGAAACAATCGCATTTTGTCTATCACCTATTCTGCTATTCCCTCACCCGCGAATCCTCCAAATCTATACGTATAATAATATGTATATCTACACGTATTTGCTAAATCTCAGGAGCTCAGCATCCTAATAACTCCAGAAACCCTGATTAAAGGAAAAATAGGAAAATAATCATGTTTAGGCCTTGAGCAAAATCACTTTATTGATAATAAAATTATAACATCCCATGGTTTATGCAACAAAGAAATCAGAAATTAGGAGAAAAATGAGTTCAGGAAATGAAGCTACAAAGGAGCAGTTGAAATCAATACGATGAAAAGGTGCGATTGTTTCGCCTAGGGCTAACTGTAAATACATACATACCGACAAACCTTCGCGAATATACATTCCAAAGCGTGTGTACATACATAAAAATATGTATGTATATGTAGGAAGGAAAGATTTAGAGAGAGAGAGGAAGAGAGAAGTTACAGAGGATTGCAAGGGGGAATTCGCGGATGTGAACGTGATGTCGGAATGATGACAGCTTCCCAATTTCCATGATGGAGGAGAGAGAAAATATCATATTTTTTAAATATTATTTTCCAAAAACAAAAAAACTTATTAGTGTTATTATGTAAGTTTAATAATTTTCTTGGGGACAAACTAATACTAATAATTAATGGTCGTCAATAAAGCTTAAAGCTTTGATTTTTTTTCATTTTTTTCTTTGAGGGGAAATAATTAAATAAAGATATGATTAGAACCTTCATTTTAAGTTTTGAAACGATGTACCCGTGAACTAAACCAAGCGGCAGATACATCCTTTAATTGTAACTAAATTTTTTTATGAAAATTTAGTTTATTTATACAAGCCTACAAGGAATTAAATACATGAATATTTTTTTTTTAAAACAGTTTAATTGCGAAAGAAAACAAAATCACTATAGTTTTCAAAATTATGATTTAATGCCAATTCTTTTGAATTTTGCAAAAAAAATAAAAAATACAGTCTTTTTTAAAATTATAATTAATCCAATTTTTTAAAAATTAACAAAAAATTCATGACTTAAACAAATTATGGTAATTTGAATCATATTTAAATTTTTTTTTGGAAATCACAACTTCAACATTTATATAAAAAATAGGATTTTAACATATTATTGTAATTCAACGTTAACAAGCTACTTTGTTTGACATGTGAACTTCAAATCGTTGGAGAATACAATTATACTTTAAATTGTAATAGCAAATTAAAGTTGTGATTGTTTTTGCTATAAAAATCATGTTGCAAGTTTGTAAAATGTGGTAATTTTTTTTATTTATTTATTTTTGCAAAATTCAAAAGGTTCAGATTAATTGATTTTTTTTCAATTAAATTAAGCCCCATAAAAGAAGTTACATATTTTACACAAATATTATTTTTACTTTTTGTATACTGAAAAGAAAAAAGGGAAAAAAAATAATTAATTTAATTTATAAAATATATTTTATATTAAACTGATTAATGTTAATATCGATTTTATATATTTTTATTCATAAAATTAAGAAAATAAAGGAGTCTTAATTTTTTGAATTGAATTTATTATATACATATATATATATATATATATATATATAAATTAATACAGGTCGAATGAAGATCGTTCCTAAATCACACGAACTTGTCTTAATTTATCTAAACTATATATATATATATATTAAAATATAAATAAATTATAAATATAAATAAAAAATAAAAAATAAAATTTTTTTTTTATCTTGAATTGAAAACTAATTTATAAATTGAATCTTGTTATAAAATTTAAAATTTATCCATCATAAAAAGTAATTAAAATTTTTTTTTTTTGCCGTGATTAAATTCGAAAAATTCTTCAAAAATAAGTAAAGATGAATTTTGTTTCACAATATAGTGCAAGTGTGATTGATGCCAAGGGATCAAAATTCAAAACCCAAGAAGACAAATGGTTAATGGTCTAATTCTACTAAACACACGTGGAACACGATGATTGGGAGGCAGCGTTGGCGCCATACACCACACCACACACGATTACTTGAAATTCTATCTTGCAGAGCAGAGCCGTTTGAGGTGTGGAAGCAGGGATGGCCTCTGCAACATTCTCAAACCTCGCTGCTCACATAATTCCCTCAATTCCCAGAATACCCTCCGCCGCCTCTCATTTCCCCTCATCCTGCATCTTCAATGGAGTCTCACGTTCCGCGCACATTTCCACCTCCAGAACATGCGCCAAGTTTGATAAATTCGAAGGCCAGGATAACATAGAAGATGATGGGCAGCAGCAAGAGTCGATTCAGCAATTTGAAGAAATCGAAGAGGATGATAGGTGCAGTTATTTGGTGTTTCCCTTGAATTAGAATTGAGTTAATAGGCTTAATTTCATCCAACTCGTGTTTCAGTTGCCTGCCTTCTGATTTGGAGGGTGCAGTTCGTCAATCAGGCCAAGCAAGTGCAGAGTTTGTTTCTTCAGGAGGAATGAGAGCGATAGTAAGTGTTAACAGGTTTGTCAACATTGTTTCAGTTCGTCATCCTATATTAAAATATTCTATAAGGTGTTCGGGGATTTGTTGTTCGGTTGGAACTTGGATCTGAACTGTCAATTGTTTTTTCAATTAAAACCGACTATTTTCTGAAGAAAATGAAGAGAACAGGAAAACGTTAAACCACTCATGTTCAAGAGGAATATATGCTGGTTCCGTTGTATATTTGTGTAAGCATGGTAGTCCTTAACTAGAACTGTGTCATTGTAGTTATATTCTGCAGAAAAGGGAAACGATAAACTACTCATCTCCATGAGAAATTTATGCTTGTTCCATTCTATTCTTATGTGTAACCATGGTATTCCTTAACTAGTCTGTGTCATTGTAGTGACATCCTTTGCAATTTCCTCTTTTTCTCTGTAGGTGGAGCTGTTAATTCCACAGTTGCAGTTTCTTGATGATGAAGGGGCGCAATTTGAGCTTTGGGAGCTGTCGAAAGTCTTTCTGGATACACTTATTGCAGAAACGGGCAGCCAGGTTGGTTTAACATGTTTATATAATCGTATTACTATTAACTAGCATTGAGATTCACTGGGTGATATATCATGAAGCATATGTGCGAACCCAAAACAGATATGTGCATACATATATATGCATATACTTATTTAGATAATCTACCGATATATCTTTGCTCTGCACTCATCCTCCTCTAAGAATTTCCATATACAATTGTCTTGCTTTGCATAACCAATGTTATGCAGTCAAAGAGTGCAATTTTATTTATTTCCTCATGCAACGTATCTCCTATTTGATCCGACATAATTTCAAGATGTAAAATCTTTTTGGTGATAGAGAGTTAAAGCCATATTTCCAGATGCTGGTGCTGCTGCAATGCTAAAGTATCAATGGAAAGATGCTGCATTTGGTTTCTCTAGGTAATTCTGGCATAAGCATTTACTTATCACCAGCAGTAATTATGTTTAGTTATGAATGGTCATTATGTCCTTGAATCAATCTAACTACAACAACTAAGGTCATTACTTAGATTTAAAGTAGAGTGTCATAAATTTACTTGAAGTGTTTTCACCTTGCATTTGACTCTAGTCATATATCCAGTCTAGGTGACCGGAAGCCTGTGAATAGTGAAGATGAGATTGTAGTGATGGTGGTTCCTGATTATCAGATGTTGAAATATGTTGAAAAAATTGCCTCTGATCTGTCAGATGATCCGGTAATAATGTGTTCTTATTTTTCTCCCGTATTGCTCATCCTAGCATTCCACTGTTAAACTCTGGTTCCATCAGAATATATAGTCAGCTGAGACCATTCATTGTTTCATATGTTTTGTTAGCCTAGGCCTCTTATCATGTGGAACCCGCGCCTTATTAGTGAGGATGTGGGAGTTGGGATCAATGTTCGCCAGTTACGACGGAATTTTTTAAGGTACTTTAAGTTATTTTTGACAGACTATCTTCATGATTTACTTTAAGTTTGTAGTTGCATCAAATAATAAAATATTTCTCTTCGTTACCACTTTCCACACACACACACACATATCCCCTAGTGTGTTATGGTACTACCTTTCTCTATTTACAGACGTGTGTTGAAAAGTTTTAGGTAGTGGTGTGAAGTAGCTGTCATAGAAAGTTTGGTGTGTCATTATCTATACATCTTTTTCTTCTATTCAGTGTTTGGAGTTTGTTTCCTGTTAGTTCCTGCTGAAACAATATGATATGTGTGTGTGTTGTTAACATGAAAATTGGCAGCTTTTGTTTGTTCATAAAGTCACATTCTTCTTTATAAAGTATCATGACATAAAAAAAATTCTAAGTCTGGCACTCATGCATGATTTCTATACAGCAAATTTACAACTGTCTACTCAATGAAGCCTCTTCCGACTGGTGCTGTATTCAGATGTTACCCTGGGTAAGTGCTCAATTACTGCATAAATGTTTCTTTGCGGTCAACTATAGAATTCCATGTTCCAAAGCCTCTTTTAATCTGTTCATCTAACCTTTGTTGTGAGACAGTTGACTTTGAAAGTAAAACTGCATTGTTCTTCAGACATTTAAGGCTATTTCACTGCTATAATGTGTGTTTTGTTTTTTTTTTTTTGGTCTCACAACAGACTGTGGAAGGTCTTTTATGATGATAAGGAGAGGCCGAATAGGTATCTGCTTGCCAAGGAACTCATACGTCGTCCTGATATTGAAGACCTCGAGGTTAGTTGCTCTCTCACGTTGAAAGTTGAAACCATATAGATATTTCAGAAAGACCACCCTTATTTGAGCAAGATTCTCTTGTGATCATGTAATGGTAATAGAAGCATTATTAGTCATATTTCACACTTGTGAAAAAAGGAAGGAGAAAGCAAAAAGAAAAATTCAAAAGAAAATCTTCTTTTAGCAGAAAAGAAAAACTTTATATTATAAATTTGTCAAGAAATTTGCTGATGATTTACTTTTTTTTTTTTGGTTGCTTTTTGACAGATTATTTTTGGGGAGCAAGATAATTCAGAGAAGGAACCATCTTTTTTTGATCAAGCAGCAGGCGTCTTCTCCTCATTGAATCGTTTCATGAAAGTCATTTCCAGATGACCTTTGTTTTCATTCTTGTTCATATTGCACTTTCAGCTGCAATGCATATCTATATCGAACATCCAGTTGTACCATTTTATTACAATGTAAAATCTTTATTGCTTGCCTATCAGAACATGCTCTTAAATGACCAAGGTGTAAGAGTTTATATACAACCATCTATACGAAATCCCTAGTGTATTCCTCATACATGAGAGTCTGCCATACAATGATCTATGTTGCAATGTAAATTGTTGTCAACAGACAACTTTATCTATTCAAAATCAAGCAGTGATCCCATTTGTTTCAATGATCGAAATGAATTTAGAACCAATCGACATGCTTGCCTGAGACCTTGGCGTTCTTCTTAGGAGTGTCATATCGACTATTCTCATATTTAGCTTTGAAAATGAGAGAAAACAGGAACTCAGCCTCAGCTGATGTGTCATATGGCATGTCCATAATGCTGCAAAGATTATCACAGAAAACAAGGACTAAATTATCATTAGGAAAATAAGAACAAAGGAAATGATCCAATAAGAGAGTAGTACGTAAATATACCTATCAAGGAGTTCCTCCAGAATAATTCTCTGTGATGGTGTGACATAGTGAATACAACTTCTTGGACACAGGCCAACTGCACGCTGAACTCGATAGTCTTCACCGTTCACTGATAAAAGAAACGAAAAATGGATCCATTAGACATCCAAGTTAATCACCATAGATTTTGCCGTTGCCTACTCCCAAACCCCATGGATCACCACTCAAATCAAGAATAATTCTTGTATTGTTTCAAAAATAATGGGGAAACTACCTACCTTGAGAAGCTGCATGTGCAGTCCCTGTTACTGAAGAAAATCTAAAAACATGAGGTGCCGTATCTACGCATGAATATGGACATCCTGCAAACATTGAAATGAGCGAACTAAAGAACCAGTTTTACCAAATCTAACTATGCATAGGCGATTGCAACTTCTCATATCTCCAACTTCATCATGAATAACAGTATATAAAGTTTTAATGGTGTTTGACGGGAAAGCTCGGGGATTGTTATAAGCAATGAAATTCTTCCAATAGATATGAAGAATTTGATATGACAATGCTAAGTGAATATCAATAGATTAGATGAAGAAAGGAAGTTAAAAAGAAAAAAAGCAAACAGCATAAAAATCCAGTAGTTTAAATTTGTAAGTACCTTTGCCCATGCAAACAACCTCATTGACAAACAGATCAAAGGCTTCACATTCTGGTTGTTCAAATGGATCCATACATTCTCTGCACATGCATAACATTTGGAGCGGGAACACTATAAATTATAGATGTAGAAAAGTAGTCTAAAGCACTGTGAATGTAAACGTTCCCAAATGTAGAAAGATTAGAATAATAGAATATCCCATTTACCTTTCAATAACTTCTGATTTGCTGCAGTCTGATAAAATCTGTTTGATATAGCAAGGTGGTGTTGGTTAGCCATCCTCTAATCAAGTAATTAGAACAGAGTGGTACATATTTAGCTGAAGGCCCAAAAACAATGAAGAGAAATAGGAATCATTCACAGAATACAGGTTTTCCTAGTCATTGGTTGATGTTGAATGATGAATCCATAGAACACATAAAAAGAAACGGAAATACTAATGAAAACAAATACCTCATAAGCTTGAATCACACGGCGAATCATTGCATCGGAGTTTTGAGCGCCTCGCAATACATCTGGATGAAACTGCTTTACCTGCAATCACACCGAAAATTAACACTCAAATCCCCAAACGATTTCTCGAAACAATCCTGAAAAACATAATACTCGAAATTTCAAAATTGAAACTCAGAAACGGAAAAAGTGGTTGATTACTTTAGTTCGAAAAGCATCTTTGAGTTGTGCAGACGAGCAGTGGGGATCGAGTCCCAGTACAGCGTGGGCCCAAGAAATCGAGTCACCACTATTGAAACTGCAACTCACTCTAAACGAAGAAGATGAGACGGAGGGTTTGGATTTAGAAGCAGAATAAAAGGGGTAGTAGCATGTGGATGCGCGGGTGTTGTTCTTCTCCAGAGAATTGAAGAATAAAAGCGTTGAGGAAATAGAATTGCAGAGAGAAACTGGTTCCATTTTAATGGCTATTTGAGGCCGCATTCTCCATTCATGAACCTCGCAGGTTAGAGATTATCGAATTTCACCTATTTCTTAGGTTCTATCATTTTTATTTTTATTTTAGTTTTTATGGATATGATTGCGTGTGATATAACTTTTTTTAATTAGTGATGCAAAAACATTATTCATTTAATTTAATTTGAACAGTATTTCTTCCTCATTTTTTTTCCCTTCCATTCACTCAATGAAGGCAAATTACTATTACTTTTAATTATAATTAGTTATTATCTTTTCTAATCAATTTTCATTTAAAAGACTAAAATGCCCTGTTTTTTTTTTTCTCCCCAAATAACATGATTCGTTGTATATATTGAAATAAATATGCTGTCGTCCAAAATAAAATATCAGGGCCTGTTTTTCTTTCTTTCTTCGATCATGCATGAGTTAGGATTAGAAGGCATTGCATTGCTATTCAGAATTTTATGTTTAATTTTATCTGTTTCCTTATATACTGTTACATAAATCTTCGGAAATAACAATTTTTACCAAATTTAACTATATTGCCATAGATAACTGGGTTTGTAAATATTAGTTTTATTGGTATGATGTTCTAGAAACAAAATTAAAACTAAAGTAAGAAACCCGAGATTTTATCTTAAAATGTATAAAAAGGGAATAAAATAAATAAATTTGGGACAAAATCTTTATGATGATGAACTCAATTTTCTTGTCCCAGACTTACCATTTCTGTAAGGGGGTATCCATTTTGAAATTATTATTGTTATTATTACATTTTAACACAATTTTTTCCGGAACACTTTATCATACGCGATTATGATGTTGGTATTTCATCTCTTGAATTTTATCTTGCAATTTAACACCATACAAATTTATCTTAAAGTCCAAAATGTATTGCAATTTCCATAGTTTACTTCCAATTTTTTGTTTTTTTTAACACCTTATCATCCAAATTTTAATCATCGTGGTCATAAGAAAATTGAGATAGTCTCATAAATCATATTCTATTAGATACAGTCCATATTATTATAGTCAAAATAACTAATCAACTCATATGACTTGAATATTGAAGATATAATAGAGGTAAATCCAATAGATAATTGATGGATTTAGACCATAGTCAACTGTAAGTCAAATTATTTTAGTTCTGTGATTTTTCATCATCATCGACACTTAATCTTCTCAACTATCACTACAACTCTCTACGCTAACTTTTCTTTCTTTCTTGTTTTATTCATTTTATTTTCTTTTATATTCACCCTCTTTCCTTATATGGAGTGTTATTAAATATATAAAAAAATTTAAACAACAATTAACATATCAGAAATTATATGTAATTAAAAATCTTATTTTGGGATAAATATTAAGATTACTTATTCTAATTATATGTAATTAAAATCAGAAATAATATGATATGTTATTTGAGGAATAAAATTATTATAATCATTTTGATGTACTACAAAATTTAAAACGCTACCCAAATCATAAAAATTAATAAAATTACCTGCACTATTTAAACATTAAACTGCGATTGAACTTATTTAAAAATAATAAACAAAAAATTGACTGTTAAAATAAACCTAAAAATACAAAATGTTTTCTAATAATTTGAAAGATCACCAGAAGACCCTCGAACATCAGGAAACGAGCTAAAATATATATTCAATAAGATTTAAGCATATATAAGTGTTTAAAATTAGAAAATATTAAGGATCAAAATTTAATTATATAACAATAATAATGAATTTTAATAAATATATAATAAATGAAAAGTACAAAATTAATAATAATAAATATTATGAAATATTTCTTCTTATTATGAAAAATAATACAGACCTTGAAAATCAGTGACTATTTTTATAATAACATAATATAAAATTTACAATAAAAAAAATTCATTACCAAAAAAATCATGAACTTTACTTAGTTTGAAAATTTAACAAATTTTTTAAATATCATCAAATATAAAATAAACTTTCATATTTTTCATAAATTTAATTATTATATTTTTATTTTGAAGAATGAATTTTTTATTACACTGGGTGTTATAATTTATAATTTATGTTATATAATATCTAATACACATTATATATTAATAAATTACATTATTAAATACATAACATATAATAAATAATTTAAAATAAAAAAATATCACCAAATGATCTCACTCTTTTTTCCAACAGTGAAACCGAGGAAAAAAATATGCATGAATTCTTAAAGTTATAATGATCTCCTTTCATATATTGTCAAATGTCGGGTTGCATGTGTTAGTTTGTCGGTTTGCTAAAAATGGGAGAAAAAGGACCATCAATGTGGCATACACGTGTAAGAAGAAACTGAGATGAATGAAACACGTGGAATGAGACCACCACCAACAACAATATCTTACCATATCCATTTACAGGCATAAATTATTGGAGTATAAATTATCTGCAACACATACAACCTTGAAAATGGGTCTCCCCTATGTTATTTTTGTCCTTTCAAAAATGGTTATTATAATTTTTGTGTGGATTATTTTTTATAATTTAAATTGTTTTAATTTATCTTATGAACTTTGAATGTGATGTATTTATTACTATATCATAAACACTAATAACAAAAGGAACCAAAACCTGAATGATAGTCAACTTATTCCATAAAAAATTTACTACATTCATCACACAAATATAGCACGTGAACAAGATACAATTAATATAATTTTTAAATCATATATAAATGTATATGTACTATGATATCAAAATTAAAATCATTAAATATTTTTTGAAAAATAATTTACTGAGAGCATTAAATATTAGCAATAATTATTTTTATACTTAATTATAATGTTCTAATAAAATAAAAAAACGAAAACTATTACTTGTAAATCTAATATTCGAAATAAAATCGATAATTTTAAAACACACATATATGATTTTAATATTCAAACAAAATAGAATTTCTAAAGTTATTTTTTATTATTATCAAATCACTACTTCAAATAAAATATATTTAACTAAAAATTATTTGAAATAAAATAACATTTATATAATCTGATGGGTATAGTGTAATCAAAAAAAAATGTGCATAAACTAAAATAATTAAACTATCATTCATAAAATAAAAGAGTAGGTCTTGTGTGAGACCGTCTCACGAATCCCATTTCATGAGACGGGACGGGTGGGGTCGAATATAATAATTAAGTAATACTTTTATGTGTATTAGGTAATATTTTTCTATATTTCAAGTAATACTTTGTATTATATTATTTATTATATATGTAAAATACAAAAATATTACATAATATATAGAAAAGTATTACATAATATATACAAAAGTATTATATGTTGCATGAAGAGAAGAGAGCATCTAGAAGCCTTAGGATCCGCGTGTTTTTTATGACCCGACCCAACCCAATTCGGATCATATATCCTATAATACAAAAGTATTATCTGATACACATACACGTATTACCCGATACATATAAAAGTATTATATATTTTCTTATAATCGGACTCAACTCAAAACAAAAGTATTACCTGATATACATAAAAATATTACCTGATACACATAAAAGTATTATATATTTTTCGTATGGTCCAATTCAACTCAAAACACATCTTATAATATAAAGTATTATCTAATATATAGAAAAATATTATATAATACACTCAAAAATATTACATAATTTCTTATTTTCGATCCAATTCGATTATTATGAGATTCATGAGACAATTTCACCCAAAAATTTTCCCAAAATAAAACATGTGAAATTCTCGCAACATGCCCAACTAGAAATCTCTTAAGAGAAGAAATGATAAACGCGGGCATTGAAGTCAGATAGTCGATCTAAAAAAAAAGTTCTCCTACCGTGGGACGCGACGTGTCGACACCGCTGCTCAATTAGTGGAAACCATTCTGCGGTGATTTGCCGCCTTCATTCACTAACCGACAAAATACACACACCGTCCACATTTATCAATGATTCTCATCTCTGCATTTTCGCCTCCCAATTAATTCCCTTCCCTTCTGATGAGAGAGAGGTACAGAATTTCACCGGAATTTCAGCTCCGTTGCTGCAATCATTGAGGGAAACCCAACAAGAAATGGCAATGGAAACGGAAAGCTTCAATCTTGGTATATCAAGATTTCACCGGGAAGTGGAGATGAAGAAGAAGAATGAAAAGGGGAAGCAGATTAGCGATGCAGAGAAAATCCACCAAGAAATGGAGAGAGAAGATGGAGTTCGTGAACGTTGGGAGGAGAGAGAAGAAGAGATGGGTGTTGATAGAGAAAATTCAAGTGGGAGAAATGTGAATGTTGAGGAAACTAATCAAGATTCACCTCCGATTGACGACGTTTGCCCCATCTGTTTTGATGTCTTCACTATCCCTTGTAGATCAAATTGTGGTCACTGGTTTTGCGGCAAGTTTCATCACGTTTCTAATGTTTGTTTTTTTTTTTTCAAGAATTTATTGGTTTCTATTTATATTTTCAAGAATTTCTTGGTTTCTATCTATATTTTCAAGATTCTTTTGGCCAGCTTTATAGAGTCTTGAATCTTGCCATCTTAGTCTGTGTTTTTTTGTTTTTGTTTTTTTTAATGTTTGTTTTATTAATTTATTACAGGAAGTTGCATCTTGCAGCTCTGGATGTTTAGATCATCAATTCAACCATGTAAATGTCCGTTGTGCTGTTGTGGGATTGTGAACCTAAAGCCACAGATATCTCAGACAGGAGATGATAGTATGGAGGTCCTTAACAAAGTACACCAATACAATGGCCTTCACATCACTGGGGTCTCTGGGGCTTTTCATGTACGCTCATTATTATTATTAATATTATTATAATAATTTTCATGATCTTTCCTTTGTGCAAGTTCTAATGTTTGCAGTAAAAGGGATTGATATGGACCTATGAAATTGATGAAGTTTTTATGCTTCAACTTTTGAGAATTTTAATTTGGTGTTGTATTTATTCATTCTCTTCTCTGCATTCATTTATGGGACTTTTTTTCGTGATTGAGGTATCTTAGGTACTAACTCAACAAGTAATTCTAAGTGATAAAATGTTTAAGACTTCATGTGTGTGACTTGATGTTGTTTCTCATGGATATAAGACATAACGTTTATCCTGTAAAGATGTCGTGATGTGGGTTCATATTTTGGCAGAGGGTACAAGCATTTCCACTTCTCATGGGGAGAATATTTAGAGTTCTGATAGATCCTGATGGTTTGAGATGCATCCACTACGTTGCGCGTATTCTTGGGGTAAGATTCGTTGAAATTTGGTTCAATGGGACTATCTGGGATACCCAAACAAATTGCATCTAATTGCTATCTGGATACACAAACAAATTCCGATTTTTTGACACATCCTTCCATTGTCATTTGCAGTTGTCTTTGGGTTACCTCTATGAGAGGGGGGAGTTTGAATTTATGCCTACTGGTACGTGTTTCTTATTCACTTGTAAGGATTCGTAAAAATGTCTGTACCCCTGCATTCTAGATATAGTGGGATTTTAACAAGAATATATTTGAACTCGTGTTCTGAATTTCACTACTATTTTAGTCGAAATTGTTGATTGGTTAAATGGTAAAGTAAGCATTGGTTTGGTTTTCAGGAGGGTTGGGGATCCAAAGAATGTTCAACTTGGGTGGTAGTATCCTCATTGTGCTTCTGTTTTCGATGAGTGTGGTGTATAGGTGGGTGCTCAAAAGGCGTGCAAGGCGCTTGGCTACCTTACAAGCGTGGGATAGTTAGCTCATCACACCGTACACATTGTTTCTTTCCGATACAGAGAGAGAGAGAGAGATTTGTTGCTTGGGTTGGGATTGCCGTTTTAGACATGCCCCTCCACCGTAGCTACTAGTTTCTTTGTCGACTTCACTTGTAAATAGCAGGAGGCTTGTGTTCAACCCAAATTATGCGTTGTGTGATATTATTGTGTTTTTTTTCACAGCAAAAATTTGTAGCCAAATGAAACAGGAGAAGAAGAGGAAAGTGGTTTAATATACGAGACAATTTATGTTAGGTAATTTAGTTTAGAAAAGTTATAAAGATTAAAAAAGAAAGTTTGGCAAGGAATAAATAGTGGAAAAAAGAAAGGAAGAGAGTGGAAGGGCGTGGCTTTGCACATTCACTCCACATTTTCTTTTCAACTGATTGTTTGGCGGAAACTGATCAATGCAATGTGGCAGCTTTCTAGTTTCTCCATTGCTATCCACTATGCTGGATTCATTATCAATCTGGAGGTTGAGATTTCATTTCTATAATTTCAATATTTCCAATTCAAAATATGAGATGACTTTTATTAATGAATATGAATTCTATGCTGGATTATTTTCCATTTCCCTTAATTTCTCATTCTATTTTTCCTAGTTTTTTAAATGCATATTATAATATAACAAATCGATGATACAAGTATAGAAAATTAGAATAGTAGAATGGAAAGATGAGAATATTATAATATAAACATCGAATTAATTAGTGTTTTATTATTATTGCAATTCCTATAACTTGTACAAAGTTTGTTTTATTATTATTGCAATTCCTATAACTTGTACAAAGATGCATACTGTAATTTGAATTTGAATCACATAAAAAAAATTTCAAGTTTTTTTTTTTCACCCCATTTAGGTTATTTAAAAAAAAAACGAGTATTTTATAGGCTAATAATTATTATTGTTATAGAGAGAGATGACAAGACAAGAAGAATGCCCAAATTTTCGATCTTGGCAAGGCAAATTATAATTTAGCCCCCATATCTTGTCATATATATCGGCGTGGTGACCATGTGCTTTGCTCGCCACGCACACTTCACTCACTGCATAATGCAACTATGATCGATCACACCGCTTCACTCCTCCATCACCATCATCACAAGAAAACTGAATTCCCTCTCCAGTATGAAAGCTTTTGCTATTCTCTTTTCTAAAACCCGATTCGCCAACCCGAACCCGAATCCGGAACCCGTTTCTGATCGCAGCGGAGAAACGAGCGGTGGAGGTGGAGGAGATACTCCGGCCACTAGCGGTGGAGGTGGCGGAGAAATTCCTCCCGGAATTGAAAGAGAAACTGTTTCGGCAACTGCAGATGGTGAGACTGATGACACAACGTCGTCGGCTGAGGGAGAGAGGAAAAGGGCGTTGATGGAGAAGCCACCCACTGATGACGTCTGCCCTATTTGCTTCGGGAATTTTGATGTTCCTTGCCGGGCTCCTTGTGGTCACTGGTACTGCGGTGAGATTTTTCTTACTTGAATTATCCGTCATATTTACTCGTCTGTGCTTGTGCTGTGTCGTGATAATCTCTTTTCCTTTTCTCATCATAGGACTTAGCCTGGATATTATTTATAATTTACTATCTTTTGGAATTGAATCGACAATTGAATTTCAGAAAACAATTTTCGAGCAAATCTATTACTGTTGATGTAATTCGTCTTCTGGAGCTTGGTATGCTTGGCAAACAAATTTTGCCCTATTTTCTTGGATAAATCTGCTGCTTTTAACCTCAAGAAATCAATCTTGTTCTGCTCTTTTATTCTATCCAATTACTATGAGTTCAGAGTTTAATCAATTTCTGTGTTTATAGGAAGTTGTATTCTGCAGTATTGGAACTTTAGTGCTGCATTGCAACCATGCAAGTGTCCTATGTGCTCACAGCGCATAACTAAGTTGATCCCTGAAGCATCATTGCATCACAGACATCAAGCTGAAATTACTCAGGTTTTAAAGAATGTTGGGGACTATAATCGCTTGTTTGTGGGAGGATTTTCTGGATTTTTTCTGGTGGGTGTCATGCATTTGTATAATGTACATATGTGCTTTAAAAATGTTAACTAAATAATTTCAGTTTGGGTTCTTTTGTTTATCCTGCACAAAGCAATAAAAGAACTCATGTAGTATGTATGCTGAAACTCAAGTGCGTAATACATAGAGTGACATGGATTAATGCTTGACATTTCATCCTTTGTTGTTATATATTGTTTAACAATGTGTCATAAACTTGGTAGCTAAAGTGGTTTTATTGCACAATAAGGGATCTCTACTGCAAAGTATAATTAGATCCCCACCTCCTCCACCCCAAAAAAAAGAGAAAGAAAAGAAAGGGGGTTACAGAAATTGAACTCCTTCCATTCACTTAGCCTACCATTTATAGCTTGGTCTTGGTGTTTTTATTTTTCTTTTCTCTCTGTTTTGGCAGAAATTCCTCGCTATTCCATTGTACCTAAAGAGAATGTTCTGGGAGATGTTGAATCCTGACAGACCTGGTGTTTATCTCCACGAAATACGAGTCCTTGCAGTTAAGTTCATTACAGATTTCTTTTAAGGGAAAGAAAGATTGACTCCCTTAAATGAACCATTTAGTTAATAAGTATGTCATTTACAAGACAAATGTGTTTCTTGTCACAGTGTTTTGATAAATTATTGGTTTCTTGATAGTCAATCACATTTTGAATGTCCTTTGATGTTTTGAAAGCTGCATAGGGAGTTCTTCTAACAATGTCTTTTCCAAGATCTATAACTTTGAGCATTTAATAGATAATTCTCTTTGATCACACATTGATTGGGAGAGGAAAACTTAAAAGTGTGGACTCCTGTAGAAGATATGATAACTTACTTCTTCTCAGTAGTTTGTGTTAGACTATTTGATGATTCCATTTGTTCCTATGTGTAATAGGATCTGTGTCTTTTTCAAAAGGCTTTATAGGGCTACCCCCAATGGTTAAAAGTTGACCTGAATTTTTATTCGAAGTTAAGCATCAGGATGTAGAATTCTGAAACACTGTTTTCCTAACATTTGCTAAATTTGCACTTGTTTAGTCATATTTGTCTGTTGGGTCATTTGTAAATATTGAATATTTATCTGGCAGATATCTTTCTTTTTGGGTTCTTGGCTCATTAATTCATTTGCTAATGAGACATTTGGATTTTTTTTGGTTTGCAGTTGTTCCTTGGAATCCTTTACTCATTCATCCCCTATGATTTTCTCCGGATAGGTATTCCAATCTCATTTGGTTTCAAAGTATAGCATTAAGATGTTTAATAAACAAAGGTATTCCAATCTTATTTGTTTTTGAGGTATGGCATTAAGATGTATAAACCAAATCGCAATCTTTAGTCTTCATGAATTTGTGGTGTAAGACACATTATGATGGTTCTATCATGCAAGAGAGAATAACAAGGGTAGGTTGCTTAATAAGGATTTAGTTATATGAACATGATAGCATCTAATCAAATACAGTGAAAGTTTCTTGGACTTCTTTCTTGGTCGATCATATTATTCCTCTCAATACGTTCTCTTTTGTAAAGGCATCATTTTTTTGTTGTTGTACAGGTCATAGAAACATCATAGACGTGTTTGACTACTCTGCCTTCGCGCTCTCGTTTATCCTGTATCTGGTTGGTCTGTATCTTCGTCGAAGGCGCCATAGAAACATTAGAGAGTTAGTTGATGGAGAGCTTCTACACTGATGTTTTTCCTCCAACGATCATGTGAGCTTTTGCACCAGTTCTGGATATGTTTGTATTCACTGTTCACAAGATAGTGGCTCATAATGTGTATAAAAACCCTCAAGATGATGGTTTATAATGAGATGAGATAATCATGTATAAATATCTGTGAGACAATAATCTGATTGTTGTTGTAGTTGGTATAAATTGTTGTTGTAGTTGGTATAAATGGAATAGCTATCACAGGACACAAACTAGGGAATGAATGTTTGCCAATGAGACCAATAAGTTTTGTACAGAAGTTTGTTGTCACTCCTTTTCTTTTTAGTTGAATGTTAATGTTCAACTTTAGTAACTTCTTGATCTTCATCTCCTATATGTTCAACTAAAAATTCCTCGAGTTTAATGATCAATTTTTCATGAGTTTTGACAAAGTTATTGATTTCTGATTCTTTTCAAATATTAATTAATAAGGAATACCAAAGCTAGTCAATCTTTGAATTATTTTAAAGGGAATACACTTAGAATTGTATCTTGATGAGAGAGAGAGAAGGAATAGTAAGTCAGATTTGTATAGTGAGAGTGGAACCCAGATAATTAATATCCATGGCTATCAAGTTTCAATGAAACTAGAACCAAACAAAAAGGTTGAGTTGAGCAGAAAAGGAAAAACTGCTTTATAATTATTCCTATGTATTAAATTTTAAAAAGCAAAGCCCAAGAATCTTTTGAGTAATCTGGGAAACACTTTATCTTGTGTCTGTTCCCACTTTTGTGATGATGAATTTGCAGGTGAAATCATTAGTGATTTTACTATCACAACTTTGGAGAATCAAACATGAAAATGCATGTAAGATTTCTACAAGTACTATTGTACTAGTATTTGAGGAAATGTCCTCCCTCCAATAAAGTTGATATGATACCACTCCGCTTCTATATATCTACCACTTAATTCCTATATCACCATCTATTTTTACTTTTTTTTTTCAAGCTGCATTATTTATATTTGTAAAATCTACCACCTACATAACCAATGTTTCAATATATATCTTTCTATTATAAGTTCCAAACTGATCCATAATCACAGCATTTATGTTTGATGAGAGAAGAATCTTTCAGTTCTTGAAAGGCTTATCAAGCAATTTCTCAACAAGCAAATACAATAGAGTTGTCTTATATGCTTAATTTCTTCCTTCACAAAAACATCTTCCACATAAGATGACACATCATATATTTCAAACAAAAGCATATCGCAGATATTGTAGTAAGGTTCTATTGATGCTTGGATTGTTTTTTTTTTTTTTAACCTGCCCTGCAGTATCTGTTTCAGAGGATAGAAAGCAGAAGTATATTAAAATATGACCAACCTTTATTATGAGCATCCTACTAGATTACGATGAACTATTTTAATAAGCTGCAGATTTATATATGTATGATTAGAAGAATCTCTTCTTTTTTTTTGCAAGAAAAATTAAGTGCATTTTGTTAAAGCTATCACTAATTGTCCAATATATTCTTCTTGTTTCTACCCTCAACATTAACTTAATGCAAGAATCACATTCTTTTTAGAGAGAGAGAGGGAGAGAGAGAGAGAGAGAGAGAAGATGAAGAGAAAGAAATGATAACTTAATACAAGGTACGTACTATATATGCTTCATCATCAATCTCATGTCTGAAACTGTCCCTACCTATGAGAGCACATGTCCAGAAGCTTCTTCCTCCCTTCAACTATTTCATCAAAGAAATCATCTACTTCGCCAATTATACTCTCTGCCCCACTTTGCAATGTTGCAAAAGAGCCCCTCAATTTTTCAATTTTCTCATCATCAACCACAACATGCATCTCCTCATCATCTCCATATTCCATTGCTCTTTCCACCTCCATTTTCACCTCTTCCAGAGCAAGCCTTGCCTTCTGCAACTCATCAACCAGCATTCCTCTCTCATCACACCTCACTGCATTCACCACTCTCTCATGCAATGCAGCTGCTGATTCCATGAAAGCCAAGCTCCCAGCTTTGTAGCAGATCAAGAATCCACTCTCGGGCCCAAAGTAGACAAGCCCAGAAACCAAGATCACCAGAAGAAGTGTGCTCACATTCCTCATTGCGTACAACACTCCTCTGAAACCATTGTACTTGTTCAGCTTCGACTCTTCCACAACGTTGTGATCGTCGAAGCTCAGACCTAGGGTTTGCAGTCTTGTTTCTGCTAAGCTCCTGTTTTCCTCTTCCAGTGCTGTCATTTCCCTTTGGCATCCATTCATTGCTCTAATAACCTGTCCCAACATTAACAAACTATCTCATTGAAAAGCTGATCAAGCTCTGAACAGGGCGGCATGGTGAAATAAACAAAGACTAACCTGACGGGAAAGCTGAGGGGTTAAGAGACGATGATGGTGATCGAGGATGGAGAGTATATTAGCAGCAGAAGAATAGTAGCTTTCCATGGAAGAAACTCCTGATTTGAGGACGTGGCAAGCTTCCCAAAGCCTGGAGCTTTCATCCATATACTCATCAAGCCATTTTTCTCCGACTGGCAACTGTAGGTTTTGAACCAGAAGGGTTAGCTGGGAATGGAGAGACCGGAGAGACGAGAGAACATGGCGGAGAAACTTGATTGATATAATCATGTTCTGGGAGATGAAAAGATGATCAAGATTATCAACTTCTCTTGTGACAAAGGTGTAGAAGCCACTGACAGAGGAATTGGAATGACTCATCATGGAAAAAGTGTGGAGATGTTCTTTTTTGGAATAAATATGCACTAGACAAGAAAGAAGAGAATAGAGACTCTTCCTTCTTATACTCAAAATATGGATGCAGAAAAAGAATAAGTTTGTTGGGAGCAATTATGATTGATTCCCTTAGAGTGGAAGAGATGATTGAGATTCTGCCATTTCCATGACTTATTTAATAATACACGGAGAGAGAGAGAAGAGAGAGAGAGAAATGTGAAGTTCACGAGTTGGCTTAACTTGTCAAATCATCCTTATATTATATTTTGCAGTCATTTTTTATCGGGGAAATCTTCTACTACATTTAATACATGTTGTGTGTTAATTTGATGCATGTGTCATGTAGTTGATTATTTTGAAATAAATATTTAAAAAAAAAAGGTTTTCTTATTGCATATTTTTGTGTGATATAAATTTCAAAAATGTAATTATGGCTCTACATGCTTGATACTAAAAACAAACTGGTTTTTGAGCTGCAAAAGTTTGACTGCTTTGACTGAGATTCTTATTCTCAATTTTCAAGTTTGATTTGTTTGTGGTATAAATTGGTTGCTTCTTGGCTTCTACTTCAGTTTTGGTCAATGTGATTCATGCCTTTGTTTAACTCTAGTTTCGTTATTTAAGGAAAGGGAATGATAAGATTCCTTGGATTTTTTCATTGTTTTTTACATGCAATGGCTTTCCTTTTGCAGTATCTTCACCAAGCTATTTCAGGCATTTTTTTCAACTTATTTGCTCATTTAAATGGATGATCAATATGTACACTAATATAATTTGAAACATATTGGATTTTTCCTTTATGTAAAAGATTCTCCATTAGCTGCTATCATTTTTCTTTCTGTATATGTAAATTTGTATTGATTATATATAACATTAA
Organism: Scutellaria barbata; assembly: GCA_028654395.1. Lineage (NCBI taxonomy): Eukaryota > Viridiplantae > Streptophyta > Magnoliopsida > Lamiales > Lamiaceae > Scutellaria > Scutellaria barbata. The sequence goes on along the minus strand of CM053646.1, from coordinate 4,030,912 downwards.
TACATGACATGATTGAATATAGAATGGGCTTAACTATGTATAGAACATCCAAATGAGATAATTAAAGAGTGCATGCAAATTAGTGTTGTGTCCAAATAGAGTCCACATCTACAAAAAGAAACATGATTTGGTGGGCTTGAATGTACATTAGGCATCTACTCATGATCACTAGTTAAAGGTTTAGTAGGGAAAAATGGTAAGGATTGGACACCATTATCATCAATCTTCAATTTAGTTGAGGTATTGTCTTTCAATCAAATCTCCTTTATATATTTGTGTCTCATCTCTGCTCTGCCTTTGCATGCATGAAAACAAGATTTCATTTTTTTACCACCTAATCTTATGTATCTGTAATATTCCCATTTATGCAAAAAAAAAATTATATTTGTTTTCAACCTTGATTACCAATCTTCATCTCTTTGTTTAATGAGCAAGGCACCATATATTGTTTCTTTTTTAAGAAAAGATTTGATAGCTACTACAACACCAATGAAAAAAAAAATGAAAAATGGGGTGAAATATGAGAAATCTAATAGCTTGGAATTAGGATGATTTATACAATTGCCTCTATAAATAGTAAGGTATACAAGAAGAAGAAAATTAAATTTCCATTTGTAGCTATAATTAGTGTCTCATTAATCTAGTTTAATTTAAAGGCTTAGCAGGTTTCATTACATAACAAAATCTTGACTCTCAACTATAAACAGCCTATCATTATCTCTTATCACTTCAATGGAGTCTATTTCTGCACCTTCTTCATTTGTCACTACTGCATTTGTAGCATCAAATCCAAACTTTTCACCTGCCAAAACATATCAACTCAAAATTAATCATCTGATTAAACAACTAATCATAGACACATATACAGATAACTCAATTAGTACCTGCAATGCTCTTGAGCTCAGCCATTGAAGTTGGCAATCTAATCAACCTCCCAGGCTGAGTACAATGATTCAATATCCGATTCATTGGGTGTCCTTTGTATAAGCTAACCCTTGAAGAAACCATCCCTTTACTACTCTCCACATTGCTTTCTTTCTCTGTTTCATTCACTCTAAGCACATGATCATTGCTCAATGCTTCAGACATGACTATACAGTGTCCCACCTCGCGTTTCTCCAGCATTTCGTTCAAGTTTGCTGATGGAACCATGTTCTTGACTGTTTCATTGACTTCAGATCCATTCATGACAAGAAATTTCACCATGTCTATATGTTTCTCTGTGGTTGCAACCTGGATGGCACTCAGTCCATGTCGATCTTTGGCATCAACGAACAGGCCATGTTTCAAGAGCTCTTTCATCACTGCTATGTCATTTCTTCTTGCTGCTGTGCAGAGAAGGTCACCTCCAATGTAGGGATCTGAAATGGAGGCCCAATGGTACAAGATCTTGAATATTGAATGGTGCTTTGCTGCTATGGCTTCCCATAATGCTGTGTTCCCATTCATATCTGTATTCATTACGTTTACTTAGTTTTTTATGTGATGAAAAGAAGTTATCATATGGGATGTTTGAATTACCTCTGAGGTGTAAGCTACAAGCATGCTTAAGAAGGACAACTACACAGTCTTCATGCCCTTTTGCTGCTGCTATATGCTGATCAATTGTTTGTGTAAATCACATAAGAATTAAGTGAATAATCATTTGAAACTATATTAATCTTCTATGCAGATTATGAAGGAAAACATACCAATGGGGTTTTTCCCTTGGAGTCTCCAACATCAGGGTCAAGCCCAGCTTTAAGAAGCTCATTAAGAAAAGCAGCATTGCCAGTAGCTGCAACACTGAGCAAGTTTATAGACATGTTCTCTTCGTCTCCACCTTCTAGAAACAAGTCCCCTAACCTTAAATCCTTGAGCTTTTTGTGATGCTGAAGGAAGTTCTTGAGCATGGTGACATTATCCTCTTGTCTGTTCTTCATTGCTTCTATAAGAGCAGATGTCTTCAGCCTCAGCAGCTGTGAGAGAGTCTTGGTTCTATACGTAAAGCTTTGAGGCGTAGAACAGAACGCTCCGACTTCTCCAAACATATCACCTGAACTGAATGCCCAAACCACTTTCTCTCTCTCCATTTCACAGTCTATCATTTCAACTTCTCCAGAAACAATCACATAGATGTCATCTGCAGCCTCATTCTGCATTATCACATCCTCTCTTGGAGGAATGTATTCAGCCCTCATGTCTGCAACCTGCAGATCATGATCATGATCAATCACTTAATGCCTAAACAAATTTGATCAATCCAAAGAATCATTGTGTTCAAGTTCTTACTAGCAGAAGAAGGATTTCCTTGGAAACACCCTTGAAGAGATAAACCTTCTGCACAGTTGGTAAGAACAGCTGCTGTTGAATGCTTTTGCATATAGTTTTAGGTAACTGCTCAATGAGCTGTTGTTGGTTCAAACTCTCAGCTTTGAATCTAAGACACATGTACGCCAGAATCTGCTCTTTCAGCCTAGGAGGCAAACGGTTCCTAGACACGAAACTTGATGCAGCTTCAATGCTGTTTCTCTACACACAAATCCATTGTTTCCATTAAAACATGATTAATGACAGAGACAAGGTTGATAGATAGATAGATAAACTTACAAACTCCATAGTCCTTCGAGTGCCCTCCACAACCAAGTTAGTCATGTTACCAATGATATAAGCAGTTAAGCCGAGATTGAAAAACATGTAAAGAATGATGAACACCATCTCCATTTCATTCACAGCATGTATGTCTCCATATCCAACAGTTGACATGGTGGTAACGGACCAATACAACGCAGAGATGTAGCGTATCGACAGGCTCGTCTCCTTGAAGTTGGGTATGGCTGAACCTATCCAAGTATTCCCTTCGTTCGGATACAGTTCTGCCAACAAGTATGCAAGACAGGCTGCACAGTGCACTTGCAATAGTGTAACCTGGAACATACTAACTTCAATTAAAGACAGCCATTAAATGCTTATATACTTAGGTTGTAGTGATGATCATGACTTACAAACAAGAGTCTAGCACATCTGACCCAAAAATAACTGAATCTGATGTCCTTTTCAATCCTGCAAGATATATGATGATGGTGGGTCAAGACAAGACCAAGATTGTGAAGCAGACAAGATGATGATGATGATGATGATGAATGTAACCTGGTGAAGAAACTCTTGACGCGACGAAGACGCCAAAATCGGAGCATGCCAAGAACAGAATAAGAGACACCAGCATGGTGTCTGCCTGTCACAAAGAATGCTATAGTCTCGAAGGGTATTGTTGAGGCCACATCCATTATAAACCATGTTGATAAGTACCTGCATTTTTTATCATTTTCTAATTCACCAATTACTAAACATTATGTTATGTCTGCGATGATTCAGTGTAACAGTGCTGTAGTAATAATATTGGATGACCATGTCATATGTCCACGTGTCATGCAAAATAATAAGAAATAGATGTGCCCACTAGTACCACACATTCCCTTGTAATTTTTGTAATCGTCCAAAATGCCCCACTACTTACAACTTGAGTGGGGACAATTAATATCCTTTTCTACTTTTTATATACAAATCTTCCTAAATCTTCAATTCAGAATATATCAGAGTGTGTAATGAATACCAAAAGGAATTAGGAGAATTAATATCATTGACCACTAATTAGGAACCTCACTCAAATTAAACATACGGTTTTTCTGAGAGCCCCCCCTTTTTTTTTAAATAAAAAACAGGAACAATTGATAAAATCACAAACATAAAACTATTTACATATACCAATTGATTTTGACCTATAAAATTGGTTGACGTTCATATCACACTATATAAGTGTGCAATAAGTTATTGGGAAAAAATATTCGAATATTTGATTTTTGTGTTGAAAAAAAAATAATAATAATCTTCTAGGTCATGGATAAAACCATGATTGAAACACGTGCATTGATAATTAAAGAAATACAATTCCTCTTTTGGTGCCTACACACTATTCTCATAATTTATCAATTTAAGTAATTTCTATTAATCCCACTCTCACTAAATACAATATCAAAATTAAATCCTTAGCTAGCTAGATATATAGTAGAGGTTAAGGTTCAACCTTAAATAGCCTCGCAAGTCTTGTTCTTGTGCCTAAAATATTTTTATATAATTATATACTAGTTGGGTCCTTCTAGTCATTCTAGTTAAAAATTTACAGATTTTTAAATATTTATGTAAGTGATCAGGTTAAATTTTATTAAGTCAAACTCGAGTTTGTGCGTAAATCCTACATTTATGTATATGACCCGACTCAACTTATTACACCCTAGTAAAAAATAACATACAAATTAATATTATCATAATATATAAAGCAAATTTGATATAGCTATAGTTCTAAATGATTGCAAGTTATCATGAGTTTAAACTTCAAACCAAACTTTTCAATTTCCATACAAAGACACATTAATTGAAGAGTAGAGTTAGGTATACGTAAGCATCTAGAATTGATATGGAAAGCAACCACCAAACAATATCATATCATATCCTTTATGATTATTTAGGAAAAGCACAACTTCTTTAATTTCGAATTTGTTTGGATGTAAATAGCAATCTAACACATATATATCCAATAATTTCACAATCAAGACAATATATATGGAAAGAATTTAAAAATAAAATAAATAAAGAACTGACCTTTTAGCAATTTTCTTAGAATCAAGAACCAATAATTGAGTGGTAGAATCAATGTAGGCAACGAAAAATGTGAGAATAATATCAACCGCAAAAAATATATCGACGAGATTATCAGCTATGTAGAGTGGTTTGCTTGGATTTGAGTTGAGAAATGCTATCTCATATGGGCATACCCATGCTGAATATGCCACCAATACCACCATTAACGTCTCCCAACACCTGCATGTATACCAACCATTAATTATTGTCTCAATATTTAGTGATAATCAAGCGGATATGATTATATATGAGACAGAACATCAGTACCCACAAGACGGATCTACTTTTATAGGACTAGATTTGTGAAACGGTCTCACAAGAATTTTTTATGTAAGGCCACGTCATCAAGAAAAATATAATGGCTTATCTTTTCTTTGTGGGTTTATTTGGATTTAGATGTACTAAATGTGTATCTTGTACTCATTCAAAGAGAAGAAATGGGTTTAGGTTGATGATTATAATGATTTCGGAAATAAATCAATGATCATGGCTTAATTAATGCCTATACCTAATCTAACAATTTGCATGGTATAAATTGAATACAATTAATACTATAACTATCATGCGTACCCAATTAACTTACTTAATATATACCCAAAATAATGGTTTACATATCTGTAAATAGTGTGTAATTGCTAGTTTTTTTCATTTCTTTTTCACAAAGATGTATGTGTATGGGTGAAGAATTAATGAAGATAGATGCTTCTATATTGTGGTTAGACATACTAAAAAGCTTTCTTTCACCATTTTTAAACTCCAATATTCCTAATTGGAGCATGCACATGCAAGCAATAATTAATAGCTATAAATTTACATCTACTTAATTAATATACACACTCACACTACAATTACTGTAAAAAAATAAGAGAGAGAGAGAGAGGAGAGAGAAGTGACCGGTATGTAGAGTCCATGGGAGAGATGATTCGACCCTTAGAATAATTCAGAGTTGTGATACCAGAAACACCTAGTGGTGGAACAATAAGCTTTGATAGATTCTTGAAACTCAGATCTTCAGATGAAGATGGGCTAATCACTTCTTCATCCCCCTCATTCAACCCCTCCTTTTTCTTGTTAGACCCACATAATTCCTCATTATTAACACCCAATTTCATTTCCATTCTCTGCAGATCACACTGGCTATTCCTCCTCTCTCTCTCTCTCTCTCTCTCTCTCTCTCTCGCAGAGAGATGTGTGAGGAGAGTACTTTAAAATGTTTGTAGTTGTAAAGAAGAAGGGATGGGAAGAGGTATTAATTATGTATGTAAGAAAATAAAATAAAGAGTGAAAAAGGAATGTATTCTGTGAATATAATGGAGAAAGAATAAATAATATTGGTGAAATGATCCTTTGAAGAGCAGTAGAATGTAGAGTGGCCCAGTTGTGGGGAGCACCTGAGATTGATTGATTTCTTTTATGATAAGCCTGCCTTTTATAATGCTTCAATGGTTGGAACCAATCAACCTTTTTTCTTTTTTTTTTTTTTGAGGGTTGTTGGGTTGGGGTTGGGTTGTTAATCTTAATCTTGGAGGCTATAATCTCTATGTGTGGATGAGGCCCCTCTTTTTGTCTATTCTACTCATGTTGGACTTTTCTATTATATTTGATGTTGTGGTTTAATTAAATTTAATATATGTTAGATGTTAGTTAATAATTATTATTGATACATATAGTCATGTGATGATTATTATAATATAAAAATAAAAAATGAGATGAAATAGAAAATCTTACATATATATATTGTTGATATACACACATAACTACAATCCTATGTATTTTATTTTATTTTTGGGAAAAATCATATATATATCGTTAATAAAAATGTGTTATGCTAAAATGAGGGACTTTCCTTTTTTTGTTTTTCCCAATATTGTTCTTTCTTTTGATGTGCTGTCTATTATAACTAGGATCTACTAAGATTTTGGCAAAAAAAAAAAAAGGCTTTTGCTACATATTCCATAAAGATTGTTTGAAACCAAGAATTGTAAAATTGTGTTGAGATTTTAGTCAATGTCTATTGAAAACAAGTGTTGGAATATAAATTGCTTTAATTTGTACGCCAAGTGCCAACAGCAACAATTTGGTGGATATTCCTTATTTCTTCAAAATTTACCCCCTTTTGTTTAACCCATAAAAAGACTATAACTAGAATATTTATAAAAATTCAAGTTTTATTATACTAGTAAATATTGAAGGCGTGACAGTCCCCCACCTATATCACCAGTCACCTACGACGATGATCAGCAAAACACCTTGAGCATCTAAAATATATATGTATAATAAATAGATATTACTTTAATTAATTAAACACATTTTTCTCCTTTTTGGGTGAAAACACAATGAGATGATTAAATGTGCTTAGAAATTATAATGATCACACGAACTTATTTAGGAGAAATATGATCCAATTAAGAATGTTTGTATAAATTAATGATAAATTTTTCCACTTAGGAATTTCATCAACTTGACCTATTTGGATTTACAATATTATTTTTGTACGGTGATAATATTAGAACAGTCAAATAAGATAACAAAAAAATCAAACCAGTCAACTCATGGTAAAAACAGTTTTTAGTAAAAAAAATAATTATTATTTGACAAAAACATTTTTACTAAAATGGAGGTGACCCGTGTATGCATGTGAGTCTGTTGCATGGGTAGTGTGAGTCGTGTGGCTCATGTGGCAAGGGTTGTGCATACAGCTCGTGTTATAATTATATCATACTTGTATGTTATATAATGATCGAGATTCATTTTATTAATGTTATTTCAGTTAATTTGATTTTTAAAAACTGTTTTGTTATATTTTTGATTTAACTTTTTTAATCCCATTAATTAGCTATTTTTGTGGTTGCCGCCTCACTATGTAATTTGTGACCTTAGTCTTTACCAATTATTTATCCTCCAATATTCACCACAAACCCATGATTTAGTATCATCATTATAAAAGTCAAACCATGATGTTAGTGTTGTTAAAACTACATAATTTAATAATGTTACAAATTAGTGGTTCTGAGTTGAGCAAATTTAAAGAGTTTTAGCTCGAAATAATTGCAAAAGTTGTGGCACAAGTTACTTTGTCTTTGACGGATATCCCAGAGGTTAATTACTAAATTACCCCTTGCCATTATAATTGAAAATGCCCAAATAACGTCGAGATTCAACTGTTTTATTCGGGTCAAAATTCAAGACAATATGAGGCGACCCGATAATCTTCTAACTTCTATTAATCAACCAAGTATTACAATGTACACCAAGTGTCACGTGTTGCAGAAACACATAAAAAATATAAAATAAATTTCGAATTGCAATACTTATAACTTATGATCACCTTATTTATCACACTATTGCATTCAACTGGTTCTACAGCTATTTTCTCAAATTTGATAAGGCTTAAGCATAATATAACTATAGAAAATCCAAACCATTGACCCAACCACCCTATATACGTCGTTTGTAAAATGAAATATTTCATTTTTTTTTATAAGCTATGAAAGTTACATATTATTAATGTTTAATAGGTCCAGCAAGATACTGATCAAAACAAAAGGTCCAAAATCATGTAATTGAGTCACCATGTTCATTAATAGAAAATAATCTAACAAAATGTACGTATGAATCATATAGAGAGGTGGCAATGTACCAGTTTACGTTTAATACCACGTCCATCTTCATTTACCGTTTTCATTTATTTCAATTAAATAAAGTTGTCCATGTCATGGCATGGGTCGTCCTATTTTCCACCTCTCTCTCTCTTACCTAATTGAATTATGTGAATCATTTTATTTTTAGGAAAATATTTTAGCACTTTTAAAAGAATTAGGCATCGCTAGTTGCATTCGATTTCCAATAATATTTTCCTAAATTTTGAGATGTGTAATCGGATTTAATCAATATAAGTCAGAAAAGTGAAAGAAGTTAAATAATTCTCAAATTAGATGAAGTGAGTAACGTATTTTCACTGAACTTGAAAAATCAATCTACAAGCACTCACAATGAAAACTTGAAAATTAATGAAACAATATTTAAAGTATGAATGATATTCCATAACTTTTAATTGCAGAATCAAATACAAAGCTGATGGGAAAGAGTAAATAGGGTTATGGGCTCCACAATATCATCAATGAAAATGCCATATTTAGTGATAAGATAGGCCACCAAAGAGTACTTTGTACAATGCATCTTTAATTATCACTCGTTTTTCAAATGTTAATTAAGATGAATATGGAATATATCAGGGAAATAATCGACTATGTGGACCTTCATCTCATAACTTGAAAGATGATATACGTCTGCAATTGGAAGTAATTAACTTGTCGCAGATCTATGGGCATGGAATGGGACCATTGAAATATGAAGAATTAAATTATCATATTCAATTATACGTGCCAACTGATTTTTTTATTTCACTTTTTTTTTTTTTGGTTGGTTTATTTTAGATTCATTGCAAAAGTTGTATTTAGATATCAATCATAAAGGAACTTGTAAGAATCAATAATCTACATATCAACACTGTCGAGTAAATAAAGTATAGAATTTTTTAAGGAGAAATGATAATCGGCCACTAAAATTGCAAGATTCATGGACATTACATTTAATTGGTAGAAATAATTATGCACTCACTTCTCAATGTAAAAATATATATCAAAAAAATTACAAATAAGCTTGTCAGATTCAATTCAGTGAACTACAACCAAAATTTCCAAGAAATACACACTAAAGTTTATTATGGATTATATCAATTTAAATAATTATCCTTCAAAATAATAATAGTAGAGGGCTCTTACAATCATTTTTTTTTTGTTTTTCAACACTCAATATATGCTAATTTTCTCTTTTTAATGGCAAGCAATGTCCGACTGTTTTAAAAGTTAAGAAGCTACCGAGTGAAGAAAATTCATAAACTATTAAGTTAGGGATTTTGTTGTCGACAAAATTCAGTGTCCCATCTTGTGAGGACCATCATCTCAATGGAAAAAATAAAAAGTCTCTAACAATGAGCTCTTTCAGCTTATCTATCTCAACACGCAATAACCCATTGCCTGTAAACGACGATGCTCCCGTCTTGTTCTTGCTTTTCCTCAAGGAACTACCTGAAATTTCCATTGTCGATTTTGCTGATTCGATGAAAGTTAAAAGTATCTCAATAATGTAAGGCTGTTGCAATTACAGTTCTGCTTTTGACTCCTCATCTTGGGAGGGATCGTCGTTTGTGGTCTCAATTTGGGGAGGTGGCAGTGCTTGCTCTTGAGATTCCATAAATTCACCTAAAATTTCAGCTGTGAAACGTCTGGCTTCTGAATCGAGATCGGGCCATTCTGTTACTATTCTTTTTGCTCCCTGCAAGACAACAACGTTGTGTATGAAGAAGATTACAAATGAGTAATATAAGGAGAATGAGGAAGTGGGGAGTTGAAAGAACCTGAAGCTTGGGCTCCTTTGTCATGGGATTATTGCATAGATCTATGGTTTTTGCCTTGGCTTTCGTTGCGTTTCCGCACCAAGATTCACACCATAGCCATTCTTGAGGAAGGGAAAAGATGGGCACCATGTGCTGAGCATAGTTAGGAAGATCCTAATACATGCAAGAATTCTTATCAGCAAAACTCTCCTCTCTCTATCTCTGTATGTATCTTGTTAGTAGCAGAAGTGCTTAGGCTACTATACAGTACATGCTTTGGGTTATAAATTTATATTTTTCTTGATTTGATATTGATACTGCTTCATACACAAGAATAGATTATGCCCCATAATGGAAAGTGGTACAGCATCTCAATTAGAAGTCGCCCAATTTGGATGTAGGGAGGGATTTAAGATTTCAAGTCATATGAATAGAATGGATTTGTAAGTTCTTCGATTTAAAATCCATTCTTTTAAAAACTCTTGTCTGTATAATTTAATTAAAATCAATAGATTTCAAACCTATCTATTTATTTCTCTCTAATGGACAACCTTAAATATTATTCATCTGTCAAAAAATTTATCGAACAGCTTTAAGGCACCCCAAATAACTTTTCTTAAAAATAAATTAAAAATCCTTTAATCAGTTGCTAAAAGTAATTGAGTAAAAAACGCAACCAAGCTTGAAGAACAAATTTAAAATTGAAAACTCAAAACTAAACCAATTAAGGAGAGAACAACCTAATTTTGTTCATTTAGTCATATAAAGTAAGAGCATCATTAAATTCAGGAAAAATACTTTTCCAACTAATATTCATCTGCAAATGGCAATTGTGAGAGAGAATGAGAGAGATTACCACGTGCCATTGAGTGGGAGGAGAAAGAAAGAGAGAGTGCAAAGCGAGATAAAATCAATTCTTACCTGCGGTTGGATGTAGGAGAAAGAAAAAGAGTGGAAGACAGTGCGGAAGAGATCCATGGAGGAGAGTGTGAAAGAGAGACAGAGATCCATGGACGAGAGTGTGGAGGAGGGGGAGAGAGAGAGAGAGAAGAGGGATTTTACCTTGTGCGAACCTAAATGAGGGAGAGAATATGTATTTCCAATGGATTCTAAATACCTCCAAATATAACTGAAAATTAACCTAGCTAAATACCAAGATTTGAAATCCATTGATTTGTAAATATGGATTTTCAAATCTATTGATTTTGAGTTTTGATCCAAACAAGTGCAATGGATTTGAAGGAGAATTTCAAATCCATCTATCCAAATGGACCCTAAGGAAGCCATGCACATCAGATGTTTGTAACATTATAAATGTGAAGAAAAAAGAAATTATTCACTGACCTGATCGAGATTGGAAAGACTGTTTGGATCTTTGCTTAAGGTTTCATAAAACACTCTCAATTGATCCCCAGCTGCTGTCTCTCGAAATTTGACCAGATCAACGACGTATAAAGCACTACAAAAGCATCCCACATCATTAGGCTTTTTTTCTAGGATGAGCAAACATCAAAATCAGCAAAAGAAGATCTATAGAGACTACCTGATATGATATGGTCTTCCTCGCAAATGATCTTTCCAGAATCCCTGTTCAACATCAAGATCAACCAGTTACAAAAATAATTTCTTACAAGTAAAGGAAGATAAATAGCCTTGGATCAAGGGGTATCTACTTGTTTCCAGAACCGATAGCCATCCATATCTTTGTTGTTGTCACAGAATGGAGTATAGGCAAGGGGTCGTCCTTTCAAATCCATGTCATAAAGTTCTCCCATGTCTGCCCTCACGATTTGGTCAGCATCAACAAATATAACCTGCACGATTAATATTATCAAATAACATACTTACCAACACAGAAGAATGGAGTACTTGAAGCTAACCATCATTCTAATATTGGAAAGCCAAAATACCTTTTCTAAGGCAAGAGGAAAAATGACATCAAGAAAGAGGATTTTGTACGCCCATATGATTCGTTGTTTCTCTTTTTGTTTGTGAAGCCAAGTAGGCCACTTATATGTGATCAATTCATACTCGAAACCATATTGATGTGCCATATGAGGGATTACATCCTGCCATAAACCATAAACAGTATAGTGCAAGCGCTAAATAAGGGAAAACCAAGACTGCAAAAATAAAAACTGGAAAGCGGAAAAGTGAGGGACGAAGCATAGAACCTTGAATTGAGGAGAAAGATAGTTCTTAATAAACCAAAATTTGACTGGTCTATTTGTATTTCTCAGAACACTCAAAATCATGATTTTCAGAAAACGTTCATACCTGCATAGAAAGATTGGTCAGGGGAAGTCTTTAATAATTTTGTCTATAGAAAGATTGATATGATTTTGGTGGTACGCATTAGGTTAGGTTTGGTTCTAGGTTGAGGCGATTGGCACGGTCTTGGGTTCTTTGTATCATATCTCAATCGGTTGAATATTGGGTATAAAAAATGCTAGATTCTCAACTTCAGAGCAACATAAGTATTTTGACATAAATTTTGACTATGTCGATGAAATAGAAATAATAATGAAATTTATAACCAGAGAATTTTTGGCAGTTGCTTTAAACATTTCCTCAGCTGACATTCTTTATGCCATGCAATGGTAGGGAAATCAAGGGATGTGACTATTGGATTATTGGTGATCAACTGATATGTCGAAGGTCTAGGATGATTGTACCAATGGGGTTAAAAGAACTACTGTACTGCAGATTTAAGGAACTTACAAGTGTCCAGAGGCAACAGAAAATATATTAATTGTTTTCCCATGACGACCACCACTTCCAGGTTTCTACAAGAAAATGCGAAGAGGTTTGTCATTCATACACAAATTTATCTCAAACCAATAATGTATAAGGTGATCGCATCTTGTAAGCAGGGACAGACGTACCTTGGGTGCGTGCAAGGGGGCACCGGGCCCCTGAGTTTTTAATTTTAAAGTAGGGGGTATTTTTGGTATTTTATATTTTAATATATAAAAAAATGAAAAATATGCATGTACATTAATAATTAGCTTTTATCTCATATTATCAAATTCTTATTGGAGACACCAATTTTTAAGAATTTTTAGATAAATTCTTCATATTTAAATTCACTATTTGGTTTTTTTTATTGATTAATGATTTTATTTTAGTTTATCTTTGATTATCAATTGTTAGGGAGTATATATAAAATTCATTCTTTTCGCTTAATGAATTATGGAGTTATTGCAAAAAAAAAAAAAAAATTTAATTCAATTCTTTATTTGTGTCATTGCCTATTTAAGTAATATAATGTGAATAATTAGATTTGAGTGTCAATTGTTGATAAAGTTAAATGTTAATTTATAGTTTGTGTAATGTTAATTTAATTTAATGCTATTTTATAATTCAAATTTTGTTTTATCTTTCATAAATAACGGAAAGGTGTTGTGGAAAAATACAACTTATGTTAAAATGAGTTTCACAAAGTTCAATTTGGAAACGAATGAGTGAGACCCTACTGAATATTGTTGAGTAGCATAAATAAAAAATGATGTATTTGGAAATGTTAGCAACAGTTTCGGAAAATAAAAAATAGAACATAAATATTATAATTGTGTCATGTTGAAATATAATAAAACCTCTAGTTTTGAATGTTATTATTTTATAATCTTATCGAAACTATTACTAATTAATTTATGATGTTATTTTTTGAATTGTTGTATTTTTTTTTAAAATAAATTGGGCCCCCCAAAACAAAATCCTAGGTCCGTCACTGTGTAAGCATAATCATATGGAGATATCCATCAATATCGTGCTTCATTATGTGTGTGCAGTGTGAGAAGGGATAGGTATGAATTACCAAGGAACTGCTATCCTCCTTCTTAGACTGGTCCTTTCCTCCAATAAATCCAGAAGCCCATTTTAGGATATTTGAGTTCCAGCTGTTTTCAGTTCCCTGGACATTTATCATATAAAATGCACAGAATATTACAACTTTGAAGCCACTAAAGAATCTGTTTTAGGTGTTATATACAGCAAAACACAGATAAATATAAACCATGGCTGCTTGCCTTTTCACTGGAAGAATGACTATCATCATCAGCAGAAACCAAGAGCTTCTCTCGCTCCATGCCCTTCTTCTTCATCACTTCCATATGAATCAGTTTACCCCGTAGATCATCTATAGTAATTCGCTTCAACAAAGTTGTGTCCTGAGTTCCTTCACCATCTTCTTTCATAACATACAGCTCGGAGCTTCTACCAGGTGCCATCTGCAAGTACCACACTCCAGGAAGGACCTTCATTTGCCAGTAACCCAGATTGGCCATAACAAGAGTATCAACCAAGTGAGGATTATTTTTGGTCCCAAGAATCAACTGCAGACCCCGCGGAGGTTCATGATCTTTCTCAGAGCAATGACCTGTGCACATGTTCTAACATCAGCATTGTTGACTCATTGATCATCAAACTTGAAATATTAGCTTCTTATAATACCTGTAAGAACAAGGGCCTCAAGTTCAAACACTGCTTGCAAGGTCCTCATGTCACCAAGATTCTCGAGTAATATGTTGTCCAGGTCATGGCTGCAAAGATATCACTCGTATTAACAATTGAATTCATAAGTTACACCTGTATAATGTTTGACAAATCCCAGCAATTTTTCCACACGCAAATATTTACGAAGCCATTTTTTATAGGAATACTTACACAGCAACTACAGGCTGAACAAGCCATGGTTCAGGAACATCAAGATTCATTGTGAGTGTCTTAGATAGTGGCATGTTTGCAAAAAATGCTTTGGGACCATGCACAGCATAATCAGTAGCACTAAAATCATCCTGAAAAGTCAATGACAGGGTGAGGACAGGGAAGCCAATAATTCTACAGAAATGAGTGAGGCTAAGAGACATTGGGAATACCATTGTTGGCACTACATATCTGTAGTAATTCTTCAAAGGAAGATCCGCTAGAGAACTCTGTCAGGAACATCATGGTAATTTTTTTTAAAAGAGACTTTATCCACATTTTTATGAGAATGTTTTAAAACATTCAATCGAGTTAATAGCTTAAAACTGATGTTGCAAAATATGAACATATATAAATGGAAATAGATGAGAAATGAGAAGCAAAGAGAAGGAAGGGCAAGGTCAGCAGCTTCATCACACTGGCAGCCATACTAGTCTAAATGACTTGTAAAAATGGCTGCAGGGAACAATAGAATTAATAAACTAGATGTTAAGATCTATTTTGCTATCTTTAAACACTAACTTAAAATAGAGATAAAATGTTGGACAACCCACTCCAACGTACAAAAACAGCACATAAATAACTGAATTCTCCAATATTAGGTCCTAAGAAACATAAAACAGAAGTATGAAGAAAGATTCGAGATGATGCGAGGATCTTGGTTCTTATGCCTCACCAATTGTATTTGGTAATACCTTTTTTAGCTTCATGACTGCAAATTAGTGCCACACAGTTAGAAATAATATTTCAGTCTCTACACTCTATAGACTGCATAAAGTTTTTCTATGAAAAAACATTGAAAAGGGACTCAAATGTCATGCAAACATAAGCACATACAAGAAGAAACTTACCACTGGATTGAGCACAAGTCTCATACTTGGCTGAACATACTTTGACAGAATTCGAAGAAGTGCTGAAAGCTTTTGGCCAGAAGGACTTAAGGGATCAATAACGGCATCAATATGTATGCTAGAATTTTCATTTTGCATAAGAACAGCACTGCGAACAATTCAATAACAGAAGTAATGATCTTAGTGAACAAAATCTTGAGGCTGATTGATTGCTAGTAATGGAATCTAATACAAGAATTTGATTGCTTGTAGTTGATTTCATTAATGTTTAGATTAGTTGAAAAGAAAAAAGGAAATTTATTGTTTAGTTTATATCACACAAAATGATCATAGTACAAATAGTGAATTCAAAGGACATGAAAGCAATGACTTGCCGCCAGAAATACCGCCCCCCCCCCCCAACACCTCCCTTCCCCCCACAACCCACCATACACAATAAAATGATTGTCTGCAAAGAGGTTGAGAGTACCTGTACTCTGCACTCAATATTTCAAAACGGGCACCTTCAGAACTTCGATCCCTCGTAGAACTTGAAGATGAGATGCCCATAACAATGTCACTGATGAATTTGCTGCAAAGAGGAGATATTTTAAATTAAAAAAATTCTTTAGCAGATCAAGCAACAACAGCGGGAGAAACAAGCCAAAAGAGGCTGCCAAAGAGAAAACCAAAAGCTGGTAGCTACAGTGCAAACTAAGGTTGTAAAAACTTATTTTTTTTAATTAGATTCAATGTTCGAATTCAATGCTCTGAAGAAGAAAGCACATAACTCCATGGGCTACCTTGTCAAAATGTCAGGATCTATATCCTCCCAGTTTATATCTTCAATAATTTCAGCAATATGTTTTATACGTTGCTTGAACTCTAAAGATTCAAGAAGATGCAAATCATGGCTCAAGAATGCACTACCATCAGAAAGTCGGATCACCTATGGAACACAATGTATTATATAAGTACTGTAAGAGAGCCAAAATTTATCAGAAATTATTACAAAATTGGGAAAAATTAACCAAAAAAAAAAAAACATTAAGGTAAACTATTATCATTCAGATAGTTCAGGAAAATTCAGAATACTGCTGCGTTGATACAGGCTAATTCAAAATGTGTGCTTTAAATCAAGAAGGAAGAACAAAAGCTCACTCTCCCATTCGTAACAACTGCATTCACGCCAAATTCAAGACCGATTGTCCTGTACAAGAACTGAGTCACCTACATATGCATTGAGAAAGACAATGTCAAGTGTATAATTTGGCTTTTGAATGACTTACACAAAACATTAGTATAAATCAAACAGGAACAGTTATAAGCATATCTGGGACATCTAATACGCAATTATGGTCACTTTTTGAGACAGTTATGCAACATTGTAAACTAAAGTTCCATATGTTCAGAGTTAATTGCTCTACATATTTGTGGTGGTCTATTTCCTTTTCACTCCTTGTGCTCACAACATTCTTGGGAAAGTGGTGAGATGTTGGAAAATGATCTGTTGGCTTGGTGGTCCTAACAAATGTTACTATTTCATAAACAGGAAGCACGGATGCAAAATTCTACCACATCATCATCAAGTGATTCCACAAGGCACAAACTTCGAAGAAATCCTATTTCTACCAAAGAAAAATATCACAAGGCCTCCACAGGACCAAGTACACAGAAAAAACCATTTAGGATTGACATGCATGAGCAGTATATAACCCTGAAAAGTTCAATTAATTGCTCTATGAAGCAAAATAGAATTGATCCAACAGTTCGACTTACAGCTACTTGACATGGACAAAATTGAATAAAGAGAGAGGTTCATGACTTGATTGCTCCTGAACATAATAACATCAGAAAATGAAGAACTAACCTTATTTAAGTAACTCCTCATGTTTTCAGCAGAAAATTCTGAGAGGGCAGTTTCATAGCCCTTAGATGGCAATCCATTTGCATCTGCTAACTGAAAGACCTTATCATTTAGTGCCTGATAGCTTTCTGTAACTCCAGATGATGACATATACTCTTGTTCATAGAATGAGCAGAGTTGATCCATAAACTGTAGTACACCTTTTTTATGGCTGCAAAATATTTGAGATGAAATACGGAGAGAAAAAAAACACACACACACACACATACCACACAAAAGAAAAATTCAATAACAAGAGAGATGCAAAGCATACACCTTTTTTTGCTAAAATTATGAAATTTTTTCAAAAACTACAGTGAAGACCTCAACAAACCTATATGAGGATACAGTGATATCAAAGACTTTCATGAAGAAGAGACTTGGTAGAGTGGAATCAGCATTAGCATTAAACAACACACCAAGCCGAGCACTTTTGGAGCCATCAATCTGCAAATTAATCAGCATTATCTTCTTCTCAGTATTCTTGTACCGTCACATATGCATAGCTAAACCGTAAGAGTAGGAGAACAGTTGATACTCATACAGCCTATTCAGAACAAAATCCTAGGACATAATGAGAGGTATCCTACATAGGACATCCAATCACATTTTTATGGCAGAAGAATGAAAAAGAAACTACTAGGAATAAAGAAAACTACCAAGTAGCGAACTCCTTCGTGTAACAACTTCATCCCTTTCTTGGAAGTGATATCAACAGCAAGAATATGAGTCACAGGCTTCAAATCATCGAAGGCTGAAATTAAATGATAAAGATAGGTATTTTTAATCAGTTAAACATTAAACATTCTTGATTTTACTCAACAATAACTTACTTTCAGGTGAATGCAAGTACTGCAGGTCTTTCAGTGCAGATTCCTTTGCTAGAATTGATGCACACAAAGATACAAATTTGAGTTTGCCCTTCCCATCTGCTATGATCTACAGGATTAAGGGTACTAAGAGGTTTAGCAACAGAAAAGCATACCACAAAAGGTACTCTTATACAGAATATTCAAAGCAGATTATAGTCTAGACGTGGAAATTTCAAACAAAATTTACCTTTGGGTTGTAACGCTGGATACCACTTTCAGAAAGAAATTTGTCCAGAACATCAGTATGAGAATTAATTTGGCCATAGTAGACTTGCTCCTGAATTCTTGGAAGCTCTTCGTTCATGGCATTTATAAGAGCCTCCTAATGATAGCAGAACCAATAAATTATTTTCATTTCATATATGAAATAACTGCAGCTATTGATAATATATAATAATAGATAGATTCGAGAGCTTGGTTTTGGAACATGTATGAAACATGTATAATAGATAATATACGAAACATGTATGGTTCAAATAACATTGTCGCTCAAGTGTGAAAAACTCAAAGTCCTTGACTTGCTGAAAGAATCAGGGTTGCATGATTGGGGTCAAGTGCCTTTCCTCTCTAATAGCTTAGTTTCTAATGAGGCAATCAATGAGTAATAACACAGCATGAATGCTTAGTGATAACCAAAATGGAATACAAGCCATGAATCAAATCAATTAAATAGCAATCATCACAACAATTTAAGAAAAGTTAGAAAGTCAGCCACATAAACTCAATGTCAACTAGCCAACTTAAATGGGTTGAAACACCATTTAATCAATAGTGGGATGCAGGAGTAATTTAAGATATACCTCAGTAGGTTCATAGACAAGTCCGTTCATCAAGAGAGAGCACTCAAGCTTAACCAAACCCAGTTTAAAAGCAAACATGGAGCTCTTCTTAGAGAGTTCACTCAATTCTTGGTCCTTCTCCACTCTCAGTAGAGTTTCTTGAGGTGGTGATTTTACACTTGGCCTATAGAGGCAAACTATGTTAAGAAATATGGAAATTGAAAATATAATTTAAAGTAACAAGAACATAAATTTCAAATTCCAATTGGACTAGAAGAGGTAAAAGTCCAATCAATAACTCTGCACATGAAAGAAAAAACCAATTTGACAACAGCATGTCAGCATGGTCAGTGTACAATTTTGAAATGCCTTACAGTAGTGTTTCCACAAAAGCCCCTTCGACATGATGCATTTCAGGACTATCTTCAGTAACTGACTCAATCCTCAATTTGTTTACCTACAATCATTAAAATCACAAGTTAATAGTGACACTGAATAGAACACACAATGCCTTGGTTATCGGGCACCCACTCATAACAAAGCATTGATCACCATGGTATGTTTAGTTCAAGTGAAACGCCATCCTACTTCAGCAGGATTAAACCAAAGGGGAACACAAATAACATTATTCATGCTAAAAAGCCATTGAAATGGAAAACCCAATACCACGTTCACAAAGAAGAATGGGTGCTCCAATTAAGTAGCAAAGCTTCAGTATTCCCACCCTAAGTGGAAATGCTTGTAATGAAATTCAATAAGATCTTCATCCCCACCAAATAATATATATACTCCAATCAGAAACTTTTATCATAACATGGTATTATGTAACTATAACATTATTATAATTGTAAAGTTGTAGCTCTGTGTTTTTATCTATGTGTTTGTGATAACTATAGAATATATGGTGTTGTCCCTGTATATCATTAATGTAGAATATCTTTAGGTTAGTAATGCATACAAGGGTATACCAGTTTGACCATAAATGTTATTTAGAAAGGCAGTTTTTATTGACGAACTACACAAAAAAAAAAAAAAAAAAAAAAAAGGAAAGGCATTTCATTTGTCTACCAAAACACATGAATGTAAAAGACCATTCCAGGTGAAAAGTGCAGCCTGACTGGAATGGTCATTTCTTTGCACCAGAAAGTCATTATGTAAGTAAAAGCAGACTCTTACGTTGCTCAAGAACTGGAAAGCCATCAGAGCTCCATGATTTTCCTTGATGTAAATGAAAAGATGTATAATCTGCCAAATTGAAAGTCCAAAAGAGCAATAATCAGGATATAAAGAGGGAATGCCCAAGGCCAACATAAACAAATATAATCACTATCCATTGATTAGAGTAGCAACAAATGGCATCAATCAAATTGATCCTTAGTATTTGTTTTGCAATTTTATTTAATTTTTCATTCAGATGGCCTCACTTTTTTGTGTTAGAAATATACTTTTCTCAGTTTCATGTTGTGGAGAATACAGAGAAGGCCTCATTGCTGTTTACTCTGCTCATGTTTAAAGCAAGTATGAGCATCAGGATATGTAGGACCAAGGTTTTCCTGGATGGATTGACCTACAACTGACTGACTTGGGCCCTTTCTCACCGACTCTTCCTTCGGTCAGGGAAGTCATCCGGAATAGAACTGGTGGAAAGTCATATGCAGAAGAGAGAATGATATTGGTAAGGACATTGACTTTGGAAGTAATGATGCATTGAAGATCCTAGGGACACCTGGCACTAACAATTCCTACTAGATTGCTGTCTCTTTCTCTCTTTTCACAGCCTATGGACAGATGAAAAAATGGAAGTTACAGAAAGGGGCGGCTCATGAAGTAGACAGAAGGCAGCAAGAAAGAGCTTCTCCTCCTAACCACATAAAAGCACCAGCGCTTGACAATTAGAATATAATATAATCAATATAAAAGGGAGTCTAAAGAAATTACCAAACTGGAAACATCTTCATGGTCATCCTTTAAATGAGCAACTGGAAGTTCACCATCATTTGCTTCAATCGTCTCAATTAATTTTGCAGAGTACAATATGACACCAAACCTCATAGGAAGATTGTTCTCAAACAACGAGATGATTGAGTCAATTATCTGCAATATTCAGATTGATTATAGACGCATCAGCAATCAATATGAAGCACATGAAGATACTCAAGGTGCCTACAGAGAACAAAAAACTTGCCTCAATCCCACAAGGAGATGCTGGATCTAGAACATAAACTGCATGGAACAGGTTTTTACGAATGTAACGTAATTGTCCAGGGAAGACTGGCATCAAGATCTATGACCCAAGATTTTAAAAAAAAAATGTAAGCCATCTAATTTATTGCAGAATCTTATACATACACCCAACCAAAAAAAAAAACATATACCTCATTAAGATTGCTTCTCCAACGCTTGTACATAGCATCTACTTCCAAGTTATTGATGTAGTGAACATAGGGGGAACGAAAATCAACACGAAATGCATGTGATTCTGAAGGGGGCAAAACCGAAAGGAATTTCCTCACAGCACTTGGAGGAATCTATGTAGTTATCAACATTCAGCATCAGCCTTAAGATTCATAAGATATGTCATGCAATTAAACACAGCCTAAAGGGAGATTACAAGCTGGAAAACACATATTGAAACCCAACCATATATCTGCAGCACGATACATCCTGGACATCTCAAAGAAATCTATATCTTTCCGAATTCAGGATAGTAAATGCCACTAATTTATTCAGGAGAACCGATTCTTAACAAAAATAGCCTAAACCCATTCTGATATCAATTAAACAACTTATCTGCAGTCTGCAGAGCTTGTTAAAGTTGATGGAAGAGTCCTTAGAGCAAGTAAGGTATAGAATTTAATTTAGGGTAGGTATGTGGGTATCAACCATGGAGGTTTCAAAGTTTTTTCATGTCTAAGATAGCTAGAGATTGGAATCATGTTTTTCCTTTTACCTATTTTATCACAATCAATAAAAAATTCTGTTTTCTTATAAGAAAACGATTAAGTTGATTGAATTTTAAAATTGCATGCGCTTGAAAAGTAAAGACCAGACATGTTGCACCCTTTCAACAAGGCAATTATTTGATGAGATATCTGCTCCCAAACTACACCATATGGCCTACGTGTTAATATGACTTTACTGGAGTGCCAACCCTTTAAATATACCCAGGAAAAATAAAAAATAAAACCAAAAATTGATGATTTATTGTACCAGTCAACACCATCAAGCTTCATTATTTGTTAAATATAGGCATAGATAAATATTTACAATCTAGCTTCACTGTGTATTATCCCTCTATAGGTTTTTTGGGTGGATGTATTGTAATTCTTCTGTTATTAACAAATATAGATTTTGTAACTTATCAGAAAACAAAACAAAAAACAAAAATTGTGTAATCAATTCCCTGTGATCAGACACAGAATTCAAATATTAGTGAACATAAACAATGTAAAAAGAAGATATTTTTCTCAAGGTGTATGACATAAGTTCACATAATTAACAGTAACTTCATTAAGTAAGACGTTCTCATACCAGTATACAAAATAAGTGACGTACTGAAAGCATATAACTTATTTTGATACTAAATAAGTCATACAGATGCCAAAAATCATCTCTTTTGGTGTCTGAAAGAACTTTAACTACTACCAAACTATATCAGAATAACAGATCAGAAGTTGTTTTAGCTCAGTTCAGGATGTATACAATTTCTGAAAGCCAAAAATCTAAATTAGGACAGTCTTATAGAAGCAGTTAGAACCTAGCGTGAACATGTCCCCCAAGGAACTTATGTTCATAAGGTTACAACTTTAAGAGATTGTGGAAGTTCTTGCACTTCTTCCATTCAGTTTAACTTTATACAGGAATTTCAAGAAAATCATACCTTCAGTTTTCTGTACTGATCAGCCAATGACAACTCTTGATGTACCATATCAACCAACCTGGGTAACGCAAAATTATGAGCATCAGGATTGAATTTTGACAGGTCAAATTTTGCACAAACATTCATTGACTTTTTAGCAATTTAGCAATTACTGCATCGGCTATGTTGACATGTAATTGAAACCATAATTTCGTAAAGAAATATCAACTTCATATTTTGTTAGTGTATTTACAATCTCTGACCTCTTTCCACATTCAAGGTTATAATACCAAGAAGACACTTCCTCTAGAGTCAATTTTGTTATTTGTTTAACTTGCATACAATAGATAGTTCACAAAGAAGAAAAGATACAAAGATTTAAAGAACAAACGAAAGTAAATCGTTAAATGGAGATAGAGATTTTAAGGATAGAACTTCGCGCTCACATGAAGATTTATATTGATTTTTTATAACAATAATTGATGACCATGATAGCTGATTTCAGAACGAAACCAAGATAAGAGATAAAATCAACCGATTTTGCTTTCTAAGAGAATATGAAAGCAGAAAAAAAAAATTGTAATCAGAATTAATTAAACAAACTGGTATGTACAGCTAAAATTAGAGAAAAACAAATCCAAGGAACGATTAGAGAAGAAGATTTGGTTATACATCAAACACAAGGTGACTATAGGTCCACTCAAAATTTCAGAGGTCATCCTAACATAGACATGGACTTGGTAAACCTGCAAGACACTATCTTCAGCTATACAAGAGTATGCAAGACTAACAGGTTTTTTAGAGCAGCACATGTAAGTTTATAAACAGGAAAAGTTTTAATGGGGTTTTGACAAGTGCAAACATATTTCAAAAGGGCCTCTACCCATTAAATTGTTAGTTTTACCGGTCAATATCATCTCCATGTAAATTCAGATAGTATGATAAGATCCTATTGCCATCCTAGTACCATTGCATCCCCCCCCCCCCCCAAAAAAAAAAATTGTCCAATAACTATAAGGGACACCTCTCTATTCTTGTTCTCCAACAAATTACAGTTTTACCAGGAGAATAAGTAACAAGAGGAGATTAAAAAAATAAAATTGTTGGAAAGAGAGTGTTACAGATAAAGGTCAATGTCTTCAACATTGACTAAGGCACCATTCAGAGCCATTAAGGACTTTCCAGGGGGAATCATTCGTTGGTTTGCAATAATTTCATCTTTTATGGAATCATTTAGCTGCAAACGTAAACATACATAACATCAGCCCATAGAGAACACCATGTCTCTGATGATTGGTGTATCGGCTAATGAAACAAATGATAAGATATAAAATCAGTATGCTGCAGTGTTTCCAACAATTACCATACCTTCATACGAGATAATGAAGAAACAACACTGGGAAAATTCTGATTGATTTCCTGCATTGACTGTAAAGGATCAGAGGCATGCACTATCCTTTGGGCAGTTTGATGTCCTAAATCTGTGCAATGACAGGACATAAATAAGTAAAATGATTACTCCATGTATCTTATCATATGTATTCTTTAAGCTACAATAAGAGAAGTACCTTTCAGTTCCCAAACATCCAGTGTATCTGAAATAGTTGATGACAGAAGATAATCCCTAAAAGCCATTACTTCAGATGTTAGCTCTGGTTTGCGCTCCTGCATGAGAATCACATAGTTTAACCCTACACTAGCTGGTTTAAAGAGTTTGTGCCACATTCTCAGTTGCATTTAAAAGAAAAATAAAAAGAACCACTAGCACCCTTGATCTTCGTAATATGTCTTCATCATTTTATGCCACTTTCTTTTATGATGTAGACAGATAAGCTGCTGATTTGAATTTGGAACTTTAATGATATACAGTTTCATAGCTTTCCCAAACAGACCTTTAAAGTCACAGCTACTGATAGTCAGAATTTAGCGAAGGTCCTTGATGAGAGAATTATTTAAAGTCATTTAGACTGTGATGCTTGAAAATAACAAGCTTAATGCCTCCCGTCCCAACTTACTCTATAGTGTAGAGAACAAATTAAATGTTGCTCAATTACTATACAGTAAAGCACATACAATTATGTAACAAGAAAAAATTGGGAGACAGATTTTTCCTGCAACCTTGTAAGAACATAAGTGTGGGTTCTCATCTTACAATGCTTTAAATCATATGCACATGTTTGATGCAACTAAAGAGAAAGAAAAACAATCATTGTTTGCACTGTGTTTGTGTCCGCATGACTAACCTACTTCTTAGGAAATAAAACTTAAGCTTCATTTAACTTTTACCTACTTTTATATGCAAAAACAGATAATTAATATATATATATATATTTGCCTTCCATCACTACTTTCTGTTCGGGGTGTTTATTAGTTATTTGTCCAAGGGTGGGAGAAGGAACAAACCAAAATCCGGGAGAAAATGAACCCTCTGACTTCTTGGCTAAGATCTTCAGTGTGGGGGTCTTCAAGAGTCACGCCTGTCATGAATATGAAATCTTTAGACACAGTCTTCACAGATACTTAAAGCACTTAATCCCCCAAAACTAGGGCTTTCCACATCATAACCTAACAAACAAAGATGATACTTAGTTTTACACCAGTAGATAAGATTCAGATTCACAGGAAGTACATTTTCTTTTTAAGTGAATCGAACTATGTCAGCATATAATCTTAAAGTTGATTATCAAGCATATTATTATGAAATTCAGATTCACAGGAAGTACAGTTTCTTTTTAAGTGAATGGAACTATGTCAGCATACAATCTCAAAGTTTATTAGCATTAGCATTAGGCATAGCCCATTAGCATTTACATATGCATTAGCATTAGCATTTGTGTTAGCTCGTTAGCATTAGCATTTGCATTTGTGTTTGCTCATTTGCATGCGCATTAGCATTTGCATTAGCTCATTAGCATTAGCATTTGCGTTGGCGTTAGCTCATTAGCATTTGCATGTGCATTAGCGTTAGCTCAATAGCATTAGCATTTGCATTAGCTCATTAGCATTAGCTTTTGCGTTTGCGTTAGCTTCATTAGCTTTAGCATTTGCATTTGCGTTAGCTTCATTAGCATTAGCATTTTCATTTGCGTTAGTTCATTTGCATGCGCATTAGCGTTAGCTCATTTGCATTAGTGTTAGCTCAGCAGTGCCACCTCACATATGCTGAACTATAAATCGTTGAAGAGTATAGAAACTTGACCTTTCTTTATTATGCTATCATCAATAGCTTTGTATTCCATATTCTTCAGGGCAAGCTCAACACCATAGCCACCAAAGTTTACAGAGTCTCCAGCACCAATTGTTCCACAGGAAGAACTCTTTGATTCACACCCAGAGAGCAATACAGATCGGACGACATACTTAATATTGCCCTAAAGCATTAGCAAAAAAACTGGTCAACAAATATGGATAAAAATAGGAGAAATCAGAAACTGAAGATATTTTCAAGTATTATACCCCAAGGGAAAATACTAACATTTACAGATTCAAGTGAAGATTATCTTTAAGCTTTTCTCATGCTTTCAGTGAACCATGGAGGATTCCAAACCCAAAACTAACAAACCCTCTATGGACCTCATCTAGTACAAGTCATGAACACAAAACAAGTAAGCTGATTCAATAGAAATCATGCAGTCATCTCATGGTTCTAAAGACATCAATAGATATGATACTCTTTCTAACAGAAATCTGAATATGCATCTCTAATGCTTTTTTGAAATCAATTTCCCAGCCTACTTGTTGATATCATGGCCTAGTTCATGGAGCATACTAGTGTTGCACTATATTTGTGAAAATTTACAACTTTCTTTCACACTTGAATATCTTCATTTAATTTTCAGGCAACTATCTGGGCATGCCATTCAATTTAGTTCAACTATCACGGGACCATATTGCCCCAATCATGATCAATACAAAAAAACATGCAAATTAAAAACCGTTCATCATGTAATACAAGCTCCATCACTATCTTATATTTCAGTTACACCTAAGAAGAATAGCATTCCAGAAAACTGTGAAGTACATGTCTACCTTAAATAAAAGATAACAAATTATTAAAAATGAGAAAATGGATTGGAAGAAAGTATTTGCACCTTTCGAGCAGCCTCTGACAAGGCTACATGAAATTCCTTAAAGCATTCAGTCCCAAGAGCTCCATAAAGAATGGCAGTAGGGCTTCCAGCAGTTGAACTTGGATGGACATGATCAAATTCAAAGATCTCAGGCTGCTGAAATGCACTATCTTTTCTGGTGGAAGGCAAAAAAAAAAAAAAAAGGCATCATTATGGTTGTGAAACTTGAACCAACAGTTTATGCAAGTACAAAAAAAAAAAAAAACCACATCCATAATCTTTTTTCTTTCCTAGATAAAGTACATGGAAATTATATAGGACAAGACTTACGCATCATTAGGATTTTTCAGCCATGTCTGCAGGTCTGAGACTTCAAAGATTAGTGAAGCACCAGTATCAACCCAACAACATTTATTTCCAGGACCCTTGAGGTTCATACCCAAAAGGAAGGCTTCAGAGTGTTTTGATTGTGTGCCTTCATTTGGTTTTAAAGTCCCTCCATCAATAGTGTCTGAGACATCATCAGCTAGAGGAAAAGAAGAAAGGGATTCCTCTGCTAACTGGCGATACAACACTAGTCTAGGGGATGCTGACCTAAGAGTAAGAGAGAATTCAAAAACTGATGCTAAAGGTTCACTTAGTAGAGATTTCCCATATTTGGCTATTTTCTTCAAGCAATCTTTTGCACTATTAGAATCAGAATCTACGTTCACTGAGTGAATCCATGATTCAACAAAGTCCCAGAACAAATCTTTCCATTCTTTAGATAGGAGTTCCCTGCCAAATACAAAATTTGTCATAATTAACCAAATAAGGCAGCTCATGAAGGAAAATCAAAAATCATTCAGTCAGATGATACAAGTTGCCATTAAACATTTTCCAAGAAGCAGGGCAATGATTATAAAAGTGAATACGAGAAATTTATACAAGCAAAGTAGACGCAGATTCTAATATAGTGTTTGCATGCCATAATAACATCAGTCAGTAATTTCTCATAAATTCTGATGTTAGGAACTATTTTCCTTCTCAATGCTCCATCATCTATTCCAACACTGAAAAGCTACTTTAAGATCTTTTTCTTCCGATGGTTCCCAGGGCCTTATGCATGCCTAAGGACTAAATGCTTCATCAGATTATTCTATTGATAGGAGCTAAAACCGCAATTCTTACCTAGAACCATGACTTCCTATCGTACATCAACACGACCCACTAATACATGACGATTTGATAAAACGGGCTTTACCCTTTACCCTAGGTTTTAAAAAGTAGAATTGTAAAGATAAAATATAAATGAGTTAGAGTTGGTTGTACACTATATGGGAAACTTATGGGACAAAAAATTGGATCTTTTTCTTGGATTGTAAAAAATGACAAAGAACTATTGTTTTCTTTAAGTCAGAAGGCTTCTTTAATTCCTAGGTCGTTGTGAAGGTGTGGCTCAACAATACATCATTTCATGGTGTACGGAAATACTTAGCAATAAGAAAAAGGAGCAACATTAAATAACCATACCAAGTTTAGATGTAATGGATAGATACTGATTTCTCAGTGTGTATGAATACAAGAATTCAAAGAACCAGAAATAGTATGGCTAGATAACAAAATACTCTATATTGCACCGTCATCAAGGACATATAACAGTTTTTTCAGAAACATTGCTTATCCAAGATCAAATTAGAACATCCTAACAAATGCAGCTTACTTCATATACGTCGAAAAACCAAAAACATTCCAGAAATTTTCAAGAGCCAAAAATACTCCAAGAAAATTTCAAGAACCAAAAAAATACTTCAAGAAAATTTCAAGAACCAAAAACATACTCCAAGAAAATTTCAAGAACCAAACATCATCAAGGGAAAACTGCACCCGCTGCTTCTTATAGTCACAACACAACACAACACAACACAACACAACACAATCAATCATTGAAAAGGAGAGAGAGAGAGTACCCAGCCTCTAAAAGAAGTGGAGTGCCAGACCACTTGGCTCTAAGGGCAACCTGCACATTCTTGGGCCGGCGGTTCTCCGCGGAGACAGAGTGCCCACATAGACATATACAAATAAGCATAACCCAAAACCCAGATCTTACTAGGCTCCCCATTCTTGGATCTTTAATCAATTTCGCCCAAAATTTCGAGATTAAACCATGTCGATTGTAAACGAAACGTAAAGATCGAAATTTTAATGTGTATTCAGTTCCTTTCTAAGTTGTATGGTGATTTGCTCTGCATCTCTCGACTGAGAGTAGAGAAGACCCAGATTTATACTAGCGGTCTATTATTTATTAACCCCTAATCCACCTTAGGGTAATAAATAAGGTAATTCTAAATTTTACCGTTGCGGTAAGCGTTCAATACAGAAAGGCGCTAGACGGACTAACGGCGGCGAGATAAAGAAAGCAGCGTAAAACCTATTTATGTGTAAAACCTTGCCGCGGGAGAGATTGTTCGTGGAAGTTTCTACAGAAAGACCCGTTGGGAAATTAACGCTACGAATTTGTGCTTTAGAAAGGAAAGGCCCTTTTCTCTTGGTAAAAAAAAAAGCATATAAATTAATAAATTTTACATAAAATTCCAATCATAACATGGAACTTTTTTTATAACAATAGTGTTTAACTGTTTATAAACAACGCATATTTTTTAATAATATTGATATATTTTTCAATACTTAATGATGATGTTGACATTTGGTTTAGTATTGTTACCATCGTTAATTTAGGTTTGTAGCATTATCCACTTTCGATTTATAACGATGACGGCGATGGATAACAAAATTGATAATAGATTTGAGACTGTTTTGTCAAATTGCATTTTATGGTGATATTGCATTTAAATACCATATGAGAAAATTGATATTGTAATACATAAATTTTAAAATTTTGTAACCAACATAGAAATAAATAAAGTTATTATCGTGATTGAAATATCACCAAATATTCGTGTTTTTCAAATTAGCTTTTGTTGGGTAAATAACCCTAAATTACATGGTACAATTCAATTGATTGGCATTATCATTTCTATGAAGTGTTGCAGTGTTCAAAGTAATTTCATATTGAATTTAGAATTCATTCACGTGACACAAATTAAAGGTTTTACTATTGAATTTTTATATCCATTTTTATAATATCAAATTTTTTTATTCAATTCATATCACCAGCATAATTAGCAACCAATTAATTGACATATATTAAGGTTTTCGTTCCATTTGATGAATTATGATTATGAAATGCAATGAAATGAACTAATTTTGTTATTTTAACATGATTTTGATACCTTATGCGATGAATACTCGAGAACTTATAAGTTATAATCAATACTATATTGTTTTAAAAATATTGAATGAATATTTCTAAAATTTACTCAATTTGTCAAGCCCTAATTAAACTAGGGATTAATTTGTGTCATACTTTCAAAAACCCTTAAATATATAGAGAAATGTATTGGGACCTTTAGGATCGGGAGTCTTAAGTCGTAGCTTAAAGTATATGCCATCTTCTTGGCACTATATCAATATTATCATGGTTGACAAGAAAAATATATAAGGAAAATAAGACCCTTCAACCACCACTACTTAATAGGAATGTTGCACTAATGGAAATGGACATGTTCTTGGAAATGTCAAACCAAATGCGACAATTGCTTTTTCTCGAATGATACGATCTTTCTCCACCCATTTTCCTTTCCCATTAATATCAATGACTAAACATGAAACTAGTCAAGTCTCTTACATTACCAATTTTCAGCAGCATGCTTTATTAGACTCGCTCTTTAATTTGGAACATGTTACCAACAACTACCTACACACTTCATTCTAATCCTACATTTAGTTTGTTTTTGGGAGTGTTACTATTCAATTCCCTAAGTTATCAAATCAGAATTTATCATTAATGTGTGTTGTTATAAACTACATTTCATGCCTAAATTAAAGGAAAAGTCGTTATTTTTACAATATTCTTTAAATATTATCATTATTTTGATTAGTTAAAGAAGTTGGATTAACACTATTCATATAATTATGTACATATTTATGCACATGGACCTTGTTCACTTCTAATACATTAATTTAAGAATTAAGATGTACATATTCATGTACATATCTCATTTCTCACATAGGTGTAGTTCAATATAAACAAGTCCACTTTTCCTTTTATCATTTTCTTGACATTTGGCTTTAAATTCCAATTTCTCAATATCCATCCTCAAAATTCTCACAACACGATTCCACTTCTATCCCCATTTAAAAGGTGGGATTAAAGGCACCTCAACTAAAAAATTTGAAAATATCAATTTTGTCCTTTTAGCAAAAAAAAAAACCCCCCAACTCCCGCTTCTTCTTTTTCAATTTTTCTATTTTTCATCTTTCTTATGTTTTTAATGTTAATTTTTTTTTAATTTTTGAGGAATGTGATGTCAATATAATGATAAACATTCTACGGTTTTGTCAAATATATGAAATTCGTGTGAAAATCGTATGAAAAAACGTAAAAAATAGATCAAACTTGAATAGTTTCTTTTGGCCCTAATTGGCCAAACACATAGAAGAGTATTCGGCCACCTTAATCGATCATGTAAAAGCACGTTCAGTCATTATAGCCGAACATGTATAAGTATATTCAGTCATAATGGCCGAACAGAACTAGTAGAATTTGATTTAAAAGATAAAATTGGTATTATTTATTTTAAAAAAAAAATTAATTAAAAAATATATGTATTGGAGTGTACTTAAAAAAGTGTGGAGTATCTTGAGTCCCACCCTTTAAAAAATAGTCTTACCCTAAATATCACCCAATTTACTTAAATTTCCAAACGTATACCTTAAATATTACCCAAATTATTAAAAATTTCAAACGTATATATATCATATTGACCTCAATGTACTTTGTATATGTGTGTGCTACTACTAGCTGATTGGATGAGCACTTTTAACATGTCATTTATTGCTCATGCAATAGCATGGTGGCCATTATTTAGAGTCATGTACAAGTCTTTCCTAAATAAATAAATATTAATTCCAAACTTTGATCATGACTCAATTAAAATAAATTAGGTATCAGATATGATGCAATTGCATTATTATCATCTAGAAAGGTTAATCAGACTTTAATGAGATGAATTTATAATATCCACAAGTTGATAGTAGCAAGTTGTATGTCTCTTTCATCACTCTGCACGAAACTTCTCAGAATATACTTGGATTAATTTTCTATTATCAGAAAAACACTAAATCCAGATATAAATATGATCAAGCTCTTACTTTCTTCTTTCTTTTCACTAAACAAAATTAAATTTAATTCATGCTCAAAACATGAATGTTCTTGATTATACCGTACTACTTATTGCCTATGTCAGTATATTCCCAAAAATCTCTGCTTCATCTCAATGTCCCATGGATCTCAAGTATGTAAGAACACTGCCATGGGACTCTTCTTCTTGCCATGAAGCCTCTCCCAATTGCTGTCAAACACTCACCAGCCTTTATGGCATTGCCATAGCAAAACACCTCAAACAAACCTCTCGTTTTCGTCTCGAAAACCTTCAAACTTCAATCTCTTGTCTCTCAGATTTCCAGACCAAGCTCACAGATCTCAACCTCCCTGGAAATCTCACTTCTGCGTGTTTTCAACCTCAACAGTTTGTCAACACGACCAACGTATGTGCGAGTATCCAAACGAAGCAGAATTGGCTATCAGTGTTGGGAGGTTCAACCGCCATTGACAAGGATTGCAAGCATGATCTCTCAGACCTAAGCTTATGTGATGCATGTGTGATGGCAGGGTTTCGCGTTCAAGCTCGTTTGCTTGCCTTTGATGGCCATAGCTCCCACTCCAAAGGCTGCTTTTACTACACAATTCTGTATGCTGCTGGGATAGTCAATGAGTTGGGCCCAGAGAGTGATGGTGCACTTTCTTGCATCTTCGGATTGCCTTTAAGCATCTCTTCTAAACCAACAACGGCTTTCATCTTCGGCTTCATTGGAGCTGGTTCTGCTATGGTGGGAGTGACTTGTTTGGTTGGTTATCTTTGGTTGAGAAGGATTAATAGCAGGTTTTCTAATCTGGAGTTGGATCCGGAGTATGATGGATTGGTGGATTGGAGACCGAAGAGAGACTCATTATGGTACAAAATTCGTGATCTTGAGAGAGCAACTGATATGTTTTCATCCAAGAACATGATTGGAGAAGGCCATGGAAATGTATACAAAGGGAAATTACCAGATGGATCCATGATTGCAGTGAAGAAAGTTGAGATGGATGAGTTTTTCCAAGAAGTTGAGATAATCAGCTCGTTGAGGCACAGAAATTTGGTGCCTCTAAGAGGTGGTTGTGTCTCACATGGAGCTAACTATCTTGTCTATGATTATATGCCACATGGGAATTTAGGTGATCATTTATTCAAGAAAGGAGGAAAAGTTAAGCCAATCAGGTGGGCCTTAAGGAAAAACATAATCTTGGATGTGGCAAATGCACTAGCTTATCTTCACCATGGAGTGAACCCTCCTATATACCATAGAGACATTAAGCCTAGTAACATACTACTCGACTCGTGGATGAGAGCACGCGTCGCGGATTTTGGATTAGCGATGCAACAAAGAGAAGGGGAATCCCATCTCACAACACGAATAGCAGGAACTCATGGTTACTTAGCCCCCGAGTACGCTCTTTATGGGCAACTTACAGAAAAGAGCGACGTTTATAGCTTTGGAATAGTGGTTCTTGAAATCATGTGTGGGAGAAAGGCCCTTGATCTGGAGCCGTCGACGTTATTGATTACGGATTGGGCTTGGCCATTAGTGAAAGCTGGGAAGATGGAGCAAGTGTTGGATCCTCACCTGTTAGAATATGAAACAAGATATTCAAAGATGATAATGGAAAGATTTGTGATGGTTGGAATACTTTGTGCTCATTTGATGGTGGCTTTAAGGCCTACAATTTTGGATGCATTGAAGATGTTGGAAGGAAGTATGGAGGTCCCTATTATTCCTGATAGGCCTTGCTATACCCTCGGCAATCTCGTCTATTAAACTTTTCGTGTTGACTCTTGACAACATCCATTGTTTAACTTTATTATACATGATGAATTTACACTTGATGGCATTAATGCATCAAGTGCAGAATAGACTAACCTGACCATTGTACATAAGTGGATACTAGATTTATACTTGTAGAGTAGTTTTGTAGTTTTTTCTTAAGTATAAGGATGTCTTGCTTAGTTTTGGTAACGTATATGATGGTCGAATCAAGATTACATGCTATATAGATCCACTTCACCGTAGCTTTAATAAATTTTAATTTGGTGTATTATCGATTAATGATGCAACAAGTTTTTTGTTCGATTAACAGACCAACTTTTTCTCATTCTCAAAATTACAGCGAACAACAGGAAGTCTTCAAGTACATAGCGGGGGAGACAACGAGAATTCTTTCGAAAATTTAGTGAAATTGTATAATTAAAAAAAAAAGGAAAATTCCTATATTTTTAGAATAAGAATTGCAAACTAATTTATTGTAGATATAAAAATTGGCACATTCTAAAAAGAAACTTGAAACATGCTCCGATATATATATATATATATATATTTTTTTTTTTTTATTTTAGGAAAAAAAGGTCAAATAACCCACTAATGTTTCCTACTAGGTGCATATAATTCATTCATATTGCTTTAGGTACAATAATATCATTAATGTTTATCTTTAAATACATATAACCCATTAATTTTTTTTTAAATACAATAACACCATTAATATGATAAAATATTTCATATATGAATACAAATATGAAGATTAAAGTTTTACTTAAATTTTTGGTTATATTAAACTAATGCATTATTATTACTATTATTTAAATTTATTGTATAATAAACTAATGCATTAATGTTTTCATGAAATTATTTATTTTTTAGAAAAAATAGAAAAATATGAGGTTAAAAAAATGCATTAATAAGGGTCAAAAGATAAACATTATATGTATATATATATGTATATTATAGGGAAAATAATAAAATAACCTACTCATGTTTATTATTAAGTACATATATTTATTTAATATATTATTATTATTATTATTATTATTTTCAGTTTTTTTGTAAGACAAACTATTAACACCTAGATTAATTTATTTGATAATAATTTCACATGACATTTTGGATACTATTTTTAAATTAAGTAAAGCTTTAATTTCATATTTCTATTTTTATGTGAAATATACTTTTTGTACTAAACAATAAAAGAATATGAGGTAAAAAAAAATTTAAGTGTTTAAATGAAATATTTTGTAATATTAATGGTGTTATTGTATTAAAAATAATCTTTAATAGGTTATATATATCTAAAGATATATGAATGGGTTATATGTACCTAATAAAAAACGTTAATAGGTTATTTGAACATTTTCCCATTATTGTAATAATTAATCAAATATGATTGTTGTATGTGACACATGGCAGCAAATAAAATCCCTAGTCCCAACTTGCATGTAGCTTTGTAAGAACAAAATATCTAGTTTTGTAATCCAAATTGTATGTTTTAAAGGGAGGATGTTTTCCTTAGAAAGCGCAACGTGCAGGCATGACATCCCATTTTGACCAATTATTTCCATCCTTTTCCATTTTCACACAATCTCAACTTCCCCAACCCCAACCACAACCCCAACTATAATTTCTCTCTCTTGATTTCTCCCTCTCCCTGATGGGAGATCCTTCAAGGTCACAAACACAAAACTTGTACGGCATTCTTGGAATACCAAAATCTGCATCCCTTCCAGATATTTGTAAAGCATACAGATCTCTGGTCATGAAATGGCACCCCGATAGAAATCCCTCCAACAGATCCGAAGCCGAAGCCAAATTTAGTTCCATCAATGAAGCATACAGGGTATTGATTCACCTCTCTCTTTCTATGCATTAATATATATAAATATAATTCATCTTTTAAATAACATGCAGTATGAACAATTGATCTTAAATTCTCCATCAAATGATGAACTTTTTTTCAATTTTTTATGATTTTCAGGCCCTTAGCATGAAGAAGAGAGAAGAAGGCGAAGCATGCAATGGAGATCGCAAGCCAAAAACACACAAGAAGAAGAAATCATATTCATATGACCATGAAAACGATGATGAAGAATTGCAAATTTCAGAACCAACATTACTTTCACGTACCACAAGCCGGACCAGCCCCCTTACAAGCCCCACTTTCTCGGCCAGAAGAAGCGCATCGACAGAATTCCAAGCTTCCTCAGGAGGAAACACGCCAACAACCCCCACCAGCCCCACAGATCATCCAATCTCTTTCTCTAAAGTAGCAAGCCGGCGTTGCACCACCCCTATTTTCTATTCACAATCTGCAGCTCGGAGAAAACCTCCACCAATTCTAAGGAAGATAGAATGCACCCTCGAAGAGCTCTGCCTCGGATGTGTCAAGAAAATCAAAATCACAAGGGACGCCATCTCAACCTCAGGGTAAATTTCATATCCTGATTTTCTTTCAAGTATACAATACGAAATTCTTTTCAACAAACTGTAGACTTTCTCGCATAAAAAATATTTTCAAAAATAAAATAAAGTTCAAGATGATATATCTTAAAACATTTTTACAACAATATACAAGAAATGAATTTATTGAAATATTAGACATTCATTTTTAAGGCTACGTTAACTTCCAGCAATATACCCTGTATAATTGCTCATCAAATTTACATGGAATGGCAACTAATCATTGGAAAATGTCCTTAACAAAAAGCACATGTTTCTATTTTTTGTGGGACGCAGGTTAATTGTTCAAGAAGAAGAGATACTTATGATACAAGTGAAGCCGGGATGGAAAAAAGGGACCAAGATAACATTTGAAGGGAAGGGAGATGAGAGACCAGGGAGCCTCCCAGCTGATATAATATTTTCTATTAATGAGAAAAGGCATCCATTATTCAAACGAGAAGGCGATGATTTGGAACTAGGAGTTGAGATCCCTCTCGTACAGGCACTCACGGGAAGCACCATTCCTGTCCCTCTATTAGGAGGTGGTGAAATAAGCCTTTCAATAGACGACATTATTTATCCCGGATACGAGAAGATCGTACCTGGACAAGGTATGCCTATTTCCAAAGAAGGCAAGAGAGGAAACCTCAGACTCAAGTTCCTGGTTGAATTTCCAGCTGAACTGAACGATGAACAACGGTCACAAATAGCTAGCATTTTAGAAGAATGTTCTTGATCACTGGATTTCTCCAGTTTTCTGATTGTTCATACTTATTGCCGTAAAAGGAGAAATTTCGAAATTCAAACAGGGGGACAGAATCATATCGATGCCCTTTCAGGTTTAGGTGGGTAGATAAAGTATAACAGTGTATATACAAGCTCTGGAAAGAATTCTTCTCCTTGAACAGAAAAATCAAATTATCAAAGATGGACAATTTGCAATTCCTAATGAGTTTTAATACAGGCTATATAATGCACACAAGATTCCACAAAACATCACAGACTTACAGATTACTATTATTGCATCATTCAAACTGTCTTTTTTTCTTCAAGACCAACTTAAGAATAGCATTAAGTTTCTAATGTACCTAAAAGAAGTAATTTAAGTTTTTACATTTCAAAATTATCTATAACTTGTTTACATGCATAATGACTTTATGCCATACCTGAAGAGAGAGAATAGGGACACTAGGCTCAGAAAGGCATACCAGTCATTTACAGGACCATTTTTTTAGTTTAACCTGGAAGCTAGTACTCACTTGGCTAGGCTTTTGGTGGTGGAACCTGATCCTTCAGGAAGGGAAGTTCAACTAGTGTCCCTACAACATTGTCTCCAACTGATACACTGTCTCCCTCTGAAGCTGCCCTCCTTTTGATATATCCTAATCCAAAAGGCCCAGATGTTTTTGTACCAGCTGTGAAACTTGTCAATTTGCCTACCTGCAACATTATAGGCTTTTCTTACTCCCTCAACATTGTTAAGATTGATAAATTGTAGATGACAAACAAAAATATTCAAGATTTGGTTGTCACTGTTGTCTGTGTGTATGTATGTATAAAAGCAAGCATGCATATGTCTCACAACAAGCTTTTTAGGTGGTTACAAAGACTTTTCATGATATTGACATATTGAGAACTGAAAAGATATTGTGGTGGTCACCTTCTTCCTATCTACTGTAATTATGCTGCCTGGTTCCACTGGAGATGATAAATGTATACCCCACAATCTCTGCTTGATTCCATCATAGGTTACAAGTCTTGAGATGGTCTCTTGTCCTTTGTAACATCCTGCAAAAGAATTCAGCTTCAAACAACCCTTCCATCTTTCATATAAGAATTAAGAAGAAATGTTAATGTAGTAGTAGGAGTACCTTTATTCAGAGAAACAGCCCTCCAGAGACCAGCCTCTAATACATTAAATTCATCTGTGAGTTCTTTGCCAGGAGCTGGTCTTCCTGCAGATGTCTAACATAGTGACTTCACTATACAAATGGCCAACATATCCCATAAAAAAAAAAAAAAAGGCTTCATAGGTGTACTTAAGATACAGTTACAAGCAATTGAGAAAAGATAGGGGTCAGTAAAAATTGCCAAAAGAAGTGCTATGTTATAAGGTTTATAACCTCGAAGAATCCTCAATGTCTCCCAAGCACTGGAACTCATAGGAATAGCACCCTGATCTATAAGAGGCTTCCGGACTGATCCTGCAGCAGCAGGAGACATCATGAACGTGAAACCTTCCACTGAAATGACACTTCCTACAGCCACAGTCAATGGCATCCCACCAACCTGTCCAAGGATAGGAAGTTCCACTAACATTCTGCTGAATGGAAAAACCACACACTAAAGCATCTATCATCTGCTTTAGGCCTCATAGTCATTGAATCCAGACGGTATCTATGTATATTAGCCATGCAAATATAGGTAAGAGCTAGCCTAGTGCTGTCCCAATAGCTACAACATCAACTAAGAATTTTGGTAGAACTTATAGATGCCTTGATGAATACTACATAGGTTGTACGGCTGCAAATGAACAAAGCATCCGATGAACAACTTGTGAACTAGTCAGTTAGTTTCAGTACTTTTTATCTTAACAAAAATAAATTAGCCAGAAAAAATTAAGTTCTTTAACATGTTCATTTAGTGCTTGTTTATATTCCTTGATTTATTATTTACTGATCATGCATTTAACTAATTATTATTCATTGATCATTGTGAGAGTAGACTTAATTTAGTTTAAATGACTTTTGATACAACCCATTCATTTTAGGACTCGTTATCATATTAATATATATTGAGTTGAGTGTTCTCGAACAAGTATTTTCAACTTTTTTGTGAACATGTTCAAATATTTGTTTGTGAGCAATTAATAACGTGTTTTGTGATCAGTTCGTCGAATTTCGTGAACACAATTGATTATTAAATAAACAAACACAAACAACCTTTTAAGATAAACAAACGAGTACGAACAACCCTCATTTGTTTATGTTTGGTTCATCTGCAGCCTAATAGTTTGTATGTCCTTAAGACCAGAAGGATGGGAATATCATTTTAAACAGGAACACGTTAGCAACCATTACTGAGTTCCAAACCAATAAGAAAAGTATATAAGCCCACAACATATGGCCACATGATTCTCGAAAGCAACTATATCTATTTCCTAGACTTGAACGTACATGGTTATACTCGTTATATTAGAAAACACACCTTGCAGGAAACAGAATCGCTGCATTAATTTCTATTTGACAGAAGGTATATAGAGACCTGACAACACTTCAGCATCTACAGCCTGAAAACTTACACTGTAATGTTTGTGAGAGCCATAAGGTTGTCCAACAAGATCTCCTAGATTCAAGTCCTCCATTATCTGTTCCCACATTAATATCAGATAAGAAGAGTTGTGAGTAGAGATACATAAACCTAAAAGAGGTCATCGATACCAAATTTACCGAAGCACATACTTTGCTACTTTTAGGTCCCAATAGAGCACACATGCTGGTCTGTTTAGTTATATCATGAATTTCCACCTTATCAGCAAAAAAGATGTACCTATGAAGAGTAAATATTTTCTTTGTTAGGACATGACTTTATGTATAGTTTCTTAAAGTCATTAAAATAATAAATCCGTATCACATGATTAAGTTTTTAAAGTTCACTTGTTAACTTGAATAACACAGTTTCAGAATTTAAGATAATGTACCAGTTAATATAATCCATAAAACTTAAGAATATAAATTAGATACAATATCTTCTAATAATTGATATCAAACTGCTAATCCAAGAAATAGGTTTGTCCAAGAAAGATGCAATACAAAAGTAAAATGGATATAAATGGGCACTCAAATCAGACCGAACCATTCGTCAGGCTATTGATTTATAGTCATATAGACATGCGGAAAATTATAGTGGATTCAACAAGGAGCTGCTAGCAACTGCTTTGGGCCGAAGCTTTGCAATAATGAGAACGGAAATACTGCTTATATGAGTTCAACACCGAATCAAAGGAAAGAAAACTTATTTTCATCTGTTCCCAGAAGGGAAGGGGTGTGTAACGAAAGCAGGTGTTGGTCAGTTGGTGGACTCTAAAGCCAACAGGACATATAAATAATTAAAGTCAATTACAGACTAGAAGAAAGTGATGGTAAATGCAAACCAAAAGGAAACATCTAAAAACATACTTCTTCAGGTCTTCAGTTATGCTTCCACAAGTCATTGGTGAGACCACCAGCATTATTGCATTTTTCTGTTGATGTAACATATGCATAATCAATAATAATAATATGGTGCAACTGTTTGACAGAAGATGTTGAAAGTAGTTACAAATACTATACTGGGAGTACCATGACCCATGCATGAGATATATCAATTGTTCGAGCGGTTGGTGTCACAAAAACTGTATCACATCCCTACAAGGTTCATCCAATGATCAACATAATGTCACAATTAACTTATCTCAGCTGAAGATATAGAAGAAAAGAATATGGAAAATGTCTATGAACTACCTGGCCTTCAGCAAGACATTCAAAGTTTGCAGTGGTTTGATTGTGAAGAAACTGAACTCGATCATCCCCACTGACTTCACCAGAAGTAAACATTCAAGAATTATTTAGCGACTAATTATTGTAAGCAAGTTCTGTGACCCTATTGAATAAGACTTAATGATCAATGCATCAACCCTAGGAAACTAATCTAGGAAGTTTGAATAAATCCTATACCTACAGAGGAAAAATCTGTTGCAATATCATAATAATTGGTCTTAGAAAAATATCAGGGAAAAAATATATAGCATCTCAAATATAGATCAGAAAATTGAAGCTAAGTTGGAAGAGTTTTACCTCTTATTCGGCCATAATCTGAAAGATCCACAACCTAAACATCCACAATGAAACCAAAATAAAATAGCTCTCACTAATCAAGAAAATATGAACTCAAGATTTAGAGGGTAAAAAAAAGAAGACGAAGGTATTTCAGGACAATAACAAGCAAGTTCAGAACCAGCTGTGCTTAATGAAAGAATGTGACCAAATCTCAAAACCAGATCGAATTTCGGAGACAAGAGCTTTAGCAGGCAGTAGCATTTTATTTGCCATATAAGTTAGGAGGCATCTAAGATGTCAAAAATAATAAGTTCTAGACACAGCAAGAGATGAAAGTAGCATAGAGAAACACAGTACAGGAAATTACTTAACCATAAGGCAGTAATTTGAATGTGATGCAAAAATTTATATAAATCATGACAATACTTATGTCAGGTTTCCTTATCCTAGGACACAAGTATTGGCCTTTACCATGACGTTTTTAAGCAATTACATCTTTATTACTTGCTTATGTAAGTCAAAACAAAACAGTTCTACCTGGAAAAATAATAGGAGCAAATGAACACAAAACACATCATGTTTGATGATAACACCAACAGTTGGTACTTCGGATGTTTATTCAAATGGTCACCTTCCTCTGTACTAGTTTTCATTTTGGCCATTTACCTTTCTTTTCTTTTCTTTTTTTCCTTCGTTTCGGTCATTTACCTTTACTTTAATTTTCATATTAGCCAGAAGCTAAAGTTAGTTGATTTGTCCGCCACGTCCAAAAGTAATTGGACGTGGGACATTCGAGTGAATATGTAAGACTTTTTAACAACCAAACCAAGTTATATTCTTAGACAAAATATTAAACAAACTATATATAACGTAATTCTCCGATAAATATAAAGAAAATTAAGTAAAAAAAAAAAAACTAAATTCGTCAAACTAAAATTGTTATCAATAAATGTTCCATCCTATCGATCAATAAACATCAATTACAAATTTAGTTTATCTATGATTATCTCCCTTAATGATTCAAATTTTTGTTTAAGGAATCCTAGCTTTCCTTAGTTTCTGTTTATTTAATGTTCTCAAAATTAATCGATGAATTACCTTACATGCATTTTTTCATATTTTATCTATAAGATTCTTTTGGTTTGGTGGTTGGAGCTTTACATTTAACTTGAAGGTCTTGATTTCAAATATTTTTGGACTCAAATTTCATGACTAAAATGAAAGAGAAAAAAAATGTGAGCGACCAAAATGAAAACAAGTGCAAAGGAAGGTGACCATTTGTAGAATATTTCCAATCTATCCATCTACATACCGCAACTTCATTGTCGACTGCATCTAATGCCTCGTCATCATTATAGTTTGCAATTATTGTCCCATCTTCTAATACTTCGTCTTCAGCAAAAGTTGTCGTCTCCTGAGAATGACCAACAATCTATTAAACATTTAAAGAAGAACATAGAAGGAGCCTTTTGTCCTGAAGGTGATGCAAAAAAAAGAAAAAAAAAAAAAGCATAACTGTTTGCCATTTTGCTCAATTCAAGCACCAAGATATAGACCACACAAATGACACTCAGATCGTCTATATAGATGGAGGCTAAGCTATTTGTGTTTTAGGTGTTTTAACAGAAACAATTGACCTATAGATTGTTCCCGTCCGGTGTGTTCATCATGCAGACTTAACTGAATTCATTCCTCGATGGTGGCAACATTGACAAGCATAATTGACAGATACCAATTTCAACTTCCCAAAACTCATCCACTATAATAAAATTAATAATTAAATGTTATTCCCAACTTGGTAATAATCAATTACAACAATAAATTTAGCACTTAAGTTTGGACTAGAATCCACCCTGCATTCCAGTCTATTGGATACACATGCTATACATTACTGCTCATATACTATTATTCACTATGACTGATTAGTGTAAGGAATACTGCAAAAAAATTATTCAACAAGATCATTAGAAAGACAAAAGAATTCTTCTTAAAATCAGCCAATTAATTTTCATCGCAAAGTCCACCATAACAAATGCCCGTTCCATTCGTTACTACTTTTCACAGTTTAAGTCGATAAATTTTATTTAAAAACGCGGGAAACTCATACTGGAGAACATTATAAAAGCAACGAACTCAATGTTTGGAGGAATGATCCAGTGCGCCATATTCTACTGTATGTGTGTGTGATATGCGATTGCTGCAGGGTTCAATTAAAGATAAAAAAACCAAATAATTGATACGGCGTGAATCCATAAAATTGGTGAGGAAGATGGGACGGTTCATACAGTAGGGTCGAGGTCAATTGGAGGAGGAGAGAGGTCGAAAGGCAACGCCCGACATAGAGAGAATTGCTTATTGTTCTTCTGACAGTAGCAAAGCGCTCCAATTTGGACTTTGCGAAACGGCGGCGCGTGGAGGTAACGCCGGAGCGTACAAATAGAAGAAGTTGCAGCGGTGAGGGAATACATGTTTTATCCGTCACCGACTAATGCATTTGGAATATCTATTTGATTGTAGACTAAAGAAGGCCCAAACCCTAAATCAGATATAGCTCACTCGGCGAAATTTTAATGGGCCTCTTATT
This sequence comes from Scutellaria barbata, assembly GCA_028654395.1. Lineage (NCBI taxonomy): Eukaryota > Viridiplantae > Streptophyta > Magnoliopsida > Lamiales > Lamiaceae > Scutellaria > Scutellaria barbata. Next base: position 3,986,945 of record CM053646.1, on the reverse strand, counting down.
CGGCCCAAAATATATTGGTAACCCTTAACACAAAAACCTAAAAAAGAAGATTTATAAATGAGGATTAAGGGTAATAGGTGTATTAAGATTTCAAAAACCATTAAATTAGGGTATATTAAGAAAAATAACATTTAATACACCTTTAATAAATGAATAAAAAGGACTTTTTTTATGGGATGAATGTAGTAATTACAATTTTAAATAATGTCTCATAAGAACAGTTTCATAGTGAATTAATATCCTCAAGTATCTTGTGTTACTAACAATTAATATTATTAAACATTTTGTTATTATAACTCTTTTAACCCAATCCTACATGGTTATCACGTTTTTTTATCCCACACGTCAAGAACAAATTAAAATACATGAAATTAAAAGTTTGAAAATAAAGTAACATAAAATTTGACAACCACAAACAGCAGATATTAGAAATTGAATATATATATATATATATGTGTGTGTGTGTGTCAGCTAGGGCAAACTGGAAAGGTATTGTACTTCAATGTAAATGGCAATGTACTAGCTTCTCATGTACATGTTGTACTATATGCCTTAATTAACATCCTTAAACAAATCAGGAAATTAAAGCATATATATATAGGGAATTGCAAATAATTAATATGTATATAAATTATTGTTTTCGTATACAGTACACATAATTAATTTATTCATAAGCAACTTGTCAACCTCTCAAGTTTTCAACTTTTATTTCTTCCCATTATCCACTTTGCAATTGACTTTGTATTTAATTTTTTGTGTTGGGAAATATATCATATAAATGTGTGAATGAGTTAGTTATATATTGTGAATACATTTCAAATAATAATTATTTGATATTCCTTTCTTCTTCCCACAAATTTTCTCTATCTCGTGAGATCTTTGATCGATTTTGTTTCTTCTGTACAGCTTTTAATTGTTTTCTCCATTATCAGGTTTCGTTTTTTAATTTAATCTGAAATTCCCAATTCCCTTTTGATGCTATCTGTACGTATCTTTTCTGTGAAAAGCTTCATGAATTATCGTTAACCTTAATTTGATATGCTTAATTACTGTTTTTTTTTTCTTTTTTTTTTTCCTTCGATCTGTAGGCATGCTTACATGCATTTTATCTTCATATGTATTATCTTTTCTTCTTAATTATTTGATTTGTTAAAGTGTATCTTAGAGCTTTATAAACTAGGGTTTATAATTAAATTTTGGGTGGGTTTTAAGCAAACAGAAAATCTCATATGAGCTTTTTGGATCGTTAAACCAAGATTCCTGTGTCATCGATAAGCCTACCATGTTTAGATCTAACTTAATCAAAAGTGTAGTACAAGTATAGTACTATAATGTCTTAACAGAAAAATAATCAACATAATAAGTCTTTTTTTTTTTAAAGTAATTTCTTGTCCATGTGATCTTGGGAAATAATTAATTACATGCTTCTCAGTAAACTCATTTTCTTGATTTTTTTTTTAATAATTCCCCTTATTTTGCACAAAAACATGTCAACTTTACCAGGTTGTGATCCCAACATTACTGAATTAATGGGTTCTTTAGACAATTCATGGTCAGTACTGAATCAAGAATTATTACAACTTGGTGTTAATGAGGCCACCATGGATTCAGCTGCAAGAATACTCGACATCAGTGGCTCCAAAGCAATGAAAACTAGAAACCCTAGCTCAAAAACAAGGAAGAAAAATACCAAAACCATGGAAGAAGAAGCAGAAGAAGAAGGGCCTTCAGATACAAAAAAGCTGGATCACAATGCCAAGGAAAGAATCCGAAGAATGAAGACGAATGCATCTTATCTTGCTCTTCGCGCATTGCTTCCTGATTTCAGACGATCCAAGGTGATACCATAAACCTCGTTTTCTTATTATTATATACATATATATTAATTTAATTAATATTATCGAGCATTGGGTTCTATATCAATTCTATAATAATGAATCAGAAGAGATGGACCGCGCCAGCATTAGTCGATAGAGTGCTGAAATACATTCCGGAGCTGGAAAATGAGGTCGAAACGTTGAGGTCCGACAAGCAAGATCTGCAATCCGAAGCGAAAAACAAGAAGATTGTCAATAAAATTCCCAAGGTTTTATTCAACAAAGTAAATGAAGAAGAAGCAGTTATTCAAATATGCATGTCCAAAGAAGATTATGATCAAAATGGATTAGGGTTCACAAGTTTGCTGCAAAGTGTAGAAGATGAGGGCATGATCTTAATCAATGGAGCTTCAACACATCATATCTGTGAGAGTGTAATCTGCTGCAATTTGCACATCCAGGTAATTAAACCTCACTTCTTCATTCTTTTCTGTCGGTATAAAAATTAATTAGTTGCTTAATTTGTTTGGATGATCAGTTTCTGACTACTTTTTGAAACATCTTTTAAAATGGTCTTCCTGAGGCCCCAGCTTTAAGATAATAAGAAATTGTATGCTTTGTTGTCAGTTAAAATGTAGTAATCAATGCTACAAGAAACTCTATATTTTCACTAATCAAAATAAAATTGTTATCAAATTAAACAATTTAGTTGTGAAAAAATCTCACAAAATAGAGATATTATATATTGCAATTTTTTGCAGAAAAATATAGATATCACGGCATGATTATATAATAAAGACATCGCTACTAACTTGAGATAATTGAAAATAATTTCTCTTTCTGATGAAAATATCCGAAAATACCAATCAAATAAAAAGTTATTGTATGTATCCATCCTTACATCTCCTACTATTGGTGGGGTAACAACGAGTTTTGGTATGTTGGGAGATATTATTACGGCCGAACCACATTCCTACATTGCATTTGCGGGTAAAAGAGTAATTGAATAAAACAGTACCCGAAGGCTCACAAGCGGCTGAATATTTATTCCAGAAGGGCTTGTTCGACCTAATCGTACCACATAATCTTTTAAAAAGTATTGAGTGAGTTATTTAAGCTCCACGCCTTCTTTCCTTTGAATTCCAATTCAATCAAGTCGAGCGCACTAAGTTCCATTTTTTTATTATTTCCATTTTTACACTTAAACAATATAAATATAAAAAGGGTTTGCAGCCATATATCTCCAATATTTTCTTTTTTTTCACATAACCAATAGGAAAAATGAGATTTTTTTATCAAAAATATCGTACCATTTTAATATTGGTGGCTTCATAGTATAAATTGTAGGAAAATATGTGAAATATCGGTAAAATATGATATCATCGATGGTTCTATGGTACAAATTATAGGAAACTCGGTGAAATATCGGTAAATATATATCGGGAAAATATTCGGAAAAATAATTATGTATTGATATTTCTATCGATACCGATATTTTCACGATATTTCCATGAAATTAAGATATTGATATTTCCATCGAAACCAAAATTTTCATCTCTGCTCATATATATACATTAATCAAAATATTCAAGTTGTCTTAACATGCATGAGACCCGGTATAATACGTGACAAAGTGCTCTTTAATTAAATTACTAAATATTTTTGTTATATAATTATATTCAAAAAATTATATAAATTCTAAAAAAGTTTAAAATTTTATTTAATTATAACCAATATATACGATACAAATAAAAAATAAATGTTTCGATAATTTAAAGAATGGATACAAATTATGTTTGAAAAGATAAGTTAGACATTGTGATGATTATATATTAAAGTTTATACTTGGTTAAAATTTAATGCTTCATATTTAAGTCTGAATTCCATTAATTACGGACCAACATGTTTTCCACAGATAAGCGATGCTACATTTGGAGCCGACTTTGAGCAACTAAGTGAGAAGATGATTTCTTGGCTAAGATAAACATCTTACCATCTACTCGGAATTTAATATTATTGCTGGAGACATACAAGTTTTTTATGCAAATAGTGAGTTGTTGCAAAGGGATGTGGAGATTAGAAATTAAATAAGAATTAATTAAATGAATAAAATCAATAAGAAGGTTTTCTCTTATTCAACTTATATTGGGAAAGAAATGAGAGATGACTACTTTCTCATCCAATTTTATGTTGGTGTAGTTTGTTTATTAATTCATTGATTTCTTAGTGATATTGAGAGTCAAACATATACAACTGCAATGCATAGACATAATAATCGTTCAAAATAAAAGTGATTGAAATGATTTTCATCATCTATCTAGTGATCAAAATAACAAAACCCAGATTGCTAAGCAATGCATCCCATTTTCACGTAGTCGCGTTATTCTTGTGACAATCGCGACTATGTGAAAATGGGATGCATTGCTTAGCATCAAAACACACCCAAGAAAAGGTAGGTTTCATTGGTATTATCAATTTGTTAGAAATGCTTCAGAGAAATGAAATAGAAAGAATACAGAAATGGGAGAAAGACTTCGGAGAATCAAAACGACTATGCACACCTGATTATATTGTACATGTAATAAATATAAGATATAACCACTCACTACTTAATTTCAACCTATTCCGGCTCACAAAAAATAATTAATCAAAGAACAGCAATAAAAAACCTTTGCAAACAACACTTGAAGAATGGAAGAGACGTATAATAATAATACACACCAAAATTGAGGGAATGCTCCAATTCCCAACTGAAAACCAAAAAACAGCAGCACTAAGGCACCAATAGTATCTGCAAAATAACAAGGTTATTCGTTTTCATAAATATAAAAAAGAAAAGAAAAAAGAAACAATCTAAAAAATCAATCATTAAGTGTCATACCTTGTCCTCAAATGTAATTCTCGCAATCATCCCGTTTATATGGAGTTAACCACATTGGAAGCTCACTAGTGCAGAAGGAGCATAAAACCAAGGGAGAACTCCACAGCTATGTGTGTGTCAGCTTTTAGGTGCGATTGCTGCTAGAGCGTTAGCGTGAGCAGGTGAAAGATTGCCCAAAAGAGGCTGTATTTGATGGCCATAAATTGATATCAGATGGGAGAATGCCCTGCCTATATGAACCTTAACTTCAGGAGTTTCATCGGGTGAAGCAGCCACTTGAGCAAATATGTTAACCAGTTGTGGAACAAAAGGGAGTATCTGCAACCAAGAAAGCAACAGTATCACTCAGTTGGGACTCTTGGGAGGGCAGGGGAAAAATACATCAATACTATAACCATAATATAAAAGTTACAAGAAAGGAATTTATAGCCTCAAGTGAAAGACAATTGAAGAGACTTTTGGACCAAAATTATGCAAATACCTGAGAATTAGATGATAAAACTAGATCACAGATACACCCATAGACAGATGTAGATTCTTCATAATCCTCTTTCAAAGGAAGCACTTGCAAGAAAAAAGGTAGGACCTGATTGACGAAAAGCATAAAAATATGAATATGGCAAAATATAGATAGAGGACCGTAGGGAAGCAAACTAGAAGATCAACCTGATTCAAGGGGACAGACTCTGGTTGAGCCATTATCATCCTTGCCACTGCACCTGCAGCATTGTCCCTCACTGCATTGTCTGGCTCAGATTCCCCAAATAATGGATAAAGGCGGTTTAAAACTTCGGCATAGAATCTGTTATAAATACAAGGAGCAGAGCAATAAAAGAGAATAAGAGAAAAGGTAAACTCAAAACATCATATATCTATTTTAAATAGGAACAAATGCAATAAAAGAGATTAAAAAGAGAAGAATCATTATATTGGTTGCCATGAACATCAGAAGGAGAACTATCAGTTTTCTACAAAAGGAGACCACATATACGGGGAACGGGAATGAGATAAATGAAACAAATTCTAGACTCTGATTCTGTGATCCAGAAGACATTGAGGATCTGATTCGGGGCCATTAATTTGCATTTACAGATTAAATTCTCATGTAAGACTGATATCATTTAATCGAAATAGTCAATACTTTAGATGCATGCATATCCCAAAAAGTAACCAAACTGAATGAGTGTTCGAGGTTGTAGAAGAATACTTCAAAACGGAGTTGCCACCATTTTTGCACAGCTCACCCACACAAAATGCTGCATTTCTCCTATTGGTTGCCTCAGGTGATCCCAATTCTTTGAGTGCAAGATGCATCACAGCCTGAAACATGGTAATTGACCAATATCTATTTATATAAAACTTTAAAAAATATATAAAAAAAAAACATTACTAAGTTTCTAAGAGATTACATCAACGTAGTTAGCAATTGGGCCACCCATATGCTGGGCAACTTCTGCAAGAGTTGCAACAACCATTGTCCTATCCTGTGGTGGGCGTGATTGTTTCTGTAATAACACATTATAGAAACCATTTAAACTATAGAAAAATGCCAGCATGATCGGCTTAATGTAGCAATGGATTAACAGCTGTACACTAACCGCAAATTTCATCAACGGGTCAAACAGCTGTGAAAAAATTGGAGCAAATTGAGCACCCAAAGCCTTTGCAAATGCTGGAAGGAGATCGGAAACTGCATCCATAAGCACTTCATCATGTTCGGTATCATCCTCATCGATCTCTCCGTCCGACTCAATCTGCTGACAAGTAGATTCCTCACGTAGCAGTACCAAAGTCGCTTCAACAAGGCGAGACATGTCTAAAGTTGGAATGTGGGGGAGGGAGGGTTATAAATTCCTTCAGTCTAGAGTAGACATGCCACAAGATTAAGGAAAAAGCCAGTTCAAGTTTCACAACTTACAAGGTTCAACAGCCATATATCCAAAATCCTTAATGATGTCAGCAATGCTCAAGCAGGCCTGAGCAACAACTTCCTTGTCATCATCTTCAGTCATTGTCTTTATATATATATTCAGCACAGTATCTGTGAACAAATATTTCATCAATAATTTTTCTCCTAAGAAGGATTCCCATACAGGTCCTGAATTAATAAAGTGTTGAACAAATTATTCTTACCAAGAACCTCTTTGATCTTCGCAATTCCATCCTGCAAAAATAATTACATTCATGATTACATGAGTAAAATCTCAAGGCAGACACTACCATAATTGATATTTCCCATGATGACATCACAGAACCTCTTAACGTTGAAGCTAATTGAGGCAAATGTAACTCCAAAAGATGGTCAGCAAACTGTTTAAAGATTTGCTCAAGGGTTAACATGTACCAGCTTTTTATTAGTAAAATTAGAATACCAAAAGCTTATACATGATTGAAGTCAGTTTTAACATATTAAGAACTGTAAATAATCAAAAGGGTGCATCAGACTTGTCATCCCACACTCACATTGTGATTCTGGAAAATTGCTTGTATGGCTGTCAAAGCATCTGTAACATGAATTTTCAGGAAGTAAGAACAAATGTCCCGTAACAGCATAAAATCATTCAAAGCTAAATAACATCAGATAAGCATCAAACAAATAAAGTATTAGAAAGCAAGAGCATGTATTAAGTTCAGAATACCAAAGGAAAAATTTACTGAAGAAACATTAAGCATCATTAATAAAACCACAACTAAATACAAAACATCTCCTTTCTAAATTGAATAAAAAATTTAGATGACTTACTGTCTCAAATGCAGAAGATGAGATCAACACAAAAAATTAATCACTAAGTTAAGTCCATGACTTTCTTTTTGACCTCTATAGCCACCATATTTTTTCAGGGGTTTGCCCCTGTTCAAAGTGAGTGTAGTTCTAAAGTATGAGGAGAGGAAAGTTCCTGCTGAGAATAGAACTAATGGAGTTTTTATGATAATCGGTGACTAAGGCGAGGTTCCACACAGTTCATATAAAAGCTTTCCCTTTGCATGTAAAGGGTTTGGTCTTATAGTACATATATATAAGATTGTGGTTGGATTGGAAAGTGTGCTTCCCTCTGTGTAGTATAAAGGATATTTTCTACCCAGATTGCTTGGAAACATAATCTAGATATGTGAAATGGTGAACCAATGGGTTGGTGAGTTGAGGAATGTTGATGGTCTGCATGATATGTCGGCTGCTTCAATGCCTCCAAAATTTGATTGTTTGAAGGTCTGGGGGTGTTTAAAGATAATTAATCTACAAAGAGTAGAAAGTCGTTCCCATATGGGGTTCATGACCCATGCCTTTTCTTTTAAAGAAAATAACCCAAAATGCCAAAACCTTCTGGTAAGCCTCTCCAACATTTTATATGCAGAGTCCAGATTTCCTAGTGGACCTAACGGCCTTCATCACATGGCTTAAAATTTTATAATTTAACGCATTCCTATAACATCAAGCCAAATGCACCTTAGAATCATACCGCAGCCCAAAATTTGGGACCCACTGAGCCCACCCCTCCATACCGCTTACAAGCAAAAGTAGAACTCTGCATACCCATCCACTCTAGAAAATATTGCAGTAATATTTGGTATTGGAAAATTTAACAACAGCCAGCAGAAAACATTGCGGTAACATTCAGTGAGACTTGCATGAATATCTTCATAAGAAACCTATGAAGGATCATTCTCTGGACGGAAAGCAAGTGCATAATGGGCATTATTACTCACACTTTAGTGAAATTATTGCCTGAAGACGAACATCTTCGTGAAAGTACGTTGAGTGTCTAACCAAAATCTTCAGGGTCTCCTCTATGTAGCTTAATTTAGAATTAAGGCATCCGATTATAATGATTCTTTACATCTTGCAACCTAAACAAAATTAACTACACAGAAGAAATGAAAAAGGATACGGTGCATAGGAACTCTTCGTGTGCAGGGCAAATAAGCCAAGAGCTTGAGTAGCTGCTGCTTTTTCGTCTAAAACACCTGTTCTTACACTAATATTACGAACTCTAGGTTCATCATGGGCTTCATCATCAGATGAGACGCCACCAAATCCATTGACATTGTCATCCTCATCAGAATCATCAATGTCCACAGCAGAGCCATCATCAAGGTTGCAGGAGGAGAAGGCCAGGGGAACTACATGCGGAAGGTACTGTTTCAACAAGCAATGCAAACTTTTAGGTGTTAGTTTTCCGGTCACATGAACCTATGAATTATGGAATAGATACTACCTGGGCAAACCCATCGTCTAAAAGTTCTGCTACATTGCTGAAGAATCCATGAGTGTACTCCCGAAGCTCACTGAACTCCAACCCAAAACCCTGAAATAGAAAATCTCATTTAATCTAAATCCCAAGATGACTATTTCATGGTATTTAAAGTGACAAAGTTAATACAGATATTGCAGCTTCAATGAAGGCAGGCAAAATTGGTTCCATTCTATCCCTCCCGACAGACATTGCAACTATTCCAGCCAATTCGGTAGCCCTTGCTCTTGATCGTAGGTCCTCATCATTTATAAGCACCATAAAGACTTTCATCAATTCAAGAACCCTTTCAGCATATGGAATAAAAGCTTGTTCTGCAGCAGATGCTACTGAACCAATAGCAGACTACAACAAGAGCAAGCAAAACGATGAGAATAATACAACAAATTGGAAAATTAGACTGCAATGGACAAGCACTATACCATGCATGTCTCCTGCAAATTACGGGGACTACTTTGAAGGGCGCCAAGTAATTTCGCCATCAAAGGATCCTGAAAAGGGAGAATTTCTTCGCCCATGTTCTCACAAAATGCTGCCAGAGCATAATATGACTTCTCCTAAAAAAGACAAACAATCTATTGTGAGCCAAGCAAAGAGATAATGTAATGTAGACCTAAAAAAAATTTCAGCGTTCATACCTTGACTTCATCAGATGAATCCTCTAGGGCATTCAAGATACATGGAAGAACAATTTCATGGTGAGATACTATTTCAGGCTGCAGATGTTCAGCAAACTGGCCAAGTGCAAAGGATGCAGCCCCTCGTACCATTTGCTCGGGATCTCTCAGAGCTCCCAAGACAATATGAAGAACAGGTTCCAGTTTTCCTTTCATCAACTCCAAACAGCCCTCAGATATAACACCTAGAGCTGTAACTGAAGCTTCCCTGAACTTTGGATTTGCATTCTGACTGCCTAAAGAAGCAAACTCAAGAACAGGCGGAAATACTTGCTTTGACAGATTTATAGCCATTGTGTCAATAACTTCTGCAGCAGCTCGATCGGGTGCCATATCATCATCTTCATCCCGGTTGGTTGATTCTGCAAGTAAAGGGCACATGATTTGCAGGATTGGTCCAACCAACTTGTACTTTTTGAGGGAACTTGATTTATATCTTGCAAGCCATGAAATTATTTGAATAGCCTAACATATACAGTGCCAAAAAAAAAAACATGTATCAGGATGCATACTTCAATTGGAAAAATAATCATTCACCAAAAAGATAGAATATTGGAGCTGGTAAAATTGTCATAGTTGATCCAGTTAACCTGGTGACGTGTATTAGGCTCCAAATTAGGACTTGCACAAACTTCAAGAGAAAATTGAACAATAGCTTTAACAGATTCCCCAAGGAGTGGAGCAGGAGACTCGATTAACTCATCAAATATCTCAAAAGCTAGCACAGCAACATCCTCTTCACCAGAAGCTAGACATTGCCTTGACACATTCAAAATGCTGGGAATAAACTCTCGGAACTTGATCTGCAAGATACATACATTTACCAGGGGAATTCATCTAAAAAGTGAAGTGGGGAAACTTGAGGCAGCCAAGCCAGTTAACAGTCTATCATCTCAGTTCTAGTAATGGTCCATATTCAGTACTTCTACGATTAGCAATGGTCATCCATTTCAATGATGGATAGGGGTAACATAAATACAATTTTGGACCACATTGAAAGATAGCAATAGTGAGGAAGTATTATGGTTTACATGGCCACAATAATCATGCACAGTGGTCAGCTTGCAGCAAATTTTAGGTCCAGCCTAATACAGAGGAACAGGTAAATAAGAGCATCAAATTCTAATGAAATATGAACTAGTCTTATAGGACACTTTATAGAAACCGATTGATCTGACTAAGCACGCAGTATCCTCCATTCCTACTTTCTTCGGGATATTAGAATGCTTGGCTCAGGAAATTGCAGTATTGGATTCAAGGCAGAGAAAATAGGTCTGAAATATAAGGAATGCCCAATTTATGAATGTATGTATTCTATCATATTGACAAGACCAAAATGAATATGCTAATAAAAAAAAACAGGTCATTATATACCAGGGTCTGTATTTATTACTATTGGTGTAACATGTGATGATCTATTAGTAGCATGATCAAAAACACAGACATCCAATAGTGCAGAGAAAATTATAACTCACTACTTCTGTCTCGTCATGAGTAAACTCCAAAAAAGAACCAACAGCCCTGATGCAGCAGAATAGAAATATATGTAAGCACCTCCTACAGGTATATCGTAAAGAACTAACATGGTCTAACAAATATTCCAGCAAAATTATTACTTGAGAGCGGCAACTCTAACACGATTACTGATCTCATCTTGTAGACATTTCAGCAGCAAAGCCTGCAAATCTGCAAAATATGGTCGAAACGAATTTCCAATTGTCTCGGTCAAGGAGCTGAAAAGTATCAATGCCACCTAGTAGGAGAAACTGATTATTTATGGTAGTATGTGTATATGAAGGTAAAGATAAAAGAACAGTAAAGAAAAGTCAAATAAAGTAGACATCAAGTTTGGCTTGCACTGTTACATATGTTGATCTATTAAGAAACATGAATAAAGGATGAGTTGCATCAACACGCCTGGAATACTTTCTAGATAAATGCAGGCTAGACAGTGGAGATTTAGACCAAACCGTTGAAGTTTATAGAGTTTGATCAACTTCTAACGGTTTTGGTAAGATGGTTAATGAGTTCCATTTTGTTAGGGTGTCATAACTTAGGGGAAAATCAAGAACAAATTCAACTGGGGAAATATGAAAGAAAAAAACAATCTGTGAAGCTGGAATTCCTGCTAACTGAAAGAGATGAAATAAAATGCTTATAAAATGCTGAGAACATAAACCTGCCACCTGAAAATGATAAAGCAATTTCAAGGCTTTCATTCTAGAACCAGTTATATAATTCCCTTCTTTTGTATGTAAATAAATTTAAGATATCATCAATTAGTTTTCAAATCTTGGTGGCTTCTTATACAAGGCCCTTCAGTCTTTTGGAATTTCTTTAAAGACAAAATGTACTGTTGACCAAAGTTGACTAAGAAAACACACACACACACACAATGGAATGGGTTTGGTAGGATAAATGAGTAACTAAACCCAAAAAACTACAACTGAACAAGACTACTGTGGTGCAATTAAAAAGGGGGCTTTGGAAGGAATTCTACATAATAGCCACGGTGATAACAAACCTCTCTATGCTCTTCCTGTGCACTTTGACTACATTGGAATAGAAATGGCAGCAAATCTGGCCATTCTCCAGCTGGGACAGCATATTTTGCAATGATGCTTACCACATTTGCACTAGCTCGCCTGACTGGTGGACTGCCAAAATAGATAGGTCATGAGACGTTCTTATCATCAGTCCCCCACCAACAAAATAATAATACTGCATAAGAGATAACTAGAAATACAAATGCTACAAAAAAAGTATCAGAAATCAAAACTTTTGACGAGGTCAGAATGCAAAAACTTATTCCAAGGACTAAAAAGCTTGATATACAGGGTCATGCACGATATAGCACTTCAACAATTTAACTCGGAAACTATGACTGGCACACCACTGAATATCCAAAGAAAAAAACAATTATAGAAACGTATCAACACCGCAAAAAAACACAAGTAATATGACTTCAATAAAACTTATGCAATTGAGTCTACAGAGCACGGTTACAGCGTTCATTAGTATGGAAAAACCAAGGATGTGAATGAACTTCATAGAAAACCAGCAGAACTTCAGAAGGAATCGATTTAAGTTAGTTCGAATGTATGAAACTTATAAATTAAATAACTAAAACGGAAAGAATTATGTCCACCAACTCTCACGTGTTGAACTAATTAAAAAATCAGCAGGAAATATCTTACAGGAAAGCAAAAAAACAAACGAATGAAATTGAAAGTGAATTAGAAAAATATCTGCAGAGGCGAAACCTGTGTTCGACTGTGATACTCTCAATGAGTGATTGCCTGACTAGCTGTCGGAGCTGTGGCGATAATTTACCCCAGTGGCCGGTGATCTTCTTACGGAGGAGAACGGCGGCAAGTTGACGGACATTGGGGGTCTTGGCGGTGCGGAGGTGGTGGACAAGAGCGGGCACCACCTGGGGATCCTTGGCCAAGCGCTTAATCTGATCCTCGGCCTGGCGGCGGGCGTCGTTGTCCGGCATGAGGAATTGAATCAGAAGAAGCTCCAGTGACTGCGCCATTTGCACGGTGAGTGCTTGTTGGGTGTGAGAGGGAGGAGGCTAGGGTTCTTTTTGTTTTTCCTTTATATACAAGGAAGGAGCAGGCGGCGGCGGGTGTTTTGGTTTTGCTGGGAAGTGGGGGCATGCCTTGTAGTTGTAGGGACCGCGGTTTCTGGTTAGTTTGTTTGGGTACCACGCGCGGTTCGCGTGAATGGTATTACCCATTTTAATTATGGTAATTCACATTTATTATAGTAATTTACATTTACTGTTATAATTATGGTAATTTACACATTATTTTATTTATGGTAATTTACCGTTGTTATTATGATTTATGGTAAGTTACCGTTGTTATTATAGTTATGGTAATTTACATTTACTGTTGTAATTATGGTAATTTACATTTATTATTACAATTATGGTAATTTGCATTTACATATTACTACAATAAGATCCATTTAATAATCAATTTTCACCATATGGTTAATTAAAATTTTAAATATGACAAAATTGTATGATATTGTTAAAAATGAGCTAGTCGAAATCAAAATTTTCATATAAGTTGATTAAAAACATCGTGTGAAATTTATTTGTTTTTTTCATAATTAAGATGTTTTATTTTAATATTCACAAAATCGAGGTATTTGGTAATTTAAAAAAAATCGAGGACAAAATTTGGTGATGATTCCTATCTATATTTTCAAGATTGAAATAATTATGAGGTAATTTTTGATTCACCAACTCACACAAATTCAACATGTGTATCAAGGAGTTTGGTTGATATTTATCACCCTTGCAGATTAAATGTGTCGAACTTACTTAATATGATAATTAAATTAGTCAATTTTAAATTATTTCACAAAATCACTTTAATCCGTTTTCAAGTTTTTTTTTTTTTTTTGACAAAACAAGTTATTTTTATTCTAATTAATATAAGATATTGCAAGTTTAATATCAAACCAATCCTAACAATTATAATTTTACTTCTTATAGTCATCATAACCACCGCCATGGATGTGTCTACTTTTAATGTGTCGGATATCTAATATATTTATTAATTTCATTTTTCGTAATATCAAAGACGAAATTATCAATTTAAACATTTTTGTTATCAATTATCAATTAAAAAGTTGATCATGGTGGACATTTTAACATTTTTGTTATTATCAATTTATATTTTTAGAAGTTTTCCATTTTTATTATGAAATTCTGAAATTAGTTTATGACTTTATTAAATACATGAAAAACAAAATGACTAATGTTGGAATTTAAAACTCCCTCCAATCGATTCAAAGCCAAAAATCTCACTTTCTTTCGATAAGCATGGAGAGTGAATGGGAGCATTTCATATCGGTCCTTGTATATAATTGTTATTTCTAATAAAATCTTCTTGATCTTTTTCTTTTCTGCCTCAACTGCCCCATTCATTTGTTGTACCCTGTAAGGTGTAGAATTAGGATATCGGTAAGTAAAAACTCATACAATATTCAAATTCAGCATTTTCACAATCTTGAGTTAGAAAATAAAAGTCATACAATAAAAAATGTCGTGCATTAATAAAATTTAGAACTTAAAGTTGCAAGTTGTTTCTCCAACTCAAAACATGTTGACTTATTTTGTTTGTTTATTTATTTTTAAAATTTTAAAATAAAGAGCATTCATTGTAAGCACGGACAATCAAATGTGCTTTGATGAACAATAGATCAACATAAACCAAAATGCAAAACAACACAAAATATCAATATGTCGGTAAGGAAAATGCAGTAACCCATCTCTAAAGCAATCCCAATGAAAGTCATGATAACAGCCCGTTAAGATTTAAAATCCAAACCCTCAAACTCAACCCATGTGAGTAAAACAAATTTGTAGCATCATTAGAAGTCTGGATTTAGAGTTTTCCACAACCATATTAATCTAGATCTTTTATATGATAAGTGAAATGGTGGAAACTGAATAAAGAACTTATGTGATTGTAGATCTAATAGATTGCTTCATAAACTCATATAAATCAAATGCATGCGATGTTTGTTATCTATCTTTAAAAACTTCCAACCATATTATCATTTGAATAATATTGTCTAAATTACTATAGGAAGAGTGTTGTATGGAAATAGAGATTTTGTTTGAGACGCAACTTATGTAGGATCAACAGTAAATTATAAGTATGAAGTGAAGGATTAACTTATTTTAATATATGTTTTCTTTTATATTTTGTGTATAATCGATATTAATAGAAAATTTATAATATGTATTTAAAATAATTAAATATAAAATAAAATTACTATATAAATGTGATATATATTAAAATAAATAAGACATAAAATCAAATAGTAAATGTGACCGACATATCCCTTATTATGCAAGTGCTACTTTAAGTCATCCTTATTTCCCAAGGTGGAGTAAGCGCGAGGCGATCTCTTCTCTTCTAGTTCTTATTTCTCCCCAACTATTTATTTAAATTAAATTATTAAAATAAAGAGAAGCGTAAAGAAGAAATAAAAGTCGTATGTTATAATTTA
This sequence comes from Scutellaria barbata, assembly GCA_028654395.1. Lineage (NCBI taxonomy): Eukaryota > Viridiplantae > Streptophyta > Magnoliopsida > Lamiales > Lamiaceae > Scutellaria > Scutellaria barbata. The sequence continues at coordinate 3,971,284 of CM053646.1, read as the reverse complement.
TATTTCAGAAAAATCAATTAAAAGCAACCGGCATCGTCAACGGCCCTTTGATCTTCTCTGGTCAATCCGCCGCCGCCGCTCGGAGGAGATGAGGAAACGGACGGCGATAGCATGGGGCGTCGCAGTCCTATGTTTCGTAGTACTTATGTTAGTTACTCCGGCAATTCCTCAGTCCCAAGAATACCACGATTTCGCCGACCACCGTGAATTCTTAGGTCATTATTTCCTTCATTCTCTACTTTCCTTTCCCTACGCGTATTTTAGTTATGTTTAAATCCTTGCCGATTTTAGTTCTTTTTTCACGGATGCTCTATCTGAATTTAGATTGCCAGTACTAGAATGATACTTTTGTTTTTCTTTTTATTGAGTTTTTTTTTATATCTCTACTGTCATTTTTATGTTTAAAGGTTTTATTCAGAATTTGTTTCGAGCATATCAGAGTCAGATAGTTACTGCACTGTTGTGGTGACTCGTGCTTCTCTGATTACGATTTTGTAGCTGTTTTGTTTTTGTTGTTTTTATTTCAGTTTCCAAAAGTTGATGGTGTTCAAAGGGTTTCCAGTTTTGATATAATTATCTATTCGTGACATTGGAGTTTTTCATAAATCCTAACCTAGGTTAGGAATTTGCACATGGATCAGTACACTGTACTAGTGCTGCGTAAATTTCGGTTATTGCTTTCATTGATTATTATTACTTTTTCATGAAAGTTGTAATCACCATAACATCTTTACTGATTCTTTTTTATTTTTTTCAGGAATACCAAATGCTTTGAATGTGATTTCTAACTTCCCCTTCTTGGTAGTTGGTCTTGTTGGCCTTGTACTTTGCTATTACGGGAACTACTTTAAGCTAAGGTGCAGACATGTTTAATTTCTTAGATGGTGAAGTTCTTACTGATGGTTTTACAGCAATATCTAACTGTTACTAATTTCTCTATTTGTTTATGCTTGCAAAGCTTGCCAGGTGAGGTTTGCGGTTGGACATTCTTTTACATTGGTGTGGCAGCTGTTGCTGTTGGTTCCTCTTACTATCACCTGCAACCCAATGACGCTCGCCTTGTGTGGGATCGCTTGCCGGTGTGTTTTTTGCAATATGAACTACATGACTTGTCATATTTGATCTGATTTTAATTGTTTTAAATGTATATACGAGCTAAAATTGACCATTGAATTGTGATGACATAGATGACTGTGGCATTTACATCTATCATTGCGATCTTCATTATTGAGAGGGTAGATGCACGCAAGGGAACTTTTTCCCTCGTCCCACTGCTCCTGGCGGGTATAGTCAGCATTTTATATTGGAGGTAAGCATACCTACTTAGTATGAAAATATTTTCTTTTGGTAATGGTGCATCATGCATGATTGGTTTTTTTTCAACTGATAAGCAATGCGCATGACACCATTTTACAAAATCCACCAATCGACTACAAAGTTTACAGAACACGTAGAAGCTGATGGTTAAGCCAAATTGTACACATACAATTTGAGAATCAAACCTGTGTTAACCTTCATATAATTTGACAAAGTTCTGCAGACTGGGAGGTTACTAAGTTGTTGTTACACTGCAATAACAGACCTTGTGCAGAATGTTTATGGTTACCTTGCTTCGTCAACATAAATGCTACTCTACTATCTCTCATTTGCAGGTATTTTGATGACCTTCGTCCGTATGCTGTAGTCCAGTTTGTTCCATGTATCGCAATCCCATTAATGGCTATACTATTGCCTCCTATGTACACACATTCTACATATTGGCTATGGGCGGCAGGTTTGTGTTGTTTATTGAATCAGTCCCTCCTATGAGTTCAGTACATGCTGAGTAGAGCTTCATTATATTTGCAGGGTTCTATCTCTTGGCTAAGATTGAAGAAGCAGCTGACAAACCTATTTATAACTTGACTTTCCATATTGTGAGTGGGCACACAATTAAGCATTTATGTGCTGCTATGGTCCCTGTATTCTTAACTCTTATGCTTGCTAAAAGGGAGATTGCTGAAGAAAGGTACCATTTTCTACTATTGATGCTCTTATTTTCTGCAACTATTATAAGTGATGTTGAAAATGATAAATGACGGCTTCTAGGAGTATATGACGCAACATGATGGCAATTCTATAAATGGCAAAATGAAGAATTTTTTGATACCTCAAGCATACATTTTGTAGGACTATTGAACCTATGGAGTTTGTTCTGTCCTACAAAAACAAAAGATCAATCTATCAAACATATACAAATGCATTTGCCACAATCATAAGGCACATTTAGGTATTAGACTTGAAACCCAATCATGCATTTTGTCTGACTGCGACCATACTGATCTTTTTCTGGCTGCCAAGCCTTATCTACATATAAGTTTTTGTTGAGTTCAATATGCTCAGTGTAGACCTGTGACAGAAATGATATATAAAGAGCATGATACTTGTAGCTATTACGAGTCAGAAGTATGAAATACTAATTAAGTAATGGCACAGTGAAAAACCATGCTATGCAACAAAGGCAACTCTATAACCAATATTATTATTCATTTGTCTTGAAATACATCAAGACTACTTGATTGCATTAGAATGATAAATTACATTGTGTATAAGGGTTGCTGCGTAATTTCTGATGCATTTCAAAGAGTCATACTCAGTGACATCCTTGTTTATTTATGGTTTGCATATTGATGAATTCGTTTTAACCTTTTTGCCTTCAGGATCAGTTTGCTGCAGACGTGGAGAATATCACGGACCAAAGTTAAAGAAAATGGCAGAGACGTAGAGAATCTCTCGTATACTACATATTCTGTTGTTCCTGTGGAGTAATCAAGGTGAAGGCTAACTTGCTTCTTTTCTGTGAGGAAAAGATGGACGCTGATAGCAGCATATAGGACGACAAAAAAATTTGTACAGAACTTGTCATACCCTCATAACATAGCAGTTGTACAACACTGGTGGATTAGCTATGACTTGGATTACGAAAATGTCTCAGTACTTAACTACTACTGGATTATTTCATGCAATAATGGCTCAATAATTTATTTCGTATTTTGTCCATTCCCAAGATAAGCGAAATTCTGCTAGCATGGTTAATTTCCTTTTATTGGTATATAAATATAGAATATTATTTTGTTAAGGAAAATATTTTAATATAAAATATTCTTATCAGGCTCAAATCCTGTATTGTATTTACTTAATCATATGGATACAATTTTTTAAGTTTTTTTGATTAGATAACAAATGGAAATTAAATTTTTTAATAAATACAGTATTTAAATTTTTAGTAATAAATTTGCTAAATTATAGATCACGTGCAACACGTGTTATTTAACAGTAATTTAAAATGAGTGACAAATTTCAAATGAGAATGAACTAATCTAGACAATCAATGAGTTTGTAATCATATGTTTGAAAGCCGTCTTCAATCGCTTGTTAGAGCATCCACATTGATTAGTTATTAGCACACAATTTTAGTGTGGGACATTAGTTAGTTATTAGCACATAATTTTAGTGTGGGGCCCACATGCCACCACACTAATTAAAAACATCTATTTTTTTAAAACACACATCTACATCAATTTAACACAAATTTCAATCAATTTAACACAAATACAATCATTACATATGGGTCCCATAATTCATTAATTTTTATTCTTTATTTTTATTTATATCAATTTAAAGTAATTATTTATTACTTGTATGTTGGATTAATTAATTATGATATTAATAATTTTCAATTCACATTAAAATATAATTAATAATATTTAAATATTATTTTAAAAAATTAATTATCTAAAAAAAGACATAGATATAGCTAGCAATTAATTGAAAATAAGCAATTGACATTACAATACATTGAACATACAATTAATATAAATGAACAATTAAATTTTACAAGTTTCCAAATCGTGGAGTAATAAATTTGACCAATTGAATTACCTTTTGTAGTTTGAACCACAATTTCAATTTCTACCAAATTCAAAGAAAGGGTGGTTACTATATATCTACCATTCTTATTCTATTATTTATATCAATTCAAATTAATTCTTTATTTGTTGTATTAATTTTAGTGTAAATTGTATAGAGAATTTTTTAATTATTACATTAAAAAATTTCAACTCACATTAAAATGTATAAATAATACAAAAATGATAAATTGTTTGTATAGGAAAGAAAAGAAAATAATTTATTTGTATAGAAAAAGTAAAGAAAATAAATATATTGAGATGAGATGAGAAAAAAAAAAAGCAAAAGATATTAATTGATGATGTGTCATTATATTAATCATTGGTCAATTATTAAAGTAGGGGACAAAAATGCATTCTTTAAACTTAACACACACACTAACTACACAAAAACACACATACATTAATTAATACACCTTTTGTTTTAATTAATAACACACTAAAATGAATTGATGCACATGCCCTTATGACATGATACACTCATTATATCACTGTATTATTATAATTAGTTAAAATCCAACATACTTGGGGTGGTGGCGCAGTTGGCTAGCGCGTAGGTCTCATAGCTTCTGAGTGATCCTGAGGTCGAGAGTTCGAGCCTCTCTCACCCCATTGATTGATATTTTTTATTTAAATTTTAAATAAATAAAAAATCTTATGTATATGATTTATTTATTTTCTCACTTTATATAACCTATTTTTTTAACCTTCAATTGCATCCCAAAATTCAGGTTTTTTTTTTCACATTAAAAACCTTCTTCTATTTTTAATCACATGACAATGATATTTGTGATTTCACGATTAATGAATTTCTATTACTGTACTTTATTATTATACAAGGTCCTAGTATTAAATTACTTCTATATAATTTGATTGTATAAAATCAACCAGGATGTATTCTTCCAAAATATTTTATAGCATTCCCATTGATAACTATTACCCAATAACACTAATAACCACTATCTATCTATATTTCTCTTTCCCTATACACACACACCCCTACACAATGAGTGTGCAACAAAATAATTTCCTAAAGAAAAAGAAAAAGCATGAAATCTGCAACAATTTCGATGCTATTTTGCATGATCCTTATCTCAAATCTACCAAGTATGTATCCATCCTTAAATTATTTATGCTTTAATTTTACATTAAGAAGATATATCTTTGTCGTAATTAATTAATTTACAAATTTCAGAGAAATAATAGTGAGAGTTGTTTTAAAAGGTATGGAATGTCAAGAAGGAAGTGAATGCACGAAGAAGCTTCGAATGGGAAACTGTGCGAAAGGTAAATGCGGGTTCTTGTTTGAGAAAATTTGGGACCAATATTTATTATTTTGCTCTATCAGTGATAAGAATACTTGTCTCTGCAAACTCCCTTGTAATCAATAATTTTTCCTATATTTATTTTAATATAATACGATGATATGAAATTACTTACAAGTTTAATAATTTTGTTGCATCTTGGATGATGTTCAAATGATGAATTTCCAAACTACTTTTTTTTTTTATAATGGTGAAATTCAAATATGTATGTATATCTTTTATTTAATATGTAGATGAGAGATTTTTTTTAAATGAGTTTGAGGAAGTGGAAGGAAGGGGAACTATAAAATTTGTGTGACTCAGGTTTGAACCCTAGTCATCACAATCTGCATTTTATATGTGGATGAGAGATGAAAGTGTAGAATTGTTTTTATGAATCATTATTTTTCACTCATATCACTCCATTTATTTGCTCGTTTATCCCACTCAATTGCATATAATATAACTTAATTTAAGTTTCCTTTGGGTTAAATAAACTTATAGTATGAGCCATTTAACTGGCTAAATTATTTTCTGATGAGCCATTGAGTGGTTCATGTCTTGCAAGGAAAGGCATATCATTACACTTCATATTTATTCATCGTTATTACATAAACAAAATTTCTAAATCAAGAATGAATGTAGTTTTGATCTTAAATTGAACACATATTACGTGTCTTTTATATTAAAGATTTAACTTGTATATTGCTCCCTGCTCCTTTTTGTAATAATAAGATATTATTACTATATGGTTATTTTACTTGAAAAAAAGATCTTACAAAATAAAAAAAACTTGTTTCTTTTTTAAATTTTGAGAATATGCAATTATCTTTGACTTCCTAAAAAATATATAGTCCTAAACTATTGATAGCATCATTGAGCTCAAGATAGATTGTCCTAAACATGGTTTGTCCCTTGCCCAGAAAAATAGCTATTCTTAAATATAGGCAATATCTAAATGTAGCTTAGATTGAGAAATAATAAATGGGTAAAAAAAAAACGACGTTTTACAAAATTTGGAATAATAATAACAATAGTAATAACAAAGATACACACTACCAAACATCTCTAGTATACACCGGTTCATTGATCGAGGCTTGAGCTTTGATCAAAATTTCGAATAGATAATTTCAACAGTTTTAGAAAATTCCAAGGACAGTATCTATGAATCGAATTGCTTACCTTCGAATGATTGTCCGAAATCCCAATTCTTAGGTGCAACATTGTAAGAAATTAGGGTTACTCCATCGCTGCTAGTGATTTCAAACGAGAGGGGCTGATTCTTCAAATCCGCATTTATATGCCAATTTTGTCCCCAATTCCTTCCCATCGGAAGCCACCCCGTCCGAGAGCCCTTGATCTTGACCGCAGCCACGTCTCCGGCGCCGGCGACGTTGCTTATCAGCACCGACAGGAATATTCCGGCGCCACCGACGGTGAATCGGACCCCTCCCTCCTTCCTGCACCTGATTCTCCGGTACTGGACCGGCATATTGGAGGCCTTCCAGATGGCGATCTTCTCAAAGGCCTCAATGGGGAGGACGAAGTGGGAGTTGGGGGGATTGCAGCGGCCGCCGCCGTTGGCTTCGAATCCGAAGTTGGGGGCGCAGAAGTTGGTGGCGGTGACGATGATGGAGGTGCCGGGGATGCACCATCGGAGGTCCTCGACGCAGCGGATTTCGAAGCAGGCGCCGCAGATCTGTCCCTTCTCGAAGAGGACAGTGCTGAGGCCGGCGGTGGCCTTGCCGTAACCGTTCTTCTCTAAGTCGCCGTAGCCGCACGCGCCGCCGACGGCGTCGATGGGGTCCGCGGCGGCGTAGTAGGTTGCGCGGGCGGACTTCCAGTCGGAGTGCGAGGCGGCGGCGGCGGAGGGGGTGGAGGGGAAGTAGTGGGAGCTTACGAGGAGGAGTGAGGAGAGAGAGAGTGTTAGAGAGAGAAAGATGAGCGGTGGTGTCGGCATTTTGAACAGCGGCGGAGGAGAGCGGAGGCGGCGGAGGAATGGTAGCCGACACTCTCACTGTCTCGGTGCTTTAACTTTTGTTCTTTCATGCTTTTCAATTTTAAGTTTATAATATTAAAGTTGAGGTCAATTTTCAAGAAAGTGGAAATAAACTTCTGAAATATTGGCATCATTTAGAAAATGCCAACAAATCGGACAGATCATTATATTTCTTTCTTTATTTATTTTCTTAAAAGAAAATACTTTCAAGATTATTTTATATACTTTCAAGAAAAAAAAAATTCTCATGATTAATTTCAATAATAAAAATTAATAATTAAAAATAATATATTTTAAAGAAGAACATAAATTTCATAGATGTACTATACTAAATTGATGTATGTATCTATAAATTTTAATTTTCAATTATTATCATTATTAAAATGTAATAAATGAGATGAAATATTTACGATTAGAAAAGATGTGGTTTTCATTTTAATTAGGAGTTAAATAAATATAATTATAAGTATTAATAAATATATAAATTAAAGACAAATGTATGACTATGATTAAATGAAATTTAGTAAGGAAAAAATTTAACCATAATTTAGCACGTGTTAATCATGATTTCTCTTTTAGTATATACCAGTTATTCGACCGTGTGATGGAATGATATTGTTTTAAAAATAACAATATTTTTCAATATTCAATTCAAATATAATCTTGATAGAAATATAATTTCAAGAATAATCTTGATAGAAACATAATTTTTGTCCGTCCATGTGATGCAAGGATATTGTTTTAAAAAAATAAATATTTTTCAATTTTCTTATAAAAACTTATGAATGAAGTGAGAGACATTCCTGCAAGGGTGTAGAGTTTAGTACATGACGCCTATCAGATTTCATTCAAACAAAGATTCTAAAGGCAAACGGTTCAATTGTGTTGTAAGAATATATGGGGCCAAAATAAAACTAATCCTATCAAACAGACAATTCTTTGCTGCACAGGAATGCAATTATAGACAATTACACAGATCATCATACACCATTGACATTCAGCCATTTAGCTCATTCCACAAACAGCTTCTTTGTGTAATCCAGCCTCTGCTATCAAGTTGCTTATCGATGTTGAGTACTTGTCAAACTGCATAGATAATCATGGTTTAGGACCATCGGTTTGAATAAGAATTATCAAAGAAAAAGTAAATAATGTGAGTACCAACAAATCGTTGAGCAAAATAAACGCTATAAATATGAGGTCGCTTGGTTTGAAAGATTTGATTTGATATGAGGATTTGGAGGAAGGATTTCTACTTTATGGTGACTCTACATCAGTGAATTCTAAACCCCCAAAATTACTCCAAAACTAGTTGGCAACAAGTGATGGATTTCAAATCCATTATTGAATGAACTCAACCAAACACCAACTATTTAAACAATATGGTTGGTGAAGAACATGAACTTCATTTTTAATAGAAACATAGATAAAGAGCAACTGTGAGCATTAAAAATGTGTACCTCCACTGCAATTTCTTCACTTTCACGGTCTAATTTTTGAGTTGTAGCTTCTCCTTCCTCCATTACAGCTTTTTTCTTTGAGGTTATAGCATCTGCCTGAAAAAGATTCATTTAAATTTAATGTAAAACTCAAGAATTACCCAACAAAACAACATAAAAACTGCAACAATTGAAACATCAGCAGTACCTCTGCAACCACACATTCCACCTGTCTCTGCCTTGATTCTAATGCATACTTCTTTGATTCCACTTCTAATCTCACTTTGTTTAACTCCTTGTCCGTCTCCTCATGGAGAATAGCTCGGTCTTTCTCCAGCTGCCTTTTGGACTCCTTTGACTGGTCCGCTGAATGATACACCTTACTTAAGAAGAAGAGCAAAAAAAAGAAATAATAATAACTCAACAAAGAATAAATCATAGCCACCTTTTGATTGCAATTCCACAAGTTTTGCTTCGAGTGACTTAATCATAACTCCTTCATCACTAAGCTTGCTTTTTAGGACCTTCACATCTTTCTCAACTGACTTTGCAGAATTTACCTATAAGTAATATGGCCAGAAAAATTAAAGGTCAAACATTGAGAAACAAAAGAAATATGCACTAAGAGTAGCCACATGGATTGTCATCGTCACAGTGTCAAACTGTATAGGTTTATGCCTGAAACTATCCTAGAGGTGAAGGAATCCACATCCATCATGTATTATTTTCTTCTTATTCATTTTAGTGAAGATTTTAAAACAAAGGTCAACCTAATAATCTAAAGAAAGCACAAGAATTCGAAATCTTAACAAACACCAAAAAATACCTTATAGACATAAGACCATGCTCGCATCCAGTAATGAAAGCAATACATTTCCATGAAAGGTTTATCTCAGCATAAGACAATAGTATAATATAATTAAAGCACAAAACAAAATGTGGAGTAAGTATTTTATACTGAAAAACCTGCTCTTGTACAGCTTGCATCTGAGCAAAGTGCTTAGAAACTTTCTTGCAAGCCTGAAGGACAAAAGAGAAGATCACATCAAGCTCAGTTCATCTTATAAGCATCATAAAGAAAATATAAGCATTACTTGTATTTTCATAAATGCAACTACAAGAGTGAATGTAAAGTGCTTCAGAAACCAATGCACAACTTTTCTAAAATTTCAACCATAAAATAGATGAATGATAAGGAAAGTCAAATTTGGAAATAAATAGTTCTTCAGAACACCTTAGCATGGGCCTCCAGCATGGCAGTCTTATCCTGGAAAGATTGAAATACGGCTCTTTCAGCATTTTTTACCTCAATCTGAACCAACTTTTTCTCCTCTAAAGCCCTCTGAAAGATTCGAAGAAAAAAAGGTGAGAAAAAAATCATGGAGACTGGCTGATTAGTACAGTTTACAGGCCTTCTGTAAAGTTTTCAGTGGGCAGTCTGTTCTATCCAAGGATAAAAATAACAATATCGCATGTCGCATCACAAATTTAATTTTACGGATATATCGATATCGCATATCGATACCACAAAAAATTTGAAAAAACAACGGAAATCTTATTAAAATTTAGGAAATTTAATATGAAATTTTAGGGATTATTTTTACACATCATTACACATGTATTCCACTCAAAATCACATTAAAATGATATATTTAAAACTAAAATATAGATAATAAGCATTGTATTTTGAATGAAAACTGACAATATATTATATAATACAATATAAAATTACTAAAATTATATCACACGATACATTAGTACCAAAATGATACATTAATACCAAAAGGATGACCCATGAGGTTCAAACATAGTAGATGGAATGTCATCTTAATCCAAACAATACTGATACCAACTCATCACATTAGAGTACTTATTAATATAGTTATGCACATGTCATTCATAAGTTGATCTATCTCGTCCACCTGCTTCACCATGAATTGGATAGTGTATACTAATCCAATCATATTATTGATATTCATTTTGGCCTCTATATGACATTTGAGGATGTGGGTGATCAAAAACATCTCGAGTAGTCCAACCAAATTGTGAACTTTCATAGATATCAGGAACATATGAATTTTGAAACATATCACTATGATCATTGCTACTCATATTCACTGAATCAAAACTAACTGAAACTTGTTCAATATATTCCCTCAACAATGAGACAAAAATAAATACTTCAAATTAGGAAAATAATGACAAAATCAATTTTTTTTATCAAAAATCGCGATTTTTGATGTTGTTGCGATATTTTGCGATATATCCGTGATATTTTTCAATTTCCATCCAATTTTGTTCTACACTGAATCGATATCGATAGCGATATCGATACACCGCGATATATCCGTGATACCCGGGAAAAAATATATTACCTCCCAATATCCATATCACAATATCCGTATCCGCGATATATCGCGATATTTTTATCCTTGATTCCATCTAATTTCAATCGATCCACTGAGCCGAACACTTAAATCAGGTAAAACATACAAAATGCAAAAACATTGTTTTTGTAGAAAGATACGTAATTACGAGTTTCCTCTTTTGAACCATGAGAAGATCACCTACACAAACTCAACATATAACAACTAAAAAGATGAACAGATAGAAAAACGGAGATAGTCTCCTAAAACAGTATTGAAAGCTAAACATCAGCCTTGATCATATTGTCACACTGACACAACCACCTAGTTTGCCTACAAGCATAACAACTTGCGTCCATAGGAAATAAGATGGTAGAAATGCAGCTCTCATGAATAATTTTAGCCTTGAAATGACATAACAAATTTAACAAGCAATTGTTTAGACCAATATAGGTCATATACCAATGATAGACACCTAGAAACAAAAAAGTAATTCATATGCATCCTCGTCCCTAACAGGAGTAAACTCTTAGAGTATACAGGTCAAAAAAAGGAAATCTATTATGTGGATCAAACATGCAAAGGATAATTCAATTCTGATGAAATAGTTCAGCACATGGTGGTTTTTTTGTTCTGCTAATTTACTATATAACTGAGACTTTCCTACTCATTCAGAATTTCACATATTTAGACAGTAATTCAACTAGACATTACCTGAAGCTTGTCTGGTGACTGTACGATTTTAGAACGTAAGCTGGCATTTTCTTGGGCACTTTGAACTAATGCAAACTCTGCATTAGATATCTGATAAGAAAAGCACAGGATTAGAAGAAATATGCTTGTATGTGCATCTCCTAATTGTCGTTTAAAAGGCAAATAGGACTTCGTCTACACAATAAAAATCATAAACCTTGGTCTATTAGCAACCATGACTTCTCAGCCATTTGCAAGGTTAAAAAAAAATAAAAAATCCCAATGCATATGGAATCAGAATAGAATAACCCACATCAAAGAGAAATGTTGACTGAATAATGAGAGGCATTAAGCCAAACGCCAAACCTTCTCGTCCATTTCTTTGTCTTTCTCCTTCAATTGTTTAATAGAAGTCTTCAAGTTCATTTGATGCTTGTTAAGACCTGCAATATTTATACCCAGCTCCTCCACTTTAGAATTTGCTTCATGGACAAGCGGCAACTCGTTTTCTCTCAACTCCTCAAAATCCGCTATCTCTTCTTTCAACTGAGACATAGAAATATTAACATTGAAATCAAGCACATCAACAAAAATCCAGCTCAAGTATCACCATGGATATCAGATTCATAATTGTACCTGGGATATTCTAGTCTCGGCATCTGCTTGTCGCTGCTCAAAAAGATTTAGGTCCTCCACAGTTGGCTTCAATAAACTTAGTTTCATTTGTCTAAACAAATAATAAGTACAAATCACGCGCTATGTCAAACTTCATTTATACCCCCACCCCCAAAAATAAAGCAAGAAATTGCACCTGTGGAGGTGAAAATTGAGAAGGGCACCGAGGAAGAGCTCGACGCGCTCGGGCTCCGGCTTTATCAAGTCTTTAGGAGTGAAGAGTTTAGGGCAATCGACGGCGGCCAAAAGCTGTCGAATTTTGTTGAACAAATTCATGATCAGAATCGAGTGCGAGTGGTAATCAGGGTTTTCGATCTGCTCCAGCGCCCCAAACTCCATCTGACCCTGGTCCTCCCTGAAGAGAGATTCATGGAGATTATAATAATCGGATTCCAATAATAGATAAGTTTTTCAAGGAAAATACAGAATGAGAATCTCCGGTTAGGATAGGATTTGCGATTACTGAAGAATATCCATGTGAAGAAGAATGTGGGTGTAGAGGTTGTTGATAAAGTCGGGGTCAGGGCGGAGGAGGTCGGCCTCTGACACGGTGGCGATCTGGGATTCGGCGAGAACCATTATGATCTCGTGGCGGCGAAGCCATGGGTACTCAAACTTCGACATTTTTCGAGTTTTTCTGCCCACCAATTGTTTGAGTTTTGAATTTGATTGAGGGCATTTACCAGTTTCCCCGCCTAGACTCTAAACTAGATCGAGAGTTGGATATGGGCAGATATATCTTGGGCCGGATCGATGATGGGCCAATCCAAGAGTTCCAGTAAATTAACGGCTTTGTTCGGATTTGCAGTAGCCCATTTAACTGGATATATGATAATCCAAATCTTTTATTCGGATTGGGCCTCAAAAATATCAATATCCATGTGCAATTTTTTTGATAATAACATAAATACAAAACTAATGTCAATATAAAAATAACTAAAATTTTTGATAATCACTATTTTTTTAATACTTATTTATATTCAACATTGATTGATATGTAAATAAAATAATAAATATATGTAATACATATATGAAACAAATGCTAATTAAAAGAATAAAATGATATTTCTTGTTTTATGAACATTTTTTTAAAAAAAAAAAGGTCATTTGATTTGAAATTTTGTTTTGTTTAAAAAAAAAATTATCATACTCCCAACTACATCAAAGTGCAGTTGCAAAATATAAATTACCATAAACAAAATTACAAATAAAATGAAATCGAAGTCTTATTTAAAATCATAATTTATTTATTGTCACAATATAAAATTACAAACATGAAAAGGAAGTGACAATAACCAAATATAAATTTAATATATAAAATAAATTTTAAATGAGAAAGTAATTCAATTTATATGAATTAAAAAAAAAAAAAACCTATGCACACACCCCTAGACACCCCAATCCTGAGTGGACGCTGCATGCTTATACGGGCTAGTGGTGTTCAACCAGTTATTTTTAAATAAACAAGATTAAAAAATAAAAGGATGAAAAATTCAATAAAATAAATTTAGGGAAAATAATAACATTTTGTTCTTAAAAAAAATAAAAATATATCAATGATAAAATGTTTCGATTTTAAGAAATATGACTTACCTCCATTCTCGACAAAATACTATTTATGTTAAAACCTTCAATTTGAAGAATCTATTTAAGTCGTGAAGTATGATCAACAAAAGAAAAGTATTATTTGAATGATTGAAAAGTTGTGTTGTCATTAAGACTATCCACTCGCTGCAGGTTGACCACCTAGATGAAGAAAAGACAAAAACTAATTTAAAAAAAAATTACAAATGAAGGTAGAGATTGCAATTTTCACATTTTTGACCTTAATTCCAACTAGATTTTATGAAGATAAAATGTATATTGTAAATATTGTGGATAATATATATTAAAATATAAATATATATATATATATCAAAATTCATATTTTTTAATTCTCTATAAATAAACACCACATATTTTGGAACACATCTTAAATTCTCTATTTTCTCTTCTATTTTTTATCTTTCATCTTTCAATTTCTATTATGAATCCAAACCATCCTAATTATTTTCCAAACTCCCAAGATTATCCAAATTTTCAAGATTATCCAAGTTTTCAATCAATTCTTAACTCTCAATCTTTTCTTCTCACAGAAGATTATCCAAATTATTATCAAAACTCTCAATTTTTTCCAAATTCAAATCAAGATTCTACCTCTGAGCATGTCCAACCACCACAAAATACTCTCAATTTTTTTTTCTTCTGGCATCTACTTGTATTTTAATTTATTTCTTTGCAATTTCGTATTTCAATTCCTGTAATTGTAATTTCATTATTATATTTTATTCTAAATTTTTTTAAATTATTTTCCTTAATATACTTATAGATTTAAAATATTAAATTATTTAATGTAATTTTTGTACATTTTAAATATAATAAAAAATAAAATAATAATTATTATTTTAGGTTGGATTTGATTGAATTATGGATATAAAAAAAATAAAATTAAATTGAATTATACGTTGAATTAATGAATAAAAAAAATTAATATTTTATTTTAGGTTGAGTTGTGTTCAACCCACCGAAATAAACATGTAAACCTTATCATAATCATTAAAAATATATTGTAGAAAGTGGTCCGCATATGACAACCCTATCAAAAGCTTGTCGGTCAAGATAAGGAAAACCAGAAAAAAAACAAAAAAAAAAGACAATGACTACTCCTTGAATTTGCTAAAGAAAAGATATACTTCCTCCATTTTGAATTACTTTGCACATCAAATTGAGTACAATTTTTAAGGAAAAATGAATATTTACTTTTTGATTGAGAGTATAATGGTCAAATTTGACACAATTTTTAAGAAAATTTTTGAATATTAAATGGTATTGTGTGAGAAAAAGTAATGACATTCTTTGTAAATAAATGTGTATTGTGAGGGTGTTAATTATGTTAAAATTTGCCATTTTTTGGTGTGCAAAGTGTTTGGGGACAAACTAAAAAGGAAAGTGTGTGCAAAGTGTTAAGGGACAGAGGGAATACAAATTTTATCCGTATGGGCAAAGATTTAATTTGCAGTATTTTGGATGTTCTATCTTTCTGATATTTTCTTTACTTGAAATTTTCAAAATGGATAGAGTTGTTCTTTAATTAGATTTTAATAAAATTGTGATATCGGTTAGTATATGTTGAAACTTTAAGAAAAATGTCTAAGGAACTAAAGAATATTGACAACTCTGAAGTTTACAATTTTATTGACTATAAAATATCTAGAATAAGAATGATTGTATTTCCTTAATTAAATAGAAGGTAAAGTTTTCCGTAAAAGAGTCTCACAAATCTCGTTTTGTGAAATAAGTCGTGTTTGATTCGATTAACGATTCAATCAACGGATCAAATTAACAAAAATAAAAGGTAATATTTTTATATATATTAAATAATACTTTTTGAAAGTATAACATTATACATATGAAAACATTATATTATAAGAATAAAACACCATACAATACTTATATTTATATCATGTAATATTTTTTAAAAGTATTTTAATATAATATTTTTATATATAAAAAGTATCACATGATACATATAATAGTATTATATAATACACATGAAAATATTATATTATGAGAATAACACTATATAATATATTTTGAAAATATTACATGATACACATAAAAACATCATGAAATACATTTATAATTTGAGATAATAGATATATATCATGCAATACTTTTTAGTAACAATGTTGACCAATCGTTGATTGACATTGACTGTCGATTGTTGACTTTTGAATTTGACTGTTCACAAAATGAGATTGGTTAGACGATCTCGCACAATCCTCACTCTAAATATATGTCATAACATTTTACTGAAATTTGTAATTTAAAACAAAAAAAAAATAGATCAATTGAATGTAATAAAGATCAATTTTTGGGATGAGTATAAAAAAATCGTTGTCAAGGGTCACAACTCACAATAATGCATCATATGACAAATCCAAAATTAGATCTGTATTTCAATGTTATTGCACAAGTCACTTAATTTTGCGTTTTTAATTAAATATATGTTTAACTGCAAATAAAACATACATAGTAGATGAACATGTTTATGCTTTTCTGAGTTGTTATTGTATTACACAGTTACCTCTGTTTTTTATTTCCCAAAACTTTTAACTACTGCTAAAGGTATAAATCTCTCTAATTCTCGTGCTTAACAAACCATATGGAAGAGTAAATCACACTACGAAAGAGATGGGCTATTTTTATTTGAAATATATATTTCGAACGAATTAACATTATTTATTAAATACGATTAATTATACAACAACAAACGTACACGTCTGAAAATAACTGAAATCATGGAAAAGATTAATTAATGTTATCAATCACTAGACTTGAAAAGTTGGATGAACTGAGGAGAGACATTGAGGGAGGCTTGTAGAACTGATGCAGATAGTGTTTTATATGCTGATGCTTTCCCACTTAACTGCCCCAACACTGGCCTGCAACAAATCATGTACAGACTGTGTTACAATTCATTTGTTCACACATCAATAAATAAACAATAGTATTGATGATGATAAAATCAGGTTTTAGTAACCAATATAATCTCATTACACTTGATTTTAATTGAGAAAACTTTATTTTAGAATCTAATACTTTTTTACAAAATTGCCTAAAAAGATGTTTTTACCTTGGAGAGTTGGAAACACAGAAGAATTCCATTCCATTATCATCAGCGAAGAAAGCAGCAACGAAGAATCTGGGCACAACCAACAGCTGACCCTCCTTCACTGCGCCATCCAGCGCTCGAGTCCCGTTGAGCCCTACGATCTGGATCCGACCACCGCCTCTGGTCACATAAATGATCCGATGAGATCCATCTATGGTGTAAGACGGATCTGCCACTGAATTCGGATCGAGTCTCACTAGATTGGCGCTCACCCCCATTTTTATTTCAGCAGCAGCCACAGATACATTGGGGGAAATTGATTTACGAAGATTAACGACGTATTCTTCTGTTAGGCAGTTCGATTCATTAGGCATGCTAATTTCTGCACTGATCTTAAGAATCAAGGCATTGGTTTGGCTTTTGGTGAGAATTTCTGCGTCGGATTCGTTGAGATTATATATTTTGGTGATAAATTCGGTGGAGAAGCCGCGGAGAACAGCTGCGGCTCCGGTGAGGAAGAAATAGTCGAACTGGCCGGGGTTGTACGATAGGCTGCTTTCGCCTAGGAATATTATGATGACGTCAGAATCGCCGCCGTTGAACCACCATGAAATTGCTCCCATTGGCACCCGAATCGCGTCTCCTTCCTTAGTTATCAACACTTTCTCTTCTTCACTGTTTGGTAATACCATTCCAATAGTGCATGTACCTAGAGAGAGAGAGGAAGAGAGATTGCAAGGTTATAATATATATATATATATATATATATATATATATATATATATATATATATAGAACGTATTGTTACCTTGAACAACATAACCAATCTTGTAAGTGTCTGCATAGTGAGGCAGAGCGAAGCCGCGCGGCTGCAAAAGTAATTTTCCGGCGCCGAGCTCCGCCTGGGCAATGGCCGGAGTTTTGGCTGGTGTCCATGCGTAGTATCCACCACCTTCTCCTTCAAATACTGTGGCGTCAGCAATTTGAGGTAATAAATTCAACTCCATGGAAACACTTGTTTAATTCAATGATTAGACTTCTCTCTTACCAAGTTTCTCAGAACCAGCAATATATGCCCCATATTTATAGGGATCTAAGTAATACTAGTATACATATTTATAAAGATTTAGCGGGTGTATTGGATTAGGATTTTAAAGGACTTTTTAAGCTGAAAAAAGTCATGCGAATTTAAAAGATTTTGCAGGATTTTTATGACTTTTAAGATTTTGCAAGATTCTGTAAAGACTTTTTAATCAGGATTTTAATGGATTCTGTAGGACTTTGTGAACTTTATAGAACTTCATAGATTTATGAAGTACGATAAGACTTCAAGATTTTTTTTCATACATTCGAATTTAAAAAGAGTCAAAGACAAAAAAATAATAATAATAATAATTCTTCATAATATCATGTCCTCCTAAATAGGATCCACATATCCATAGCTATACTAATCCTCCAAGCATTAGCGTGTCGCTCTTGTTCTTGGGTTTGAATAATAGGCTCAAAGTTATGGTCTTCATTAACCGGTAATGTTGAATATGAAGGTTCGTCCACCGATTCAATTGAAAATTCATTAGAACGACATTCTTTGCGAATAAAGTTATGTACATGCTAATACAAGTTGTGCTTGTATCTTAAATAAAAATGGAGGTGCTGACTTAAAAATTGTGAACCTTGATTTAAAAATACCAAATATTCTCTCGAATTGGTTCACCCAATACTAAATATACATATCACGATTTTTTTTTATAGAATTGTAGTATAATAGCATCACCCAATACAAAGAAAGAAATACAGTATATACATATCACGAATTTTTTTTTATAGAATTGCAAAGGTAAACAAAGAGATACAGTATATACATACACTATACATATCACAATTTTTTTTTCATAAAATTACAGTATAAAGACATGGGTTTCATAAAATTATAGTATAAATCACAATTTTTTTTTTCATAAAATTATAGTATAAAGACAAGAGTTTCATAGAATTATAGTATAAAGATAAGGGTGAAGAGACATTACCGAAGGAAGCACTTCAACAGTCACTTCAAGAATCCTCTAAAATCTGATGAGTTTGGATGGGATTGTTGATATTTATAGATACTACTAAAAAGTCCGTCAAAATCCATTTAGCACAACAATCCTGTAAAATCCTTATATTTTTGAATACCAATGGATTATTTTTAAATGACATAAAATCCAGATTGAATACCAGTGGATTGTTTTTAAATGACATAAAATCCTGATTGAATACCAGCGGATTGTTTTTAAATGACATAAAATTTTGATTGAATACCAACGGATTTTTTTACGAAAAAAAAGTCTTTTAAAATCCTGTGAAATCCTAAACCAATACACCCCCATCATAATTAATATAATATATATATATATATAAGAGAAGATAAAAAAATGATAAAGTAATATCCGATCTAACCCATAAAAAAAAAAAAAAAACAGTTTGTCATATTTTAGGTATGGTATCCGATTTTGATCCTATCATTTTTCGATTATCAATTTTAGTCTTGCAATTGAAAAAATGTATCATATTTCAATTATTTTTCTACCAAATCTGTATTTCAATACTTGTTTATTTCAATAATTCACTTCACTCTCATCAAAGATCAAACACTATATCAATAAATCCATTTGACATAATCAGTGTCTCTGTGTATAATTATAATGGTAGAGAAATGATTATTTTCATATTCATTCAACCATCATAATTAATATAATATATATATATATATATATATATATATATATATATATATAAAAGAGAAGATAAAATAGCTTCAATTATCACATTTTCTTATATTTTGACTCAAAATACCACAAAATATAAGACCCAATTTCATCTACCATGTTTCCTTATATTTGTGCCTAATTACCATTCTTTTGAATATGTCAAACACAGATGATGAGATATGATTTCACTTCACTTAATTAAATAATAATAAAATATCAATGCACACTATCAATTGTTACATGAAAATAATCAATGTTACACTAGCAATTTTCTTTCATTAACTTCGTGTAAGGAAAAAAAAAATATTTTTAAAAATATTTTTATACACGAAATCGTGTAAGAAATTTTTATTTTTATTTTTTTTAATTACACAAAATCGTGTAAGGAAAAAAAATTTAATTTTTTTTTCTTACATGAAATTAATGAAAAAATTTTGATAGTAAAATATTGATTATTTTCGTATAACAATTGATAGTGTATATATTTATTATTTTATTATTATTTAATTGATTGAAGTGGAGGCATGCTCTCATCATCTGTGTTTGACCTATTTAAAAAAGTAGTAATTAAAATATAAATATAAAAAAAAAGTGATATATGAAAATTAAATTTTATATTTTGTGGTATTTTAAATCAAAATATAAGAAAAGATTGTAGTTGGAGCCATTTTCTCTATTTGTCGGTAAGAGAAGATTGCAATTGGGGCCATTTTCTCTATTTGTCGGTGGCTAGTCGTCATTTAGCAGTAGCCCACCAATTAAATAATTTAAACAGGATCCATCTTCAAACAAACAAAGTATATGTGTAGATGTGAATAATTTTGTTCATTTAGTCTATTTTTAATATGGCGTTATTAAATATTTAATTATAAATGGTAGGAGACGTATTATATTCAAACTCTTCCATAAAATTAAGTCTTAGCTCACATAAACTCTTGAATACATAGATGTTTGGAATATAATTAGTTTCATATTAAAATAAATTTGGAGTTTACAAATGATATACTATTTGCACATATAATCATACTAACAATTTTATATACCAACCCACAAGCCAGTCCACCGTTTACAGCCCATCTATCAAGCCAGGTTTGTATATTTTTTTAAGAGACCAGCCCAACCCAGCCCACTTCCAAAACAATCATGGGCTAACTAGGCTCATTTGATAGGCTAGCTAAACCAGGCCTCATATAGTGGTATGGGTCAACTCGGTTGGGCGTACTTCACAACTGCAACTTTGAGAAAAGGCAAAGGAATTATCACTGAATTTAAAAAACATCCCCTCAATTATATAATGAGTATGCTATTTGTTTTTTTTTTTTTTTTTTTTGGGTGCATTTAAGCCCCTCTAATTTTGAATGCAAGCATTTGAAATCCCTCAATCCCAACACAACCTGACTAAAATCTATTTCACCTGCATTATACTAGCTGAACAACATTAGTCATTAAGTACCAAAATTCAAGAAATGTTTATCAAATCACTCCATACAAAAGTTAAGGAAACATTAGATGAAGAATGGCACAAGTAGCAACTATACAACATAAAAAGTGCTTAGCATTCATCACTGCAAGACAAATCTTGATGTGATTAACTCCCCATGCCGTTGATCCTCTCTATCACCGTCACAACCCCCTGGGTCCCCAACTTTCCATCACCATTGGCCACCATGCCGGAAAACAACTGCTTCGACAATGCAGCACCGGGCAACACCACCACCTCCCCCCCATCCACCCCCATCCCCAAATCCTTCACCATATACTCAGCAAAACCCCCAGGCTTGTAATCCTTCTCAATCATCCTCTTCCCAAACAATTCCATCGCCATCGACCCAGCCGCGCCGCCCCTCACCGCCTCCACAAACTTCTCCTTATCCAGTCCCGCCTTCTCCGCAAACACCAAACCTTCGCTCAATCCCACCAAACTGCCACCCACCGTGATCTGATTCGCAATTTTACAACTCTGCCCCTTTCCAGCGCCACCCATGTAATTCACTTTCCCTAATACATCAAACAATGGCCTCAACCACTGCACCACCTCAGAATCCCCACCGGCGAAAATTGCCAGTTCACCGTTCTTAGCCCCGACATCGCCCCCGGATACAGGGGCATCAATGGAATAACACTGTTTCTCGAGGGCAGCGTGGTAAATTTGCCTTGCCAGAGCGGGATGGCTACTGGTATGGTCGATGAGGACGGTGTTGGGGTTGAGGGACGGCACAAGTGTATCGAGAATTAGGGTTCTGACGTCGGAGGGGTGACCGATCATGGAGAAAACGACGTCGCTGGAGGCGGCGAGATTAGCCGGGGAGTCGGCGAGATTTGCGCCGAGAGAGAGGATGGAAGCGGCTTTAGAGGGGGTGCGGACATAGATAGAGAGGGAGTAGCCAGCGGAGATGAGGCGCGAAGCCATGGCCCCGCCCATGACGCCGATGCCTATCCATCCTATTCTGGTTCGGGTCGGGCTAATCGGGGTCGGGTATTGACAGCCCATAGTTTGCTCCTGGTGCAGGTGCACTGAAAGGGAAGCAAACAGCTCAGTGCGATGCTTACTCCTTAATAAAATATGAATTCGACTTTGATAATTTCGAAGAACTATATATTGATAAATTAATGGATTATGAATTCAACCACTCTAATTTCCATCGACACATCAATCATATTCATAACATATCACCAAATTCTGACTTAATTGGGCTTGCATTAAAGCCCAAAGTTAGGATCCAGGTTGACCCAGTTCAGTTAGATAAACAGTCAAATCAAAGTATTTATCTTTCATTCAGTTTAAAAAACGAGATCACAAAAACACTTTCTAGTTTGTTAGCATCAAGAGTCGGGTTTCTTGACGCAAATATTTACCCAACAAGACAGACACAATGCATGCTAATGAGGTTCAACATGAAATGGATGCATGCAGTTTTCATGATCAAAGAGGTAAACTCACTTTCCCCAAGTATAAGAGGCCTCTGAATTCCGATGGTGAGTAGTAAAAGTAACTTTCAACAAGGTTGTAAACACCAAGAATCTGGATCTAAAATGGGCATCTCTGTTTCTTCCGATTACGCCAACACTAGCTGGACCAACATTATCATCCCCTTCGCCTCTTGTCAACTCATAGTAGCTACCGTGTTGCTCTTACTTGTTTACTTCTTTTCTTCCTACAAATCCCGTTGCATTTACCTTATAGACTTCACTTGCTATCGACCCCCTCCCCAGCTTCGGGCAACAACAGCGAATTACATAGAACATTTTGAAATACGTGACACTCATGAGAGAGAAGCCATTGATTTCCAGACTAAGATGATTGAAAGATCAGGCATTGGCTGTGAGGCTTGTCTTCCACTTTCACTCCATGAAATTCCACCCAATACATCTCTCAGATACACCCGAGATGAAACAGAAACAGTTCTTTTTGCAGTAGTAAAGGACCTCCTCAAAAAATACAACATAAATCCCAAGAACATTGATATACTTATAACCAACTGCAGTATCTTCTGCCCCACACCATCTATTACAGCTATGATCATAAACAAGTTTGGGTTTAGAAGCAATGTAAAGAGTGTGAGTCTCAGTGGAATGGGGTGTAGTGCTAGCATTGTGGCAATTAGTTTAGCTAAAGACCTATTGAGAGTCCATCAGAACTCACTGGCTCTGGTTCTAAGCACAGAAGCAGTAACGCCAAGTTGTTATGAAGGTAACATTAAGTCCATGCTTTTAGCCAACACATTGTTTCGTATGGGAGGGGTTGCTGTTTTGTTGTCGAACAAGAAACAGGACAAATTCAAAGCCAAATACAAACTTCAGTGTCTCTTAAGAACACACATGGGAGCAGATGATCAGTCTTACCAGTCTGTTATCCAGCAATGTGACGAGAAAAGAAACGTGGGCGTTTCACTATCAAGATCCCTTCTGCATGTCGCAGGAAATGCCCTGAAAACAAATATAATAGAATTAGGGCCTCAGATTTTACCACTTTCCGAGCAGCTACTCTATGGATGGTCAATCATTCAAGGAAAAATTTGGAAAGAAACAGCAAAGAAAGAAATATACATACCAAATTTCAAGAAGACGATCGAGCATTTCTGCATACACGCAGGTGGAAGGGCGGTCATCGATGCTGTTCAGGAAAGACTGAGACTGAAGAAAGAAGATGGAGAAGCATCAAGGATGACTCTCCATAGATTTGGCAACACTTCTTCTTCATCGGTTTGGTATGAGTTGAGCTATCTTGAAGCAAAAGAAAGGGTTAGAAAGGGAGACAGGGTCTGGCAAATTGCTTTCGGGAGTGGCTTCAAATGCAACAGTGCAGTTTGGGAATGCATTTCACAACATGATCCAAAAATGAGAAATGCATGGTCAGATGATATACATAGGTACCCAGTAGAGATCCCAGACGTTGCCGATCACTAATAATCATTAGTGAGCTTGATTTAGTAGCAAACTCAATGAAACAAAGTCAACTCAATTACTTAGAATGTTTCTCATGTAAAATACATATTTCATAGATGCTACAACTAAAATTGGCCATTACTTCGTATTCCATCGAATACAGCCTTCCAACTTCCAGCACATCTATAGAGAAAGGAAAAATACTGGATAGATAATTCTTTGCCAAGATAAAAAAAAAATAAAATAGAAAGTTTACAAGTTCGTCCATAAGGTCATGGAATATATACCACGGCCAACTTTTGTTTCTCTCTGGCAAAACTTTAGAGTATTTCAAAGAGAGAAACCAATAACATCTTTTAACTTTTGCTTAAATAACAAAACCTTATGGTAGCTTCAGCATCTGTTGCAAATGATTGATTGTGGTCTTATCGTTCTGCGAAGAAGTCAGGATCAGGAGCAAGATTGTCATTAGTAGTCCCTTGCAGTGACCTAACACCAGAGATGATGCAGAGGTGACTGTAATATTTCAGCCAGTTAGACGTTGTTCTTCTGGTTTCTTTGTGCAACAAAATCCTACAATGCCAATTTTCAATCATGTACTTTCAATGATAATCCAACATGGAACTCATAAATTTGCATTACATATGGCCACTGAGATGCTATAGAGTGACTTATAGACCATATGGTCTAAGGCATGGTCATGATCAGATTTATTATACAAGGAGAGACTCTGATCAAGCTAAAACAAGTACAAGATATCCCTAATCAGTCACCACAAGCTAGTAGAATGCAATTTGTATCACAATAGCAGAATGTAGATGCCAGTGAGGCTGAGAATTTAAGAAATTTGACAAACAGGAACTGCTCTCTGCTTATTTTTTTTGTTAGTACTCAAATTCTCAAACCCAAATCTTTGCAGATAAGAAACTAATATCATACTGAAAACAAAAATCTCTGTGATTACTGAAAAGAAGTCTCAAAGCCATTACCTTGAGGAATGATACTAAAAACAAAAATCATATGTTTTTCATGTAAATAAAGCTACAACTATAATCACTGTGATTTAAACATAATAAGTGTGACATAAAGCGAAAACTATTAAATAATTTGAACTGGTGAAAGAGCAAGAGGACTACTCCACCAAAAATCTCTTCCAGTGGATTACTAAAGCAAGCAAGAAGCCACCCAGCATGACCAGTAAAATCCTCAAGATTTATCTTCAAAAGAGTGGTTCCAATTTGATACCTTTTAAAATTAAGGGCATCCTTTTAGGTAGATACTAGTGCCATCCTTTTTTATTTGAGATAGATGTATTCTACTGATAGCATTTCTTAAAGTAGTTGTTGTATGAGAAAATTGTACCTCGTACTGATTCCGCATGAAACCAAAATAAGAGACCAAGACCCTAGTGTGATGAGGAAAACATCGGACAATGTCACATTACTGACCACAAGCCAATCCATTGGGATAGGAGCCATTTCTTTTCCTTCAATAAATTATGATCTGCACATCCACTTGCAAAGGACCTTGCATGACTTTTCTTAAGAAGTGTAATTATCTGTTTTGACAGCTCACTCAATACAAGGCTGTAAGAACAAGACACAAAACATTAGAGGACCCATTTGATAACAGAAAAAAGGAGCTGCAGTCATCAGAAGGCAAAAGGTTATCAATCAAGTCCAAAAACTGATGGTTTAGCTTCAGAGCTAGTCCTTTTGGTGCTGCTTATTAAGTCAACTGATCATCTAAAAAAATAGTGCATACTTGAAACGCTACAAGAAACTTCATCCTTTTTTCCCCTCATGTGATTTACCAGTCTTCAACACTCTATAATGCCTCAACAATAACTCTTCAATTGAATGGTGTCCAAACAAGTGAGAATTCCTGAGTATCGAATCCCTTGTACTTAAATCAACAGCATAACCTTGACCAGGCATCCACTGTAACAAATGAAGAAGCAGTTCTTTCTTTTCAGGTTGCTCAATATAACGATAAATAGCCATTTGAAATATGTCCTGAAACAGACAATGACAAATGGATGAATCTTGAATCTACAAAACAATCAATATGGTAAAGGTGAAACAGATAATGATCAACAGAGACAAATATTGTTTCTCATTCAAAATCATGACAACCAATGTGGTTGAAATAAGAACAAACCTAATTTAATCAGGATGGAAACCTGAAGACGGATTGATACAGAGGAGAAGCATTATACAGGCTTGACAAGAAGAATAAACTCTCAAACTAGGGCTGGTGAGAGATGAAATAACACCCAGAAGCAGTTGTCTTACATTTAATACTGAAAGCAGCATAATTCAATAGTATATGACTACCTGATCAATCTTGATATCAGAATCGTGAATAGCCTTGATCACATCATTTACCAAGTTTATGTTGCCTTTTCTCATAAAGGAGGTAGCAAACTTTTTAATAGCAGACTTAGAGATCAACTCCGCATGGTCCTGAAGAAATTGGAGGGGTTGATAAATATATAGAGTACAAGGACCCATAATCTATTGAAGATACTCGAGAAAGAATTTACACCTTGACCACTAAATATGCATCTTTAAGAAGTCCACCTGCAAGTAAAATATATAAAATCTTTTCGTGCAGGGCCTTATTTATCGTTCTCTTGCTATACTTCAGCATAGTGTACACTGAAAATGCTTCTGAATATGCACCAGTTCTACCAAGAAAATTCATCAAAGAGACGGCAAGATCCTGCATAAAGAAACAGGTAAGGAACTGGGAGAACTTCATTGAGTTTGTACTTGTTTAGCATATGTCCTAACCAATGTCCTAAAAATCCCCCCCCCCCCCCCCCAAGGCAGACGCCTAGGCACTAGGTGGACCCATCACCAGGTATTTTGCCTAGGTGGCCTACGCCCCATCTAGGCAACCAAGGCTTGGCATGATTTTTTTTTTTCAGGCATTATACCTAAATGATGTATTAGGGTTCTTTGAATTTTTTTCCTTTCAACCATCAAATTGTTGTAATTCTCAAACCCAATAAAGAATACCATTATACAATTGCAATCTGATTATTGAAAGATTAAACATCAAGACAAAGAGTGAACTGATGAATGGTTTTCTAGGCAGATATAGTAGCTGAAGATATAAGAATAAAATCTCAGCCTTTTCTTTCCTTTTTTTTGGGGTGGGGGGGGGGGTGTCCACCAGGAGGCAAGAATCTATATGGTAGTAATATGAAAGGAAGAAATATCCATGTTAGGTGATCATAATAAATAAATCTCAAGCAAAAACCACATGAATGAAGACAAGTATCAGGGGCCAGGGAACAGAAAAGTTTGCATACTCATGCATAAATCTCTTCGACTGTTTACCTCCTGAGGCTGGTGACCTTTCCTGTGCATGTCCTCCATTGTACGATAGGCAAGTAAATATAACTGCTCCTTGCAAAAATATTTTATTAAAATTTTAAAGGTGTTCCAATCAGGACTAATTGCTGACTCGTCCATCTTCTTCATCATCTTCATTACATTTTCCATTTCTCCTGATCTACAATAGGCACAGAGCATTGAATTCAAAATAACCACATCATACTTGTCATACTTCATCTCAAATTCACCAGCCAACTGCTTTGCTTCTTCAACTAGTCCTCCACGGCAGAGAGCTGAAATCATAATACTGTAGGAGAAACCATCTACACATAGTTTAAGCAAAGATTATAATTAGCACAGCAAGGAGGTTGAAAAATGAAAAATTACATGATAAATATAATAAAGGAATGCATGTAACCATTGCGGAACACTGCAATTTCTAACTTAAAGAAAAAAAAACCACAATAGGAAAAAATATAAACTTTTATGACAAGTATATGCAGTCAGTGCACGTAAGTTGATGCCTGTAGGAAAGATCTTACAATAGTGCTACACTGCTACTACATTATCTGAATAAAATAATAATATAATCCCCATGTTGTTGAACAAAAAACACTTGAATTTCCAATTAGACATACCATTTTTTACTTTTTTTTGCCTCATTTCATCAAAAACCAATTTAGCTTCCATAAGCCTCCCAGATTTTGCAAGGCCATCCATCAGTAAACAGTATGGCATCTGTACAGAGCAGGGATAAAAATAAGTCAAAAAAGAGCTGCAGAAACAATTTGACCATAAAAACAAAAGTACTCCCTACTATACATAAAATATTACTAGAACTGCATGATGATGAAAGCATAACTTTGATTGCATTCAGAACAAGTTAGAGCACATTTTTTTATAAAAGGAAAATGGTTTATGTCTATATCCTTTTCAAACAAATTAAAAGACAAATTCATCATTAAGAAGTAACGACCTCCATGCTTCCTCTAAAATCTCCCCACTAATTTTTCCTCTCTGGTTTGGCAAAACTGAACGTCCACTTTCTATTGGATTTATTTCAATAGGATGTGTAACATCACAATTTAAAACATGATGACAGGCTAAAGAATGCAAATCACATCTTATAGCCAACTTTGGCACATCTCCAGCAGTAAATAACAAGACTATCTGCACAGGATTGTTTGGTAACTGATGCTGGATCTCTTCATAGTTTATGAAGTGCTTCTAACTGTTGGTGCTACATGCAAGTTCAGAGACTATAATTGATTTATGAGTTAGTTTGACAGGTTAGGTAAATGTTAGATCCAGTTGTTCTATTGTGATACTCTTTAGTAACAGTGAAGTTTTCTATTTCTTTTAGATAAATTTTGGCTGTTCAAGAGTTCGTATCTAAGTATGGGATTATTCTAGGGTGGCCACATGTCTTTGGTGGTGAAAGATTGATGCTTCATGGGAATCTTAGTACAGTTTCTAATACATCTTGAATGATCCTTTAGACAATTCTTTGTGGTATTACTCTAGCATTAACAATTTAACACAAAGTCTAGTTTCATTCAGCCATGGTAGAGAGAGGCATAAGCTTAAAAATTACCACATAACATTTCAAATGCACAAATAAGAAAAGAATATAAGGACTGGGGGAGAATGAACTCGATGTATGTGTGTGTGCGTGCCTGCACACAAACACATCATTTTTTATTTAGCAGAAACACTAAATAGAGATGCAAAAAGTCCATCCTTGGTCACCTCATCTTCTGCATAACCTAGAGCTTCTAGTTCATCCAGCAGTTCTCTTGATTTCTCAAACAAGCCGCTTTTGACATATACTTTCAGCAGAGTTGTTAGAATAACCTGCAAGAGATTAAATTAATGATATGTTTGCCACTAAATGAGCTGTTAGTATCCTAGGAAAAGTTGCTAACTGATACAAACATGGAAGTCATAAGATATGTTTTGCTACCATACCATTGCATTATATGGTATAGTTACTGCCTTTTAAAAATGCAAGTTACATGTTCTGTAAAGAGTTTCTGAATCATGTTACAAAATTTATTTCTGCCAACGATCCTGCAAGAGGAGGAAAAACATATTAAAACTATAAAGAGCTTGAAAACACACCTTGTTCAAAGCTAACCCTGCAGATTTCATTTCCTGAATCAACTCATCAGCCTTTTCATAGTTTCCATCAACAGCAAATGCATTTAGCAAAGAGCTGTAGTGGAAGACATTGGGAGATTGACCTTCACTTTTCATCTCATTGAAGTATTTCTCTGCTTCTTCACATTGATTGTTTGAAGCACAAACTGATATGAGCGTTCCATACAGTACAATATCCATACACAACCCCCTGGACTTAATTTCCTGAACCAGCTCCATTGCCTTAAAGTAACCACCTCTTTCTTTGGCGCAGCCTAGAAGTAGCTAAAATGCAAAAGACTTCAACTATTAGGTTAGGTCATAAGGAAACATATGCCCACCATAAGCCATATGAAGAACTCAGCACTGGGACGGAACACTAGGAGGGGCAGAAAGCTTCCATACCCCACTCCCACAACACATTAAAATAAAATAAAAAAATTTAGACATGTAGAAGTAGCATACCGTGCTATAAGTTACAATATCAGGTACCAAACCAGCTTGCTTCATTTGATTAAATAGCTTAAGGCTGCTGTCAAACTTGCCATTCTTTATTAGACAATATAGGATGGAATTACAAACAGACACATTGCTCCTTGTGTAGTCATCTTTGATGCTTCTGTATATCTCTAAAGCCTTCACAGAATGAGAATTCCTGCTGACGAACTTAAAATAACTACTGTAGGAAGCAACATTAGTTTTTCCATGCTGCCGCATCCAATCAAAAAGCTGCAAAGATGTCAGATAGCTATATTACAATTAAAAAAACTCATGAATTTGATTTGATATTTATCATTTCACTCAGAAGAGAATTCCTGAGCATAAAGTGTTCATCAAAAAAAAAAAAACTCCACTCTTATGAAAAGAATAAATATTTTCGGAAACATACAATTCACATATCACCAAAATCTATCATGTAGAAAATGCCATCATAAATCAATAGATAATTAACAATCTGCCAGGACAAAACTTAGCACCCGATTTTGGGTAATAGGAAAGTTGAATAATGAGTTCAAATAAAATATTCTTATCATGTCACTGGGAGATACTATGAAAATCTCAAATCTTTAACCAGACATTAAAAGACACACAAAGCACAGTCAGATGACTACTTGAAAATACTTATGTTTACCAGCGAGTGTTTGAACTTAACCAAGAGACTCATTGCTTTTTAGTCTAGCTCTACGGTATGTACATACTCAACACCAGGGAACTATATTCCATTCAGTTACTTGTATGCGTAACAATCATAATGTTTTGTGGGTACAGGAAAACTGAATTTATCATCATAATTTTGGCTAATCAGCATAAGGTATATGTAGTACTCAAAAATTGGTTTTTCTTAATCATGGATTCACCAATGCACTAGCCAATCATTAAAAAAAAAAAAGTGAGAGAAGAGGAAATATATAAGTGACATCAGTGATCAGAACAGACAATATACTAGCTACACTTCTCTAGGCAAGGAATATATAACAGGCATCAAAACACTTTAACCAATATTTCCAAAGAAACAGAAAGAAGTAACTGAAGTGTTAATCCATAACATTAAAACCTGACAAGCATCCTTCCATCGGTTTACTTTCCCAAAGTGACGCAGCACCACATTCAAGTCTTGCGCTCTCAACTCTGCTCCCAATCTGCAAACAGAATGAAGTTATCTAAATTGAGTGGCCTTGCTACTCATATTGTCCAGATAGGTGAACTGTTTTTAACAAGACCATACACCACAGCCGATAAATTAGTGCGAGCAAGATCACACTCTAAATTCTCTAGACTATTAATTACAAGAAGAAGAAACAATCTATCAGCACAAAACCAATCTCAGAACACTAGGTCATGAAGCATAAGAACAATTGGCGAGAATTGCACTGGTTCGAGCAAATAACACCAACAACTACATACAAATTCAATATACATACATTCACAGAAAGAAAATCCGAGTAACAAAAAACCTTATGAGAGCAGACTCCAATTCAGACGACTGTTGAATATCAAGAATTGCAGATTCTCTTGCTTTCTGCAAAGCCGAGAGATTCTCCGGAAGGTTTTTGGAAATAACCGTAGACTTGCTTCGGACTCGGCTCCGTATCCCTGTATCATTGGAATAGGTTGAAGTCGAGACTCTTCGCGGCCGCGCAGGTGGCGGCGTTGCAAGTGTGGCCACGGTAATGGAATCCGAGTCCTTGACGGGTCGGGTTTGGGGAAAATAAATTAGAGGTCGAAAGCCTGTTCCTAACACAGAAGAAACCTCCATGGAGAATAGGATGAAGCGGATAAACCCTGCAAAAGTCTCAAACGGAGTGGAACCGGTTGTACCACTAGCGAAGAGTGTGTAGGCCGTAGGCTGTAGGCGATAGCGATCTCTCCTGATATTTTTTACTATTTCGAATTTGAACCCAATATAAACCGAATTTGTAATTGGATCATGTGAATATTGCAAATTGAATCTATGTTTATTGATGTTTTTGCAAACAACCCTGAATATAGTTTGTAGTCCAATTACTCTATTTACATTGGACACATTAATATAATTTACCATTAATGTGTCAAAAATTTAATAAATCTATTAATTTCACTTTTTATATAATAAATAGATGTGATTATTATACATTATTAAGAGTTGTCTACTATAAACATTTTAGTATTTTTCTATAATTTTGTAAAGAGTAAAATATATAAATCAGATGTATCATTTTGGATCAAATGAATATTTTAAGTTTTAATCAAGCGAGTGGTGGATTTTAGAATATCTTTTTTAATAATACAAATAAATCCCTCTAAATCAAACAAGCAGATTTTATATGGTAATGAAATCTACTTGATTCTCACCCTATTAAGGTAACTTATCTTAGGACTTTTAGGATGCATACAGGGTATAGAATATGTGAAGGTTTAGAGTGAATATGTCCGTTCTAATTTTGTATGGTAATAAAATCTATATAATTATTATTAACGTAACCTCTTAATCAAACAACCACTTTAGGTAGAAAACATCGTTATTGTCTTTGTCATGATATAACAATTAAAGTCAGCAATTCACAAAATTTAGAGGTTTAATTACGAAGGAGAGGAGAGAATTATACAAATACACTCCTTCTATCTGAGCTTCTATGTGGATAATTCAGAATAATAAAAATTATAGATGGAGGTTATTTGCATGCTTAAAATGATTTATAAGATTCCACATGATTTTTTCGAGAAGAAGATTTCATATATTTTAAATTGATTTTTTTTATGTTTGTATTTTCACGTAGCTATAGACATTTTTGTTATTTGAAAATTGATAGAAATTATCATATAAAATAGATGTTTTTTTATTTATCTAAATCGTTTAACTTTATACTCTATCAAGTAAAAAAAATTAATTGTCTAACAAAACCAATGTGACTGATTTTGTGCATATCTTCGTATACATGTGATTCACATTCCATGTGTATAATGTAGGTGCGGTTTGTGCTTTGAGGCTTGACTTTGCTGAAGCGATGTGCACATCGAAAGTTGCCTATCAAATGGCACAAAGCAGCGAATTGTTCGTAATCAAAGGACAAAACAGTCCGAAAGAAACAATATAAGAATTTAAATTACCATTGGATCTGCATGTGGATAAATTTTGAATGGTTAAATTAGTCCTCCCAATTCAAAGCCCAAAGAAATAAAAGACCAGGCCCAAATTAATTTTGGGCTCTTGATACACATGCTAAACAATAATTCAACCCATATTAAAAATCCCAACTACCTCTGACACCCAACCCAACACTGGCAAAACACATCCACACACTTCATATGTGGGTTCCAAATTTTATCAATCAATCCAAGAAACATCATGATTGCATTATGTATCCAATATATAATACGTAATAAAAAAAATTGACGCAACAATCATTTGTTGTTATTTGGTCGAACAATTTTGTGTGTTAAGTAATATATATATATATATATATATATATATATATATATATATATATGATCAATGATTGTGATTCTGTTAGATTATGTGTGGTGTCATTATATTCTATTAAAAAAAAAATTACACATTGAAAAATAGACATATCAACAGTTTGACAACTAAGAATATCTACTGATATATTTTTTAACCCCCAAAATTAAGGAGAAGATGAGAAGACATATATAGTTCTATTCATTGTCAAAGATTTGACGTGC
Source organism: Scutellaria barbata (assembly GCA_028654395.1). Lineage (NCBI taxonomy): Eukaryota > Viridiplantae > Streptophyta > Magnoliopsida > Lamiales > Lamiaceae > Scutellaria > Scutellaria barbata. The sequence goes on along the minus strand of CM053646.1, from coordinate 3,937,424 downwards.
ATATCATGCAAGTAGTAGCCAATTAGTGGCTAACAAGAATTAATTCCAGATTTAAATAAGGGGAGCACCAAAACTACCCAATTTAATATATTGTAGTTTATTTATATCCAAATTCATTTAATAGTAGGGAGGGTCTAAACCCACTCCATCAACTTCTTTAGGCACCCCATTTAAAAAAATTGAATCTAAAATGAATAAGAAAAGACCAAAATACCCTTAATGAATGTAATATCTAAGGGCACCCCACATAATGTGTTGAAATTTACTAAGGGCACCCCAAGCATTGAAACACACAAAATCTCCATTGTGTTCTTCTTCACCCATCCAAGTTTTGCATTTATTCAAATTTTGCATTTTGCTTCCTTGTTTTTGCCCTTTTTTCCCCCCATATTTCATCAAATGGCGAACGAAGATTCATTCGGAACACACAATGTAAGTATTCACATGTATTTTTCGTAGTTTATGTAGTTGAAGTTTCGTTTTTGAAAATATACAAAAATTCCCGCATCTGTTCGCGTTCGGCCAATACAGACCGAACGCATCTGAAGGAGTTCGGCCATGACAGCCGACAGTACTATATCCCGTTCGGCCAGGTTGGCCGACTTCTCTTCTTCCCGTTCGGCCAGTTTGGCCGACGACATGCTTTCCCGTTCGGCCAGCCCTGGCCGACAAGCTCTCTTCCCGTTCGGCCAGGGCAGCCGACATTTCACCTAGCACTCGATTTTTCTGTTTTTTTTTTCGTATTCTATGTTAATGATTCTATTTGCTTGCGTTGCAGACCGAGGCCTTGTATTCGGACGAAGTCAGTTACATTAACAAATCGGACGATGAACAATTGGTTGAGGAAGAAATTGCTCCTGAGTACATGCAAATAGACTTCACTGTCTACTTTACGACAGACGAAGTATTTGAGTCTCGCTACCTGATGATGCAGTGGGTGAATGCTGTAGCGCACGAGCATAATATGGTCATATTAGTTCGTCGCTCTGATAGTGGAAGTAGTGGTCGGCGAGGTCGAGTGTTATTGGGTTGCGAACGAGGTGGCACCTATCGTCGGTGTAATAAGGCGAAATCAGAAATGGTGAGTGTTGGCGATGATGAAACGAGTGGTGGGAAGAAACGGGCCAGACGTACGGCGACCAAAAAATGTGATTGTCCGTTTCTTCTTAAAGCTACTGAATTGAATGATGATGGACAGTGGTCAATAATTGTTGTATCCGGCGTTCATAACCACCCGATGGGACGACATTTGGAGGGTCACTCCTATGCCGGTCGACTAACACCGACTGAAGATCGGTTTGTCGCAGATTTAACAAAGAATAAGGCAAAACCGAAAGACATTCTAAGTACTTTAAAGGAGACCTTCGTTCAGAATGCATCCACTTTGAAAACCATCTACAATACAAGGCATAAACATAGAGTTGTTGAGCACGGCGGTCGGTCTCAAATGCAATACCTATTGGAGAAGCTGAAGTCATATGACTACTATTTCCTTGTTCGTAGATGTGAGAAAACGGAAAGGGTGAAGGACCTCTTTTATGCCCACCCGATGAGTGTGGACTTATTACGTGCCTTTCCGAGAGTCTTGTTGATGGATTGTACATACAAGACTAATAGATATAAGATGCCACTGATGGAAGTGGTTGGCATCACATCTACGGATATCACTTTCTCCGTTGCTTGCATCTACTTGGAGGCTGAGCGTGAGGAGAACTATAGATGGGCTCTCACGACTTTGAAAGGGTTGATGGACCAATCCTTTCAACCAGAAGTTATTGTGACTGATCGTGAGATCGCATTGATGAATGCTGTGGAGGTCACATTTCCAGGGGCGAAACACTTGTTGTGTAGATGACATATTAGCAAAAATGTGCTTACCAAGTGCAAGAAGGAATTTCACACCAAAGCGAAATGGGATTCGTTTAATTATTCGTGGAATGCATTGATTCTTGCCGATGATGAAGTGAGCTTCAACGAGCTACTTAGAAGATTGAAGGACGATTTCAACGACTATCCTGTTGCCGTGGATTATGTTCTGTCAAATTGGCTTAATCCATATAAAGAGAGATTTGTCTCATATTGGACAAACGAGATAATGCATTTCGAGAACACCACAACTAGTCGGTACGTATAACTTGTTTTTTATAGAACGCATTTTATTTGTTGGTTCGTATTTGACCTTGTTGTAATGAAAGACATGCATTACTGTGAACAGGGCCGAGAGTGCACATTCGAAGTTGAAGAAACAACTCGGCACTAGCTTGTCAAATTTTGAAATGTCTTGGGAGAGGATACACGGATTGTTGATCACAAGCCACAGCACAATCAAGGCTTCATTCGAACAATCCCGACATAGAGTGCACCATAAATACAGGTCTCCCCTGTTCAAGAATATACGTGGATTCGTGTCTCATGCGGCTATTCATAAGATTTATCAGGAGATGCAAGGAGTGAATACGGCCGGGGTAGATTCGTTACTTTGTGGTTGTGTGCTGAGAAAGACATGTGGTCTACCGTGTGCTCATGAACTTGGTGAATTACTGCGTCTCAACGAACCAATCCAACTAGAAAGTATTGACAGGTTTTGGAGGAAATTGGACAGCGAACCCGTCAAGTCGGATGTTAGTGTAGCTGAAGACCTTGGGTGTAGATGGACCGAGACAGTGAGTGACATCAATGTAATGTTCGATTCGGCCAACGAGTCACAGAGGCTGTTGATGCTCAAGAGACTGCGTGAGATCCAAAACGTGTCCACCACCTCACTTATTGAACCGGAAGTTCAATCACGCACACGTGGACGACCAGAGAAGCCAAAACTTCGAATAGACAAGTCCACCAAGCGTGAGAAGAGTGCTTTCGAATACGTGGAGTCGTTTCATGATAGTAATTCCCCCCGAACCGAGGATGCACATGTTAGTGGGGAACCCTCAAGTGCCGAGAAGGTGGTGTCGAAGAAGCGGCCAAAGCAACAGGTTGTGCGTCGTTCCGCCCGTACAACATTCGGTGTTCCATTTATTGATCAGCTGCCGAAGTGTTTTCGAGAGTTTGTGGCTTCCACAAAGAATGTAAAGGGAGACGGTCATTGCGGCTTCAGGTGTTTAGCCGATGCACTTGGTATGGACGAGGATTCCTGGCCCCAGATTCGTAGCGATCTAGTTCAGGAGTTGCAAAACTTCAGGGCCTTGTATGCTTCGGTGTGGCATAACTCCACACATACGGTGGACGAGATTCTAGAAACATTGAACTGTTTCCAAATGGAGGTGTGGGACGTGAAGTATTGGTTCGTGTTTCCAGAGATCTATTACTTGGCCGCTTCTGCATACAATATGGCGATAGTTCACATATCGCCCGAGATAAGTGTCTTATTTCTTCCCTTACGAACACAAGTGCCGGTGAACCCTCGTTACATGACGATGGCATTAGTTGGAAACAATCACTTCATCCGGGTATGTACTATTATCTTTTCTCTCTTAACGTAGCCTTCAATTGCTTTATTTATTACATTTGTGACCGGTTTTTTCTCATGACACTTTGTAGGTGAACCTAGTAGACGGTGCACCCATGCCTCCAATCATAAATATGTGGTTCGTGTGCAGGTTAGATTGTGCTGCCAGGTGGAGTGTCGTATGCCAACAACAGATCGCCAAGTATAGCGACATGGTTGCTGCGGCTAGATCCTCGTTAGGAGTGGAATCGATTAGTTTAGACGATGATTGATATATTTCAACTTGTTGTATATATTTGGGGACAACGTATTTGTATACTATTGGATATGAAACTATTAGTTTAGACGATGAGTGATTTATTTTTATGTCGATCTTGTCATTTGCCACATCATTTCTGTCTTGTTGAGTGCGTTTCTAGGTTGTGTTCGACTTTTGGTTCACCTCGTTCGCGTAATTTGCCACTGTTCGACTGAGTCGGCCGACAGCTACAAGGAGCGTTCGGCCGAGTCGCCCGACTTCTTCAAGGATTGTTCGGCGTGTAGTGACCGACGCCTTCACCTCGCGTTCGGCCGGTAGTGGCCGACTCCTTCTAGACGCGTTCGGCCGGTAGTGGCCGACGGCTACAAGGTGTGTTCGGCGGGTAGTGACCGAACAGGGAGTTTTCGGAACGACGATCCTTCGTTTGTCCTCTCTGCTTATTTTTGTGGAGTCTACATTTACGAAAAGTAGTTCAACAAACGTAAATTGGCCGGAAAAGCATAATACACAAGGGATGAACTTCAAAAGAACCATACCATCGACTAATTATATGAATGTCGATACAAAACATAATACAAATGTCTTATGAGATAAATGCATTGTCAATCCAAAATATTACAAAAACATAGAATAACTAGGCAGAAACATTGAACTGTTTGAGTACACCTATCATCTACGACGGGTACGAGATCGGCTAGTGGAGGCACGCGATCTGGGCTCAGAGGGGGCACCGTCCTCGACAGACAACGCCTCGTATGCCCTCGTCACATAGGGCATGACATAATCGAGTGTCATATCTGGGTCGTGCTCTAACCACCGCTGTACGACTGGTGCAATATGGCCACGGGCCGTTCGGATAATACTCCAAGGCGGCTGAGGAACGTGCGTAGCGGCCGCCCCCGATGACCTGGTCCCAGGATTTTGTATCCTCGGGTGCGATACGGTGAAGTACCACTCCAAGTAGCCAGGAGAACACTCACATGGATGAGATGCAATCCTACCACGAGCCTCATCGGACAGGACATGGCTGCTCCACATCCGGAAGTACGAGCTCATCAAGTCCCAGACAAGCCTGTACTGGGCACCAGTGCTGCCTCGACGTACTTTAACCGGTACCAATGGTGCTTCCGGAATAGTCTGTACGTGCCCGAACTGTCTGAGCACGCGGTCTGGGTGATATGGTTCGACCACATCAAAGGCCCGAATACATCCGTGGTAGAATGTCACCTCCTGCCGAGGAAAGACATCACGCAACCCTGCGTAGGGAGTCCACACAACCTAGGGCACAGAACACACAATAATGAGCTGAACAGAACAATGTGAAGGCTAAATTAAAACATACGACCCGAAGTGAGAAAACTTACATTGTGCTCCGACATTGCATCCAGCATCTCCCTCCAGGCCACTAGCCGATCAAGTGATCCACCAGGGGAGGCTTGCTGCGCCCATCGTAATGCTAGCGGTGCTCCCTCCCTATAGTGCACGTTATGAGTGGGCCTCGTGTGAGAAAAGTACTCATAGATCCATACCTGAAACAACAAAATTATATAAGTACAATGACGTAATAGTGACTGATAACAAACATATTGAAATTAGAAAAAGAACATTTACCTCCAACAACGTCAGGTAACCAGACATCTGCCTAACCCCACTCCGATATGCAAGTCCGAGCTGGCGGTACAAGTACGCTAGTGTGGCGGCTCCCCACGCATACTTGTGAACTCGTGTAACATTCTCCAGCAGTGGGAGAATGTGTGTGCTCACTCTAGTGCCACTCTTATCTGAAAATAGTGTGCAGCCTAAGACGAACCACAAGTAAGCCCGAGCAGCACACAATCTCTTCTCCGGATCCTCGGAACATGCATGAGGAGCAAATGTGGAACGCAGCCACTCCAGCTTCACTGAACTACCTCTCAGACCTCGAACAGCCTTCTCCGCCTTTTTCATCGACACTCCTAGAAGTCTGCATATCAAAGTTGTCGGGGCCTCAGCTGTGTCTTCCAGTCGGACTACGGGTCGACCGGTGATAGGAAGTCCGGTGATGCAGTAGACATCGTCTAGGGTAATCGTCATCTCTCCCCAAGGCATATGAAAGCTATTCGTCTCTGGATGCCAGCGCTCGACGAAAGCACAAATGAGGTTCTTGTTCGGGCTCTTGTACGAGATCTCACGTAAGTCAGCAATTCTCGACCGACGAAGCAGACCAAACCATTCGTCCAGCTCACCCTCCAACCTCCAGGAATCCATTTTCGTAGTGTGGCATAGGCATTTCAGAATGCCTCTTTCCTCACCGAACCAAATCATCGAGGCGACGTGCGTCTTGAAGCTCGGTATGAGACGATGATCAGTAGGGCCCCCAGGAAATGGGCCCGTAAGTACATCTCCCTCTGCATCGTCCTCGACATGCTCCTCGGCATCCTCCTGAACATACTCTTCAGCATCCTCCTCCTCATCCTGATCCTCCTTCTGAACATGTGGTTCGGCCCACTCAACATGTTCGGGCTCAGGAATTTCTTGTCCTCCCATCTCCAACTGCAAGATCGGGAGAGGGACTTCGACCGGGTAGTCATTGCTCGAACATCCTACTCCCGATTCGGCCTCTTCACCCCAACGCTTTCTATTCGAAGCCGTGGGAATCCTTCTCGTGTACGTCGTACCTGCATTACAAAGAAAATTAATTACGAAAACAGAATAAACAATCGACACACATACATAACCCGTTCGGCCGAGAAAGGCCGACACCAAGAAAGGCCGTTCGGCCACTGATGGCCGACACCTAGCTATCCCGTTCGGCCAAGGTGGCCGAGCTTCTTCCTTGCCGTTCGGTCGAGCTGGCCGACAGCTCCTTCTTCCGTTCGGCCAATCCGGCCGACCACCCATTCACCCGTTCGGCCAAGGTGGCCGAACGCACACAACAAACGTCGGCCAACCAGGGCCGAGAGCGCTGAACGCGAAATGTGCAAATTTCTTCGAAAATTGTACGAATTTTCAGCAAATTAACTCAAATTTTACTAACCCATTGCCAATACTATAGGACCCTAACTAAATACGTAGGAAAAATGCAATTATACGAGAGTGTTGAAATCAACTTACCCGTAAAATTTTGCTCCCTATGTTCATATCCGAAAGCTTTTCTACGCCGTTCCATGATAGCAAACGTGTCGGCAGGAGGCAACCGAAAAAAATGCAAGTTCTTCAATAAGCTATAGCAATGGTGGTTCGGTGGTGTTGGGTCGAAAATGCAAGAATTTTGCTCAAGAAATTGCCTTGGTTGAGAATTGGTGAGGGAATGAGGAAGAAGGGTAGGGTTGGAAAATATTTGGGTGCCCTTAGAAATGTATGTATCAATTTTTGTAATTATTGGGGTGCCCTAAGTAGTTGGGGTGCCCTTAGAACTCATTGGGGTGGGTTTAGTTCATCCCTTAATAGTATTTATTTATACCATAAGATAAATAAAAATGTTCTAAACTACCTATTTTTTAGGATAGTCACCTCCTTAATTGCACATGATATTGATATAATGATCCCACTCATCCTCTTTCACAGCCATTCAATGCCCATTCAAGTTGCACCATACACGAAAACATTTTCGTTTGAATCTTACATGAATTTCGTGTAGTCCTATTCCCATTTTCGTGTAATCCTATATTTGGATTTCTTGTAGCTTTATGTCAGAATTTTGTGTAACCCTATATTCATTTCCGTGTAATTTTTTGTCCGAATTTCGTGTGGTCCTAAACTGAAATTTAAGATGAAATTCATGTGTTAAATAGACTCATTTTTTATTGTTCTGCATGTGAACTTACATGTGAGTCGTGTACTTTTCAACATTTTAGAACCTCATCTCATCATCAAGTATGATATCAAGTACACTTTTAACTCAAATTGTACTTTTAAATAATTTAAAATATTTTTATAATGAAATTGATAATTTTGATATCAAATTATATGTTTTAGGGTAAAGAGGATCATTTGTCCTTCAAATAATGGCATGGCTTTTGAAAGGTCAATTTATTCCCAATCTTCATGTCCCATTGTGTCGCAAAAAGTAAAGATACACCCCATCTAATGTTGTTACGCTACAAATGTAGTCTAAAATTCTTTGAGTGTCTTTGTCCTATTGTCTTTTTTTCTTTTTTATATTTTATTTTATCTTTCCTTCTCTGCCAAAAGTATCCAACCAATTCCACCATCTCCCCTGACTTTACAATGGTTTGGTTAATAATTGGCCAATTGGGAAAAAGCTTTCAATCTCTCACCAGACAATTTAAAATTTCAAGTGGAAATTGAAATCAAATAAATTCGTAAATATCACCCGTGATTTCATGGTCATCTTATAGGGCCCCATTTTAATTATTTGTGGAACAAAAGATCTATTGAACAGAACAGAAGAATTAAATTGATTTTAATTTGTTGTCTTGTATTAATATCATGTGAATTGGGTTACTCTCGTGAATCCAGTGCCACTTGATATAAAATTCAACAGTCAACCGAATGACATTATAATGTTGCATTAATTATTCATAAATAAATATATTGAAGAACAATGCACCATATCCCTGCAGTTTCCGTTACGATAATAATATATTATAAATAACTCCAAACATAAAATATTTATGGTTGGTGTATTAATTAGTGATGAAATCATTAATCATTAAAATGCTAATTACTAAACTTAGAAACAGGAACATTTTATCTTTGAATTGATCATATTTTGAATCTATATCGTTAGTAAAAGATAAAGATTAGATTAAGTTGCTTTTTAATTCACATATTTCCTGTAATGTGACTGTTGATCACAAAAGTGCTGATCTAATAAACTAAGCAATCTTAGTACAAGATTAAGCATAACTCATAAATTAAAACATAATCATTGCTTGGTCTTTTGCAATCCAATATAAAAGATGCTTCTTAAAAAAGAAGTGAGCTGCTTTTCCAAAAAAAAAGGAAAAAGAAAAAAGAAAAATGAATAATTATTTCTTAAATATAACAGTGGGAAAAACGTTTAAGATCCCTGTAATATTTAATTTTAAGGCATTCTTTGCCTTTAAAAAGTTAAAAGAATTTATTTTCTGTATAAAAGCCATAGTTCTCCTTTAATTTGTTAGGAAACGGCATCTGATACCCACTAATATTTGAACTGTGGAAAAAGAAAAGTGACAAACCTCTTAATTCGCAAATAAATATTACATTCATAATATACTCATAAGTAACAATATAATATGATGATAAAAGAGGTTATACAAATATTTTCTAAAGACTATTTAAATACTAGAAAGCGAAAATAAAAATCTTGCTTCTCAAAATTGGAGGGTCGGATTATTTTGTTAAATAATTTTTTATAGAATCCTGATAGTGATATTAGTGATTCCCTCATTCGAAATAAAATAAAAATTCAGAAAACCTTTAGGATAAATCTTAACAATATCAACTGTTGAATAAATCCAAATACACGTGGATTTGGATTTCACCTTTCACGGTCTCAGTTTTCTCACCTGATACATTTTCTCCTTTTCACATAGCTTAAAATTAATTAAAAAAATAATTATCCTAAAAAGCATATCATTAAAATCTAAATTTTATTGTAAGGGTGAATAATAAAAATATATATTTATTTAAAAATTTAATAAAATAGAATTATATTGTAAACGTCAAATCAATATTAAAAAAGGTGGAAGTTGATATAATATTTTATTATGAAAAAATGAATTGATGCGATATTTTTTTAATAAAAATATATTAATAATAATTAATAATTATGATATAGATAATAATTATATCCAAATTTTATAATTTAAATTTAAATATAAAAATAAATATACATTGAGATTTAAAAATCCAAAATTTTTAACATCCCTTCCAAATATAGCGTTAACGATTTAAAAAATATTTCAGAAAACGCTGGCCATATGCTTTACGTGGCAGATACTTTTAATCAGCTACAACTCATCGCACGTTTGATGTCGGTACGCCAGCCAAGGAAAACCATTTCAAACCACTGGGACCCACATGACCACCACAAAAGCTCATGGGTCCCACCAGTTGCATGTTTGACACGTGTACAGTAACGCAACTCTAAAAATGCCCTCCCTCATCTTTACCATTACCTCTTCTTTCCGTTACATATTTAAAAAAAAAGAGAGAGAAAAAAATCATTTAACCACAAACATTTCATAATAGGAAAATACTATTTATACAACAGTATTTGGACAGTTGGGTTCTGGGACTTTTACTGCCGGGAAATTGTTAGGGCTATTGAGGCGATATCTAAACTGTTCTTCAGGTAAGTGTTTCAATTCGTAATTTCAGTTTTTCAAATACGTTGATTACTGTGGCTTGTGAGCGTTTAAGATGAAATAATTTAGTTTTAATTCAACGAGTTGCTATTTGATGCTGGTCGTTTGAGTATGATTGTGAGAGGTTTAATTAGTTCCTGATTTATATTCGTGATTGAATTTGTGGATTTGTTCAATTATATGTGTCTATAATCGTATATTCATACTGTAACTCAGTCTATAAAACCTGTTTGTTGGGAAACAGCATAATTTGAATGTGATCAGGTTTTGTTGTTTGTGTGGGTGTGTCTCATCACTTGGCAATTTAAGATTACATATCTGATTTACGGCATTTCTCTTTCCTATACATTTGAGATTAAAATCAGAAGGTGATAGTTTTAATTTGTGTTTTCAATATTCTTTTTAGCATGGCCAGATTGCGGAGGAAATGGGCGTAATTTCTTCTATGTTTGGAAAATGCACAGGATACCCAATAAAAAATTTCTTCTTTCAATTAGATTGCTGCATGTGCTTTTGATTTAATACCTTATGAAATTGACCTACCCTGAGGACACTTTTTGTTGGCTACATAGTGTTCCAATTAATTTAATGCATATGGACTTTAGGTTTTTGACTTGTATCAATATTTCATGTATAGCTTATTACTGTCTATGGTCCAGGAAATGATTCCAAATTAATGCCTTCTTTCCAATTGAAACCATCAATTATCATTTTTGTGGATGAAATTAATCAAACTTTGCCTGATTAAACATTGTCGGCTGACCTGCCTGTAATATTTAGCCAATATTTGATGATAGTTTTAATCATATACCAGGCAAGCACATGTGTCCTTTAGTTTGAATTTTTTTTTCATTGACGGGTTGACTTGTCCCTTTGTAATGTTTTATTTATGTTAATATAACTTTCCACGACTTGGTGGTTTTAGCATGAATTTAATCTGGGATTCCCTCTTGCACTACAAATAGACTTGGTGACCAGATAAATACATGATAATAGTTTACATGAATGATCAGAATATCACTATAGAAAGGTAGAGTTTGGAAGTATTACAATTGCAGTGATTTTTGTGGGTTGCATATTCAAAATTAGGCATGCATCTTGTACAACATTAATTATTTTATTCATTTATGGACTTGTTACTTAGATGTTATTTTCTTTGATATTTTGCAGGTATATCTAAGGATCACTAGTTTCCCATGGAAAATAAGGAGAGGTACAAACTGCTAATGAGTCATGCTTAAGAGGGCTTTATATGATAATATCAAAAAAATTGTTTGCACTTTTGTAGCATATCAAATACCAATTAATGATTAACCTCTATTTACAGGGTCTGTGAAAAGATTTTTTCAAATGGAGATGTCTATCGTGGTGATTTCAAGGGAATTATTCCCCATGGTAAAGGTAAATATACATGGTCGGATGGAACTGTTTTTGAGGGTGACTGGGAAGAAGGAAAGATGACAGGAAAAGGGAAGATACATTGGCCTCCACATGTTACATATGAGGGTGATTTTTCTGGGGGTTACCTTCATGGTTTTGGAACTTTTATTGGTTCTGATGGGTCCATATACAGAGGTTCTTGGAAGATGAACTCTCTACATGGCATTGGTAGGAAACAATATCCAAATTCAGATATTTATGACGGTTGTTGGAGGGAGGGAGTTCGTGAAGGCAGTGGTAGGTATGCTTGGAGTAACGACAACATATATATTGGGAATTGGAAAGATGGGAAAATGCACGGTAGGGGGGTTATGAAATGGTTCAATGGAGATCTTTTTGATGGCTTTTGGTCAAATGGGTTGAGACATGGTTCAGGCTTATATAGATTTGCAGATGGAAATTATTATTCTGGAACATGGTCTCAAGGGCTGAAGGATGGGCCTGGAACATTCTATCCTGCTGGAAATAAGCATGTAAACAAACTTAATCTTGTAAAGTACAAAAACGAGAGAAATAAACTGCCATCTTATGTTTCGTCAGATCATTCTGATGAATCTGTGTTATCTAGTCTAAAGCGAAGTGTTTCACGTAAAATTTCATTGACGTCTAAGTGGGGTTCTGGACGAGACTCACATATAACTACATCACTGAATAATGATCTGGGACGCTTAGATTCAATGAGAGAAATGACTTCAGAAGAGAGATCATGTGTCATATCTCATAGCTCCCTTGACGGTCAAACTGAAAATTCAGATAATAGGACAGCAGCTTATGAGAGGGAATATATGCAAGGAGTCCTAATGAAAGAAAGGATAAGAAATATATCCAAACTATCTCATAAAAGTAAACAACGGCTCAAATTTGCAAAAGACATTAAAAAGAAATCATGTGTCCACATTTTTGAAGGCCACAGGAGCTATTATCTGAGGCTTTGCCTGCAACTTGGGATCAGGTATGCATAACTTGATCCTATATTCTTATATCTTTTGCTAGCATCTTCTATGTAAAGTACATTCGATATTTAGGTGGTGAAATACCTTATTCAAATATCTTATATGAAGTTGACAGGTATACTGTAGGCAAGATCACGCCAGTCCCACTGCGGGAAGTCAGATCATCTGATTTTGGAGAACGAGCTAGAATAAGAATGTATTTTCCAAGAAAGGGTTCTAAATTGACTCCTTCACACAACTCTATCAACTTTTACTGGAAGGATTATTGCCCCATGGTGTTCAGGTATCTATTATTTCATTGCATATCTGAGACTTTCAGCAGATTTCTACATATCTTTCTGATTAACTGCATGCTCAAAATCTGTATGATGAAGAAGTTAAAGTCAATTTCTACACTTCTTTTTATTATATTCTTGAAGAATAAAAGACATTTTATAAATTGAAGAATTTTACCCTGTCTTCCCTTATACAGTTCTCCTTAAATCAAAGAGGATATCAGAACCAAAAAAAAAAGGAAACAAGATAAAGAGAAATCGAGTGAAAATTATTTTACTAATAAAATCCCTAGAACTATGCTAATTATTTCTATAATTCTGACAAAGTAATTACTCTCACCATCCCAAAATACTTGATGTTACAGAATTGCACAATAGATTAAAGAGTGTTAAAAAAGGCCTTATCAATCCTTATGTGATAAATAGTTGTCTTCCCAATAATTAATTGCCTACTTTGAGAATGTAAATTTATTTTCCTTAAAAAAATAAAAATGAGGGGTAATATTGGAAGATTAAGCACTAGTTTCCGTTCAATTCTTAAAACATCAACTATTCAGATTTTTTTTTTTTTGTGCTAATATATCAAGTATTGTTGGACGGAGGGACTATTAGTTAGATGAAGACGCCAATTCAATAAACTGAGAAATGCAAATAATATATTATTGAATGACCATTGAGATGTCATATACCAAAAAAAAAAAAAAATATATTATGGCTTCAATTGTCTTCTCACCTAAAATATTAGAGCTGAAAAATGTTGTGTGAAAAGACAAATGAGGAAAAATCATAAGTAACAAGGATTTGAGTAGCCCATACAAAATTCCTGTGAAGTACATGGGCGCCAAGTGCATTTTTGAATATTGACTTAGATCTGCTTGGATCCAGGAGATTCTGAATGCATTAGCAACATGATTGCTATAATGATTTCTTAAAAAGAAAGTGATACCCACAAGTTCTGCCGATCCACCAAAATCGAAGTGAAAAGATCCCAGACACTTGCCGTAATGTAAAACTTTACATTTTTTAATGATACCAAAGGTCTCTGAATGCTTGAAGAATGAGTCTGGTAATTTGTTAAGTTCATTTTCAAACCTCTCGTGTATATTCACAGTTTCCTAAGTGGAATAATAGCCTCCAGAACAAACTGACATAGTAGAAGCCAGAAGGTTATGCAAGGATCTTGTTCATTTCTGTAGTCACTGAAAATATGGAATGCTTCCTAGACTTGCCCAACGCCTCTTCTGATTAGAAATGCTATTAGTTTCCAGCACAGAAGTCATCTTTAACTTGTGTTATGACAGTTCCCCTCCTAGTAGCTTTCAGTTTGAATATATTCAGGAATTGGACATTAAATGTATCTGTATTTAGACTTATGCTGAATATTGGACTGTATTATAACTTATAATGTACTATCATCCATTTCTTCTCCTTTGTTCCCTTCTTCAATCATCTGCAAAGTATGAAAATCTTAATTTGGTTATCCTACTCTCTTCAATTCTGTGTCTGCCCCCTTGATTATTGAGGGAAATAAAAGTTAATAGAAACGAAATGAAGCAGATAAAGGGAGAAATCAAATTTTGATATGTTCTTCTCCTGACTTTTCTATGGTTCTGAGTGTGCCTGTGTAGAAGTCTTTGTAGACTGTTTTGCTCTTTCATCCACATCCTCTGCTATTTTATTTGAACTGTTAATTTAGGACCACTTAAGATAACTGTTCGAATTTCTGCATGTATGCCATGCATTATTAAATTAAGTGTAGTTATGAATGTGTTTGCATGTTTTTATTGGTCTCATTTTCAGGAATCTGAGAGAGTTGTTTAAGTTAAATGCTGCTGACTATATGATGTCTATCTGTGGTGATGATGGTCTGAGGGAGCTGTCTTCTCCAGGAAAAAGTGGAAGCATTTTTTATCTCTCTCATGATGATAGATTTGTAATCAAGACACTGAAAAAATCTGAGCTAAAGGTATAATATAGGTGTGAGTCCACTCTGTGTTCTTGCATCTTTTGTATCCTGTAAATACAGGATTATTGTAAGTCTTTTTCATTTTAACAACAAAAAAAAAATAGCATCGATGTTCTACTTCACTATCTGTTTTGAGTCTTCACTTTCACGTATGTAGACTTTTTTACATCTCTCTCTGTGTTATAACACACAAACTTCTATCACACACTTACCAACAGAGCATGGGTCACATTGGTTTCTGAAGTATTCTCACGACATATAGTCATTCAATTGCACCACACACAAAGGAGTGGAGGACTGTCGGAACTAGAGACTGGAGATCTTATATATTGACTTGATCCTGAAAGCAATTTAAACAATAAATTTACTTTATGAATCGCGTAGCTTGTCAATTCATTTTTCTTGGACATGTACTCCACATGAACTGAGAAATAGCAGGTTTTTTACTTAATAAAATCAGTTTAGCAGCATAAACTGATGGCATATGGAGATACCTACAGGTTATGTCATACGCTAGACTGCTAGTCATACATAATTTGAGGTGGTGAAGTTAAATGTTTTATTAACAGTTCCTATTCTCTATGCTATTCTGAACAATGCTTGACATTTTATCATTTCTATGACCAAATTAGTTATGATCAGTCGCATTCTTTTCTATAAACTTGTTCTTTTGATTATGCTGTTCAATGAACCCTGGTTGGGAAATCAATTTACGTTGCTTGTTCTTAATGTTTGCACAGGTATTAATGAAGATGCTGCCTCACTATTACAATCATGTACAAGCTTATGACAACACCCTGATTACTAAATTCTTTGGGGCACATCAGATAGCATTGAGACATCGTAAAAAGGTAGTTGACTATCCACAAGTCCAGTTCAGTTTCTTACTAGAGTACTCAAGGATGCATCAAGATTTACCTTTTCTCATTATATCATGGAAAATATCACTTTTCATTAGGATGGATTCTAATTCTATTCGCAGGTTCGCTTTATAGTCATGGGGAATATGTTCTGCACTGAATTAAGAATACATCGTCGTTTTGATTTGAAGGGCTCATCCCAGGGCAGATTTACGAATAAAGATGAGATTGATGAGAGCACTACATTGAAAGATCTTGATTTGACATATGAGTTTCACATGGACAGGGCATTGCATGAATCACTTTTTAGGTAACTTCCTTCTCAAGGCTAATTTTGTTTCAGTCAAGTTCATTATTCTCTTGACATGCTACTAGACCTTCTGATGGGAGAAGTTATGGCTAGCTATGATGGTTAATTTAGAAGGTTTGGTATGAATTTGATTTGAATGTTCCTCACATTTATGTTCCAGCAAATAGAGAATTTATGATCAGTAGCTATACATGCATGTATGACCATAATTTATGTTGCTGGGGTGTTTCAGGAAGCATATTATGGGAAATATTGACTGTTGGAATCCTCAGACTTAGAGATTTAATTTATTGGTTTATTAAAGTACCATCTACAGCTGTTTGTCAAGTATTGTTTATCTTGGTTCACAAAATTTGTCCTAAGGTGTACTTGAAGAGTTGTTACTGACTTTGTTAATGTTGCCTATTCTGGTTAACTCTAGTCAACCCTATATGATGTCCAAAACGCATAATTTTGTACATATTATTCCATAATTTCAATTTTCAGCCCACTAGTTTATTTTCTAGAATTATGCAAAGCCATAAATCAAGTTCAGTATCGTCAGCTTTTTATCCACGAGTGTTAACCAAAAAGGTGGGTGCTTGATTGTGTTGATCAGTACTCTCCCATTCGAAACAGCCTTGTTCTCAAGGCTGAAATAAGGAATTTTCTTTAGTCTGAATTGTCCAACTCACTCTCTCTTTCATCTTCACTTGTAACAAGTACACTCAAAGATTCGTTTAGGCAGTTGTGTAATGGGTAAAATGGTTCTTTGCATTTAAAATAGAGACCGTTCTCCTTTAATTTGAGAAAGTCATTGTGCAATAGCTTCCTGGTTCCCTGACTTCTTAGGTAAGGTGCTTCTTCTTACATAGCTCTAACTATAATCTCTATTACCCTGTAACTGTTTCTAAGTAACATATCCAACTATTATATCTAAATAATTTTTATATTCCAGCCTCTCGTTTAATCATGTTGCAACAAATATATTCTCTTTTCGTTCAAAAGATAGTTATACCACTGACGAACCCTAACTTAATACAATGCTAAGATTCAGCTATAGTGTTCAGTGGTTGTGTATGGTACTTGTTGCGGTTATGAGATAGTTTAGATTATCAAAACATTGAGAATGTATCCTTTGAACTTTCTAGAATCGTAGTTTAACCGGTTTCGGTGTGCATGATGAGCATTAGTTATTCAACTTTGCCCTAGTCTTAATTTGCTTTTCCAATTTCTGGTTAATGGCTACTATTTGCTGTGGAGAAGACAAATGACCTCCTATAAATCACTTCAGCAAGATGATACCTAAATTTCTTGGTATTCGCATAGCCATATAAAGAATCCAATCAAGCATAAATCTTGTCAGTATCATATAGTTGCCTTCAGAAAAATATTAGATCTCATCTTTAAACGTGCTTATACTTTTTTTCCTTCTTGTGTGTATTACATTACATGTCTAACAATTCTTATCTTATTCTCTTTGTTGCAGGCAACTGTCTCTAGATTCTGCATTCTTGGAATCTCAACAGATAATAGATTATAGCCTTCTCTTGGGTTTGCATTTTAGAGCTCCTGAACATCTAAGATCTCTATTGGAGTCTCCTGATTCACGGCATGAGGCCGAGAATATTAATGCTGCTGTTGGTGGTATAGCTTCTCAAGAGGAAAAAGTTTTGGCTGATTATTTGTTTTCTTAAATATTGGGTTTGGTTCTGTCTACACATATTTACACTTGTTTGTGACAATAACAAACATGCTGAGATCTTTTAACATAATCACAGTTATGAATTTTTAACTTGATTTGCACCTTTTTGACCGTTTTTAAAAGTTTATATTAAGTTTATTCAATAAAGTACCATTAACTATTTATTGTTCCTTTTTTTGGTGGCACAAACTAGAACACAATCTTCAGTATTTTCCTCTTTTCTTCCCTTGTTCATAAAGTCAGTATGGCGTCTGATTTGAGTTGCACTATTTGTATCCAACTTCTTGCTTTGAATTGTCATTTTTATGAAATTTTTGCTTCTTGAAGGTGTGACCTCTAAAGGAGACATCTTGATCCCTCCAAGGGGCTTGCTCTTAGTGACCCATGAGCCTAGCTCTGTCAGCACTGCACCAGGTCCTCATATTCGGGGAAATGCGTTGAAAGCATACTCTATTGGTAATAAAGAAGCTGATGTTCTTCTACCTGGCACTGGCAGGTGAGTTACATTTTATAGAACTTTTTCTGTTGTACAAACTTTAGATCTGCTCTCAGATTGTCTTGATGAATAACCAAAGTTGCTAAAGGGGTAGGCTAGAAATTTTAATTAACTTCTTATCCAGGGTCATTGTTGCTAAGCATGCAAAATCACTCAAGACATTATATAACCACATATGTGAAGTTTCCTCAACTCGTTAAGCTTAATTGACCAATGTGCCCTCTCTAGGTCGCCTACTTAAAAAATAAATGGCTTTCACTTAACTAGCCCTTAATTTTCAGGTTAAGGGTGCAGCTAGGAGTAAACATGCCTGCTCAGGCAAATCGCAAAATCATGCAGGCAGAGACTGACTCGGCTGAAATTGAACTTTTTGAGGTTTATGATGTTGTTCTATACCTTGGCATAATTGATATATTACAGAATTACAACATGAAAAAGAAAGTAGAACATGCATGTAAATCTTTGAAATTCGATCCTCACACAATTTCTGTTGTGGAGCCAACGACTTATTCAAAACGTTTTATAACCTTCCTCGAGAAAATTTTTCCTGTTCAACCATGAGGGAATCCTTTCCAGCATCCTTCTGGTCACTGTGCCTAATTCTTTGGTGATGGTTTCATATAGAAATCTCCCATGCTCTCTGTATGTTGTTGTATTTAATATTCTTTGTATTGTTGATTTGCTGTTTTAACAATAAATTAACTTTTTGTTGGCTTATTTCAAATATTTTAAGTTATGTAAAAAATTCTCGATTTGTGCTATATTTCTTTGTTTGATGAACACTATATAGGGTGGACTTTGATTGCACCTAATGAAAAGTTAACTGGATGGTTTTATCCCTAGTAAGTATATGGTCTCATAGATGCTATCTTTGGTGAAATAAAATTGGCGTAATATTCAACATCATTTACATTATATACATGTGGGTACACCCCCTTTTTTTTTTTTTGTTAATAAATAGTGAATTCTACCCCTAGTTTATTGTGTTTTGATAAAATTATCATCATATAAAAAGTGAATACACATTGTGAGGTATAATTACAAAAAATTTGTTTAATACTTTAAGATTCTCAAAATACATAATAAAATTCATTATAACAAATCCGTTGTTAGTGTGTAAATTGCCTATCCACATAGACATGCAGTAGAGAGATATAGGTCTTTGTTTGGCAGTGACGTCTAAAGCTCAAGTCAGCATGATTGCAGTGAACAAACCTGAATCCAATAATTACTATAAATCACATTACTTGAAATGGTTAAAGAAAGAGGTATTCATATTATAGTTTGGGATTTATTGACTTAATTAAGTTTCTTATTTTAGAAATAATGTTTTCCTTATTTTTTGAAAAAAAAAATTCATAAGCTCCTAAACATCTCATATTTGAGTTGCACTTATGTGCAACTGTAAGAATAGATCCATACAACGTGGGTCGGGTTGGATCGAATCCGATTGGGATCTACACATTTTTTTTAACTCTGACTTTTACGTTGTATTAGTCATACCTTTATATTATATTAAGTATATCTTTATGTAATACTTTAATTTTAAAAAAAATCCTAATTTCGACGAAAAAAATCTTAATTTCAACACAAAAAACTCTAATTTGTACATATATATATTTATGTAATATTACGCATACCTTTAAGTAATATTAATCATATATTTATATAATACATAAAGGTACAACTAACATAATTAAAAGGTGACTAACATAATATAAATGTATGTTTAACATAATATAAAACCCTAAATATATGCTTGACATAACATAAAATTATAAAGGTATGTTTAAAGTTACATAAATGTATGCTTAATATAACATAAAAATTCTAAAGGTATGTTTAACATAACATAAAATCATAAATGTATGCTTAATATAACATAAAGGCCCTAAAAGTATAACTAATATAACATAAATGTATGTTTAACATAATATAAATGTATGCTTAACATAACATAAAAGTATAGCACCTGAAGCAAATTTGGATGGGTTTGAGTACACCCACCTAGACGCATGCGCACGTATGGAGGACGTGTGGGCCGAATCGGATCAGGTGCACCAATTACCCAAAAGTTTTTTTGCTCATATTTAGATGAAACATGATCTAGTTATTGCTAAAATTCCATCAGACACTTGAGAAGAACCAATCACCTTCTTATAAGCCGTTGTGGGTTCAACTTTATTTAAGTAGCACAACTCATGCATGCATCTATCTTCAAATATCATTGATAGACTGAACCCTTCGAGAATTACTATTTGGATAATTATTTTCCTTGGTCTTATTTCGTATAAAGCTTTTGATTCAATTTATTTTAAATTGTCATGGTGCTATAATTATCACTCATAATAATACTCCTTTTGTTTCATTCTATCACTAGTTTAGCAAAATTACAGCATGTTCCATTTCAAATGTCATTTTTAGATTATAAAAGGTATTAAATTATTTATTTCTTTATATACATTACCGTCTCTTGATTTTGGAGTAGGCTTCCCTACTTTGTGGGGGTAATTAATTCTACACTTCCAATATTTCTAAAGAGACTGTAGCACAATCAATCAATATATATGTGTGTATATATATATATGTATATTATGTTTATTAAATACTCAATCTCAATTATACATTACGTATTGCTTTATGTCTATCTCAAATATAAACCTCCATTTTTCAAAATTTATAGATTATTCTCCTTATGTACTCCTATAATCATGATTCATTTCCTATATTAATCCTAATAATTAACAAGCCAATCTTTATAAGAGTTTCTTAAATGGCTGAACAATCCCATGAGCATTTCACAAAAAAATAATTATTTTCGAAACGTTGAGATGTTAGAAAAATAAAGCGGAATTAAAGCAGAAAAAATAAATTATTTGTGAAAAGTGATGTGGAAATCGGGGATTGTCATTTAATAGATGCTCTAAAGATGTCATACGTTAAGTGTGTAAATTGAATGCTTTCATATCCGCACCAAAATGCCATTAAATTCCATCGGTTGTGTTTCCAATTCACGCAAAATTCCGAGATGCCTCCAAATTATTTTAATGCATCGCATTTATTGCTCTCTCAGTACTATTCTTAAAAATGGCAACAACTAATTTCATTATACAGAAACTTATGTGTGACATTAATTAATTGTCTCACGAAGACGATTATAACTTTGTAATAAAAAGTACCACTATTTACAATTCAATTTATTTTTTCATTTTTACAAGTCAAATCTATTCGTATATGTGATATCCAACCTCTGATATAATTCTTGAATTATAACTTTTCACCAAGTCATCGATGTTTAACATGTAAATCAAAATGCAGTTATGTTGGCCTACCCAACACAAAATGATGGTGAAATATGTGGTAAATAACATGAAGTTAGGATTTAAAACTTATGTTTTCAAACTGAAACTGTTATAAAACTCATTTAATTTATAACAAATGGAAAGAAAAAAAAAAGAAGGGGAAAGAGAGAATAATTTCCAAATGTGAGACGGTTTCACACATTGTTTCCGTGAGATAGATATTTTTTTTCTACGAATCAAGCTCATGATATGTGAAACAGTTTCACATAAAACTCACTCTTCTAACGTTTCAAACCTCCAAGGTATTTAAATTAGGCCATTTTTTCAGGAGAGGTGAATATGTTATGTAATAATTAGCGATGGGTGCTGGGATACAATATTGGAATCTGAAACCTCTATAATTAGATTAACAATATATGGGACATTGGTGGTTATGATTATTTTTCTTGTCTTAATTCTTTCTTTATTATTTCAAAAAAATATATATATATATATCTCTTTTTATTGAGATGTTGTTAGCCTTACAAGTAATTTAAGCTTGCCTTGGTTTGAAATTCAAGAATTTATAACGATTAAAATACACTCAACCAAAAATAAATTTCAAATCAATCCAAATTACTTAAAAAACAGTTCAAGAGGAGTGACATCTTCAAATTCGTTACAAAATGAATCAATCCAAATCTTACTTCGAATTCCCCTTCACATCCTTACATCAAAATGCAACTGAGAAAGTTTTCAGAAGAAATTTTCAGAAAAAAAGTGCAAATGAATGTAAAAAATGCAATGATGCAGGGGTAATTGTAAGCATGATTGTCTAATTTATCCAAAATAAGAACCAGATTTAGGGTTGTTGAGTGAAACATAATTGTTGTTGTATTATAGATGGGAAAAATGGGAAGATTGACGCATTGGAATCGATGAAAACTTGTCTTGAATCAAAATGTAGGCATACAGAAAAACACAGTAAAGTGGTCTTTAAATGTATAAAATGATGTGTTGAAAACCCAAAGACAGACTCTGGATTCTCACAAATTAGGGTGTTTAATTTGACAGCTTCATCGTCTGATGACTACTCATCCGTGTTTTCTGGGTGTCACTGTCTCTAGTTTTTTGTCTGCACCTCTTTCCTTCTTTATTTTGTGTGTGTGTATGTGAGAGAGAGAGAGATCTCGGAAAAGTCAACAGGCTGAAAAGAATCCTATATATATAGTTCCATAGCTTTAGAAAAAACACAGAATTTCATGTTAAAAAGAAAACCTTAATTAATCCAATCACATAAAAATGATGAGAAGTGAAATCAATTAATTTTCGAAGACATCTGAAATAATATCTGCCATTGACGACTCACTCATCACTCGGACTTATGAGATCTTAACTCTTGCTGAACAAATTAAACAGTAGACAACATCAGCATATATAAAAAATGAATTTTCGGAGATAAATTACGAAGATATTCAATAATCATCGTAAAGAGCAGATCATCTGAATTGGAAAATCCAGATCAAGAGGCGATCTTGACACAAAAACCCTAAAATGGAAGAAAATAATTAAAATGGGGGATGAGTGATTTGAGAGGAATGAAGCCTGGTCCGATGCCTTCACGTATTCAACTCAGAGGAGAGAGAAAGTGTGGTTGCATCGAGCCAGACAACATCCCCCACAAACCCTTCTTCCCTTTTTCTTCATTTCTCTCTCTCTCTATTGTGTGTATGAACACTGTATATATACTTTCATGATTCTGGGCTAGTAGAGAGAGAGAGTTCTGGTGGAGTAGTGCAAACCCTAGCCCTAAAGAAGGAGATTTATAGGAGGCTGAGAGAGAGAGAGAGAGAGAGGTGGGGTGGGATGACAAATTTTCATAAACGTGGAAACCCCTTTTGCCTCATCTCAACGACACTATTACTTTTACTCCCATCACTAACACATACTATAATTTAGGGATTCTTAATAATTTTAATTGTTTTCACTCCAATAGTATTTTAAATCTTCATAATAATGATTTAATCTTTACAGTAATGATTTCAACTGCCAAACTGCGTTAAATTTTTTCTTTTTATCTTTTTTTTCATTCATTTTCTTTTCATTAAATTTTATTTTCATTAAATTTTGATTTTGTTATTATATTTCAAAATTAACATATGAGATATTAATATGTAAGGTACTTTAATTATGTGTAATTAAAATATGTTTAGTAATACCAAATATTATTTGAATAATAATAATAATAAATCATAATTATTTAAATTACATGTAATATATCTTAACTCAACTTATAGATATAAGTAACTTTTATATATATATATATATATATATATATATATATATATATATATATATATATATATACCGTGTATATTATACAGTATTTTATAGAAAAACTGATCTGCCTATATCAATATTACTTATCCTAAAAAAATAATATATATCGCGTTCATATAAAAATAAAAAATAAAAAAAAATATATCACGTTCATATAATTCATTCGGTTAAAAAAAATATGGCGGATGTATTTCATTCTTGTTAATATATGTAAATAAGGATAAAAAATCAAAATAATAATGATAATAATAAATAAAATATTTAGTGCAAAAAAATAGTGTAGACTACTGGAGATGACAAACGATTTTTATATTAAAATAATGTAAAAGTTGTAGTATTTTTTTGTGCAAAGGATAACCATACATTATTTTTTCCTCAATAAAACATAAATCAGCCATGATTTTTGCCTTTCAAGAAATGAATTTCCGCTAAACAAAATCGTCATATAAATTGAATGTGAAGAAAACAATGGAAAGAAAGAAAAAAAAAAGGTGAGACCAACCAAAAGTAGGTTCTAGGGCTGATTTTGTGTACTCCCATCGTTCCATGAAAATAAACAAATTTATATACTATTTTAATTTGTCCTATAAAAATAAATTTGTAGCCCATTCGACAAAAATATGTCACTTGTTACATTGGTTATATTTTAAATTTGGGACTTGAGTTTGCATATTTTTAGGTTTGTATAAGATATGATTTATCACTAATTGAGCAAGATTTGTTTTGATTAGACACGTGGACCTTAATTTAGGTCTACTTGAGGGTTGGACTTGAATTTTTTTTAATTTTAGTATTTCTGAAAACATTATATTCAATATAGATCCACATTTTTCTCATGGAAATTAGTCGTATATAAAGTTTTAGAGTTTTTTGCAATTATAGTTGTTTCGTGGGAAATCCAATTAGATTTTTTCCCTTATATTTTTAGTTTACATGTACTAGCAATGAATTGAGATTTTGAGATGAATGAACTCTTTTTTTATCATAATAGTCCAGTTGTGTAATGCGCGGTTTATTATTTATCATGATAAAATATATTATAATGAATTTTAAGTTTTGAGTTTAAACATGTATTTATTTATAAGTAGTATAAATATAGATATATAAATTATTATCTAATATAACAATGATAAAATAATATTTTCAAAAAAAATAATATTATTATTATCATCCTATATAAAAATAACAATGTAGTGTGCATACTCAATTCATTTATTTTAGCCAATATATAAGTTCCAAATAAATATAACATGTATTAAGAATTTAAATTCAATAAATAGCTAATTTTTATAAGATATCCAATATCCACCAACTCATTATGATTCGTGCCACCAATATAATATGCATAATTGTATAAATTTTTAAAGCTAATTAAAGATTTAGAATCATGATGATAACATAAAAAATATAAATAAAACAAGTCACCTCATTTACTAATTCTAATAGTGTCAGATTACTGGTCAACTCGGCCTTATTTAACTACTATTATAAAATGTGAGGATTGTGACTTTTGTGATTCCAATTTACTTTAATGAATTAAACAGGTTATTCCACATTCCACAACTGAATTCTGGGTAATTACATTCCATCCCACAGAAGTTATACACATGTTTTTATGAAAAAAAATTCAAACAAAAAATGTGAAACTATTGAGTAAAAAAAAAAAAGTCCAAGTTAGATAATTGCTTGATAGAGTGCGGAGTTGCATCGGTAAACGGGGATAGTATCGGGTTGTCAGCGCCACCGGGGGGCCCGGAATACAAAACCCATTTACCCGAATAACGAGAACTCCCACCACTATTATCTTCTCTTCCCACGCGCGTGCACACAAACCCTGCATTCAAATTTTCAATTAGGCGGGAAGGTGGAGTGACGCTCTGGCCGGCGCGTGGGCTGGTGGTTCAGGCAAGTAATAACTGCGTGTCAGTGGGACAGTAGTCAAAGTCCAATGTGATTGGTGGTGATATGAACGAGCGGTTGGGATTAAATGCACGCCAAACAAACTCTCTCTGGGTGTGGGGTCCACTTGAGAGGCGACAAGACAAAATCGATAAACGTGAAGAGGGTCAGGAGGTGGGTCCCAAATCATAGCAATCATGTGTTAATGATAGATGTGTCGTTTCTTTTATGTAATTATGTCGTATGGATAGGTGCAGGATGCCAAGTCTGTCTCAATTCCGCCTCACCGCTATTTCCTATTCTTCACCATTTCTTCTATTTCTTCCTTACACTACTTTTATCAATGACACTCATCCAATCCAACCCAACCCAACATTAAAATATTAATTTCTTTTTCTTCCACTTACACAATTTACAACTCAACCTAATTCCAACATTTTCATAGTTTATTAGTAACACCAACCCAACCCAACTCAATATTTTTTTTTAATATTTAAGAATTATATATTATTTTGTGAGGATATTTTTTATTATATTCCACAATAAACTAAATCGAAATTACAATAATTGAAATACGAAATATAAATTACAATAATTAAAATACGAAATATAAATTATAATAATTAAAATACGAAATCGAAATTACAATAATCAAACTACAAATTATATATTTAATTATCAATTATATTAGGATCCATAATTTCCCAAAAAAAAACTTGAGATTGTGAAACAAATGAGAATGAATTTTGGATTGGTGAGTAAATATGTCAATATTGAACTCTATTTATAGAGAATTTGTTTTTATGAATTTTGATATTTTTTAATTTTTTTAAAATAAAAATTATTTTCAATATTAATATTTTAAATTATATCCGAAAAAATTAATCGAGACCAATAGAAAAATGATACGTGTATAAATTATACACAAAATGAGTGTCATGACATTGGTCACCATGTGACCAATATCATGACATTTGCATTCTCTCTCATATTAAACAATTAATATAAGTGGTGACATTTGGTGGTGACATCCACCAAATGTCACCAATAAAAGTGGTCTTAATCTTATGCAACAATTCCTCATATATGTATATATAATGAGAAGTAAAGTTATGTCCAATCAATTTCTGCTATATTTTACAGAAATATTTCTTATTAATTTATTAATGGTTTAGCAAATATTTATTCATAATTATAAATACATTTACATATTCATATTTATATGCATCAATCAAACAAAAGATAGTAATCAGAACATAATTTAATTTTACACAATATATATTAAATAAAAACTTATAAACTTCGATTACTTGAATACCCAAATAAAATTGTTCAACACAATACAAATGATATATATAAATTATGGCTTGTTGTATTTTCTAATTAGTGAATTTTAATTATAATTAAAATCATAATGTTTCTGGGTTATCTATTTTAATTTTTTTATTCCTAAAAAAATCATAAAATTATTACAAATTTGTAATATAAATTGTATGTAATTACAAAGAAAAGAGAAATATGTTAAACTTTATATTAAAAAAATAACATTGATTCGATGAACAATACGGCACGGCACAAAGTTGTGAGTTGTGACAACAACATAATGCTACAACTTCTGAGGTAGGGTTGGAGAATCATAGTTAGACTAATTTGTGGTTCTGTCTAGATTTGTTTCACTTGAAAATACTTTAAATATAGATGTTAAATGAACTTTTTATAGTGGATTCATGTTAATTGTAACGAGTTTTGAGTTAAATATTGATTTCGTATGAATGTGTTGGGAATTTTGATATATATATGAATTCAATCTTCATCTTGTCATGTTATGAAGTAAATACGTTTATGTTGGACTTTGATTTTGAACAGCAATTTATCAAATCATATGTTTATTATATGTGTATTTTAATTATATGTTTATTACTTGGATTAGGAAGCTTTATTTATTTTTATTTTTTTTTGCATGCAATTGACTATGTGTGATGTTTTAAATCCTCTACAGACTACAATAGAGAATTTTTAAGATTGGTAATTAATTGTAATCTGCTTTTTCAGAAATAATTAATAGTACGGTTCTTTTAAGATTAATAACTCAACTTTCAATATATTGACTTGTTTGACCAGTTTCAATGCAAGACCAATGAAACCTACACTGAGAGTCTTGGGACCATTCACTTTTTACAACTAATATTAGTTGACTAGTTGCTGTTTATTATTTATTTTTTTTGTTAAATCCCGTTAAAAGAAAATGCAAATATCAACTTTGCCTGAAAAAATTTATACAATTTCACTTTCAATAATCTTGTGTTATATAACCTTAACAAATTTTAGGAGTTATGTCGGATTATGGCCTGAATTAAAACTCATGATTGCATCTCACAATTCTTAACCTCATTATTATTAGTATTATTATGCATAATCGTTTTTTTTTTTAACACATGAAATTTATCGACAACTTTTGGAAGTATCATTTAAAAATATTTTTGAATAATGAGAAATTACAATATACTTAATAGAGTATCACTTTTGTGAGCCCAAATTCATAATTTTTCTTTCAAGATTCAAATTAGCAGTTAAGATTTTACCTTTCAAGATTCAATAATAATAGTTTGATACAATATGGATTATATGCCCTCACAACAATCTGCTATGCAAAGAAGCATAGAATATTTGTTAAATTTTCAGTGGGCTTGGACATATACCCGAAGGATAGCATAGAATGGGCCGTGGAATAGTTATGATAGGCCCAATAAATATACCTGGTGGATTGCATAAAATGGGCACCGTGGAAAGCATTGAATGGGCCGTAGAAATATTATGTTGGGCCCAATAAATATACCTCGTGTTAGAATATAATGGCCCGTAGAATTAAAGTCTTAGTTTCGAGCACACGAAGACCCTTTACATTCAAGAAAAAGTTGACTTCATTTCTCATACACTAGCTATAAAAATAAAAAATCTAATAATTCAATATATAATTTATAATTTTCACACTTTTACTTGTGCATTTAGTTAGACGAATTTGTTCAAATAGAAATTGAAGGTTTTAGTAAATATATTAGACTTTAATATATGTAACGTTTAGCAAAACTATTGGATAGTCTAATTATAATTTATATTGATTAAGCTTCGAATAAGACTAAAGTAAGCTTTGAACCATAGCATGGTATCATTACAAAACCACCAATACAGCTCCAAGTATGAAAATTATGAAACAAAGAAACCACTATGGAAAATAATAATACAAACCATATAGATAGGTCACAAGAGAAGAATGCATTTCTGAACATAATGTCTGGTGAGATATAATTTCCCCACTGAAATTACTAAAAACCAGCCACAAATACACCCAAAAAAGAGAAAAAAAATTAACACGAAATAAGGGAACTATTTTTCATTTCATACCTAGTGCAAACGACAACTTGGGACGGGATTTATTCTTGCCCAACAGCTTCATTTGGTTAGCTCGTTCTTCCTCCTCTTGCTGTTTTTTCCTTCTCAAAGCCTCTTCTTTCTGGCGTTGAAGTTCCTCCAATTCTCTATAGCGTTCCTCCTCCCGTCTTTGTTGTTCCAAAGCTTCTCTTCTTTGAGCTTCTTCTATCTTTCTCTTATTCTCTTCCAGCAGTCTTTCCAGCTCTTCTCTATCTCTTTGTGCTTGCTCCTGTACAACCTCGAGAATATGTTACATGACACATCCTAAGTAAAATGAATGACTAAGACAAAAATGCACCCATATGATTAACAGCTATTTCTGCACCACAAAATTGGATCTGGTTGCACAATGGACTCTGTTATGTGCATTGTAGCGTCAGGGTTGCATGAGTAATTAGATCAACCAGTACATCTAACATCTATTAGCTTTCAATCTAAACATGAGAATAGCAACGAGATTCGAATGGTTTTCACTTCTAATTTTTTTAAATTGATGCAGAAATTGAGGTGAAGATTTAATTGTAAGACAGCAGTAATAGAAAATGTGTGTGATATTGGACATGAGGTTGATTGTAGATAGTGATGTGAGAGTCTTTTGTTTGTGTTTGATCTAATCTTACACTAGAACCATCAGTTTTTACTCCAGAAAAAACATATGCAAAGTGGATCTTTTTAGCCTTCTATCATAATAAACCTTGAGAAAGACAAGGTAAGCAAACTTGGTGTTTACTACTTAATAGTCAGAATAAGTAGTTCTCCATGGGGTGGAAAAAGGGAGCAGTAAATATGATGATGATATGTGGCAAGAGAAAAAAGTCAATTACCATTTGAATTTTCTAATGATACTATTAAAATTCACCAGGTGGCCAAGGAAAAAATGAACTATTACGACACTGGGAAATCAAAATCCCTCGTTAGCCTATTAGATGAAGTTAATACTGATTTTTGGCCAAATTTCAAAATCACTCCACAGGCAAAGAAAATATCATACGACTGCAACCACTAACGAGCAACAACAGGTCAATTCACCATGATCACAAACTAGAACATATCTATATCAGCAAGCAAACTGCTTTTAGACAGTCAGAGACCACGAAATGGATGAAAAGTCAACATAACAACAGTACAATAGATACTTGCCTCTCTCTTCTGAGCCTCTATAAGAGCGGCTTCCTTTTCTTTTTCAAGTTGAATTGCAACCTCAGCAACAAGTTTCTTCCTACCTTCCTCCAGACGCTTCTCTATCTCAAGCTTAATCTCCTCAGAATTCAAGCTCTCTTCAACTTTCTTCTGAATTTCTTCTGCTACTCTCTTTGCAGTTTCTTCTTCTATTAATTTTAATTCTAACTCCTGTTGACGCCTGTCAACAGTAAAAGAATATCAAAAGAAAATATAGCCGCTGATCTAATATGGCAGAAGTCAGTTGTAAGGAACCAAAGGTACTCGTCAGCAAACTAGGAAGTTCCATCCCTTTAAATACACAAAAGACTGAATGAAGTTAATATAGCATTGTTGACCTTACAAGGTTCCATAGATTCATAGCTAAATTGAATGACAAACTAACCTCCAGTTTGATAAAGGCACAATGACATACATGCTTATGCTTTTAAAGCATACCTCTAACTGATTCCTGATCCAAAATATTTCAGTTTCAAATCTGGTGTACAGTAGATTAACGAGGCACCCAAATGGACCATCAAAATAAACAATACCAGAAACTTCCTTCAATTAATCCTGTGGAGAAGAGCGTCAAGTAAAAGGTAGCAGTTCCAATGCTAATTGCTGAAATACTTCAGCCCTTATGTCAGAAACATTTACAAACTAAATGGCAAGGCTGTCAACATACATGAATGTAGCTTTTAACACATTTATTACACAATTACACCAGAGCCAGTATCAATTGATTTCCACATTCAAGAAATATTTTAGTGATGAGTGGTAACATAAAAGGGAAGAGTCAAAGCAAGTCCAAGAAAGGAGGCACATATGAAGTCACCCTCTAAGTAAGCTCATGGTTTATTTTCTATGTGCTAAAAAGCAGCAACCACTTCAAACAAGTGAGGTGGAAAAGTAGAGACCATCTAGAATGCTGCCAAAGAAAAGAAAAGGAAAAAGGATAGAAAGAATGAAGGTAATCAAGAACATAAACGAATAGAAAGGTAAGCGACATTAGGCATCAGCGACTATCAAACATCCATTCAGGACCAAAATACACGTGCTATCTAACTTATGCCAGGGTCTTTTAGTCCAAACAACCACATCTTGTAGGCAAGGAACTATCATTGGATCAAATGACAAAATATAAACATATCCAATGCCATCACTAGTCTAAAGAGACCACATAAAATATCTCCAGCTAAACTTGGTAACTTAAGTACATATATAGAGTTTCTTCATTGATCTCCATAGCAAAACAATTCAGGAGTTGTATAAAGTCCAACTGATAATGGATAAACTAAGTTCAAACCTATGAACACAACGTATTACAAGATTTAACCAAATCAAGTTAAGAGGTGAACTTTTAAACAGGGAAACAATACAATAATTATACCTTCTCTTATCCTCTTCCTCTGTTTTTAATTTTTCACTTGCATCTTTCATCTCTTTTGTACCAGTGCGTACACTGGGAGATGCACTTAATGGGGATGATGAAGTACTCCTTTTTCTCTGTCTTTTGTTCCGCTTTGGTGTAGGAGAGCGGCTTTTACAACGCTTCGGTGTAGGAGAGCGGCTTTTACGACGCTTTGGTGTAGGAGAGCGGCTTTTGCGACGCTTTGGAGTGGGAGAGCGACTTTTATGGTGTCGAGAAGATAATGAACGCCTTTGCCTTCTGTAGAATACAATGAAGTATTTGAGCTTCAAAAAATAAAAAATTGACCAGTACAATGTTCACCACCTCGCATTTCCCAATCTTACATCTATATCGAAAGCATGTACATTTTACCTCACAAATTGCAATGAATAAACTGGGTGCTGGATCTTTTATCATAAGGAACTGCTAATATCACAATCGAGCAGAGAAATGACACCAACGGCGTCCATCACCAGCTTACTTCTCAGTCAAAGGAGCCATTATTTCTTTTCTAGATTTCTCAAACATCAATGAGAATAGCTCATTCACACTATGTTTTAAATATAATATACCCCAATTCTAACTTTTTTTATTGAAAATTCCCCAACATCAAGATGCATCAGCCATTAAAAATACAATTTAACAGCTTTATGAAATGTGCTAGAGATCATCAACTCAACAACCATAAGCAAGAAGAATATCAAGGTGCTGATGGAAAGCGAAAACTCTCACAGGCAGCAACATGGCACTAGGACAACCAAGTTACACAATCTGTAAGCATCTGTAAGATCATCTAAAACAAATAAAACAAATATGATGAGCAATTATCATTCTAGAAAAGATTCGTGTTGAATATATCCAAATTCATAAAAGCTGTAAATGTTCTAACTTAACAAAGGTTTCAGAAAGCAAATAGTTCAATTTTCCAGATAGACTAATGATCGAATATATCGACCATTGAACTTACACTTCAAACTAATTCAACAGAAAATTGTCAAAATTTCTTTTCGTACTCAACACAGTCATTAATTTTCTACTAGTAATAATTAATGAAAAATAAGCTAGACAGTAGACACATTAGAAATTATCAAACTGTACATATTACAAACAACTGTTTCTGCAGATTATCATTTTATAGTGGGGTTGGTCAGTAATGTGGAGAAAGACTCAGCAGAAGTGCTTCTTCCCAAGCATACTGCAAATCTTGCAACATTTTTATAGGAAAAGCGATTTTCCTCTCTCCTCCACTTAATTTTCATTATCTTGTTTATATCTTGAGGATAACAATAAAAAAAACATTTGGGGTTCTCTTCACATAAGTCAAAGGAAAACAATAGGTAACAATAGACAACAATTAGATTTGACAATTACTAAGTAAGAATAAGCCTGTTAAGCTAGAAGAGGAACCAAATACAAATCTTTGCTACATAAAACACAAGCATGTATACGTTAAAGGGTATCACCTGCTATAAGAATAAGGGGATCGACTTCTATCTCTCCGGCTCCGGCGTCCAAACTTCACCGGAGACGGTGACGGCGAGTACCTCCGACGATGCGGCGGCGTCCTAGATATTTGCCTCTCCCTACCCATCTCAATTAACTAGTCCCAAAAAATCTAACTGTCGGCTGCTATATCAACAGCATCAAAATTATCCTGAAAATTCAGCTGAAACCAGCAACCTACAATTCCAAATCAATTAACGGTTAATAAATGAATTAAATCGGGCAATTCAATTGATGAAGCAACATTCAGAACCTTCGGTAGCAAAATAAAGGAATAAAGATCGGTGTTGTTCATGCAACACCGAATCAGGAGAGACGCAAAAAGTAAACCCTAAGCTTTAGGGAAATGTCGAGAGGTAGGAATTTGCAATATCGAAGATCAAAATTCTTAGGATGAAGAATTTAAGGTTATATTTATAATGTTTTTTAAGAGTTCCGTGTCCATTATATCACAATTAATTTAAATTGGTCCACATATACCACTCAATATAATAAAATATCTAAAATACCATAAATTCTAATAAAAGATATAAATATTCTCAATTTTTTTTTGATGGGATATATATAAAGCCACCTACCCCACATTTAATAAAAATAACGATGCATTCACTGACATACACATCTTTTATGTAAAAAAAAAAAACAAATTATTACACAAAAATTAAATTAATTTTTATGTAACCCAAAAAAATAACTTTTTATTTTACATGAAAATTGATCGATTTTCATGTAATCCTATAAATTATAGGGTAGTTTAACTCAAAAAAAAAAAAATTACACATAAATTGTGTATGTAGGTGAGTCAGTCATCAATTTTGAGTCTTGTGTAATTGAGATCCATCACTACATATCTAGTGACATGTGACTTTCAAATACAAAAGAAAAACTAGAATTTATATTAAATGATATAAAATGACCAACATTATATGTTTTGTGATAATCTTCATCATTTGCTCTTTTATATATTACAAGGAAATAATACAAGGCCTGGTGTGGTTTTTAATTTGGGCCTTTATCATTTCAAATTTTGGACTTCCTCAAATACCCATTATACAACTAGTTGCATATACAAAAACTTTGTGACTTAATAATTCTGTTACCATATAGAATTTATTGATTTAAAAAAAGTGTTAGTTAATTGATATATTAATAATTGATTATTAATTACACCTCGTAACAGTTGGTAAATAACCTCCTCAAATTTATAAAGACAGCCATTCACATTTATTATCTACCAAGCTTTGTGTTTGTACTTTGCATGTTGAACCTTTTTTTTTTTTTTTATAGATAAAATTTAAAAGTTTGGTGAGCAAAATGTAACAATTCTCAGTTTAATACAAACCATAAATCTAAATAATCATAAACTATTTGATCATGCAACAAAAACTAAAATTATACGAAATGTCATACCATGAGTATTATGTAGTTGGAACATCTCTTCTTAAAAACTCAATAAAAGAATCAGCGACCATATCATAAGTAGGAACACAACCATCTGCCCATTTTTATGAAGTACTTCAAGTAAAGATGACATGTGCTTGTCAATATATCTGGTTCATTCATTGTATATGAGTTCTTGGCATATGTCATTACAGTATAACAGAAGTGACTGTCAAAACACAATCCATCAGTTTAAATATAACTTAAAAGTGATAACAACAATGTAATAAAATATCAATACATCTGATTGTAAACTAGTATGTAGGATTATCATTCACACCAGAAGACAAGAACCACTCACTACATCAAACTTTGGAGTGATTATTTATGGTAGGAATCAGGTGAACTACAATACAAATGTTGGAGATTCCTGAACACTCCTCAGTCGATGTAACTGAAATAAATAATCCAGCTGGCAAGCCAATGCTCGTCTGCTCATGAAAATACGCGGGTCCAATATCACACCGATCCTATAACACGGTCACATGCAAAGTCGACAAACTGGCAAATGCCTTCCCATTTATAGAAATGCATCCTTCTCAAGGAGCTTAAGTACCTCGTTTTGGTTATTTAGTTTAGCAACCTCGATAGGTGTCTTTCCGTCCAAGTTCTGAAGAGTGCTGCATAGTGGAAAGGTAAAGGCAAGTCATATGAGGGCCCTACAAATATGACCACGAACTAAACCTTTAGCATACTATGAGGAGGGCCAGCTAAATTGATTGTATCTCCCCATTGTGTTCAATCAACACACGTGTTCTTATCTATATTTAACTGTCACAAAGCTTTTGTAATAATCTCTTATCATCATCTTTTAAGGTCTCCTCCATTCCCTTTTACTATGAGTTAATGATTTTCAACTTTCTACTCTTTGTACTAAAACATCTAAGGTTCTATTTGGATAGAAAGATTTGAAATACAGGATTTAACATAAAAGTGATCGATCTCAAACCAATATCTATCCAAACACCACCGACAGATTTACTACTAGGAATTTCAAATCTCCTCTCTAATTCATCCATCCAAATGGACCCAAAAAGACTTTCTATGTACATCTTAAGCTTGTTTCTACGATTCCCATCTAATAGTGCTACCCACATTACCTTTCTAGAGCACTTATTATTTTTCTATCTAATCTAGTGTGTCTGCATATCCATCTCAACATTTTCAATTCTGCCACCCTCATTTTTTGTTCAAGTTTAATTTAGTCCCAACACTCTAATCTATAAAGTATTGCTAGTGTTATGGAAGTTCTATAGTAGAACTTCCATTCCGAAAAAATGAAAGAATTGACGATGCATAAAAGGGCTTACACAGCGGCCCCATTTTTCAGCAGAAGCTCCACGCACTCCTTCCTGCCATAACCAGCAGCATAGTGGAGAGGAGTGTTCTTATTCTTATCTAAAGCATCCACCTTACCTCCAGCCTCCAAAATAACATGTGCACACTTAACCTGGAATGGGAAAATGCGATTGTATTATCTATCAGAAAGGAGGCTGATAAATTAGCATCCAAGAAAAAATGAATAAATAAATTAATAAATTGCATAATAGAAGCTCATGAAAGATAATAAGAAAAGAAGAGTGGAGCAAGATGATAAAAGAAAATATAAAAACATCCCAAGAGTATAAGGAAGGAGGACCAGGGCGAAGCTATCATTCATTCTAAAGTAAATTTATTGTTTGTAAATAATTCAACAAAGTAGCATAAAAGTTGAGTCTCAATCGAAAGTAAAATACATTTAAAGTCAGATACAAAGGTGATTTTCCAAGATCCAAGTACCTCGCCATATCCACATGCAAAATGCAGTGCCGTTCTTCCCTCAGAATCTTCTTCATCCTTATCAGCACCATCTGCGAGAGCCTTCTTCAAGCCCTAATTGGTCCATAAGAGCACATCAAGATTAATATCAGAAAATTGTAACAGTAGGAAAATGGTACTCAGAAGATCATACAGGCAACCAATTACTATTCAAATAGTTAGCAAAATATAAAGCTGGTGATGTACCTCCACATCACCAACACTAGCAGTGTGATGCACAATGGATTCCTCATCGTTAGCTTCCTCCGCTTCGTCTTCAGCAGTATCAGCAGTAGATGTGGCAGTTTCTCCTCCAACAGCAAATCCCATTGCTTCACCCAACTTCTGGAGAACCTCTTTATCATTCCAGTACCTGATTATTTTACATTCCCAAAATAGAAATTCAGAAGTAATTGGTGATGGAACAGTGCACACAGAGAACAAAGATAAAGTAATCACGAGCAAAGAGGAAAAGGACGAGTCATACACTGTCAAACATATTATTGTCTCATTAAAGAGGTTACAAACTCCACAAGTAAATAAAGAAATTTAGTAAGAAGGCATGACCTCATCATTGCAGTTGGACCACCATTTTCGATCTCTTCCAAAATAGGCTTCAAAGATGGATCTTCTTTGATATGTGCCATTCGCTCTTCAAGTTGATCTTTATTTGCTGGATTTGTCAAATTCTCAAGCATACCAGACATGGATGGGTCCTGTAGAAAAGGGGGGAAATCTACATTTTCTAATGAAATCTAATAAGACAATATTTAGTGCAAAGTCTTGAATATCAGTCCAATAAATACCTGCATTAATGCGCTACCAAGCCTCTCAGCCATGGTCAGGAATTGTGGATTTTGCATGACTTGTTGCATGGTTGAATAATATTGTTGAGGATCAAAATTGGGGATGCCATCTTCAACTGCCGCGCCTTGAAAGGTTTTCTGAAGCTGCTCCGCCATCTGATTGAATGAAGGATCTTTTGCAATCTGGTCGGCTAATTCCCTGATGCTTGGGTCCTGCACGCACACAATAGAATCAAGTGCAGAAAAGTCATTATCACATGGCCGAGACTTTTCCATAATAGCGCACCACATCCCAGGGCAGCCTCACGGGAATTGAGTAAGTTAAATGTTCAATAACCCACAGGCAATACAAAATATATTGAAAATACACTTTTATTTAATGGTTCTGAGTGAGAGCAAATAGGGTTTTAGACAAACCGAGCCACCAAAAGCATCAGTGAACCTAATAGGAAGCTTACATTTGTAAGACGTTTTCTGGTTTAGCATTAGTTCGAAAGTTCTATGATTGACATATAGCAGTTTTTAACCCATTTGTTCAAGTAACTATGCTTGCCAAACATGCTAAGAGTTCACAGCTAGGGTATTACGTGTAGCGCGGTGTATAGATGACGACCAAGTATCCCATTTTCTTTGTTAAAAATTGAGTACTTAGGTTGCATCATCTTGAAAACCCCACCATCCATAAAACACTTCTCAACTTTAAATAAAGACCAGAACAGAAGAAGGAAAGTATACAAACATTAAGCAATCCTGTCATTGCTGAGAAATCAAAGGGATTCGGCATTCCAGCAACCCCTCCAGCAGTTGAAGGAGGGGCTGCTCTTCTCGTTCCAGATGGTGTCTCTGCAGAAGTAGTACCTTCTGCCCCAGATTTCACTTCTAAAGAGCAGAAAATAAAAAAATACAAATGGTAAGAAGTCAATTTTTAAAATCAACACGAGTACATTGAAAAATTATGTGTATGATAAGATTTGGTTAATAGAAAAGGCTAATCTTTGACAAATCTTTATTTAGTCCCTCGTCAATTCCAACCAAGAGCTACATTATTAACATGTTCTCAGCTCAATATCATCAAATCCCAATTCTCACAGATATGCATCTTAGAAAAAAAAAATCAAGTTTCTATACAACAAAATAACTGACTGGTCTATCCATCAACGTTGTGGAGAGATAAGCTCACCATCTTTAGTAACCAGGGGAGTTTTTGATGCCTGTAAATTAAAAAATCAGTACATCAGCTGCAAGCACGTTAAAAATCCAAAATTTACTTGTGCCAACAAAAAACATAAATACACACACACACTCATCAAAATTCATCTTCGAAACACCGAAAAAAAAAAAAAAGGCAACAAGAACTGAACTTTCTAATTCAATCGTTAAATGGACTGAACGGTAAGAAATGAACCAGACAATTGAACTGAAAACAGAGAGATAAAAAATTAATTCGCCGACAAAATTGAAGAAAGAACTCGAAACAGTACCTCGGACATAATTTGGGAAATCTGATCGAAAAATGTTTGGATCCTTTGCTTGCAGAGATTAGCAGAGACCACACGATAGGTAAACGAAGAGAGGTTTATAATTTTAGTAAAGATAATAATAAATAAGTGAGATGTGGATTGCGGCTTACAAGATGAAAACAGGGGAGGTGGGCCCATCTTAATCCTCATCGCCAATTGAATGAACGGTAAGATTTTGTTTTTTCTTCTGATCGCTTCTCTGTTTGGACTACCGACCTAGGAGGATTATTGGGCCACCGGCCCAATTATACTTGAGAAATCTAATTAGAATATTTTTCCCTCGTAAAAATATTTTTTCCCCCTTATATTTTTTGTTTACATGTACTAGCAAATTAGAAATGAATTGAGATTTTGAGGCGAATGAACTCTTTTTCGATCAAAATTTTCAATGGTTCAGCTGTGTAATATGCGATTTATTATTTATGATGATAAAATATATTTTGTAATGATATAATGAATTTATATTTTAAGTTTAAATATGTATTAATTTATAAATAGATGTAAATATAGATATATTAATTATTATCTATATCAATAATAATGATAAAATAATATTATCAGAAAAAAAGATGATGATGATAATAATAATAATATTATTATTATTATTATTATTATTATTATTATTATTACTCTATATAAAAATAATAATATACATAGTGTATATACTCAATCCATTTATTTTAAGTAATATACAGGCTCAAAATAAATGTAATATGTATTAAGGATTTAAACTCAATAAATAGTTAATTTTTATAATATATACAATTTATATACCTATAAAAATAAAATTGTCCAACAACGACAACATCAATAATAATAATAATAACTCAATCACTGAAATTTAATTTTTTATTTCATCTCTATTCCTATATATAAATTATTAGATAGCTTATTATGTAAGATATATGTGAAGTTTATGTTGTGAGATACATAAATAAAATATTATTTTTTATATTTTATTACTAAATGGTTTGTACGGGAAAATGACAAATTAAAATTTTTGCCAAACTTCTCTGTTCTTATATATAAATAGACTAGTAGTGTACCCGTGTGTTGTACAGTTTGTCATATATGATCTAATTATTTAAAAAATATAATAATGTAATGATATATTATTTTAACATAAATATATTAATACTTTTTATAATTATATTAATAGAAATCAAGATTTTTTAACTTTAAATTTTGTTATTCTAAACAACAAGATTCGATAATATTAGAAATTTGAAATACAAAAAATAACATACAAATCTATAGATTAAACAATCAAATTGGAAAGTCTATATTTGAGATATGATATAGATAAAAACAAAAAGTTCGATCAAATTTGTGCACTCATTAAATACTTAAAACTCACAATAAATTAAATTTAGTATCGCAACTACAACAAAAAAAAGTATCATAACATTATACATTAATTGAAAATTTTAAAAATAAATTTAATACCTAAAAATATGTTATGTATATTGGAAGCGATATAAATTTAAAAATTGGGATAACTAAATATTATAGTTTATTAAGATTTGTGACCCTGAATACACATTTAATAAATTTTTTGGTCAAATTTACATAAATAACTAAATTATTATAAATTCAATAAAAAAAATTATTAACTTATCAAATACATCAAAATATCTTGCTATCTGTTTAAATAAAATTTATTCAAAATTTGACTTAATCTAAGGTTTAATAAACAAAACTGTAAAAAAAATGATATATCAATATATCATGCACTAAAAAAGATGAAATTATGATTTGTAAGAAACAAAAAATCACCCCCACCACTATGGGTCCACCTCTATCAAAAATATTAATAAGTAAAAAAAAAATGACAACAAACAAAATTTCAATTAATAAGAATAAATATAAAACATATGCATTAAAAATACATTTCAAATGAAAACGTTGTTTAATTTGCAATTATACTTTTTTTATCTTTTTTTTTATAAATATTATTTGATTTTATTTCGTATATTTAATCTATTAAGTAGATTTTAAATAATACATTTCTATTTAAATCTTTTTATTTCTACATTTTAATATTAATTTATAATAAATCACTTATAACATTTGTCATTTATCATAAAACCGTTTAAAGAAACAAAAATCATTCAAACTCACAAACATACATTTCGATTTTTTATTTGTATATGTGTAATATGAATATCAAATTAATGATCATAAAAAATGATTAATTTCATTAAAATTTGATTTAAAATAAATAGTTATTTTACTTTACAAAAATGATGAAAAATATAAAATATATCATCCCATCCTCCACCATACCAGCCCCTTCCATCCGTGCTCATTCCCCTCTGGTCTTTTTTTCTCCCTTTCATTTATTTATTTTTATTTTTTAGTTTTTATACAAAATTAAATGTCATAAATAGGATTTTCTAAATTAAACTTTTATTTATTTATTTGGAATTTCAATGCAATAAGTGCAAAATGAAAGGTAATAAATGAGATTTTGTAAAAGGGAAATATTTCATGGACAAGAAATTTACTCAATCTAGTTTCAGCAGACTATTATGCTTTTATATATATAGATTTAAGTTGATTTTGACCCCTTTTACTTTATTTATTTTAATGTTAATTTACAATTTTTTAGGAAATATACTGTATGAATTTGATTATGACAATTTTTCAATCTGTGTGCAACTCTTTATGCATACAACTTGGCACAAGGTAAAATGCCAAAGTAAAAATGTTATTCTTCTTTCTTTTCTTGTATAAGTTGATAGTTTTGTAAGGTAGCAATTTTAATCAAATTTTTGTAAATTATAAACAGTACAAAATTTTTTGTAAAATTTTTGTTGTCTTTAATACTCACTGTGGATGTGTGAAACATGGCAAAATCAAAATATGTATAATTGTATAATGCTAACAAGTTTTCAAAGTGAATATGATGATGATGTCAAGTTGATACGTCCTAAAATATAGGATAAATGGAAATTTAATAATCTTTTACATTTTAAATAATAGAGAATTGATAACGCATTTTGAGAGGATATCAAACTTCTTGGAAATAAAATAAGCTAAAAATCACCAATCTTTAAAATTAACTAAAAATGTAAATTTTCTCACAAACATGTCACAATGTTAATTTAGATGAATTACAATGAAATTACTATAGCATGATGGTATAGAGAATAAAGTTACAACAACACAAAGATAAATCACCAATAAAATAATGTGTTGGTTCTTTACAGGTCAATCCAAATGAACATACAAGACATGAAAGACATGCAAAAGATGAGCATTTCTATTTAAAACTCATTGAACCGAGAGTATGACCTTGCATGGTTTTGGGTTTGGGAAAACATGGGGAAATTAAAAGAGTTATATTAAAACTAATTAATCAATTACCAACATATTAATAAATTATTTAGGATCGGTGGTTACTATTTTTTAGTAGGAAGTACTTGATAAATTTTATTAAAGGAACAACCACAAAAATAATCAAAATGTTTTCTAAAATTGACTACAAGCGTCGATTTTATCAAATTAAAATGTATTCCAACTTCATTAACATAAGTTCTTTCACAAAAAAAGAAAAAGAAAAAGGGGAAACTTCATTAACCTAACTCACATATATAAAATGTATCAATAAAGAACATGCAACTTAGTAAAATAAAAATAGAAGATGTAACACAATTAGAATACAATATCTTATGCAGGCAACATACATAAACAATATCAACAAGACATTCTTAAGTTGTTAAATTAATCTGAAAATCTAGTCTAAAAATTCTGACAAAATCTGAAAACCTAATTTAAATAAGTTGTTTTTGAATTAAATAAAATTTAAATTCATCTAAAACACTAAAAAAATTTAATTCGAAATATGAGTAATGCATTTAAATGCAAATTGTCAATACAAACAGTAATACTCACTAGTAAATTTGTGAATATG
The DNA here is from genome assembly GCA_028654395.1 of Scutellaria barbata. Classification (NCBI taxonomy): domain Eukaryota; kingdom Viridiplantae; phylum Streptophyta; class Magnoliopsida; order Lamiales; family Lamiaceae; genus Scutellaria; species Scutellaria barbata. Next base: position 3,894,937 of record CM053646.1, on the reverse strand, counting down.
TATTTCAAATTAATACTGAAATTCATAAATCTGCAACCTTATCTATATTTTTATAAATCTGAAACAGTGGTGACAATTACATATTAATTTCACTGAAAAAGAAAGACTAAATCGAATCAATTAACGCAAACCTAAATCTAGGAAGGATGAACCTTCTTAGCGTTTGAAGTGACGGCCTTGACAGCAGATTTCATGGAAGCAGTAGCAGAATTGAGAGCAGCTTCGATATACTTGTTGGAAGCAAACGACGCCGCTTTTTCCACACTTTTCCCCATTCTCCGCGCGGTTTCCGCCACTGTAACCAAACTAAGGTACTCGGATTTGGCGATTGCGTTCATTTCCTCCTCGAAGCTTCGGAATTCGGCCATGGCGCTCTCCATCACGGAATCGAGATAGTCCTCGGATTCTTTCATTTGATCGTAAGAATTTTGAATCTCGGTTTCGTGCTCGAGCTCGAGATTCGCCCACGCCTTGTACGCCTCGATCTCGAACAGTTTCATTAGGTCTTCGATGGTGGAAGGATCGAAGCTCTTGTCGCGGAGGGCTTGATCTGAGAAGAATGTGAATTCTGAAAAGAGGGCTTCCATTTTTCCTGCTGCTTTTTTGGGTGGAGATGGTTTTAGTTGAAGAAGGAAAGGCAAGGAGTGTGGAGGATCATATAAAGAAAGAGACGTTATTCCTAATGGGTAAATGCCTCATGCTTTGCTTTTCTTTTCTTTATTAGTTTTTTTTTATTTTTAATAATTGAAATGCGCTTTGCTAAAAGTTTTAACTTTGGAAAGGGCTAACGGTTGGAAACCCGTGGTAATTCATTGGACCTATTCAATCGATAATTTGATCGGATTTAAATTACATATATTTTTTATGCAATTTCATAACATTGTCAGATTGGAGGGTGACTTTGTGGCGATACGGGTTTAGACAACGCATGTTTATTTAATTAAAATATTGATAAGATTTATGGAAATGTAAGAAAAATATTTGGACAATACATGTTCAATATCACTCTATTTACAATCCACGTAACTGAGCAATCTATAACGCGGATGGGTAAGAGTGGGGCTAACACCTCCAAATCTATGTGTATTATTGTAACATAGTTGGGAATCTAGATAGTGGCCAAGTGGGCCCCTGTAGTCACATTTGTCAAAGCCCATTCGCTGTCTTAATTGAAATATAGACAACCTCTAGTCCATTGCACATTAGCATGTGTACCTGCATCATTAATTTCCTCCATTACAGACAAGCTCGAAATTCATTGCCCGAGTGGCCTCTCCAAAATTAGGGGAAATCGAAGTTTTTTATTTTAATATATAATTAGGTAAGGAGGATTTCTCATCATTAATATTAGGCTTGGCCGCTTGGGTCTATTAATACACTATGAAGAAGTGCCATTTGTTCAATATCCATGGACTAGGTTAGGTGGGAAAGATCAATTTTTGGAAAAATAATAATTGGAGAAGACCGTTTTATAACTTATATAACAATTGGACTAGTACATAAATTTATTGTAGAATACAAGAATTTGATTTGAATTTGTCCTTCTTTATTGATTTCAGTCCATCATGAATGGTTATGATTTGTATGTTTTTATTATCTTGAATAATTTTAATCACATGTGTTGTGGTAATATGTTCCCATAACATATTTTGATCAAGCCAAATTCACAAGCTTGAATTTTCTCAATTCTTTTCTTCAAACCATTTCCTAAAGCCAAATGAGTTTGATTTGAGATAAACTTCACTGTTTTTTTATTTTTTGAACGAGCTAGGGGAGAAAAGATAAAGAAGATGAAGACGATAAATACTATAGACTTTGAGTGATTCATACTTAAAAAACAATCATTCCAATCAATACTTAAATGAAAAATTGTGCTAATTAAATTACAATCGACATGATTATAAGTTAAACTTAATTTAGGAAATATATATATATATATATATATATGGCACATTCACCATCTATAAGAAAAAACCTCAAATCAATTTATAATCACTATTTATTTTTCGTATCCAATCAGATTCTTGTTTACAATCACCACTTCCTTAAAGAAAGAAAGGGAAAAAAAAAAAGCTCAATTTTTTTTTTTTTTTTTGAAAACACAACAAATACTGGCCCTAGTTTTGGCAGATTTGGTAGACAAAAGCTTACATGATGAAGCCCATTATAGGTAGATAGGATGATTGGGGCTATTGGGCCATATTTAAAGGGCTAAATTGAAGTGGCCCATAAAGAAATTCATCTTCCACTGTTCCACATTCGTCATTCAAATTCTAGTGCACCCGTGAACCGGCACGGTATCAATCATCATCAGCTCAAAGACAGTAGAATTCAAACAATAACACGAATCTAAAAACAATCTTCCGATCCTTCGATAGATTTCGATCGACACCCAGGTACAATCTACGGCGACCGGAGTTACTGATTTGGGAGAGAAATAACTATGGCAAAGGGCGCGGTGCTCCTTTTACTTTTACTCTGTGTTCTGCAGAGGGGCGAGGCCATATGGTTGAGTTTGCCGCCGACTGGGACGAAGTGCGTATCCGAAGAAATCCAGAGCAACGTTGTCGTTTTAGCCGATTATGTGGTCATTTCCGATGACCACGTCCACTCCACCCCTACCATTTCCGCTAAGGTTAGGGTTTATTCTTAATTTTTCTCGCGGTGGATAAATAAGCTGGATGGAATTGAAGATAAGTTGCATTTACCGGTGTTAGTGATGTGCTTGATGTGTTGAGAGGATAGTTGAGTGGATTTTTCTAAAAGGGTTTGTACTTGAGGGAAACGATCGATCAAGTTGAAATGGATAAGGTGAAATTTCGTCCAATTTATTGAATGGGTTAATTGAGAAATGGCAAGGGATTAATTATATGTGACATTCCTTTTACTTTGCTTTATGTTGATTGTAGGCAGAACTAGCTATATTTTCTCAAATCACTTTCCTATTCTCCTTATCACCAGTAAACACTCTTCATTGCATGTGTTGATAACTTGATATAAGTACTGCTATTGTTTTTTAAATTTCTTTCATAATCCGGGATTCATTAGTTTAATAGTTGTTAAATTATGACATCTGCAATAGCTACTAGCAATAAGCTTGGAATAAGAGAGAAAGAAGGGAATATGAGGGAAGCACATAATTATGCTTAGTGCAACATGTTTATATTGAAAGCTAATAATCATGCTTTTGGTAAGTGAAAGTTTTCTTATTGGTAGTTAAATGCACCAGATGAATCACGAATTAAGGCACCAAAAACTTGTGGGTCATATGTACACTCAAGGTGCGTATTCAAAGTGTAAAAATGAATAATGGTTTATATTGACAAATCTAATAATTTTCAGTAAATTCATGTCATCATTTAGAAGGTCTTGAATCTGAGCAGAAAACTTCTGTTTCAAATACAATTACACCCCTACTCGAGATTTTAGTACACACACACACATCAGTGGTTGTTTTTTAATGCAACGACAGTTAACAGCAATAAAGAACCAGCAAAGTGAGCCTGTCATTGGATGCCCTGGCTTTGGGTGGAATAGCTGGTTTATCAGATATAATTAAAACACTATAGCACAGCCTGTTTTTAATTCTTCTACTGGCATAAAATTCCAGGGTTTAACTTTGCTATAATGAGAGGAACTGTGGTGTAGCCAAGGCGGTGATACTAATAATATCCACACAATTGAATGATGTGGTAAGTATTTAGTTAGCAAAGAAAACTAAGTTAAATGGAGGAAGTTAGAAGTTACTTTTATAGTTTGATATTATTCGAATTAGTTAGGTGTACCTTTGACAATGCTGAGTAATGTGGGAAGCATGTTAAGATTACAACTTGTACTTTAGCACATGTAAACCTGTGCTTAATAGGTATGGTTGATTAAGGTGCAAAGGTGTTCCTAGCACCTGATCACTTGAACATGAGACCCAAAAAGCCAAAATAAAATAAAATTCTATGAAGTGAATTTTTCATTATTAGACTACTAAGAAGCTCATGTAGCATAATAAATATCCCAAACACATGTGATTAGCCATGATAAGCAAAACAAAGCACCTGATAAGATAAAGTTAACAAAGTTTTCAAGTTCAACTTTTGAATCTACATACAATAACAAATAAAGTTCATCAAAGACCAAAGCAGCGGCGCTCTGGTGATGGCGGCAAGTGGTCAGAATGCTCTGGGAGATGCCTTGTCCAGTGGCCTGTGGCAGATCTGATTTCTTTTCTTTGTGTGTATAAAACCCCAGCTCTAATTGGCTTTCTCTCCAAAACTGAACATGAAATGTTTCTTTTTTTTTTTTTTCCTTTTTTTTTTTTTTAAATCTTTAAAGATTCCTTGAAAATGTGTCTGGGTTTGTGGGAGGTTGTATCGAGGAGGCACGCCTAGAAAAAGGTGCTGGAGGCACACCAAAGTTGTTCCTCAACAGCGCCTGCCTCTATAGGTGGCTGATAATTATACATCTTCTAGTATTCTGTATATATGTTGTTTCTACCAACAAACTTCTATGTTTTTTGGGGTATCTAATGAAAAATATCACCTTTTGCTTTTGTTTTTTTTTTGTTTTTATTTACTATTCATTGACTAGTTATATATAATGTTTCAGATGGTGTTATTTTTTTTTTGGGTAATTTGGCTGATGTTTGCTGATTCTAAAGTAGTAAGTTGATTAACTATATATGCAATCAGAAATGAGCATAATTAAGCTGCCAATGGACCAATATATATTAGAGCACTATTTCACTTTGATTACAGCCATATGGTTAATTTTTTTTTTTTACCTTGATTAGGCATCCCATCCTTATGCTTTATGCTACTCTCACTCCCTTCATATGCTGTTTTCTGAATCTGACTAAGAGGAGATTCTGGTTTGTAGAAGATGACATTTTACCTGTGCTAGAAACCTATGTATTTCCATTAAGTGATCAGTCATCTTTCTTGCAATGTCAAGTCCGACTAATTAATGTGATCATGTTTCTGTTGTAGGTCACTTCACCTTATGGGAATTCCATTCATCACCAGGAAAATGTCACACATGGCCAATTTGCATTTACAACTAGTGAGGGTGGAAATTATTTGGCTTGTTTTTGGGTCGATGGCCATAATACAGGAGTTGGGGAAATAAGTATCAACATTGACTGGAAGACAGGTATTGCAGCAAAGGATTGGGATTCAGTTGCAAGAAAAGAGAAAATTGAGGTGAGAAAAACCTATTCTCACTTGATACATTATTTATTATGTTGACTCAGAAAACTAAATCTCGATATTTTGTAGTAGACAGATGTTTATAACCAGATATTCTGCATATATTCCTTTTATTTCCTGTCTGTTTAATAAGATGAGGTCATGCTAAATTTCCCTAGTTTTTCATGCTGAGTATAACAAAATGCTATTTTACATTTCCATGGTTTTCTAAATAAATGTTAGAGATTCCTGATCGTGTTGAAAGTTCATAGTAGTAACTAGTTTGAAGAGAATTAGGAGGCGAAAATTAAGAACCCAGAATGAGATTTGAAGCTTAAAAGTTGTAGAGTGATTTACATATTTATCCTCTCTAGTAGGGTGTTGAGCTTGAGCTAAGAAAGCTTGAAGGAGCAGTTGAAGCCATCCATGAAAATCTTCTGTATCTTAAAAGCAGGTATACATCCATATACATATATCTTATTATCTGAATAATATCTTCACTATAATTATCCTGGTCATTGTCACTTTACCATTCCAATTCCTCATAAATTTTGTCCTTGCAGAGAAGCAGAAATGCGGGGTGTAAGTGAAACAACAAATGCTCGTGTGGCTTGGTACAGTATCATATCATTGGGAGTCTGCATTCTAGTTTCAGTTGTGCAGATATTGCACTTACAACGATATTTCCAAAAGAAAAAGCTGATTTAGAGAAAAATCCCAAAATCTAGATTTGTTTGACATTGTACTCTTTTGACACTTGTTGACCTCTTAGAACTTTTTGCTCTTGAATATATTTTTACTCTGCAGAATGAACTTCTTATAAGTTACACATGCGTGGATTAATGTTGGAATCCTGAGGAAAATGTTTCTGCTTATTTTAATTATGAAAGGGTCTACACAATGGGTTGTGATGCTTCCCCTGTTTGTGCTTGTTAGGCTGCACATGAACACAGATATAAACTATGTTATGCAGATTTGATTTTACCCTTTTTTTTGTTGTTCTCTTTTTTTTTTTGGCTAATATTTATGTTTTTGTAGAACTAAAATGTAAATGTGAGTAGATCGTGTTGGATGCTTACACTGGCAGTAATATTATGATGTATCTATTGCAGAGTTTGCAACTTTGCAAGAATTGGTTAAATGAAGATTATGAGTTTGATTGGGATAGTTATATAGATATTTTAAAATTATCGTATTTCAATTGGATATATTGGACAACACTCGAAAACCCTAATGCTATATTCCAAGAACAATGTTTGGCTCTTGAATTTTAGTAGGAAAATGAATGTGATTTTGTATCAAAGAATGGAAAAATAATCTTACGTTTATCTACTACAAAAATCAAAGAGCCAATTGACCCAAAACAGCATCTATATTCATTTTCGTGCTACATAAACTCATAATTTTGAAAATCATATATTTAAATTGGAAAATGGTTACCGAATATTCAACTAATACGTGGGGGTCTAATAGGAATAATGATTATTAAAAAACTTATCTTGTTGCGAATGCCACCATGCACCACCATGACTCACACTTATGAGTTAGTTATCACATCATAATTGCGCTGCACTTTCATTCTATTTCATTGGCTACTTCACTTTCTTTCTACTTCTCTGTCAATTTTTATTTATCCATACCAACTCCCATATATCAAAATAAATTAAAATTCAGTTACATATTTTATAGTATAAAGTTAGGTTGTATTTGGATCTGATAATATATTTATTATTTTTATTATTATTATTTTATAAATATATTGCTTTGTTTGGTTTATCCGACAATCGAATTGGAATTTCTTAACTTTCAAATTTTTTTCTAATGATTTTGAAATTGTGTTTGGATTGAGAGATTTAAATTACTCACATCCAATCCATCCAAATTATATTGAATTTCAAATCTATCAAAATTACTAAAATTTAGCTTCAAAAAAGATGGTTTCAAATCATTTTTCACAATTTTTATTTATCCAGACTACACTAGAAATTTCTATATCATGAATTTCAAATTTATACACTAAAAAAAAATCAAATTATGAATCTCATTTCATCCACAGACTATGCATTTCATATAAAACTTTAGCAGATTTAAAAATCAATACCCCATAAGGTTATTGAACTTATTTTTAGCTATATAGTTTCTTCAACTCAAATCATTAATCTGAATACAAATTCAACAGTTTAATTACCTATTTCAGAAATTCGTGTCATCACATAATTGGAACATATCTAAAATCAAAGTATATTCTACTAGATGCTTCTCCAGAAGTCACGTAAATATTATTCAAATATATTTCATAAAATCTTATTTTTGGACAACCCTCTAAATTTAATTTAAATAGCCATAAATATCATATAGTTTTAGGTCCATCCAGAATAAATTTACCAAACATTTTAAAATGTTGTAAATAAACTAGATACTAAAAAATCCATTAAAAAGAGTTACTATATAAGATGAGATTTATTAAGAAAAACTAATACATAAAGAAAAGTCGGCCAACTAGGATGCATGGGATTGGTCAACTTCATGGCTAATGGTAGCAATGAAGAAAAATATTAATAATAAGAAGATGCCCAAATAAAGTAACAACATTGAGTGAACCCCAAGAACCAAAAATAGATTACTAAAGTTATAGAATAAAATAAATGATTGCGTAAATGGGCAGATGAATTTAAATTTGGGCGCATTTTAGTTTTGAATTACCGCTGAATCGCGATCTTTTTTGTGAAAAGTGACAAATGTTTCTACTTTTTATCTAATCTCTTGCAAATGATTAAGTATTATTCTATGCACACTTTTATTTTGTCAACTTTCTCTTTCACCTTTGCTTCTCATCAACGTTGGGTACCCAAATCATTAATTTTTTATCTTATTTATTTAGTTACAAAAAATTATACAATAGGGATAAATTTAAAATTTATTTGTGTTGTCATATATGCCCATTGTGTGTGTGTGTTTTTTTTGAAAAATTAATTTTATACTGAATTGTTTGAGGACATCTACAATTTTTCATGATTTTATTAACTTGATTGATTTAAGATTATCTCAGTATGTAAATTTCTTCTTATTATATTACGATAAATTATGATAATATAGCAATTATTTATAGTATGAGATTTACGATTTTTCTCTCTATCTCTTTCTTCCTAATACGGTAACTTCTTTTGTTATTGTTGTATAATATCACTATCACTATCTCTTAATAGATACCATGTATAATCCTTATCTTCTAAAAAAAACAATTAATTCATTACTCACTTTTTTTACTTGATCAATAATAAGTAAAATCTAGAGTTATTTTTATACCAGAATTTAAATAAACGCATGTAAAAAATAAATAAATAGCGCAAAGAAGCCACATTCACATTTTATTCCCCATCAGAATCCATTATAGTAAACTGACCCATAAATGAGGAAGAAAGCATTTCATTCTTTTTAGTGCGTCTTTGCGTTTATGCGCGTAGAGAGAGAGAGAGAGAGAGCACTTGTTCACCGAGCACACTTGTCCATAGCCACACCGAGTTGTCTCCGCATGAGAGAGAGAGAGAGTACAAACCCATCCCTCACCCTTTGCGTGCACCGATACGCACAATTTCTAGTGAGAGAAAGTTGAGATTGTCGAAGAGGAGTTTTCTGAACCGATGCTGTGGTGGAAATGGGGAAGGCCGATATTCAGCAACTGCCAGTTGTGCAGCAGTCTCATGGCAGTAGTGCTTCTAGAACCTTCCTCTGCCATAGATGTACGATGGGGTTTTACACTCTCTTCAGCTTTAAATGTGCCCTCGTATTGATTTTCAGTGTCGCCGTTTTTCTTTCTACCTTTTTTTGGGTTATTCCTCATCGATACAAGCAAGCTGGGTTTGATGCTCGAGAATCTGTCAAGCTTAGTGGTAATTTAATGTTGTATTTTGTTTTTTGCTCTTAATTCTCTATGTTAATTGCATCTTATAGTGTTTGGGGAGTAATTGTGTAATTTCTTTTAAATTAGGTTTATTTCATGCGGTTAACTAACTTTTTTGTCCCTACTGTGGTTTCTCGATGATGTGCATGTATTTATAATTAAGGAAAAACATTTCTATTTTTTACACATATAGTTTATTGTTCCTTTCTGGCTTTTGGGTTCATAGTTGTGCTTGATTTCCCATTTTTAGCTCTACTATTTCGAACTAAATTGTAATTTCTGTGATATCCATCCATATGATGTTATGTGGCTTTCTGTAACGGTGTTTGCAATTACCGAGTTGTAGTTGACACAATATCATAATAGAAAATGCTCAAAATTATCTAGGCGTGTTTCAAATGGAGATTTATTTGCTTTTGCATATTGGAATTAGTTATACTGTCTAGATTGCTTCTGAAATCTAAAGGAATAAGTTGTTCTTGAGTAGGTAATATCTTGCTGAGCAACCTTATGACCTTTACAATTTAGTATGTTCATGTTTCCCTACAAAGCTTGAGAGCTCAATACAAGTTCGTTCTTTCAATGTGTAACCTCCCATTCATCCGTCGAAAAATATATGGGAAACCACTGGCTTCTTTGGTTGAATATTATTTAATACCAAAATAGTGATGGGTGTTTAACCTTTACTCTTGTGCTGTTGAACAAATTCTAGTGTGATAGCCGAGTTGCGTGATAAATGTGGCTTTGCTCACAACTCTTTGGGAAAGGATTTTGTAAATTTGATTGAGGTCTTATATTTTGATTTTAGTAAGTACTGAATTTAGGTACCTGGCCAACAAAACAGGATTGCTCTGTGTTCAGTTTTCTATATGCTGAAGTGCAGTTCTCGAAACTGTGTGCTACTGTCCCTTGGAAGATCTAATTTTACTATTTTGACTGTGGAAACAAATCGAAGGTTTGCTTGCTCTTCGGAGATGGGACATATTTTCCTTGATTCTCAGTGTTTAATTACAAATTCAAACTCATCAAAGCATAAGAGGCAGCATTTTTAATTTATTTTTGTTAATCAGTAGTTTAAGGGGGTTGTCTACGAATTTATATTTCTGTTTGTGGAGAAACACTTCATCCAGTATACATCGTTCAGCTTGAGGAGCACTGGGAATAATCATAGTTTTGCGCATAACTAGAATTATATTTTATATCTAATATCTTACTTTGAAATGTCCACATCATTTGTATTTCGTTTTTCTTAAATCTTTAAAAGGATTTATGTGTTAAATGTTTAGGCTGTTTCTTTTCATCTCCGTTTAAGATTTTGATTCCCTTCTGGTTCTTATTTCAGCCCCTGTTCAATCATATTTCCAGCTCCAGAAGCCGGTTGCAGAGCTGGTACCATACATTTCAAGGTTAGAATATGATGTCAATGAGGAGATAGGTGTCCCTTCACTTAAGGTTTGCTTATAGTTTACACTTTACACTGTTCTTGCATTTTCTAGCATCGATGAGAAAGAAAATTGATTTTGATAATCCTTCATTTGCCATAGGTTGCTGTTCTGTCGATGCACCAGGCAGAGTTATCCAACTGGACTGACGTGGTATTCGGCTTCCTTCCTGATCCAATCAATAGCACAGCAAATCCAGTGGCCTTGAGTTTGTTGAAATCATCCTTAATAGATCTGTTTCTTCAACAATACAATTTGACATTAACCTCCTCAATTTTTGGAGAACCCTCTTCGTTTGAGATTACAAAATTCCCTGATGGGATTACCATAATGCCGGAGAGTGCTAGTATGATATCTCAGACTCTTTTCAATTTCACTCTTAATAGCTCAATTAATGATATAAAGGAAAATCTTCTGGAGTTGAAGGAACAGCTGAAACTGGGATTGCATCTGATGCCCAATGAGGTGAGCTAAACTCTATGTTAGACTATCATTATTTTAGTTTCTAAGAAATGTTTTCATTTCTTGAAATCCTGGACTTAATGGTAAGTTTGTTCTGTGGATTTGCATCTGGCGATGATAAAACTCAACATTGCTTCAGCTACTTAACTACCTGTACTTCATGATCACTTGCTATTCTTAGTCACAGCTCCTCAACCTAACTCTTCCAGTTTGAATAAAATATGTTTAGAGAAGTCATTTCCAAATATAAAAGAATTATAATTACTACATGCATGTTTAAGTGGATGGATGTTGATGTGATTGGTGACTTTGCACATGTGTTGTATGTATACAATTATGCCTGGTTTTTGTTTGTTAACTTATATCCTGATATGAAAATCATAATTGTTGTTAAACGTGACTTTTTTCATTGATATGTTACAGAACCTTTTTGAGATTAAAATACCTTTGGAACTTTTGTTGTTACCTAATTGAGTCTAAACTTGGTATCTATATTACTTATCACCTGATAATATTTTCTTTGATACAGGTGGTGTATGTACAAGTGTCAAACAAACATGGCTCAACAAAAAATCCTCCAGTAACAGTTGAAGCTTCAGTTGCATCTGATCTAGGTAGCATACTGCCAGAGAGATTAAGACAGCTAGCTCAAACAATTACAGGGTCTCCTCCTACGGAGAACCTTGGCCTTGATCATTCTGTTTTTGGAAAAGTTAAAGAAATTAGCTTGTCATCATTTTTATACCATTCACTTCACCCACAAGCACCAACTCCTTCTCCATCTCCATCACCAGAGCAGAATTATGATGCTGGACCATCTATGATGCCATCTTATTCTCCTGCCTTTTCACCCAACTCCCATCATTCACTGCCACGTAGTTCTAACTGTTATACCTCTGAACCATCTGGAGCACCCAGTCCACAGAATGTCGCTTACCATTCTTCATCTGCGATTTCTGATTCTCCTGGATCCCCCGCAGCTCAGGGCAGTCAACACTGTGGTTCTACTGACCCACCGAGTCCTTCACCAATTTCTCATCCTGACCAAATGTCTCCAAACTCATCACCTTATTACTCCGGTGGATCTCCTTTAGCAGTTCCAACACCTACGATTTCACCAGCTCGCCCTCCATTTGCTGGTGTTGCATATGGTTCTCACGATCCAGTTGACAAAGGTTTGGTGTCTCCATTGCATGTTTCCTCGTCTTCGAAATACGCCTATTCATGTAAGTTCTTCCTGCGAACTATTATGCCCTTCAGCCTTTAGATGCCCCAAAGCTTATTTAGATGATTCATTTGGATTTTTCATATTTTTCATACTGTATTCTCTGTACTATGCCTGAAATCAACATATTATTGTGATTGGATCTGACCTGGTATCTTGAATCTCTTGCTTTTTCCACAAGAGCTTCGTGATAGAGATTAGTGGCATTAAGATAGACACTACTTTTAGGTTTCTCTATATCAGTGAAATTTCATCCATAAAAGTGATTGAATTGATAGCTATTCCAGCAAATTGATGCTCAATGCAAGAGGATAGTTTCTCGCTGGATACAATAAACTATAAGTTCTTGCTTAGGTTTGAATTTTTTTTGGTAACAGAACACGTAGGGGCCTTCCCCTTCTCATATTCTCTTATAGTTGAAAGTCTATGTGCAGAGTATATAGTGTTATCACATTAGCACCCCACCATCTGCCTAAACTGAGTGTTTCCAGCACACATTGTTTCTCTAAAAAAGCTTCAGTTTTGTTATCCTGCTCTGTTATTTCTCCACACTTGTTGGGGTTTTGTTTTGATCCCTGGACTTTTATGGTCGGGGTCTGTGAATATGGGACTAGTTCATATATCAATTATATTCTCCAAATATTGTAGTTATACTTTGTTAAGTCATTGCCTACGTTGGAGAAATCTGATGTAAAAAACATTCTGCTGACTAGATTTGCTTACAGATTATTATGCACATTTGCAGCTTTGATAGCTGGCACTGGGAGGACTTCATGCTTCTACTTAAATGGACTCGTCACATTTGTTCTCCTACTCTGGATATATCCTCGATGAAGTTATATGTCTGCTTACAGTTTTGCAGGAGGTGACTGCTGACACTTGACCTTATGGGATCATCATATGGGATGTTATTTGCCAAAGGGAATGACTCCCCAACTCTAACTTACACCATGAAAAGAGTTGGTGGCTCTCAGTTGCAGCTTTCCGAAAGAACAAACTGTAAAATGTACGGGTTCTTTCTGGGATTTGCAAAAGGAGGGAGTTACTGATGTTAACAAAAACAAGACTTGATATATAATTTATACATCTTAAGTAAAGAAATGAATTATATCTTCAAATATGCTCCACCATAACCATGCTCTTCAGGTGATCATGTCCAACGGATGTTTCGAAAAACCAACTTTGTGTACAATTAAGTTATCCATTTAACTCATCGTATGATTATATTTACAATCTATTATAATTACCCTTAAAAATATCTTACTATTCCAAAACCTAAGTTATATTTTACTGCAAAGGAATAATTTCACTTTGTTCTCTCATCTTCTCTTTGCACAAAAAATTGTAAAGGAAGTGATTAATATTGTGAAATTATGAATATGCCCTCTCTCTACTCAAATTTTTATTATCAAGTATCTCTCTGTGCTATGTCATTGTATGAACAAAAGTATATTTAATTTAATGGTTAAATGTTAATATTTGGTGCCTAAATTATAAAACAAAGTATTAATATTTAATGATTCGTGAAATACCAATTATTAGTATTTTATGGACATATACATCAAATGCTCGTCATTTTTCTTTACAGGTGGATGTGGAGAAAAAATTGGATGGTATTTGAAGTCTCCTTTAATTATAGGCATTAAATTGTAAAAATATAATATGTTATTTAGTTAATAATAATAAAAATTATGATTATTTAATTATTCATAAAATTTAAAATACTACATAAATAATAGATATTAATAAAATTACATGTAATATTTAAACATTATTAAATATTTTTTTTATTATTATTAAAAAATATTATGAAATATTCTCCTTTAGTGCAAATTTTCAGAGATAAGTGACTATCTTTACATTAAAATAATGTCAAATCTGCAGTAAAATGTTTTGTAGTTCGAGATGTCATAAGCCTGTAATTATTTCAATACCCTTTTTATAAGCATTGAACCTTGATGATTAAATTCAGGTGAAAGAAAATTTTCAAGGAATCATCAACACTAATATGGTTGAATATTGCTTCTCTTTAGTCTCTCACTTGGGAGTGTCCTTGGGAATTATGAGAGAAACCATTGGAGCTTTGTCTGCATAATTTTTTTGGCCATCAGGGGAAATGGACTGAAGCTTCCATGCAGGACCAACAAGCCAAGAAACTGCAGCTCCACCTATCAATCCCCCCACCTGAAATATTAGCATAAAAACGGTCATATAGAATCGAGGGGTTTGTTTCTAATTTAAAAAAAAAAAAAAAAACCGAAAGTCACGTTTGTAGATTTTTTTTTTTTGTCCAAAAGCACGTAATATTGAAAAGAAATTTTAATTTTTTTATTATTTTTAACGTCTGATACAGTTTTCCAACCAAACAAGTTATATGTCAATGAAATAGCTAAATCAACAAATCAATGGAAGGGACGGTATGGAAAAACTACAAGTTTCCTCGATAATTAACTAAATCAATTAATAGAATGGCATGGTTGGAAAAATGAAGGTAAAAGTTGATGCTTCAACTATATTAACTAACATTTGTCAATTGTGCTTAAAATCGACTTACATGTGCCCAGTTATCAATGCCTTTAGATAGCAACCCAAAAGCCTGCACAGAAGATGCTCATTTTCATTAGGTAAATCCAATACATACGGTGTGAAATTGTTCTTGCAATTGCCTTGGTATTTGGGAAAAGAAATTAAAACGCCACTTCTTTCAATGTTGAGCCCTCGAGAAGGTAACATACCATGTTTATAACAAGCACTTGCGCAATATATTTGAGATGGCTATCAGTTTCTTTGAGAATCTCCCTGTTCCTCAGGATAAATATAGCATATGATCCAAGCTGATCATGCCAAAATAAACCAATCAAAGATAGATAATGAAACTTACAATCGGGTGATGCAAAAAGAAAAGACTTTTTTGTCACCCTCAACTTAGCATTCCTTCTTAAAGTCAGCTATAACTTCCACAACCTAACTTTCGTTAGTTTGTTTACAACAAAAATTGTATTTGAAGTTAAATAAAATTGAATCACTTTGGAACTTGAAGAGCTGCTGAATTTTTAAAGGTCAAGAGATTACCAATCCAAAAATAGCTCCAGATGCACCAACTGAGGGTGCTTTGTTGAAGAAATAACTCATGGTTGAACCTAATGCACACCAAAAGAATTGATTAAAACAAATGTAACCTTTTAGATTATATGCTAATTGTAGATTGGAGTGGTTTCAAGTTTTTACTTGTAACTGCAGAGCTGATGTATATTGTTAAGAATCTTTGAGGCCCGCTTAAGTGCTCAACAGCAGGACCAATTGCGTTCAAGGAATAACAATTGACCTGAAAAGTTGTAACTCTTCTCAATTAACATGTCAAATGTTAAACCAACGACTGCGCAATTATTGGTAACATTCAAATCGAACCAGCAGATGGGCAATATCTGCATGCAGAAAGCAAGATGTAACAAGCCTCCAGAATTGCCCTTTGTTAATTAAACAATTAACCTGCAAACATAGAAAGACAAACGAGTTTAACATAGAAACTGAAATGCTGATACATATGATGATCTAGTACTTGGGTGAGGCACTAAAGTCAGACCTTGGCTCCCCAATTCAGGAGCTTGCCATTCGAGACAATTTGCGCTACAAAGACTCTGCATATAAATTTAAAGAGAGGACGTTACTGCTCTATGAAAACTCGTAAAAGCAGATAACGCGAGGACAGTGACCATGTAGCTCTTCAACTGCACACTCTCTTTTAGGTGCTTATTTATCTTTTGTGATGGATTTAGTACTCGTACTTTAGTATTATATAACAGGTCCTTAAAACAGGTATGAGTCAGTCACACTCACAACACATTAGCAGCTAGAAGGGTATTGGTCCATTGCCTCCCATCAGATAAGAATCTTCTCGATGTACTTGACTGCGACTTCTCAAAGTCATTAGAGCCGCTTCCACTATCATTTCCATTGAAGAAACTTAAACCCATTAATGTAGTAGAGAAACCATTGAGTGACCACTGATAACAATTAAAACCTGTAAACTGAATGGCCCTTTCGCGACACAAATCCTTCAAACAAGGCACATCACCAAGAATAGATATGCTCTGTACAAAAAATCATATCTGAAAGATATTAGAAACATGATGAACAAGCATTGCAAGGGTGAAAATTTGCATGGTGCAATGCCTTCCTAATTAGTAATCAGTTAACCAGAGTCTGAGCCCTTCATATAATCCTTCACACACCAGAAAACATTTGTAAGATCAATGGAAATCCAACATGGAATTTCATCGAGAGATTTGTGCAAGATATGTACAGGAGCATCTGCTAATCAAAGATATAGTAATTTGTATGCCCATAACAAAATTTCCAGATTAAAGAATGGATGCCTTCCTTTAATAACAATGGAAGTCAATTTCTAGTATATGACAGTCCAAAAGAAGTGAGAAAGCTGCAGTTATTCAATTCCCTTTGCCCTTTCCACAAGTTTTCAAGCGATTCTCACATCTTTAAACCAGGAAATTAAGGCAAATGCATCCTAATTCACGATCTCACATATTTATACGAAAAAAAAAAAAAAAACCAAATACTGATTAAAATTGCAAATTACACCAAATTGAACCCAACCTCCGCTATTGCAGTAGAGCAATGGGGAACTCGGGATAATAACTGTATGTTGATATTACGAGCTTTCAGATATACCTTAAGGGAGGAGTGGAAGAGAAAGGCGGGATGAAAGCGGTGGTGAATGACGTTGCCAAGGCGGAGCGCGACGGAGGCGGCGGTTATGGGCGATGGCAGGGCTCCGAATGAATGCTTGTGATTGGACGCCATTGGTGGTATTCACTATCTCACTCTGACACACACTCTCATTTATAATTGCCCTTTTCCCACACTCATCTATGATCAAATCTAGGGCTCCCATGACTATTGCCTATTAGACCATGTTTATTGAGGATTGTATGACCATGTCATGAATATTATAGTATTAAAAAAAAAAGAAAAAAAAGAAAGAAAGCAAGGAGGTTGCACAACCGGGTGCTCAGTGCTCAACCAACCGGTTTGTGCTCCCTTTTTTTAATAGTTTATTATCCCCAATATTGCCACATGGTATAGATATTGTCATGTGTCATTTTCTGATTTATTCATTTAATTTCGTTTATATTTTTTACACATTCAATTATTTATAAAAAAAAATATCAAAATTTATGAATTTTTTTTTTCTATAAATAGAGACTAATATTGATACATTTTAAATCACAATCTCAAATTATCTCTTTTGTGTACTATCTTTCCTCTCATAATTTATATCATATTCTACTATTTTTCATAATTTCCTAAGTTGGTATTTATTTTTAATTACGAATTTGGAATATTATATAATTTAATATATTTTGTACATAATTCAAATAATAAAAAATTAATTATAAAATATATACATGTAATTATTAAATCATTAAATTAATAATTATTATAGGTTGGGTTGATATTATTGATAAAGTGTGAAAATTGTAAAAGTTGGGTTGTATTGTAGGTTGTGTATGTGGAGGAGAGAGAAATAAATTTTTTATTAAGAGATTGGGTTGTGTTGGGTTGTTGATAAACATGGTCTTAGTCTGCTTTCTCAATTCTCAGCTATGCATTTTATTTTTATTTTTATTTTTGACGAAACTTTGCATATTTTATGTTTGCGCGTGATTCACAAGTTTTTAATCAAGAGGGGTAATTGTTAAAACGAAATTATGCTTTTTTTATTTTTTATAATTTAATCACAATTTTTTTAATTTAAAAAAATAATAATTTTATAGCGATTCGAATTACAATTGTCTCTTTCAATGATTCGAATCCACACGTGTTGAACAAATATTCAAGTTAAACACCACATCAATTCATGTAAAAAAATTCTCCATCAATTCTCTGTTTGGTGAAATTAAATTAAAATAAAATAGTTTTATTTTAAATTCATGTAAAAATGATGCAAACCATTTTGTTGTTGTTATTATTCAATTCTAAAAAATATAGTTAAATTTGAATCTTAACAATGTTAAAATCATGATTTTTTACTAGATTGAAATAGTAAGGATTAAATTATAAATTTTTGAGATGTGGTGATATATATTTATATATGTACATATTTACTTTAAGGCAAAAACTTATATGCACCAGGGGCACGGATCTAGGATCCGTGCCCCCAACCTGAACCGGTGCGTGGGCCGCTTTTACGCGCATCCACGCGCCCCCACGCGCGGCCACACCATAGCTGGTGTGCGCCGCGCACCACCTGAATTTTATATTTTAAGGTATCACTCATTTACTTTTAAGGTATTACACATTTATTCTTAAGGTATCACACTGTTACCCTTCAGGTTTTAATGTAAAAACAGCGCTCCTTTCTTCTTTTTCCTCTTTTTTTTTTCTTCTCCTTCCTTCTTCTTCTTAATCTCTTTTCTTATCAATTTTTTATTTTTCTTATTTGTTTTGTACATTATTATTCTTCTCTATATTCTTATTTTTCATCAAATCTTCATAAAGTCATTTATGGAGTTTTTTCTTCTTCCTCTTCTCTTTTACTCATTTTCACAAATTTAGATAATTGATTTCAAATCACAATTTATTACAATAATTTTAAAACATTGAAAATCAATTATTTCAAACAATATGAAATCATGATTTGTTGATTTTGAGGATTTTTTTTGAAATTTTAAGATTTTTCAATGAAGATATTAATTGTATACTCTTAAGGTATTACACATATTCTTTCAAGTATTAAAAAATACCTTACAGGTATTACACATGTTCCTTTCAAATATTACACTTACCTTATAAGTATTACACATGTAATTTTATAATACCTGAAGAGTATATATCTAGTACTTATAAATCATATCAGTAATACCTTAAAAGTACCACTGGTCATGAGCAATCATATATCAATGCTTTAGGGTAATTATGATTTATAAAATCATGAACAGTCAGAATTTTTGTAATACCTGTAAAACATATATATAATACCTATAGAATAAACTAATAATACCTCATACTTTTTTTTTATAATATCTTGAAGGTTTTACTTACATATAATTCAACCATGTAATTTTATAATACTTGAAGAGTATATATGTAGTACTTATAGATCATATTAGTAATACTTGAAAGGTATCACTGATCATATATCAATGTTTTGGGATAATTCTAATTTATAACATCATGAATAATCAGAATTTTTATAATACCTATAGAATAAATCAGAATTTTAAATATAAGATTTTCATCATCTTCTTCCACAAAATTTATTCAAAATCATATTACTCAATTAATAACCAACTATGGTGTTTGTTGCATCAATTATCTTGTATGTTGCTATGAATCGGATTAAGATAGAAAGAGTTTCAAGTTATAAGAAAATAAAAACCCTAGATTTTTATACACATTAAGAAGAAAAAAACTTGTTGAAATATTAGAAAAATAAGAACCCTAAATTTGTAGCAATCATGTGAAGAAATTAAGAAGGAATAAAGAAAAAAAAGAAGGAATAGCACCACAGGAAGAGGTAAAAAAAATGAGTATTTGCATAGGAGAGAGAAAAAAAAGAAAAAAATTAAAAAAAAAACAAAAAAGGAGTGCAGCAAATAGGAGAGAGATAAAAAAACAAAAAAAGAATGCAGCAAATAGGAGAGATAAAAAAAACAAAAAAATTAAAAATAAAAAAAACAAAAAAAGGAGTGGAGCGGGCACACAAGTGTCTCTCTTACTTTAAAGCTTTCTTAAAAAAGAGAGAAAATGTTTGCTATTAAACTATCATTGTATTTATGAAGATAATAATTATATAAAAGATATTATCATGTAAGACTATTTCATTGATTTGATTCATGAAACATATTTCTATATTTGTGATCCATATAGATCTAACACAACAATTATACGTCAAAGTCATTCCCATCGAAAAAGAGCATCTAAATTATTTTTTTTCCATGAATTCATAATAATCAGTTTGCAACCACACACACACATATATATATATATATATATATAATAAAACATTAAATTCGAAACATTTTACGATATCAGATTTTGAATATGTGTACGGTTAGGATTTATCTGATACTATTAAATACATCAAATTTAAAATTTATAAGGCATAGTGAAAAATTTCAAAATTCTTACAAAATAGTGTAAAATCACGTATAGTGAAATATTAGCATGTAATATTTTTACCTTTATAATTAAATAGATATAGTGTATTACACAAGTCGAAATATTTATATACACCAAATTGATAATATGGGCGTGCAACTGCAAGATATACATGATCTCTTTTATCTTGAATCCTCTATTCCAAAATGTTGGCTCATCAATCTGTTGAATCGTTTGATTTGCACTGTATTAACTAATAGCTCTTCTTTCATTTCAAATATATATAATCTCAGTTATTAAGTTTCATCTCAATTAATTTTTCATGTATTATGTTGTGGATATATGTATTTTGTTAATCTTTTTTTTTCATATTTCAATTTATATATTTGAGATGTAAAGTGAATTAGTGATATCAATAGTTACCTGGATAAATGAGAATTAATCCACATATAATCCATATACATACCTACTATGTGCTACACTTTCCTCATCATCTTTTTGTAGCTAGTGTCATCAACTAATATTAGCCTTGAAGTTATTTTACCTTTGTAAGGGTAAATTACAAAAATACTTATCGTAATCAAGGGTTGATACTTTTTGTCCTCCAAAAATAGGGGATGATACTTTTTTGTGCTTAATGTTTAAAAATTATAAATGCAATTTGAGAATCGTAAGGCAAAACCACATTTTTGGTCACACATGTTTCAAAAAGTGTGCAATTTGATAACCACATTTACTTGTCACGTGTGTGCTACATGTCGGTTTTGAGTTAAAAAAATTGTTTTGAAATTATATGAAAGAAAAATGTTATATCAAAATAATGGTCTTTAATTTTCATAATATTTTTATATACCACCCCTATTTTTAGAGTACAAAAAAATATAGATAATAATTTTGCAATATTCGCACCTTTGAAATTGACTGAGCTAAGGGATCCAAGAGCGCCACCACGAGCTACCTGTCATCGTAAAGCCACACAATATACTTTTTTGAGAGAGAGAGAGAGATAGAGAGAGAGATATGCATGCATGCTATATACCTCGACGAGAAACATCAACACTATGATCAAGAAAATCAAGACAAAGCTGTGCCCAGTTTAGAACCAAACTGAGAGGCTTGAAAGACGAGAAGAGATGTGTCCAGCTCCAGTTTTCAGAATCCCTGTAATATTCTTCTTCTCCATCATGAAAACCCTGGAAAGCGTTGTTGGACAGTCCTCGTACCTCGTATCGACAAACTGGACAGGTGTTGTGGAGGTGCAGCCAAGGGATAATACAGTCAGAATGGTAGAAATGTCTGCATGGAAGCTCCCTCACTTCAACCCCAACCTCCAATTCCTCTTTACAAACCGGACAGCACGAGTCCCTCTCCAGATCCTCCGCCCTCAGCTCCACCACCGGCAGGCCCTCAATCGCCCATTCCGGCGCCGGCGCAGGGCCGGGCCTGTCGTTCTCAGCCAATTCTCGATCAGGATAAAAGTTGTCCCTGGAAACATTCTCTGACGGTGAAACGGGCCTGGAGGGGCCTTCCGGGCCTATGAATTGGAGCAATATCGAGGCCCGACGGGCCCCAGTATTAAACTCGTTCGGGCCTGTTCGGTTCAGGCGCTGGCTGGTGGGACCAGGCGGGTCCAGCATTTGTGCGAGAGCGTCCAGCACACGGGCTCCTGGTGAAGGCTGGAGGAGAGGGCCGGGCCTGGAGACGTCGAGCTCGAGCCTGATTTGGCCGAAGCAGCGTGGGCAGAGGATCTCGGCGGGGTTGGTGGTGGTGGTTCTGATGGAGCGTTGGCATCTCCGGCACCAATAGTAATGGTACGTTCTTGTTCTTTGAACACCGTTGACCATAATTCCAGGGCGACGAATCGACATGCTTAATTATATAAATATATGTATTTTTTTTTTGGTGAAGAAGACATGCATGCATAAGGAGGTATTTATATATATGGATGAGGTATGGGGCAATATTGTGATGGGAAGAGAGAAAAGGGATGGCTTCATTGAGAGATTTCTTGTTTCTTCAGTTTGAGGTTTCTCTTACACATTGCCTACTGTTTTCTCTCTCCCCAGATTAAAGAAAGGGATGTTTGGGTGCAAAGTTTCTCCTCTGTGTAGGACTTGGTTTCTCCGCACCATAGGAGTTAATTTGTTTACAAGGTTTACAAATCTAGCTACTTAGTTTTGCGTAGATTTTCCACATATGAGTGACATCTTAATCAAGATGGACCCTTTTGTTTTGTGTGCCTATTTTATCCCCTTGTTATTTAGGAATATTGGTATTATTGTAATCTTCTTGTAAAATTGTCATCTTATTTGACTGTCACTGCAAGTCACTAGATCGACTCATGATGCACAAAAATAGATAATTTAGAAAATATAAAATAAAATGCAATATATTCTGAGTAAAAATAAATTTACAATATTTTTCATTATACTTAGGAAATATACAGTTGTGAGAATCTCATTTTTAACCATCTATACTTATAAACATTCTTTCTTAGTCAGGTTATTAAATTTGTTATTTTTTACTCAAGGAAAATGATTTTTGCCTACCATACTCTTCTAAAATTTTAAATGCAATATGATGGTATAAGTTATATTAATGATGATTTGTGGGTATAATATGATGGTACAGACCACCGACATTATGGTACAGGATAAAAATAAGGTGGTACGGGCTAGTACTATTATTTTTAGCAAAGTTTGTAATAAACA
Source organism: Scutellaria barbata (assembly GCA_028654395.1). Classification (NCBI taxonomy): domain Eukaryota; kingdom Viridiplantae; phylum Streptophyta; class Magnoliopsida; order Lamiales; family Lamiaceae; genus Scutellaria; species Scutellaria barbata. The sequence goes on along the minus strand of CM053646.1, from coordinate 3,871,898 downwards.
TGTAATTTAAATATACATTATATTAAAATCAAAATTTATAATAAAACATAAAATATATTATATTTTATGTTTTTTGAATTTACTTATTTTGATAATTACATGACCTAAAATATTTTTTGTGATTCCAATTTATATACATAATTTTCTTCTTCAGTATGAATATTTTTTTCTCTAATTTGTGATTATATACAAAGAACTTTGTTATATTTCTGCACTAACGAAAAAAATCATGAATGAATTTATTTTTTAATTTTAAAATCTTTAATTTTAATCATTATCTGTAATAAATAATATTTTTTTCCTTTTTTTTAAGCATTAAACAAGGTCACAACTCACAACGCATTTTTATTTTTGAAATATTCCCAAAATACTTTGAAATATACCCATATTCAATACGGGGCTGAGTCAACTCAAAAGCCGAGTTTCGACTGAGTTTGTCGCTAGTCGGCGCGTTCTCGATCCTAAACCTTAACTTCACCCCCGCCCCTAATCCCTCTCTCTCTCTTCCTGGTCTCTCCCCACTCTCTAACCGAGGGAGAAAATACCAAAGAAAAAAATAAAAAAAATAAAAATCCCATATCTAGCTCTCCATGAAAAGATAAACCCTAACCTTCAAATTGAAGTTCTACACCAAAGAATTAGAATCAGAAAGAGGAAAAAGGGAAATTGAACAATCGAAAAATGTCTCATTCTGTGTTCCAAACAGCTCAGATTATGCCCCTTGCGCCAACCCCCCAAACCTTATCATCCAAGCCCTTATTGCCAACCACTAATGTTTTCCGGTGTCCGGTTTCGCTGCCTGGCGGCGGTAGGCGGCGTAAGTGTTATTTTCATATCAAAGCGTCTTCGGCGGTGGTTGATGGCGACGCTATTGCCAGGCTTGAACGATGCTTTCGGGAGTCGCCGGGCACTCCATCTACTCCCAGCTCTGTGGATTTTGGGCCAACGATGAAGGGGCAGTACGGCTCTCTTGGTGCAGTTACTTTGGAGAAATCGAAGCTTGATTTGACGCAGAAGCAAACCAGGTCCAGTCCCGAGGTATGCACCCACCTATTTATAATGAGAGGATTGTTTTTCGAGTGAGAGATTGTTCTTCTTGTGAGAGAATTGTTTGTTGAGAGATGAACCTTCCTTAGTGTAAGGGGGATGCAAATTGAATTTCAGGTGAGGACAGAGATTGATTAAGGGCAAGATTATGCTTCTCTCTTTTTTTTTTTTTTCTTCTTTTTCTTTTTCATGCTATCTTCACCAATTGCTATTTTTTAACTTTTACATGAAATTGCTGAACTAATTCTTCAACTTTTCCCTAAAGTTGCTAAACTTGATTGAATAACTGAATTTACTGTATTGATCATTAATGACATTTCAAGAGCAATTTGTATGCCATATGTGATAGTAAGATGAATTAACTTTGATGACTTATTTGTCATCTTCAATGTGAAGCTAACATTTGGTTCTTCCTTCTTTGATATGACAGCTTTCTACTGGGGGAGGAGGTGGCAATATGGGAAAGGGGCTTAGTCATGGCGGTGGTGATGGAGGTGATGATGGTGGTGATGATGATGATTACTTCGACAATTTTGATGAGGGTGATGAGGGAGACGAGGGTGGACTGTTTAGGAGAAGGATCATTCTGGGAGAGGTAACAAATTGATCTGTCGACACTCACGTCTGTACGCACATACAAGTGGCAGCAATGCTTTTCTGTTTGTACTCTTTCAGGTCTTTGCTAGTACACGTAGTCAAACACTTTTTAGTTTTTTTTTTTTTTCAGTTGTTTGATCGAAAGTTTGTTGACGCTGTATTAAATGAGTGGCAAAGGACAATTATGGATTTACCTGCCGGATTTCGTCAAGCCTATGAAATGGTAAGCTTTGCTTTTCTCTTTTATTTCTCTTTCTTCCTCTTGGACTGGATCTTATGTCAATTATGGCTCTAGGGTTTGGTCAGCTCTGCTCAAATGGCTAGATTTTTGGCAATTAATGCTAGACCCACCACGGCGAGGTTCATTTCTCGGTCTCTTCCCCAAGGATTCTCAAGAGCATTTATCGGCAGGTGAATTTAGAACTTCTGACTTGAAAACATTGAGGATGAAGATGTTCGATAAGTTCTGTTCTTTAAATTCATTCTCTTTATGGCATCATTTATGGGATCTGAATTGAGATTTTGGCATGTATCCTGAACTTTTCAGTCCCACAATACTCCTTACTCATAAACCTTGAATTAGATTGCATCTGCCTCAAGACACTTGAATATCAAATTATGATGTAGCTTTCTTATACTTTCCAAGCATTTACAACACCCATCAAGGATTGTAAGCTTGTTGCTCATAGTGGCAGTTTAGTGGGTAACATTTAGTTTCAGTTGAAGGATTCTGGCTTGGCTTTAGACTGAAAAAATGCTTTATCTTTGCCGAAATTGGAATGGCCGTTTTTTTTTTTTTTCTGACTTGTTTGCCCTTCGAACTACAAGATTGGTGGCATCAACTAGTGGACTCTTCCCTGAGTCTGATTCCACAATTTGTTTCCAATTCTTTCTGGGGTTAACAAATTGCCTATCTTTGAAATGGAATCAGGCTGACCACATCCTAATATTAACATTACTTTGTGATATTTAAATTCTCCATTCATTTACATTGTTCAGGTTTGGGGATATGCCTTCTGATCAGTGAATTTCATTATATGAGAATGAGAATTTTATGTACTTTCAGTTTCAAAGCTGTTCAGGCTACAAATGTCAAAGCCCAGGTTTAGATTGAGGAAGCATAATCATTTTTACATGGAAAAGGCAATAGTGGGTGTGCTATGTTGATATCAGATGTTTGTTTGCTAGTAAATATAATCCTGAATTTAGAAACTTATATGTTTTCACATATATTTTATCTCTGTTGCTTGAAAATGAATTGGGACCTTGATGCATAGTCATACTATTTATATACTTGGTACTATTAATTACATGTTGATGCTTTATACTTTTTAATTATATATACATTCAGTTGTCTCTATTTGGTATTTGAATTCATATGGGAGGAAACTTATGAAGCAGTGAAAGGAAACAATGGTGATAGGATAATAATCTTCTGTCTAGATCTCTTTCATGTTTTCTTTATGGTTTGATGGTTTACTACGATCTCTGATGTCGAAATGTGTAAATTTCTTCTATACAATTAATGGGGTATATTATATGCTGTAAATATTTCTGTCGAGGGTTGGTATTTTACTGCTCTGCTTGCTTTCCACTCTTTGTAGCAGTTTGTGGATAACTTTTTTTGAAGCATTGATTATCTCTAGAACCATCCTTCTGATATTTATTTGAACCTCATCCGGACAGGATGATTGCAGATCCAGCCTTTCTGTACAGGCTGCTTCTCGAGCAGGCAAGTACAATTGGTTGTTCTGTTTGGTGGGAGATCAAGAATCGCAAAGAGAGGTACATTTTTATTAGAGTTGAACTAACTGTTTTTACTTGCCTCTGGACTTGATGAACATATGAAATTTCATTTCAGGATAAAGCAGGAATGGGATCTTGCCCTCATCAATGTACTCACTGTCACAGCTTGCAATGCAATGGTCGTTTGGTCACTTGCTCCTTGCCGTTCATATGGAAATACCTTCCAGTTTGATTTGCAAAATACTCTGCAAAAGCTCCCAAACAATATTTTTGAAAGGAGCTATCCATTTAGAGAATTTGACTTCCAAAAGAGACTCCAATCATTATTTTACAAAGCTGCGAAGTTGTGTATGGTGGGACTTACAGCTGGAGCTGCACAAGGTGCTATATCAAACCTTGCTGCCAATAAAAAGGAGGGAAGGTAGCCATTAGACAGATACAAAACAATAATCCTTGTATTTGGTAATATTACATTCTACCTGACATATATATCTTTTACTTATTATTTTAAACTGCTGGTTCCTTAGGTTATCAGTGACCATTCCATCTGTGAGCACCAATGCACTTGGTTATGGAGCTTTCCTTGGAGTTTATGCGAATCTGCGATATCAACTCTTGTGTGGTTTTGATAGAGGTGTTACCAGCTACTTTGATGTTATTGGAGTAGCTCTGTTCTTCAGCACGGCGTTGAGGTATGTGTTCTGATTATTCTTACATTACTCTTCATGGTTTCTACAATTATTATTTTATTATGAGCTTAATTAGTTGCATGAATTGTCTTGAATGGATAAAAATAATACCAAGTCCAGTTAAGTGTCTCTCTGTGTGTGGTGGATGCTTGCCACCATAGGGTTGTCGTTGCAGTGTAATGTTTGATATTCAAGTCAGAATTTTGGCAATATATACAGCTGAATCAAATTGGGATCATTGATTCGTCACTTTCTAGCAATGCTTTATGGGTCCGTGTGTTGGGTGACTTAGATAATATACTCCAAAATGTGCTTAGGACGGTTTTACATGAAAAGAGGAGCCATTTAGATGTCCCAGTACTCTGAATGGAATTTAGAAATTGATTAAGTCTGGTTAAAAGAGGAAGACCCAAATCTACCTAGAAAGAAACCATCAGAAAATATTAATGAGATGACGTCTTGTTCCAACATGATTGCGCTATATGCTTCATATAGACAGACCCCACATACTGGGATTAAGGCTTAGTTGTTCTCGATTCATCTATTCAGGCTCACGTCTATTAGTTTCCTGCCTACACTCTTCCAGGAAATCAAAATTTGTTTTCTAACCAGTTCCCAAATCACCTTGCAAGGGCAAGGGAATCATTTTGCAAGTGTTCTAGTGTTCTGCCTAAGAATCTGCTGTTGATTATGAGTAAATTTATACAGGGTCCTGAATGTTCAATTGGGAGAGACGTCTAGGTTGGCCTGGCTCGGTGTGGAGGTTGATCCATTGGCTCACTCAGAGGATCTCCTAAAGGCAGCTTACAATAGACCTTCAGAAGGAACCAACCAATCTTCTTCCAAGTGGTTCATATCCAAGAATGCCATCGTCTCTGGGCTTGGACTTCTCGGGATCAAACAGGGAGAAACTGATTCAAAGACGGAGGGTGGTGCGCCTTCCCCTAAGGCTCGGAGGAAAAGAGTTGTTCGAAGGAAGGTGGCAACGAGTTGAATGAAGCTGTGTGTTATGTATGTCGTTGCTATGAACTCTTCAATTTTGCAGCCTAGTAGACCTACAAAGTGTGCTCAACTAAATCAGCTGCTGACTAAGTCTGTCTTTTGGTGGGCACTGGACAAGCAGTGGACACTTGTAATAATTTAGGGGGAGGCATTGTCACAATTTTTACCAATTCTTTTCCAAATTTTGGCGTTTTAACGAAGTTAGTATAATGAACTTGTGAGCTGCAGATTGAATTTCTTTGTAAGAATGTTTAATGCAAGCTCTGTTAAATCTATACGAAATTTCCGAAATCTTAAAATTCTTCCAATGTTACTTATTTCCAATTTATCTAACCCTGCCTACGCGGCTCTTTTGACACCCCCACCACCACTAGATTTATTAGCACCCAATCCAACGAATAGGCCTAACAAGTAACATCTTCCCAAAATCAGAATTGAATCTACGCGGCGGCGCGTGATGGACACTCTCTACGCCACCGCTCACTACTGGCTAGTCGACCACCCGTTTATCAGCCAATACGAATGGAAACCTTACCAAACCCCTGGCGCGTCCCCACTCTTTCTCGCCGTCACCGTCGTCGCATACCTAACCCTCACATTTTCCCTCCACCACTTCCCCCTCCTCCCCGCCGCCCCCTCCGCCGCCCTCCGCCTCATGACCGCTGTCCACAACCTCATCCTATGCCTACTCTCCCTCCTCATGGCCGTCGGCTGCACCCTCTCCACCCTCCAACAAACGCCGTCGGACCAACCCACCTGGCCCATCTGCTTCCCCGCCCAAACGCCGCCGCGGGGACCCACATTCTTCTGGGCCCACGTGTTCTACTTCTCGAAGATCCTCGAATTCATCGACACGCTGCTCATCCTCCTGAGCGGCTCCCGGTCCCGGCGGCTGTCGTTCCTCCACGTGTACCACCACGCGGTGGTGGTTGTAATGTGCTATGTGTGGCTGGCAGCGTCGCAGTCTCTGTTCCCGGTGGCGCTGGTGACGAACGCGACGGTGCACGTCGTCATGTACGGCTATTACCTGCTGTGCGCGGTGGGGATCCGGCCGTCGTGGAAGAGGTTAGTGACGGACTTCCAGATTGTTCAGTTTGTGTTTAGCTTCTTGATTTCGGGTTGGATGCTACGCTGCCATTTTAACGGGTCGGGTTGCGAGGGAATATGGGGATGGTGCTTTAATGCGGTTTTTAATGCCTCGCTTTTGGCGTTGTTCGTTGATTTCCATTTCAAGAATTATAATGCCAAGAAAAAGAGGTTGGTTCAACTTAAGGATAAGGCTTCATGATTTTTTTCTTTTTTTTTTTTGGGATGTGACTTTCAATTTTTCTCTTGTATTTTTTCTTGAAAACTGAATAATTATTGTAATTTGTTATTCATGTTTCATAACCAAGAAAAGTTGTTCTAATTAAGTTCTAACATCTTTTTCTTCCACTGTCAACTATGTGTTTTCCATCCTAAATAGGGGATATGACTATAATTATTTTCCTTGTTCTATATTAGAGTCTGTATCCTCTATTGTGTTTCTGGTTTTATTTGTAAATTTATCATGGTTGTCATATTTGTTTGAAACATAATATTTTCTTTTCGATCGAGTGAATGAAACTATAATATATACAACAACCAACTCCCAGTTACATCATTTCCTTTATTCATAAAATCCCCAATTCTAAGTTTGTCATTGGAAGAAGTTTGTGACAAGGGCAGAGAAGATGTGCGATTTCACCTGACCTAAATATTCCTTAGCAAAATTGTCTACCTGTATGGAACCTAAAAGACAACAGTTGTGCAAAAAGAGTTGGATGGAAAATGCAAGAGGTAAGGAATCAGTTGATCGATGAAGAAGAAAGGAATCCTTTTTTTTTTTTGTTTCTTTTAGCTCTTCATTTACACTTTCACCTCTCCCTTAATATAACATAAACCATTACATACTTGTCTCTCACTACACTAACATAACCACTACTAATTTATCCACTGTTATGGCTCTCATCAATCTTGCCACAGTTTTGCTCTGCTGCCTTCTCATATCATCAGGTTCAAATTTCTTTTTTCTTGGAATAACAACTCCTCAATGTCCTCTTGTCTTGATGAATTAAAACACACCATTTGTTAGCATTACTTACAGGGATAAGACAATCCCAGTGCACAAAGTTTACCTTGACAAACTACTGCAACGAAATGATATGGCCCGGGATAACTCCCAACAACTTCAGCACCGTAGGATTCGCTCTCAAACCGAACCAATCCGCAGTCTTCACCACTCCCCAGGCCTGGCGAGGCCGCATATGGGCCCGCACAGCCTGCAATTTCGACAAAAATGGAAATGGCACATGCCAAACAGGTGATTGTGGAAGTCGGGTCCAGTGCTCGGGCCCTGGAAACCCGCCTTCCACAATCGCAGAATTTTCCCTGGGGGATAACATAGACTACTATGACGTCAGTCTAGTCGATGGCTTCAATGTGCCGATGGTGGTGCAGCCTTTCGGCAGCAAGGGCAACTGCAGCGCCGCTGGCTGCGACACTGATCTCCGACCAGACTGCCCGCCAGAGCTGGCGTTGAGGTCCTCCGACGGCAAGACCGTTGCTTGCCGAAGTGCTTGTAATGTTTTCGACAAAGATGAGTATTGTTGCAGAGGGGAGTTCTCTACTCCTATGGCGTGTTTGGCTACAAATTATTCGAGAATATTCAAAACAGCATGCCCTGCAGCTTCTTCATTTGCTTATGATAATTCTACTGCTATTATAAGCTGCTCTGAATCTCCTACTGATTATATGGTCACGTTTTGTTCTGCAAGGTGCTTATAGTTATGCCTCTCTCTATTTTCATTTAATTAGTGCGAAAATTACCACTTTTCATATAAGTGATTAGTTTTACCGAATAATTTTGTTCATCTTCTACCAAAAATCAAGAAAACAGATAAAATTGTCCTTCCGAAATATATAAAAAGTCATTTTTTGTCGAATTGTACAAGATATGCACTTTTGCATAGGATTAGCTTTGACAATTTTTATTTATTTTTAGTTTATCAGAAATTAAGACAATTGTCAATTTAAATGGTAGAAAAAACAACAAAATAGTAAAAAAAAAAATATATATATATATTTAACAATTTGATTTTGTGGTATTTAAGGGTATTTCTCATTTAATCAATACTCTTGTTGTGTGATTAATTATTTCTGAATTTTCTATTAAATTTTTATATTTTGGGAGTAGGAATCAAACGCAGTGTACGTATCATGACAATAAGCTGGCATGCAATGGAGGAAGTGGGCTGTTGAAGATGAAGCAGTTTTCTCAAGTATGGAACAATTTCTTGATGCCATTTTCTTTAGCAATTAGTGTACCACTACTTTTGTTATTATGACCCATAATTAAGGTTTTTATTTTTCAGACAATTTAACAGAGACGATCTTGTTTGCGTATCTTCTTTGCAATACGAATTGTGAATAGGAGATATTAGTTGAAAATGAATGTTAACTGCGAATAAAAAACAAATATAAAAAGAGCATATGGGAATTTGAAAAAGGACAAAAAAAAGAGTTCCGTTGCCGGGAATCGAACCCGGGTCTCCTGGGTGAAAGCCAGATATCCTAACCGCTGGACGACAACGGATTTTAATTTTAACTTGCAAGATTTTTTAATTGACTTAATTTAAAATATATCTATCGAGACTCAAATTATTGTCTTTTTATATACTCTTCAATCCAAAAAACTAAAATAAAATTACAAAACATTTTTTTTCAAAATAAATAAATATTGGTTTCAAACGAGAAAATTTAATTTGAGAGAACCATTTGTTCCTATTATGAACATATTTTGTTTGTTGACCAAGTTTTCTTCTCTATTTTAAAATTGAATATCAGATCATCTACATAATTCGAGATGAATAACGTCTATTTCTAATATTATGTGCCTAACTTGTTAATAACTAAATGTCAATATTAAAATTAAATTGTCACTTATAATATTATTTTATTTTATCTGTATTTAACCCCGTAAATTAAGTATTTGTGAATAGATTTCAGTTTGTATCATATGTTTGCATCAATATCCCATTTGTTAGCATCATCTCATTTGTACCTTCGATATGCACCCAAAATGTTGCAGTCCTGATTATATGTTACTAAAATCTCTGATGTCTCATAGTAAAATTATATGTTTCTAAATGAAAATTTATTAGTCGTTGGAATTAGGATTAAATGGGAAATCATGCTTAACCAAAACAACGTCGTTTTGATGCGTTTTGCAATTAAGCCGTCAGATCATCTTCAATGTGGTGGCAACGGCAAATTTGGTGACAAATGCATCTCCAATACAATGGCTAAATACAACTCTAATTGCCACCATGAATAGTAAGTGACAAATTTGCGACAAAGATTAGAGATGGTCTCAGGCAGGCGACGTTTGTGAGTTGTTTTCGCCTCACTGCTTTCAACATAGAGAGACAAAAGCTACCCTTATCTCCAATCCTTGGACTCTTTGTCTCTTTCACCAAAGCTACATTTAAACAAATTATTTGCAAACAAGTCCTCATTCAAACTTTGAAGTTTGAGTAAATATGATCAACCGTTGCACAAATAGAAGAAAAAAAACCCCAGAAAAGGAAAACGTAGAATAACTTGAAAAAAGTAGTCTTTTATTGGACAAGTAGGATAGGGTAGAGAAGGGTGCCTTAGTAATAGACACACAAACCTGAAAGCTTAATATAGATACAATAATATAAAAAGATAGACAGATAGATAAAATATGAAAATCAATCTGATCAAGTAGCAGTGACACTGATCTTCATTCCAGATTGACAGTGGCCTGGAACAGTGCAGATGAAGTAATTTTGACCCTTCAAAAGCTTAATCTGATCATTTCCAGTTTGATAAGTTTTGGCAACTCGAGGCTTGCTGCATCCATCGTAACCCTTCTTATCCACCACCACCACGTTGTGTATGGCAGAGGCATAGTTGAACACTACATGAATATTGATTATATATCAAGAAAATAATAACAATAATATATATATATATATATATATATAGTGAAAGAGGTTTAATTATACCTAGTGTGTCACCAGCCATGAAACGCTTGCCTTTAGGCCACGCGGCGACGTTGAAAGTCCAGCCGCCTCTGTCCCCCACCTTGAAGGTGGCGGCGTCCGCCATAACCACCGCAATACACAGCATCGCCACCACCACTACTGCACTGCCTCTTCCCTCATCATGATACATTATTCTCTCCTTAATTTCAAGAACCACACTACTATTTTTAATGATTGTGCTAACTGGAATAATGTGACTGCAAATTGGGTGCCAATTTATAGAAAAATAAGGGGAATTGTTTTGTTTTTTTGGAGGTAAAGAAACAATGACAAGGGTCCACCTTTTTGTTTTTCAAAGAAATTAATGATGTCTAGTTCCACTCAATCTTAAAACAACTTGGAATTAATTCTGCTTTAATCGTACCTCTAATTTTGTGCATCGAAGTGAGGTAATTTTAGTCTCCTTCAAGTATAGGATAGGGTTCAGGTATACTCCCTCCGTCCTGGATTACTTTACACATTAAATTGGGCATAATTTTTAAGAAAAATTTAATATTTATTTTTTGATTGAGGGTATAATGGTCAAATTTATTTTTTCTAATGGAGTAATTAGTTTAATATTAAATGGCATTGTGTGAGAAAAAGTAATGACATTGTGTGTAAATAATTGTGTATTGTGAGAGTAAGAATTATGATAAATTTTACCATTTTTGGGTGTGCAAAGTGTTTGGGGACAAATTAAAAAGGAAAGTGTGCAAAATGTTAAGGGATGGAGGAAGTAGCTCATAATACTTTGAAAGTGAATTTCTGATACATTGATATTGATATCTAAGAAGATGTTAAAATGATCATTGTGAATAATTTTTTTAATATATTAATTGATAATGTGTAATAATTCATGTCCTGAAAATATGAAATTAATGTAAATTAATAGATATACTACTTAATTATATATCTAACACATTAACAGTGAACATTAATGTGTCTGCGATGAGTAGGGTAATAAGACTGTAGATATTGATATATTGTATAGACAACCCTAATCCTTAATTATTTAAGTTATATCCCATAATTTACCTTAATAGCTCATAAGTAGAAATTAGTAATACCATCCCATTTTATTATTCAAAATGATGACATCTATCTATTTCAAGATTTTTAATATATAGTTTGCATTTAGTATCGTATGTGTGGATGTCATATATAAAAAAAGTGTATTACATGCAAGAATTCTATATTGCTTTGTCATGTTGTGTATTAACATCACTCAATGTGTAATATATGTTCATAAAAAAAATGATTATCGATTATTTTTGGTAATGCACTCATGTTATATAATATACCTAGTTATGTTAATATATGACAAGACACAATTTAAAATAAAGACAAGATATGAAATATAGATTGCCTTAAGATTTTGTTTCCAAGTGTCATAAATGTAAGTGTGTTTAAAAAAAACAAGTGAATGGGATATGACCTATGAGTTAATGCCGTGTGCAGTATTGTCGTAAAAGAGGGGTTTATTAGTCAATGGCATTAAAATTCTGCAATAAATATTTGATCTAACCAACGCACTAGAACATCATTTTCTCCATCAACTTGGACTTTCAGGATATGTTTGAAATTCTTGGTAGAGACTTATTGATCAAACAGGTGTGCTTTTTTAACTGAACATCTACTATCATTCACTTTGGTTTTGAAATATTTAGTCTCATCCATAATAGTCTAAGAGCACTTCTTTTAGTGCAGAAAATATTTCATCTTATTATTGACCATCATCAACTTGTGTGACATAAGATTTGATGTGCAATGTTAGTTAGAAACAAAAAGAATGGATCAAAAAAAGAAGTTACTGTTGAGAATTTTTTTAAAACCTGAGTTCTTGGTGTCAATTCTTTTAAAATTACAATTTAGCTTTGAATTTGTCAAAATGGATTCAATTTTAGCCAATTTGTGAGACGGTTATAAAATCCGTGACGCTATCACTGATCTTTTAAGAATGACAATTATCATTAAATCCAAAGTTAATTTAAATTTAAATCTATCGAATTTAAAAGAACTGATGGCATCTCACATTAAATGACTCTGGGAAAGTTAAAAGTTAACAATTTTATAGGAGACATAAATTGGTAGTTAGAAAGCTAAATTCATACTTGGAGCCATCATTGCTAGCAAAATTGCTACTATTAAGTGCCTATATAAACTCTGTTTAGAGATGGAGTTGGAAATTGGAATCCTATCAAACACTGTTTTTTTGTTTTAAGATCGAACATTTTAAGAGCAAAGAAATATTAAATCCTAAATTTAAGGAAAAAAATAAAAAGAATCAAATATCCCCGTTTCTCCCGTTGCAATTTGCGTAGAGATCTTGTTAGTGTTGAGATTAATTTAGAAATTTGGCCCGATATCCTTGTTGGGTTGAGCCCATTATGGCCGAATGAAATGATATAGTAACTTTAGGAGTTTTAACAAAAATTAAAAAATTTGCCCTAAAATAAAATAATTTAAACGTCAACATTGTGCAATTGTCCCGAATGAACACTTCTATTAAAGGAAAACTTATTAAGTCAAACTTACCTTGAGTTGATATAGAAATATCTCCTAAATGGGGTAAATTAAATAATCATGGTATTTTACCGTTAAACCAAATATTCGAAGCATGCATGATGTTAACAAAAATAAATGCTACCAACAATGGTATCAAATTGTTATCACTTATATGCTGGCAGATATCCCGACGTAAAACAAACTACAAAGTGCAGCATCAATTTGTGAATACAATTTCTTCTTTGATTATCTGCACAGCTTTTGAAACACCATCCTGAAGAATTGATGACATGCAGAAAAGTAAGAAATTAGTTGTTTTCATTTTGAATTTTGAAAGATGGGAAAGATTGGTAGAAGTAGAACAACATATAACATTAAGCATAAATTCAGCTCAAGTTGCCATAGAATTAAGGGTAAAAAACATTTTATTGATTTAACACTTTTTTTTATAAACTTTGAAATGTTCTACTTATTGTATTAACATTAAATTTGAAACATTTTACGGTATCGGACAAATCATAATCATTCATTTAGAACACATGTATAGTTAGGATTGTCGAATACTATAAATACATCAAATTTAAAGTTCATATAAGAAAGTTGAACATTTCAAAGTTTATACAAAAAGTTTTAAATCGCATCTAGTTTAGATGTGAAGATGTTTTTAACCCTAGAATAAATTTCAGTAAAACAAACACTAACAAATGCACCAATGTAATGACAGTTACCTCAGCGGATATTCTATTAGCAATCTCTGTTGCACGTAATTTGACTTCAGGCGACAATGCGTTATTGATTGCCTGAATGAGCAGATTTGAAGCTTTAGATATGCAGGTGTCATCATCTTTATCTGGGAGCAAGCAAGAACTATTCAGTGGCTCCGAGGCAACACCGAGCCAAAACATCCTTTCTGCCCAATAGAATTGGTCCAGAATAAACGGACAGATGACCTGTCACACTATCAATTAGGTTTGGGGAAGAAGAAGCTGATCATATGTGCGGACTACTAATTTAAAATTGAGTTAATCAACTAAAAATCACAAATGCAGAATACACTAACAGAAGTAAATCAAAGCCAAGCTCAATTAGAAAACACAAACCTGAGGAATTCCTGCTCGCAGAGCAGCAGCAGTTGTCCCACTGAAAATAAGAGGTCAGCATGAAAAGATAAGAAACATATTGTGCTTTCAATATTTAAGCTGTAGTCATGAACTTTAAAGGGATTAAAGATAAGCCAAGAAAAATCACCTTCCACCATGATGGATAACAGCAGCGCATCTGGGAAACAGCAAGCTGTATGGCATTTCTCTGCTCATATGAAAAATTGGATAAAATCTCATGTCCCAGGAAAAAAATGGAGGGAGAGAGAGGGAGGGGAGGAGGGAGAGGGGGAGAGAGAGAGAGAGTAATACAAACATATCTGTGGACATGAGTCACATATCTAAAGCTCTGTAGACAGATTATAGAAGATGGTTTTCACTGATTAAAGGAGCAACGTTCATTTATAAGGATTTCCTAAATAAAGTTTCATGTCTAACATAATTCAGTTCCTAACTTACAGGTATAAATCATCGGCAAAAGCTCCTAACACTGGGATCGCATAGTTTCTCTCTGTTACGTAGAAAAAGAAATACAGCTGCCTGAACCAAAAAGACCAACAAAGAGAGAGGACAAAATAAATTACAGAAGAATAGAATAACAAGTACTCCTTTCTCTTGCTTTCAAATCATTTTTATATTCATCAAGTGTGATCGCCCAGAGTTACCTCAACAAAGATGGCTCAACATGTATGCCAATAAGCATGATAGACAACTACAAACAAAATTGATACGTATTGACTCAGGACAACCGGAGTTGTGGCTCTAATGTGTTGCATGCTTAAGCCTTTCTACAAGTACTCACCCGGAAATGCAAAATAGTCGGCCATCAAATAGGTTGCTCATAATTTCACTAGATTGTGTCTGTTGAGGAGCTGATGAAGTTGTCTGGGCAAATATTTTGATTGCAGCCTCTAAAGGTCCATATCCAGCCGAGAACAAAATGAACCTATGACTTGAGATATTTAAAACATTCCCAAGAACTCGAAGGAATGCCTGAGGATTCTTGAAGTAACCCATGCTGCAGATAAGGAACCCATTTACAATGAAATAAGTCATCAAATGTATAATGGATGCACTCATGACACAATCCCAAAGTAACTCCCCTAGTGATAAAAACTTTTCAGTTTCTGCAGCTAGATTGCATATCTTCCACCTCAAAATTACAGATCCACCAATAAACTACAACTATGATGGAAAAAGAATACAGACCTCCTGGGATGCCAAGGCGGCAACCACATAAGTGGAGCTGGGGCCTAAAAAGGACGATTAGGACAGAAGCTGGATGCCTAGGCACCTAAAAAGTCTGATTAGGACAAAATCTGGCAGCTTAAATGCCTGGGCTGCTTTTTGTAACACTGGTAGTTTCTTTTAAGAAAGAAAATATAAACCTTTCTGCTACTAATTTCTAAAGCCAACAAATAAAACGAAGATGGAGATATAAAGAAGATAAACGAACTATGTATAGCATCTCTAAATGTCACCAATTGATCATGAACAAAACAAAATGATAGAATCTAAATAGACACTGACCTACCAACAGAACTAAGACTTATGCAAATAGGGTGCTCTGCTGAAGAATCCAGGAACAATTTTAATTTCACATGACTTGAACACAAATCCTCTTCAGCATTCAGTTTCCCCAAAGATATCAAAGATGAAATGTCTCCACATCTGGCACAAGAGAACTGCCATTCAACAGGAAGAAACCAAAAGCCACAAACCCGAACTGCAGATGGCCAATAACCTAAGATGGTGCAAGAACATGTTCTATAAATAATGAGAAATATAAATAAAACTAAAACATAGAAGATCTCAATGGAATTCCAATCACACACATTATAGTCATACGTAAATATAATTATATAAATGAGAACGCGTGTTCCGACCGAACTCGAATAGCATGATACAGCCAACCCCACATAGTGTAATGAAGGATTAGTTTGTTATTGTAGTTGTTGTAAAACAATAACTTGATGTATGGGAATTGGTGAACAAAAGATCCAAAGATTATATAGCTAAATTTCCTCAAAGCAGTTTGTTGACAACAAAATACTACTTGAGTGGTATTAACAATACCCCTTAGCTTAGAAAAAGATATGTCAAGAAATTTCAATTTGATGGGACGTTGAATTTATATTTAATGACTAGAAACACAATGACATTAAAGTTGAGAAAACAAACTGGAACACCCTAGTCAGCCAATGGCAAGTATATGAAACATAATGACCACATATCACTACATGGAAAGTTTAAGATCCATCATCTAACCAAATTATATATTGCTCCAAATCACATTGACACATGCAGTTTATTCATCAAAATATAGTTGAGCATCATTCTTTACTTTCCAAAATGTACTCAGTAGTACGGATTCACATATGAAAAAGTCAAAAACTTGTAGACAAAGTTAAGAATTATTTGGTGGTTTCCAGTACCTAGACCCTTGGACCGTCGATGTACATGTAAGCATCAAGTGATGCTTTATACTAAACTGAGTCAATTAATTTAAAGGACATAACTTTGTGCATGAGGAAATATATACAAAGTCCCGAAACAATGATGCAGGGGAATAAAAAATTTCAGGGTAGAGAAACTGTTTAATTTATTGAATGGGGAAAATGAAATATGAAATTTTGAATACAAATTACCAGGGCACTCAACTACTTCCTGGCTAAAGCCATACCTGTCAATCCAAGCCAGGAAAGATTAGAAGGTAACTACGAAACCATATGAGAGAAGGTTGTAAAAAAAACAAAGGTTATGTAACAAAGAAATGATAACAAAACAAGAACAGGTTAACACTTTAAATATCCCTATTAGCTATAAGCACAACATGAATCAATTATTGTGTTTTTCTCAGTGATATATCTTCTCCTGTAGCATGTTATCGTGTTCTTTCCTACTCGGCAGGCAAATACAACTTTTGGTAGTATTAGTATGGCATATCAGATGAGATTTTTGATAGAAAATATTCTTACTCAGCAGGTAAATAATTTTTTTTTTTGGTATTAGTAAAACCCAGCATAGCAAATCAGATGAGATTTTTGATAGAATATATTCTTACAGCAACAGGGGAGATGAAGGTCTATCATGCCATGTTGGTAGGCCAGTCACAGGATCCTGGTCCAGAACCAGGCAAGAGACAGATGGCAATTATATTAGTTAAACAGAATACAGTAGTGTTAGTTCAGTTACATACGTCAAATACTAGACGAGGTTCTAGAGGCTCCAATAACAACCGTAAAAGGCAAGAAGCTCAATTTCAGATCAAGGCTTCTCCACTTTCCCCAATCTTCAGCGAAAAGTGGCCACATCCAATGGATAACATCTTCCCACCCAATCTATGAATAAAAGTGTAAGGGAAAAGATAACAAAGACAAGAAGAAATTTCTGGTGACAGAGGTTATGCTTCAGTTAGTTGACCATCTTACATAGGTTGGCAAATAAAAAAACAAAATGACAAAATATGATAAAGATAAATCAAAGTGAGCAGGGACACCAGTTATATTGGAATCCAACGCTGTTAAATATAAAAGATATTGCAACATAGATGCATGAAAAGCATGAAACTGAAACAAATATGATTACATACCTTACCAGTCGGAGCTTCTCCGAGATATTTGTATAAAAGAGGAAATTCATTGCTAAATTGGCGTTCAAAAGAAGAGGGGGCACTGGAGTGCATAGAGAAAAAATAGGGCATATTAATGTTGTATCTCTTTTCTTTGGTAACATTTACAAGCACCAAAAGAGTCAATTTTTTATAAACCTTAAAAAAGAGAACATATACGGCTTTGGGATGACAAGAGAAAAAAGATTTAAAATAACAGTATTTATATTTACTGCATATAGGTAAAAAGTATGTAACTTTGTGTATGCATGCATGAGATAGGACAGGGAGGAAGGAGACACACCCAGGGAGGGGGAGAGAGAGACAGACAGACAGAGACTCTCAAAAAAGTAATATTTTTATCCCCAATGACAAAGGAACCTATGGGCAGTGCATTTTCGGAAGCATTAGCTCTTGTGAAGACCTTGACAGACAGACATACAGACAGAGACATAGGCAGAGACAGAGATGAGAACAGAAGAATACTAACATATTCTGCATGCTTTATGCACATCTATAAAATGATATTTACATTGCAATACCATATACTGCACCACAGAATCAACTTCCAATCCAACAAATGTGGGGTGATTCTAAAAGGCTAAGGTGGCTGAGATAACATAAATAGCCACCAAAGTTGCATTTAGCTAAAAGAATTAGCAGGTATACACATACCTGGTGACTGCATGAAATAATCTCTTCAATTATTTATACAGGACAGCAGTGCACTCAATATAACAGTAATCCGATAATTTATGCAGTGGAAGCTTTAAGGATGCATTATTTCCAAAAAGAACATACTTCTGAAATAATTAAACTAAAGCTTCTGAACTTGATTTATTAATTTCGTGGCATCTACAAATAATAAATGTGTGTTTATGACACGCACACAAAAAAAAAAAAAAAAACATTTCCTATCGCATCAGAAAAGAAGGACCCAAAAGGTTCGAATGGAGTCTGAGTGTTTAATCCTACTTCAGGTGTTTGGAACCAACAAATTCATAACAAAAGGGACAGATTTGACTGAAGATCTAAGTCGAATGGAAATACGCAAAAGATGATGGGACTTAATGAGGTCTAGATGATGAGTAAAAAGGATACAGTTTCATGCAATGTTGAGCTAATATTATACTCATGTGTTAGGGGCCCAAAAGTTAATAAACACGTTAAATTTCTTATGCAGTCTAACACTTCCATAAACCAGACTTTAATTTCAAAACTGATTCATATTCTTTCTAACCCAACATCAATTTTTAGTTGACTACCAAGCACAATAAGAGTTGTACCTGTATGGAACGACATAAGGAGCAGCAACTACACATCGAATGTTAAAAAGTTCGGCAAGACTCCAACCTTCCTGAACATATGCGAAGAGAACTTGATATGGAGAACCTCCAATTATAGCTGCACTCTAATGCATGTGTACTACTGTCTACTACGATTCTAAGCTATCAGAATATATATATATATATATATATTTAAAAGAAGAAAACAAAAGAAAGTCTCGTCATTGTTTTTCTCTCATTTGATGAAGTTACAATTACTTGACCTAGCTTGTTTCTTGATATGTTATTTCACAAGTACTCACTGGATACTGTATCTACCAATCTGAGTGATTACTCTTTATTTCCTTCTAATGCAAAACAAATAAACAGCAGGACATCAGCCATGAAACCACTACAGAATTTGAAATTACACTAAAGCATTATTATCCTGCTAGGACCTCAGTCTATATTTTCTGCATATTTCATTATTATCATACCTAACTTCGTAGGTTCATCATTGAAGAGACCAACTATTTTGCCACAAATTATGTGCATGGCATGTATATATTACTTGGCAGACTTCATTTCAGTCACAATGTTTGAAATTCGAAAATTAACAAAAACACGTGAGAATAAAGAATGCTAACAATCTTGCTTAAGGGTTACCAGGGCAAAGAAATTTATGATGATAAGATCGCCGTCCATGATTGGATCCTCCCCATATATCCTTTCAACAATTGAAAGACATTCTTGTCTATGCTTTCTTGTGATCTCTTTCTTATGCATAGAAAAAGTCACAGCAGCAGAGCCTGGTAATATAGATCAAATTTTAGATAAACAACTCATTGAAATGCATGCCAATTTTAGAAGATTTCCAGACTTATAGAGTGGAGCACGGATTTTCACCCATTTATCACCTACGCAGACCAGTATTTTGAAACTCTAAGTATGTGCTCCTGCAATTTAATAGAATTAAGCTGAAGATTATAAATACACTTGAAATAAACCTCCAGTGTGATTGTCTTGTGGGGCCAAGACGGGTGGTGAAGAAATTGGAATATATAAAACTCCTTTTGCTCCCAAATGAACTTTCAAGTTCTGCAAGCCAGATGAAAAACTGGCTAATAGTATGATAAGGAAAACTAAAGCTAATGAAGCAATTTCAATTATAATATTGAAAGCATTCTACAAGGATGATTCTTTAAAAGATCTAAACTAAAATTTAAAATTAACTTCACAATATGCAGGAACAGAACTAGTCCATACAAAAAGAAAGATAGATAAGTATTAGGCTTTGGAATGCCCGTTCCAATAGGAATTCCTATACCTGAACTATGGGATTAACCATTCCGTCTCTACCCCAGGGGTTTTATCCATTCCCGTTGATGCAGGAGTAGGCTTATATAGATTTTCAGCAAAAGTAAACTCATATAATATATGTGCGTGTGTGTAATATTAACTCAAATATAGTATCCCATTACACCTATTAAACAGGATTCATACTAGAACTACACAAAAGATCTATTTTCTACCAACAAGTTAAACACTGGCATTACGATAATCACCTCAAATTTGAAAATTAAATAAAATCTTATTGGGAAAAAAAGAATCAAATTACAGTGATAGGTACCTAACCTCATGAGCTGAGTGAGTTACAAATGTGACTTCATATTGCTTCTGATCGGAAGCAAAAGCTGCAGCAATGGCCTAGGGGGGGGGGGGGGGGATCATAAACAACACGCTAAATTGTAAGCAACAGTGTCCACTGGATTATCAAATATCAAGAAATATAAAGAGGAAAATAAAAGAGAGGGTTACGGCAATAGGATAAACGTCTCCTTTAGTGCCAAAAGCCATAAATACGGCGAATGGTTTCTTTCTCATTACTACGCCGCCGTTGACTGCGATACCGCTCCGGTGACTGTGTGGAGACGCCGGCGGTTGCGCTCTTCTTTTTTCTATTTCGACTGAAGCACAGATATTATGGGCCGACTAAATCCGAACATGATAAATTGAAGTTCAATTATGGGCCTCTTAGAAATCATTAAGCCCAAAAAACATTGTAAACATATTACAACTACCGGCCCATTCGCTAAACCCCTCCCCCTCCCCTCTCCCCTCTCCCAGTCTCCCCCATAGCTCAATTTCATCACTGCTGCTACTATCACTACCTCGTTAACAATGGCCACCATTATCGTTCCTATTTTCTCCAAATATGTCTAGTTAATCACCTCAAATACTCCACTATACAGCATTTTGCCCATAAACAACAAATTGAAAATAAAAAACCTGGCATGGCGAGCCGCGCTAATGGAGGGGGGGAGGATGCGACGCAGTTGACGGCGGAGTTGGGTAAAACCCTAAAAGAAGGTGAGAGACTCCTAGGCCCGACCTTACGCCCCGACGGAACTCTGCGCAAGCCTGTTCGGATTAGGGCGGGTTATGTTCCTCAAGACGAGGTCGCCCTCTACCAATCCAAAGGCGCACTTGTGAGAAGTGATAACTTCAGCTATTAAAAATAATAAAAAAATCCTTATTTTTTGATGTCAACTCATTGTGGTCCGTTTTGATGGTTGCAGTGGAAGAAGGAGATGGCGGCGATTCAGGATGTCCCACCGGGATATGATCCGGTGGCTGTACTGGAAACGAAACCGAAGTCAAAATCTGCTAAGAGGAATGAGAGGAAGAAGGAGAAGCGACAGCAGGTTTTTTTTTCATAAATATTTTCTTAAATTGTTCTTAGTTTTGTATGTCTACCATAAAAACTTGGTTTACACAAGACTCAAGAGTAATATTCTATGTGTATTAGATTTTACTGCCTTCGATACTGTTATCGCATTGTGATAGTTTCATAATCCTAGCTAAATGGTGCTTGAGCTATATAAGGAGCCTTTTATATTTATTCATGTGAGATCAACCTCCAAAGCTTTCAATTTGTCAAAAAGATGGTGAAGCAATAAGGGAAGAGTTGTCCATTGACCTATATTAAAATTTGGCGAGGTTCTCTAAGTTGTGATTTGGATAAGTTAGGAATCGATTGTAGGTATTTCATATCTAGGTCATTTCAAGAGACTTCAATAGCTTTATGCATACATTGTGATTGTGCTTAGCATATCTGTTTGACAGTTAGTTCGGTAAAATAGATTCTTAGGGAATGATATTTAGATTTATACTTCAGCATGATCATCTAGATAAAATTAAGAGGGAAAATTCCTTAAAATGTAATTCAGGATGATCCTAGTGAGTCAGTCCCCTTCAGTAAGTCGAATTATGCATCTCATTCTCTGTATTAGAACTCTAGAATCTCTCTATCACCACCCTGTTTGTTAGAGCTGATGTGGCCGCACTCTGTCATTTAATGCATTTTGGACTTTGCTGCCCTGAGCAAATGACATTGCTTCATTTGACACCATGAATTCACTACAACTATGTCAGCTCTTGTGCTTACATGCAGAGCACCCCATGATATATTCAGTTCGCTATGCCTATGATTTGCCTCTACTTTTACATTGCATCTCTAACTTCAGGAAACATGGTTACTCTCAGGCTGCCCTTGACAAGGATAAGATTTCAGAGGAACATGATATGTTGCCGGTTGATTGTTCAGAAGACCAGCCAGAAATTGTAATATCAGTTGCATCGAAGATGAATGGGCTTTCTCTTTCTAGAAATGACTCTTTGGTTACGCGACCTTCGACATCAACCCAGTGTGTATCTCCAGTAGATCAAGTTCAAGATATTGATAAGAAGATTCGGGCACTGAAAAAGAAGGTAAATTGCATTTTGTTTGCAGAAAAATGAAGTAATTTGCATGCATTTTAAGTTTAGTGTTTGGCTGTCATGATTTTATTATTTCACACCATCGAAGTTGGTGAAATTTATTGTTTTAAAGGCTGTTTGAAGCGAGATTTTCTTCAACACTGTTTGATCGTCACAATGCTGAAGAGAAACGGAGATAAGATGAAGTATAAATTGTTAGAAAGTTCCTTTAAATTGTGTACGGATTGAAGGATTTGAGGATGGATTTGAAATCTTTGGTAGCAAACCAACTAGTTGTTTGGATTGATATGGATTTATATCCATTGCTCTTTTTAACTACCTTTTTAGTGATTTGAGAGGATTTGAAATTCATTCATTTCAAACCCTTCAACGCAACTTCACTGATTTGTGGACTCATTTTTTGCTGCTTGTTTGGATGAAATGCTCCAATAATTCATATAATTGTTTCTTTTTTGCTCTGAAAAAATACTCTTCATAACTGCATGCTAGAATGACACATTTTTGTGGCCTTGTGTGTAGATTCGGCTAACTGAATCGCAGCAGCAGAAGAAAATTGCAGATAAAGACTTGAAGCCTGAGCAGTTAGAGAAGGTGGCCAAGTTAGAAGGCTGGCACAATGAGTTGAAGCTTTTGGAAGAAAAGAAAGCTGAACTAACAGCACCTGTTCCCTGATACAAGATCCACAGTACATCAATGAGATTATGTATTTCTTGTAATTTTTGGAATGCAAATTGGTGCAAGAATAGAGTTTTGCTTTGTGTATGGAGCTCATTGCAAATAGTAGAATCCTTCGTCCGTTCCTTGGTATGATCCATTTGTTAAGAAGACCATCTCCAACAGTCATCTCGAGCCTAGCCAAGCCGACTGGACTGGCTGCCATATGAAGGGAAGGGAGCTGAGCCGATGCATGTTGATAGCCTGAAAGATATTCAAAGATAAATACTACTTGAAATTATCAAGAGCATGTAAACAAAGATGCAATTGCAAAATAGTTCTAGATTGTGACATTTATTGACCATAAACCACCACCAATCTACATAGGATGGGTGTGTATGATCTGTGTGCAAATTTGTGGTGGGTTCTATATCAGTGGAATGGATTGGATGTAGGATAGAACAGTCATCTTGATTGACTGATTATGCAGGAGCCAGATTTATCAGAATTGTAAGCGTAGTATTCACAACAGTAATTTATTCATTTTTATTTTCTTAATTATCTTCTTATCATTAATGTTGTGTTTGGGTTGATAAATTTCAGGAGGAACTTGAAGTTGATAGCAACAAATCAATGTGATTTTTGAATTAATATGAAATCAAATTTCTACCACTTTCATTTGGAATGCAGTCTGATCTGGGTGGATTTGAATATATTGATTTTTAAGTTTGTATTTCAAATCATTCGATAAAAATACAATGTAAAATTAATTACGAGTTTTGAATATTGCTTGTTTATTGCAAAATTTGAAAACTTATCTTCTAGTTGTATATGATATAAAATTAGATAATTTATATCTTAAATAACAATAAGAGTTCATGACAAATTACAACATAATTTATTACATTAATTATTTCAAATACTTAAGTATAAAATCAAACTTTAAAATGATACATAAATCACTCAAAAAAATTGTCAAAAGGAATATATTTTATAAAAAAACTCAATTTATAAATTAATTCTCATTCTGAACCCAAAATTTAAAATTTCTCAATAAGAAGATTAATTTTATATTTTTTCTTAATTTAATGCTTGAAAATTAGATTGAATTATCTATTCAAGATAAAATTTCATTTTTTTTTGTTTTATTTATATTTTAATATGTATTTATATTTTAGCTAAATGAAGACAATTTTATATAATTGTGAAACGATTCTCATCCGACTAATATTAATTTATTATAATAGATGCAATAAAACCTAATATTTTACTAGTTTTCATAACTATACATAAACACAAATTTTTTTATTGAGTTTTATAATTCGATCAACACAAAAATATCATCCAAATATAATATATATATTAGCCCATCGAATAATAAAAAATCATTTGTAATATATATATCAAAAAATATGTTTTATATTTGTAACAAAAATAATAAATTCAAAATCATATAAAAATAATAAATTTGATTTATTAAAATGAATTTTAAATTAAAAAAACTATTGAAATTATTAATAAAACAACTTTCCCCTCACTCCCAAACATAAGACGTTGCAATCGACAAACAGAATAAATCGATTTCAAATACCCTAGATATATAGTATATTACAAAGTATAAGAAAATAACCTAAGTGGTCTTTGTGCAGTGAGATTTACAAAAATGATTGGTCCAAACATCAATTAGGATATGTTTAGAAAGAAATTATGTGGGATTAGAAAAATCCTACCATTAAAATCTAAATTTTGTAATAAATGTGAATATTAAAAATGTATGTTTGTTTAAAAATTTAATAAAGTAAGATGATATTGCAAATATCAAATCGATGTTGGAAAATGTAAGTTAATATAATATTTTATTATGAAGAAATAGGTTGATGTAATATTTTTTTATAAAAAAATATATTTGATAATAATTGATGATTATAATATAAGTAGTAATGATTATATCCAAATTTTGTCATCCAAATTTAAATATAGAAACAAACATACATTGAAATTTTGAAGTTCAAAATCCTACCATGTCAAATCTCTTCCAAACATAACCTTTAAGACTGTGATTTACTTTCAAATATCAATCCAATGCACCATGTTCTATTCAAGAATGATAGGTCCTCCAGTTTATTGGTTTCTTTTTAAAATAAAAAATATATAAATCTCAAATAAAAAATATATATAGTATGTTACTTGTATTTTTCAGAAAGAACTAAAACAAAAAAATTCCACAAATATATATATTTCCATACTCAAACGCTTTCCTATATTACTTATTTTAAACAACAATTAAGAAATGATATTTCATCCAGGTCTATTTTATAAGAGAAGTGGTAGAACGAATGAAAAGAATGAAAACATTTTGAATTATATGAAAGGTGATTCAGATGGTAAAAAGTGAAATTGTTAAAGGGATAAGGGCATTTTTTAAAAAAAGTGGGTAATATATTTTACTTTTTTTGGATTGCATGAAAAGATGGTAGAGATGAAAATATTTGAATTACATGAAAAAGATGATAAAGATGGTATGGTTAGTTCATTAAAAGAGATAAGGGCATTTAAGGTATTCTGAAAAAAATTAGGTGGAAAACTTAGTTTTAGATTGGTTATGATAAAATGATCCTGCACACTAAAATGCATCAGATGGACATCATGACACGTGATTTCAAATTAATAGACGTGACATGCATAGATCTATCCAATGCACTTCACCATGTACATCATGAGGAAATCCAAAGCCATGACAAAATACAAAAACATAACATGAATAGACAACAATTTAGTTTTGTATCATATATGATAGAAAACTTACTTTTCTACCACATTCCAATTGAACTTACCATCTGCTCTGGATGGTTGCACAAGAGGTCTTGGAACGTAAAAAGCAACCCGTCAAAAATTAAACTTTAGAGCCTCATCCAAAACAACAAAACCTCATCCAATTAAGATCCAAAAATATACTAGACAAAAAGTATTTGCATTAGATATTTACATGAATACTAAAAAAGATAAGGATTTATTAGGGAGACATTAGCATAGGCAAATCATCTGACATATATAATTAGGGATACTTGAATTTTGTTAAAAAGTTTTACATACTCGATAACATATATAATTCAGCCAACTGACCTAGTAGAACAAAGAACAAAAACACACGAATGCTGAGCCTGACTTATCGAAAAAAGGCTCACCATATGCACTAAAAAACACAGCAATTATATAGAGATTATGACAATCTAATCTTTCATCAACTAGCAGATAAGATTTAACCCTAAAACAACAAGATCCGATCAATCAGTAATTGATAAAATACAAGGAAGAGATTGCAAACATAAATAGCCAAAGAATAGGTCATTAAAGGGACCTATGAAACTGAGTCACTATTAATGAAGTTAACAAGTATTACATCATCAGTAAAAATAAATGTGACATCATTATCAACAAATAATATTACATTAATATTAGTTCTAAAATCCAAGGATTTCAAGGCATTTCCAATCATCAATAACAAGTACAAAGTAGAATAGACAAATAACATGTATTTAGCCACGGTAAGAATATTCAAATATTGAAAACATTAACTCTAATGCAAGGAAACTTCACAAATGTCTGCACAAAAAAAGAAGCAAATACATTTTGAGTCACCTTGTATCTACATGGGATGGTTGGCTGCAGTACACGAATATTGAACGGGAAATTAACAGCAAATCACAATCTAAAGAATCAAATTGTCGAATTCATACATGATACAACATATAAATCATAGGGATATAACATCAATCATCAGCACATATCTAAGGACGTAAGAGAATCATACTAATCAAGACTTGCAGCTCTCATTATAATTAAGCCAAACATGTTCTACTAAAAAATTTAGTTGCGATTAAAACATGCACAACTAAGAAGACAAGAGACACTTGAGTGAGACTGAAGCATGGACACACCAAAAAAAAAAAAAAAAATAGTTACCATCTCAAAATCTTTTTCAATATGTTTACCATCATGGAAATCATTACTACACCATTCACAATAAGGGAGAGGCCCTTCACCAGAGCAGAGCACAAACAGTCTAAACGACATCAATACTGTAATCAGAGCCAAAGATATTTAGATCAATGAAATAGAAGGAAAATAAAATGAAAATCAATGAGTACCAGAAGACATGAAAATTAAATAATTCAGGAGTCGTATCACAGATATTTCTACGGATTCGCCTTCGTAAGTTCTTCATCATGGAAGCAATTCCAAGTCTTTATAAGAGTATAACGCACAGCATAAGTATCCAATTCAAAAGGTGCTTTCCAACTGCCAGTAAAAAATACTTTGAAATATGGTAAGTAGCTAATTCCAATGACATTGTAATACAAATTTAGTGGAATTCTATATACTTTTAGAATATTACACTAAACAAGAAAGTCAAAAAGAGCTGCGTCCATATTAGAAGAGCCTCATTATTAACCTAGAAAAAAGGCAATTAGATTAATTCACTATGCATAATAAAATATACATTAAAATATACAAAAGAACCCTCCAGTGTGTTTGTAAACAACAAATGACACAAACCATAAAACATATGCTAGTTCCACATACACACATTCCGATGGCCATGCACCTTTACTAAGGAACGATAACAAACGGGGAAGTACAGTAGTCGTGAACGGAAAATCACCTAGTAGGTTACAAAGAAGACAATTGACAGTATCCCTGTCCCAAAACCAACCGATATAAAGGTTCTTTAAACACTTTATAAATAAATAAAGGGTGGGGCTAAACACACCCCAAGAATTTCTAAGCACACCCCATCCATGTGTAAAATCATGTGTGATTTTACACATGGATGGGATGTGCTTAGAAATTCTTGGGGTGTGTTTAGTCCATCCCATAAATAAATAAGAAGTTTAAATAAAACCTAAATTTACAATAAATATATAAACAAAAATATGCAACGAAAATAATATTAAATAAAGACAACATATAAAGAAATCAACAACGAACTGACAAGATATACCTACTGATATACTAGCAAGGAGGAACCTAAAGATACATAAATAAATAAACATTACTCACATCTGAATGTTTCATTGTATCACTTTATAGAGTTTCAAAAAAAAATCCCAAAGATGAAGCCTCAAAAGCTTGGCAAACATAACCAACCTGATTTATCTCCTGATATGAATGTGTGTATTAAAATTTATATTGAAAAAGTACATCCGTACAAGCAAGATAGTGATATGACATTCTACGAATAATAGAAACATATACGCCATCAGCAAGTTATTTTCCTTTCTTTCTGGAACAGAAGAGAAGAGAGCGAAAACAGCACACATAGATCATTTGAAGAAGACTATCATGGATCATTGGGAGAAGATTTTCTAGGTTCAAAGATTCAATGAGAATAAACAACTGGACTTAGACATGATAAATAGTAACAACAGCTTCAGGGGATATTGCTACCAGTTTCTAGAAGTTCTAACACCTAGTGACAAGGGGCATGACAGAAAATAAGATAAAACCGAAGAGTAAAATGATTTCAAATAAAACTTCAGCAAGAAAGATCACCTCATGCACCACACATAATCTTTTCCAGTATTTAGCGTCAAAGGTACCAAAAGGACCATAAGACACAAGGAAACAGATGCCAAGGATCAAGTTGTCATCTATTAGTGTCTCCTCTCAGCCCACAAAATGTAGAGATAGAAATCCTGCAAGAGATGCCTGTAATGGCATGTCCGTGTTTATATTACAGACATTAAAGGTATTCATAAATTATTAATGAACGAAGAAATTTAAGAATTATATTCTCAAATGCAGAGGAAACTCTAGTATTAATATTTATATGTTACAATTGAACTTACCATCTGACCTGGGTAGTTGCATGACAGGAGGTCTTGGAACAGAGAAAGAAACTTATGTTCAAGCCCATCATAAATTCAACCTTGTGCCTCCTCCAGTAGAAATGAACCTCCGTCCAATTGAGATCCAAAATATACTATCACTAAGTCAATGCTATACTGAACGATCAAGGATATACAGATAAAGATCTCACAGTTGAAAAATCAAAGTCAGTGGATTGGAATCAGTTCAATAAACTCACATAAAACTAAATGTCTTTCTGTCCATGTTGCACTCCTAATCAAGATTCACGACTATCGCATTTATATTCCTGAGTCCATAAATTTTGATTCTCTGAAAAATTAAAAAGGGAAATCTGTCCATCACATGCTTCCAGATTTTCATTCACAAGCACGAATACTTTATATTTAACAAAAATAATGTTTCGACATTTAAAGGAATATGCCAATTATGATACGGCACAGAAACTATTGCCAAAAGGTAAAATATTAAAATTAGCAACAGCTAAGCATTTCAAAAGTTGTGAAAGAGCAGGGAAGTTATAGTCTTCTGAGTAGATTAGCAAACTATATCAGAATAGAACAAAAGGAAAAATTAAAAAAAAAAAAAACTATTTTAAAAAATCTGGATGCATATTATCTGCTCCATTGTTCAGCTCCAGTGATCTTTTTACAACAATATATTGCACCTCATCTAAACACTGAGGTATGCAAGATATTTCATTGTCTGAACAATCAGATTAGTTCACTGAATTCAGACATGCATAAACATTCATGATGCAAATCTAAAAATGACTATATAGTCTGCTTTTTTTTAAAATTATTATGAAATGACCTGTAAAAGAAAGTCAATAGGCCTCACCAAGATAGAACTTATCTTGAGTGCAACGTCTTTCAATTTAGGTTGTATGTTCAACTTGTAAGGACCAATCTTGACACTAGGTAAATCCAATGCTTAAACTCAATTTCTGGTTTGGTGACCTCAATTATGAAAAGGGTATCCACAATGCAAGCTTGGTTATCCTCCAACTTCTTCCACAGATTAGATATCTTATTTTCTTGAATTCACACAATCACACAGCACTCTTAAATTACCAAGGCACGTGATTTGACATTATCTTTTTTTATTTTCCAGAGTTGTGACTAGAGACTGGGGAAGAAAGATCATCTCATACCACACATAATCTTTTTCAGCATTTAGCAGTCACAGGTACACAAACGGAGTTATGAGAAACAAGGAAAAGGGTGTCAAGGATTAAGTTGTCCTCTATTAGTGTCTAA
This sequence comes from Scutellaria barbata, assembly GCA_028654395.1. Lineage (NCBI taxonomy): Eukaryota > Viridiplantae > Streptophyta > Magnoliopsida > Lamiales > Lamiaceae > Scutellaria > Scutellaria barbata. The sequence continues at coordinate 3,841,704 of CM053646.1, read as the reverse complement.
TAAAACCACAAAGTGTAGAAATAGAAATCCTTCAAGAGATGTCATTAAAGGCATGCGCGTGTTTGAATTGCAGACATATAAGGAATTAGAAAATCATTAATGAGTGGAGAAACTATGTGAATTAAATTCTCGAATGTAGAGAAGAAACTCTAGTATCGATATTTAAATGTTACAATTGAACTAACCATCTGCTCAGGGTAGTTGCAGGAGGTTTTGGAACAAGGAAACTAATTTACAATCAAGCGCATCAGTAATTAAACTTTGAACCTCCTCCAGTACATCAGAATCTCCTTCCAATTGAGATCCAAAATATACTACAAAAATATTATTTGCAATTACATATTTACATGGACACATGTGATTATTAAAACAAGTGTATGGTGTTAGTTTGTAGGAATGGGGAAAATAAAGGGTTACCACATGGAATTCGAATTTATAATTCCAAATCGAGGTTGGTTGTATTTGCACCTCAAAGTTCAAAATAGTATACTATTATCAAATGATATACTCAACCTTCGTCACTATCATTCAACTGTTAGAAAGAGAACATAGAATGTATGGTTGCAAACAAATCTGAGAATATAGCTAAGGGGCAATGGTAAAATTTATTTGAATACTGACAAATCTCATTCATATATCATTGCTAATAAATATGCTAACAAAGTTATCAATCTGATGAATCACTTTTTGGCAGTTTACAACATCTCCAAAAGTTTTTAAGTTATAAGCATGAAAAGTATGATGATCGACTGACAATCCTAAAATGTAGATTAGTTTCAATTTACAAATAATTCTTGCTCAACTTGAGATAGCATAATAGGTAGTTGAATATGTTATCATAATCATGTAAATTTCCATTTTGTATGTTGCATTTTAAATGCATGCAAATAAGTCCAGCTTTGACAACAAAAAGCAAAAGAAGAAATACTTACTGCCAGGCATAAGAATCTGCCAAGTGCACTTCGACAGGACTTGTTGTTCAATGTACTACTGAAGCATGACCTTTAAACAAAAGGCACATATTTCAAAGAACCCACACAAAAACAAACAAGAAAAGCAGTAAAAAACAAACAAAACCCATACAACTTGAGATAGCATAGAGAATGGTGGAGTTTGAATTGCCCCACCCCCTCAAGGAATATGCCAAAGATGACAAGGCACGAAAACTATTCCCGAAAGATAAAAATTTGAAAATAGCGACATTTAACTATTTCAGAAGTTGTAAGTGACCAGGGAAATTAAAGTCGTTTGAGTAGATTAGTAAACTAAATCAGAATAGAACATAAGTAAAAAAGTAAAATTAAAAAAGATGTACTAATCAAATTCACAAAATCTAAATACGACTATACTGTTTGCCTTTTCTTTACATTTTTTTAATTCAATATGAAAAGAGAGTCGATAGGCTTTCCGAGATAGAACTTACCTTCGCTGCAACATCTTTCAATTCAGGTAATTTCTGGTTCAATGAAATAGAATGACACAACTGCTTTGCATTTTACTAGCTAAAGGTTGACATTTTAAAACTATAGCATGAAGGAAACAAAAGCTTTTAATGCATGCACAATATAGTAATTTAACTTTCTATATTTGGACTTCTTCAAAGAATCAAGGAACATGCATATCTGTTAGAAGAACATAGGTGATTGAAAGTCAATGACTCATTAGTAGTTACTCTGAACTTATGAGCCAAGTTTATGCCAATCATTGGTTTTTTTGGTCAACAATCAACAGGAACGTCTATTTAATGTAAAACACGAATAAAGAAAAACTGATAATCCTTTGTTCTGAAAAATATGAAAAACATCAATAAAAAATCCATTACTGTAGTTTTTTAAGCACAACTAACCTAATTTTGCACAGCTCTTCGTTAGGAGCTTCAAAACAGCAATAACAAGATATTCATTCCATGAAGACTGATGGGAAAGAATGCAGGATTAACTAGCAACCTACCAGAAATGACGGAATTACCCATAATAGAGGCCAGACTGAGTAATTACGTAGTTAAATGTTTGTTACACAATTCTGCAAGCAGGCCAACCTGCTCATCATCCACCCAGGGGACTTGCATTTGTTAGAGCCTTCCAATCAACCAACCCAGTGGACCTTCTTCTAGGATTGTGAAAAATCAGGAATGAACAACACAGATGACAATCTCGCAGCACCTATTCGTGTCTTCTAAAAGAAACAACAAAAAACCAGATGTAGGAAATCAAACATAAGCCACAAAGCTACTGTGAGATTATTTCAAGCCACTAACTCCAACTAAGCAAACATACAATTATAACATTACCTACATGGTGCATTAATAACGGAAGTAATTTTTCACATGCTCTCAATTATTCCAAATATTGGAATGCTAACTATATGACTAGTTAAAAACTATCAAAATGCCATATTAAATGCAGAACATAACATTAAACTCAAGCAACAATCTGAAACCTTATAAAGAAATATAATGAGAAATTATGAGTCTTCATGCATATTAAAACTAAAAACTATGAGAATCCAAACGAAAAAATACTAATCAAGAACATGATTGAGGAAAAGAGAGCTTACAACATCCCCGGAGTATGATATCAATGAAATGGAAGCAATGATGGAAGGTATTGGCTTTGTCATCAGTGATAGCACCACTACTAAACGAAGAATAGAAATTTGACAATTCCTGACAAAAAAATAAAACACGGTTGAATTTTATCTAAACAAATTGCAGTAAGTATTTAACACAATGAGTGGAGGAATAGAATATTACCTCAAAATAAGTGGTGTCTATGAATAATGTCAGAAAACTAGAACTTGGTCACTCATTACAAGTTTGTCATTTCTTGAGCCAACCTCTAAAATATCAAAACCAATAATCACCAATATGTAAATTCACTTATCTCGTTAAACATAATTATGCAGAAAGTAATGCATTAGTAAATACATATAAAAATGAATTAGACCAGTCAGGATCCCTCTTTTACAACAAGCAAAGCCACATTGGTAATTAGATTAGGCCACAGATTAGGTTAAAGGAGACAAGAAGAGGGCACTATTAAGAGCCTCTACCTAACCCAACTGTTGGGCCATTCAAATTACCAGTGGACACTTACATTAGTTCAGTTGGGATCCCTCATTTATCACCAGCAAAGTCACAATGGGAATTAAGCAAAGGGGCAAAGGAGACAACTCAAGAGGGCACTATTAAAAATCCCAACTCAATAACTGGGCCATTCATATCCCATGAGCACTTGCATTAGACTAGTTGGGATCCCTCCTTTATCGCCAGCAAAGCCACAATGGTAATTAGATTAGGCCACAGATTAGGTTAAAGGAGACAACTCAAGGGGGCACTATTAAGAGTCTCAACCTAACTGCTGGGCCATTCAAATTACCCGTGGGCACTTTCATTAGATCAGTTGGAATCCCTCCTTTGTCAACAGCAAAGTCACAATGGGAACTTATGTTAGGCCAAGGGGTAAGGGAGTCAAAATGACGCATGATAGAGTGAAAAACTGAAAGACATTCTTTTAAGAGATTTCTGGAGAACCATTAGGTAGCGCAAAGCAAAAAAATGTAGTACCGGTTTTAAAAGTAGGAATTCTTTAAAGCAATAAGCACTTATCTCGCAGGAGTCCTTTGGAGGTGTAGTGTGTGAAATGTCTGGAAGGCGTTACAGGATCTGCTACTGGTACTGGTCGAGTCAATATTCTTTTCCATCCTGAGGAATATGACTACGTCGCCCATGAATCTGTCATCTAAGAAAGCTTGAAATGTCAATGATAGAAAAAAGAGAAACGTTTTTTCCCCCAAATAGTCAGAGATGAAGAAAGAGAGAGAGGAGAATAGAGAAAAGACGGATAGAAGAAGGAGGATTCAGCAGGTGATGAGTTTTAGAGATGAGACGGCGGCGGCGATGATGGGGGAGGAGGAGGAGGCGGTGGCTGTTTGTTTATTAGGTTATAGAGATGGTGGCGAGGCATTAGGTTATTATATAGTGGGAGTGGGGTTAATTAAGTTAATGGTGGCGAGGCATTATGGTATAAAGTCCTATTAATGTCCTTAATGTCCTATTTCTTATATTAATGTCTCAATTTATCCTTTTTTTTTTTTTTTAAATAGGGATGAGTAGGCATCTGACACATTTCATTGACTGGTATATTAGTGTATTTTTTTTAATTAAATGATTTGTATAATGTATTTTTTTTAATTAAATAACTTGTATTACTAATTAAACGAATACTCACATGAAATAATAAATAATTTATTAGTAATAATTTTAAATTTGCATCTACTATTTATAATTTTAAATAATTAGTAATATTATATAAATTATATAATAATTTATAATAATTAGTAACATTATATAAATTGAAGGAACGGCAATTTTTTATAAAATTTAGGGGGTGCACGGCATTTTTTTCAATAATTGTCGTGCCCCCCTTTTTTTTTCAAAAAATTTTGTAAAATTTTCTTTAATATTATAATTAGTGAAAAGCTAATTTTGAAATTTGCATTGTAATTATAAATAATTTTAAATGATTAGTATTAATTTTCCAATTTTTTCAAAATTGTCGTTCCCACTCTCTTATTAATATATATTTTATACGAATTAAATAATTATTTATCTCTTATTATATTATATATAATTACAAGAATGACAATTTTATGCAAATTGTTATTTTATTTAATTATTATATTATAATTGCCCTGTAGTTTTTTTTTTTTTATTTTACTTATTTTGCTAATTACATCTTATATTAAAAAAAGCATTATATTCAAATCAAAAATTATAATAAGACTTATAAAATATTGTGGATAAAAAATATTTTTTTAGGGGGAACGGCAATTTTAGGCAATATTTAGGGGGTGCACGGCAATTTTTTCAATAATTGCCGTGCCCCCCTATATTTTTTCAAAAAAATTTGTAAAATTTTCTTTAGTGTTATAATTAGTGAAAAAATTATTCAAAAACTAATGAAATTTGCATTACAATTATTCATAATTTTAAATGATTAGTATTAATTTTTCAATTTTTTCAAAATTGCCGTTCCCCCCATATTTATATATATTTTATACTAATTAAATAATTATTTAAATAATTATTTATTTCTTATTATATTAGATTATATTACAAGTGGGAACGGCAATTTTATGCAAACTGTTATCTTATTTAATTACTATATTATAATTGCCGTGTAGTTTTTTTATTTTACTTACTTTGCTAATTACATCTTATATTATTTAATACATTATATTCAAATCAAAAATAATAATAAGACTTATAAAATATTGGCAATAATATATAAATAAGGAACGGCAATTTTTTTTAATATTTAGGGGGTGCACGGCATTTTTATCAATAATTGCCGTGCCCCCCTCTATTTTTTCAAAAACTTTTGTAAAATTTTCTTTAGTGTTATAATTAGTGAAAAAATTATTGAAAAACTAATTTTGAAATTTGCATTCTAATTTTTACATTCTATAGTTGAACGGCAATTTTCGAAAAAAAAATAGGGGTGCACGGCAATTTTTTTTAAAATTACCGTGCACCCCTATGTTATATATTAATTATATATAATATATTAATATATTAATTAGTGTATAGTACATATAATATAATTAATAAATTAGTGCATAGTGGGAACGACAATATATGTGTTATACTAATTAATATATTAATATATTAATTAGTACATAGTGCATATAATATAATTAATATATTAGTGCATAGTGGGAACCGCAATATATGTGCTATACTAATTAATATATTAATATGCTTATATGCAAGTGGGCAATATATTATATTATATTAATTAATATATTAATATGCACATATGCTTATATGCAAGTGGGAACGGCAATATTTTATATTATACTAATTAATATATTAATATACACTATGCACTATGCAATAATATATATTAATATGTACTGTGCAATAATATATATCTAGCTAACGGCAATTTTTAACAATATTTAGGGGGTGCACTACATTTTTTCAATAATTGTCGTGTCCCTCTGTATTTTTTCAAAACATTTTGTAAAATATAATTAGTGTTATAATTAGTGAAAAAATTATTGAAAAGCTAATTTTGAAATTTGCATTCTAATTTTTGCATTCTATAGTTGAACGGCAATTTTTGAAAATAAAATAGGGGTGCACGGCAAATTTTTTTAAAATTGCCGTGCACCCCTATGTTATATATTAATTATATATAATATATTAATATATTAATTAGTGCATATAATATAATTAATATATACAAACATGACAAATATTTTCCAATTCAATAATTTAATTATTTTTTAAATGAAGTAAAAAACACAAACATTGTGTTTTATTTCATTATCAGAAATGTTGAATTTTTCTCTTATGTATTTTCATTTTTTCATTATTTTCCAATCATTGCTTTTATTATAATATGAGGTTTATTATGCAATTAAAAGCAAGTTAAATTAAAAAAAAATCATTACATTTTCTGATAGTTTCATTTTTTACTTAATTAACTAAAATTCGATATAAGTTTAACTCTGTTTCATTTATTTGTTATATAATATCCTGATTATAATTATGCATATGTATAAGAATTCATTCGTTAATTTTTCTAGTAAAATGATATTATACAACTATTAAGTAGTTAACCATACAATTTTTTCACATTTGTAATATAATATAAAATGTATTTCGTTGTATAAAATTTACTACTATCATATAAAATATTTTACAAATTGAAATATCCTATTTTCTTAAAAGATATTAGATTACCAAAAATCAATCTTTTATTAAGAAATTATTTCATATAATTTTACCTATTTAATCTATTAAGTAAATTTTTTTATATATTGATTTCGTTTGTATTTTATGAAGTATCTATAAATGATGAATTTAATTTAAATTTCTTTATATATTTTGTTATTTTAATCAAATTAGGTAAATCACAATCAAATTTACACTTAGAAATAGAAAATTTTATATACTGTGCTCTTTTCTTAAAACATTGTGTGCGAATTATACTACCGGCAACCCAAAAGGTCATATTTTGGGCCTATGGAGCCCGTTAACCTTACTGGGCTGGGCATGTTAGTTGTTAGGTCCAAAGTATTTAGCCCAAGATTGAGTTTCAAACTTTCGATATCCGGTGATCGTTAGAAACTACAAATCCATATCTCAATCGGAAAATGGGTAGAATCTAGAATGTCGTGATAATTTACATTGAAAAATATTTTGGATTTCATTATGTCATGAGTGATAATTTTTTTAGTGGACTTGTGTTGTATATTATAAATGTATTTTTATAAATTAGAACATTTCATTTTGAAAATAGCTACTTATTTAGATGTAGTGTCGTGGTTATATTGACATTTTGTTGTTTTAATTTATTTTTGCTCACAAAAATAGAAAATTAATTTAAGGTTTTCTTTTTTCATTTTTATTAGGGAAATTGGATCCGTGGTGACTCTATTTCCCCGAACGTAAATTCCCACACGCATACCAAATTTTATAAGATGTGATTTTAAAACATGATTTTAATGAAGATGGTATTAGAGAAAATAAATTAGTATCAGAACTAAACACACCATTTTCATCCCTTCATTTAGTCATATTTTAATTAGAAAATTATGCATATTAGTCTTCTTTTAGTTGTAAGAATATGGTGTGTTTGGTCGCACATAATTGAAAGAAACAAATAATTATTTGGCATAGTAAATTCATACAACAATTGTTTTACATCAACAGGAAAAGTTCACTTCCTCTACCCAGAGAATGTAGGATCACATAATTGATGTTTGGAAACCATTACCTTAACCTGCCAAAATATGAAGCAATTCTTTTCAAATCCTTAAATAAAACATTGAATTAACTTAAAAAAATTAAACTGTAAGTAGTACTCCAAATAGAATGACAGTACCTTTTAAGTAAATACATACTACTTTATTAATCAAGAAATAATGGTTTTCAAAAGAAGAAGTACAACTTTAAAATAATATTTTTTTAAAACTAAATATTATTTTGTAAAAATGATACTTTTGAAGTTAAAATAAAATTATAAATAATATTTATAAGTTGAAAAAAAAAAACTACTTTTAACAAATTGAAATAAGTAATATTGCAAAAAGAATACTTTTACGATAGATAATATTTTTAGAGCAAAACAATAAGTTTTAAATTAAACATTTTTATGTTAACCAACGCATTGAACCATATTGATTCAATAGATGGTAATTAGTTTTTTTATTTAATGTTTGTATATATGTATTGCATTGATAGTATTTGACCACGTGTCAAAAAACTGATAAAAAAAAATCATAAAAGCTTGTTGGCAACGTTTTAAAAACCGGGAACTTTTTGCGGACTGTTTTTCCCGCCCGCCCAAAATTTGTCACTCTTCTTTCATACGCTTCACGCACAAAACTCCAACACCACCGCCGCCACGATGGAATCGGACTCCTCGACGGAGGCCGCTATCATCTCCAAACTCCAATCCTCCGTCAATTTCACCGGAATCCACCGGTTGTTTATTGCCCATCTCCACCCATTCAACCCTTTCTTCGCAACCTCCACCACCGCCGCCAAAAAACCGGCGAAATCTGCAAAATGTAAACCCTCGAACGATGTCCCTTCCATTCGTTCCCTTGCCAAACAATTTTTGTCTTTCATAAATAAGTCCGTATCTCTCATCCCCAAACGTCTCTCCGAGTCCCCTAAAATTCCCCAAGATGCCGCCCTTGAATTGTTCGATAGTTACCGCCTCTGCCTTGATTGTCTCGAAGTTATTGCGCCGGAGCTTTCTGGGAAACCTCATTCAGTTCAGGTGCAGAGAATTCGGTTTTTCCACTGTTTGGAGCAGTGGGAATTGTTTAAAGAGGCAGAGTCGGAGGGTATTGTTGTTCTTGAGAGCTTGAATATGATTGTTAGAGGCGGGATGAAGGGTAAATTGAGAAGATCGAACGCATGTTTGGTTCCTGAACTGAACGAGGAGACCGTGGATCGAGAACTTGCAGCTTTAGTTTTGGAGATTGTTGTGACCTTAGTCAAATGTGTGTCAAAGAGGAAGAGTAAAATGAGTTCTGATTACAGGAGAGTCATTTCCTTGGTGAATGAATCCGAACCATGGTTCAAGTATGGTTGAATGCATTTATTTGAGCATGTGTACATGAGGTCTTTCTTATATAAAACATTTGTTGTAGTGCATCTATAACTTGAGTCCTAATTTTGGTGTCTTTCACTTAGGATGTTCTGCACGGTTAATTTTAAATTGTAAAGATCATAAAGTTGATTAGATTTGTGTGATCAATAACAGGATCTTGGATGCCAAGGACTATCAGAAATTTCACCATTTCTTGGAGACAAATCTGTATATAACTGCACTATTTTTGGTAGCTGAAATAAAACATTTCGGTGTGGATTTGATATGCAAGTTCTCCCTAGTCACCTTAAAAGAGTACAAGAAATCGCATGCTCAAGATCAAATGCACAAGGTAAAAGATTGCCTGGATCCTGTAGCGTAAATTCATTCAACTTTGAACTCCTGATTGACGTTGTTATATTATTAATGTTCTCATTTCTCTGCTTTTCTTTTTTCCTTTTGGACACAGGCTGCACTGAAGATTTCATCTTCTCTGTTCTCTCAAAGAGATGAGCTGTCCAGTGACATCATATTTGCCGTGTTAATACATGTCCTGGATTTTATAGCTGCTGAATGCAAGGTAATTCATCTTAAAGATAATAGGTATCTATTTGCAATTGCTACAACTGGTTTAATAGGGGTACATATGGTGGATGTGTTTGAGATTAATTGAAATCAAAACTGGTTTGCCTTGATAGTATGTGATACATATAATTTTTATATATGTAGTTATTCTGGGTATGCCTTGAACTGATTTCTGGAAGTCTTGAACATATGAATCTTTTATTTATATGAACCAGTCACTCTGTTTCCGGTATGAGTTAATTTTGTCCTATATGTTACTCGTACGGTAAGTAAGATTCAGTTTCACATGGCAGGATGGACTGGAAAAAACAAGCCTGGGATTTCTGGAACTTGTGTGTTATTGTGCAAATAAATGCCAGAGTGTAACTGTGGATTTATGTGGGCCAATTGCTGAACATCTACATAAATTAGCAGCTGGTTTTCATGAGGTACTTATTTTGCACTTCAAATTTGCATGCGTATCATTTAGTGGCCTGCATCAAAGTCTAACTCTTATGACTAATTTGACAAGGATAATGTTTTGTTTTTATGAAGGATTTTCCGTTCATCAGTTCAATCCTGAGGCTTTATACCAATGGATTGTTAGCAATCTCATCAAATCAGTTGAAAGGGGAAGATATTGAAAAAAGTAGCAATGCTCCACTAGGATCTGGTCTTCAAGTTTTGCTCAAGAACAAGGAGCAGCTTCAGCAAGTTGCTGTTTCTATTAATTTGTTGAATGGCCATTTTGATATTGGCAGCAACAAGTCCAATGCCCATGAAAATGGAATATCACATTCACCCTATTGGGAAGCTCTCAAATTTATGTGCCAGTCACTGGCAGAATCCATCTATAATAATAAGAAGGAGATTCTTTCTGAGGCAGAGAGTGCATCCTATTGGGGAGGTTTAAATAGTATCCATGATGCATTTCACCAGTTTTGCCATTTTTTTCTCCAATGTCTCAGGTACTTGTACTCTGCCAGACAAGGATATTTTTCCATATTATTCAGTTCAATATATTCTTAATACAGCTAAGTTGCCTTAGCAAGAAGTTTTTCTGTACTTCTCTTTTATGCTTAGGTTTCTGAGATACGATTGCATGTTGACCTGCGTGCTACGTACTTTTAATAAATGCAGTGCTACTGAGAGGGAGAGGGAGACATCTGAGGACAATTACAGAGTGATATCTGTTGTAGTTATGGCAGCTCTTATTCTCTCATTCAAAACAAACCAAAATATTAAGGTTCTCATCTCATCAAACAGTTAAACAGGGTGATTATTATCTGTACGGATATTATTGTCATTATTGTTTTCCAGTTGACATCATGAAATCTCTCATGTGATTTACTATGTTTGCAGGAGAGTATTTTATTGGTAAAGCATGTAATTTCTGCAGAGTGGGTTCCGGTTAAGAGGCTTAAGTACCTTTATGTTTCTCTTAATAACATAGCAGTGGTTTTGAATCGAAAAAAGCGGCTGAAAGAGGTATTAACAATTAGTAATTATGTTTTTTTGTTCCATCACCTCCCATGTTTTTCCTTACTTCAACCATGGTATTTGATATTCCTACTTTGTTGGGTTAAGTACTTAATCTTTTACAACCTAGCTTGTCCCAACAAATTAGTGAATGACATGAGTCATTACTTCTTTGATATCATTTTAATCGATGGTAGTTTAGTCTTCAGTTTTTTCTTTGCACAAGAGATTTGCATGTCTATGTTTCTATTTCTCGTATTCATCGACTAAATTGATTAGAATTTCATGTTAGTGTCACTGTTGCCTGCAATTTAAAGATACTTAATGCCTTTCAACTTTTTTTTGGGGGGGGGGGGAAGGAGGGAAATGCATAAATTTATTGTCCTTGGTTCTTTTATACTTTTATAGTAGTTTAAGTCGGCCTTTTTGATTTTTATTTTGGGTTCTGTTTATATTACAAGAGTGCTGCCACTTTGATTTCATGTACTCCCATTATCTTTCAGTTTATAAATCTCATGTATGTCCATCATATGTATGCTGCATTCACGGCTATGCACACCTATATGCTATTTGGTTCTGTCTTTTGGCACTAATAATAATGGAACTAAGGAGACGTAGATTTTGAAGTGTCTCACGTTGCAAGTTATAGTAAACTATGTCATATATGGGTGGGTAACACATCGTAACTGGGCTTCTCTATATAATAGTCCATTCTGAAAAGTGTGATTTCACATCTCTAGAAGTCCATATTTGAAATTAAAATACAATGGCTTTTGAATTATCTCTTAAACTTCTACTGGAGGATTACTTCTTGAAATTCGGTACTGAGAAACAGTTTCCTGCATGTAGAAGTTCCACGGACTCAAAACTGGTTTACTTGTTTCGTGCTTATCTAAAAAGACATTCATCTGGCCTATCTAATCATCTAGTACTTCCCCATTTATGGGCGGTGTAGAAGATCTTGGTGCAAAGAAGATATACTATTATATGCCAGATATTAGCTAACAACGTCTTATCATTTGTTGCAGGCTATAAAAGCTTTAAAATTATGCTGCAAAGCTTCATGGAAATATGTGGTGGATCTTTGTAAAATACATACAAACAAATCTCAAGAATCTCACGATGCTATATCAGAAAAGACAATAGCAGATTTTGTGACAGAGGCGTCTGAAAAAATTGCTTTTCTTCTGGAACTTTATGAAGAAAGTAATTTGAAAATAAATAGAATCATTACAGAAAGCATCGTATGCTGGTCTGTTTCAGAAAATCTGATTGTGACACTACCGGCTCCAGTATCTTTAATAAAGGCGTGGGTAAAGGTAACATTTAATAACTCTCGTTCTAGTCTGGCATTATTATGAAGGCAGCTCTATCTGATTTTGCCTGGTTTCTAGATACAATATAAACAGTCGAAGGATGCAGATCATGGAGTAATGCTGTATTCACTGCTTTCATCTTCTAAAGAAATATCTAAAAAGGCACTTGGGAAATTATTGGAAGAGGTTTCTTTATCTCTCCCTGTTCCCACACTTACACATGCTTGTTCTCTATGTATTATTGTATCCATCATGGAGTCTGATGCCCTCTTCTGTTGACATCTCTTGCTTGGAATTTATCAGGAGCTTCTTGCATATGATGAAAAGAGCTACCTGAATCCAAGATACTGTCTCAGAATGAAAATGAAAGCAATCAGTATCCTTCTAGAAGAGGTTTATGTTACAAAAGACTGTAAATTTGAGAAATGCCGAGTTCTAATTGAAAAGGCAAAATCATTAAGAGCTCATGGATTACCATGTTTAGATGAGTGCATTCAGTGTCTATCAGATGCAATATCATCATTGGTGAGCTATATGCTGCTCTTTGCTCTTGTTTGTGATTTTGATTCTTTATAGTTCATTTGTTGACATGAACCTCCATAAAAACAGAAGTCAATCTACAGCGCTAGAACAAGCTGCAGTTCTCGGGTTCATCATCTCCTTATACATGCTTATATTTTGCATGCTCTTTGTATGCACGAGGCAGCACCGAGTTCAATTGTTTTATCACCTACAAGGCTAGTCCTCTGCATCAACTACTAGTTATGCTTGTAGATGATTGGGAAACATTGTCCTTTTGTTGATGTTGTTCTGGCTTTCTTTTGGCAGCGATTTTTTTCATTGTATCCATGATGCATTGAATCTATGCCTGAGCCCAGATCATGGACATGAAGATGAACAAAATGAAGACATTCTATATTTGTGGTATGAACTCATTGATTTGCTATCAATCAAGGTAAGACTTACATTATAAGTTTATGCAATCATGCAGATGAGGTTCTTCACATGTTTGTTGCACAACGACTCTCTTTGTTTCTTGCTCCAGGGCTACTTGGAAGTCCACCCTAGGCTGCATGATATTGTGATCAAATTGTTTAATAAGAAAAACTATTCATTGGCAAAAACACTGGCTGAGCTCTGGAAAAGCAAAAGGCTAAGTCATGCTCTCTGTGCTTCACCTGTTAATGATATTTTCATGGGAAATCTCTCTAAGCATCAGAGTCAACTTTGTAACTCTTCTAAATTTTGGAGAATGTGTATGGAGGATATGAAGCCTCTAGTAGTTGGGTTCCATCACACCAATAATGAGATTAAGCAAGCAGCTTCTGATCTTATATCCAATGTAAGCTCCTCTAGTAAATTAATGAGCTAACACTTTTCTACATTGATTTTGGAACATATTGTCTCACCTATTATTTAATTTCCTGGTAGGTTCCACTTACCAATTGTTCAATCTTTCTTTCATCAAGTCTCTACTACGACTTATCTGGAAGGTTGATTTCAAGTGGACGAATGATTGAGGTAACTCAAAAACTTTGCAAGTTAGCATTATACTTCTGTAGCATCATTAGCTAGGTCTTTGAACCACATATGTAACTAGGTCTTTGAACCACATTTGCCATTAACTAGGTCTTTGAACCACATATGTCATTAACTAGGTATTTGAACTACATATGTTAGTAAGGACTTCTAAAAGATATATGCAACTCTTAAGTGGAGATTTAGTTCCTGGTTATGCTGGCTGACTGTTTACAATGTTTTAACTACTCAATATTATGGGAAGTTGTAACTAGTTACACTGTTCATGGCATACACAATTATAGAAGAATAATGAAAGTTGATTTCCTGCTTCATGTTATTAATGTTGGTGTTGCGTTAATCTTTATCACTCCTATTTGATTTGCTTACTTTGTGGTTTTAATCAGTTAAGACCTCTGTTTGAGATAAACTAAAGTTAGTTGTAGAATAGTCCCTCAAAATTGGCTTGATGACACTACTACCCCAAATAACATAATCTCATCTGCTTCTATCTAATGGTCAGTTGAGTATTGAGTTAATCTTATGCATGTACAGAAACTGCGTACTACCAATCCTTAGGTTTTCAGTTTGCTAAAGAACCTTGCAATATTCTTACATTGCAACTTTATGCGGTTTTCATATTTGTGAATTTAGCGGGATAATTCAAAGTTGCTATTGTATATCTTTTGAAAACTATTTTTTCTTAATAATCTTGCTCCCTGAGGAATAGATTGATTCTACTGAGTTACACTTCTTTCAGAAAATAAATTATCTTTTAACAAGGTGTGTAACATCTTATAGGCTCTTACATATGCAAAAGAGGCCCATCGCTTACGTAGTAAACTCTTACAACAAAAATTTGAATACTCAGTTGAGAAAATGACTGAGACATTTGATGAGAAAGGGGAGACCATTGAAAAGAGTTACTACGGCATCCAATCCTTCAATGTTACCAACTTTGTGGTGGCAAAAGGTTCTTGTGATTATGAAGGCTGTGTCCTTACTCCTTGGAATGTGCTTAGCTGTTACCTTGAAAGCATATTTCAGGTATAGATGCAAGCATCATATTAGAAGCTCTTTGTTAAGATAATGTTTGTGTAATTGATTATTTTGTGTATCAACTGCTTGTCTAGGTTGGATTTGTTGAGGAGATTCTAGGAAATGTGTCTGAGGCTGAAATGCTTTTACGGTGGGGTAGAAACGTGGCCCAGTTTCTGGGATTGCCACTTTTTGAAATTTCATTTTCTTCTGGGTTGGGTATGTCCTCTAATGCGACAGTTTTTTCTATTCTTACATGTATGAAAAAGTCAGATGTGGTTGCATAGGAATCTTACTTTCTTTATATCTGAATTTGATCAGGAAAGTTATGCCACAGACAAAAGCTCTGGATCATGGCTGAAAAAGAATTATCCAGTGCAAAGAAAATACTAGCAGACAATCTTGACACCATTTCCTGCAAAAAATGTTCATACATGTTGGAAATTTCTATTAATCAACAACTTGGAGATTTATTCTTGAGCAGTTGCTGTATTGGAGAGTCTCCTTTCACAAAGAGGCTGTTAAATGCCCAAACCTTGTACAAATCAGCCTTAGACAGGCTGAAACTTTCTGAGTGGAGGATTTCATACTCTACTCCAGATGATTCTCTTCCAAATGAATCTGAAAGTAAAATAGAACCTAGAAGATCTAGAAGGACAAAGAAAGAAGTTAAACCTGCTTCAGAAAGACAGGACATGGTATGTGGTCATAATCGTAGGATAACTCGGTCCATCCATCGCTCTTTAGGGGATACCCATGAGATTGGACCAGGTGACGAACAAACTGTCCCTGCTTATGGTTTAGCTAGTGAGCATTTGTCTACTCCTGCTGTTGGATTTGATCTTAGCGTAATCGGTTCCGTCTCTGAAAGCTTCTCTGCCAATTTTCAAAGCGCTATCAGATCTCTTTGCAACAACATGAAATGTTTGCACTGTCTCCACATTGAAGCTGTTGGCTGCAGCAATCTAAATATTTTCATGTGCATGAACTGGGAGCTTATTCACAGAAAACTCTGTTTAAGACTACTCATTAGCATAGGTACGGTCTGATTGAGTGGAGAGTCTTCATGAAAGTGTTCTTTATAGTCGTATGTTATTTGAATTTTTTGACCTTTCTTATCTAATAATATTATATAATCTTAACTAAAATTGATTGGAAATGTTAGGCAAACATCAGTGTCGCATAAAGAAGTTAATAAGACACATGGTTAAGCAAACACCAATAGTAGAAGCAACTTTGAAACAACCTTTTTCTGTGTTTTGTTGGTGGATGAACTAGAACTTAAATAGTGAAGTCAGCTGTTGAAGATGTCATAACATAATAAATAAACAGTCCTTTTTGAAGTTTCTTCCTTTACTTAAGTAATTGTTCGTGCCTTGTGCAGACTGCAGATTGCCAAGAATATTTTGTCAAGTAGAAGTCATATATTTTATGGCTAATACGCTCTTCATTCATGGACATAGAATCGTGGTTTCAACTTTGCTGTCTTAATTTTTTTCTTGATCAACATGCTTCGTTCTTGTTTATGTGAAAAGTTTTACTGCGACTGCCTCCCATCATATTTAGATGAGATGCTCTTTACAACTAAATGACCTTGCTGATTACTTTAGCTGTTTTCTGTTTGATGTATGCATATAATACATTTTTTAACAAGTAGATACACTAAATGTATGCTACAGCTATACATGTTGCTTGCAATGGTTTATATTGGCCTTTTGTTTATTTCTATTCTTGTGGCTTAGTACAACACCTCAGTACATGTAACTCCTGCTTGTTTTGGTTGATTTCTTGAGCTCTTGTATTCTGCAGGTAAATTTTCTGGCCTTTTTGGCAATGTTCATGAAGCGCATGAAATTTTATTGCAAAGTATATCAGTTTTGTTCAGCAGAAATTCATATTGTTCGAAGCACTCTCCAGAATCCTTGGTTCTTTTAATTGAGTCAATTGGGAAGCATTACCCTGGAGATGCATTGGCAGCTGAACGTGCGGCACTCCTTTATTATATCTGCTGGTTCACTGTAAAAAGTTGTTCTTACAGGGGTACCAGGTACTTAACTAATCTAATAATGGCTGTACTCTAAATATGATGAGAATGTGATCCACATTGTATTTAACTCTCTGTTACTGCCACCTCATTTAACATTTGGAAAATATTTGGCCATATTGACCTATTTAGGTTCTAATTACTTTTCTCATCAAAAAATGACAATATTTTACTGTTCATGCCTCTGGTTTGACTATTTCATTCTTTTGCCAAACAGAAAGTTTT
Source organism: Scutellaria barbata (assembly GCA_028654395.1). Lineage (NCBI taxonomy): Eukaryota > Viridiplantae > Streptophyta > Magnoliopsida > Lamiales > Lamiaceae > Scutellaria > Scutellaria barbata. The sequence continues at coordinate 3,824,407 of CM053646.1, read as the reverse complement.
GCTGTGAGCTTTCACGCATTGAGACAGTGAGAATAGTTTCCTTATTGAAGCTGTCCTTTGTACTTTGTCGAGATGTTCCTTTACTTTTCCAAAAGGTAAGTCGATATACTTATTTCTTCTCCATTTATCGTTGAAGTACTTTCTTAGAAGATTGCCATACCAACTAGTAATAGCCTTGGTGAAGATCAATATTCTGATCTTAAAAAAGGGCAAGAGTTACAGTTTTCATTTAGTTTTTTCTTAATAAAATGCCTGTCAATCATGATAGGTTTGTTACAATCATGTTAAACTCCAATAATATTATGGGACAATGCATTACCGAAGTATGGTCATTACTCTTCAACTGGGTTATTCTATTCCACCTTTCATGAGCAATAATGTTTGCAACTTTAATGCCATAATAAAATCTCACAAGGCTCACATCCAAGTCTTTTCTAACCCATTATGAGGATTCAACAGATCTCCAGATTGCTTGCAGTCATGTATGTTCTTTCTACCTCATTGAAGCAATTTACTTTATCTCCAAATGAGGAAGATTCTGAAAGTCAGTGGGCGTCCTTCTTCCATCAAGCTTCCCTTGGCACTCAGCTTAATCAGAAAATCTTATCTGGTATATCGCAGAAAAAACAAAGTCAAATTGCTCCAGAATCTGAGGTACACAGTCCTGGAAAATTTATTTGGTAACTGTTGAAACTCAGTGCTTGTTTTATTGTGGAGCATGTTTTTGGCATGAATTTGTTATGGGGACAAAAACCTACAGCAGATCTGTATATACCAGTCGAGACAATATTTAGTTGTAGTTTTGATTGGAGTCACGATCAGTTGGATTTGTCACTGTTATCTAGATAACTCACTTCATTGTTAGTTAACTATTTTTAACTACTTGTAGTTGTAAGTTGCAAACTGCATTTGAACTACTTTCAGTGTTCACAAAAGTTCCTTTTTTTTGCATAGGAGTACTGTGATTCTTGATTCTTTATCTCCATGTTTGAAGTTCATTCTGAACAGTCTCTCCTCTTCTATTTTTTTCGGTCTTTCTGGTTTCATCCTAAGATATGACATGATCATCTTTGCTCCATATAATTTGTTTCAGTCGATACAGATGCTTCTTAACTGACTTGTTTGGCATCCTGACATATGATTTTTGGTTTTTATTTGAACTGAGTTTGAAGTGAAATTCCAAACCACTTTTGATTTGATTGTTTTTCCTTGCTGGGTAATGCTTTCTTTTTTTTCTTTATGTGATACTTAACCAGGATTCCTCTCTTCCAAACTCAGTTTCAGCCATTCTGGACTTACATAGCTCTATAAGGTTCGTCCGAGTGTATTTGAGAATGAATAATCTTGTTTTCTGGAATACTGTCATATATTTTGCCTCTTAACCTCCCACCTTCTGTTCCAGGCCTGCACCTGAGTCTTGTGAGGACCTGGAAGAATTTGTTCAAATTTTTTTTCAGGGATTGCCATCAACTCCAGTCATCTGCATTAGCTTGGTTGCAGGTGCTGATGCTGATTTGCTTAGAGAACTCTTGCATTGTTCTCTAAATGTTCGAGCGTGGATTCTTCTATCCCATTTGAGTTCAGATAATCAACATGTCATACTTCTGCCTGTGCATGAAATTTTGGAAGGTATTTTAGTTAGAAGATATTGCAAAATGAACTCTGCTTTAACAGCCATCTTTGCTCTTGTGTTTGAGTTTAATCTGTTTCATCTTCTTAGGAGAAGCTTCTGATGTTGATGCTTGTTCAGTTGTCTTCAACTGCAAAGATTTTGTTAAGGAGTGGAACTGTCCTTGGGTCTCCTCTGTGATCGACGACATAGCCCCAGTCTTTAGGCATGTATTAGAAGGAAATTACTATTCATCGTCAGAGTACTTCTTGGAATATATTAGAAAAAACACATCATTATGGTGGAACCAAAGGAAAAGACTTGATGAATGCCTCAGCAAATTTTTGCAGTAAGTTTCTATTTCCAAACACTTATCTCATTTGACTCTGGAAGGTGGCTTGCAGAAACCTTTACTGCAACCACTTAACCTTCATCAGCCATTTATAATCATCATCAGCATCATCATTATAGAGTTTAAACTTGTATTACAAAAACAATGGTTAGCTATTTATCCTTACAAAAATTTGTAAGTAAAGTCATGTCAAATGCCTTTGTATATCAGGGATATGGAAGATTTGTGGCTGGGTACTTGGAAATATCTACTATTAGGGAAATGGCCAGACTGCAACCATCTCGACTCTGTGCAAGAGAGTCTTTCGAAAGATGCAGGGCAGCTTTTGCAACTTCTTGTAACCCAAAAATGCTTTGTTGGCCGGTGGTCCGGGGCAACATCTAAATCATCTACTTGTGAATTTGAAAGTATGATGCAGTTAATGTTCGAAAGAATGCTCAAAACGTCTGATAATTCTGGCCAAATTGAATACACTGGAAAACCAATCATCTTGGTTTTGGATATTGAGGTGCAGGTATGTCCTTGGTTTACTAATCTTTATGTCCATATGTGAGCTTTCTAATGAACTGTTCTCATTGTTCCAAAATGTCATTGCAATGATAGTTTTGCATGACGAGAGACATTTAAATAGATGTGATTGCTCTCTTTATTGTGAATGCTTCATATTTCAAAATGTGCTTATTCATCAACTTAGTTCTCTTCTGCCAATTGGATGATTAAGATCATTAAGTTCCTGTCCTGTGCCTCTTTAATGTAGAAAATGTTTCCAGTTAATTAGGTAATGTTTCCAGTTAATTAGGTGAATCATAACATTTCACTGCAGATGCTTCCGTGGGAGAATCTGCCTATATTGAGAAATCAGGAGGTTTACCGAATGCCATCAATTGCCAGCATTTTTGCATTACTTGACAGATGCTGCCAAAACAAAGAACAGTTTGAGACAAGTGTTCTTGTCTTTCCATTGATAGACCCCTTGGATTCATATTATTTGTTGAATCCAGATGGCGATCTCAGCAGAACACAAGTCGAATTTGAGAATTGGTTTAAAGATCAAAATATAGAGGTAATCTTGCTTTGACTTTCGAAGTATAGGGTGAAATTCATTATTGAACTGCAAGTTCCTCTTTCTTGTACAACGAGCATTCCCAATGAGTATTTTTCATACATCAATATACAGGGAAAAGTCGGAACTGTTCCCACAGTTGAGGAACTCACACTAGCCTTAAGAAAGCATGACCTCTTCATCTATTTTGGCCATGGAAGTGGTATGTTTGGCAGAAACTAATTATTTTCTTCATCAACACAATTTCTGAAATTAGCAAATCCTGCTGAAACTGAACTGATCTAACTTTCATCGTGAGCTTTTAGGTACACAATATATCCCCGGCCATGAGATCCAGAAATTGGACGGTTGTGCTGCTACTCTACTCTTGGGATGTAGCAGTGGATCTCTTTATCTGAAAGGATCCTATATGCCTCAAGGAGCTCCTCTCTCTTATATATTAGCTGGCTCTCCCATTATAGTGGCTAATCTATGGGAAGTAACGGACAAAGACATCGACAGGTTTGGTAAGGCAATGCTGAACGCATGGTTGAGAGAGAGATCAGCTGAGTGTGCTGTGTGTAATGTGCCTGTAAGCAACTGTAAGTCCTCAAAATGTAATCATAGACAAAGGATAGGTTCGTTTATGGGGAAAGCTCGCGATGCTTGTACTCTAGGTTTTCTCATTGGAGCAGCCCCAGTTTGTTATGGTGTTCCCACAGGAATAATACAAAGGAAAAGTGAATAGCATATTTATTTCGATAATTTAAATCAAGCATTGCTGTTTTGCTTGTTTCATGCACACAGGAAGCATGCGTAATACCAAGAATCGAAGTTTGGAGTTGATTTGCTGACACATACCAAAGGATCTGAGACTAGAATCGATTTTAACATAATTATTATATATGTTATCTTCCAATGTTTATAAAATTATATTGGATTCATTGCATTTTTTAATTACTTATATACTATCAAAACTTAAAATCTCCTGCTCAAAAATCATGAAATAATTTAATCACTTTACCAATAAATTAAAGAGTTAGTTAAAGAAAAACTCATGGTGGATTGGAAAAGAGTTGGATCTATAATTATCTGTTTGACTTATTCTGGATTGATTCATTCAAAACAGAATATTCTCTCATCTCTCTGAATTCTGCATTTTACCATTTCCGTAAACCGAAATCCATATCCCAAAGCTTGGTATGATTCTGAAAATTTTGACATACCTACAGATTGGACAAGTTATCCTGTGCATTTTATCACAAATACAAATTGCAACAATCTGCTACACAACTACTATAAAAAAGAAATTAATTCACAAATTTGATATTTATCCAAAAGGAGATACCATTGGTAAACAGAAAACATGATGCTGGCATGTCGAGCTTATTACATTCTTCCTCATGTGTGTAATCACAAGAGTGTCAACAATCAACATCACTAAAGAAAGAGTAATGAGAAATTACAAAATAAATTACATAAAACAGGTTGTTTTTCTGACCTTCCATGTTCTTGAGCTATCCTAAGATAGTATCATACAACTCATGAATCAATGGAACATCGTGGAGAAGTAAAGCGCATGCAAATGTTAAAAAGTTATAGCTAAGCATTTCCTATTCATGAATTTTATAACATCAACTTATATGTTTGCAATTCCAATCCCTATTGAGCACCATAACAACCTACCTCCCTCCATTCGCCTCTCTTTGCCTTCTCCTCCTCCCCGAACGCCCCAAAAGGACTCTACCTTGACGACGTAAACGGCCAACAAGTGACGTATCGTTGTTCCCATTATTTTCGTTATCATCATCGTCGTCATCATCATCATTATCATCATTTTCACTATCTTGATCAGAGAATTCCAAAGTGTTCATTGTGCTATCATGGTGCAATCTGATAGCACCCCTATCCGATGTGCCATTGGAGTCCCTGTCATGCCGCCTCATACCTCTATTTGGTCCCACATTTCCTGCAGAACCGAACGCCTGCAGAAAGAGAAACACAGACATTAAATTCCGATCAATTCCCACTTCCATGCCCTCGTTCCGCTCCATGGCTTCTACATCAAAACCCTCTTCATCATCTGAATCGAAACCATTACTTCCTTCTATCACATAATCACCAAAGAACACCGCCCCTGGCATTGATGATCTTATGGTACTCATCACATCTTCCCTCTCCCTCTCACGCTCCAGCCTTCTCCACTTCTGTTCTAGGGTGGGGTCCACTTGCCTTGGCTTAGCGGAAGGGTGCTCCAGCTTCACATGTTTCCGCAGCTCTTTGTATGTTCCGATAAATGCACAGTTATCCTGCATGCAACTTCGCTTCTTAGCATTGAGATGTTCTCGTGCAGGGTCCACAACAGTCCAGCCCTTCACCTGACCCCTGCATAGGGGACACGCTAGCTCTGTAGCCTCACAGTTCTCCACAGTGTGATCAGAAAATGGACCAATCACTTGACTCTCAAGTGAATTGTGCACTGGAAGACTTGGAGATGTTGTCTCTTTAGTGTAGGCCTTCTTGTATTGGTCAAGGCAGTTTGAATAGCGGAAACTGGTCCCGCACATATAGGGACGGCAACCCTTTTCATGTGAGGAACACAACAAAAGAACAGCATTGTGGGGACACTCCATGCAGACTGAGCACGTGGCATCTTCCCAGTCTTTCTTGATTACCTTGGAGCAGTTTGTTTGCTGCATGACCTCATTTTCGCTGTAGGATGGCAGCGGATAAGGTGTTGGTCTGCACTGTCGTGAAGCAATCCCACGTCTTCCCCTTGTGCCTTTTGCCATTTCCTAAATAACATTTACACCAATGCAGAAATATTAAAAACAGTAATTAATTTCACTTGATCAACTGAGCTTAGCGGCCGACCAACAACAGAGCTGAGTGAATCATTTACAATAAAGCAGATAATGTGTATCGACACCAATCCAAAATCTAAATACATAGCTATGGTCATGTGCTAGCTCCTTAACTGAGTACCTTCCTGCTTCACTAAAAAGTATCCAATTTATATGTGAAAACATGAAGAAAATAATATCCAGTACCCACAGCCTTTATGAAAATAAAGAAACTGTGAGCAGAATTCTTTAAGTGTGTGTTCTTACTAAGAGATTTATGACACATAAGCCAGAAGAGAATATTAACAACAAATCAGTGTCATGTTTTCTTTTTGTGCCTTCCACTTATCAACTACAGTATTAAGCTCGGTGTCATATTTAGATGTGGACAAATAGAGAACTTTCATTAAGAGGATCAAAAAGCAACACAAGTGAAGACCTTAAGTGACAAAAACCAGAACAGAGAAAAAGAACTGCAACATGATGGAGGAACCAATTGCAATAAATACTATAAGATTCAATTTAATGACAGACAAAAGCTAAATGCAACTGCAAAAAAACCATATGAATAATGTATACTCTGAGACCTCGTATCAACCATAAAGTGATAATATACCACATTAAAATAAAAGTTTGGTTAGAAGTTAAAAAAGGACATATTAACCAGAAATAACCATTTTTTCACAAAAGACAAAATTTAATAGGTATACAAGGAAATGTCATTCTCGAGCCACAAACAAGATTCTGAAAAACTGAAGTCAATATGAAATATGAGAAGTAACAGAAATATGACACGGCACAACTACCATACTCAACATACTTTAAAGTGCAATTAATTTGACTTGCATTAGAATTGTTCAGATTTTACCTTCTAATGCCACAAAAAAAACAATACCTTAGTCATGTTAGCTAACAATCCCTCTGTCCCTCTCTCTAAAATAACTCGTGGAGGACAGTGATCACCAATCAAAACATATAAAGACAAGGAAAATGCACTGGCTTACGATAATATCTAATAACATAATTTGATCTCACATTCATAATAAAGAAATTTAAGAGACCACTCACAGATGAGCCACAACTATCAAAATACAAAAAAAGAAAATTAAATAATTCGGAGATCCAGACCCATTTTTTCTGATCCTTTGAGAAATTTTCCAATATCTTCCAAATCAATATCATAATGCAAATTGTAGTAATAGACAATGCATGCATCCAAGAAATTCAAATATGAAATATCCTTCTCATAACCAACTCCATCTTGATTTATGCATGACTAATCACTCAAAACTTCAAAAATGATGGCACAATTAATACAATATCTTGCAATTGCATAATCGGGAAGAAGGAAAGATAATACCAACAGCAGCCACTACTCTAGCGAAAGGAAGTAAAAACAAGTAAAGCTCGAGAACAACAACCAAAAAGATGAGAAGCACAAAACACAGTTTTAAAATTTATCTGACCAGATCACTTAAGAATAGAGACATTTCTACTAGATCAAATTAAGCCCCCAATAGTTGCCCAAGAGTATTCAATGATCTTCAATCAGTAACCCGGTGAACAGAGGAACAAGCTAAACAATTGAACAGATTTCTAGTTCATAGTTCACCACATCAAAGAAAAAACAAACCCACCTCGTACTCTGCAAAGCAGATCTGGATCCCAGTTGAAGAATTATTTGCGGAGACCAAAATGCACCTCTAGTATATATAATGATATATGTGCAGAGAAACAAAATTCTACCTTTACAAAATAAAGTAGCAATACATCATCAATCAAGATTCAGATGCATATATTGCACACACATAGACATATTTATGCAAGAGATAACATGTTAAGAAGACATCCAAAACACGAAACAACGTGCCACAAGCAAGGAATCACGCGAGGCGACAGATAAGTAGGATGAATAAAATAATGCCCAATATTACAGAAGCTCAACTGAATCAATCAAAATCCCGATTACTCATCAATTGATTATTAGAACAATTCTATATACTAAAAACAAAGGCTCCAACCAGTAAAAATTAATATTAAACCAGTAAATCATAAAGGCACCAAAGCACATGCGCCTCGTGAATATAACTGTAAAATTATCATCTGAGATTCCTTTATTTATTCGTTTATTCCAGGAAATTATACAGCAAATAAAAAAAATCGATAAATTATTCAGAAATGTTTAAACATACCAGATAATTTGCGTGGATATGAAATTCGGTGGATAAGAATTTCTGATAAAATATGGAGATAGAGAAAATGATTAGGGTTTGAAAAAAAGAAAAAAGGAAATTGAGAGTAGATAAAAATGGCTACGGACAGATCGAGGAGCAATCAGAGCGCGGGCATTTCTAAAATTTCCACAACTGCTGAAAAAGAAAAACTGTGAATTAGAAAGAAAAAAAAACAAAAAAACAAAAAGGGAAATTAAAGAAAGGGCGGAAATTAAAGAAAGGGCTACATAGTACTACCTTAACGCTCTGTTTGGCTATCTGAAAATTGGGTAGAGAAAGAAATTGGTGGTCCCTACAAAGTTCACTTCCAACTTCTACCTTATTCTAAAGTGACATTAATTAATTACGCTTTATTAGAAGGAAAAAAAAAAAAAACTTATTCAGTTTATTAGCCTTTCTTTTTTCTTATTATAGAATTTGGACTCTTGATAACTTAGACTTTTCACATCATTTAAAGAAAATTAAGATTAAGATTTGAACAATTCACCTCATTCCTCTCCGATGAGGTTCAATATCACTTTATTGCGCAAAAATATACGTAGTGAACAAATTTACATGGCAAATAACATAAATAATCATCAAACTAAATGAATTATTACTATTTTTTTAAAATAATAAAATAAAGAAGTAATAAAAATAGGAAATTTTTAGCATATCACTTATTGTACATTAAAATGAAATTAAATTCCCCTATATAATCTTTGTATATGAAAATTACCGAATTTGTGCGGATTCGAGTCTATTCAAATTGACCTGGATTGCATGTATATCTATATAATTTTTTTCTTAGAAATTAATTATTATTACGTGATCATGAAAGTATGATCGTGATAAATTCAACAAAGATATTAAAATCAAACCGAAGAATCGATAAAAGTTATTGATATATGCAACTTGTTTTAAAAAAGAGAGAAGGCTTAAAAGGTGAAAATTCTCCTCCCACTAATTTGGGTATATTTTGTTTGCAATTTAAATAAATGGAAAATATGGGTAGTTTTACACACTTTTTTACCTCAAGAAAATAATAAATTGAAGTGGGCATAATTTGGTTGGAAGCTTTTGCTTGAAAGTGAAACTGTGAGGGGAGAGAAAGGAAATAAGAATGGTGGTGGAGTCATTTATACGCTACTCTCTTACGTCTGCGTTGTCATTCCACGCGCCCACCCACACTATTTCAATTCAATTTTATTGTGTTGCACTTCATCAATTTACAAGGTCGCACCATTATAGTGAATTTGAAATTCAGTTAAATAAATTCAAAATTAATTTAAAATAACAATGATGTATTTCAAATCCTTTTATTTATAAATTTGCTACAATTGATTTCAAATCATTTATTCAAATGGATCCTAAAATAATTATATACCATTTAATTTTGTTTAATATATCCCTAAACTACAATTTGTATTCTTGCCAAACAAAAAATTAATATTAAATAAAGTAATCGAAGAAGGCGAGCGATGCCTAGAGATGAGTAATATTGGTCGAAGGATAATTTTATCTTTACTTTTTGAATTGAAAAACTATACATTTTTTGTTTTGTGAATTTTTTTTATTTTTTATTTTGCATCGTTCGATACTAGCCCATCAAACACTATAAAGGTGTTTAATTGATGTGTAACTTCAAAATTATGCTCTCAAGTATTCAATATCAGTGAAGCCAGAATTCATATTCAGAAAAGATCGAGTTGAATAAATCATGAAGAGAAGAAAAGAAATATCACATGGTTTCAATTAAATTATAAAACAGTTTTTCACTTTCATTCAATAAAATCATATGTTTTACAATTTTTTTTCTTATTTCTTATTATGGACTAGAAATTTACTGCATGATTCACTTTTAAAGGATATGCACGTTATTTTGCAGCTACAAAACAATAAATATAAAAATCAATTACCTTCCATTGCAAACATATTCAAACTATTATTTTATCATTAGGGACGAAAATTTCAATTTTGATATTTTGATTTTATGAAAATTTCGGTAAAAATTTGGATTTTGATGGAAATTTTTACCGAAATTTTGTTAAAAATTGGGAGTTTGGACATGATATCGTACACAATATTATAACTAACATAAATACATACATTCAACTTAAAAATTTCCAAACAAAATGAAATTTACAACAATTATAGGAATTAACTATTACAATGTGCAAATTATTTATATACGTGCAAATTATTATACTATTAGGGTACACGATACATTTTTTCCTTAACAATTGGTGTACTATAATTTCAATGAAATCAAAATATACCGAAATTTCACTGACTTTTTACAACCCCGTTTCTATTTCCATGATTCAATTTTAGCAAAATTTCACCAAAATTTTTAGAATGAGACTTGTGTACAACTGATGTATGGATCTTAGATACATACAATGCCGATCAATAGGACCGAATCCGACCTGGATCTGCGCATTTTTTTATTTATTTATCTTGACATTTATATTGTGTTAGTCATATCTTTATATTATGTTAAGCATACCTTTATATAATATTTTAACTTAAAAAAATCCTAATTTTGGCAAAAAAACCCTAATTTTGATCAAAAAACTATAATTTCATTACAAAAAAAACCATAATTTATACATATATACCTTTATATAAATATTACGCATACTTTTAATTAATATTAATCATACTTTTATATAATACATAAAGATACAACTAACATAATTAAAAGGTATGACTAACATAACATAAAGATATGCTTAACATAACATAAAAACCCTAAATGTATGTTTTACGTTACATAAATGAATGCTTAATATAACATAAAAACCATAAATGTATGCTTAGCATAACATAAAACCATAAAAATATACTTAATATAACATAAAAGTATGCTTAACGTTGCATAAATGTATGTTTAATATAATATAAAGACCTAAATATATGACTAACATAACATAAATATATGTTTAACATAATATAAATGTATGTTTAACATAACATAAAGATCTAGCACCTAAAGCGAATTTGTATGGGTTTGAACGCATCCACCTAAACGTATGGAGGCACATGCATGCACGTGGAGAACGCGTGGATCGGGTCGGGTCAGGTGCCAGCCCGCCCCGCCATACATAAAAGGTGGGTTGGGTCGGATATTTCGAAGCCCGTAAAAAAGCGGGCCTAAACGGGCTGGCCCATTTGAGCCGCGGGCTTGGACGGGCCACGGGCTGGGGGGGGCCTGGGCGGGCTGGGCTAGCCCACTTTTTTTATTTTATTTTTTTAATTAATTAAAAATACTAATATCATGAAGAATATTGATGAAGAACAAGGAAATGAAGATGATTTTGATGATGTAATTGTTGATGAACTCTAACTTTTAAGAGATTTATATTTCATTTGTCATACACTTATATTTTGTGGACTCTTTAGTTTTATATTTTTTTATTTTTGATTTATGGACTTATGGACTATGGATATATGGTTATGTAATGAATGTTGCATTTTAAATTGCGAACACTTTACATTTTTTGTTAGCTATTAGAATGTATTTATATATAGTGGATTAATGGTTAAAAGAAGAATGAAAAAAAAAAAAAGTTGGGTTGGCCCGCCCAACCCACGACCCATCGGTGGGTTAGGCTGGGTTGGGATTTGAAGGCCCGCTCAATAAAAAGCCCGCCCCGCCAAAGGGTGGGTTAAGGTGGGTTGTGGGCCGGCCCACCCCGTCGGCCCGTTTCGACAGCTCTAGGTCAGGTGCACCAGTTGTATAAAAGTTTTTGTAAATTTTTATCCTTGCTTACCATACATTCCCAACATAGATAAGGGCATAAAAGGTAACTAATTCCAACTATAATTTGGGCAGCCAAATGGCCCATTGGGCCTCTCATTAGGGGTGACCGGCGCAACTAAGGATACTTAGCCCAAAGAAATGAATAGAGCTGGACCCAATGGAGGCCCAGCTTATTTCTACACAGGACACACGTAAAATTAAGAAAAGCACACTCTTCAATAGGCAAAATTGTAATTTCATCCCATCATCTAATTTGAGAGTAGAATTTCTTGAAAACCAGCTCAAGATGAGGGTGATCACTTAGAAATTTATCATATTATCATAAAACAAATCAATGTTATCACTGATTCCAAAACTATTTCCATATTCTTCAATCCAAATCACCCCTCTTAAGGTGTTCAGGATTGAGTATGCAATAAATCAACCAGCATTTTGATGGCAAAAAAGAGTTTGAAATTGATGAGTAAATCAAAATAAAAGGCTAATGGTACAGAAGGAAGGGAGGAAAGAAACCGAAGTAATAACATGCATAGTTCTCAACCTTCAATGATAAGTTTAAATACTAATAATTAGTTTAATTGGAGAATCATGAACTATGGACCTTTAGTGGAGTCATCTCCTCCAGGAAGATCATCTTCGTCATGGTAGATGTTCTCAGCCATCTGCCAAATTTGCAGGATATTATCCTCTGCGACACTCGCAACAACCCAATCTTCACACGGGTTCCATGAGAAGTCCGAAATCTTGCTCGTATGACCACCATGAATGAACAACAACTCCGGTGGGCCATCCTCAGCATCCTCAGGTGTCTGTTCCTCATCGATCCTATCGAGCCATGAAAGGAAACAAGGTATGAACAGGATAGCTGAACATTACTATTAACAAGGCAAGTGGAACGAGGCATTAATAAAGGTGGTATTAAGATATTTAGAAACCAAAAGGATTAATGAAATAACAAGCAGTTGAATATAAGTACAAGCGTTAGATTATGCATAAGCTGATGCAAATTTGCCATTCCAAGAAGGTTGAAGAAGTTACCTGCTAAGATCCCAGACCATCAGTCTCCTACCAAGACAACAAGATGCTAAGATGGTCTCGTTTTTTGGATTCCACCCAACCTGGAAAACCTCCTCCCTGATAGTGCAGTTAAAGCAGGTTTAATTATAAATATTGGTCTTAAAAGTCACAAAGCACAAATGCTATGAGCATAGAGACCAACGAGGGTGTATAGTAAATCTCTCAAAAGAAAAGGCGAGAAGAATTGCTTACTTGTGGCAATCAAAGGTGTGTAGAGCGGTAGAAAGCTTTCGCATATCGAATAATTTAACGGTCTTGTCGGTAGACCCGGTCGCCAAAACCCACTCGTTGAATGGATTGAAAGCTAAACAATTAACCTAGAAAATGCGTAGAGAAAGTAACATGTTCAACTATACAATTAGCAGAGAATCTGAATAAAAAAAGACATACAAAAATTGTTATCCTATTATTACACTCATCATGCAAGCAACAAAAATACTATATTTCCTCCATGCAATACGATCCTTAGGCATTATCAAACTTTCTTTAATAGAAAATGCACCATTCCTTTCTATTCACATTTATTTCCATGAAAAAAGTATATTTGTCAAGTGTACCCCTGAATATGTAAAGATTACTTAGTCGGAGGATAATCTACAACCGGAAACAAATCAAACTATCGCTAACCATTCTTCAACGGTTTAAGTCTATCAAGTAAATCATATATCACGAATCTTATAATAGCAACAAAAACCTGCTCTCAATTTAACACCTTCAAAGGAAAGAGCTATTGACATTTGAAGATCATTTTTTTTATGTAAATAATTCTAGTTTTCTTTTTACAGTATAGCTGTATCAAAAAACGATACCTACCTCACTTTGATGAGCAACCACAGATTCTATAGGCTTGCTAACTGATGGAGTACGGAGATCCCATATATGCAGATACTGGTCATCTCCAACAGAACCAAACAAGTATTCATGCCTCAGATGCCATGCTACATCTTCAACCACACCTTCATGAATCTGATCTCATTACGTATTAGTTTATGACAGTCAAGTCATGCCATTCAAGATAAAGGAATTTCTGAATAACTAAATATGGGGATAAACTTTTGTATTAAAGACTACGATCAAGAATATATACTTAGAAATTTCGATAAACATACCTTAAAAATTTGCATTGCATCTAGAGACTTATTCTTTGGAGTTGCATTAATGTCCCATAAACATATCTGGGCATCATCTGAACCACTTAATAAATGGCCCTGCTTGAATTGACTCCATGATAAACCATATCCTTCAGTACTATGGCCCCTCAGCCTCAAATCCGGGTTGCATGCACCATCCAAGGGAGGCTTAGATGGATGCTTGCTATAATCAAAAACATAAACTTCGGCACTCACTGTCTTAGTAGCAATAATAAATGGGTTTTGGGGCATATAACGAGCACGATTGACCTCCCCATCATGATTAATTTGCTGGATAATTTGCACCTGCATGGAGTTACAAGTTACATACAATGATTAACAGTATGCCTTTGGAACACGACACATTAAACAGGAAAAAAAAGCGATAATGACATCAACTTTCACACAAACGACATATAGATTCCCAATAGAAACACACACACACGCACAGAATATCTGAGCATGATTATAAAAGACAAGCTAATATGCAGATCAGAAGTAAAGCAATTACATAAACTTCTATTACAACCCACTTCAATTCATTATGTTGAGCATCACTGTGACTAAAGTTCGAATCTTTTGACTTGTCACATATTGGAAACCAAGAAAGCAAGCATCAAACAGCAAGAACGAACTATAAACAAGTGAAAATTTTGCTAGTTCCCAACTTAAAACCAACATCGCAGACAAGGTCCTACTTCCAGAACGATCTTCATAAAAACACAAAAAAAAAAAAAAATGAACCTAAAAGCAGGAGACAAAAAAGAAGAAGAAGCAAATTAACCTTGCCATTAGCGCAGCCAAAACCACCGAATTCGGAGCGTTCGTCGTCGTATTGACGGGCATCATTCTCGGCATCAACGAGGGGAAGCTGAGCCTGAGCCAACATTAAATAATTGGGCTCATTCTCGGAAGTGTGGGTCCCCAGAATCATCTTCTGAACTGAATAATCCTTCCCCGGCGGCTCCTCCCGATCCGGCAGCCACTCCACCGTCAGCGACGGCCATTCCAGCGCATGGGTAATAACCAGATCGTACAAAAACGGGGTGTTCTTCTTCCAAATCTTGTACTCCTCGTTTATCAGACGCTCCTCGATTTCTCCTCTCATCTCATCCTCGTCTTTCCCCATTTCCTCTTCAATTTTCCTGAGGTTTTTCACAAACCCCAACACGCACCTCGACCTTGGCTGCGCTGTGCTTTTACGCGAGTAGAGATTGCCCCTTTCTTGTTTCTAGGTATAAATGTGTGTAGAAACTTGACAATTTGGTGAGAGGAGAATTGGAATTTGGAGGGAAGACTTGTATGTGAGAAAGATCCTTTCGCAGTTGTGGTTTTTTTTTTTTTGAGGGTTTTTGTCCAAAAATTGGAGCTTCATAAATATAAATATAAAATATAATTCATGCGTTGGGTTCATGGGCTTGGTGCGCCTATACGAGCCCATCAATATGTTTTTAGGATAAATTTGATAACAAGATACAACTTATGGATTATTTTTTAATTTTAAATTTATATTTTAAAGTTTTTGATAAAAACTTTAATTTAATATTTTTTCTTAATTTCATTTTTAAAATTTAGATTGAATTTAAGATAAAATTTTATATTTTTTTTATTTATATTTTATAGATTTATATTTTAAATAAATTAAAATAAGTTAGTGCGTTTTAAGAATAATTTTCATTCGATTTATCTTAATTTATATAAAATATATATATATATAATTAATTTAATTCATAAAATAAAAATTATATTAAATTGATTAATATTAAAATCGATTTTCTATACTTTTATTCATAAAATTAAAAAAATAAAAGAATCTTAATTTTTTGAATAACATTTATTATATATATATATAAATTAATATAAGTAGATCATTCTAAAATTACACAAAATTATCTTAATTTATCTAATCTATAAGTATATATTATAAATAAATAAAAAAAGAAAATAAAATTTTGTCTTAAATTGATAATTCAATCTAATTTTTAAGTTTTAAATTGAGAAAAAATGTACAATTGAGTTTCTTATTAAAAAACATTAAAATTTAGATCAAAAAATGAGAATTTAATCTATAAATTTGATGTTATTATGAAATTTATCTTATATTTTATTTTATTATATAATTATATATATCTTATGCATATTCTTCTACAAGCCTCTAATGCAAAAGGTAAGCAATAAATAAATTAAAAAAAATAAAAAACTAATAATTCAAGTTTAATAAACCATGCTTCTTCTTCTTAGCAAATTTGTCGGTGATTCCCAACTCTTAGGGCACGTAGATATTTGACAATCTAAGTTTTAGTTTTAAAACACGTGGAAGATTTGACGACTAATTTCATCATTTTGTATGAAAATGATTAAAACAACCGATTTTTATAACACCTCTCGCCCATGTGTAACAGCAAATGGTGAACAACGAGCACCGAGCTCTTTTGCCTATGCGCTTACGAGGGACTCCTTCACTTAATTCTAATACAAATCATCCGCTGCCTTAGTAGAAGGTTTATCAATATTATGATCTATTATTAACATATTGTCATTACTGTTCAAAAAGTAAGATTCATTGTGTCTAAAAAAAACTGGTTTTGACAAAATAACAAAATGAGCGAGCAGTTGATTTAATTTTTGTATATGATCATGACAAAACTTACACAAATAGTGGAAAATGTCTTTTTTGAAACATTTAAGTTTCTAAGTATATAGTATATACTATCAGAATTTAGTGCAAACATTTAAGTTTTGTAAGTACACACAAATAGCAGTTGATCTAATCTATTAATCTACTATCAGATGATTTAAGTTTCATTCAAGTATATACTTTTTTACTACTGATGTTTTTTCCTAATAGGAGCTTGATTTCGATATTATGATTTTTTCCTATACATGTAAAATTTGCAGTTTATCTTGATAAATACTTCTTATAAATATTGATAATAAATCACTGAATAACCAATGCTTCTACCTTTATTAAAAGTAATGTTTTCTAATAAATTAATTAAATAGAACTACAATCCGTTAGAAGCTCTATCTTATGAACTCAGGTTTTGGAAACTTGCTTATACACAGTAACACTACAATTCTACATTTGTAAATATAAATAATTTTTAATATAATCATGTATAATGATTTTATTCTCTCGTTACATAAAAATTGAAATTAATAAATTTATTAGATTTTTGACACATATTAATATGTTAATGATGGGTAGAATAGCGGAAATTAAGTTCTTTATCATTATTATCCCAACACTAATTTTCAAATATGTTGTTATTTTAATTCTAGGTACTGTAACGTATAATTGATCATCTAGGAGAACTAATTTTAGTAAAATAAACCAACATTACAAGCATATGACCTTAAAACAGCTTTTACAAAACTTACAAATAGTGAAAATTGCATTATTTGATACTTTATAATAGATGAGTATTGATTCATTTGAATATATGCTTCATGATTACAGTTGCGTCCATAGATGATATTTTTGAACAACATTAATATTAAATAATTTTCTGACATGAATATTATGTCTTGAGTGACATTTCACATTTTACCTCATTGCTTAAATTAAATTATAGTTCACAACATTCAAATATTTCAACCATGATGATGTGCATATTTCGTGAATTATATTAAATTAGTATTATTTTATTTTATTTATTTATTTATTTGTACGCGTTTGCAATTTTAAGGGACAAAATGCCCAGCTTTATATAATAAAAAATACAAATCCCCAACTTCTTCGCAACTTCAAAAATTCAACCCCAAAATAACAGATAGCATAGGCGGGAAAACCGACATCTGAAACCTAACCAATCTCCGACGATGAGAGGCGCCGGCCGCCGTCGCGCGAAGGAGTCCATAGCCCCAGACCGCCGTCCACCACCACCAACTCCAACACCCTCCAACACCGCCGACCCCTGGCAGTACCTCTCTACCCCAGTCCCCGGCCGAGAATCCGACGCCAGCTTCTGCAGCAGCCGCCCCTCCATCGCCTCCGGTGGCCGTCCTTCTGCCGCGCCACCTAACATTTCGGACCGATCTTACCAAAATTCCGCCCTCCGAACCATTAATCTGTATCTCGCCTCTCAGTCTGTTCCCTTTTCGCTCAAACATCCTTTACCTTCCTCTAAAGACATCACTGAAACCCTAAAATTTATACTCCACCGCCTTGGATTTGCTTCGCAGAAAATCGACGAAGATCTCAGTCACGCATTGAAGTTCTTAAAATGCCCCTTGAAATTGAACAAATCAGCGCTGCGTGCCCCAGGGACGCCGCATTACTGGCCTACTTTGCTTGCGGTTATTCACTGGCTTGTTCAGTTACTTAAATATAATGATTTTACGACGAATTCTTCCCCTAGTTTTGAGGGTGATAAAATGTTCATGTACACTATAAATAGTTATCTGCTCTACATTAGTGGAGACGATGAGGCAATAGATGCTTTGGATGAAGAGTGTATGAAGGAGATGATGGAGTGGAGGGATAAACTGAAGGATAATGTGATGGCTGCAGAGGAAACAGTCAAGGAACTGGAGGTAAAATTGGAGGGTCTGAAGGGGAGGCCAAGTCCGAAGGAGGAACTGGAGCAGAAGAAGGCGATGTTGCAAGCTGATGTGTCAAAATTCCATCGTTTGATTGCGCAGTTGGATGAGCATTTGGTGGAGTTGCAGAAGAAATTGGAGGATAAGGAAAGAGCATTAGAGGCAAAGGTTGAAGATAGGAAGAGGATTTGTAATGAGAACGAGGAGTTGAAGAAGAAGATTGAGGAGCAAGGGATAAACTTGAGGGATGCTGAGAGAATGAAGAGAGAATTGCAGTCTGTGGAGAGGGATATCGAGGAGACGGAGGCTGCAAGAAGTGGTTGGGAGGAGAAGATATGGGAGCTTGATTCTGAGATTGGGCATAAGTTTAAGGAGCTTGAGAGGTTTGTGATGGAATGCAACCAAGCTATCCGAAGGTATTTCTTCTGCTGACCTTGCTTACCTGTTATTTGAAAATGAGATAAAGTAGTTGGAATTGCCACTGTCTTTCTCCATTTGCACAGTTTTCACATCTATTCATACCCATGTTTTACTGGGCAAGGAAAATTGACTGCCAATATTGTTAATTGTGCTTTAGTCACTAAGTTGTTGCGATTGGAGGCTGATTAATATGTGCTGCTTTAGTGTGCCTGTCATTGAGCATCTTCCCCTCGAGTCTACATGGGCAATTTTTATATTCAATAAAGCAATATGATCTGAAGTCCTGCATCTTGTGCACATCTTTATACGCTTTCAGCAAACTCTAACACTCTGATCCGTGTAATTTAGCTTTTGTTCTGTAAGCTTTAGATAGGGGTTACATGAGCCATTTGTTGCAGGAAAATTTAGCTTGTTTGTATTGTGTTTCTTTGTCAGTTGTGAATATCTTGTATATTTTCTAGATGAAGTATGCATGCAAATCATTAACCTTTACCCCACATGCCAAACCCAGTACATCAAAGGTAAGGAAGACAACCATATATTTCTTTTTGAACTTTTCATTATGGGGAAGAATCTTTTTAGTCCATTTATTTTTCATTACATGAGCCATCATTTTTCTTAAAGATTCCGTATGAACTATGAAGTAAGTACTAAGGGGTTTCATTGGCTTGTGAAGAGGAATAAGAATGATTGTAGTGGGGAATGATAACGGGTATCACTATCATTTTCCCCCAAACCAGAGAGGGATAGAGCATTTCCCTAAATGGGATTTCAAATTCATTAACCAAGCACCCTACAAGTACTTTAGCTTCTAGAGTTGAATATTAACGTCCTTTCAAATATCCATTGGATACTCAATTCCAGGTTGAAGCTTGGAAATGGATTTCAGTATAAGTTGAATGCCAAGGGGTCCACGCCATCCGAGGTCTTGGGATCAGATTACAAATCAATACTAAAGCCTGCTCTTGCCTCTTTTACTGAGGACATTAAAAGAAGCTCAATGGGGAAATTGGAAGAATTGATCTCTCTTCGACAACAGTCAGGTGAAAGTGCTGCTAAGCTGGAGGATAAAAGAAATCATATTGCTGCCCTTCAAACCCACATTGATGAGGTAAGTATTAAGAGTTGGTTTTTTCCATGAATACTTACAAATACTTCTTATGCCCATGTCACGCCAAGACATGCCCTTCTTCACGTTCATGCATTCTGTTCATTTTTCATTAATTCATCAAAAACTTCTTTATTTGTAAGAAGTCCTATATATTATTTGTCTTCCAAGAAAAGTATCACAACTGTACATCTCATACTTGGTTAGTGTTGCAGAGATTCTCTTTCATTCTGTTGTACTAAATCAAGTGCCATTTTTACCATTAAACATAATGCCTCTTTCTTTTTTTTAATGTCCACACTCATAACACTTTTTTGTTTAGTTTGCCATTACTATTAGGCACATCACTTCATTGAAATAATTATATCCCGACTGGTTTCTGCTTTTTTGAGTTTTAAAACTTGTTCCTTCTATTATTTCAAGTCTAAAATCCGTGTTATTTAAATTAAGCACATACATCTTGCATTAGGCTACTCTGTTGGTGTTACCGGGTTATGGAAAACATGTTTATGTGAAATTCATTTTTATTTTGTTTGGCATCTTAACTAAAGTCCTGGTTATCATTTTTTGTGTTTTGTCTTTGTTTTCATTACTCCTTAAGGTTAGGAATAGAGGATAAAATCTAACATGATGGTTTTTAACGCTACAATTTTAGTATTCAAAACTTCCATTTGCCATACATTCTAGGGTTGAAAACCACTCAATAGAGTTGCACAATGCCATGAGCATCAAACAGTATCTGAATATATCCATTCAAATGGTTTGACTGCATAGGTTGAAGCTCAGTTGAACATGATAAGGAAAGAAATGCACGAATATGCAGCTAAATGTAGAATAGAAGCTGAAAGACTGTCAGAGGAAGTTGATATGAAGGAACAGAGCATGTCTGTTCTTGAAAAAGAGGCAGCAGAATTTTTGAAGGTAATGCCAACACTATTAGGGTATGTTTGTTTTAGGCTTACCCCCACCGGATTTGGGATTTTAAAATCCCAAATCCGTGTTTGTTTAGAGGATTTTGTCAAGAATTATCAAATCCATCAAAAACCTATTCTACCTAAAAAAAACACTATAATTAACCCTATACCTAAAACCTATTACACATCAACTAACAATATAATATTACACATACATACTTTTTCCAGCATTGATTTGACATCTACAGTAATAATCCTACATATAAAATCTCAAAACAAACACAAATTTTAACTATTCACCTTTATTACCAAATCCCAAGATTTCAAAATCCGGATTTTCCCCATCCTACATAAGCCTTAAACAAACATACCCTTAGGGAGTAAAATCATTTATTCCACATTGTACCCCCCAAAAATAAAAGATACACACACACACATAGGACTTACCATTTGACTTTCTTTGGTGAAGAAATCCAAGGAAGAGTTACAGGAAGCAATCATGCGAACTGATGAAGAAGTCAGATTGTGCACTCAGGAACTCTTTGCCTTGATTAATTCAGTTTCATCTTACAAAGAGTACGTGGAATCAAAAATTGCTACGATGAGAAGTGACCTTTTAGAAACTGCTGGTGCTATTGCCGACATTTACAAAGGATATCGGCCATGACAGGATGTTGTTGTTGCAGATACCTACAACTGAAACTAGACCAGTAGATATATGCATATAACATATAGTTAAACCTTGATTAAAGATGATGTCTTCTGCAGTGGTTGCTTGATGCAGGATGTTGTTGCTATTTGCTACATCTGAGTTTGTTGGGTCTCTCTCCTACGAAATTATATTCATATAAGTTACTCTCATATAAGTTTTGTGAATTATTACGTGTAGAACCTTATTGATTAACATAAATTTTCCTTCTCATCATGACTTGACCCCAAATTTGTATGTTATATTTCTGATGTACATTGTCCTATATGTAAAATGTAAGTGATTAGTTACTCATTATAAATGGAATATCAAAATTTCAGAAACTATATTAAGTATAGAAGGGGTCGTTTTTTCAATTTTTTTTTAATATCAATAAGTTAATATATTAAACAGTAAGTAAACCATCGTAATTATATTTAATGGATACCGAGTTAAATTTATTTTTATCACTTGATTAAAATGACTGTAATTAAGACAAAGAAAAAAAGGTTTGGCAATGCCTAACTGGATGTCAGTTGGACCTCAAGGCATGTTTAGTTTGGGGTTTAGGTTGGTTAGGGTTAATTAACTTGAATAAATTCGTGTTTGCTTTAGAGGTTGAAGAACTCGTATTTTTTCGGGTTCAGGTCAAAAATGACATTTATGGTCATGTGGTGGGTTTATTTGGGTTAAATAAACACACTAAAAATGGCTAGTTTATTTGGGTTTAATGAATTTAATACATAAACCTAACTCAATAAATATCACAATATTCAAACCAAACATAAAATTAAGTTAAACCTATCATTAAACATTTAAACCAAACATATCAAAAAATTAACCAAATTTAATTTAAATAGTGCAAACCTACTACAACCCAACCAACTTAACTAACTCAACACACGAACCAAACATTTCCATGAGGCTATATTGAATCCACCTGATTTTTCATTTGAGGCCTTTGAAACCGATCGATGCTTAAACTTAAAAGTTGGAAAAATAATACCTTCGTTCTAATTTATCTGTTACTTAAGGTTATTTTGTACATATTAAAATAAACATTTAATAATTATGATTATAAGCGTAAAATTATTATAAAACTCATTTTTTAAAGTACTAAAATATTGAGATTCCAATAAAAAAATTATAAGTATTTACAATAAATGAAACATTGCTAGTACAAAGTTTATAAAAAGCCTATTTGGAAAAAAGTTCAAACCTTACATGGTTTGCTATTGGATATGGGCCATATGGCTATTTGAGTCCCTATAAAGAAAAACTAATACATCCAATTTTAAATATTGATTGATAGAATTTGAGCACGTTTAGGGGTATAAATAGCCTGATTATTTGCTACATGGCAAGTTTTTGTTTGTTTGCTTTTTTGTTTTTGTTTTACCAATTTAGCTATTGTTTTGTTAATTAAGTGCAATTTTAACAATGTAAAAGAAAATACAATTTGAATTTCACTTAAATTTTCAATGAGGATAAATTAACATATTAGGATATGCTTGAGTATATATAGTCCTCTACCTATTAATATACTCACGACTGATATGTTAAAATTTTAATAAACTTATTAATTTTACTTTTCATATAACACATCATTGATGAACATATTAAAAATTATTAATTTTGGATATTTTATCATTTTCCTAAACATATATTACACCATTTACCGAACATTGAAGGTAAATATGCATCTCATTTGCTTTTAACCTATACGTGAAATAAACACAAACTAGTATCTCTTAGATATGATCCGAAACAAACAGATGAGATTAATTTAAATAACCAAGTATCTCAGATCGATCCACATATAAATATTTATATTCTTGGAAACCTAACTATAAAATGTATTTAAGTTAACTAACTTTTTACATGTTCAAGTCCTTGAGTTTTACAATGGTCAAGGCTTCACATGCAACCTCTCATCTGACAATCAAAAACAATTATTTTAATCCCAATCATAATCATATAAATATTACACACATATATATATATAATTAATCTACAAATTAAAAAAGACAAAAAAAAAAAAACAATCTCTCTCACTCAAAAACTAACCATATTCTAATTCCGGGTCGGGTCGCTCGATTCTACGACCCGATAGTCATCCCTAGGGCATCCACTGCCATTCTCCCCATCTCTATTAACTGAATCAATAGGTCCTATACAGTGACCTGTTTGGCTTTCTTTATTTATAAGTGAAGAAATAGCAGCTGCCACAGCAACCCTAAACTTAGGATCCGAAGCAATTGCACTCACATTTTCAGCCAACAACAACGGTTTATCACTGTTGTGTTTAGGCATCAAAGAATAGCCCAGTTGGGCCATTGGATTTGAAGGGGTGGCTATATCGTTTGTGAGATCAAGAAATATGCCTTTAGCAGGGTCATGATGATAGCTAGGGTTTAGGGTTCTTAGGTTTTGTAGATAGATTGAGGATGAGGGAATATTCATCATATGATGAGGGTTGGAGTTCATATGGTAATTGGAGAGGTTTACTTGATTTAATGATGAGAATGGATTGTTTGAATCTAACAACATGAAAGAAGCTGCAGTTGATGTTGTTGATGCCATTGCTGTTGCACCCACTGGCAGTGGATGATTGTGTGTTCCTTCATACGTTGTGATCAGTATTGACATGTCATCCAGACATCTTTGAACCTGTTTTATTACACGTACAAAACTTATATGTGACAGAGCCCCATAACTCACAAACAATGAGTTAAAATCGTCTTCGTTCCATAACTATGTAGTCTTTCGATTTTGATCCCATAATTGTCACGATTTTTAATTTAATTCTATATTTAATTTTAGTCCAATTTCTCTGAATTGGGGCTTCTAGTGACCAAAAATTGATGTGGTGCCACATCACTTTTCGGTCATCGGAATGCCATTTCCAACGATATTTGAAATTTTCAACCAAGATTGGATGAAATCGGACAGATTCTTAAATTGTGGGACTAAATTGAAAGTCGTGATACTTATGAAACTAAATTGGGACTAAATTGAAAATCATGATACTTATGAAATTAAAATTAGAAGACACCATAATTATGGTTATGGGATGAAAAATGATTTAAACCCGTATATATATATACATACTTGTTTTCTGACTGGGCAGCCTGGAGCTACAGTGCAACGATAGTATGCTCTAGGGCAAGGGTTTCCTTTAGCGATCTTCTGTCCGTATTTTCTCCATTGGCATCCATCGTTCATCTAATTATAGGTACACAAATTTTACGTATTGTCTTGTTTGATCAAAGAAAAGAGGGATGAAATAGAAGTACTCACAGTGGCAGTTTCACATTTTGCTCTAACAGAAACCCTAGCTCTTTTATTGGGTGGAGAAGTAATATTGTTCATGATTCCTTGCAAGTTGTTTCTGTGAACTAGTTGACCTTGTATCATTTCATTCTTATCTTTCTCCATTCTTTCTTCCTCTCTGCTTTGCAGCCTCAAAGATAACCCTAATTCGTCGTCGTCGTCATCATCATCATCAATATCTCTGTTGTGTGATTGTGATAGAACCGTTTGCTTGCTAATTTGATCAACAGTCCTTGGATCTTGATCACTTGTATCATCCTTGTGATTTCCAGTGAATGAGAACACCATATTGGGATCCTAAATAATACATAAAAAGAGAAAGGGAAAGCTAGCTAGCTGTTTTCAAGAAAATATGAAGTTGAACATGTTTATATAGGCCAGGCCTTATTTAATTACCTCCTTCTTGTGATAATTATTTTGTTGAAAGTTGGATAATTTAGCCTGCAAATCAGTGTAATTTTTCATAGTTTTGTCGACGGCGCTTCGTAAAATCTTGTTCTCCTCCTTCATAAGATTCATTCGCATCTGAAGGCCAGACACCTAACACCAGTTTTACATGATCACTTTAATTAATAATATACATGTTCAAGTATTGTTATAACAGTACTACAAAAGCTCTAGATAGCTTTTCATTAATAAATCCATGCACAAACAAACGAAACAGTCACATAAAGATGAAACAAATACTATTCAGAAATTGATTAATTAGTACCTTTTCAATCTTGAAGCTCTTGTCATGATCAAGATTGGTAGTTGTACTATCTTCTTGAAGATGATGACCATGTCCTCGTTCTTGTGCATCCAGCTTGAGGGACAGATCAATTTCCATTGTTAATTTCAAGAATATTGAATAATTTGCAAGATCAAACACTCAAACAATTACAACTCTCTCTCTACACAAGTCAATTCCCTCGTCTGAAATAAAAGGAAGTAAATAGTAGGAGGAGAATTAAGGAGCAGCAGTGTATAGTAGAATAGAATTAACTAGTATGTACAATTTATTAGCAGCTAGAGAGAGAGAGAGATGAGAGAGAGGCAATTAAAGACGCATCTATGTTTTGACTTTTAGCATCTCCCATTGGATCCATCCTTAAATTACTACTACTTTTTTTAAATTTTATTTAGAGTGCACAATATGAATACTTCTTTAATTACACAATTGTTTCTATACACTAGGTTTCTATACACTAGGTGTACGGATTTTAAATCAGTGCAATCGGGTCAACCCGTCCAAAAATGCCTTTCACGCGCCCCACGCGCCCAAACCCTAACTCAAATTCTAGTTCTGCTGTATATTGGCATAACCTTTTAGTTTAGCGAACTTAATCTTTTAGTTTAGCGAACTCAACCTTTTAGTTATATGCACATAACCTTTTGCAGTGCTGAGTAGTGAAAAAAGTATAAGTTATTCACTGAAAAGGTTATGAAATTTGTACATAAAGGTTATAGTATTACAGTATAACGATTATATCATTACAACATAAAGGTTTCGACTATATTGAATTTTTATAGTGAAAAAACTATAAGTTATTTATTGAAAAGGTTATGAAATCTGTACATAAAGGTTATACTATTACAACATAAATGTTATATTATTACAATATAAAAGTTTGGGTTATATTGCATGAATTTTTATAGTGAAAAAAGTATAAGTCATTCAGTGAAAAGGTTATGAAATTTGTATATAAATGTTACACTATTACAACATAAAGGTTATATTATTACAACATAAAGATTATGACATAAATTATAAAAAGAAAAAAAAGGCGCAGATCCGGTTAAACCGGACCCGACCCGACCCGCGTGCCTAGTTGCATGAATCATGACCCATACAATTGGTGCACACAAACACTACTCTTTTAATTAATATTTGGATAATATATGGAAATATTAACCAGTGCCGTTGGACGCGCTCTTTATATTGTATGATCATCTTGAAATGACTATATACTACAATTTAGGCTGCCTTTGATTTTCTTCTCTTTTAATTTTTTATTTTTAGAGTATTAGTGATTTGATATTGCTTATGGATATCAAAAAAAAAAAAAAAAAAAAAAAAATATATATATATATATATATATATATATATATATCGATGTGAGTAAAAATTTTAAGAAAAAATCATCATAAGAGAAATTTGAGAATATTTTATAAAATTATACATACTAGAAAAAATACATCTTTGTTAATTATTTTCTATGCTGTCTTTCATGCAATATGCTGCTTTAAAAAATATTATTAATTTTCATATTGGATCTACTACTGTTATTAGCAGATAAGACAAAAATATCAATTAAAAAGAAAACAAAGAAGCCCCAAAATAAATTGAATGATAAAATAGCATGCCTACATGGAAAAATGAATTGAATTGGGTGATTAAATTAGCAGACTTGGCGATTGCCCAAAGTTGAGGGGACTTTTATGATTTCAAATCTACAAGTAAAGGTACTTATCCTAATTATACAGCTCAAACCGTATTTACTGATTTTATATTCAAATACACAAAACTTATATAAGATTGAGTCTCATTATTTTATCAACCAAACCAATTTTCACAAATTTATATGTATTATGGGTTGTAGATTGTGTGTGTTGACTCGTCTTACAGAATAATATCCATGAAACGGTCTCATAAGAATTCTACTCTTCAAAACATCATATATATTACTATAATTAAAGTGCATAATTTTAAGTTTCGTCCATTTTTTGTAATGTTATTATAATCCTCCATCATATAATTTAAACTTACCTGTATTTCCAAATTCAGTAAGACTCTAATTTAATAATCTAACCATCCAAGATAATTAATTGGCTTGTACACATCAACAGTGAGTACATATTACTGTGTCCATAATGGATAAGTTAAATAACTATATATATGAATATTCCTATAAAATCTGTTTTACAGATCTAATTTCATTTCATCATGAAACCACAATATACAACTAATATTATACATATAAATATGTCAAATTGATCACGTAAGTCTTATAAAAATAATTTTATGTATATATGTAGATATAGTAGAGAGTAGTTGACATATGATGGAATATGAGGCGAGTACGAAATCCCATAAATTGAGAAACCTTGGGATCGGATCTGGATGACCACCACCCTATTTCCACTTTCAACTCTTCCTAATTCAATTTCTTTCATATTATTAATCATTTTTATTTTCTTATATCAACTTTTCCACCACTACCTATGTTAACTTGGACATGACTACAATTTAATTTATTAAATTGAATTATCTTCTGACTATTTGTTAGATATAATAATAATAATAATAATTTTGATAAGGGTGATTCATTCACTTCTTCACGCTACGGTTTATAGGTTAATTAAATCCATTAATGGACTTGTTAGAAGTTGAAAGTAAGTCTAGGACCAACTACCACTACTTTCCTACACTTTTTTTTTTTTTAAAATTCAAAATATAAAAAGTATATAACTAACTGAATTACAAATTATTAATTCATGATCTTGATAACGTGCCTTTTGCGTGTGTGTGCGTGCTAAATTTTATTAAGATATACTTGTTCATTTGACAACTCAGCCAAAGGTGAAAAAGAAATCAAATGAAATTGAAGATGTGAGCTAGTTGTTAACAACTCTTTATTATATATGTATCATGAATATTGATTTGATAGAACACAAAAACTCTTAACACAAAAACTCTTAGAAATGATTTTATGGTTATAATTTTGTGAGATGGAGTTTTATTACCCAAAGCAAACATATTTTTATAAACTCATAAATGGAATGTAGATTTTGGATTCTGAATTGATCATAAATCTAATTTTGTGAGACGGTTTCATAAAAGTCCTACTATTTAATGAATCAACATATGTATAGTTCATTTGTAAATATAATTAATGTGGATATCATGAAAAAAATTGGAGTGTGAACCAATTTAGAGAAGAAACTAAAGATAGATGTCCATATCAAAATTTGAACAATTTGCAATCACATAAAAATTGAATAAAATTGATGAGTTAAATCAAGAAATATTAGATGGCCTCATGTTATTTTATCAAGTGAAATAAATATTTGACGTAGTTTAAACCATATATACATATATATGTGTGTGTGAGATACACACATATTTGAAAGGATGAAAAAACGATTGAATTTATAATATATATATATTGGCATAGTTAATATGTTTATATAAAAAACATTGTAATAGTTCAAACTTTTTTTGATATATTGGAAAACGATTGGTGTAGGATTGACTTTATTAAAAGAATGAATGTAAAAATAACATGGCATAGTAACACTTTTTACATAGTTGTGCATAAGAATTGTGATTAACATAATTTAAAAAGAATTTAGAAGATTAGTGGATATGAATGATGTAATAGAATAAGTCTTGTTATTTAAAAAAGATGAAGCAACTTCAGTTTGACTGTGGCGCATCTTCCACTCATGCCGTATTAATTTGGAATTATTCAAATTTTTTAAAAATACAAGCATCTGAATTTGATTGGCTACAGGATCCAATGCCAACCGTTGACTTACACCAGCATGGAGCAAGCGTCGCCGCACCCGATTCTCTCTCTCTCTCTCTCGTGTATCCATGTTTATTAATGTACACTTCAAAGACTGAATGAGAATATCATATAATTAAGCCAGCATTGCACAACATTTTATGCATCTATTTATGTATCGTAATTTGTTTCAATATTCATCTGCTTGACTTTGGTTCTGATTTCTTCTGTCATTTACAAATTTAAATATATTGCAAATTCAAATTTACATTTCCTATTCCTACTTCTAAGTACCAAAATGTCAATAAAATAAAATGAATTCAAAAGAGCAATTATCGCACTCACACTGAATGAATTAATTTCCAAGATCAATGCTAATTTCATTTTTAGCCAACCTTCTACCACATTTCATTGAAGCTAAATATTAAAACATGATTAAAAAAATGACCTGTAAAACTGAAGAAACAGAGGAGAGACAGTTAATTAATTCTTGCTTTTCTTTCCTTCCATCTCTGGTCCACAAAAGAAAACATAGACCGTTTCTTTGAAAAATCTCTATGTAAGGAAAAAAAAAAGATAATTAAAAAGAAAATCAAAACTGTTGCTTGACAAAAATCTATCATCTATTCTCTTTACTCAAACTTTAGACCTAAACAGAAGTCTGGAACCCACAGAGGGCAATGGTCATCGCAACTGATCATCAGTTATTCCTAGCGACCTCCAAAAAACAGCAAAACTACAAGATCAGAAAATACCTCTTCGTCCAAAAAAAAAAGGAACCACGTTCAGCAAATCAAGATTCGAGCTTAGCATCAGATGAACTCAATCCAGAAGAAATTCCACCAATACCCCCTAGCTGTGAGTCTAAAGGCATCAACAGTTTTAGCTGTACACGCTCTAGTATTCTAAGTGATGGGTTTGAGTTGATGTACTGCAAAGTAAAAAACACTAATTTTCAGTAAAAAACATTAAAGGACTGACATCTATCAAACATGGAGTGAACTCCAAGATTGCCTTACCTTGGTTAAATCCCTGTAAAAAGCACTGATTTCTTCTTCGGTAAGACCACCCTCATCATCATTTTCCTCCCATCCCAAGGAGCGAAGGAAGGCAGCCTCTTCCTCCTCAGAAATAATAGGGTCAGGGCTAGGATGTTTCTCTCCATTGCTGATGTTATACTTCTGCACATCATGGGCATCACCATTGTTGCAGGGAGAGTCAGCTTTATCCTCAGACAGATGGTCCACACTTGGGCTTAAACTTAGTGGGACTTCCACAGGCTGACTTGTAGCAGGCATAACTTCTAATTCATCATGTTTATCTGAAAAAGATGGTGAAACGGCACTCCCACTGTCCAGGGAAGATGGGGAGTTTGCCATAGATTTCTTTCTCACTAGGTTGAAGAAATCATTTCGACTTTGAGCTTGAGAGGTAGGCCGCTTCTCCAGCACAGTCAATACAGGCTTGGTTGCAGCAGAGTTGTGGGGGGCCTTGGTTGCAGCAGATCCAGCAACTGATGTAGAAGCAGCAGGGGAACTACCATTTGCTGGACTCAAATTATCCTTTACGATAGGGGAGACACCATTCTTTTCCCTCACAGACTTGAGAACATGGAGCTTTCCCACATTAGATGCCTTTGGAAGATCACCCTTCACGGGTCCAACACGAGGAGAGTGACTAAGAGGAAGTGAAGAATGCTGCTGCTGTAGACCCACTTTGCTTTTCTGCTTATCTGAGGAATTCAACACCTAAAGCAACATCCAAATAAATGAGTGGCACATAGCAACGTAATGTGCGAGTGAATAAACAGGTAAAAAATCACAAATAGCAGGGACTACTCAAATCTTATTCAGCTTATACAACCATGAACCATACATTATCAGGAATTAGGCACAAACTAATGTTGTAAATTGAGTTAAGATTCCTTTTACCCAGCAATTAACTTTTACATTGCAGCACCTAGTACAGAAAATAGAAAGAGTACATCACAAAAATTACTTTTGAGCTTGAGCTATTTATACACACACAAACAAAAACATTATGTTTTGATATCACAATTACCCCCTCCAAGGCTTGCATTTTTACCCAAAAAAAAAAAAAGGAGAATGGCAGTTTGTAAATAGAAGCATGTGAGAAAGAGAGGATTTCTTACAAACTTCATTTGGTTTTTCTTGTAAATAGATCAATCTTCATGGGTGGTCTTTGAAATGATCGGTAAGAACAAGAAAAAACAATGCTCTCTAAATCATTTAGAAAACATTTCTCCCTACAGTGCTCTAAGACCTAACCAGGGACCATCGGCTTAGAAATTTCTGGAACATTAATTGATGCTATCCAGATAGTTTAAAGGAAGCAGAAATGTTGTCAGATCTTTCATATTTTCTAAAATAATGCACCCCAACCCTCTAATAACACAATCCAAGGCCTTCCACCTTTGTTCGCTTCTCCACCCATACAAATAGTAAAAGCAATTCATAAACTAATCTGTATTATCAATGTTCTACATATCAATTTTGGAAAACATCAATACCAATTATCTCTCTACTTAGCAGCAGTTGTTGAAAGATGTGCCAGAAATTGGAATATAAAAGAAGCCATTGTGTTTGAGCAACTGCAGAATGAGTCCAAGTAAAAGATGTCATAGGATCAAAATTCAATTCATTGATCTGACAAGGGCATACAAATTCAACATATCCTATAGCACCAATTGAAGAACACGGGAATACTACGTTCAATGAGGTAATTGAAGGAGGAAAAAAAAAAACCAAAAAAAACACAAGTCCACTTACTGGCACAACAATATCTGTAGCATTAAAATTTATAGCTTGAGTAACTGATATGCAGCTGTAATCTACAAACAGATTATTATTTTTAAGTGGGGAGCTTCATACATAAAATTTTCATTAACAGCTTCCTCAATCATGGCATCTTATGGATCGTGCTTCTGAAGTATAGTCTTGCTAGGTTAAATAGAGTATCATTTCTGAGAAGGAACATAATGATCCCAACAGCACGAAACTCAAAACTATGTTTCCTCTGGCATGTATTGCAAAGAGCTCCTCAGGTAAAAAACAAAAAAAACAAAATTTTCTCAGAAAATTGGAATAAAGAAATAGGACACTTTCACAAACAAAACAATGGGTATGACAAAATGACAATGGCCTTAGTTTCACCTGGCATCAATCAATGATTTTTAGTAACCATAAAAATTGGTAAGCATAATTTCCTCTCCAAAATGTGCAAAACACCACTTCCTGGTTTGCTCATCGCAACCAAAAGAAATAAGAAAAATTCACTTGTCTTCATAATAAAACCACATTAATGGTATAATACCCCCACAACTTACCCAATTAAAAAGGTCAAAGAAAGTTTACCATAGTATCACTTTTCTCATAAATGTAGAAGCTATAGTTCGCATTTCTTCTAAAAAGTGGGGATTCAAAAATATATATTTCTCCCCATCAATGTCTTACTGTGTAAACAAGAACCATGGAAGACATGGAAGTCACGTATTTCCTTCTGTTAAGCAAATGAAGAAATGCAAACTTATAGGACTGCAAAGTGATTAGCTTATTAAATATAAACCATAGAGTAAATGAACCTCAACATGTGTCAGTTAAAACAGTAATAAGGTAACAGTTGAAGCTGAGTTGTACAGGTGAAATTAACTCAGGATTGCAAATAATCAATAATTCCCTTTTTCAAAATTTGTTTAGTTGTATATATCACAATATTCATTCATTCTAATAAAGATCATGATTGCTAGCATATGAACAAGACATGATGATGTTAACAGTGTCCTAGAATTGCCTATGAATAGAAATACCTTGGTGATAATTTCAAATAAATGAAACAAATATAATTGTATACATAACTGTTCGAAGACAATATTGCCAATGAAAGATAGAAAATATGCTTTCAACAAATGCTTTTACAAACAAAGGACGCTACAATATGGTAATGATATCAGTTCTCTAGTTCAAAGATGATTTTTATTTTCTTTTAACCTTACGTTAACTAAAATGCTGATACATTAAAAAAAAAAAATTAAAGATTCAGAAGATGCAGTGTACTCAAAGCCATCTCCATACAGTAACTGATTCTCAATGCATTGCAAGGTGAAAGCCATACATTTGAATGGCTCTCCAAATATTTCTTTTGCTCCTTTGTCCAACCTAAATCTGTCTCTGGACACAAGTAAATACTCTCCAGTACCCCACAGAACATTTCAAGGTGGACCCAGATTAAATTGATCAAAGTTGAATGGTATTCCCTCATATCTTGTGATATATTATTGTGAATAATTTTTACTACCAAAATCTTTCTGATCACATTATAAAGGTAGAGGCTACAGCTATTATGAATTTTTGAACCAGTAACAATCCTAATGGCCAAAATAAAAACAGTTCACAATTAACTGATAGACAGAAGCTGTCAGATTTCCTAGTTAATCCACTAACCATGAAACATCAACCAAGTCATCAAAACTTAAATAACACATAGATATAAGGAAAGTCTTGCAAGGCAAAGAAAAAAAAAAGGCACCCCCAAAACTAGAAATAGAGTATCATAAATTTCAAAGCCGGGATAGTTGCACTCACCAAAGTTTTAGGCATGGATGGCGTAACAGGAATTAATTGCCTAGATTGTTTAATTGCCAGTTCTTCAAGCCTCTGTGTCCCAACAAATAACTGCAATATGAACATAATGTATAAGTCTATATAAGCACCACACCAATGGATAGCTAACATGAAAGGAACTAATGGACCTACCTGCGGGGTGGTCTGAGCACGGCTAGGACCCTGAGCCACAGCTTCTGCCATATTGAGATTGGTCGTTGAGCCCACAGCAACAGATGCGGAACTTGATGAAGCGGCCTGCAGCACAGATGTTGAGGCAGTTCCATTGCTTCCAACTAACGTAGGAACCTCGGCGAGAGCCGATGTCCATTTTTCACCAGCTATAGAAGCAGAAGTACCAATAGGTAAGCTCTGAATAGCAGTACTTAAACCAGGAGAAGGTACCCTTCCAACTTCAGAAATGACCATTCTTTCCTCTGCTCCTAATGATGGAAAATCTCTCTCAAATGTAGTTTTGCTCACCCCAGCAACAGAACTGCCCTTGGTAAGCAAACCATTGGTATTTTTTCCACTGGCAATGCCTGACTCAGTTGCAACTTTTTTCGGCCATGAATCCCCAGGTTTCCCAGAAATCATGGACTGAGATCGCCTTAAGCCATCCCTCTCAAATTTAGTTAACGAGGTGTCTCCCAATGGGTCTGAAATTTTCCGGAGCCGCCGGTCACCCAAAATTGAATTGTCTTGATCATGAGAATCATATGCATCCTTCTCCCTGTCCCTGTCCCGTTGGTTCCTACCAAAACTACTGTAAGATCTAAAACTACCAGAACTGTTACTACTAGAACTCCGTCGGAAATATGATGAGGTAGTTCTTTCAGAACAAGAGGATCGTCCAAAATCATAACCATTACTATTCACAAAGGACTTGTTCCTAGCTACTCTTGATGCAGGGTGATCATCTAAATCCACAAAATGAAAAGAAAATAGAAATTTTAGAAACAGCATTAGAATAATGAAAGTATTTTGATAAAAGATGTTTGCTTAAAAATCACAATACTACCTGAATGGGATGTAGAGCTGCCGGCAGTCGAGCTTCCAGCATTTTTCAGCCATTGTGGTACTAATGTCGGCTCACTTCTTTCCATAATTAATGCTAAACATTATCATATACAAAGAATATGAGAAAGGAAATTAGCTTTCTTCTTAGAATTTAATGACAGCGAATCCACTGACACGTGCCAATGCCAGCCTTGTCTTCACTGAACAAACTAAGCGTTCCTTAGAGAAAAGAGTTAAACCAACTTCTATACGAAATTTATTTCCCTATACACTAATCCAACTTTTCTCGAATCACTACCCAAGTTTCTCTGCTCCAGAACTATTATCCTGGATGCCAGATGGCAAATTTTCAAAATCCTCCGAGAACGACGTAGATGAATCAAATAATCTGAATTGTCCTATACAGATACCGAGAGTTTTTATTCTCTCCTTCTGTACAATCAACATATAATCTATCAAGTCAATTAAGAGAGCCTCCCCTAAACACAATCCGAAATGCAAATTTTGGTAACCAGTTCACTCTTCTGAAACAGCATTAGCTAAAGCTTTCAAGGCCTCAATGGTCAAGATAAAAAACCCAGAGCACCCTCATGTACCCATAACAAGACAAACAAAATTACCCTCTGGCGAAACAAAGCAATGCTTCAAACAGAATCCATAACGAAACTCAATCCAAAATCAAACCCTAGACGCCAAAATCCATCCAATGATAGAAACAAATTCCCTAGGGTTTCAGAAATTTAGTAACACAATAAGGACATTACCAAAAAAATTCAGAAACAGCGCCTCTATGTATCAATGACTCAAAACAATAGACTGAACCCAAATTCCCAAATTGAAATTAACGAACACAAATACCCCTCAGGAATCTCGTGTGTGAGGGCAAAAACCCTAGTCCTTGACACTCGCCGCCTCGAGTGGTGGTGCAGTTTCACACTGAATAATATACGCGCGCCGTCGAATCCTCTAGAGAGATAAACCAAGTATCATGTGTTTTTTCACAATTCCCTGGGCTATTTATGTGTACTGTGTTGCGAGTGAGGAGATTTTATCTGCGTCTGCTCGAGACAGAGAGAATAGAGATGGATAATTTTTATGTATATGTGACTATGCGTCTGTATTTTGGAGGAAAATTTTGTATGTGTCTGCGTGTTGTGTGCTTAAATGTAGAGAGAGAGAGAGAGAGAGAGAGAGAGCATGCGAGTGTGTGCTTTATAACCCTATTTTGCTTCTCGTTTAATTTTATTGTTTATATATTTCTTACTTTTTTTTTTCTTTTTCCCATGCGGATTGTGAGTACTTGAATGCAATTTTCAATTATTTTAGCAAAAAATCCGAACAACATTAATCAGCACCAGGCTGTAAATGAATAGAATAGAGCTAAACCTAGTATTGTTTAACTTCTTCTAGATTGTTATCCGGTTTTAAAATTCGTAATTGAGTTTATTTGACTATTTATTAATTGAATAGACTAACAATGGTCTTTATTTCAACTCGAATTTGGATTGTTTGATCTTTATAAACTTATTTATCTTATTTTAAAAATAACAAAATTTATATATATATATATATATTTTTTCAACAAATGTAGAAGTATTTTTAAGTTTGTTAAATATCTATATTGAATAGAGTTGAACTTTTAATAAACAACCTCAGGTCCAACTTGATTTAGAACACTAACTGCATGTTGATGAAAATAATTTTATCTCGAATTCATATTGAACCATGCATATGAACCTTCTAAGTTAAAAATAATTTGTACAACCTAACGACAAAAATAGTTTTATCTCAAATTGATATTGAACCATGCATATGAACCTTCTAAATTAAAAATAATTTATACAACCTAACTATATATTAGATGAAAATATTCTTATCTCAATTTGATATTGAACCATGTATATTAAGTATTAACCTTCTAAATTAAAAGTAATTTGTACAGAATAAAATCTAAAGTATATATACATGTGAAAAAGAAAAGCGCAATTATTATATTGGCTTTTATAATAGGCGTTGAGAAAAAAAATCAAAATTTCAAAAATTATAATTTAATCATAACTTAAAAGAATATAAAAATTGGCAACTAAAAAATGTACTTTAATTCACTAATAAAAAATGAAAAATTGAGTCGTTTTTACGTGAATTTAAATTAGACTATCTTCTCTTGATTTTATTTGTCTAAAACGGCATCGTTATGATGAAATTTATTTTATTTGTCTAAATTACGTGACTAATGAGTTATGATGTTGTGTTCGTTGTAACTATTTTATCGGATACTCAAACCATTGAAAAATATAATTATGATTTCAATTGCAATAATAAGTTAAAATCCAGATTATTTTTGTTAATTATAAAATATCATTTAAATTGTAATATTTCTTTTCACAATTAGGCCTTTTTAATATATTAATATTTACCACAGTATATTCATGACAGATTGGCTCATTGAATATAAAGTGATTACTAGTCAAATTGTGTGGAAGAAATTAAGAAATAAGAATCCTCCTGTATTTAAAGAGAGTTGAAAATGGAAATTTGGCTTTGGAGTAATATTACTCCCTTCTGTTTGAGAAATAATCTCCACAAATTATGGTTCATTTGGAAAACTTGCAATAAATATCAGGAAGAGAAAAAATAATAAGATAAAATTCATATTTTCGACAACAGTACAAATGCTGCAGTTGTTGATCAAATTTTGTCCAAAAACTAAATTTGTACAAT
Organism: Scutellaria barbata; assembly: GCA_028654395.1. Lineage (NCBI taxonomy): Eukaryota > Viridiplantae > Streptophyta > Magnoliopsida > Lamiales > Lamiaceae > Scutellaria > Scutellaria barbata. The sequence goes on along the minus strand of CM053646.1, from coordinate 3,786,520 downwards.
AAATTGACGACCATGCATTATATAAATTATTATATAGAAATATATTTGAGGATATAGTACATTTTTTCTTCTTATTCTCATGACACTATGTAGGACCCATGTAATGCAAGGATTAGTTTTTATTTTCTGGAATAATTTTGACTTATTTTTTAATTGTCGACTTTCACATGCAGAATGATAAAAATGTTATCTAGGCAATAGTTAAGAAAAAAAAAAGGAATATATATCTTAAATCAATCAATATTTGATGAGTTTTCTCCGTTTTAATTTCTTTAATGCTGTATTTGTGTGATATAATTATCTGTTTTAATTATTGAATTTCATTAGATTTTATTTGTTTTAATTTTTTATTATTTATAAGTCCCTGAATTTCATAAAATGGTTTGGGCCATTGGCCCATCACCCCATATGCTAAATACTAGGGGTTTTGCATTTATTTATAATGCATTTTGGTTCAATTTTCAAAGTTTTGTTCGATTCAATCTTGAGAGAATAATCATCGAATTAACTGGATCAAAATATTCCTGATATTATTTCAAAATCATGATTAAAATTAGCAACTAAAAATTAGGTGCTGGGAAAAAAAATCAATTTTTAAAAAATTATAATTTAATCATAACTTAAAAGAATATAAAAATTAGCAACTAAAAAATGATATCATTTATTTAAAACATGATTTGATACCTATAAACTCCATTCACATGACTCTTTAACTGACACTAATTCTCACTGCGCCAACCAAAAAATTATCCCTTTATTATTTCATTTGATCCCAAAAATTGTACATTGAAAGATATATATATATAAAGTTAATATCCACACTTTTTGTCTCCAATTTACTGCAACGAATAAATTATCAACTGATATTGATGTTTAGGCCAAAATATATGGAGATAAAAAAAGTACAATCCTGTACGCATAGTTATTTGGTTTGACATGTTAATTTTCTACCTTAAACCATTTGAGCACTATCAAAATTATCCTATTAAAAAAACTATCAATGAGAAAAACAAATTCTACAAAAATAGCAAGTGAATTTCTTGTTTCCAAATTTTGAAAACAAAAATAGTTTTTCTGAAAAAATATAATAAATGTAGATCGAAGTGATTTTTCGAAAATTATTTTCTATTACAATTATTTCTATACACTAAGATCCGTGCAACTAGGTCAATTCGACTCTAAAATGTATTTCACACGTCTTACGCGCATCTTACGTGCCCAAATTCTAACTTAAACCTTAGTTCTGCTATTATATTGATATAATTTTTTAATTTAGTGAACATAATCTTTAATTTTGTCCGCATAATCTTTTAGCATATGCTATTAACCTTATTTATAATATCTTTCGAAACCTTTTTGTTGTAATAACATAATTTTTATATTATAATAGTTTAACCTTTATGTTGTAATAATATAATATTATGGTTTTTTTAAGTACATAAAAATTATGATATTTGGACATAAAAATTATATTAATATGATATAAATGTTAAAATATTATAACATAAATGTTTCAGCTATACTATATAAATTTTTATAGTAAAAAAATATAAATTATTCACTGAAAAAATTGTAAAATCTGAATATAAAAGTTATACTATTACAATATAAAAATTATATCATTACAATATAAATATTTCGGCTATATTACATGAATTTTTATAATAAAAAAATATAAGTTATTCACTAAAAATATCATAAAATTTATACATAAAAATTATATTATTATAATATATAAAAAAAGTAAATCCGAATATAAATCTAAACTTAACCCAACTCGGGAATAAATGAATCGTGACCCATACGCAAACACTACCCATTGTCTATTAGGATTTAGGGCCCACAAATCTACAATGACAAAAAATTTGATGACAATATCGCTCAAATAAATGAAGGAAAAAAAAAAGTAACAAAGAATTTATTACTGCGGAAATTGCACAATATCGAGCGCAGGGTAGCAAGGGTTTTGCAACGCACATCACAGTTCTCTTTCCCTCTCACACAGACACATAATGGGCGGCACGGTGGCAGCCGAGAAGACCGAGGAAGAACTCCGCAAGGAGATCGATGAGCTCCACCGCCAACAACGCGAGGTACATCTTTATATTTACATGTATCCACAATTTCATTTATGAAACCCCAAGAACTTGTGTTTGCTTTATCTCTGTAAAAAAATCTACTTCTTCCCCTTGCCGCAGATTACGGAGCGGCTTCGCGATCCCAGGGGGATTCGCCGCGGTGGCCTATCCGGAGCCGGACCTCGCAATTTCCCCGTCAATGGCGGCCGTCAGCGTGGCTTTGTCCGACCTGTAAAAGTTTCTATCCCCTCTCTCTCTCTATATATATATATATTTATATATATTATTCATGTATATATATCTGACTATAAACCAGAAACTCGATTCTGATCGTTCTATGTTTCCTTATCGGTTCATTAAATGTTTAGGCGGAGAGGAACGACTCCGAAGATCAGCCTCCAGCAAAAAGGCGACTCTCCTCAGCTGTAGTGAAGGTTTGTGAGACCTCTAAATTTCGAGTTATTGTGTTTGAGTTTAGTGTGGAGTGATTTGAAGCTTTCAATTGGAATTAGGAACGTTTCTGTTGAAATTAGAACTCATTTTTCGTTCATTCCACAATAGTATTAATGCCTCCTAGATTTAAATTGCAATGAGCTAATTTTGTTTTTGAAAGATTGAGGACGGGGAAATTGCGGAGGGAGGTTCGGAAGGTGCATTGGATGTGGAAAAGAAAGGTTTAGCCTCTGAAATAGGAGATGGGGCTGGTGAGAACTCAAGCCAGAGTGAAAAAAAGCCATCAAATTGGTCTCAGAAGGCTGGTAACGAGAGGCCATCTAAAATGGTAGAGGAGAATTTTTTTTTTTTGCTTGAATCAATGGATGAAAAGACTAAATAGACTTCTGTTGAGTTTATTACTTACCTGAATGAGTTTTTCTTTGGTTCTGTTTGTGTTTGATTATTTAGGATTTTGAAATTCCTCCCGTGGAACATGTACCAAGGGTCTTGCCTAAGGATGAGGACCCAAGTTTGGTCAACAGGAATAAGAGGATGTTAGGCCAACTTCTTGGGACGTTGGAGGTATGTTCTTTCATGAATTTATGTTACTTCTTATGTTACATTGTCTTGAAAGTAGCACACAGCTTTAGTTTTTCAAATGGCTCACTCTAACCTTTTTGAGTACATTAGTAGCTTTTAATGACTAGTTTTCTGGTTTGGTTTGGATATTCAAAATGCTATGGTCTTTTGTTTGGTTTTGGTCTTCTAGTAGTAAGGCTCGAGTTATTGGAACAAGTGTCTGAATCTTTCTTATAATAAATATATTAGCTTGAGAAATTCTTTACTTAGATATTCTATTTTTGACGCGTGTCCAGAGATTCAGGAAAGAGGATTTGCAACTGTCGGGCACTCAGGCATACATGAGGAGATCTGATTCTTTGAAAAGGGTGAGATACGTAATTCCATGTTTCGCTTTCTGGTTTATTTCCAACTTCTTGCATTAACAGTTACATGATTTATATAATTAGCATTTAATTTGGTTCCACTATTCAATTATCATGTTTGGAAACTATACACACATTAGTATAGATGCTTTGTGATACATATAATTCATCAAATTAAATAGTTATAAAAACTAATTTAAAGGTATACAACACACTGTAAGAAAATGTTATTTGTTGAATAAATTTTATTTAAATACATGAAATGTCTATGTTAATCAAAAACGTTGGAGAGGATTTGCGTGTGGCTGCTTCTCTTTCGATGGTGGGGTGGGTTTCTCCTTCGATGCTGAGCTATTAGCTGCTATGTACGCTATCGAATCTGCCCATAAGATGCATTGGAGGAGGCTTTGGTTGGAGTCCGATTCTGCATATGTTGTGTCTCTCCTTCTCCATAGGTCTTGCCATGTTCCATGGTATTTTCGGAATCGTTGGGCGAGGGCTCTGAGTCTCATTGGTCAGATGGAGTTTCGGGTCTCTCATATTTTTAGGGAGGGCAACGATGTGGCTGATTTGCTTACCAAGATGCATGTTCATTTTCGATGGTGGAGCTCGGCTCCTTTTAGTTTACATTATAGTATGTTCTTAGATATCTCTGGCCAGTTGCGTTACAGATTTGTATAAATGTCTGGCACAGGCCGGCATTTCTCTTATTTCTCTTCTCCTTCCGCGTTGTACTTTGGGGCTTCGGCTTCGCTTTTCTTTTCTTTATATATATTTTCGTGATTTAGTTAAAAAAAAAAAAAAAAAAAATCAAAAACGTTTTCTAGTGAACAAATTCTTAACATTTTATTAATGAATAAATAGGTTTTGAAGTTTTTTTTTCTTTTTTTTTCGCTCCTCATGTTCAAGAGTGCACCTTGCACCTCTAACAACTATGCAAGACTTGCAATGCTGTTTGGACATTAAATAATCCTTTAAATTTGTAAGCACCACTTGAACATGGTTTACCTTTTGCTGTTGAGTTGCTTGACATCAAATAACCGAGTTGCTAAGGACACTTTTGGATTGAAAAGAAAAGGACGGATGTACCGAGGGGGTAAAGAGAATAATTAACTGTCAAGAAACTGCTGACCTACTACCACCTTCATATGATTGATTTTGTGTTTGTTTGTGTATTAGCTATTACTTAAAGAATGCCATAAACTTGAAAGAAGTACGTCACTGAGCAGCGTCATTTTTAGCTTCAAAATCTGTTATATCTTGAAACCTGTTATATGGGTTTGGATCTATTAAATTAAAGACCATTCCTTTCTTCCTCATGCTGGGAGTTGCACATTGCTTCAACAAAAGATGCAAATGCTTGTGTATAACTGGAGTGTAAAGCTGAATGAATCATAAAAGTTTTTTTTTTTTTTTCCTGGGTGAATTTCCCTATATTAATTTCAAATGCTTATGTAGGCTGAGCAACGAGCACGTGAAGAAAGTGAGAAGCTCAGGCAACAAGAGCGTGAGCAGATTGCAGAAAATCGAAAAAGAGATTTGGTATGTTGTATCCCTAGCATAATGCAGTTGCGGGGAGTCACTTTTTGCTGTCTCTGAAGATTTTATGCAGCTTGTGGTGCTGTCTAAGTTCAGTTTTTTAAAATCTGTTTTTCTCACCTTTGCTCGGTCCTATGTCAGACCTTCAGAGCACGTATAGCTGCAAAAGCAGAGGAAAAAAAGTTGGAATTACTGTTTCTTCGGTGGAGTGAGCACCACAAAAAACTTGGAAATTTCATAAGGTATATTATCTTTGAGTCAAATTAAGTGCCTCTCCATTTGTCAATGTAATTGAGTATAAACTTTGATAGTTTACTATCATTCTGGTGCAGGTTATTTCTAATTTTGGTCCAAAAGTATCCATATTCACAATTTTATAGACATCAAGATAAGTGTCTATTCATGTGCAGAAGTTGAAGCAGCTTAATGACCCACAGTTTCCTGTTTGAGTTTCGGTTCCTCCTGTCAAATTTATATTTACTTTGTTTATGACATTTCTCTTTGTATTCCTTTTTCTCGTGGATCTTGCAGGACCAAGGCAGAGCCTCCTATTTATTATAAGTTCGCCAAACCTCTGGATGAAGAAGCAATTTTGACCGAGGAACAGAAAGAACAGGTGAGTGAAGTCAGATATTAATTGTGAACTAGTGTTCACCAATCGTGTGTAATTGTGAAACTCAGAGCCTGTTTCCTTGTCACTTCTGCAAACAAGTGTTCTTACATACTGTGGAGAATGCTGTTTCTTTACACCATATATATTGTGTCAGACATTCCAAGAATGGAAGGATGCTAGGAGAGAGGAACTGTCTCAATATCAGAAGCAGATTGCAGAGCAGTACGTTGCAAATGTGGACAAGGAGCTGGAAAGATGGCAAAACGGGAGGAAAGGGAGGAGACCAAATAATAATAATAATAACATGGCAAACTTACAGGAGACCATGGACAAAGAACTAGAGACCCATCAGCTCGAGCATGGTCCCAAGACTAGAAAGATCCCTGGCCAAAACGACAATGAAGATGAAGACGACGTGGAGGATATAAATGTAGCCGAGGATGATATGATGGACGATGTGTTGGGTGTTGATGATAATGTGCGAAGGGTTGACGAAGCAGTGAAGGTAGAAACAAGTAATGGTAGTCCGATCGAGGGCAAGATGGATGAGTAGATGATCTCTCCATTGCAAAATTTTCCCTAGCATTATACATTTGAGTTGTGTTTGTGTTCTGCTGCTGGTTATGAGTGAGGTAAGAATTTAAGTATTTTTGCATGCACTGTTTGTCCAAGTCCTCTTTTGTTTGCTTCATTTATGAATTTTTTGAGGAATAGAAGGTTAGATGTATTGAATATTTTAGATTTTATTTTCTGCATAATAGTTTTTTGCACTATTCATGTGTCATTTGGTTTTGGTTTCCTCTAATCCAGTTTTTTGAATATACATTTGATATTCTTTATTTTAAGTATAATTTCTTAATTCCAGATTTACGATTATGGGGGCAAATCGCATCATTTAAACCATATATAAATACAAATGGAATATAAGATACACTGATGAATTACAAAATAAATATGGAGGCTCATATTGCACTTACAATCTGGAATGCAATATGGATCATACATTGAGAAACTTTTGTATTTTAGAGAGATGACTATACGTAAGTTATCATTATTCGGATTGAGTTTTGAAATATTCTTTTTATTTTCGTATGTCGCTCGTGTTCATTATTTCTTTTTTGATTTATTGTACACAATATTTAAATTATAATTACATTTTTTCCTGTAAAAAATTATTTTATATTAAATTAATTCTAGTTTATTTATAGTTCATCACATAAAAAGATAAATATGTAATTTAATATATCAATTATGAAATATTTATTTGTTAATAGAGGGCAATTATATTGTTACGGGTGGGGTCAAACCATCAACCATAGGTTTGATTTCTTAATGTTGCATGCCCAAAGTTTGAGCTTGGATATTATTTTCAAGCAATATTTCCATGTAAGTATTAGAATTTAGCTTATTTTAGAATAATATTTGTTGAAGTATGATAAATGGTAAAAAGAAGTTACTTTTGGGTAAGAATTAATGGCATAAAGTAGTGTGATTAATAATAAAAATAGGTAATAAATCTAAGATGTTAGTAATACACGGCGACACCGAATCAGTCTCACATGCCATTGCTTCCTTTTCATTTCCACGCTAAAAGCAACAACGTAGAGAGAGAGAGAGAGAGAGAGAGAGACAGCATATCGATATCGTAAAGCAAAAGTAGAAGTAGCCACCGCCGTGGGTGGTGGTGGGGCTTTTCCCTTTCTCTATTTCCTGTTTTCTCTTCCTAAACTTAACCCCTCCTCTAAAATGACCTCCAGACCCATCTCCTCCACCACCACCACCAACTCCTCCTCCACCGCCCCCAACGGCAACCGCCACCACTACTACCCGCCCACCTCCTCCTCCTCCTCCTCCTCCTCTGCCTCCTTTCGCGGCTGCTGCTGCTGCCTTTTCCTCCTATTCTCCTTCCTCGCCCTTCTAGTCCTCGCCGTAATCCTCGTCATTGTCCTAGCTGTCAAACCCAAAAAACCCGAATTCGACCTCCAGCAAGTCGGGGTCCAATACGTCGGAATCAGCCCCACCACCGCCTCCTCCGCTGCCGTCTCTCTCAACATCCGCATGCTCTTCACCGCCACCAATGAGAACAAGGTGGGGATCAAGTACGGCGAGTCCAGGTTTACTGTGATGTACCGCGGCATACCCCTGGGTCGGGGCGCCGTCCCCGGTTTCTATCAACCCGCCCACAGCGTCCGGCGGATCGAGACCGTCATCGTTGTGGACCGGGTCAGCTTGCTCCAAGCCGATGCCGCCGATTTGGTCAGGGACGCTTCGTTGAATGACAGGGTCGAGTTGCGGGTCGTCGGTGATGTCGGGGCAAAGATCCGGATTCTCGGCTTCACTTCACCCGGTGTACAGGTTAATCTTAATCTCTCTGCATTAACATTGTTACCAATTTCATATATTCTTAATTTCTGCATTTCTACATTCAACTGCTTTTGCTATTTTCCTGCATTTTCCATAATTTGCTTGTTGGAATTTGGGGCATCGCAGAAGCAGAGTAAAAGTCACTCTTGCTTTCTGTTTTCCACGAATCTCTTTTTAGGCTTTGTCGCCTTGCCCATCTATGAGTTGTGCTAGGATGCGCCATTGTCTTGTATCGCTAAAATGCGCCTAATATGCATATTCTATCATTGAAGTATTTCCTCTTTTATTCCTGGTGTGTTGGAAATATTACTCTACACATGAGTGCTTGTTGATATTTGTATCTCTGTTGCCACGTCAGCGAGTCCTTATGTTGATTAAATGATGAAATTGAAGGGGCATAAAATTCTCTGGTTAAAAAAGAATGGGCAGTGTCATTATCATAAGGAGGGTTAGGTAATTTGTTATCAATTCTTCAGATAATTTATTTTTCCTTTTTTTGGGTTTTCGAAACTTAGTGAACTTTGCTTCATCCTCTATAGTAATATTATAAAGCCAGGAGTAGTTTCTATATATATATATATATATATATCTATTTGTCTTTATAATTACATGTTTAGATACAGATTTAGGATAAAAATTAGAGTAGATAAAATTCTATGATATCTCTTGGGTAGTAGAGTAAGTGGGGCAGTATAATTAATTAATAATTGGGGTGGTGGGAATATTTGTTTTTATTCTTTTTAGTATTGCCTATGTTTTTACCCCATCTTAAGTTGTGCACAGTTTTTTCTGACCCCACTTTTATTGACTTTGTTTTTGTTGGTTTCTTGAAAATAATGGAATCCATCTAGTTTCTACTGTCAATTATTTTTTGTGTTCTCACTTATTCTTGTGTACAAAAAAAAAAGTGTGGGTTTATTTATTTTAGAAAACGCCTACATTTTCAGCTTGGAATATTTTTTGCATTAAAAGATGTGAAATGTTGGTAAATGTATTATTGTCTCTAACATTGAAAAGATAAGTACAACTTTTATTCTTAAAATGAGAAGTAAATGTATTAGTATAAAATTTTCAAATGCTAACAATGAAAATATGTTGTTTAAGGTGTAGTGTTGAGAAATTAATATTGCTCTCCGAGGTTTCTTGGAAATTTGGAACATTTTAGGTTGTATTTGAATTCAAATATTTGACGAAGGATTTGAAATTTATGAGATGTTTTGAGTTATGGAACTTTATCATTTTTAGATCATTATCGGGCTAGTTAATAAGTCAACGTTAAGAAATCAAGTTTACATGAGGCCGAGTGAGGACTTATATGCCCGACAAGTCTTTGATAAACTAGTTTCTTCAAAAATATGATGTTCAATCATACTATAAATTCATTTTCAAAAATTTTAGAACCCATCTACACATTTGTTAAAGATTTTAAAAATTTATTTCTGCTGTTAATGTACTTAAAGTTGTGTCATGTGTGTATTGTAAATGTTAGGAAAAAATAAATATTATACTAGTAGAACGGCTTGATGGGGTAATAGGCCGAATAAATAATAAATAAGTGCAATAATTTGGTTAATTACGGATGTGGTCTTTAGCGTATATGTTTGAAACAGTATTTTAAGGTGGTTGAATACATACATAGTAATAGTGTAGTGTGTTGTAAGAAAAACAGAAAGAGAAAATGATTGATGGGTTGGGTGCAGGTGCAGGTGGATTGTACAATAGCCATTAGTCCAAGGAAGCAATCATTGATATCCAAGCAGTGTGGATTCGATGGACTCACCGTTTGACTTTCTTTATTTTTCCTTTAGTTCGGTGGAGAATTTACGAAGTGAATTCCCAGGATTGCCTTATTTGCTATAGACTATAGTATTAGAAGATTACAATGAGATGAGTTGAGAGAAAGAGAGACTGCTACAGGGAATTGATTAAGAGTGCCATGCGCAAAGGGAGGATTTCTGCAAGTTTTGTTCCTTTGCTGTAAAGTTTTTTGAATTCTGATGAATGAATGCATTCATGATAACTGGCTTCGACATCTTTTCTTTTCTTTCTTTTTTTTGAAGAGACCATTGATTTTATTTTCTTTAATTCAAAGGAATATGTAAAAGAACTATCTGATCCTATGGTGTAAAGTATGAACTAACTTTTGGTACAAACATACATTACCATTTATTCAATTGAATCTATACTCAACGACATAATTTTTTTTTATGCAAAACACAAGAGAGAATTTGCATCAACATAACCATAAACCGTTTAAGGAAATACAGCATACAGTGGATCATTTAATAAAAAAGTATAGAAATAGTGATCGTTGGTATAACATATTAAGAAAAACAAAATTCTTGCTAGAGTTCATGAAAGAAACAAATGGCAGCCAAGTGATGTCACACAACATAACTTTAACAAACAGAAAATTGAACAGTCTAAAACTCAAGCATAAATAAGCAATGATAGCTTATTTCCAAAATTCTTACAAGAAAATTTCTAGGCCTTGAGGCGACCATAATACTTCTGCTTCTCCTGGGTTGTCTGGAAACGACCATGTCCAAACTTGGATGAGGTGTCAATAAACTTGAGCTTGATCTCCTCAAGTGCTACACGAGAAGTTTGGTTGAGGAGAGATTGACGGAGCGTAACAACTCGTTTCTTAGGACCCACACAACAACCTTTAATCATCAGGAAATCATCCTTTACCACTCCATAGTGAGGAAATCCACCCATTGGTGTGATGTCTTTCTCGGTCCTGGAACAATTCATTGCAAGCCATTAAATATGATGAAAAACATATTCCCAATTGTGCATTTGAAGTAGTAATCTCATTATAAGCAAAACTACATAGATGCATGAATCCTCATAGCTAAAAAATGTTGTATCCATATGTATGGCTAGAGCAATTTAATATGTATGTAACCAAGATAGTCAGTTGATCAATTGAACATCAGAAATTGCACATTTAGGTATAACAGAAACTGCACAGTTTCCAGCATTCCTACAGGTGCAACCTAATAAAACTCATTTCACAAAATAACAAAAAACAAAAAAAAAATGGGTTTGAGCAAAGGGAACTATGACTTACTTGTGTGGGGTCAGATAAATGATATCATATACCTCATTTTGATCGATCAAAAGACACGCTCTAATTTATACTTAATACTTACCATGTCATATGTTATAGTTACTTTCCATGGCATTTTAGATTTGGTTTAATTGAAGTTAATAATTCTACTTGCTCAACTTGTGCATCTATATGTTATGCCTATATGCATGCCCAAAAAAATTTAAGCGCATTTCTTTGAATGGTAAACAGAAATTCTAAGTTATTACAAGCTGATGCAACAATAATCAATCCCACCAAAATGTGTAACACAGAGAAGCAGACTTAAGCATATAAATTTAAGTGAGTATGGGGTTAGTACCTGTCAAACTCAGTACTGGCATCATGTTCTTCTGTCCCAGCCTTTCCGAGCCTGTAGATCTTCTTGTTCATTTCAGTACGGTGATGGTATCCATTCTGCCCAGCCCTAGCAACTGTGAATGAAACTCTAGCAGGGTGCCATGCACCAATACAGGCGACCTTACGTAGACCCCTATGGGTTTTGCGAGGGAGACGGGTGACACCCCATCGAGTAACCACACCTTCATAACCTTTCCCCTTGGTAACACCAATAATGTCAATCATCTCATCCTTCTGGAAAACTGCATCAATAGGAACCTGTTTCTCAAAGAAACCATATGCAAAGTCAACCTTCTGGGCAATAGTCCCACCATTCACTTGAATCTCCATCAAGTGCGCCTTCTTTTGTTTCAGTCCCTTCATCTTCCTTATCTGCAGGATAACAAAATTGCATACAAGAAAAATATTAAACTCAAGGGTTAAAAATAATGATCATGACCCACGGGTCATCAACCAAACCTCTTCTGAGGGAACCATGTCAGAAGTGAAGAAAAATAAAACAATAGTAAGGATAAGTTAATCAACAAGAATGAGTTAGTACCTGGGTATGAGCAAGTACACGAATGACAGTAGCATACTTTTTCATCTTCTCAAGCTGTGACTGGATGTCTTTTTTCCCCTCATCAGTTTCCTGCTTCTTTGAGTACTTGGTGAAGGCCTTCTTCTTTGACTTGCACCAATTCTTGTAGAACCTTCTCCTCACATCCTCACTTAGATGCTGAGCCCAAACTGTATTGAGGCAGCGAAGTCCACGAGGAGTCTTCACATAACCAACCACACCAACAATAACCATGGGTGGTGTTTCAATTATGGTAACAGCCTCGCATGTCTCCTTCTTATGAAGCTCTGCAAAAATTAATTCAAGAAGAGATATTCATAGAGCTTCCAATAATTAGAAAGTTTTAATAAATTCAATTAGCAATTGATAACCACAAATGCACGCTCCTCTGATACTAAAGAGACAATAATGTATGAAAAATCAATTAGACATGCTTAAGCAAGTAAAATAAATAAATAAATAAAGTTAACTCAAGACACGGAAAATCATGAAAGAAACCAAATAGGAAAAGTGCATATCTGAAACTGAATGTTCAATTGGGGTTTAAATAAAAACTCAAGAGGAGATATAAGAAAGGATAGCTTACTTGATCCAGGTTTCTCGACTTCTCTGACAATGTGAGTCATCCCTGCCTTGTAACCCAAGAAGGAAGTTAACTTGCATGGCTTGGTGGGGTCATCCCTGGGGAAAGACTTCACTGCATTGTCCAAATAGAGGATTAGAGACAAGAAACAAGTGAAGGAAATATAAAGGCAAGAAAATAACTAGATTCAATAATTCTTTTAAAAAAATCGAGGTGCTTAACATACCACTTGTTTTAAAATAAATAGCCCTTTAAATTACATTAGGAATAGTCGTCTATTGTTGATATAAGCCTTATACGTCTCCTTATAGCAAAATAATCATCAGCATCTTCGAATTAAGCAATTATTGATTGAAATTACCTTTTCCCCTGTGGCGATTGGCCCTCTTCCTTGGGAGGAAACCGAGGGAACCGTGCCTCGGGTGCTCAAACTTCCTATGCGACATTTTTGACCTCCTTCGACCTGAATCTTCAAAAATAATAATAGATAATGATTTATAAAGGTATATCAACACTCCTATTTGCAATTAGATAACGCCATCATCATCATCATGCCTTTTCATCTAGCTCACCACCGTGCTCTCAAGAAATACTTCTACATATAAAAGCAGTACCTAAAAGACCAGTCAACTAAAAATCGAAGAAACTTAGGTAAACTCAATAAACATTCATATACATGGAGCCATATTGCTGCTGCGAAAAATCTAAGAACTAGGTGTTTAACATACTCACAATCCGAGCAAATTACACATGAATCCCATCCACAACATAAAGTAAAACCTCAAAACATGCAATGAACGAAAATGCAGCATGTGCGGCGAAGAGAGAGAGAGAGGGAGCGGCGCATACCTGAATGCTGCGCTCGACGTAGAGGCTTTACCAGTGAGAGAAAAACCCTATCTTAGGTGGCTCTTTTATTTATAGGATTCAGACGCAAGTGAAAATGCTTCTGGAGGTTGGGCTGGACTGTGGTTTGTGGCCCAATTTATGTTGGGACGGTTATTAAGCCCATTTTCTAGTTCCCAATTCCGCAAGAATTGGCCCAAAACTCGCCCACCTTAAACCAACATAAAGTAGGTAGCTTTATTTATTAAATGGAGTTACTCTATTGCGGACATAATTTTTTTTGCTATAATAAAATTTGAAATTAAATATTCAAGTCATTTAACAAAGCATGTTAGAAGAATATATACTCGTTTCGACCTCAATCTTAAAATTGATTTTTAGGGTTTTTTGTTTTGTCATTATTTCAACCAATGTAAATCACAGTAGATTAATCAGGTAAAATATTGTCTTTGTACAAATAATCATTAATAAAATCACAAGTGCTGAAATAAATAATAAGATAAGAATTTGATAGTTGTATGTGTCAAAGTGTCTTTATTTGTTTGTATCTTCTCGAATATCACTCCAAAGAAGTCATCTTCATTAAGCACCATTTGACAAGAAAAAATAATTGAACCAAATTCACTGTAATCCACCAAAGATGAGTTGATGGGCTCCACATAAGTCTTAGAATCTAATTTAATAAATAGCATACACAAAAAGTCTTATATCCCAAACCTTTAACCCAACTAAGAGCCTCTATAGTGGTCATAGTTTCTGCTACCTTCACCAGTACAACACCCTTTTCCTATCCAAAATGGCACACCAAGAATGAACCACTTGAATTTCTAATCACAGTTTAATTACCTCCACAAAAGTCCTGGAATCTGATTCAATAATTGCATTCATACATTCCAAATATTTAACCAAGTAGGAGCCTCTTTAACGTCTGCTTCTGCTTCCTTCGCCAATAGACCACCCTTCCCCCTTCTATATTTCAATGCCAAGAATGAACTAGTCGAGTCTCTAATCACTGTTTCTATTGGTAGAAAAAAAAAACATCAATAATCAATTATAAATCTAGTTAAAGGACATTTCAATTATATAGTAATTTCAGTAAAAATAAAGGACACAAAGTGTAAGATTAAAAAAAAAACAATTCATACTATAGTTCATTAAAGAAACAACTGGCAGCAAACCGATGTCACATAACAGAAATTTAACAAACAGAATGCAGGTTCGAAATTATGAACTATAAATATGAACCTATTACGGTCAAATTAAACAGTCTAAAACTCATTCAAAAATAAGCAATGACAGCTTATTTCCAAAACGCTTCCAAGTGAAACTTCTAGGCCTTGAGGCGACCATAATACTTCTGCTTCTCCTGTGTTGTCTGGAATCGTCCGTGTCCAAACTTGGATGAGGTATCGATAAACTTGAGCTTGATCTCCTCAAGTGCTACACGAGAAGTTTGGTTGAGAAGAGATTGACGGAGTGTAACTACTCGTTTCTTAGGACCAACACAGCAACCTTTAATCATCAGGAAATCATCCTTCACCACACCATAGTGAGGAAACCCACCCATTGGTGTGATGTCTTTCTCAGTCCTGCATCGATTCATTGCAAGACTTTAAATATGATATATTCCCACTTGCATTTGAAGTAGTAATCTCATTATACGCAAAACTACATAGATGCCATGTATCATCATAGCAAGAAAAATATTATATTCAGTTTCTTTCCAAGTATCATCATAGCAAGAAGACTAATGCATGTATCAGAACTAATCGTCAGCACATTTTTTTGATTGGCAATCAGAATATAGAACAAAAAAATCCAAGTTATTAAAAGCTGAAGAAACTAAATGCATGCCTCAATAATGTGTAACACGGAAAAGAAGACTGAAACACAGAAATTAATACCATAAGGGAATTTAACCTGTCAAACTCAGTACTGGCATCGTGTTCTTCTGTCCCAGCCTTTCCGAGCCTGTAGATCTTCTTGTTCATTTCAGTACGGTGATGGTATCCATTCTGCCCAGCCCTAGCAACTGTGAATGAAACTCTAGCAGGGTGCCATGCACCAATACAGGCGACCTTACGTAGACCCCTATGGGTTTTGCGAGGGAGACGGGTGACACCCCATCGAGTAACCACACCTTCATAACCTTTCCCCTTGGTAACACCAATAATGTCAATCATCTCATCCTTCTGGAAAACTGCATCAATAGGAACCTGTTTCTCAAAGAAACCATATGCAAAGTCAACCTTCTGGGCAATAGTCCCACCATTCACTTGAATCTCCATCAAGTGCGCCTTCTTTTGTTTCAGTCCCTTCATCTTCCTTATCTGCAGGATAACAAAATTGCATACAAGAAAAATATTAAACTCAAGGGTTAAAAATAATGATCATGACCCACGGGTCATCAACCAAACCTCTTCTGAGGGAACCATGTCAGAAGTGAAGAAAAATAAAACAATAGTAAGGATAAGTTAATCAACAAGAATGAGTTAGTACCTGGGTATGAGCAAGTACACGAATGACAGTAGCATACTTTTTCATCTTCTCAAGCTGTGACTGGATGTCTTTTTTCCCCTCATCAGTTTCCTGCTTCTTTGAGTACTTGGTGAAGGCCTTCTTCTTTGACTTGCACCAATTCTTGTAGAACCTTCTCCTCACATCCTCACTTAGATGCTGAGCCCAAACTGTATTGAGGCAGCGAAGTCCACGAGGAGTCTTCACATAACCAACCACACCAACAATAACCATGGGTGGTGTTTCAATTATGGTAACAGCCTCGCATGTCTCCTTCTTATGAAGCTCTGCAAAAATTAATTCAAGAAGAGATATTCATAGAGCTTCCAATAATTAGAAAAAAGTAATTAATTCAACTAGCAATTGATAAAACACAAATGCACACCCCTCTGGTACTAGAGAGACAGAAACGTATGAAAAATAAATGAGAATTGCTAAAGTAGGTGTAAACTAAAGTAAGTAAAGCTAAGCCAAAAACATAAATAAATCATGAAGAAAACCAAATAGGAAAAATGAGTATCTAAAAATCCAATTGAGGTTTCAATTTTATTTCATTTTTGCTTAATAAGCAACATTGGAAATAGTTATATGCAGAGCTTCAGTTCAAGAAAAATCTCAAATGAATGACAAGACCAACAATGGAAAGGAAAACTATAAATTTGTGCCATATGTGGCATCTGAGAAATAAAGAGATGAAACTAAAACAACAAAATAACGGGTAGCTTACTTGATCCAGGTTTCTCGACTTCTCTAACAATGTGAGTCATCCCTGCCTTGTAACCCAAGAAGGAAGTTAACTTGCATGGCTTGGTGGGGTCATCCCTGGGGAAAGACTTCACTGCATTGTCCAAATAGAGGATTAGAGACAAGAAACAAGTAAAAGGAAATATAAAGGCAAGAGAAGAAATAGACTCAATAATTCTGGAAATAAAATCATGGTAATAAACATATCATGAGTTTTAAAATAAATACTTCTTTAAATTACATTAGAAACAGTTTTCTATTATGGATATAAGCCTTGCATGTCTCCTTATAGCTAAATAATCATCAGCATCTTCAAATTAAGCGATTATTGATTGAAATCTAAATCATTACCTTTTCCCCTGTGGCGATTGGCCCTCTTTCTTGGGAGGAAACCGAGGGAACCGTGCCTTGGGTGCTCAAACTTCCTATGCGACATTTTCGACCTCCACCCTGAAACATATAAAACAATAGATAATGGTCCAAAAGTTACAGTAAAGGAGAAACACCTAATACTATTTACAATGTACATCATCATCATCATAATTTTGAATCATCATAATTACAAGCTGAATCACCATTCATTCAGAAATTAAAAGGCTTAAAGACATTCGATTAAGCATTTATATAGAAGGAACTGTATTGCTGCTGTGAAAAAAATTCAAAACGGGGAGTTTGAACATACTAAGAATTCGAACGAATTGCGCATGAATCACATCTACAACAAAACGTAAAACCTCAAAAAATGCAATGAATCAAAAAGCAGTAGGTGCGGCAATTGGAGAGCGGGGGTAACGGCGCATACCTAAATGCTGCGATTGAGGTGTTGAGGCTTTACCTGTGAGAGAAACCCTACTTGAGGTGTGGCTCATTTATATTCAGACGCAACTGAAAATGATTTGGGCCCGAGTTCATGTTAGGCCCATATTTACTAAGCCCATTATTCAATATGGGCTTGGATAAAATTGGGCTCGATAGACGATGTCGAACCAACCCCACTACCACCCTACCCTAGAAAAAAGAAGGAACAGGTTTGTTGATTATCATTAATAAACTTACATAAAATTTAATTATGCACCACAGTTTTGTAAGATTAAGTTGGTGTTTGGGTGGGTTTATAAGAGCATTGCATTTTGCAACATCGTGTAACATATTTAAAAACTTATTAAATTTCTCAAAAAATGTTTGATATAATTCTGTTTTTTTTTTGGATATAATTCTAAAATAAGATATTATTTTTTATGAACTCGTTCAAGTTATATTATTTAAAGTAAATATTTTATAAATTCCATCAAACAATTAAATAACTCATTATTTTCCAATAATTCCTCCAAAATGTAAGAAAAATTACATGGAATATTATTAAGTGGATTCGATGATCATATACAACATCATCATAATATATAGTAACAAATCACAAATTTATTAGAATCTTTCAACTATCCTCATAGTCGCCTCAGAAAGCTGCTCAAAAACCATCATCTCAGAACTAACACTTGATGGGACCTCAATTTTAGATGTATTTTTTTTGATGTATGCAAAACATTTCAAATTACAAGAACGTGCATTGAACACAAACTTATCTGCAGTGTCATAATCACCACTCCTTATCTTTTCACTTGCGGATTTTAACAGTTCAATTGCTTCTGAAAATAACTGAACACACTCATCGTAACCCTTTCTCGAAGCACTGGGTGCACCTCGAGCCAAATCGGACATGTTGCCACCTATGGTTGCTGCATGCTTGTCTAAGCATTCTATGAGAATTGTAGCTATACCAAACTTGTCTGCATTTAGGCTTCGATTGTCTGAGTTTAGGCATTGGATGCATGTTGTTGGGGCATGTGCATTGTGGCATTGGGCCTCTATTAGTATCTCATCTCCATCTGATAATAAGATGCATGGTTGGGGAAGAAGAAATGCTAGGAGGAAAATATAGAGCTGAATATTAGCCATTAGAGTTTTTGGATTTATTTGTTATCACATGATGCATATTTATAAAAAGTAAAGCACAATATATAGGGGATAAGAAAGTTAGAAGAAAAGAGGGTAGTAGATAAGTAGGGATGAGATTTAATTTTTTTAGGCTTTTGAGTTATTTTATCTACCCATTTTGGTAACGTTTAATTTCTTGATCATGATGATCAAATTTTGGGGATAAGAAAGTTAGAAGAAAAGAGAGTAGTAGATAAGTAGGGATGAGATTTAATTTTTTTAGGCTTTTGAGTTATTTTATCTACCAATTTTGGTAAAGTTTAATTTCTTGATCATGATGATCAAATTTTGATCAGTGTTGTCAATTTCTTCATGCAAATCGAAACTTTTCCAATCAAATTACGAATTAGACCAAAGCTAACAGAGTAAATAAACAATAAGTATTATATTTAATATATTTGGATATCTTAGACTGATGAAGACCACATAGTTCATTAAGATAGCTTGGATGCAAAGTATTAATTGTCGTATAAAATTTTCAATTAAGAGCATTAGTTGCATGCACGTTTTATTATTACAAAACTAAATTTTCTCTCTACATCGGATTCCACAAATTTAAACAAACCAAAGTTAAAGGCGATGCATAAAATAAAGAAAAAAAAAAACTTTTAGCACTAATGACGGAATGGACAAAGATTGAGTAAATTAAACTAGGAAAATACATAAACTTTATTTATTTATATACATAACAACATATACAAAATAGACAAGGGCAGTTTGGTCAGTTGATGAAATTCTTCTTGATTAGAGGACTGGTAACGGTGTAAACATCTTGGATGAATCGAAACCTCTTTTTGTGTCGTGGAAGAGCCTCCACTTCGAGTTCGCTGATTTGAATTAGGGAGGATATTTCGTGTGAATCACCCACGCTTTCTTCTGGGCTCTGCTCCACCGTCTTCGATGCCCCGCCGGCGCTCTCCGCCGAGTCGCCGCTGAGTTGGATCAGCTGCAAAGCCGCGTCCATCTCCGGCTCCGTTACTTCCGACTCCATCTGGCTTTTCTTCATGTTTCTTGATGGTTGAGATTTTTCCATTGATTTTTTTTCTTTTTTATGTGCACGGATTTTGGGAGGGCACGAAAGAGTTAATTAGGTCATTTAAATTGTTGTATATATTTTTTTCATAAATAACATAATATAGTGAATTTCCGAAAGTAGGCTTTGGAGTGTGAAAATTTCCTTTCTTTACCCCTATCACTATGGATGAGTCGCCACTTTTTAAGGGATAGAAGTTCAAACATTATACTTCGTTATATTGTAATTAAAATATCATTTTAAATAAATCTCATCACATCAAGATTTATATTTTGCTTATTGACCTGTCCTTAAAAAGCAGATTATATATTGTTAAGATGTTGTGTCATACGTTTGTTAGGATTAATCTTATTGGGATAAAATTACGATTAGGGGTATTGAAATTAAGATATATATGTTTTTTAATTCTGGACTAAATTTGTTTATTTATTGGCTGATAAGTATTCTGATGATGACCACCTCCAGCGTTTTTACATAGACGTGATTTTTATCGCAAATCGATTCAGAATCTCAGATTATGTTATTTTGTTTCTTTTCTTTTTTTTTTAGTTTTTTGGACATAATTGTGTTGGCTATATGATTTTTCTTTCTCAATTTAATAGTTTATGACCACGTGCAATTAATGTGTTTTCAATTAAAAACTTATAACCACGTGCAAGTCACGTGTTTTCCATTTGAATAAAATGGAGGGATATGATCAAAACTTGAAAAAAAGTACTCTAAACCTGCATCAATTTTATTATCCGAAAAATTCCAAAACTACACAGTTCAAAGTTTTTTAAGTCAAACTCCAATTCAATTTCCACGTCATAACTTCCATGTGATAGCATGGACCCGGAGCACATACTCCGCCCTTTTATTTTTCAAAATTTTAATTTGTTTTTAATAATTTTAGATTTTTTCGGTTATTCTTAGATTTATTTAGATAATTATTGTATTTCATTTGGTAATTTTAGGAATTAATAAATCCATTTCAAAGGTTTTGAAAAAATCTTAGATTTATTAAGTGGATTGAGATTTTATTAAATAAAATTTTACATTCTATTATATAAATTTTCTGATTTTAGTTCGATAATTTTGAGATTTATGAAGTAATTTTGCTAATGTATTTGATACATTGATCGTGTGTTAGAATAACTTTCTGATTATACGATAATATTCAGTTTGATTCCGTGCAATTTCTTTAGTATATGTTAGCAACTAGTATGGGTGCAAATTTAATTAGGGATTACAATGGATTAAACTCAAATTCTATTAATTTTATATTTTATATATCCATCCCATTCTCATTTAAAATTATTCGTACCTATCCTGTTCCAATTACCATTACCCAACAAGTACCCTACCCACCCAATACCAATTAACCAAATATAAATATATTTTTTTAAATCTAAATGAATATTTTGAATGGGTATTTTATATTTTATATTTTTAATTTGTATATTTAATATAATTATATACATTTTTTATGAATAGTTTTTTATGTATTGCTAATTACTGTAGTGGTAAATATTTTTTTTAACGAAAGGTGCATGGTTCGATTTCTACATAACACATACACATATATTTTAATATGCGGGTACATAACACAGACATACATATATATTTCTGCGGGGAAATGCTTCTTCCCAAATCCTATCCGTACCCTAATGAGAATTTTTTTTTTTTTTTGGTGTCAAACTCATCTCATTCCCATTTAAAACTATCCGTACTCATCCTTTTAGGGTTTGAGACCCACCCTATTAAAGTTTGAGCGGGTAGAATACTTACATTTAAACGGGTAATTATCATTTCTAAATTTAATACATGTTTGTGATCAAGATCAACAATTTTCATTTGTAAGATAATTTTATTACAAATCAGTCAGTCCCAATTTGATGATCATGTTATAAATTAAAGTATCACAATTTAATTGGGATATTTGGATGAAGTTGTCCAAATGTTACTCAAAATTTAAAACGTATAAGACCAAAACTGCAATTTTGTCTATCAGATTTAATTAACGAAGAAAACATACATACAAGCGCTTGTGGCCATTAAGCTATTAAATAATAAGACAGATATAGATGGTTATTCGAGATTGTGTTATTTAAGGATGATAGTTCAGCAAAATGGAAAGAGAAGACATTCCTGGAATGAAATTATTGAGAAACATTATATTTCCATGCTTGTTAATAATCGCCGAGATAGTTGTTAATAAAAAAAAAAAACTTTTTAATGTGTATAAGACAGATACTTTATATATATAGCGGTTATAATTTATTAGATATTCTGTTATTGTGGGTAGAGTCAACTCGATTTTTCATATATAATTGTACCTAAAGTATCCCCTTTTACAAACTTAATTAGTATGGATCAAAACCTGACACAGAAAGAGTCTAAGATTAGAGCTGGCAATTCGAGCTACCCAACTCATTCCAATCCAACAGACCAAACGACCATTTTTTGATCGGACCTATAAAATTGGAGCTCAATCCAACCTTACTCGGGCCATGAGATTAAATTGGTCTAAATCCTTAATTAATTTTTAAAATTAAAAAATAATAAGTAATTAAATTCTTAAAAAAATTAAAAAAATAATAAGTAATTAAATTCTTGAACCAATTTGAATGTATAAAAAACTTTATATACGATAATTTAACACTTACAATTTAAATTATAATATTATATTTATCTAATTGAAAATAATTTATTTAATATAATTAAATTATTAATGAGCGTAAGTTTAATTTTTTTTACTTTCTTTTGTCCATTCAAAATGTTTCAATTCAATTCACATAGCTTGCAAATAGATTCTAATAATTACAACAATAATTTAAGTTATTTAATGATACTTCTAAAAGAGAATATAGAAACATAAAAATGGGGGGAGGGAATTAAAACATATGTAGGAATATCAAGTTGCACAAAAAAAATAATAAAAAAATTAAATTAATAGGTCATTGGGCCGGCCCAAACCCGATTGGCCATATTGAGCTGAGCAAAAAAAATAAATAAATAAATAAATAGTGTTTTTCGAGCCACTATTATTAAAACCCAACCCAACAATATTTTCAAAATGATCAGATTGGACTAAAATTACCAACTCTATCCAACATAGTCAAACAATGTCAAACGTCTTAAATCTTCCGTGAACTTCACAGTGTTTATAGATCAACAATATTTTCAAAATGTTCAGGTTGGACTAAAATTACCAACTCTATCCAACATAGTCAAACAATGTCAAACGTCTTGAATCTTCCGTGAATTTCACAGTGTTTATAGATCAAATCAATCACTACAAACAATCCCATCTACAGCTATTAAAAGGGACATGATTTATTAGGTGCAACAATACATTAAAAAATTTATATTACACTTGTGTTTATTTAAAGCGTTACGGGGTATTTTAAAATAGTTTCATCTCCTTGGAACATTTGTTATGTTGATAAAGTGACAACTTAGTGAAATGTAGTGTTTGAAAGAATTGGACACACTTGACACTAATAAGATGTGAAACCAAATGGTGTAACCTATGGTCGAGAAAGAGTAGCAGACACCAGATACGAGTATTTGCTCATAATTAAGTAGCAATTGAAGCAACCACACAAGCAGACAGGTCCTTGATGCACAAGTACCCTCAAACTATTAAGATGCATGTACATAGTCCCTTAGATGTGCACAATACCTTTCTCATTACTAAGATGTGAAACCTAACTATATATTTAAAAGATAGAATATGAGACATCAAATATAGCATCTCCTCATAATGAGCCATTGAAGCCACCACATAAACAGAGCAGGTTCCTGCGCACTGTAACCCTCAAAGTACTATTCAAACTCAATTTGATTCTAGTTAAATTAATAAAAACCTTATTTGAACTTGTCAAAATATTTTCTTTCAACAAAAATCAATTCACCTGATAGTAATCACGTCAGAATATTTTCTTCCAACAAAACTCAATTCAGCTGATTGATAATCTATTCATTTCAAACATAATTTTCCAAGATTGAGATATACTTGGAAACAAATTTAAACAATAGTGTATTTAACTATAATCGGTTCATTTCCAAATTACTAGGGTACCTATGACTCGAGGAAACCGAAAATTGACATGTAGCATATATAGCCTTAAAATTTAGATATGGTTTTCATTATGCCTTGTAAATAAGCTTTAAATATCTAGTAGTAAATTTCAAAAAAAAAAAAAAAAAAAAAAAATATATATATATATATATATATATATATATATATATATATATATATATATATATATCTATTAGTAAGATTTACCGGTTGAAGTCAATAAAACTTTGTTTCCACGGACTAATCTAACATAATATATTATACTACATTTAGCGCTCTCTCTCTCTCACACACACACACACAGAGATGTGACTTTCTCTGCATGCAGCCGCTTGACAGCAATACCATCAAGAATGGGGAAACACAAACACACATGATCACATAAAATATATACAAACACCTAATTTAAGGTCATATATATATATATATATATATATATATGTCTTTGAATCAGATAACTGTCACCTAGTACTTATCAAATTTCACTACAGATCATATATACACACACACACTAGCTCTCTTCCTCTCTCTGCACATCCAATTATACGTGCATTTCTTTCTTACACAGTATCAGATAGATATTGGTTTGATCTTTAAGAAGCATTGGAATGAAATGAAAGAAAGAAGATGAAGAATGGGATAACACAGAAACAATGATGAGATAGAGAATTAATTAAGAGTAAAGTAATGGGTCTCGTCCAAAGCATTAACTACACTTTTTCCATGGCAAGTAAATCTGTAAAAGCATGACGAAGAGTAGGACAAACACATAGATAACGAAAACTGTATTCTCTGATACCATCCTCGAAGTAGTCCTTATTTGCTATTTCCTCCTCCCCAGGAATTTATGCTTAATTCGATTGGGGCTTCGTCTCTTTGTACAGATCCACAATGGACCTGAATCTGTGTTTCTTTCTCGGCAAAATCTCGTCCTCCTCCGACAACTTCAACTCACAATTGACGTCGTCTGCGACATCACGATCGTTTCCCTTGTCTTCTCCATTGATTGCGTTTCCTGTTTGACGACGTTTGACGCCGTCTCTTTCCATGTCCTCGCTGGAAACCCTACCGATTCTCATTAACTGAGTAATTGCATTCTTTTCTGCTTCGCTCAGGCTTGGATAATCCATCTGCGATTCTTGTTTTGAAAACTGCAACAATTAAGCCTACTTCTTGTGGATGATTCCTCTGCAAAGATTTTGCAGAGAGAGAGAGAGAGAGAGAGAGAAGGGATTTGGGTGTAATTTATAAGCAAAATCTAGATTGCAAGAATCAGCCAAATCAAAATGTCGAATGAGGGAGTATGTATGTTGTGGTGTATGTAAGAACAACTGATGCTGCCGACTTAATTAGCAATTTTGATTTTTTATTTATTTTTAGATGAATTGGAATATGAGATTAAATTAGGTAGGGCTTGCGAAATTTTGAATGATGTGTTTTTGCAGTTTGGAAAATTTTGGTTAATAGTATTTATAACGAGATTTAATTTTTGTGAATATTTAATCTTGTCAAAACTAATTTTGTGAGACGAGATATATTTTCCAATTTTGATCGCATGCGTCATATTTAATTAACGGAACGATAGGTAGGAATGACAATGAGGTGCACAGGTCAAAACTACGTCGTCTCGCATGCCATAGAACTTGCCCGATAAGTATAATACGAGACATGAGCTAGACCAATTGCAGTCCAACCTTAACTGATTCGATCGAGGCCTCGTTCTTAATTCCAAGAAAGGATTGATTGCTCTTATTACGTTTATTAGGGTGGTTGGTAGCGGCAGGAAATGTGATGAATCTCTATTTAAGAACTACCTCCGAGAGAAGACATTTTTTTGAAAATCCTAAATTTAGAATAGAGAAATATGATCTCCAATATTTGGATAAAAGTG
Source organism: Scutellaria barbata (assembly GCA_028654395.1). Lineage (NCBI taxonomy): Eukaryota > Viridiplantae > Streptophyta > Magnoliopsida > Lamiales > Lamiaceae > Scutellaria > Scutellaria barbata. The sequence continues at coordinate 3,760,862 of CM053646.1, read as the reverse complement.
AATGTGGATTTTACATATTCGAATGACATTTTGAAATTCTTATGTTTGTAGTTGGATATTGTAGGGTATGATTATAATTAAACGTTCTGCACAATATATTGAAAAAATTTAATCCAATAATGAATCAACATCTGTAAAATTTGTGCAGCACGTAGAGTGGATTTAGTTGAATAATTATCATAACACAAACAATGGAGTGAAGCTGAAACCGTGGAAGAAAAGGTGTAGAGCCAATCAGTATTATCTGCATTTTCATTCCATGAATTTGTGTGAATTATGGATAGAGAAAAACTCACACAACATAGAAAGCCACTTCTCTCTTCTCTCCATCAATTCAAATCATTGTAATCCACCCAATGAAATGTTGAACCTGTTTTGAGACCCGATCAAACGGGTCGATTCTACGTTTGTCCCGTTTGATTTGGTTTAGACCCGTTCCAAGCAGGTCAAGTTTGCTCAGAGTTCGGGTTTGGACACAACCCAGGTTCTAGCCGTGTAGCCATAGATTAATCAAAATAGTACAAACACTATTATTTGGATATATAGCTAGATTTATCCCCGCAAATCAATTAAGCGACTTCCATTACAGTGTTTTTATCTTTTAATCATGTTGTTCGGTTGGTTTGATAGGTATTCGTCGTCGTTATCAGTTTAGCAATGAAATATTGAATTGCACAATTGGCTACATATTGTTAAAATTGAGAACATCATTGATCTTGTTTTTCTTGTTCTTAAATTAGTTTGAACGGTGAAAAAAAGGGGTGAAGAAGAATCCTCTACTAATCAAAGATCAATCGGTTTATATATTCTAGGCTCTCCTAGCTACGTCTTTTTCTTGATTTTTTGAAAGGTGATTTTCTTCCAAAAATTATTAGTGATTTCAATAATGAGTTTGATTTTCTCCCATAAATTATTAATGTCAATAATATTTGTACTATTATTGTCACTAAAAGTTACAATTTAGTGATTTTTTTTAGAGGATGTCGATTACCATGTCATGAATATAACAATAGTGACAAATGTTTCAAGTCACAATAGTTATAATCATCACCACTATAACTCAAATTTAGAAACAAGCGTTCCTTGTCAATAAAGCTTATTTTAGTTATATATACATTATTCGTGTCGCTATAATTCAATACTATAGCGATGATCACATGCACTTTTTGTCATTAAAACTAAATGTTTTAATACCACACAATTTAGTAACTTATATAACATTTCTCATTGTATCAATTATTTAGTCCCATGTTATTTTGGTTTTGAAAACTAAATATTAGATTGATCATGACTTGAGCTTAACATCATTAATAATAGAAAAATCTAACAACAATCATAGCACAAAACAAAACAGGAATAGAGAAGACTTGAGAACCAATCCTTTCCAAGACCATAAACATGAAGAAAAATAAAGAGTGTAAACCCAGTGTATATATATATTAACTATTAATACTCTATATATTGTTGAATATTCTGCAAAAAGCTGCAAGTCCCTATTCTATCGCACAAAGTTAATTAAGTAAGAATCAAAGTAATTCTATACACTTTCATGGATTGAGAAATTCCCACAACCTCAAATCCCCTAAACCCCAATATAGTCATATAGATATAATCACATATATATATTCAAAACCTGGGCCTCTTATTGGCATGATTCTTGATCGGAGGTTGATAAGTCTTTCTGTATATATGAAGAAGTGATCCATATTTAGGTTTTGGTCGGGGCAAAGGCTCTTCATCGGAGCCGTACGATACTGCTTCGCCGCCGCTTTCTTCGCCGTCGTCTTCTTCTTCATCTTTCTTATGCTCATCTTTTTCCACCGGAAAATTCATCAAAACGACACCAAAATTGTCGTCACAACCACCGCCGAGCTGAATCAGCTGGAACACTGCGTCCATTTCCACCTTCGTCAATCGCGCTTCCATCTCTCTCTCTCTCTTCGATTCTCTCTCTATTGGGATTTTATTGCGTTAAGTTTTCTTCTAACATTACATATATAGAAAGCGTGGATGCTTAATAAACCAAGAATTTCAGACCAACTGGGAAAAGTTATTTATTCCTGTTTCGTTTTCTGTGTCATGTGACGATAATACCCTCCTCGTATTTGGTCAGACGTTCTTTTGTCAGGACAAAGGGGTAGTTTCATTTTACGTATAGCAAGAAATAATATATTATTATGCTAATAAAGACCTGGTTTTGGCCAATCACCGCCTCAACGATTTAAGACTTATATTATATGCAAGGCAGCCGAGTAGGATTCACTAAACACTCAATAATTAAATAAATAAATAAAAAGAAGAAAAGGTTCGAAATAAAATGGGCCTGCGTTGGGGCCCATGACACCATTTTGGTCCATAAGTTTTGTCTGGGATGATTGGGCCTTGGCTACATCCCAGAAAGTTTGGATGAGACCGATGACCCTGGAAAGGTGGGGCCCGCTTCGTCTTCCTATCGGGTTGCATGGTGCGCCAAGATTATATTTATTTATTAGTGACATTTATCCAACCTAACTCAATAATAAAATATTAATTTTTCTTTTTTCCACCTACATAATTCACAATTCAATCTAATTTAAATATTTTCATAATTTATCTTTCTTTCACCTATACGATCAACAACTCAACTCAATTCCAATATTTTCATAGTTTATTAGTAACATCAACCCAACCCAACTTAATATTTTTTTCTCATTATTTAATAATTGCATATTATTTTGTGAGCATATTTTTTATTATACATTTATTAATTCCGTAATAATCTATTTTTTATTAGTGACATATTTTCATTTTTTTTATATAAAATAACATACAAACACAATAACTAAATCGAAATTATAATAATTGAAATACGAAATAGAAATTACAATAAATTGAAATACGAAATTACAATAATTGAAATTGTGAGACAAGTGAGAATGAATTTTGGATTGGTGAGTAAATATATCAATATTGGACTCTATTTATAGAGATTTTTTTTTATGAATTTTGATATTTTTTAATTTTTTAAATAAAAATTATTTTCAATATCAATACTTTAAATTATTAAAAAAAAATTAATCGACACCAATAAAATAATGACGCGTGTATATTATGTATCAAAAGTGAGTGCCATAACATTGATCACCATGTGACCAATGTCATGACACTCATACTATCTCTCCTAATAAATAATATTTTTTATGTTGACAACCATCAAATGTCACCAATAAACATAATCTAAGTGGATCTGTTTTATTCAATATACAAAATATAATTATATATTATAGAATATACGATTATTTAATAAAATATTATTTTGAAAACCAAACATGAAGTTTAAAATTGAAAAAAGGTAAATGAATTACCTATTCGAAGCATGCTTTATAGTCATGCTTATACTTTCGAGATTTTTGAACTCGATTCACCTTTCTGCTTTAATATTATATTATTATATATAAGAGTTAAAATCAAAATAAGATGAAGTCTTCTTATATATATATATATATATATATTTATTTATTTTTACTCGTAAGAACAATTCTTGTTTAGTGATACGGCGAAATAACATCAATCAAATATAGGTTATTATATGCACGTATGCAACGAATGAAGTGATACCCACAATATTGGAATTTAATGACAAATCGAACTGAATATTTCCAAATGAACAATAGCAACATATTTGTCTACATAATAATTAAAAGCCAAAATTCTTTTGTTATTATGATTATAATACAATAAAGGTGTTGTTCAAATCTTTATTTTTACAACCTGCCCTATTGCTCGCATAGATGTTCCTTTCACCATCGTTGGCATTAGAAGCTTGAGCATTGCCATATCGAAACTCTTATGTGAATAGTAATAGCTTCATCTCTGGACCTCATAAGGTTCCTTATTTTCTTCTATTTTGCTCTTCTTTTCAAGAGTACTTCCAATTCTTTTTTGTTTCAACCATTCTTCCTTGTTCAAACAATTAGGAATGAACTCGCTCAGAATCCATTTCTCCTTCTAACTTCTATATTTAACCCTAAACTAATAAGCTGCACAGGAAGCGATATTAGTACTAAATGCACGAGTAAATCTTAAAACACCTCGAGTTTTAGTGACCTGCAGTTTGAAGCGATACTAGACATTTGAATGATGCACTCCCTTATACTTCATCGAAGTCAAGCTAGCACATGTATTTCAAGTTTGGCAAGGTATTCACTGGCTTTAGTCATACCTTCTGATGTTGAGCACCGCGAATGATGATCATAAGTATCATGTGATTATAGAGTTCCCACTTTCAAAATTCTTCCCATCATCTGGAGTAGTTTTAGCAGTAAAGTGTGACAAGTTCTCAGTTCTTAATGCATTGTATGGTGAAAACATTAAAGAGAGAAACAGACAATAATATCTTACCAGCAGCATATTGGAGAGATGGCCAAATATGAGCAGACATTAGATACAAGATCTGGGATAGAAAAGAAGAGTACTCAGCACAATCTAAACAGAACAAAGACTGAAGAGAACCTCACATGCGATAAAGAACAGACACCACCAAATCGAGCATTGAGATCAAGGCAACTAATCACCTAGAAATTATGCCAACGGCATTGAAAGGAGGCAATGTAAAATTAAGTTAGAGAACTAAGATAACACTATCATAAACTGCAAGAATGAACAACCTGTAGACGAAGTCCGTTTTGCTAAACGTTAACAAACTCCATACTTAGCTTCACAGCATGAGAATTCACAAAGCAGAAGTTATTTCTTTATTTTATTTTTATTTTCACTCCATGTATTGTTATTCACGTAATTTGTCGGGCTCAGAGGCTTATTCTTATCCATATCATAAAGAAAGAAAGAATGAAAAAGCACCAGCACTCAGTTGGATGAAAGTGAAGCTTATACATAATAGAAGTTTGCAAGGCCAATAGTTAGATGGTATTAATAGAAAAGCTAGAAAAATAAATTACCTTATCTGTCTGACAATGTCCTCTGATTGACGAGCTTCATTTGAACTGCTAATCTCAAGTCAAGCACAGAGCAAGATAATCCTTTTTTGGACTAAACAGCCATGGTAACATTCATGTTATTCCTAACTGAAGTGGTTATTTCTGATGATGATGAACCTGCATGCAAACCATTCAATGCATTTTGCTCTATTTCATTTGCTTCACGTGCCATGCCTGCCTTCCTAAGGCAAGATATCAAACAACTCATGGTGATATTATCAGGTGCACAACCAACTGACAACATCTTTTTATACAGTCCTATAGCTTCAAATATTCTCCCTTTCATACAGTGCCCCAAAACAAGAATGGTGAAAGTCATCTTATCATGAATGCATCCTTTTACCTCCATTTTCGCAAAAATGGCATTGGCCTCTTCTACATTGCCAGATTTACAAAACCCATCAATAATAGGGTTGTAAACAAATGGTGGGGGGACAATATCTTCCCTCAAGCTCAACTGCCTTAACAAATCTCGAGCCTCATTTATTCTATTCTCTCTGCACAGAGCATTAATTAAAATGGAAAAGGTAAATACATTAGGAAGCACCTTCATCTCATTCATTTCATCCCACATTTTCAAACCTTGTCCCAAATCTCCAAGGCGGCAATGACCATCAATGAGAGAGGTGAAGGTGACTACATCAGGACGAAAACCACTATTGACCATCCTTCCATACATATTTAGGGCTGAAGCCACCTCACCCTTTTTACCAAAACCATCAATGATAACATTAAAAGTAAACACGTTTGGTCTAACCCCATTATTAATCATCTCATAAAAAAGGGTCGAAGCAGCATCCATCTTACCTAATTTACTATATCCAGAAATGACCGATGTGTAGGTTACAACATTTGGGGAAATCCCAGATTGTACTTTAACTTCTCTTAGCAACTCCTCTGCTCTATCCAATTTACCAACCCTACACAACCCATTAATAAGAGTGTTGTACGTAACTAGATCAGGATAACAATCAAATCCCCTCATAACACCAAAAAACTCAAAAGCCTTCTCAACCTTACTCACACAGCACAATCCTCGCATCACTATGTTAAAGCTACAAGTATCAGGGCAAAAGCTTCTTAACCTCAAGACATGACCTTGAAAAAATGCAACAGCCATATCAATCCGATTTCTATTCATTAGAATGCTCAAGAAATTATTATATACAAAAGAGCTCACTATTTCTTTCTTCTCATTACAGAGTTCAGCTTTCGCAACCAGGATTTCTTCCGCGAACCTCAACTTCCCAGCATTGGCAAGGGAAGAAACTACTAAATCCAATACCGAGCTACTGGGAGAAAACCCATCAGTTTTCATATACTCATAAACTACTTTGGCTGAATCATGAAGACCAATTCGGCAAAGCGAGCTTAATAGCAAATCAAAGGTGGATTCTAAGTGAATCAGCTTCAAGCTGAGCCTCGAGTGACGAAAAAAGCTAAATGCTAAATTCGGATTATTCAATCTATTGTTTAAGTGATAAACTACGCCGAAAGCTACAGACGAATTCAAATTCTCCCTGAAATAATTATTGTCGAAAAAATTAAGCGACTGAGAGTGACGAATGCAGAGAGTATATACCACTTTGATGAACCAAACAGAGGATGGAGGAAAAAAGTGGGGTGAGTCAATGCCGGCGCGACCGTGGAAGAGAGCTGTGGAGATAACCTTAGAACTCCGAGCCCAAAATTGCATTATTATCAATCAAATTGAGGGTTTGGTTACCGGAAAAACAAATGAAAAGAAGAATGAACAGTGAGATTCGTGTATGTAATTCGGACGTTGGCCGTCGTGGATTAGGGTTGAGGGCGGCCGACGGAAATTCCGGTGGAGGTTTTGCTATTTTGGGTACACCGCCGCGGAGGTTTTAGCATTCTTTTCTAAAAAAAATGCTCTTTCTTTTCGGAAAACACAACGGATATAAAATATTATTCTATCGTGTGTTTATGTATATACTCCCTCCGTCCCGGCTTATTTTGCCTATTTTGACCGGCACGAATCCTAAGAAAATACAGTTGACTGTTGATTGGATGTTTAAATTTATGCTTTTTTAGTGCTTTTTTTTTGCCATTTTTGGGCTGGCAAAATAAGTTGGGACAAGCAAAAATGGAAAGTAGGCAAAATAAGATGGGACGGAGGTAGTATATTATATTTTATTCTGTATATTACATATTTAATATGCATTTATTTTTTTGGGGTAAAGGACCCAAAATACTCCAATTTATATATTGGCATGTCTTTTCTACTATAATTCATATAAAATGGAACTTTTCTATCACAAAATTATAAGTTTATATGTTTTTTACCTTTTATTTTTATTTTTGGTGATGTGAATAGTGGAAATGGATCATTGTTGATTGATGACTTGTACTTTAGCATCATTGATCGATTGACTTGTGAATAGTGTATGTTTTTGTTCTTTTTAATGCATTTTTACTTGAACTACTTTCATTTTTTATCTCAACATTTAAGTGAAATTAGCTTGCGTTTATAAAAATAAATTACCGTGAACAAATACAGATTTGAGGTAAAAAAAATTCCCTCACAATTATTTAGTAAATTATATGTTTATAGTTGTGCATATTGTTGGTAGAAATTATCATTCGCTTAATCAATTTATAAGACAATTATGCCGAAATTACCCTTTAACCGTAGAATGTGGATAAATATGTTTGAAAATTCTAATTTGAGGCTAAACAGCAATTTATAAAAAAAATTGAGTGAAATTACCGTTTACCCCTCAAATTGTATTAAAATTGTCGTGTACCCCTATATAGGGGCAAAATAGGTTGAAAATGGAAATGCAAGGATTAAAGGCAATTTAAAAAAAAAATTAAGGGGTAAACGGCAATTTACAATAATTGCCGTGTAACCCTCAAATTATAGGGGTTACACGGCAATTTTGGTAAATTGCCGTGTAACCCCTATATAGGGGTAAAATAGGATGAAAATGGAAATGCAAGGATTAAAGACAATTTTAAAAAAAAAATTAAGGGGTAAACGGCAATTTACAATAATTGCCATGTAACCCTCAAATTATAGGGGTTACACGGTAATTTTGGTAAATTGCCGTGTAACCCCTATATAGGGGCAAAATAGGTTGAAAATGGAAATGCAAAGATTAAAGACAATTTAAAAAAAAAATTAAGGGGTAAACGACAATTTACAATAATTGCCGTGTAACCCTCAAATTATACGGATTACACGGCAATTAACCAAAATTACCGTGTAACCCCTATAATTGCCGTTTAATCCTAAAATGTGGTGTTATTGCAAAAAATTAAAGTTTTAGGGTGTACACGGCAATTATAGGGGGTACACGGTAATTTTTAAAATTGCCGTGTACCCCCTAAAATGCCTCAAAACACCTTCAAATGTCAATTAACCCTAAAATTACATGTATACATATGTCTAAATTGTCGTTTAGTACACAACTTGCAACACATTCATTTTTAAACTTGCAGCCCTAATTCATCACAAAAATTACACAAAAATATAACACAATTGCAGTTCTAATTCATCACAAAAATTGCACATTCTTATAACACAATTGCAGCCCTCATTTAATGAATAAATTGCAAAACTTTGGGACAAAAATTTATATAGAAATAATTGCCGTTTACTAACCCGTACAAGCTAATCTTCACGAAATTTGGGTGATTTTTGAACTCAAAACCTCTTCAAGCTTCTTCAAGAAAACGTCGTGTATGTTGAGGGAGGAAGAAATGGAAAAATTTTCAAGCTTCTTCAACAAAATGACCGTGTATGTTGAGGGAGGAAGAAATGAATTTTTTTTTAAGCTTCTTCAACAAAATAGCCGTGTATGTTGAGGGAGGAAGAAATGGAAATTTTTTTCAAAGCAAGTTCAATAAAATGGTTGTGTATGTTGAGGGGGGAAGAAATAGATTTTTTTTTTCAAACCAAGGCTACACGCCAATAGTAAATTTAGGGTTGTTCAATATAGTAAATATCACAAAATGCCAAACAAGTTTAATTTCATGTGATTCAATTTTGGTTGGTGTGACTTGTAATGTCAATTCATGTTATAAAAATGGGCCCAATTGACTCCAAAAGTACATTTAGGATAAAAAACATACATTGTTATATTTATTATGGTAGAAAACATACATTCTAATATGAATTGTGGCAATTTAAACATTTATCTCTATTATTTTTTTGCCCATAACAAAATGATTTTAAAGAACAGTATTCATCAGCATGTACGAGAACTAGTAATTACTAAGACAGAAGCACCATCAAATGGGTATATATACAAATTTTTGTATTTTTATTCATTTTTTTTTTCATATAACCCACCAAATGATATAAAATTGTTGCATTTTACTTATAAAACTTTCAAATTGTTGGTTTCAGAAAAAAAAAAAAAAAACTTTCAAATTGTTCAAAATACTCTTACAAAAAACATAAATTTTATTCAAAATAATAATATTAAATTATAAAAGCATTTGAAACTCATTATTATTACAAATGTTATAATTAAAGTATGAAATAGTTTTTAAAAAAATTCCAAGGTAATTACTAAGAGCAACAAATATGGAAATTTTTGTTTTAAATACTTATAAATTTAATTCTGATATTTGGAACAAACTATGATTTTTTTTCAAAAAGATATCCATGATATTTAATTTATATATTCTGAAGAAAAACTTTGGAAAAATAGTTTTATAGTTATAATTTTAATATCTATAATAAATATTTTTAAACAAAGTAGAACAATTTACATAGATTGATGGACAATCTCCAACAAAAAAAAAGAAAACTTGTTGGATTAAATACAAAATCTTAAATGGTCTTGTCGTGAACGGTAATCGAAGGAAATGTGAAAAAGAAACAGAAACAGAAAAAGTATCAAACATCCTTTTCCAATGAAGAAAAGGAAAATATACAAATGTTTGACTACAAGCATGAATCTGACTCTTTTTATGAGCTTTCAGTTAACACCATGTTCTTGGATTGATAGACCTCTCTCTCTCTCTCTCTCTATTCACAAGCCAACTTGGTATCAAAGCTGCTCAAGCAGATAGCAAATGCTTGAAAGGCAGACAGTGGATACCTGTAATCCATAGTGAACATATCTTTACCAACCTTACCAAACTGGAGGATGATCTTATCGTGGTCCGATTGCGATGGCTGAGACGCTGGCGGTGCCGTGCTCGAGGACGGTTGTGTGGCGGCGATCAGCTGAAAATTCTTAACCGATGCCACAGTCACCCGGCCCCGGAAATTGAGGCACCAGCACTGTAGCTGTTCGTGCCAACGAGGAGCCTTGTTCTTGAGAACCAATGGCCTCATTTTGTTATCATCATCCCCAGCATTTGATATTCCGGTGATTTCAGAAAATCTCGAGCTACTGAACTCGGTCGAGTGGTCAAGCGACTTGGAGAAGGAGATGCTGCGGAACGAGTCCTCAAGGGATCGTGGGAGAAGTTCCGGCTGCCCGGGGACCACTCCACCGGGTTCGATTGATGAGTTGGGTATCGAGTGCATAACGCAGTGCATCCTCCGTGGGCCCCGTGTACCAAGCACATTTAGTTCGTATGCGATCTGGGATATGTTGTAGCTGCCAGTTGGCACCTTTGGAGATACTTTCTTGGAATAGAATCTCCGGCTTGTTCTCCCAGGTGCCGCGACATGTGAACAGGTATGTGGAGGCTGTGTGTCGTATATTATGAACTTGGTTCCGAGAAAATTTGATCTGCAAGAATGAGTAAGGGTTTGAGATTAATAGCTTGAAGGAGGAACAAGCAATCTAGAGTACAATTAACTTGGTTGTTTATCAAAAGACAAATACTCAGTTTGCATATAAAAAGTGAGACAAAAAATTGTTAAGACATTGTAACATGACAAGAAATTAGTACATCTGAATTCTGAGGACAATCAAGAAGATTCAGAAAATATAATGTGTGAATTAACAAATAGTCAAATACATAGGAGATTGAAAGTGAATACTGAATTCTACCTCAGTTTTCCAATATACGTGTTGCTTGATCTGGAAATGTTGTCCGCATCCATTGAGATAACATACTCTGTACAAGTGGTTCTACGAGTTCTTTTTGCAGAGAGAAGGAACTTCCCATTCTCTACTAGCAAAGCTGCAGAAATGACATGTTATATCAAGACAGCTACAATTGTAGGAATGCTGTGATTTAAAGTGTGTGATAGAAGAGATTCTACTTATGATTGAAAAAGACAATGACTAGATACATATTAAACTGTAAGAAGAGATATTTGCATAAGTAGCAATATAGTATGCTGCGGATATCATTTCAAAATCGAAATATGAAAAGACATTCTTTTAACCATTAGCATCTTCTATATGGTCGGTCAACTTAACCGACTAAACAAACGCATCATTCTAGAAATGAATCAGGAACTATACCTGAACAATGTAAGAAAACGAAGCATTCATGAAAAGCTACTAACAACTTCGTAAGAACTCCAAATTCTAAGTGCATAAATAGCAAATGGAGATTCATGATGTCCACAAGGCACTCACCAGGACTAAGACACAAAAAAAGATGGTAAGTTAGATTAGATTTGTCCCTCTTTATGAAGCACTGAATGGTTCCATCTCGAGACCCTGGCTGTATACAAGGAAAAATTGGACTGAGTATTACTTAGTGATTACAACACATGAAATGGTTGCAAAAGAACAAATATGTCACCCAATCCTTTTAGTGCGTACCTGCTTCAGTGAAACGGGAAAAGTAAGCTTCCCACATAATTCCGGATTTTTAACAATTTCCTTGCACATGCTCCTCCATGATCGGCAAACAGCAGCACATGCAACGACATGTTTTCGAGCAGGCCATGTACTCTCACTCTCTTCCAACCTTCTGATCACATCGAAAAGTAACTCAGGGGGGAGATTAGCCCAATGGCTATTCTGAATAACCAAAGGCTGGTCATTCAAGTCATGAAAAGAACCATGTGATTTTCCCCTATGATGACCAGAAAGCCTCACATCAAAACTCCTCCGTGATAAGCTCCCAAAACTATCTCTTATATCTCGTGCTATACTTCGGAATGACATTGAACCTGTCAAGCAGGAAGTGATGTGCCGATGTTTGATATAGGCAAGGCACAGAGCTGTAACTGAGCAAAACAGAGACAATTTTCAGAAATTAACAAATCAACTGCAAAGATGCAACGAGGAAAAGGATAAAGGGTAAACACATAGACTTAAAGGAGAAGAACAACTCTACTAGGTTTAAAACGCTAAAACAATTTGAAGTATTTTCACTTGGGGAGAAAGATATGAAGAAGCCAGCTAAGAAGATGTACTATCAGCTATTAAACCTTAAAGTATCCATTTAAGAGTCCACTCAAACACAAAAAGCAAAAGGTATTTCCAACAAAGACTGAATTTGTAACATTGCAAGCTTGCACTACCATAGTTTAATTAGTCACATTGCCTTGAAAAAAAAAAAATTATGTATCTACTGCTCCTTTAAAGAAACTAAACTAGCCCAAATAGTGGTCCAATGCCACAAAAGACAACTGAGAGAGCAAAGCACAAAGATTTTCCTCAATTAAATAAGTAAAGTACCCCTAAAATCAAGAACCAAGTTAACGAACCATCATACAAGTTGGAGCTTAGAATAAACAATATGGATCTGTATCTTCAAGAAAGTCTACAATTTCTTGAGAGATCTGCAAGAATTTCAAATCTCACTAGTGTTGCAAATTCAAGCCCAGATATTGGCCAAAAAGTAAAACTTTGAGAAAATTCATTAAGTAAACAGAATCAGGTCTTGAATACAAGCCTCTAACTCTTTGTCCAACAGATTGAATGAAAAAAAAAAAAAAAGAAAAAAAAAGAATTACAAATAGCAAGAAAATGGAGAAACCCTGAAGAAGTTAGGTCAGCAAGCTAAATCAGAACTGCATCTAAAAGATTTTGACTTTTCCAGGGCCAAAACCTTTAGCCAAAAAGCGTCAAATAAGGGTTGTAAGAAAACAAAAGATATATCAAATGTGAATGAAGCATTGACTCGGGCACGAAAGCATACAACTTTACCATGAAATATTGAAGGAAAATAAAATGAGATCAGAGATCTATTACCTTGCAAGAACCTGAAAGGAAACAAAATCTCCAAAACCCCAAGTCCACGGCACCTAAATGGTGTGTATATATAAACTTTAAACTCAAAAAATGCACACTAATTCTTCAAGCAGATCAAGAAAAGAAGAAGCATCTCAGGCTAAGCAACACAGATATACACACATATTACTCAGATGTTATTAAATCTAGTAGAAAGATGGTTATCTGGGCTCAAAGATGGGATTACATCTTAGTAGAAAGAACCCGAGAGAGAGAGAGAGAGAGAGAGAGAGAGGGGGGCTCGGGGGAATGAGAATTTAAAAAAAAAATCAAATAATTGTAAAGTGGGAAAAACTATGGTAAAGGGAAAAAGTCTAAGAATACTTTATTATTGTTGCGTTTGTCATGGAATTGTAAGGTTTTTATATTTGGCCACTATGCCTATGTGACCCTAAGCCAAGCAACCTAACAAGTACCTTGACTTTTTCAATTTTGATTTCTTTTGTCCTTTTTATTTATTTATTTTTTTGGTGAAAGATCATATTCATGTCATTTTGACTTTGATTATGATATTATTTAAGATTAATTTCTGTTATGTTATAGTTTTTTTTTAATTAAAGTACAATTTTTTTTGGATATAATTGTAACTAAAAAAAAGGACTTAGGTTGGTACAAAAAAAAAAAATAGTGAAGAATATTCATTAATTAGTACTTAGGGAGATGACTTATTTGATCAGTAGATAAAAGATAAGATTCTTAAAAGGCTGTTCCCTAAAAAAAAAGGAAAATTAAGAGATTCTATGTTATACATTGTTCTTTAATGTGGTTAGCCTTAGACTCTTATCCTCTAAGAAATCTTATAGTATCCATGAATTGATTTTTTTTATAATAATTGTGATCATGATTAGCCACCTATAAACTAATAAATGTTATATATTCTCTATTTTGATAAGATCTAAAGATCAATGAAAAAGATTCGATGGTTTTATGATAATAAAATAAAAGTATGGTCAATTTAATTAGAGGGGGAGGTGTTGGAAGGAAAATAAAAAATAAAAATAATTTAAGAGATGGTAGATGGGTTTTTTTTTTTTTTTTTCTTTTGATGAAAAACTTTTTACATATAGATGATACAATGTAAGTTATAAACATTGAGCAGAATCCCTTATACATAAGAATGAAACAATTTTAATGAAAGAGTGATTTTTGCTGCACAGTTTGGAGATAGTCTTGTTTGATCTCCTAATAAAGATGTCCAATGAACTAGTCAATAGATTCTATCGATATATTTGATTCAGTGATAGATACATTATTCGTCTTGAGAAAGCCTCAGGTTCGATTCCCTTCATTCTTAATTGTAACTTAAAAAAAAAAAATTGCTAAAGAAAAACTTTCTTACAAAATCGACTTGTTGTACTGGAAAATAAAATTATGTTTAATGCATGAAAAATGAAAAGATGTAATTATAATTGAATATCAAAAAAAAAAAAAAGACACAAAATCCACACATCAATCATTACGTAAGATATATTCTCTACTAAGACCATCTCACAAATTGAGCCAATTTAGAAGATTTAGATGTAGATAATTTATTTTAACTTGATAGTAAAATGTAAATCATGTTATAGAGTGTGTGGACCTCATCTAATGGGATAGGACATGTGAGATAATGTCACTAAATTTTTTAAAATGGATGATAATTGATAGATTGTCTATATTTTGTGTGGTATTTTTATAAAATTCAGATTTAAGTGATCAAATCAGAGAATTAATATTATGAAAATTATTTGTATATGATATCATCTAAGAAATTGAATTAATTGACTATTTGTCATCTATCTCTAACTTGTTGAAGTCTACTTGGAGAAGTTGATGTTAGTTTATTCCAAGCTTTGCTTTATTCCTTGGATTCTCTCTTTCCTCCTTTTATGTGTCCATTTTCTATCGTTTCTCAAGATTTTCAATATCATAAATCATCAAAAAGGGTCAAATCTTAGCATCACATAAGGCCCAAGTTCGACAGCAATTAATACGATGGATTGAAATATGGTAATTAAATCGATTCAAATCAACCGACTATTTTATTATATTATTTAAAATATTAATGTCACATACTTACTACTTCAATAAAACAAAACACATCTAAAAAAGTACAAAATCCAAATGGCTATGCTTTAATTTATCTTTCGCAGCTAATCAAGCTTATTTAATATTACAATCGAGTCATCAGCTCTACAAAACCCATATTTATGTTATTTTTGGCCATCAATTCTATTTCTTTTTGCTAACTAGTTATCCATTCTTTAAACAGGTGAAGAAAATAAAAGTGTGAATTATGTATATATTAATATATACCAAGTTAATTAGAGCTTCGATGATTTGTGTGATCGGTTTTATCTTTTGACTTATTGAAAGAAAAAGAAACAAAAAAAAGGGAAAAGTGGTGAGGCATGGTGTACTGCACGTGACATAAATAATTAATCAACCAGCATAGGCATGCAGCGTGCAGTGTTTAATCATTACAAATAAGTTCCACATTTCCCACCTTTTCGTATATAGACCATGTGTAATAATAATTAGAATATTAATTATTGATGATTTTGTAATTTGACTAGCTAAATTGTTTGTGATTTTGTATATGAGCTATAAAATGTCTAATTTTTTTATAAGTGATAGCTGAAATTGACATATAGAGGATGTTTAGTTGATTATAAGCTTTTTAAAGTATTAAACATATATAAGATGTGCTAGTTTTTGGTCTCATTGTCTGAGAACTATTATCAAATAATTTTATTACATAACAATCACATCCTATATTATAATCAACATCTTAAACAAGATATATAATTATAACGAACTCTTTTATATTTCAATATATACGAGTTTTAGAACACGTGTGTTGCACGTGGAAATCAATTCAAATTAAAAAAAAATACAAATATTATATATATAACACTTTTATATTAAAATTCTAATTATAATAGGATTCTATAAGATTTTGAATTAGTTAAAATTCTAATATATATAAAATTATATAAGTATAAAAATCCTAAATTACTATTATAACCTTAAATAATAATTTATAATAGGGTATATTGGACAATTCATATTTTATAAGAAATATCCACACTTTTATATAGATAATAAATAAATACATATCATTCTCAAAACAAGATGAGTTTGATCATAGACGAAGCCACGTCAAGACAAGGAGAGGGGCAGTGGATCCCCTCAATTTTTGAAAAATAATATTATATTATATTAATTTTAAAATTATTTATAAAAAAATATATAAAAAATAATTTTTAATGTTAAAACGTAATTGAATTACAATTGTTGTTGGATCGTAATTTATATTTGTAACTGTGAGAATAAGTATGGCTAAGCTCAGTTTTTAAAAATAAATAATTAAGAGAAAGTCGCATTACTCTTATAAAAGCACATTTTATTTTTGGTGCTGAGTCTTTATTATCAATTAGTCGTTGGGATTTGTGTGGAGAGTTTGCAAATAGATTCTTGAATCAGTTATTCAAGATTAAAGTGTTCATCTTCCAACTCAATTTTCTAGCTTGTTTCTTAACGGTTTTCAATATTTGTTTTTGCTATAATTTATATATGCGTGGGGCAATAGTTATTCAGATTAGGTTTTCAATATAAGACGATAGAAAGAGAAAGAAAGCAGTGAGAAGAAGGTGTTCTGATCATTGTTTTCTGAGTGTAGTTTAATCTGCATAGTTGTATTCTCTTGTTCATTTATTTATAATAATTTTTTTCCCTTTCTTTTCCGTGGATGTAGGTCTTTTACGCCGAACCACGTAAATGATTGTGTTACGTTTTGATTTTACTTTGAGTTGCATATTCTTGTGTTGATTCTATATCTTGCAAGTTAGAGTTTAGTGTCTTCAAGATGTTTGAAGAAATTACTCTAAAAGTGATCTATTTTTTTATTTTTTTAAATATCTATTATTTAAGTTTTACCATTTTAGTCATTAAATCGTTAAGACAAATTTATTAAAAAAAATATTAAAAACTCAAAGTTTGATATGTGTTTATTATAAAATGAATATATTCTAATATCTTAATATCTAAATACATGTATAATTTAAACATATTTCTCATTTTTATGATAGAGTTGGACCCCATAGAACAAGTTTTCTGGTTTCGTTCGTCACTGGTCTCACTCATCTCAAAGGCATCGAATCAATGTTCTCACATTTTCATGCCATAAATAGAACCTTGGACCACTCTAATCATTACAACAGTTATCTCTCAATTAGTTCATGACATTATATAAAATAACCTCGTACCATTTTCTTGATCACAATTAATCATTAGAGCATTTCATTAACCTCTCTCATATTTCTTCACCATCACAGTTAGTTCCAAAAACACCCCGTCTTTGGCGACATTGAAGATGAAAAGCAAGACGCTGGTTTTGAAGCTTCATCAACTGATTCTGTAGCTTCATATCATCCAACTCCTTCTCTTCACCTTCACACTCTTTCAACCATTTCAACTTCTTCTTCTCCAATTCCAATTTCTTCTTATCTATCTCCATCTTTTTCTCTTCCAATCGCCACTTCTCTCCATTAACATCTTCTCCCAGCTTCTGTCTCTTATTCATGGCAGAATTCTCATCACAAACCAGATACCTAGTACCTTTCAGACAAGACACCACTGATCGTTGAATCCAAGGATCATGAGGTAGAAATCTTCGATCCCTGTTATGATACGAGTTCATTTCTCGAAAGAACAGTTGCTTACAAGTCAAGATCTTTCGAACCTCATCTTTGACTTCTTCTGGAATGTTCATCGTTTCCATTACAGCTGGATTCTCCACAACCTCGCATGAAGTGTTTGTACCTAGTATATGCTTCAGTCTCTTGTACTTTTTGTTTATATCGTTGAATTTGTCTTCACATTGTTGAGGCGAAACAGTACAACCTCTTTCGATCATCGTCTTCGAGATGCACTTCCACTTGCCTTTTACGTGAATATTTCCTTCTTCGTTCTCAGGACCATCAACATAAGACGCAGCAGTGATCAAAACCCTAACCATCTCATCTCTCCATCTTATACGCTGCCGTTTTTGATCATTCGGACAATATTCTTGTAGTTGTCGTGGATGATCAAACGACGCAATTTCATGTGAAGGGAGAGAAGGAGCTAATTGCATTGATTCCAATTGTTCTTGAAAAGTAGTATCATGTGGCGTACTGTGGCCCATCATGTCGCGAATAACTTGTAACATATCTTCCATGATATTGTTATATGAATATCGATCTTCTCCTATCTCGACAATAATATTCTAGCAAGGTACAACAAGAATATTAAAGAAGATGAAATGGTTGTAATAACAACATTGTTAAGATCGTCAGAGAAAAAGAAAAGATGGTTATCGGAAAAGGGAGATGATGGATTGAAAGATATAACAAGTGATGATTCTTCTTGTAATTGGGCAATGGCAAAGGGACCAATTGGGTTCCAGTTGGTTGGCTTTGGGATAAGGACTCATTATTTTCAAGCAACAACTTTCAACTAAAAAAAGATGTTTCTATGCACTCTTATCCAGGTACTCACATTTAAGACTTAAGGAGACACGTACAAGATTTTCAAATTAGTTTCTTGGCCCTTAAATCTTTGTGATCATCTCAATTTAAAATATGTATTGACAAGTCACTTGTTCTTCAAAATTTACATTTTTTAGTTTTTGAGTTGGGATTAGGAATTCCAAATATTCTTTTGAAAATTCCTGCTTTGCAGAAGCCCTGGAATTTTTATTTTTTTGCACATTATGTTATTTTAATTGATTCCTTTACATTGTCAAGTTAGTCACGATTTAGTTAATCAGATTAAGGATTTTGGTCAATTTTCTTCAGGTTGGAAAAACTATGATGCATATTTAGTGCAGACGAAGAAGAGATACAACAAAGCATGCTAAAACAATTTTAGATGTGAATCTAGACAACTATATATATAAAGAAAGGTGTTAGGCAAAACTATATCATCCACAATCATCGATATGAATATGAACTGTATATTATGCCAACCAAAACATACAATGGAACATAATTTATAACATGTAAACCACAAAGATAATGCAACCTTACACATTAAAAAAAAAAAAACATTATTGACAAAATTTCACTTTAAATATTGATCAATTGCCTTTAGAAACGAAATGGTGAATCCTAACTTAGAAACATTTTCGATGCACAATGGCAGGGCCAGATTCTTCATACTCATCCCTGCTTATCCACATCTGCAAAATATTCATCCACAAACCAATCAACACCTCAAAGAGTAATCCAAGAAAATTAAAATCATTAGTATACCTGCTGAAAAGTGCTAAGAGAAGCTAAGATAGACCCCCCAATCCAAACACTGTATTTCCTCTCTGGTGGCGCAACCACCTTGATCCTCATGCTAGTCGGAGCAACGGCTGAGATCTCCTTGCTCATTCGATCGGCGATTCCGGCGAACATGGTGGATCCACCGCTAAGCACGATGTTTCCATAAAGATCCTTCCTAATATCAACATCGCTCTTCATAATGGACTTGTAGGCCGTCTCATGGATCCCACTAGTCTCCATTCCTATGAGGGATGGCTGGAACAAGACCTCCGGGCAGCGGAACCTCTCTGCCCCGATGGTGATGACCTGCCCATCGGGCAGCTCGTAGCTCTTCTCGAGTGCAGAGCTGGTGTTGGAGGTGTCCATCTCCTCCTCGTAGTTGAGTGCAACATAGCAAAGCTTTTCTTTCAAGTCACGAACAATTTCTCTCTCCGCAGCTGTGGTGAAACTGTACCCTCTTTCCCGTAGGATGGTGGTTAAATGCTCGGTTAGATCACGGCCGGCAAGGTCCAATCGGAGGATGGCATGTGGCAGTGCGTAGCCTTCGTATATTGGCACTGTGTGGCTTACACCATCACCAGAATCCAACACAATTCCTGAACAAGGCATATACTAAAACTTTATAACTTCATTTTTTACCCTCCTGTTCTCACACTTTAGAGTCTGAAACTCTAACTATCACGTTTTTTCCAATTTTCATACAATTTTACTCAGGATATTATTTTTGTCTGTGGACGCTGTAATTGCTGACATGAAATTTTGATTTTTATAGGGGGAGAATATTTCAAGCGAAACCGGATCAAAAATTATAAAAGAAAAAAAAAATGATGGTTAAAAGTAGAGACAGATCCATTGTTGGGGCAAGGGGGCAACGACCCCCTGAAAATTTGCAAAAAAATAAGGATATTTTCGTAATTTTATATTTTAATTGAAAATTAAAAATAAATTTGTGAATTTAGCTTTTTTTTTTTTTTTTTTTTTAAATTTGCAAGAGAGTCAATTTCTTTTTTTTTTTTTCCTCACAATCAACCAAAAATCTAGCCTCCTTTTTATATTCTCCTTTTTTCTCACCCACAATTGATTCTTCATCTAAATTATTTCAAATATATACTTTTAGTTTAAAATTATTGTATTTTTTAATTAGTTGAGCTCTCAAATACTAATTTTGGATCCGTCACTAGTTAAAAGATCAAAATTAAAAAATATAAAATTGATGAAAAAATAATGAAGAAAACCCAAATTATTATTAAGGACTAAAATTAAGATTAGATTTTGGTTTTAAAAAATATAATAAAATGAGATAGAAAAGGAAGAACGAACCAGTAGTACGGCCGCTAGCATAAAGAGACAGGACAGCTTGGATGTTAACATACATTGCAGGGACATTGAAGCTCTCAAACATGATCTGTGTCATCTTTTCCCGGTTAGCCTTGGGGTTAAGTGGGGCCTCGGTAAGCAAGACGGGGTGTTGTTCGGGGGCAACACGGAGCTCGTTGTAGAAGGTGTGGTACCATATCTTTTCCATATCGTCCCAATTGTTGACAATTCCATGTTCGATCGGATATTTTAAGACGAGCATACCTCTTTTCGACTGAGCTTCATCCCCGACATACGAATCCTTGTGCCCCATCCCAACCATCACTCCTCTGTATTTGGGTACGCCAACCACACTAGGGAACACAGCCCTTGGTGCATCATCGCCAGCAAATCCTGCCTGTGGATTTCAGACATGAATATGAATATCATCATTAATACATTATTGTTGAAATAATGATGTATGCATGTATGAAGAGGATCTAATGGTATTGGTGGCATATAGACCTTAACCATTCCAGTTCCATTGTCACATACAATTGGTTGGATATCCTCCACATCAGCCATCTTGTACAACCTTCATCAAACAATTATGGGAAATATTGTAAGAAATTTACCACCAAAAAGTGAGTAGGGATATTAATTTGTTGCATAAATTAGGCTTTGATGCTTGCACAAAGTCTATCATTTTCATAACAAACTTCCAAATTATAAGAGGCTATTTAGTTCTAAACATTATGTAAGCATCTACAAAAAATTATGAGGTCACACGTCAATCAATTAATTTCACAAACCCACACATAATTTTCTCTGAACTAGCTCCAACATGTTATGTGGAACGAGCTGTCGTAGTTATTAGTTGTCCAAGACCAGTTCAAACGTTAGAAAATATATTTTCTATTATAGTCAAATTTTTCAATAAGAACAATGGAGATCAATCAAACACATTAGATCAATAAATTTGGTATCTATTATCTCCTTATATTATCATTGGAAGTATTTCATTGAAATATGAATCTTGCTATGTTTAAGAAGTATGTTATGTATGCGCATTCTAATCAACTGAATTATATTAAGATTTTCAATAAATAAATTTACTATAATCCTAAACATACCAAAAAATTAAATATAATTTATCTTAGATAAATGAAGGGAGCTAGTCATAAACTTGTTAAGTACACAGATATAAAAAGGATATTGGAGAATACCTCTTGCTATTAATGGCTGAATCAAATTCTGTTTGGTTTTGTTCTCATTTTTTTCTCTGTTTTCAGATGATTAATTATATATAGGCTTGGAAGCTACCGCGTGAACGTATCTTTTGATTTGGTCCAGAAAAGTCTATTCAAATTTCAAGACTTAAAAAAGAAGAAGTATTTTTTAACAAATAAATAAATAAATAAGTTCTGTAGGAAAACGTGTGTGTAATAGATTGTGCACAAGTATGCATATATTTGCGTACATTGATCAGTAGTTGCTGGTGACGTGGGGCTAATGAACTCACAATCCGAATTAAATAGAAGGTGTGGTAATTATTAAAAGTTGATGATAATGCCTGATAATTATAGTTGTATCAAAACACTGAAGTTTATAACGAAAGGTAAATATTATTTGAAGATTCTAAATTATCGTTGGTACATGTAATCTAATTTTTTTTTTTTTTTTTTGGCAACATAACTTTTTAATCTTTAATCAACTAAAGCGATCATCTTATTAGCTACCTGGCTTGCTCTTTTAGAGAGAAGGTTCATAGTCAAATCTCCGCCCAACTGTAGTCTATCTTGATCATATAAATTAGTTCAAGGAGTTGAATTTTAAGAGAAAATTATATCTTTAATTATGAATATGTCCACAACAATATTATTGACTAGTGTTTTAGATAATGAAATAAATTAACTACGGCGTCATATGTTTTTATTTAATTACAATCTTGATTACCCGTTCAAAGAAATAAAATTTTACAATTGAAAAAAATAATGAAACATATTTGGTTAGGTATGACTTTGCAATGATGATCTGCGTCCGAAATAAATAAAATTGAAAATGACTCTGGAAATATCTCAATTATATTGTAGCTCACTTCAATTTTCATTTAGTCAACGTAGAAAACTGATTCATAATTGGAAAAATTTACGCGCAGAAGACTACACAACTAAGTTAGAATAAGATATTGAACTTTCCTGGAAAAAAAAAGAAAAAAAAGTATATAAGACGATCTTACAAATATATTTCGTGAGATGGAACCACATTATCTATAAGCTAGACCAATCTAAAAAAATGAGGAAATTATAGAACATTTTGTACTTTTGTTATATTCAAAATGATAATTTAACTTTGAGATCCAAAATTTTTCTTAATTATCAATTGGATAAATACATTTACCATGCGAATTATTGAGTATCAGCTTTGTAAGTTCCATTTTTTTTTATATGGACGAGAAAATAATAAACTCAACGAAGGTATTGAATTTGAGGATTGAAAACAAATTTATCGATGGTTGTATTTAGTGATCATGAATTCATTATTTTGAAGGTATGGAATTTTGCAATAAATTCTAATGTGGCAATTTACAAAGAATAAGTGTTTGGATTGGGTTTTATCAAGGATGAAAATATTGGTTTCGATAGATATATTGATATCTTGATTTTAAAGAAATATTGATGGATATATCGATTTCGGTGGAAATTTCGATCATTTTTGAAATAATATGAAAATTTTATATAAAAATTGAAATATACCTAGCAATATACATATATTATAACAACATTAATACATATATTGAACTTAAAATTTCAAATAAATGATATATTTACAATAAATATATATATATAAATTACCATTATATAATATATACATCATAATCCTTTTATTAAATTTCAAAAAAATTAACTAAACTTGATTAAATTATGAGAGAAATGCCAGTGAGTTAATTTATTTCAACAATTTAACTAAAATTGTTATTTGTTCCACTTATAAACAAAAATATAGATATAAAGAAATATATATATATATATATATATATATATATATATATATATAAAACTTAAGTTTAATAGATATTTTTTAAATATATATAAAAAATTCATAATAAAACATTAAAAAAAAATTCACTTAAATAATGAAAAAAAAATAGAGAAAAAAAAAGGAGAAAAACACAATCTAACCATTGAAAAAAAAGGAAAAAAAAAACTACAATTTAATTAACGCTATTGAAAAAAAAAGAAAAAAAAAGGAAAAACGTAAAACTTTAGCGCGTCAGTCAAAATGAATGATATATTGACGATATATCATGAATTATTGTCGAGAACGATATATTATAATTTGATATTATTTCGATATTCTATTTTTACGGTATTTCGATAAAATATCACGATATTTTCTTTATATATTACCCATAATAATATTTTAACAGATACTAATTGATATGAGAAGTGACACAACTTTATATGTAACATCCATTATATTTAAAGAGAACAATTAGGATTAAAAAATTTTAATTAACAACGTTGTAGTGTAGTTAGACAAAATTGTAAGGGAAGGCAAGCTGTCCTCGTCACCCTTATCCCTCTCTCTCTTTTGCATGAAGGACATGTGTTGGGGTGGGGCCTACTAAATTGCATATGGAAAAGAGTTAAACCAATTTTGGAATATAATTTGAAATTAAGGATGCACAACACTCTTATTATTTCTTGTTTTCCATCCCTGTCTTCCAAACACCAACACCATCACCACCGTCACTTCTCTCTCATCGTCGGTGCATTCTTCCGGCAAGGTTTATTTTATTTATTCCTTTTAATATATAATACTCGTCGAGTCGGTCACAAATCAAGGCTCGGAATGTGAATCGGCCGTCATCTCCGCCGCGTTTGGCCGCGGGAAGGGGCGGCCGCTGCCTGTCTCTTTTTCTTCCTCCCTGTTGTCGTCCGTCGCTGTAGTCATTTTGGAGCCGACGCGTGGTTCGCCCCGACGAGTCGAGAAGTGGGGTGGTCGGCGCTGGTTGAACCTGCGTGAAAAGCTGAGAGTTGTCTTTGTAAGCGGCGGCGTGTGAATGTATATATATGTCTGTGTGTGCATATGCGTGTGTATATATATATATATGTACGTGTGTATACATCTGTGTGTGTGTGTGAATTGGGCGTCGCCGTGGGTGGCGGCGTCGGGATGGGAGTGTGCGTGGCCGATGCTTGTTGCGCCGGCGTGATTTGAGGAGAGCCGCCGCTGCAAGCGGCGGCCAGTGTGTGTGCGCGTGTGTGCGGGGTTTATGTGCTGCGATTGGGTGTCGCCGGCAGTATCGGGTAGCGGCGACAGAGAGCGGCAGGGAGGGGTTTTGGGGGTGCGGGTTCATTTTGTAAATTACATTTAATTCAGGGACTGATTTGTAAATCCTAGGATTTGACCAATGTCATGACATTTTCATTCTCTCTCATATTAAATAATTAATATAAGTGGTGACATCCACCAAATGTCACCAATAAAAGTGCTCTTACATATTACCCATAATAATATTTTAACAGATACTAATTGATATGGGAAGTGACACAACTTTATATGTAACATCCATTATATTTAAAGAGAACAATTAGGATTAAAAATTTTTAATTAACAGCGTTGTAGTGTAGTTAGGCAAAATTGTAAGGGAAGGCAAGTTGTCCTCGTCACCCTTATCCCTTTCTCTCTTTTGCATGAAGGACATGTGTTGGGGTGGGGCCTACTAAATTGCATATGGAAAAGAGTTACACCCATTTTGGAATATAATTTGAAATTAAGGATGCACAACACTCTTATTATTTCTTGTTTTCCATCCCTGTCTTCCAAACACCAACATCATCACCACTGTCACTTCTCTCTCATTGTCGGTGCATTCTTCCGGCAAGGTTTATTTTATTTATTCCATTTAATATATAATACTCGTCGAGTCGGTCACAAATCAGGGCTCGGAATGTGAATCGGCCGCCATCTCCGCCGCGTTTGGCCATGGGAAGGGGCGGCCGCCGCTTGTCTCTTTTCCTTCCTCCCTGTTGTCGTCCGTCGCTATAGTCATTTTGGAGCCGACGCGTGGTTCGCCCCGACGAGTCGAGAAGTGGGGTGGTCGACGCTGGTTGAGCCTGCGTGAAAAGCTGAGAGCTGCCTTTGTAAGCGGCGGCGTGTGAATGTATATATATGTCTGTGTGTGCATATGCGTGTGTATATATATATATGTGCGTGTGTATACATCTCTGTGTGTGTGTGAATTGGGCGTCGCCGTGGGTGGCGGCGTCGGGATGGGAGTGTGCGTGGCCGGCGCTTGTTGCGCCGGCGTGATTTGAGGAGAGCCGCCGCTGCAAGCGGTGGCCAGTGTGTGTGCGCGTGTGTGCGGGGTTTATGTGCTGTGATTGGGTGTCGCCGACAGTGTCGGGTAGCGGCAACAGAGAGCGGCAGGGAGGGGTTTTGGGGGTGCGGGTTCATTTTGTAAATTACATTTAATTCAGGGACTGATTTGTAAACCCTAGGATTTTGCTAAATAGCACTCAAGCCCTAAATTTATGGATAATTACAGAATAGTCCTTGAACTTTATAAGATACGCACAAAGACCCCTGAACTTATGAACAATAGCAAACTGAACCCCAGAACTCCTTGAAATAACAAAATGGATCCTAAATTTTGTGAAAATTACATAATAGACCCCAGAACTGTGAAATTACAGAATAGTCTCCAAACTTCTCTGAAATTACAGAATAGACCCCAAACTTCTTTGAATTTACAGAATCACCCTATTATGGTAAAATGACAAGTGACCCTTAGAACTTGCAGAAATTATATTATGATTCCAGAATTTGATAATTATTGTATTTTGAGTCTTGAAACACAATAAAAATAGTAGTTTGACCCCGATTTGACTTTAAGCGTGATGAGCTAACTTTAAGCAGAAAACCCTAATTTTCAATAAACCCTAAAATTAGAACCCTCATCTGTCGACCTTCTCAAAAGTTAATTTTTATAGATTTTATTGGTTTTAAGCAAATAAATCAGAGGATAAATTACGCTTTTATATTTTGTAGGGAATATAAGCAAAAAATGAGAATAAGGGGAAATAAGATCGAAAGCTTTTGATCAGTATTGTCGGGTATCCAAGGTGGGGGTAAAATCTTATTTATATTTTAAATCGTACAATTTTACTAAAACTACGTGACTATGTGATTTGATTTCCGTTATTATTTGGTGTCGATTTCAAGTGAAACACTTTTACTGTGTGAATAGTATTCGAGTAAATTATATGATTATAAAAGCTACTGATTTCAAGTGATGCAAATGGCAAGGGTTTAAAAAGATGAAAAGTCGGGGTAGTTCCGGCACAAAAGAGGTTTGTTTAGAAGCCAACATATGTTAAAGATTTTTTTGTCTATGTGTGTGTCGTGAATTATGTGGCCAACGTGAACGTGACCAATGTGTATTATGTGTTATGTGGGAACTATTGTGTGACAATTTAATTGCGTCTGCGCCTGCACGTTAAGTAGAGTATTTCTCGTCGAAAACGCAATAAAGAGGTATTCTACGGAAATCCAACATAAATGGTGTAATAACCCAAATGGGGTTGGCTTGGGGCCACAATAGATCTTCTTCGGAAACTTATTCAATGGTTGCATTAGGACTACTCGGGAGTCCACAACATGTATTATATATATTATGTAAGAAATATTATGTGTACCTCTATCACTGTACAGATCAACCTCATTAAATGTTCTTTTGGCACTTACCCCTTCTATGATTTATTTTATTGAAAACGCTGGAGGCGAGGAGGAATTAACAGAAATGTCTGTTACTTTTGCATGTATATAAAAGAATTTATATGGATGTTCGACATTTTTGAAACTCTAGTTGTGTACAAAACAATGTCTATGTGTTTTGTTCTAAACAAGATCGTATTTTCCGCTGTGAATGTATAAACCTTTCGTATTTTTCAAGGATTATCTTCTAAATCTTTGATTGCTTTTAAATCTCAACAGATTAGGAAGTTTGCTGGACGTCCTATGAAAATACTGCGATTACTTTCGATTTAAAACAAAAATTCGCATTTTAAACTTTATATGAAAATAGGGAATGACATTATAAAATATAAAAAATACTTCAATAAATAATAAGTGATATTTACTTTCAGTATATAACTAGTGATAAGTTAATTAGCTGTAAATTAGTGTAGGCAATTGTAAGTTTTGAGTAATAACTAGTTTCTTACACCTAACAATAAGTAAAACCTAATCACTATTTAAATATCTACCACGTGAGAGGCTAGACTACACTAACATGATACACATGCATTACTCACTGTTATTTTAGTTTGTTAATACTGTTATTTTAGTTTGTTAATCAATTTGAAGCAAACATTTAATTGCATTTCATATTACAATCTAATTTATCTTTTTTATTTTTTGGTTTTGTTCAATGAGGGAACTACTTCGATACTATAATGTGCATAAGTTATAAGAATATATCTTTTATGAGGATAGTTCATAGATTATCAAGCTTAATGATATATATTTTTTAATTTAGGGAGATACAAGCTTCGTTTTCAATATATATATATATATATATATATATATATATATATATAATTTTGTGTCAGTGTAATGAATTTTCGGTACTTTTTTATTATAAATTTTAAAAATGATTTGAATTTATTATTATTATTATTATTATTATTATTATTATTATTATCCTCTATAAATATAAAATATAACATATATTACGTAATATGATAGAATTTGTAATTTTTTTAACCAATATGATCGATTGAAAAAAAAAGTCAACAAGATTGGCAAAAAAAAAAAAAAAAAAACAAAACAAAACAAAAAAGACGTTCAAGGGCGTGTGACCTACGCACCTGGCGTACGTTAATTGATGCAGTCGGATCCCCTGAAAGCCCCTTTCTCAATAGTCAAAATTGCATTCACGCTTCTTCCTTGACCCTCGCAGCGACCTTTGGCTCCGCCATCTCTCATCCTCATCTGGTAATTCTTCCATTACTGCCCACTGCACTTTCTAGATCTAACTTTTCATCGGCTTATTGCTTCGATCCTCGCGCATGGTTTTTTCTCATGGTTTTTGCTTATTTCCGATTTCATTTTGAGGGGATTCTTTTGCAGATTGCGTCGACTGATTACTGATACATTGTTAACCATGTGAGTATTATCTTAATTCTTTTGTAATGATTGATCTATTTTCTTTGTAATTTCCGCTAATTTCTATCAAAAAATTTTGATTTGATTAATGACGAATCATTGATTTACTACCTTCATTTTTATGATTATTAGAAATTAGTCTCTAAAAGTATTATTCTTTGTATTAAAGAATATTGTTTGCTCAATATATGGTGTAGCTTATTCACAATTATGTTATATTTTTGCAAAGTTATGGGGAGTATAGCAATATCAGGAAGGCTGAGTTCTTTGTTGTGAATTGTGATAAGCTAATATTATTTTCAGTTGAGTTCTCATGTGACTTTACTAACCTGATTTGATGTTATTGAGTTCCTGTTTATGTGAAGTTTCTATGCATAACCATTTGTTTTTAAATATTGTTTTTATGTTTTACCATAGTTATAAGAACACTGTTTGGTTAAAAACCAGAAATGGGCTTCTTTAAAGAGGTTTTTTCTTGGATTATTGGTAACATTAATCATGTTGAAGACACATTCTCTCCTTATACCTCCCAAAATCATTGTGTTTCTCTCTATGCACCAGGGATCTCTGTTGGTGGTCTTCTTTGTTTATAACTACTCCTATTTTGTAGGATGCATATGTAGTCAAAGGGGTTCTGGTTTTGCCCAAGCTTTGCATGTTAACTGCAACCATCCTCATCAGTATACATTAATTAGTTTCTGGCTCAATAATGTGCAGGCTTTGGAATCTTAGGTTGTGTTTGGATTGAAGGATTTGAAATTCATTGATGATGTACTAGAGAAAAACATTTCTCTACTACATTTTACCAACCAAATTTTATGTTTCCGTGTAGAGAAAAGTTGAACAGTTTCTTGATCGGGGATGCCTTGTAGTTTGTGCTGATCTAACTAATACAGTGTCATTGTATCTGTTTGTTTGAGCTGAACAGCTGAACCATAGTAGCATCCTCCCATAGTTGTTAGAGTTGCTGTGCGAGGTGCATGGGGCATAGGCTATAGCTCCTCTAGAAGCAAGAGGCAGGCATTGTTCATGCAGTGTGTGCCTTTCCAAGCAGCCTGTGCCTCTTCATATTGAGATGTGCCTCCAGCACCTCTGGCATGCCTCTTGTACAGAACCACACCCCCCCCCCCCCCCACACACAAAAACACCCAATATGCTATCAAGATCCCTAATAAGTTTTTTGAAGACCTTTTTTCTTCTGGAAAAATAAGAAGAATTAGAACTCCATTTTGAGAGGGAAAAGTACTTGGGTACTTAAGCTTACTCAAGAGAACTTCTCATAAAGAAGAAGAATTAGATATGTGGCTGGACCTCGATAACCCATGTGAATGACCACTGCTGCCACTGCATACCATATATTTTACTTTTTTTTATTTTAGGATTTTTGTTTTTTTGTGTTGTTTTCTTCTTTTCTAGACATTTAAAATGGTTCCAACTATTTAATATTACACTTTTGCAAAATGCACATTTTTCTTAAGTTATTTATATTATTTTGTGGATTTTTGAACCTCGTGTTCAGGAGGTGTGCACCACACCTCTGTGTGCCTTTAACAAGTATGTATCCTCCATTTCCTAACTATTCGTGAACTTGTTTTGCCATTTAGGGCTGATGATGAGCCTGTTGATCCAAAGAGGGAACTTGAAGATCGTTGCAAGGCACCATGCACAAGACCGCTTAAAGAATATCAGGTTAATTCTGTTAAAAAAGAATTCATCTACATATGTTTCTCAAGTCTTCAGGTAGTTGGTGTTCTTTTGTTGATCTTTGTTGCCTAAGTTATAATATTGTGTAAACTGTGATGGGGATTTGATACTCTTGCACTTACTGTCTCTGTGATGCTCTTTTGTTACTTTTAGCAAATGGTCAGTATGCGCAATTCATGTTTCATTGTGGAAATGGTGATTAAGGATTCACTATTGCATTGTTGATATCTGAGGAAGAAACCTTTGAGGGTGGTTTAATGACTTTTAAACTGAAACTTCATGGAGATATGACTTTGAGACTTGGTATCTTTGTTTGTATCATTCCTCTATTCTTCCTCTCCCCCTATGCTAGCAATACATTGTTCTAATGTAAACAACACGGAAATTTTGATTTACCAAACCCCAATCCAAGCTTTCAATTTCTTTCAATTTTATCACAAATCACTTGTTAAACTATTAATCAGTATTTAATATTAGATTTATGGATGAGCACTAATAATCATCCTTGGATCTTTTCATTTATCTGAACAACTTCTGTGAAAATGCTTATGTTTTTGTGTATGTGTGTGTTGATAGTCATGTGCTAAGAGAATTCAAGGTGATGATTCTGGGCATAAACACTGCACCGGACAATACTTTGATTACTGGCGCTGTGTTGACAAATGCGTAAGCCTACAATTTCCAATTTGCTTCTTTTTAATTGTTCCCCCTTTACAGTGCATGTTCTTGGCTCACTGTACTGATTTACTGCTAATTTCTTTGCAGGTTGCTACAAAGCTATTTTCGCATCTTAAATAACATAGACAGGACCTCGTCGGTTTTTTTTTTTACCTGATTACCCTCTTTTGTTTTCAGAAGCCAATTGTTTCCTTTTCGTTGTGTTCTTGAGATGAACAATTGATGCCTGTTCTCAACTCCTTAGTTACTTGGAATTTTGAGATGTGGTTACTCGTCATATTAATAAATGAATTGTGGAACTGAATTCTTGAGATATGGTTTCTTATGATGATTGCTTACTTATGACGCAAAATTAATAATTGTCTACAGTTAGTTGTTAGTCCAAGGAAATGGACTCTTATGATTTCTAAAAAATTTGTACTACTATTAACCCCCACAAACATGCGATTCGGTTAATATTTCTGAAAAAATATATTTACCTACTATTTTTATTCATCTTAAGAAGACTGTTTGAGGTGCGAGAAATTAAATTACTAAATTCGCCAAATTTGTGAAGAAAATTGCAAAACGAAAAAATAGAAATAGAAATTTTGAAGCAACAAGATCCGTACTTCTAAATTCCAATTAATTGTAATCCATATAATTAATCACTTCTTGAAAAGCTCAATTCCTTGCAAACACTCAGAGTCTCACGCGCGCACACACATATTGAAAAGAAGAAATTATAGCCTAAAGCTCATCAAATTGGTGATGTCTTATGTTGAAAAGACGAGATAATTTAATTTATTCTAACTTTTTGTATGAAACGATATCATGGTCGTCTTAAAATGAATTTAAGACAATCCTTTTGTGATGAATCGACAATTGACCTTAATAATTAGATAGTATCGAAGTTGATACCATCTTCCTTTTTTTCTTTTCTAGATCCGACGGTGTATAAAAGATGTTTTTTTTCATTACTACACTGTAAAGTAAAAGCATAAAAATATTCCTTCTTTGCTTAATTCCTCGAGTCGAAAAATAAAAGCAAATATGAACTAAACATAGTGTGAAAGTATCATATTCCTCCAGAATAAATTAAATAACAATGTAAAGACAGTGACTTGAACGATTAATCCTTAGTTGTATAAAATATAAATATCCGTCAACAATGGCGTGTGTTCTCCACACTTGTTCAAAAACCAAAAACCCTATAAATAATCCCATAATTTCCTTTTCTTCGACAATCTCTCTCTTATCTCGTCAAATTTTTCTAAATTTTTGTCTTACCTTAATAAAGAAAGTAAATATATGTCATATTGGATAACAGAAGGATGTAGTATCTTATGAGTTGGACTTTCATGTCATTACATTTATTTTATTAATGGTTTAAGTTTATATCTTGATTTATATTTCTATTATTATTTAAATTTTATTTCAACAAGAAAAAAAAAACTTTCATTACAAAATTAGTCAAATTTTAATTTGGGTGTTACAATCAGGGGCGGAGCTAAACAGTTTATATTGAGGGGGCTCGTTGGCTTTGAGGGGACAAAATTACTATAAAATAGGTATTTTAACACTTAAAATAAAAAAAATAAAAAAAATATATATAGAAAATTAATTTTTTTTTAAAAATTTACGGGGGGCTAAAGCCCCACATTGGCCCATGAGGCTCCGCCCCTGGTTACAACTTGAACGATTAATACTTAGTTGTATAAATATCCGTTAACAATGGCGTGTGTTCTCCACACTTGTACAAAAACCAAAAACCCTATAAATAATCCCATAATTTCCTTTTCTTCGACAATCTCAGGCAGCACCATGGAAAAACCCCAGATCGATAACAACCAAATCCTGCCTAGAAACGAAGACATGGAAGGGCAAAATGGGCAAGTGGAGAATATTGAAATAGTCCATGATTATTCAAAAAGGGCACAGTGGCTAAGAGCTGCAGTGCTGGGAGCAAACGATGGTCTGCTATCCACGTCATCATTGATGATGGGAATCGGGGCGGTCCGGCAGGACGCCAAAACCATGATCCTCACCGGCGCCGCCGCCCTGGTGGCGGGGGCGTGCAGCATGGCCATCGGAGAATTCGTATCCGTGTACTCACAGTACGACATTGAGGTGGCTGAGATGAAGAGAGAGCAAAGAGCTTGTGGAAATGGAGGCGATCGTGATCAGCTGGAGGCGATGAAGAAGAAGTTGCCGAACCCCTTTCAGGCGGCTGCCGCGTCGGCGCTTGCTTTCGCGATCGGAGCGGTGGTGCCGCTGCTGGCGGCGGCCTTCGTGAGGGAGTACTATGTGAGGCTGGGAGCGGTGGTTGCCGCCGTGAGTGTGGCGCTGCTAGGGTTTGGTGGGGTCGGGGCGGCCATTGGGAGGGCGCCGCCGGTGATATCTTCATTGAGGGTGCTTCTTGGTGGCTGGCTCGCTATGGGGATCACTTTTGGGCTAACCAAGTTAATTGGCTCATCAACCTCTGTCTAAGCTCCTTTTTTTTTTTTAATATATATATATTTTATATTTTAATTTTCATTTTTTGGAAACTAATTAATGATGTAGTATGAGTTTTTTATTTTGTGCTAATTAAGTTTATATATTTATGTAATTTTTAGTATTTAAGTCATGTATCAAAGAAATTTTTTTATATCAACGTGTATGTCTATTTTAAAATAAACACAACACGTAATGTAATGTATAATCGTGACATTACTAATTAAGAAGTGATTTTAAATAGAACCAAGTATTAAATGAAACATTAGAATTTAACAATGGTGCTGATTTGGATATCCTAGTCATGATGTGGAGAGTTATAGTGGGTGGGGCCAACAATTGCATGCACAACAAGAATCACGCCTCTTTCATTTTTCATGGCTTTACTAACAACGCATCACCCTGCTTTTAATTACTTGAACATTATGTTTCGCGTTTAAGTCACACATTATATCACCTCTTCACACTTTAGGCATTTTAAGAAGCCTTTTTAATTTCTCTTTCATCAAATTTAAAACTCCAGTACTTTTGATAACTTGTTATGCATCTTATATATATATATATATATATATATATAAACATGGTTACGTATTAGGATTAAATATTCATATTATTTGGACATATATAAGTTGAGAATGTGATATATTGAACGCTATGCTTTATTTTTATGTTAAATGAACACAATGTAATCGCACAACCCTTCCATAATTAAATAAGTGTTTGTAGTTCATCCAATATTCCTTTTACATGGGATTTAAAGCATCAAATTAATGAAAAAGGAAAATAAATAAATGTATACACAAACGCGTTCAAAGATTTCTTCAATTGCTTGGTTTTGTTTATAGACAATATTCCTTGTAATAAGCTTTTCTAAAAGTTTAGGTCGTAGAGAAAAAGGCTGCTCTCATGATAGAACATACTAATAGAATCGTAATTGAATTGAGTCGAGTACGTATGAATTCGATTCATCTACTATTAAGATGGGCCTGGTTGGGAGACATCTATGCGAATAATATAGAAGGGATCTAACTGACTGGTTAAAGAAAACAATTAAATTAAATCAAAACGTGCATGATTCCATGTTCTACTCTTAAACAATAATTGACCAGAAAGCTTCGTTGATCCATCTACTCAATTTATAACTTGCATGTTTTAATTGCAATGGAATTTTAGAGGTACTAGATTCGTATATGGTGAAGATGAAAATTTGATGATTTTTAGAAAAGTGAAAGGAATTATACTCTTATTATTGATTCATGCTATTCTTGATTTAATAAGTGGGAATAACAACTCTTTACTTTAGAGTAGTGCTTGTCGACGAAGAAACTTGAGGATTAGATCGTACACGTGTGTAAACATACATTAGTGCAAATCAAAGAATCCATCATGTTCACACTTGTAAACTGTGGTATTAATTACATTTGATAAACACGTACATAATTAACCTTAACTTTGCTAATTTTTTAATTTATATTGAATTGAGTATTAATCTGAAGTTCTATGATTCTTTTTGTTTATTTTTTATTATTAACCGAGTAACTATTTCTCGTATTAGCGTTCGGATGGAAGAATATGAAGAACGGAAATTTACAGTTTTGGATTGATATGGATTTGAACTCATCACTTATATTTTGAAATAATTTCGAATAACCCTAGTAGATTTTGAAAAATATAGATTTCAAATCTTATATTACGGCACAACTTAACTAAAGGGTTACATGTAGTTTAGCCAAGGATATCAAATGAACTCTACATGCTAAATTGAGATTGAAATTGATTCGGCGAAATTTAACTCTAATTGCTTCTCTGCAGAAGTTTTATACAATGGAAATTGTAAGTGACATTCATCCGTTATAAGAAACTTTTTTTTTTCTTTTTTTTTTTGTGTCCAATTTCTAACAAAACTGTTATGCTATCCATTTTTGCATAGGTACTCTATAAAAAGAATTGTTTATGTTTTTTGGATGTATAAAGAGACAGATTTATTTTCTTGACATTCATTAACATCAGGTGTTTCAAGATTGAGATCTGGACGCATATTTCTAGGTCCTAGACCAACAAAGATTCATTTATAATTGCTAGCTATAAACCAAAACAAAATTGAAAAATATTCAATTTCATTGGATGACACGATAATATTCCAAGAAAATTTGAGATAAGTGGAGTTGACAAAGATGCATCCGTCTTTGATAAGAAGAAACCATTTTCAACAATTTGAGCTTGAATATATAATTCAAGGATTTATATCATCATAAATTATTAAGAGAGCATATGTCCATCTTATAATGGCTCATGATCTTGATCGAGTTCGCATACAGTTCAAGTTGCTATTCAAGTTTCATGATCACTACAACAATGCACGTGAAATTTTATTCGACCGACTCTATATATTAACAAGTGGGAATCGTCGAACTGTTTGTATAAAATAGGTATAATCCAAGAAATCGCAAAAACTATCAATATAAACATTTAATATTGCATGATCTTTCATTTCAATATAAACACCACACACGATGTGTATTAAATGATATTGATATTGATTAACATTTGATGGATATTAATTATAGAACATGCATCAAAACCAGGAAAAATGAAACAATTGCGTGTATTGAGTCAAATTTTTAGGAAAATTGAAAACAAGTAGATGATGTGAATTATAGCTCAATCAACCTTATGACCTAACTTAAATGTAGATAGTAGATATATATGTCTGGAAGTGGAGGAAAGAGGTCAACTTTAATTTTGACCAATCAACTTAGTGCACCATTCAAGTAAGTGCACCTTTATAGGCCTTGCGTATGGAATGCACACTCCCTATAAAATTAATCTAATCTAACATTTCCCCACTTCTGTTGTCATTGTGTCTGTGGAGAGCACACTTCTCCCTATTTTATATCTCAATACAAAATCCCTTTTTATATTTTAATTTCCAACAATAATAAAAAAAATATAACGACTTAGATTTTCGACCTAGTTAATTGGAGTCGATATATTTAATTACCACTGAGGCTTATGCTCCACACACTACCATTTCCTCCATTATCATTGCCTCTAATTAAAATTCAATTTTCTTCGTCTATAAATCACCCATCCATGTATCCTCAAATAGCAATTAATTCAAACCATTTTTACTTGCAATCTTTACCTAACTCTTCCATGGCTGCTCCAATCCACGTCGAAATCGCCATCCCTAAAGAAAGCTCAAATGAAACCCAATGCAATAACGTTACCGGTAACGACAAATACCCTAAAATAGAAGAGGAAAAAGAAGAGCCTGACTACTCACAGAGGGCTCAGTGGCTTCGAGCCGCGGTGCTCGGCGCCAACGACGGCTTGGTCTCCATTGCATCACTGATGATGGGAGTTGGAGCTGTTAAGGATGATGCCAAGGCCATGATTCTCACAGGCTTTGCCGGGCTCATCGCGGGTGCTTGCAGCATGGCGATCGGAGAGTTTGTTTCTGTTTACTCTCAGCTGGATATAGAGGTGGCGCAGATGAAGAGAGAGAAAGGGAGGAGAGAGAATGGGGAGGAGAAGGAGAAGCTTCCGAACCCTTTGCAGGCGGCAATGGCGTCGGCTCTGGCGTTCTCGTTGGGGGCGACGGTGCCGTTGCTGGCAGCTGCATTTATAAGTGATCATAAGGTGAGGCTGTGGGTGGTGGTGGCGGCGACCACCTTGGGGCTGATGGCGTTCGGCGGAGTCGGGGCGGTGCTGGGGAAGACTAGGGTGGCCAGGTCTTGTTGTAGGGTGGTGGTTGGGGGGTGGATGGCTATGGCTATCACCTTTGGCCTCACTAAGTTGCTTGGCTCTAATGGTTTGGAGATGTAATGAGCATTGCTAGTTATGTGCATTTGCTCTTATCCTACTTTGTTTATGTCGTCTTTGTGTTTCTGTCCTAGTACGTCTAATTGTGTATTTTTCATATTTTAATTAATAAAGATAGTTTCATTCACGTGGTGTAATTTAATTTTCTTTCACTAGTTTACAATGATATATATAATTCTAAGAGACGTATGAATGATGGATTATATATGTAGTATATATTAATGGTGACAGAAAGAGCAAAACTGGTTTAATTTCATGCAAAGTTGATTTTTGTTGCAAAATAAGTTTACCAATATTTCAACGATGCATGACTTTGCAGCGATGGGTGGCTAGGCCTTTACTGATTACGAATTGTATAAGAACTAAAGATTATTAATTACTGGTTTGATATAAGTATTTTGAATCATCTATTATATTATAATTAATACATATGACCAAATACTGTAGAGTTAAATAATATATATATATATATATATATATATATATATTTCATAAACTTAACATGAACTCATACTCGCACGAATCAATTTATATTTTATAGCTCATAAATTATGAATTCCGTCTCACTAAAATTAAATCAATATTTAAAAATGTATTACGGCCAAAGCTCTAGAGAAATGAGAATGGTCAATTGAAAAATCTAAGAAAATATATTAGATTTTTTAGGGATAAATAAAAATCCTTTAGTTTCAAAATATTGTTTCTGCCGGTGATGCATTTGTTTAATGTTGGAAGTGGTTGAGCCCAACTTTTAAGAATATAGCATGAAATCATAAATTTTCAAACTGACTTTGGCAATACAGTTAATTA
This sequence comes from Scutellaria barbata, assembly GCA_028654395.1. Classification (NCBI taxonomy): domain Eukaryota; kingdom Viridiplantae; phylum Streptophyta; class Magnoliopsida; order Lamiales; family Lamiaceae; genus Scutellaria; species Scutellaria barbata. The sequence continues at coordinate 3,722,504 of CM053646.1, read as the reverse complement.
ACTTGGCATAAGTCCAAATGTCGGATGTTCTATGGCCTAACTGAGTTCAAATTAAATATATATCCATAAAAGAAAATTATCATTAAAGTTCGTAACGTTTGAATATGTATTTGGTCAATGCCATAATCACTTCCTCCAAGAATAGCATTAAAACTAACATACTTTCTTGCTTCAACATACTAAACATGAATACGTAGCTAAAAAATATTCGTGCTAAATATTATACAAAGTTAGGACGGGATTGAATGTATTAAAATGAATACACTTGATATAATGAATTACATAGTAATAATTTGTTGACGAGTTTGCGAATTTTTCTTGAAATGTGTATTTCATTTCAAATTATATATATATAGATAACACTCACTACAAATCTAGAAAAACATTGACCCGATCTGAATTTCATCAAATTGCGCATTGATTATCAGTCAAAACTATTTAGATCCAAAAATGATTTAACTCATTTCCACAGTAAAAGAGCAAATGTAAAATTAACTGGATCTGTTTTAAGTTTTCTCATTTTATAACTGTGCTATGTGCGTTTCCAAGAAAAAAAATAAACATTTGTGCTATGTAACTAATTCTTCACATAAATTTATCCAAGCATGCATAAATTGATTATCCAGAACAAATTTTAGAATCAAGGTTCCCCAAAGAAATTAAAGAAAAAAAAATTAATGGTAAAGGTGCGATTTTGATTTGAGAGAAGGATTTGAAACTAGAGATGACAAAAACATATTCCTATTTGTTTTCTTAAATGAACATGGTTTTTAATCAAATTTAGAAGGAAAACAATTAAAATATATAAATTAGAAACGACAAAAGAAATAAAAACAATCTTGGATTTCAATTCGGTCAGGTTAACCGAGATACTAAACCAAAATCCAACTAAAAACCCAAAAATCAACCAGAAATATCCGATCGGTTTTTTTTTTTTAATATGTCACAAAAAAAAGCATCAGTTTTGATATCTTTAAAATGTAACTATAAAGTTAAAAACAAAATAAAAAGGGTTAAAATAAAATAAATTCTAAACATTTTCTTCTACAAAAATCCAAATTTTAAGATACCTAGAAATATGGATATAGTACAGAAAAAACATAGATAAAATATCTTTATGAATTAGTCACATGTTAAAAACCACGAAAAAAATCGCCTTCGATGCTCTGTATATTTTACTAGTTTAATTATTTATAAAAAAATCAGAGGGTACCAAATTGGTCACACTTTACTGATGTATGCAATGACGTAACACACGAGTCTAAACATGTAATGAAATTGATGTGGATATCATCTAAAAGACTAAAACTAATGCAGCCAAGACTTCTATCTATTCACACCTAACGAAATAAATGAAAGTAAATACAGGATGAAGTATCTACCATTCCTCTGCACGCGCACACATACACACAATTTTAAGAAATGTGTTCTTTCCAAACAGGAAAGGAAAAGAGTGAGCAAACAGCAGGCAGCACAAAAAAACTTCAAAAAAAAAATTGCAAAAAGAAAAACTTCGAATCAGATCATATTCCAGAGAAAAAAAAAAAAAAAAGAAACAAAATGATGAAGATAAATGTGAATATACCAATCAGCCTAGCATTATGTGTTTGATTCTGGACTCACCATAACTCAACTTAGGCAGAAGTCTGACAAACTTGAGGAGAAGTGTGATGCAATTTAGAAACCACAACCCGAGTTATAAATGGTAATGGATCTTGAGAACAAGTAGTATCCATATGTCAGGTAATCCCGAGTTATAAATGGTAATGGATCTTGAGAACAAGTAGCATCCATATCTCAGGTAAACCCAAGCAAAACAAAAAAGACGGAACAAGAACCCGCGTTCAAGATATCACCGCAACAGGGGACCAGAACAAAGGAGAAACTGTTCCATGTCTTAAGAAGAAGCAACTCTTCCTTCAGCCACCATGCAGAATACAAGAGCGACTAAAGATGCAGAGGGTAAGATCACAACCCAAAAAGCTTTTCATGTTTATTTACGTTTTAAATGCACCCAACAAGCAAAAGAGCAAGCCAATCATCAACTTTCCAAATAGGCCATTTAATAACCAGGCAGCCTGCCAAAAGTTAACAACATTAATATTGGATGACTTGATAAGTGAAGTGTTAAACAAGATAAAGCATAATGGAAACAATATATTACCCGTTAACTCCCCTTAACCGTTAAGAATCTGAACTTAGCTTCTAAGACAGCCTTATGTTTTGGTTTCAGGAGCACACCCGGATCATGTTATATGGTCGACAAATTCCAATTTTCACCTCATTCCACAGAACCCAAATAACTGTTGTAAAGGTCTTGCAGGGTATAGTTGCCATTGAAATATTTATACGGATGCAGTATAGCAGTGTAAGCAAGAGAGCAGACAACCAGCAGCAAATACAGCATTCAACAGTGTAAATCAGTTTTGAAGTTGCACATCAAGCAAGTAAAGGACCCCAGTCAAGAACACTAGAGAACATTTAGGGACAAAACATAGTAGACATTAGAGCCAGTAACCACAGTCAAAAGTTTGATTCCATTTTGCAGACTTGCCAGAAGAAGACTTTGGGTGGCATCAACTGCATCTGTAGCCGAAGGTCCTCATGTCTTCAGCTGTTACATATGCAAACAAGACTGTAAGTGCCCAAAAAATGGTTAATGAATGAAAACACCATTCTAAATTACACATATCATAAATAAAAATTACCCAGATCGGAAACCCCCGGAACTTCGGCGATCATAGGGTCCAGAACGGTCACGATTGTATCGATCACCATTACCTCCACGACCACCACCATCTCTGTCACGTCCTCCTCCAGATCGATCTCCATTACGGTCAGGACCATAACGACCACCACCTGATCTTTCATCTCTGCCCCCATATTTACCACCTTTAGCCCCCCCTTCACTGGGGCACTCTCTAGCAAAGTGCCCTGGCTTGCCACACTTAAAACACTCCCCACCACCAGATCCACCACGCCCACCACCATATTCACGTCCTCGGTCACGATCACGTCGATCACGGTCATGAGAGCGATCATTGCCATCTCTGCCAGAACTTTGTTGGGGTTGAGCTTTGTCAACAGTTATGGTACGTCCATCTAAATCAATTCCATTCATAGCTTCAATTGCCTCTTCCATTGCTCGTTTTTCATCAAATGTGACAAAACCAAAGCCACGGGAGCGCCCAGAGACCTTGTCAATAACCACCTGAATTGGTGGGAAAAGGAAATTTTATCATAGATGGACATTTCTGTTCAATCAAAACATGCCACAAAACTATATCTATTATATAAAATAAGAAAATACCAAAACATTATCAACCTCCTTGAATCATATTGGGAATTACCTATGTTTCGAAAATACTATGCATACTCAGTAAAACTCATCTTCTAACCATCAGCCTAAAAAACCAAAGAAGGTGGGAGACATTCAATTTACTAACTAAATCACATGAGCAAACTTATATTGTGATTGGTCTTATCCAGCAATGAGGATATGGAAGGGGGAATTCGAGTAGTGGGGTTGCACTGGAGAAAGAAAGCAACTGCAATATGCAGAATGGATTTTGAACTACCCGGAATGTGCACAATTTCTCAATGAGAAAGGAGGCCAACTCCCAAGAGAGTTGCCTTAACAAAAGAAAAGTTCTTAACTGATTCAAGATGGTGAGAATAGGGCTAATTCACATGTCTCAATGATAGCATCTGAAATTCAGAAACTCAAAGTAAGAATTTCAAAGCTTATATAACTTGTTACCTTCGCCTCAATAAGATGATCAAACTTCTCAAATGCTTCTTTCAGACCTCGATCAGAAGTTGACCATGACAAGCCCCCGACGAAGCATCGATACTCAGCATCATCTGCCATTTCAAATCTGCTTTTCTTTGAAAAGAGAGAGAGAGAGAGAGAGAGAGAGAGAGAGAGAGAGAGAGAGATTCAATGGCAGATGAGAGACAGAAACACATTGAAGAAGTGACAACGTCATTAAGGTATTTTCACATTGCATCAGAAAAGTAAAAGTGAATACAATTGGATTTTGTTTCTCAAAGCTTTTAGCAAATGAGTATTGAGGATGTCGTGTAATCTATCATCACAGCTTTGTGATTAATCATTGCCAAGAATGCAAGGAACTGTTTTCTTTTCTTTTTCGTTTTTTCTTTGACTAAGTACCACTGATCTCCTAATTATGGGATGCACTTTCATCTCAACAAAATCTAAGTTTCTCACAAAGGCTTTCAGGATAAATTGAATTGTAAGTAATTCATATCCAACACAATACAACATACACAACACAATTATACAGTACAACGGAATCGCACAAATACAAACTGTATTGCATCGTAAAAGCACCCTAGGTTAGAATACTTTAACAAGAAGCCGCACGTTAGCGTATAAACCTATTTCCAATAATCGAATTAAACCATTTATATTTCCTTCCATTACTTGCACAAATCAAAAAACGAGTCTTCAATTCCACTACCACCCAAAAAAATAACAACTTAGCACAACCAATTTATAAAATTATCAGGCGATCGATAGAAACTCAGATCTAGTATTTACAACCGGACAAATCAGTTATACAAATCCAATCTTTTAAGAAAAAAGATTATACCTGCAGTGGCGGAGGCGAGGAGAGCTGAAGAATTCTGGAAATTCTTGCGTAGATGTGAAGAAAGATTCCTAAAAAGACGAAACCAAATAGTTTAAAGTAGAGATGGAATTTTCACTTTTTGGATATGTATCCCAAATGGAAATTTCACGTGTAAACTCGCTGATACAGATATACCCGGCCGTTAGACGCGTTCCTCGGTCGTCTATTAAATCACATGACTGATTACAGCCGTTGGATGCTAGGGTTATGAGTCTACACTCTATGCTTTTTTTTTTTTTGGTACCTACTGGTGGGCATTTATTTAAACTTTTACAAATTGCAAAACACCCCCTAACTTTTATTATAATTTGCTATTTGTACTTTCTTTTTATTTATTCATTTAACTTCTTCTTTTTTTGAGGAACCAATTTTAGTGACAGAAGTCAACGGCCAGTAAATCTTCTTATCAGTAAATCCTGTACAGTAAAAATAGGTTCAAGGGTTTTTGAGGTTTTGTGAATTGGGGATTGAGAGAGACGCCATAGAACCAACACTCAACATCTCCACCGCCGTATCTCCGCCGCCTCCAACCATTGCTGCAGTTTCCGAACTTCTCAGCAGAAGGCACTAAATAGCATTTAAACATCATGTGGTACCTATGCGTATTCTACCATAGGCTGTTGGAGTACAGGAAAGCCGAGTTCGAATCCCTCGCCGGACTATTTGACGGTTGCAGTGGCCCCACCCCCCTTGAATGGCAGCTGCCGGAAGACCACCATCCTGATTCGCCTTTCCATTTCGTTAATCTTCCTTCCGAAGAGATGGCCTGCAGCATTGCCAACCGAAGTAAGTACTGTACTACACGCGAATAATCTTTTATCGTAGAGCGAATAAAAACTCGCGCTTTTTGATTGTCATTTAACTTTATCTATAAAGTGCTATTTTTTTGTTTCGTTTCTTGAAATAAATGCTTTGTAGGTATTCTTGTGAAGGGAATTTATGAAATTTGGGGAGAAGGACGGACTTTTGAGGAACTGGAGGAGGCTATCGGAAATTATCCGGATGAACGGAAGCTTCCATACATAAGTCATGCCAGCACGTTCAGAATTAGCGTTGATAGCTTTGGAAAAGTATTAAGCTTTCACGAGCAAAACAGTCACATCCAAAAGATGGCATTCATCCCTTTTAAGGTCTGATTCTAGTAAAATGTATTGGTAAAATAATATGATATGCATGGTCAATTAATTAGAGTGCTGTGAGCTGTACTATCTGGAACAGCCTTTGAACTCTTGTTCTATTTTTGATCTCTTTCTGGTGCATTTATGTTTTCAAGGCTATATAGCCAGTTACCTACTGAGAATTTGACATGGTAGATAGACTCTTTAGATGAACTTGGATAGTCAATTCATTGCAACATCTTGAGTTTCATTGTCTGTTTGGACACAAGATCCTTCTAGTACAATTCTACTTGTGTTTATCTTTTTCTAAAATGAAGAAGATAAATAAGTTATGAACTATATTCTACTTCTCGTGTCCCGTGGTAGAGACTGTGTTTGCTCATCTGAAATGAGTAGGTAATTATATTATCACAATGTACGATATTCTAAACGCACAAGATGAAATTGAAAAAATACCTGCTTTTTTATTGGAAATGTTCAATTGGGGCATTTAGTTGTTGCGGAGAATCAATGAAAAGTTTTGAACTACTTTGGCCTGTTGAAGAAGCAGAGTTTGCCAAGAGATTTTGAGAAATAAAAAGACATTTTGGGAGAGAGTTTACACAGTCTATCATGTAGCTGATTCGTATTGTTGCAGGTCATGCCTTCCATGGCTTGACAAATGGTCCACCATGTGCTTCTGTTTTCACCCTCAATTCTAATAATAAATTACTAGATGACATTTTCTTCTGGCCGAGTTAGTTCCATTATGTTAATTTTTGTCCTTTTATAAAAGCAATTATCTAGTACCTCCTATTCCATTAAAAGAATTCAAAAATGTGTTTAGCCTTAACTCTCTATGTCACCACAGAGATAAGCTACTTAATTTAATGTTTTTAGAATGCTCCCTTTTTGATAATATTGTTTCCATTACTGAAGACATATCACGTTTTATTTGTCTTCCAAGTTTATGATAAGAGAGAAGTTAAGCAGGAGTTGAGTTTTTTCAAACAGTAATTTATCTGTTTGTATTCTGATGGAGATTTTGCGAAATTCAGGGGCGGGTGAATCTGCGGAATCCTGATCATAGATTCTGTCTTATGGATAATGATGATTATGGAGTTAATAATGGGCTTCCTCCCATTGTTCAAAGGAGAATCTTTTTTGGCCGGGAGGTCGGTGCTTCTGATAGGAGTATCTTGCAAACTTATCAGCTGAAAAGCCGCAAATATCTTGGGCCAACGGCCATGGATGCAGAAATGGCTTTCCTGATGGCAAATCAAGCTCAGGTCAAACCTGGGAAACTGGTCTATGATCCTTTTGTTGGTACAGGGAGCATTCTGATTGCAGCAGCTCATTTTGGAGCAATGACAATGGTTAGGATTTTTTTTGTTTGTAATGACATTCATTATTTGGCATATTTTTATGTTCCGTTATTCAGCACAGGTTATTGTTTCCAATTTTACTGATGTAAACAATTCAGGGTGCAGATATTGACATTCGGGTTGTGCGTGATGGTCGTGGCCCTGATTGTAATGTCTGGAGCAACTTTAAGCAGGTCATGCAATTTTTATTTTATTTTTCTCTTTTCCTTCTTGTAGCTCTTGGAATTACTGATCTTGTCTGCCTGAGTCTCCTTGCTGCAACAACGGCACGTTTGGTTTTTTTTTTTTTTTTTGGGTTTTTGTTATAGTTTTGGTTTTTTTTTTCGTCCTTCCGTTGATCATTGTAGCCATTAGATAGTGCTATCTTTATGTATTTGCCTGAAATTGACAGATGATATTATCAGTGGAAAATTATAATGGTCATTTTAAGATTTCATCATAGTGTTACCTTTTATTCATTGCTTTAGTTTATTTTTTGTTGAAATACTGATTGTCCTTAGTTTCCTCTGTGTACAGTATGGACTGCCAGCGCCGATATCTTTATTGAGGGCTGATAATAACCTTCCACCTTGGCGTTCCGGTTTAAAAGAGGTAACCTTTCATGCCATTTCTATTGTTTCCCATATCACGTTTATATCTCATATCTGCAGCAAATCTATATGCTCATCTTTAGTCTAAATTTTCTGATGTTAATACTTTTAATGTGGTTTCTCTTTTAATCCTGGGGCCAATATCTTTATTGCTTGATTACCATTTGTTCTATTCTTATTTCTTCTACTTTCTGAACTTTTCAATGTCTTCTATACGTCATATTTCAGATGTTTGATGCCATAATATGTGATCCTCCTTATGGGGTTCGAGCTGGAGGACGTAAATCTGGTGGGCGCAAGCTTTTGAAAGGTGTCATTGGTCCTTACACCGTTCCAGATGATAAAAGAACTGACCACATCCCATCTACGGCACCTTACAGCTTAGTCGAATGTGTGCATGATCTGCTTGACCTTGCCGCCAGGATGCTTGTAATGGGTGGGCGGCTCGTCTACTTCTATCCCGTTCTACGAGATGAGGGTTCACCAGATCCTACTTTCCCAGAGCACCCATGTTTTGAATTGATCACAACATGTGAACAAATCCTGAGCTTCAGATACAGCAGGGTCTTGTTAACCATGGTTAAAGTTGCGCCATACACTGAAGATGTCCACTTGGCTGCTAAGCTCAGACATCTTGAGTTCAGAGAAAACCACGTCAAGTGGTTAGAAGATGGAAATCTACATTCAGCAGTTTTTAGCCCTTCTGAGGTCCCCATTAATGACAAGTTTAGCTCCAAGCCCAAATACAGGGGTAAATACGTCTAACTTCAAGATTAATCAATACCAGATTATGATGTATCTTTTATTTATAACCTTTATCAAACTCATCGAGGTTTTGAAGATGATACATGAGTGGTACTAATGACATTTGTTGTACTTTTTCTCTTTTCTTTTTCTTTTCTTCTTTTTTCATTATCCTAATTTGATAAAGGGTTAACTGTACGGAAAAAGAAGTTTTCAATTAGGATTAAGATTTATCTTTAGGTTTATAAGCAATTATGTAAAAGATTGAGGGAATTAAAGCTTCTGCTGCCACAATTGTTAATGGTAATTATTCATAGCAACAAGCTAGTGGATTCAATCATAAAAGACGTGTACAACTTTCGCTCTTCTTACAATTTGAAAGAGAGAAGGAATGTAACTAGAAAACAAAATATATCACCATAAAGAAACAAACCAGAAAAAAGACATGCAAAACTTTGTTCCACACATTGGCCTCTTAAATTTGGCAGTTCCAACTCTTGAGGTCTTCTCACAATTTTTTTTTGTTCCATTATATATACTCAAACATACATTAAAAAATCTGGATATCAGTATTATTTTCAACTTGAACTTGAAAGAAATAAAATGATAATTGGTTATCTGATATCAGTTGTGATAATCACTAGTTTAATGAGTGTGTCACAAGGGAAGATCCTCCTGGGTTTCTACAACAAGAGCTGCCCCAACGCTGAAGCAATCGTCAGTGGTGTTGTTCGTGAAGCTGCCATCTCTGACCCCAATACTCTCCCATTTCTGCTTCGCCTTCACTTCCACGACTGCTTCGTCCAGGGATGTGATGGATCGATTCTGATAGATAGAGGAGAGGAGACAGATGAAAAGAATGCATTTGGGCATCAAGGAGTTGGAGGTTTTGATATAATAGAAAGAGCTAAGGCTAGGTTGGAACGTGTTTGCCCTGCCATTGTTTCTTGTTCGGATATAGTGGCCATGGCTGCTAGAGATGCTGTTTTCTTGGTAATATTCCAACACTTTGTGCATTAGTATAAACCAATGTGAGAGATGGAGATTAAGTAGTGGTCATGATGTTTAATGCAGGCAAAAGGGCCATTGTACAAGGTTGAAACGGGAAGAAGAGATGGTATGGTGTCAAGTGAGAAATCAGCTGACGATATGCCTGATGTTACTGATTCTATTCAAAAGCTTAAATCCAAGTTTTTGGCTAAAGGCCTCTCCAACAAGGATCTTGTTCTTCTTAGTGGTATCATATCATCATCAATTAATCATCATCATCATCATCATCTCTCTCGAACTCATACAATATTTTATTATTTTAGCTGCACATACAATTGGCACCACAGCATGCTTCTTCATGAAGCAGAGGCTGTACAGCTTTCCGACAAGAGGCGGCTTAGACCCATCGATAAGCCCGGATTTTCGGGCAGAGTTGAAGTCCACGTGTCCTAAGAACGGAGACATCAACGTTCGGTTGGCGATGGATAGGGGCAGTGGGGGTAGATTCGACAAACAAATACTGGAAAACATAAGGAGTGGCTTCGCTGTGCTGCAATCTGATGCTGCTCTCTATCAAGATGAAGCTACTAAAAGAGTTGTGGATGCCTATTTCGGCCCGTTTATTGGCCCGTCTTTTGAGAAGGATTTTGCTGCTTCCATGGTTAAAATGGGCAGAATTGGTGTGTTGACTGGATCACAGGGCAAAGTCAGGCGCCTTTGTTCAGCTTTCGATTCATTTTGATGAAATTAAAGAAAAACGTTTTATGCAGTTGAATAACGAATGAATAAAAGCAACTTAACTAATTGATTAATTAATTAATTTGCTGCGTATATAGCTTTCTAGTTTGTTATTAAATGTGAAGGTGCAAGGCATGTAGTGCCCATTTTACTGCAGAGGTCTTGTGAAGCCAACCGAACCAAAAATTCTAATAGTAGTAATAATAATAACTAATTAATTAAAATTTATTATTATTATTATTATTATTATTATTATTATAAGTAAAAAGATAACAATCCATTTCTCTAGAAAAATATTGGGATATAAACACTGTTTCTTTATTAATGAAAACAAATAAAAGATTTTTTGTGAATGCATTACGTGTACAATAGTTAATTAATTTATTAGAAAAAACTCTCTCTCTCTCTCTCTCTCAATAATACTGGTTCATATCTCCCCTTGAGTCTGATTTAGTATCAAAATTATTTACCACAAAACAGAAAAGGGTGATTGAGGAGTACCAATGGGAAGCCGATATTCCTGGTAAAATCTATGACGGTCTTTAGTATTTCAACATCAACCATGCATGCATCACTCGACTTTAATTGCAAAAGCCTCCATATTCCAACACAGAGAAGAATAAGGGAGAAATTATCAATTTATGCACCATTTTTCTTCCTTGTTATTCTCTTTTCTATTCCAATCTTCTCTGACTCTTTTCTTAATTCCCACTAACAATTCTAATTCCAGATATATCATTTTTCTAACTTTATTTCTTCTTCAACAGGTTCTTCTTCATCCTTCTTCGCATTTTTCTTTGTTCAATGCACTATCATTATACATCCTTCATTCATGTAATACCATGCAACATGCATGCCTACCTACCTTATATATTTATATGCATCCTTCATCTTGCATGGATTTCTTATGTTTTGTATATATTGCGTGTCCCTATATCTATATATATATGGAATAATACATATTGCTTCTATATTTTATTTTTTTAACTTTTGCTCCATGAATTATTATTTTTACATTTTCCTCCATAAAGTTTCATTTGTTAGCATTTATTTCTTGTACTTTGATGTGCACATTTATGCCCTCAATACCATTTTTTTTATCTCAACTGTTGTCCCTTGAACCCTTTGTTATGACTTTAAAAGAGAAATTATTGGGAAAAAAAAAATTTAATTACACTTTATCATTTGAACTATGTGCATCTTTGCACTATCTCATGCAAACTTTTTTGGTTGAACTTTTTACCTAAAAACTATACAATATGTCACACTGTATATGTCCTTTGGAGGTAGATTTTGGATAGCAAAAATGTAACATATTGTATAGTTCAAACTTCAAGGGATAAAGTAGAAAAAGAAAAAAAGTTTGTAACGGTGAAGTACAGAAGCTTACATAATTTGGATGACTGCAATTTTTAAAAAAATATGCATATAAAAAAGTGCAAGAGACAAAAATAATATATACGGGGCAAAAGTATAGAAATTTAAGTATAAGAGTAAAAGAAAATAATTCAGAAAATGAAAGTATAAGTATAAATACATGAAAAAAAAAAAAGTCAACAGGCCAAATATGAAATCTACGTACTCTGTTTTTCTGTTTAAAAAAAAAATGAAAATGTAGGAATAAAAAGAGAGTGATGTTTGTGATAGGTTGAGAGACCAAACCTTGAAAAATGGCTCCAAGCAAGTTTAGAAAGGCCATTGGAGCAGTGAAAGACAAGACAAGCATCGGGCTGGCCAAGGTCGGCAGCAGCGCCTCCCTCTCCGACCTCGAAGTAGCCATCGTCAAAGCCACACGCCATGAAGAGCACCCTCCCGATGAGCGCTATATCCGCGAAATCTTGAACATTACCACCTACTCTCGAGCATTCGTCAGCGCGTGCGTCACCACCATCTCTAGGCGTCTCAACAAAACCAAGAACTGGGTCGTCGCTTTGAAAGCTCTCATGCTCGTCCAGCGCCTCCTCGCAGAGGGTGACGCTGCCTACGAGCAGGAGATCTTCTTCGCCACTAGGCGCGGGACCCGCCTCCTCAACATGTGCGATTTCCGTGACACATCGGGAAAATCCAATGCATGGGACTACTCAGCGTTTGTGCGCACCTATGCACTCTACTTGGATGAGCAGCTCGAGGTTAGGATGCATAGCCGGAGGGGGAAGCATAGTGGTTATGGATATCAGACGAAGGAGGAAGAGGGTGGCGCCGCCACATCCAATGCTCTTGTGGTGAGGGGTACTCCTCTACATGAGATGAAGATTGAAAAGATTTTCTCTAGGATCAATCATCTCATGCAGCTTCTTGAAAGGTTCTTAGCATGCAAGCCAACAGGTATCTATATCTATCTATGTATATATAGTTTCTGTAAGTCTCACCATTTTCATTAGCTGAATTCCATCTTATTTTCTTCTATACAGGTGCTGCAAGAGATAACAGGGTGGTGTGTGTGGCTCTATATCCTATAGTTAGGGAAAGTTTTCAGCTATGCTATGATATAACAGAGATTTTGGGGATCTTGATTGAAAGGTTCATGCAGCTTGAAATACCTGACATGAACAAAGTTCATGAGATCTTCTCTCGTGTTTCCAAGCAGTACGATGAGCTTGATTCATTCTATTCATGGTGCAAGAGCATGGGAATTGGACGCTCTTCTGAGTATCCTGATGTAGAGAAAATCACACAAAAGAAACTTGATATGATGGACGATTACATTCGTGAAAAAACAGCTATGCTACAGAACAAGAGGGCCGGTAACCCGGAGCCAAAGTTCCAAACCATTCAAGAAGCATTTGAGGCAGAGCCTGAACAGGATATGAATTCGATCAGGGCATTGCCACCACCAGAAGATTTTGAAGAAGAAAAGGAGAATGATGAAAAAGAGAATGACAACGAGAAGGAAGTAGAGGAGCCGAAAGAAGAGAAGGCGAAAGCTCAAGATGAAGGAGATTTGTTGAACTTAGCAGAGGACGCACCAACTACACAAGAACAAGCAGATAAGCTAGCATTAGCTTTATTTGATGGTGGTGTAGCCACAGCTACTACAGGGAGTACAACTGCTCTTACACCATGGCAAGCCTTCAACGAGTCATCATCGTTAGGCGATTGGGAAACAGCTTTAGTTCAATCTGCCAGCCATTTGTCAAACCAGAAGGTATCACTACCTGGAGGTTTTGATTCATTGGTTCTTGATGGTATGTACCAACAAGGGGCAATGGCTCAGGCAGTGGCTTCATCAGGTCTGGTTGCCACCGGAAGTGCCAGTAGCATTGCACTAGGGTCGGCTGGGAGACCAGCCATGCTGGCATTGCCAGCCCCACCACCATCAGCAGATGGCGGAGCCACAAGTTCATCCATAAATACCGACCCTTTTACTGCCTCACTTGCCATACCTCCACCGCCATTTGTGCAGATGTCAGAGATGGAGAAGAAGCAAAGGTTGCTAGTAGAAGAGCAATTAATGTGGCAGCAGTACGCAAGAGATGGGATGCAGGGGCAAGTAGGTTTAGCCAAGGTACAACAAAGTCCATATCAGTACAACACAGGAGGTTACACTAGAACATATTAAGTCTTACAAATCAACATAGTTTAGAAATCCTTCGCAAACTAGTATTTGGCTGATGAAATTCTTTTTTTGCAATAGAGATACAGATTGGAACTATAAGAGAGATGTCCAAGTATAGGCTAAAATAAGTTAGAACTAAAAAATTTCATTTGTTTCTTGTACTTATTTCCTATCAAAGGATAATTTTCTATTATTTGCCCAACCCACAGGCCTAAAGCAGTGCTCAACCATCAAAATAGGATACATAAATAACTAATTGTTTCACAATTAAGTTAGCCACATAGCATTTTGAATTTGAGTTGTTTCTGGTGGATGGTCGAGGAGACTCATGCCATCACTACATCACTTACAGAAACATATTTGACATCAACAGTAAAATCTATTCCTACCGTAGTTCTCTCTGCTAATAACTTCTCTTCAAAAGATGTATCTTTAAGAAGCCCAAAACATAATTCCAAATATAAAAATAATTTGGTTTGGACTTCATATTACACTTCACAAATGCATGTGCACGAAATATTTCCTTAAATACACATTTATCATAAATTGTATATATATGATCAGTGTTGAATTGCAATAAGATTATTCTAAATGCTAAAAGAACCATGCCAATTGTCAGACATGAATACAGCATATAGGAAACAATGAACATGCCAGATAAAAGTCATCTGTTGTCTTAAAGCTATTGACAATCAATCACACCAATGTATAATCAATCATATTGATACGTACTTGGTTCAACTCAGGAGGCTAGCTTCTCTTAACGGAGACTCCCAGTTTCATTCCAACAGTAACCAAGGTCTCGAGGTGTCTTGAACTGTTCTCCAAGAGGTCCTCATCTATCTTGATCGTACCCTGCACAGTTTCAAAAACTTAGAAAATAGTGCAATGCCGCTGAAAAAGCAAAGAAATCATCTCAGAAACTTTTGGCAATTAAGCTCACATATATAAAAGTGTATATGGGCAACTATTTTGTGCCAGAGCTAAATTTAAAGGAATTGAGTAAACCAGAAGAGGCATTTATGGTAGTGACACAACAGAAGAATTTTTATTCTAATTGAAGGGTTTGATGTGAGAGAAGGATTTTGAATCTACCGAAACAACTCCAAAATTAGTTTGAAAGAAGAGTCATCCATTATAAATAGACTCATACAAACAATCTCATTAATTTGTAATTATGGGTTGAAAATGTATCTTTTAAATCCTTCAATCAAACACAACCTTAGCTTTGTTTACTTGAAAGCAAAATGGAGAGTGCAAGATTTCTATTGACGGCTATTCTCAAATCCTAGCATTCACTTCACCCTCCACATCCACACAGTATGACAGTAGTACTCATCCTGATCTAAGATAAGGTTGGTGGCATACTAAAACCTCAAACCTCACATGTACATTATTTCAATCGGTTGAGAGAAAATTGCAGGAAAATATTAATTTCATTTACAAACAAGAAATAGCCCAATACCTGCAAAAGTTTGCACAATACCAGAACAACATTCAAGATATAATAGTTACATAAAAGATCTGCAACAAGCCCAAATTTCATGTGATACATCTTCCATATGATAATACAAGCCACCATATTCTTGCTAGTCTTCATCAAAAGACAATAAAGCAAAAACATAATATATATTATATTTATTCAATAAAAAGGTCTTGTGCTAACCTTCTCAAAGACACAAATGACTGTGCTTCCGCCAAACGAGAAATATCCAAACTGCACCAAAAAGATTAACATCTGAATAGTACGTAAAATTCGACATGAATTAAAATATGAGACTGCCTAGTCACTCGTCATTAACCTCATCTCCTTTCTTGACATGGTCACCCTTTTTTCTAGTAAAAGTGATGCTACCAACCATGGTCGCTCCAATAGCAACAAAAGCCACCTACAGTCAAGATATAATCAGGTTACTGTTATGTTTATGCTATTACAGGTAAAAATCAGAAAGGCTATAACTTATTATAATTCGATACTGCATCCAAAACTCACAGGCAGAAACCAACTGTTAATGTTTCTAAGAAAACAGAACTGACTTTTGTTCAGAAAATCAAAGTCATGCAGAGAAAAACAAAAAACAAAAAAAGGGGAAAAAGGAACCATAAACCAAAGTCATGCATAGAGTCATTGAAAAGGTTCCAATGATTGAAAAGGTTCCAAAAAAAACAACATTGAAAAGGTTCTAAAAATTCCAGTTAATTAAAGAATATCTATCTGAACTTCTATCTACAATACTACAATATGAAGGGACTGCAAGATTGATAAACAGATGTGACTTGTCCCCATCCCCGTTGAATGAGAAGTGAAGTCTGAAATAAAAAATAGCCTAAATATCGTGTTCCACAGAAAACAGTATGGGACAATATTTGCAACGACAAACCTTTCCAAATTCTTTGGTTGATATAACAGATACGACACGCTTGTTCTCAGTGAAGACATTACAGTACTTGCTATTCACTGCAATTGGATTTACCTTCAAGATGGAGAGAGCAAAAAAATGCATAAATTAGATGAGGAGAAAATAAGAAGAAATGTCTCTGAAGTTCAAAACTACCGTATATAAGCATCCAGGGATCTCCACAAATTTCTCAATAATTCCAGACACAGGAATGTGGAAACGGTGATAATCCTGCAATAATATAGAGGGACAGAATTCATTAGCACTTGAGATACCATTTGAGAAAATAAACCATGCTCCAACACAAAAGGAAACTCATAACTGGAACTAACGTGTTTTTTTTTTTCAGGGAATGTTCTCAAGTACACGAGAAATTGACAGAATATTACCTGTGGCGCCAAGCGGAATATCACTAAACTTCCATTAATGCAGGCACTGGAAGACACTTCAGTCCCCAAAAGACCTTGTACAGAAAATTTCCGGCCCTGGCATAATAAAAGAGCTTCTGAATAGACTCCATTACAGCAGAATTGTGTATTGGAGAGGGAGAGTTTAGGATAATCATATATATAAGTACCTGTCACATACTATGGCTAATTTCCTGTTATTTCAAAATTTTCTCAAATGCTTTCCAGAAGGAAGAAATAATGTAAAAGTTCTAAAGCAACTAAAGCAGGACCCACAATCTTTCATGCCATCAATAGATCAGCTTATTTATGAGAAATTTTGATGCTTTTCAAGACAGCTTATCATTTTCCTTGTAGAATAGAAGTCCATAGCTCAAGAATCATTTAGCAATGACTTATAGATAAGAGTTCTGAGGGGACCTTGACATACAAATATTTATACCTTAATCCAAAATCTCATAGAATCTTCGGCAGTTTCAAATGCCATCAACCTGCTATCAGCCGCAGACACTGCAACATCGTCACATTCAGGACTGGTTATCTGCCTCGCTCCCAGTTTTAACTCTCTTATAAAGAATTCGTTGAATGTCTGCAACCAGGGAAAAGCTAATTACCAAAGAGAGGACAAACTAAACACACAATGTCCATTTTCTTTCTTTCTTTTTTCATAATCTACTTTGAGTTGGTGTTTGACACAATTTTAATCTTCATGCATAACTTCTTTATTACGCATTCGATGTTGAAAGAGAGAAACTGCCATTCATGATAAAACAAGCTAGTTTTGCAGATGACTGTATATTTTTCCTTAAACTCATATTTAAAAGAAAAACCTTAAACATTCTAACCAGAAACAAAAGAAAATTTATGATGACTGTATATTATTCCCTATTCTAGTTTTGCATAAGAAGCAAGAATTATAAGGGAATGCGTGGGTGAATTTTGGTTTTTTTTTTTTTTATAAGAGTTTGGGACAAGAATTTGAAAAACAAATGTATTTAAAAAATGTGATGTACTAATGCTCAGTAGGAGAACGCTTTGAAGAATGCATGCGTATTTAGCTGTGTTTTATAAAAGAAGTGGTAGAAGAGCATGTTTTCACAATAGCCAAACCATTTAAACGAAACTCTTCATTCTTACTGCAGCAGAGCAGCTTTAGAGTACTTCCTATAGGAAATGAAACATCAAGAAGAAATAGTTTTTCATGTATTTACTATGATGGAAGACAGACATGCAACCAGCAAAATCAAAAATGACAAATTTAACTCAACAACATAATTTCACTACCAATTATTGCCAGAACATGTTTAATTAATATGATCGACGGTTCAAAGCGATTGGAATACCATATAGTTTCAAATCCTTACCCACCTTAAAGTGCTCTAAAGGATATTTGATTTCAGACAAATTTATTTGATCCTGCAGCATAATTAATAAACGTAATTAGGAAATACAAATATTTTTGATAATCTAATTCATTCAACTATACACAAGCAAAAATCAATGCAAAAGGAAAGAAGAATAAAATTCATTGAGCAGTAGTCATGCAGAATCTACATGCATGAAATTAATCGAGACTTTTGGAGGTGGAGCTCAATGGGGGTTTGAAAGAAATGAGTATGTCTTTGTCAGTGCATTCCTAATTTAGAGAGATCTTCATTTGACAGCATAAAGCATTGCCCTTATCTGATCAGTTTAATTTTACCATCTTCACACCCACAGGAGTACTTGAACTTAAGCCAAAATCAGTTTCACACCCACAGGAGTACTTGAACTTAAGCCAAAATCAGTTAGGGTCAATAGAACACAATGAAGAACCTAAAATGTTGCTAGCTGAGCAGAAGCTGAATTTCTGTCAGAAATGCCATGATAAAATGAAATAGATTATAGCATGAAACTAAATGCAAGTGCATTCACTTTGATTAAGTGCATCAAAAAGCATAGCCTTAGAGGCACAACATTCTAGAGAAACTCTAAAGAGATTAGGTTTATGGTTCCAATAATAGTTGATTTATTCCCAGGACCAAGTCTCCCTTCACTAGTTAGAAAGAACTTACCACAGTTCTCACTAACACCTTTTGGTAAAAACTACACTCTAACCAACCAAAAAGCCCCTTCAGCTTTTCCTTCAGGGCAGGACAGATGTCCGATGAAGAAATATCTTAAATACAATTGCACTTAGAGCATGAAAACCCAGATACAACTTGAAGACAGCATAACAAGGATTAAAGAAAATTTGAAGATTACTAGACTACAATGGGATTACAGAAAAGTAAACAAGACCCAGTTTTACTAGTTGATCGATAGGAAGATCTTGTCTAGGAGTAAACCTACCAAAACCAATAAATTGTTTGCTCTATGTGAATCTGAAATCAGTTCTCAAACTGGATTCTTTGTTTTAAGTAGAGAGATAAATCACATGACTTAATAATGAACATCTGCGATCACAAGTGCAATCAATCAACAGGATTGGTGTATCAACTTTCTGACCAAAATGAAGCTTAAGAGAGCACAGGTTTGCTGGTTAAAGGCACAAAATCAAGACTCTTACACTCATGTCTTTCTTAACAATACACCACCACTGTATCTAAAATCTTCTATTATAGACTAGTAATTCCAATGAATGAGAGATACCAAATGGCACGTCAACAGGTTAGGATATAGCATCACATATTTTAACATGACAATCCACTTTTTCGGCATATGCGAAAATTGGAACAGGAAACAACAACAAATGTGCAGATATGCAGAAAGTTAGAAAATGTGAGTTCAAATCCAACATTAGCAAGTACCCCCAGACAAACTAATCGAATCTATTAGTCAGGATGGAGATTTTCACAGATATGATGCATATAGTAGATAACATCCCACAAAATTAACATATTGGAAACTGACGATAGGATTTTCTCAAAATGCAGCAGACAAGGATAAGAAATAGATGAAGTGGCATATATTAGTGGATTCAAGTACTCCCATAGCAGTTTGAAATAGAAATAAGTTTCTAGATGATTAGAAGTACCAGAACAACTGATGTGTAAAAAGAGATTCAAAAAAAACATCTGAAGCTAAAATTGATTATTAAAATAAAAGGTCCTCCCAAAAGAAGATATCAACTAATCACGTTGTCAATTTGTTCTGAGACTGTCCTCATAAACTAAATTGGCAGGCTTAAATAATTTTTTTATAAAATAATAAAAGAAAAATGTAACGACTGATAAAGAACGAGGAAATCATTACGCCTGTTTGGAATTTATGTATTAAGTGAAGCACAAACAAGATAAATAAATTTAACAAGTCCCAAATTGAGAAATTGGTGTCAGTCAATTACACAAAACATGGACTTAGTGAAATCATGCAATAATTAGAATTCAAATTCATGAGCAGCACACCTAGTACCAACTAAACACATCAGAGCTGGTGTAATGCATGGACAAAAAAGGAATATCATGCCTTGAACAAATTAATAAATTTTTGAATATCCTTAGCAGATTCAGGTGACTCCATTTTCCTGCCCTGCTTTTCGGAGATGCTTTGCAAGAGTTCCTTTGCCCCTGCATCCAAACAAGAGATGCACAAATAAATGATATGTCCTATGGAACTCAAGAATTGAATTGTGCAAGTGAGAAAAAAGATCCAGTTCATAGTTGGATGTGCTCACATTAACTTTACCAAAATCTAAATCACAACCAAATAGGTGGGGGGGGGGAGGGAGAGGCGGGGGGAGAGAGAGAGAGAGAGGGAGAGAGAGAGAGAGAGAGAGAGAGAGAGAATCAAATGTTTGATACAACAACTGAGTTCCCTCAGAGTCTCTTCTCAGCAGTGAATTAGTGATACATTAAAAACCAACCTTTGTCCATGAGGCCAAATCCGACTTTAGACTGATAAATGGCTCTCATAGATAAAACGATCTTTGCATCAATTATTTCCTCCACTAGCCTCCTTGTTCGTCTATCAAAAACCTGATATCATATGCCAGAATTTAAAAAATGTGAGATATATAGTTATCAACAATCATAACAGACAAAATCCCTCTGTTTCATAAGTGATATTACATCACTTTAGAATACTAGTTTCGAGTATCAGAATATTAAACAATCTGCTCACAGAGTGGACTGACTTAGAAGTAAAATAATGTCCAGTCACTAAAATAAAAACAAAACAAAAAAAAACCAAGCCAAAAGGCGTGATTTCAGGCACACACAGATGTTGAATACCAGGATATGTGAAGCACTTGATCCAGACCTCAATCCAACTTCATAGGATGAAAAATGAGCCCATTCACTTACTTTGAACATCCACCTGCAGAGAAGAGAAATTGTTGATATTTGAGATAGAAGGTTAGCCTAATGTTCTTCAACTGTTAACAAATAACAATGTCGAAACTCCCCTAAATAAAACATTGTCACATGATATAGAGAGAAATTGCAAAATCCATATAGGTAGAAAATAATAATGGAAACTGCATTTAATTTCTGAGAATTGACTTAACATAGGATGGAATAAGACAGCTGGGTACACTCGTGTTCTTTGCACTATTTTCACAATGATATCATGTCTCCTTCTCCATTACTAACACATTTTAATCCTTGATATTTTATGCCTCTGCCAAAAAAGTAAATACAAATCTTCGCTAGAAGAAAGAGACATTCAAGGATGACTACTCCTCACCCATTTGAAGCCTGCTTATCAGTCAAGAATCCTCCAGTCATAACCTCATTTCCAGTTCCTTCATTGAAACACAGGGTCATATGAACCATAGTATTCAACCTATCCGAGATTTGGAGAACTTCACCGCAGACGGGACAGCAATTAATAAGTGGATCCCTGCACTTACAATATTTTAAGAAAAAAGTAATACTTGTCTGAGATTCTGATGAAAAATCATAAAATCTCCTTTCATTAAAGTTGGTGTCCAGCAATTAAAACAATAGCTCAAGAATGAAAGCTAAATTATATAGCATTGTATATTAGGCTCTCTGAATTTGGTACAACTTTTCCATCCAGGCATCATTAACTAAATCCATAGATACTCAGCAGCAAAGATATTTAAAGTACACCTATGATTTACCTAGAACAAGGAAATAAGAAGTACCATGCTTAAGTTTATAAGAAAAGCTTTCCAGAAAAGACCCAATCTCATGGAGAGATGATGCTTCTTGTTAGATAAACATGCCAACCCAAATGTGATCGATAACCTTTCAGCCTTGAAACAGAAGGGAATATCAGAATGTGCACTGCTGAATTAATAGTTAGTTAACCCATGGTCTGATATTCCAATTTATAGATATGTTCTAACCATGTGTGAAGATTCAACCAAAAATACTTTTATTCTTAAATCTAAGTGCCAAGAAATTCTTTAAAGTCAGGCACTATCACACAATTCCAGATTTTTCATCATAGATTCCTAACCAAAATCAACTCAAAAACAAAGTACGTTTTATTTTTTAAAACTTAAAGCATGCATTTGAAGCATAAGTAATTAACAGAATTAGCAGACACTTATGTCACAATGACGTAACGTTTAAAATACAGGAAAATGCCTAACTTTAGTTTAGCTGACCCCTGTCAGCAGTAGAATTTTCTTGTTCCATTCAACATGTACTTGAGAGACTCGAGTTTTCACTGAATGAAGATTGATGGAAGCAATTGGCACAGAACTACTAAGGGGAGGAAGCAATTAGTTGGTATGACCAATATCTTATACTTTTCAGATTCTGCAGTTTATTAAAGGAGTTCTGTATCGTGTTTACCTCTGTCAGCATCCTTAACATACTGCACAGACACCAGTGGGGAAAAAGGGAACAGAATGAACAGATGACATAAAGGCCCCAGTTAATCAACCTAAGGAGACTCAAGCAGGACACACAAAGCCACTAAAGACAGAATCACATCTATCATGAAGAAATATATGGAGGTAAAAATAAAAATAAAAAACCCAACAAATATTTTTTTTCCAAATGAACAAATATTTGAAAAGCCTACTTTTCTTGTTGAACAGCTAGAAGCATAGCCAACTCATCCATGCTGACAACTCCATCGCCATTCTCATCAGCAGCTTTGAAAAGTTCCTCTTTCTGAAAATATATAAATGACATAAATAAAATAAACCAAGAAACATGATAACTAATATCTGGTATTAAAGAGGTTGAAGCTATCGGTTTACTGTTTGGCTAATATTTAAATGCAGCAACACTGAATATGCTAAAAATGATAAATACAAACCTGAGCTACATTCATCAACTTGGAGATGTGGATATAGTTATCTCTACACAAAAAATATGATACACATGTATGTATGTATTGCTAGCACCAAAAGATAAAATTAGAAAAAAGAAAAGATAATGACAAAGAAGTATGTGTACTTTTTAGGTCTTCATATGTGTGTTTTTTCCATCCTAGATGGGGATCACTTGACATAGTTTTATAAAATGCAATCTAATTGTTCTCTGGTAATTAAGGAGACGAATAAAAGAAAATCTAAGAAAGCATGTCCCTATTCCATTTGTCCCCCAAAGATAGGTATACCCAGGGGGATCAAGATTCTGAATAGCTCCAAAAGGAGGCATATAATGAAAGATGAGATCAAGATAAAACTGAATCAGTAGGAGAGTAGGCCCCTCTGACACATCTACCTGAACAGATTTTAGAATGTGAAGGTCACTTATAGAAACAGAAGCAGAAATGTAGGATGTGGCTACTGCATAGTGCATCAAAATCCAGTATATATCAAATTCCCTAATGTCAAAAATACTTGCAAAAGTCAATAGGAAATAAAACACACTAAATTTCATGCAAACCTTGGTAGCAGCCAGTTGATTGCCAAATGCATCAATAAGGGCAGAGAATTCGTCATAAGAAAGATTTCCATCTTCATTATAATCCTGTATAAATAAAAAGGGATAGATTCAACTGTGCTGCTTAAAACACAAAGAAAAAAACATTCCATTCAGATAGGAGGCAAAATGATATGTTGATATCTTTGCATCTTAAGATGAAGATGGTAACTTTGATTCTAGTACTTCAAATTAATTGACATCATACAACAATATAGAGTTATGATTACAGCCTCATGAAAGAAAGTGTACCATGAGAGGAGTTAAGATTAACCATCCACCTTAATTTTTATCCTAGAATAGACCATTATGTATGTGTATGTGTGTGTGACATGTACCCGCAACTCTCTGACATTGTCATTGATTGCTCAGTTCAGCTATGCTAAAGTTTCAGTCTCGATAACAGTTCTACCATGTCCTACATTGCTGCATTTCAGCTAAAGTTTCAGTCTCGATGACAGCTCTTTGTACCATCTCAAACATAGTAAATCAGAATAGTGTTTAGACACAGCAACAGCTAGTCAAAATGAGGACAGCAAAAAGGGCAGTTGAGTTGGACCTGAAAGACTGATTATAAGGATAGCAGGAGTTTGTCGCACCTCAAAACTCATATATAATTCAATAAAAAGAGAGAGCAGTTTCAACAGGTAATGGTATTCATAGAGTTTACTTTGGAAAGACATAATCAGAAATTCATAAATTGCCCAGACATACTGAACTGCATAACAAGTATAAGCTTAGATTAATTAGACTTGAACCATCCATAATACTACAGAACTTTTTGGACTCGCTAAAAGCTGTCAAACTAAATGAAAAATAACTTTAAGACTCCTCATAAATCATTAAGCTAAAACTAGATTTTGGGAGGTTAAAAATAGCCAAATCTGAGTACCCTATTTATCATAATCATAAATATGTAAAATTAACAGCTTTCTTTTACACAAAATACCTGCTAGAGATTAAGAACAAAAAATATACTATTAGCATTCTGATGGAACACTACTAACAATCCTCCTCAATATGATTCAGTGAGGTAAGACGCAGATGATGTCAACTGTACTACATGCAAAGAGTTATCACATACCATAATAGATAAAATACGCCTTGCAAAACTCTTCTCTGTTTCCATTGGGTCCTACAAATGTAACAATGAGTTCAAGGAGTACAAATGGTTTTATATCTGGCTGGAATGGAAGAATAAAAATTATTTGCACCTCAATGGAACATGACAAACTTATATGACCAACAATTCCTCCGGCAGATGTTGGATCTAATAAGTCATATATGGCAGTGTCAGAATCTGAATCCTACAAATAGAAATTCGTATAAGGAATTAATAGGAGAGAATCACAAATATACAAACTAAAATACACATATGAAGTAGAAAGGAGAAATGACGAAAATGAAAAAACTGACCAAATCATCTTTGGGCACCCTAGATAGCATCAATTCAGGAAAAACAATGACTCGTTGTCTTCTATTTGGTAATAAAAGAAAGCAAAATTTTAAAGCTGTTGAAAGGCGAATTTCTTGGTTGTAATTAAAGCATCAGATATAAATTAACAGTCTCAAGACTACAATAAACAAGTTTGGGTCAGTTTCCTAACACTCTCGGAAATAAATTAAGTCAAAACATTTGTTTCAGATTGGGTCCTTTTCCTAACACATGCAACTACAGATATATATTGTTAATAAATTCTCCAATTCTCCTGACTCATGTAAACAATAAACAAGAGAAGATCTGAGATAAATGTATCTCACCTCAGTAAGAAAATCATACAGATTGATCTCACAATAACCGATAAGATTGTTCTTGGACATTCTGTTAGTCTGCATCCAAAATATGAAGGAGATCATAATCAGTTGGCACTTATGGCATATAAAGACAAAACATGAAGATGTCAGGATTATAAGTGGGAAGAGGTCATCAATATGTTTCCAAGAATAAATGAAAAGACAGGGAGAGAGTGAGAGGGATAGAGCTTGTTGATAAAATACTAATTGAAATAAAATTAATGGTATCGACTTAATAATAGAATAAAACACACACCTCAAATACAGATATTCTTGCAACATGTGCCCCATTTCTTTCCAAAAGAAGCTTCTTCTCCTGTAGAGCATTATAGAAATTATTATCCTTAAGAAATTCCTGAAAAAGTGAACTAAAAATACACCAGAGTTGCTCATAAGTTGATTGAAAACCTGGTTTAATATGCTTATGTACATTATATTATAAAAGTTAAAGATCCCAAAGGCAAAAGAGATACTAATTGCTATCACAGTCCCAAATTTTAACATTTAATAATAAGAGAAATTAGAGAAGATGCCAAACATATATGCTTATCCTGCATTGGTAACAGGTATCTATGTCATTTAACAATAAAAGCCATGGGTATACGATAATCATCTCCAGCAATTTAAGGATACAAAATCAGCCACATTGTATACTCAAGATTATGAAAAAATTTACGATCATGTCGCTCTGAAAACCACATTAAAAAGTAAAAACTTATTGGGCAGATAGAACAGGTGGGGCCAAATATAGAAAATCAACTCCTCTTAAGGCCTAGCAGTTCTTTCATGCTGCACAATGAACTACGTGATACCCTAAATTGCCAAATATTTTTAGCCACACAATTCAAAATAAGAGTATTCGGTTATTCATTGACTATAACAACACATAACCTAATTGATGTGGTTGAAAATGAAACACGATTCATTTGGACAGAAGATTTATGTGACAATGAAGATAATGCTCAACAAAAACTCACAGAATTCCAGACAGGTTGGTTGGTCCTGTACAAAAGCAAAAACACAATCAGTGCCTCTACATAGGATCATATCCAGGGAAAGAAAAATGTGTCTTATAAGCATAACTATGTAATTTAAAACAAAAGCAATCACTTTCTAGAATTTTTCTTTAATGCCACCTCATGAAGATATGTTAGTTGTAAAATCAATGAAGCAAGAACTACTTTTCATGCAAAGCAGAAGTCCAGAATCCAAAATTAAAAAAGTTAGCAATTAAATTTTATCTATTTTTCCTTTCAATGAAATTAATGTATTATAGCCTCAATTTCTTTCAGGAAGGAAGGAATTTTATATATGCCTCAATTTCATTCTTTCTGTCTTTCTTTCAAAAGACCAAAAAGAGTGAAAAGATATCATGACACAAAAATCTAAACTGATCAGAGATGGCGGTGCGGAAGGTCTGCTCCCCAAGTGAAACACAAGCAAGCCATTTGTCCTTGAATTGCATCTCCGCCTTCAAACAAACAAACCAAAAGAAGAAACAAACACATCAAGGACTATTAATTGCCAATTATTCAATTACATTAAATGAAAAAAAAAATCAAGAAAACGTAGAACGAGAATAGAAAGTATACGCCGATGAGGCGGAGGAGGGCGACGCCGGCGAAGTCCTCCTCCTTGAGTAGTTTGCCAGAGTTGGAGCCACGGCGGTGGCGGCGGAAGTGGGGACGATGGAGGTGCAGGCGTTGACGGAGTCTCTGAATTCTAGAAGTTGTGGAACCAGAAGAGTCCGATGACTCATCGGAGTTTTCCTCCTTGGAAACTTTATGCCCCATTTTCTTCACAGCGACGACCTAATTGGGTATGTCGAGAGAGAAAACAGCGACTAGTATCAGTATCAGTGGAAAGAGACCTTTTATGCTGCCTTGACTTTCCTTATAAAGACGCAGACCGCCAAATACCAACGGTCAAATAAAGAGAAAGGTCACACAAAGTGCTTCGCACCATATAATTACCTAGATAATATACTCTTTTAACTTTTTTCCTTAAATAATACTACTATATACCTTAATTATCTTTTTTTACCTTAAATAATACAACTTTATTCATTTATTATCTTTTTTTACCTTAAGTACTACTACCGTGCGCGTATACCTTAATTAGTTTTCTTACCTTAAATAATACTACTTTATTCATTTATTATCTTTTTTTACCTTAAATAATACTACTGTGCGCGTATACCTTAATTATTTTTCTTACCTTAAATAATACTACTTTATTCATTAACTATCTTTTTTTTTACCTTAAATAATACTACCATACCTTAATTATTTTTCTTACCTAATATAATACTACTCTAAAACTTATCTATCCTTTTTTTTACCTTAAATAATACTACTGTAAAACTTAATTATCTTTTTTTACCTAAAATAATATTACTCTATAACGTAATTATCTGTTTTATGTTACAATTTTCCGTTATTCTGATTAGAGTCTAAACTATTAATTTGGATAATATAATTAGATAAAAAAAAATTAAACTCTTAATAAATGATTCTATAATCTAGTTGACGTAGATTAATAATCAAGTAAATTTACAAATAAAATTTTAAACTATGACATACTATTGAAATATGACGCTATGGTATTTGTTTCATGAAAGTCAAAAACAAAATTAAATATCATATCAAAGAGTACGTCTGTTGTATATTTGGTATACATACAATTTAGGTCGATTCGGATCCGTGCACTGTTAATTTTTTTTATTTTTTATTTTTAGCTTCCAAGCCAAAATCTTTATGTACAAATTATGTGACCTTTATATTCAATAACTTAGAAAAAAATGAAGAATTTTAGCAAAATTTGTACATAGATATCTTTATGTTATATTCATATAACTCTTATATATATTCATGTGATCTTTATATACAAATACTCATACTTTTATATACCTTTATATATTGTATAAAGGTATGGATATTTCACATGAATATACATAAGAGTCACATGAATATCACATAAAGGTATCTATGTACAAATTTTGCTGAAATTCTCCATTTTTTTTTCTAAGTTATAATGCATAACGATCACAACATTTATACATAAAGGTCAAGACATAAATTGAACAAAAAGAAAATCGCGAATCCTAATCGGGTCGATCCAAATTACATGAATTTTAAATTGGGAAAATGGCCCAAATTACCGATTTTTTTTAACTTTTATCCCATTCTACCCATTGATATAGTAATACATCCCTAAATAACCCTAAATATAGTTTTTGATTCCAAAATACCCATTTTTTGGAAAGTCAATTGATATTGTGGGCCCATGTGAGATGAGACACATTGACAATTGTCATTTTGTTGACTTTAATGTTCCAATACACTATTTTAATTTATTTATTAATTTGGACATTCTGTTTCCAAATATAGTATTATTAATTAATTAATTGTTAATTTATTCACAGTTTGTTATTAATTTATAATACTAACTAATAGTTTATAATACTAATTAATAGTACTAATTAGAATTGGGAAAATATTGTTTCGAAAAATAATATTTACTAATTATTTTCGAACATTATGTATTATAGCAATAATATTGTATAATAATGTTTCGAACATTATTTTCGAAAACTATTCACTAAACAATAATTTAATTAATTATTTTACTCATGCTCAAGTGATACCAATTATTATTTATTGATTAATGTAGGCAACAATTATATAATTTATTTTCGAAGATTACATGAAAATTATATCTTCGAAAACTTTAATTTCTTAATGTTCGAAAAATTTGACCTGCACTTTTAATAATATTTTATTCATTTAAACCTATTATTAATTAATTAATTAATTATTAATTAATTAATGTAGGCATGATTTATTTTCAAAAATTAGCAAAATTGACTTAATTTTCGAAAATTAGTGCAATTGGCTTAATTTTCGAAAACTTGAATTTGTTAATCTTCGAAAATAAAGACATGCACTTGTAATAATATTTTATTCATTGACACGTATTAGTAATTAATTATTTATTTATTAATTAATTTATGCATCAAATTGCATGACTTATTTTCGACAATTAGTTAATGTTCGAAAACTCTACTTGTTTAATGTTCGAAAATATGGTATTCTTAATGTTCGAAAATAAAGACATGCCCTTGTAATAATATTTTATTTTATTCATTGACTCCTATTAGGTTTTAATTATTTATTTATTAATTAGTTACTTTGGAAATTGCATGACTTATTTTCGACAATTAGTTAATGTTCGAAAACTCTACTTGCTTAATGTTCGAAAATATGGTATTCTTAATTTTCGAAAATGAAGACCAATACTTGTAATAATATTTTATTTTATTCATTGACTCCTATTAGGTTTTAATTATTTATTTATTAATTAATTACTTTTGGCATACTTTGTTTTCGAAAATTAGCGAAGTTGACTACATTTTCGAAGATTAGTGCTTTGTTAATAATTTTCGAAATTTTCGAAGTTGACTACATTTTCGAAGTTGACTACAATTAGTGCTTTGTTTATTCATTGCACTTTTTAATAATTTTCGAAATTTTCCAAAAAAATGTTTTTCATTTTCGAAAATTCCTTTAAAAATTTTCGAACATTTTTTTCTTTACAATTTTAATGTTCGAAAATGCTAATAATAATTTTAAAATTAGTGTCATACTTTATTAGTATTTTTCGAAAATTATATATTGTTATATATCATAGTGTTTTCCAACATAATTTAAATTTCGAAAATTAATTGAAGTACTAATCTTCGAAAATTTATTTGGACATGAGCTTGTAATATTATTTTATTGTTTTTTGAGTAATTTTTTGAATTTTTTTAAATATTATTATTTAATAATTTATTTTCGAACATTAACATAGCTACAACTTTTTCGACAATTCCCTAGAACTACTAATCTTCGAAACTGACTCCTAATGTTCGAAAATGTGAGGCATGGCCTTTTAATAATATTTTATTGTTCTTTGTAAAACACTATTATTTTTTAATTATATAATAATATTAAAAAAATTCGAAAACATTATAATTAATTGTCCATATTGCATAATTAAGTTTCGAAGATTATTTTTTCGACAATATCAATTTTCGAAAACATTAATAATAATATTATAAATTTTCAAAAATATTGCTATTAATTTTCGAAAATTGCATAATGTTTTCGAACATTGTTAATCAAAACATTGTTAATTAAAACATTGTTATAAATTTTTGAACATAATTAATAATAATTTATAACAATTTTCGAAAACCTTTTTTCGAAAATAATAATTACATAATGTTTTCGAACATTGTTAATTGTTGTAATTTTCGAAAATACATCATTATTAAATTAATGCAATGTAATTTTCGAAACATGTAATCATGCAATGTAATTACATGCAATGTAATTTTCGAAACATGTAATCATGCAATGTTAATCAAAACATTGTTATAAATTTTCGAAAAAAATATTATGCAATTAATGTTATGACAATGTTTCGAAAACCTTTTTATGACAATGATTAACCTTTTTTCGAAATTATGCTATTTTTCGAAACATTGTTAATCATAACATAATTTAATCATTATGCAATTAAAAACAATTTTCGAAAAGGTTATAATTAATTATGTTTCGAAAACCTTTTTTAATTGCATAATGTTATGATTAATGTTTCGAAGATTAATAAATTGAAGTTTTCAAAAATTAGGCCAATTCTTAAAAATTTTCGAAAATAAAGTCTAGTTTTCGAAAACAAAGTATGCCAAAATGAAATAATAAATAAATAAATAATTAATAAATTACTAATAGGTGTGAATGATTAAAATATTATTAAAAGTGCATCGATTAATGTTTCGAAGATTAACAAATAGCTGTTTTCGAAAATTAGGCCAATTCTTATAAATTTTCGAAAATAAAGTATGCCAAAATGAAATAATAAATAAATAAATAATTAAATAATTACTAATAGGTGTGATTGATTAAAATATTATTAAAAGTGCATGGATTAATGTTTCGAAGATTAACAAATTTAAGTTTTCGAAAATTCAGCCATTTGTTATAAATTTTCGAAAACATTGATGGCCATTTTCGAAAATTCCTAGTTATGATATTAATAACTAAAGTCAATGTTCGAAACTTTATTAAGAATAGTCATCAATGTTTGAAAATAAAGTAGTATAGATTTTTCGACATTTTCGTCCATTACTATTACTATGTAACATTATTAATAATACTAATTAATTATAACAATTAGTTAATAATATTATTAATATTGCTAATTTTCACCAATTATATTAGAAAATATTTTCGCCAATTATTACTATTATAAAATATAAAATGGATGAAAATTATTTTCTAATATTAAAAATTAGCTTCTTTCGAAATCAACTTAATTTTCGGAAATAAACTATTCGTATTAATATTCGAAATATAGTCGGAATATGTAATTAGCTATTTTCGAACATTTGTTACTTTCGAAAATTACATGTTTTCGAACATTGCATAATTTTCGAACATTACTTGACAAGTTGTATTAATTTTCGAGAATTACCTAACAAATAGTATTAATATTCGAAATATAGTTATAATATGTAATTAGCTATTTTCGAACATTTGTTACTTTCGAAAATTATTATAGTAATTTTCGCCCATTTCTGCATATAGTAATTTTCGCCCATTATTAATAAATAGTAACTAAAATTTTCGAAAATTAAATGGGTAACATTAAATTTTCGAAAATTGCAATATAGTATAACTATTAATAAATAATAATTTGAAAATGCCCTTTATACCACTATTTTCGCCAATTACTAATTTTCGAACATTAATTAGTTAATAAGGACTTTCGAACATAGTGCATAGTGCAATTGGCGAAAATTAGTTATACTATATTATTTATTTATTAATATTATATTTATTAATATTATAGTGCTTTAAAATTAGTTATACTATATTAATATTATAGTGCAATTGGGAAACATAGTGCATAGTGCAATTTTCGAAAATATTATTAAGTATTTATTTTCGAATATAGTGCATAGTGCAATTGGCGAAAATTAGTTATACTATATTAATATTATAGTGCATAGTGCAATTGGGCAACATAGTGCATAGTGCAATTTTCGAAAATATTATTAAGTATTTATTTTCGAATATAGTGCATAGTGCAATTGGCGAATATTGTGGTAAGTTTGATAGTTATACTATATTGCAGTTGGCGAAAATTAATTTATTATTAATGTATTTCGAACAATAATATTTTTCGAAAATTGTATATGTTCGAAAACTACTAATTTGTATTATTGAATGTTTATTATTAGTTTAATAACATTAATCGAAAACTTGGTATGACATTAAAATTTTCGAAAACTTGGTATGACACAACAATAAAATATTAGTTTAAACTTGGTAATAACTTAGTGAATTTTTCGAAAAAACCAACCTAAATAAATAAATAAATAAATAATAAGGGGAAATGAATAAAATATTATTAAAGTAATAAAGTGCCAGACAAAGTTTTCGAAAATTAACAAATTAGGATTTTCGAACAATAAAAAAATCATATTTTCGAAAATTTAGGCCAATTCACTAATTTTCGAAAAAATCAGCCTAAATTAATTAATTAATTAATAAGGGAAAATGAATAAAATATTATTAAAAGTGCATGTCTATATTTTCGAAGATTAATAAATCATAGTTTTCGAAAATTCTGTCAATTCACTAATTTTCGAAAATTAGTCAACTTTGCTAATTGTCGAAAATAAGTCATGGCATTTCCAAAGTAATTAATTAATAAATAAATAATTAAAATCAATGAATAAAATAAAATATAATTACAAGTGCATGTCTTCATTTTCGAACATTAAGAAAACCAGCTTTTCGAAAATTAAGCAAGTAGTTTTCGAACATTAGTTAATTGTCGAAAATAAGTCATGGCATTTCCAAAGTAATTAATTAATAAATAAATAAATAATTAAAATCAATGAATAAAATAAAATATAATTACAAGTGCATGTCTTCAGTTTCGAACATTAAGAAAACCAACTTTTCGAAAATTAAGCAAGTAGTTTTCGAACATTAGTTAATTGTCGAAAATAAGTCATGGCATTTCCAAAGTAATTAATTAATAAATAAATAATTAAAACCTAATACAAGTCAATGAATAAAATAAAATATAATTACAAGTGCATGTCTTCATTTTCGAACATTAAGAAAACCTAATTTTCGAAAATTAAGCAAGTAGAGTTTTCGAACATTAGTTAATTGTCGAAAATAAGTCATGCAACTTGATGCTTAAATTAATTAATAAATAATTAATTAATTACTAATACGTGTCAAATCAATAAAATATTATTACAAGTGCATGTCTCTATTTTCGAAGATTAACAAATTCAAGTTTTCGAAAATTAAGTTAATTTTGCTAATTTTCGAAAATAAATCATGCCTAATTAATTAATAATTAATTAATTAATTAATAATAGGTTTAAATGAATAAAATATTATTAACAGTGCATGTCAAATTAATTCGAACATTAAATAACAGTTTTCGAAGATTAGGAAAACATAATTTTCGAAAATTAATAGTGGCTAATTTTCGACAATAATTAATTAAAAATGGTGTCATATATATTAATTAATATATTAATCTAACACATAATCTTCGAAAATAAATAACAAACTATGAATACATTAATAATTAATTAATAATACTGTATTTCAAAACAGTGATCAAATGTCAAAATTCATAAATAATTGAAAATGGTGTATTCGAATATTAAATTTCAATGTCAATGTGGTCAGCCTGACATGGGCCCACATTTATCCATTGACTTGAGCAAAAATGGGTATTTTGGGCTCAAAAACTATATTTAGTGTCATTTAGGGATCATTTATTATATCAATGGGTATAATGAGATTAAAATTTAAAAAAATGGATAAAAAGGACCATTTTCCCATTTTAAATTCGTGCACCAGGTGCACAGGAGAATTTGTGCATATCAAATTCTTCTTATCAGGGTAAGTTAAATGTAATTAAATTTCATATCAATTATTAGTTATAGAGTGTTGAAGTTCTGGAGTTGATCTTATCATATTAGATCAGGAAAATTATAAAATGCTCCTCCAAAAAAAGTAAGAACTGTTGTCTTAATATTGGGTAACATGATTTATAGGTATTTTATCATCCACAAACTCATCATTGATGTGATTAATATACAACAATCTATTATAATTCAAAATGTTATTAAATTAAAATATATCACCATGATAACTTTGAATTAGTAAATCTTGATGAATTTAGTTATTTGATAAAAGTTTCTACATTGAAAACTTAATTATATTAATTAAAAGTTTATACCAACTATCCAAAAAAAATATATATATATTATATAAGCCTAATTATCTAAAAAATACCATAATGTTCAAAAGTTGATCTATGTTCACTAGTGCTTACTTTTGAACATTTATAGATTATCCCTAGGAATTTGATGTATTTTTTACGTGCCTAATGAACCAATTCCATGTTTTCATTAATATTGCGCTGTTTTAATTATTTTGACAAACGCACTTTGATAATCGTTGACCCCTAAACATATTATCAAATTAAAGTAGTTTTTTTATCGCGACAAATGCAATTCTATTGTATAATATTAGTTTTATTAGACTAGCATGAACATTGTTGATTAGTTGTTTTGTCAAAACGTTATAAATATAATAATTAATGATAAAGGAATTAGAACATCGATTATTTCCATTCTACACTTGATGAAATGCATTTGATGTATTAAAACCACCACACATGCACAAGAAAATATTCACATCCTCCAAATAAACATTTAACAATATTTAACTATCAAATTTGTACTTCTTTACACAACGTGAAGCCCAATATATTTTAGTAGAAAAAATTACACACGACTTCAATTGCATTGAGTAGAATTTTATAATCTCAGTATAATTATGAATAGTCAATTTCACTTACTCATACTGCAAATTAGTTATTATTAATTTCACTTCAAGTGCAACTCTTAATTTTATTAATCTAATTATATAATGGCTTGTTGTGCACAATAGAGTCTTGATTGTGTGTTAAATAAATGTTATACATGGATATCTATTTATTCAGGGGAAAAAAGGTTAGATATATATTTATTAAAAGGAATTAAATTAGAGTAGGTGACTAGTGCAGTCTAAACGGTAAATATAGATTCAATAACAAATACTTAAGCCAATTATAGTTGCTGCGAGGAAACCCTCAAGGTGATGCACTTTTTCTCTGCTTTTACCTTTTGACTTTGCGGCGAATATGTGTTACAGATTATTTGCAGTTATTAACATGATCCCCACCTGTTTGATCGAAATACTCACTGAACAGTTCATGGCTTTTAATCCTTTCTTGCGTGTAAATGCTCTGCAATAATGGTTTTTAGTGTTCACTCGCTAATTCATGATACAAAGGAAAAATATAGAAAAGCGTTCAACAGATAACCCCATGCAAAAATATTGCAACATCACTCGCAAAATGCTGAGCTATATAGAGCATGATTGTTCCTTATTAAATTGATGTATTTTAGGGGGATACAAGAAATGAGATAAGGCATATGA
This sequence comes from Scutellaria barbata, assembly GCA_028654395.1. Lineage (NCBI taxonomy): Eukaryota > Viridiplantae > Streptophyta > Magnoliopsida > Lamiales > Lamiaceae > Scutellaria > Scutellaria barbata. The sequence goes on along the minus strand of CM053646.1, from coordinate 3,686,748 downwards.
ATGTTTTGCTGTGTTATTCACTGTATTAATACTCGTGTGTCTAGAAATCACATATCCGATACCTCTAAATTATACTATTAACTGCATGCGATCATATTCTTTACAGAATTGCTAGCTTTATCAGGATATTTGGGTAGTTTTAATTGTAAATATCTTGTATATCATTAGTGATTTAAGGTGAGACTCTGCTTTCTTGAGAGAGAGGTTGTTATTAAAAGCCGATACGTTTTTTGTTCTATCTTGAGAGGTTTCATTCAAAGCTATTCTGCCATGTCCAGTCTTTTTTTTTTTTTTTATGTAGTTTCCTAACAAGTAGGAAATTCCTGTTATTGTTTTCCATCTTGGCAAGGATAGTAAATTTACCACTTAAGAAGGAATGGTGTCTTTTTACATTTAAGGGAAATGATATCGCAATTGATCTGGTTTATATTTAACATTGGTACAGTGCTGTAGTGAAGCTGCTTCCTGTTTTCCTTTTTATGCTATTGAGCAATTTCTGCAGAGGATTAAGTTTCTTCTGTCTTCTTTTAATTTGAAAAGCTCTTGAAATTCATTTAAAAGACATTGATATGCTTTTATCCTGTGGCAACGCTGCCTTGATTTTATTTGTTATTCGTCTCACAGTTACTAGTTCGCATATTAGGCACCATGCCTTGCTTGCGCAAGTCCTAATTCGTCAGGCAATCATTACCATGACGCGCTGTATAGCATAGAGGAAAGGGAGTTTCTTTAAACTGTCTATTCAAGTTATTATCATCTGCCCCATAGCGAATTCTGCTTCTGCTTTCAGCACTATTTAACATCTAGGTTAGTGCCCACTAGAGATGCACATTTTTTTTCAATGCTTCTTGCGAAAATGCATGGTTGATGCTATGATATTAGAGACCACAATCTGCCAGTGACTAAAAATGCCATCATCCATCAGTTGTGGCTGATCTTGGGAGAGGATGGCACTCCCATGTTTGATAAGAAACAAAAATATTGATTATAAAAATGTGAGATTCCAATCTTGGCGACATATCTTTTCTAGAGCTTGCAATTTTACTCATCAGAAAATGAAGAGTAAAAGTAGTGGGAATGAATACCCTGCTCAGTTTTCGCCGTAGTTAAATTTTGATTCAGCAGGAAAGATTGATAGATATACCCCCAAAAAAAAAATTGGGATCAGACACAATTCTGTTTCCTATCATTGAGCACTATATTTTAAACTGAGGTTTTTTAAAAATATTTTGGATTGGTTTCCTATGCTAGCCTGCTTATCATTTACTTTGCATGATATCTTTCTGGGTTTGTGTTAGATCGCCATCCTCTTGTTACATATATGACTTAACCTCATTTCATGGTTATGGTCCAAAACAGCTATATGTGCTTTGCAAAGTCATTTTGGATAAAAATTTGTGGTATCATCTTAATAGCTTACTTGATACATTCATATTTTGTCCTCCTTGTTCCACGTATCTCCCTTTGCTTCATAACACGCTGTCTGCTGCATTAAAATGCAATAAATATTATCCTTGCTAACTCAAAATAACAGGAAAATGGTGCAAAGAGCTTGTGTCCATGCTATCATGAAACGACACCGTTTTGGTGCATAATACCCTACCGAACTTTTAAGGACAGGGAATCCTAATCCAAATTCCAAATGAGATTTGAGATGCTAAATGGGATCCACCAAACAATACAAACTCACTATGGACAGCATATGCTTGAGAAATGAGGATAGGAGTTGCATCATTTCTCATTGTTAGGAGTTACATTTTGGCAATTGATCACATGATCTATATTCCTGCATTTACAAGAATTTGGATTGGTCAGTTGTGGGGGCTCTAGCTAGTGGAGGAATTCTTGAGAAGATTTTGCGGAGATACAATCTTGATGAAGCAAGATTGTATTTTGCGAGGAAAACTAGATGAGCTTGTATTTTTCTGCACAGAAATGATTGTGTTTTTTTTTTCTTTTCTGGGTGGTAGCATATAGTAATACTTTTGATAACTAAGCAGCCATAGAGTTTTAGAATCCTCTCCAAATCCAAATTCCAGCCACCAATCAATCCCATGTCATCAATCTATCTTTATTGCTCTTACCTCCTTAAAAGTTTCTCTCTGAAGTTCCTAGTTTAGGGCACTTTTTGCTGTGTGGGACTCAGTGGGAGAATGCACAGAAGTCAAAGTTACTAGGTAATTAGTGAATCTAACTAATTATGTTCAAGATTGGCTGCACCGTTTTTGGCACTTAATGTCTTAACACCATGTCAATACCATCATATGTTACACAGAAAAAAGTCATTTCCTCAAATCCATCCACTTTACAGGTCTACTGTATACAAGTATTTTAGCTGTGAACTAATACTAATACTATTTGACAAGCTCCTATTTAGAGGCCATGTAATCGTGTCGAATTGATGCATTGCCAAACTCTTTGCAAACCCAATAAAACTAGGGGTGGACTCAACTTGACATAGGTTACTTATATAAATATTTAGGCCATGTGGTAATTCGACTATAAGACTTGATAAAACTCGACTGGACTACTCATGCACACACAAACAACTAAATATAGTAAGATTAATATAATAGATCAAGTTGTGTATTATTGCGACCAAGTTTGAGCTCGAGCTTGACTCGATTAAATTGTAACGGAGTTCAAGTTATTCCTGAGTAGCTTGTGAGGCAGCTCAACTTGATTGCACCCCAACTCCCATTACCACAAAAATATTATTATAATCAGAATTGGTACGAATGATAAGTTTGAAAGGTAATGGGGCATGTATTCATTTTACTCTTTTGGATGTTAAACTGGTTAGTACAAGTTGAGTAATGAAAAGGGACCCAATAGTTTATTTGAGCTTTATGAAATAGAGCAAGTAGTGGTATCTCCACTTTGCACAAGTTTCTTTCTCATGAAGGCCATCCTCTTCACACTCTATAGCAATGTACTTTTTAATCCAAGAAGTGGTGTTGACTCAGATTGAGCTTTTCCTTTGACCTTTTTTGTTGTGGAAAAACATGTATTAGGATAATTTGCTTTACTCAAAAGCTACATATATATTGGGGAAACAATAATTCATTGTTTACTAGGTGTATATTTGCTGAATATTTTATGAAGAATGATTATCCCTAGACAAGGAAGTAGAAAGGTTTGGCTTGTGTTCAAGTCAATACCTTCCTCTGCCCCCCACCCCCTTGGTGTCTCTATCAATGAAACTAAATAACTTTATGAACAAGTTGAGATTGGCCCATCAGAGGCATTGGCATGTCTTGTGTGATAATAATGACTTTCAATTTGATTTGGTCTTTTCTAAGCAAAGTTCAAAGCAATAAAACAATAACATCAGACTTATACATGGGACTTGCCTTTGTTCACAATTAAGTACTATGCACTTGTAAATTCACACCTCTCTCTCTCTCTCTCTCTCTCTCTCTCTCATTTGCTTTGTTTGTATGTGCAATGTGTGTGGGTGAGATGATTACCACGTTCGGTGCTTACGAGCTAATTAAGCAATGAAATAGTTATTAAACATGGTTTCCTTTAAAAGTATTTTCGAGTAAGCATGACATGTGATTATGTACGATATGACTTCTATACAACTCCAGTGAACTTCATTAACTCTTTATAGTTTGGGTATTCTTTGTGAAGTTCTATTGCACTTAATATTCCCTTAAACTGGTCGGATATAAATATTGTATACACAGAAATGGCTGATACTATTTGTCATGCCTTGTGCCCACAGAATATGGGCTCAAATGCGAAATTCGTCACAATAGCCTGCACTAACAACTATTCCACACTCATTTTCATCTAAAAAAAAAAAGAAAACAAAACTTGGAAGAGTAAATTTAATCCATTTATATAAACAATTCCAGTTAATCCAATGTGGATTCAAATTAAATATTGCCTATGTATAAGACAAAAGGTAGAGACAAAATTAGGCATGCTGGTACTATATATTATTCATCTACTAAGAATCACGTCTTAGTTGAATATGAGTGAGATTTAGGGTTTTGTGCAACCTACTAATTAATTTAAGATTACTTAGCCAGAAAGGTTTTTTAATTTTTTTTAATTTTTTTTTATTTTACTTAGCCAGAAAGTTATGTCAAGTAGGTTTGGTTTTCGATATTAGGCCGAAGAATTAAGGTAGGTAAAAAGTGTACAAAAATGGCAATATCTTGAACAATTCTTTCTCAATTTTTAAATTCTAAATGAAAAGACTTAAGGGGAAAAGTGTAAAAGGTTGTCGCTGAAGAGGTGATTTTATCATCAGTAAAAATTACTCACAAGACATTAATTTGGCCGACACGGATCTATTATGGTGAAAGCGACTTGTAGAATGTTTGTTTAATGAATTTTGGGACCTATAAACATGCATATGCTTGATTGGTTGGATAAGCTTTTATTTTTTTTAGTTACAAATGAATCCACAGTCACTATTAAATATGCCTCCTCGATGAATTCGTTTTTCTATAGTAAGACGTGAGATTGCATGGGAGAGTTGATCAAGGCAAACCCTTTACTACAGACTTGATTAAGTTGTGCATGTTGTGAGGTTGGAACTTGAGACTGAACATGAAAGTTGTAACCTCAACATTTCAAATATTAACTAATCATATATATAGTTTAAATGGTATTTTACCTTTATAAATATATAAATTATAATGAATATAGTCCGAAATTGAATCAATATATATATATATATATATATTCCACAAATTGACCACCACCAATCAGGCGATTGGATAAGCTTATTATTGTTCCTTACACAGATTGTTTGAGTTTTGTTTTTACAAAATACTGCTGTACTGACCATACGTTCTGGCTTGTTTCACACATCTACTAAAAAGGTTTGCTATAAGTTATATTTTTTTCTTTTTAAATATTCATCGTTGAGGGCTTCAGGAAGTGGGACCCTCTCTCTTGTTGAATACGACGCATGTGGTGGTGACTTAGATGGCCAAGTAATGAGCGAGTGTTGTACTAATTACACTAGACTAGCTTGTGTGTTCAAACTTTCGATTAAGTAGATTATTTTAACGAAAACACGTGTGATTAATATTTTTGCGTCACACAACAAAATTTCCAACAAGTTATATTATGAATGTGCAATGTTTACTCGTAATCATATACGGTATTACTATATAAATTTTGTGCTAATTTAGTCAATAATATCTACATATGTAAAAATCCAATTGAAACAAAAGTCAACAATATATATTTTTATTCAAGAGTTTAAAAAAAAAAGGGTCAAAAGAAGTTTATTTCGTTTTAATATACAATTAAGGACTATTTTTGCAATTTGAACTTTCTTTGGACGTTTGCGTAAATTTTCATTATTTCTGCACGTAGAGTTTTAGATATATACATTATATATGTACTACCCTTATGCGAAATTGAATGTAATTGCATAAAATCTGATTTTTTTTTTCAATTTCTAATTTAATTGTTCGACATCCTCGTGTATCAACGAATTTGTGAACTAGAGATTATACCGTTTCACAATTTAAGTTTCATCAAAATGGTTATATTATTGTCTAACAAACCAGTTTTCTCTTAAAATTGAGTGGGCGTTTTGAGTAGTAAACTTCCAAAATAGAATCATCATAAATGAGGTATGGCTTTGCGACAGATAAATTATGCTTGCATAAGAAATGACGCAATGCTGGCGTAAGCAGCCACCAATATTAAAAGAAAATTGCTTCCTTAGCTTTTTGTTACAACGAGACAACTACCAAATACCCATCATATCACATAAAAGCTATATATAAATAAAATAAAATAAAGAGGCGAAGAATGTGAAGAAACAACCAAAGGAAAATAAAATAAAATAAAATAAAGGTTGTGAGAAATGTCCCACAAACCCAACAAAAAGAAAGCCCACCACCATTCTCTGTGGGCCCCACTCAAGCCCATATTTCTTCCCCAATGATCTCTGCACGTGAGAATCCAAGATCATACATACACCATTGATTTCTACAGAATTTTGAAGCAACAGTAGCACTGCACTCTCACTCTCTCTCTCTCTCTCTCTCTCTCTCTCTCTCTCTCTCTCTCACACACACACACTCCATTTTGATTTATATTATCTTTATGAGCTATGTATGCTTGTGGTTGCCTTGCATGTATTTTCAAACCCTAATCCACGTGTTATCCCCTCCATGTCGCTTTTAATTCAGAAAACACAAATATTTTGCATTCAAAAGTCACAATATTACACTTGAAATAAACTGTCACCACATGACAATGTTTGCCAATTAATAAGCTACTTATAACATATATAATTAATTAGACACTAGCTAATTAACGTACTCTCAACTTTCTTGATCAATTTCTTTATCTGGAAAAGAAACCTAACCATAATTTGGCAAACTAATCTCATCAAGATCATCGAGTGACAGAAAAACTTCATCCAAGCATGAAAGCTCGGTCCCGTCGTCGTCGTCGCTGTCGCTGTTCCTCTCATACACTCTACACACCACCCATTTGCTGTAATCCTACACAAGCAAAAATTCCTCCAATAAGCACTGCATATTCATTAACATGATGAAAATAATAGATTAATTAAAGTATGTAAAAAGAGCTTACAATCTTGGAATTCCTTCTTCTTGAAGAAGAAGAAGAATCAGAGAGCCTATATTCCTGCATAATCCAATTGGTCTTAACCCCTTGAGAAAGCTGGCCAATGTGAAATGCATTATACTTCTTAACCCCAACTCTGTGGCCCCCACTTGAATAAATAGTTTCTTCAATCCCTATAGGCTGCCAATATCCACTCCCAGTAATCCTGCTTTGTGTTCTTCTGCTATAGAAGTACCACTTGTTTCCTTCACACATTGCTTTACCTGAGTAGATTCACGATCTTTTGTGATCAATTGGCCAGACACTATTAACAAACTAGATAGGGGTAAAATAGTAATTACCATCCAAGTCCCAGGGGTCATATGGGTAAAGATCAAGATCGGGGATTACATCTGGGTGGCAGGGCAGAAGCGCCGCCTTACGGTGGAGGAAATGGACCACCAGCTCTTCGTCCGTCGGGTAGAACCGGAAACCTGGTGGCATGTTGAAGCCGTTATCCGCCATTGCCAAGATCACTGAATAATTAATTAATATATCTATGTATATATAGTGATGAAGGGTAGTGAGATTAATGTGATATTTATAGTGAGAGAGAGGATGAGAGAGAAAAGGATTGACGTGTATTGTATTGTATTGTATTGTATTGTTTTGATCAGCAGCTCCACCAAAGCTTCAAGCATGGCATATTGTTTTTGTTTTTGTTTTTTGGTGGATTTAAAAAATAATAATTGTATATTGTGCAGTCCCAGTCCCAGTCCCACTCCCACTCCCACTCCCACTCCAACTCCAAGGCGGCGGGGTATCTGAAGGTTGGATACTTTTCAAGTAAGTGTGTTGGGCCTCCAGGGAACTTTCCTTTCTAATCTTCTCCTCTTCTCTTCTCTTTTATATCCAAAGGCTTATATGTTGACTTGTATTTCTCATTCTCATATATACCACTCTTGTGCGATTCTGCCCTACACGTGGCCTCATGTGGCCCTTTCGCCCCCACTTAAACCTTGCCATCACCCAATTATCACCCTAATTATATTTTACTTGGTTTTTTTAATGATCTCTATTTAGGTCCTTTTTTTGGTTTCGCTCTTAATGATCAATCTTTTTTTTTTTTTTTTTAAAGCCACTCATTTTAGATAGAGATGATTTCAAATCTTCAATGGTGTCAATTGATAGATTAACCATAATTAAGAAATTTGACCAATTTAAGCTAGTGCTTGTTTCAAAATAAAGAGTTAGTTGCACTATTAATCCAAGGCCACAATTAATTGATTTGAAGGAGAAGTGCACCAAGAATCTCAAATCTAGCATGATTTGGTTGGTTGAATAATCTCCTTATGCACTTTTACGGAAAACATATCATTACGTTACATTATATGACTAAAACGTGATTAATTGAGCTGCAATATATATTAACATTGTTAAGGGGATCAAGTTGATCCATTTTCCACCTAATTTGACAGCAAAAGATGTGACATAGTCGAGATCTACTTCTGGTAATTAAGTTGCATAAACTTAAGATAATTAGCATGTTAAATAAATTGTATAGATTATTATTGATTGCACGAAATTGATTCAATCGAAAAGAGGGAGGAATCAAGTTGTGCTTTATTTCTGCTAATCACAAGTGCTGATATTAAATGTACGCATTTTGAATGGAACATTGAGGTTTTTAATTTGAATCATGGGTTTTGCCTAATTCTTTTATATATTTAGATCCTTTTTTTAGCTAGTCTATTTCAATTTTCCATTGTGTTTTCGACTTCTCAATTTTGTTTAGGGTTGTTTTTTCTTAAAATACTCTTGTATGTATTTCACCTTCTTGATGAATTAGCCAATACCAAATTCTATCTAGAATTTATGCCCTCCAAGAAATTCTTATCTTCACAATTATGTGTCCCATGTTACACATGAATATCTACGTCAAATATCCACAATATTAATTGGGGGTAGATATATAGTGGCTAGCTATGAAGGAGCATTTGCAATAAGAAATATTGGAGCCCCACAATGATGCAATATCCATATATCACAAAATTGTGTCCTAGATTCTCCTTTGTCCTCATCCCCATCCAAATATTGGTGCTGATCTTGTGCACAAAAAATAACACTTGTTCAATCAAAGCATCAATATTATTGTGTATACATACTTGATGAGAAAATGACTTCATCATCGCATTAACCAAGCTTCTTTTTTCTTTAAGACATAATCTATTTATTGTAGAAAAAATGCTTGAGAAAAGACACTCGTAATTGACTATAAAATTCGAGGACTCTTTATCTTTCCATCACCGTAGGCTTCTCTTGGTTTGAAAAATTGCTCATGGCATTCGCATTTGGTGTGTGTCCATTTCATGGACAAATGAAAAGTGTTCAAAAATGATATTTAGCCATCATAATTAACATATATCATCATGGCTTTTATTTTTATTTAGTTGGTTTCAACATCACAAAATTGTGTACATTATTTTCATTAATTAGTAAAAGTTACATGTGCATGCGCTGAGACTATTATATGATACACTTTCTAGGACATTTAGTTATTCTTATAGCCTGTATATGAAATTGCAAATGATGAAAAACTGATATAATCTCAAATAAATAAATAAATAAAAAGAGAGAGAAAAAGTACAAATAAATTTAATGGAGGTACAAGGGCATAGATGGTTACCGACCAAAAAAGAGATGCAAATTAATTGAAGATTGAAATGAAAGATTACCTAACAACTCACTCATAATTTGGACAATGATAGGCTTTGTGGGATCAGATTGTCCTATATACATTAATTCTGCACTACTCTTCGCAAACCAGAAATAACAGAAATTCTAATTAGTAATTAGGGTATATTAAAATTCACGAATATTCATGATTGCAAAAAAACATAACTAGTAATTAAGTTGTGTTTAGATTTGACAAACAATTGAGCATCGATCCTGGTTCCCAACAATACTTCGGTTTAGGTGTAGTCCAATTAATATCATATCATTACAAACCAACATCCATCACCTAATTTCAATCAATATCCAATCGTGTTTGTCCTTTCTGTTAGTTATAAGATTAGAATTTATAAATGATTGTTTTCATAAAGTACACATATTATAGAGGATTTAAGGCCATGGAGTTGAAGCATCATAATACATTCCAAAATCCCATCAATTTCGTTACAATCAACTTCTTTCTGAATTTCTTAACCTAATTAAATTATGGCTAATATTCAAAGATAATGGTAATATTTCAAAAAAATTAGTGTTATATTTTTGGGAAATAGACCAATTTGAGGACCGAAGAATGACGTCAGCAGGAGTCACCTTGCCTTATTTCGTCTGTACCTCATAACACCCCACCAATTATTTTTACTCCTTTATTGCTTATATTATATATATATATATATTAAAAATAACAAGAACTAGAAAAAACACGACATGGGTTTACTTATTAAAAGCTACAGGTAAAATTGTAAAATCTCTAAAGAATAAAGAAAAATTTACAAATTATGGAAGAAAACTTAGATAAAAATAGCACAACTATAAAAAGAAAAACAAAATGAAGGGGGCTTGCACAAGTTGACCTTTTTATATTCTCAATGCAAATTAAAAGCATTTTGTGTTGCAATAAAAATAATAGCTCAAAAATTATTATCAGTATTTTACTTATATAGAGCAAAACTTAACTTTTATTTTGAGAAGAAATGAGATAAAGCTATAGGAGGCGTAATAGAATGAAAGTGGGTTGGATGAAATCTGTATTGTTGCACTTCAGTTTGGGGAGAGAGAGAGGAAAAGGGCACTTTCCATTCTTAGTGGCACAAGAACTAATCATCTTTTATCACTTTTAAGATATTTAATTAATGATTTCCGTATTTTTAGTGTGTGTATATACATCTCATTCCTTTGTTTTTTTATTGGGAGGGCCTAACTAGTTTGGATTTGGTCTTAATCTTGATAACACAGCCTCTGTCTGTTACAACTCCATTTAGAGTCTTGGATTTCTATTCAACTTTACACAAAAAGGGGGACAAAACAAGTTAGGAATACCTAATTAATGCAGTGAGACTACTTTTCATTATTGTGTCATGTAATGGTGCTTATCATTTAACTCTTCCATCTCAATCTTATTCATCTTTCTACTACCGTTTGATTCGATCCCACTACCCACTATATTTGTTACAACTAGTATTGCATTTTTTATTTTCAAATTAATGTATATTTTTAGTGTGAATTGAAATTATGAGAATATAAAATAAAATACTTTGGAACAGTAGATTTTGATTGCAGTAACTACAAGAAAAAAGCCTGATTATTTTTGGGTTTATGATAACATCCACTTTTCATAAGTAAAGACGTTGATATTAAATTCCTAGAAATTAAAAAAAAAAAAATCACTTGGACAACTTTGATCAATAAAAAGCAAGGAAAATACTTAAATTTTCAAACTCTCAGTTATTCTAACAGCATTTAGACATCAAACTAGAAATCACATTCATGTAAGCAGAATAGTTGATAGAATAAGTTGGAACTCACAGATGTAAATACTCACTATGCCCTCAACATGGCTTGATTTGAAGTAAGCTGTTCATGAATCTCTCTAAATTTCTCTCTAAGCCTTTGTATCTGCATGAAGAGGCCAACCAGTGGTGAAAATAATGAATTAGAGTTCAACAAATTACTGCTGACCAAAGAGAAAATAGTGGCAACAAGATACCCTCTTAAGCTCGATTTCCGTTTCTCGCTTACGCTGTCCCAGTGAATGCCGCATGGTACTGATGTCAAACACATTATCCATATCTTCAAATGTAGAGTCTAAGTCTTCCCGGAGAAGTGCAGGCAACTTGTCGACAACAGGCATAAGAAGAAAACAATTGAACTGCAAAAAAAGAAGCCATGGCAAACTAGTCATGTGTATGGAAGATCAACCACTTACGTACGTAACAAATGAAACTGTCATACAAATCTTATGTCCAGGTACTGAGAAGTGGATTGCAAATAAACTGAACTTTTCTGGTCCTTAGAAGAGTCAATTTGAAATAGAAAGAAACCCAAAGCACAATCTTAAACTTCTTGATAAAGGCAGGGTGCATGTGTTGAAAACACCTATTTTAATTAGCAATACCATATAACCAACAGCAGCAAATATAATCATTTTCACATATGAAGTGCAAATATGAACCTTAAGCTCTGTGGATGCAAGGAAATATTCTCGGATTCCATGAAATATTTGTTGAACCAAAGCATAAACAATCCTTTCTGAAGAAGGGGCAAGCCTTCTGTTCCATAGTGTACTATCTAGAAGGTCGGCTAGTCTTGTCTCTGTCGTTGTAACGCTGGCTATTGAATCATTTACTGAAGACAGATTATTGAGTTTCACGTCTGCTTTTTTCTCTTGGCGATCATTGCCTACAACACCAGATGACAACTCTGGAGAAAGACTGGAGGAGTTAACACTAAATGTAGACTGTTCTGACCCACCAAATGAATCCAAGAACTGACGTAATCCAGCCCTGTTCTGCAGTATGATAAAGTGTGGTCAGATCGAAAAGAGGAGGAAAGGAGAAATAACAATCAGCATTTGAAATTAGAAGCCTATATGCATGGAATGTTATAATGAAGCCTCACACATGAAGAGCTCCTTTTCAAAATAGGAAGGTTAAAGTGGGAAGAGCAGGCAGGGGCCTACTGTATTCTACCACCAGTGCTCCCCTAGTCAAGCGGTGAAAGGAAAACAAAAGAAAAATCAGTCACTTTCCTACATCAATTAGTAGTGTGTTTTGCATACTGTCCCTTCTCAAGACATCCATAAGACAATCAGGGATGGGATGCAGCAATGATTCATTCACATAATTATTACTATCTACATCAAGTGTCTCTACATTCTTTGAATTGTCAGAAATTGACAAATATGCATGTCCCAAGATAAGCAACTCAACCTAGGCCCAACCCCAATACAGGAAATGAACATTAAATTGGGAGGGAGGGAGGGAGAGAGTTGAAAGAATTTTTCAATATAACATTTGCTTGTCCATGCCCTACACTTGGATACAGAATGTTACATAAGGATATATATATATATATATATATATATATATATTACCTATATAAAAGTGTGAATATTTCTTACAAAATATGAATCGCCTAATTTATCCCTATTAAAGATTATTATTTAAGGTTGTAATTGTAATTTAAAATTTTCATACTTAAATAATTTTATATTGAAATCCTATCTAATTCAAAATCTTATAAAATCTCATCATTTTAATATAAAAGTGTTATATATAAGGTATTTGTATTATTTATTTTCTTAATTCAATTTGATTTCCACGTGCAACACACGTGATCTAACACTCGTATATATATATATATATATATATATATATATATATATATATATATATATATATATATATATGAAACTCCATAAAATGCCCAAAAGCCAAACAAGAAAACCACAAAGATGGAAAACCACAAACTTTTTCTTGACCATAACTGCAACTCTACCTACCTTGTTGTGAAGTGACCATGAAACATAACGAGTGGTGCTCACTAAATCCTCCATACACCTGCCCGTTCATACAAAAAATAATATAAATACCACAAAAACATAATAATAAAATAAGGAAAGAATTATCAGCACATAAGTTCCAAATAAGAAAATGAAATAAACCATTTCTAAAAGAGAGAAGAAGAATTCAATAAATCCAATGAGTATAAGTAGCGATGCTTGAATTTTCTGCTGTCAACGTATACGATAGTATGTAGGAGGCACAGAGGATTCTGGAATTTATTGGCCTTAAAAAATGCATAATAAACAATCATTACAAGATGGAATAGATTCTAAAACAATCATGAAATGATTCTAAAACAAGATGGAATAGATCATAGGGCATCCCAAGTCAATCAGGATAACCTTAGAAAGAGCACACGCAATCAACCACGTAAGAGAATAGAACTACCAAAGGAAGAGAGATTCACTTCAATGGAATGCTTGAAATTTTCCAAAATTAAAGCTATCAAAATTATGACTGTCATGATGCTTCCATTTTCACTATGCCGCTCTATTAGTGTACCCTCTGATTTCCGTTACACCACACAAGAATAAGGCACCATAAAATGATTCTGTAATTAACGAGACAACTACAAGAAGGTTTCAAGCAGTGAGAAATGCAATAAAAGATGACAGAAACTCAAAAACCCATTTTTTTCCAGCAAACTAGTTTACTCTCACATAATTATACCCAAAAAAAAAAAAAAAAGATTCCACTCATCTATAAAAATAACTCACAAAGTTCAAGGAAGGTAGTTACTTTTATTTGATCTAATCATTAATTGGCTATTCCAAATAGTTTTCAGAGTCAAATGTACAAATGAACATTGAATAGAAAAAGGTTCACCCTAGCATATGAACAAAATAAAAGAGGAAAGATAGGATCAAGGTAGGAATACTAACTTCTCACGACATGATCGTTCAGTAGATTCAGCAAAGTTGTCAAAGGCTGAGGCAACGCGCCTTAGGAAAACTTCATGGCCACTAAGATATTCACCATCTTTCTGTTTAAGATGTCTCAGAGGACACACAATAATTCTCAGAAAACTAAGTACATCAGGTTTTTTGAATTATAAATATCGTCCTGTCATAAATGTAGACCAGTTGCCATTAAAGCAACATATATTCTACCTGGAGAAGAAAAACAGAGATCGGAACCAGTCTTTTTAGAATATGCAGCAGCCTGCCACCCAACTGGTACCCCTCAAAAGAAAGAATGAAATTATAGTTAGAAAATCTCAATTTAGAACCATCAAGTCCAGGATCAGAATGCTTCAGTTAAAGCATGGCCCAATCTGTGTGGAGACTATCCACCGAATTTAATTTTTAACTGATAGTAAGAAAATATTTATCTACCCAAAAACTTGATTGAACATCGATTCTTCTTTTTTCCTATAAATGGCCTTTCTTGGATGCTAATCATAACTGAGTGTGGACGCAGAGGACAGGACATTTAGGTCATTTTGCAACACTAAGAAATTTTTTGGAAGAAGATAAGCACAGAAATAAATAATCATTTGGCAAGAATAATACATCTCTAGGCATGGTGCCTAAAAGTAACAACCAGCAACCTCCAGGGTATTTCAAACCAAAGATCGTCAGCATCGTAGTCAGCATCATGCCAACACTTAGCACAAAATACATGGCACAGTTATTGTGTTCTTCTTCTCCACAACCAACCACAAGTCCCCAAGCCACCTACTTTCATCCTGGTCTCAACTGCATTTTATGTATACGATATAAAGTGGCTCCATCCCAATGAGAACAGAAAACTTTAGCTAGCTTACTTACTGGGAACAAATAGGTTGAGGTTCAAATAGAGCTCATTTTCCAAAACCCTATACCGCAGTTTAAGCTTTAAGAATGGCACTTCAAGAAAATGAACAAGGAAAATCCACATGAACCCCCAACATTTTTTTCAATTGGCTGTATTCAATTGACTTAGCTGCATTTCAACCATATTATTTCAGACCTTGGCACCATATTTGCTCCTTAGAATTAAATATGCTTGTATGTATCAATTTCTTCAAAATGGTACATATATCGACTTTGAAAAACAAAATAGGAGGAAATCATCATTGATGGCACTGAGTTCATCACCTGATGAAGAAAAGGCTCAAAAGTATCACGAGCTTTTGCAACAGCAATTACACAAGCTGTCCTGAATTTGCATAATGCAGAGGGGTAGAAATGTAAGGTATGAAAGTAACAGAGATAAGGAATGATTATTTTAGAGAACAAATTCAAGAACTTGACCAAAGCGCATTAGTACCTTGAATAGTTTGTTCCGTCATGGATATCTTCAACTCCACAAGCATTGACGATTTCTTCACGCGTAATGGGAGGGCACTTGATTCCACCAACAACAAAACGGAACTCAGCCATTGAACGATGATATTGAGCACCTCCATAAAGACGCATCCCTGCATTCTGCACAGCAGAAAAGACACGTAACACAAGCCTGAATACAATTCAGTGAAATTACAAACAGACAACATATATCTGAGTCATAAGACCACCAGTAAGTGAAATATAGTGAAGTAACCATTGTGGAAAACAATCAGTTATTAGAATACAAGCAGCACGATGAAATCAAATGCAAACACCCTTTGTATGCCAGAAAGATAGATAGCAAATACAGGCTCGCTAAAATAAAGATTACCTAAAAAAGAGAGTAAAACCAGAGCAAATTGAACAACAAATTATCATGCCAATAACCAAATACATTCATGCCATTAATTTGCAGAAGTAGAAAGTGATTTCTAAAATTCTAAGACATGTAAGCCAGAAATGGTATGGAAGTAGAAAGTGATATCTAAAATTCTAACATGCAAGAAAGTTCTCATGTGTAAACAAATGGTATGGAAGTTGATCTGAAGGGTAAATCAAAATGTAATATATTAAATAAAATGCATGTTATGAGCAGAAAATAATAAGAATTGGAGCATCATATGGGTGTACCTTTTTCCAATACAAATCAAATAAGATACAGTAGAACAATTTACACAGTGAAATTCATGAGGACTCACAGGTATTAACTTCTGTGGAAACTGAAGACCATCAGTGCTAATAAATGCACCTCCATTAACCCTCTCATCTTGCAGTGTTTCCCCTGCAAGGAGTATGTATCCCTTTATATTGAAGTGGTATGCCCAATTCTAGTAACTGGAGAATGGGCCTATAATCAGTTCAAACAAGTCAATATGATATTTTAACTCAAATAATTTATGTAGCGAGGTGTTTTGAAAATGAGATGGAAATGAATATGGATAGTCTAAGAAGCATAACAACCAATGCAAATTACCTGGTTGGAATTTGTATTTCAGAACAAGATTTCTATGGGCTGACACTATTAGGTGGACACAGAGAACTTACCAAATTTATCTGGTGGTGCAATAACCGTCCCTTTCAACAGAAGTGATAACTGGGCAATAAGAACTTTTTTAATCAAAATAGCAAGTTAAATAGCAAAAAGATAAGGGTCAACTATACCAATAATTTTTTAATAAGGTGGTCAACTTCAGTGAGAATATGCAGAGTGTGTAGTCACAGGAAGAAATATACCACTCAGATCAACCATAATAATTTCAAACTTATTCAACAAGAGTAAAAGAAATAACTAGGCACATGTGAAGTTAGAAATGTCATTAGATTGTAATTCATGGAATCAGAATCCTATATGGATCATATCTCACCATCGAGCTAGGTTGAGACACATCACAAATGTTCACACTTATGTTTAGGTACAACATTTCTTCTTTAATAGTTTATTTCCCGTCTTTTTAGGTCTTCCTCTTCTCCTTTGAATCTGACAGGATGATTTCTATTTTTTAAAGCATATGAAGCATCTAAAATCTAGAGGTCTCCTATGTACATATCAAAACTATATTAGGAGCTCTTCTTGAATTTTCTCATATATTAGGGCTACCCTTACTTTCTGTCCAATACATTTCTTATTTATTTAATTAGTGTCAGAAAAACATTGTAAAATTCTCAGTTCTACTACCCTCATATTTTATTCATGTTCAACTATTACCAAAAATCCATTTTTATAGTTTCTTGCTTTGCAATTAATTTTTGCAAGCATCCACAACTTTTGCACTTTAAACATGTCCATTATCTTCTCGAAATTTACTATTCACCATTAGATAAATTAACAAAACTCATTTTTAACTGGTGTTGCCTGACCTTCAAAAAACATATTTGAAACTTTTCTAGAATAATAAGCCTTATAAACAGATCTTCAACTATATTCTGTCGATCCATTGAAAGTAACTGCAATTTAATAGTTCCTATATCTCATGCATGACAGCGCTAAATTAAATTGTTCGAGCAAAAGTGTAGTTTTAGGGGAGTTCGATCATCAAATGAATCATAAAACTACATAAAGGGAACATTTTTTTTTTTTTTTGCTTATCATGATTTATGGGCGTTCTTGCTCCTCAACAAAACTAATGAAGGGGACTTTTCTAAAGAATATTAATTCTTATTACGGATTACCTTTATAGAAAAATAGATTTTTGATCGACATTGAACTGTGTGATGTCTGAAGATACTCCACATTTCAGGAAAATTGCTTCTAGACTATATAGTATAACCTGCTGCCTAAGTCATCCTATTTCTCTTGTATCAAAGCTTCACATACTCTTAATTCTAAAGAACAAAACTTTTGCTTATAGTTCCAGACTAAGCAACTATTTTAGAATATTAATTTCAGAAACGAGTTAGAGATGTTATATATATTTTAACCTTGGTTAAGAACAAATCATGGAACGCTCTTCCTTTCTCCTTCAGCTTTACTTCATCCAAAGTGCTGAGATAAAGAACAGAAGAATATTCAGTTGAAAAGACAAAATATTTAACATGCCATTTGCTTTATGCATGGGGTAGAGATGGGGAAAATCTTAACTGGAGTCTCATCAGTTAAAAAAGGATCACATTTCAACCTAACTAAACAAAGAAAAGAAAAACTACACAGTGAAAAGAAAATATATTTTCTCTTCTCCTGAGATATCATGTTTAAGCATAAGAACAAAGACAGAAGTAATTGTCAACCTGAGTTCCTGGTTTATTTCATTTACTTTCCTTGTTGTGCTCCGGTGCTCTTTCTCAAGAAGTGGAATGATCAACGGTACACTGTCCATATACCTTGGTGGAGAAATACATTACAAAAACTGTAAATTAATGCATGAATGATCAGATCATATAAATTGAAAATATTACATCTCACTCTGGTACCTTTTCTGCAGCAAATCTTCCAGGAATAACTTAAGGCTGCTAACACCTATTCTGCTAATTTCCTGTTTTGAAAGTGCCCTACCCAATTTCTCTTCCAATGCTGCTCTATCTTCAATCTCCCTCAAAGATATAGCCTGTTAAAGCACCAAAGAAGAACATATTTGAATACACCATGACCAGAGAAAACTAGAAATTTTTCCCAGCATTAAAAAAGAGAATTATGTGTACTAACCAACTGAAGGATGTATATCATGAGAGTATAAGTTCTTCGATAAGAAATTTAAAGTTAGTCAAGCTCTTAAATCAAAAACTTAAAATAAAGACGGCTTGATTACCAATTTAATCACTAGTATTAAAGAATGCTAGAAAGAAACAGATTTCACTTGACAAACTGGCTGCTGAATATAATGCAACAAAAAAAAAAGAACAAGGAGTCTGACCTGTTTGAATTCATCATTAGATCTGTAAACTGATTCATGCCCAGAACCAACCCGTCCAGAAGGGACAGAAGTGAAAAAAGGTGAATCACCTAACATGAGGCCATCAAGTGTGCTTGCGGGTGGTGAAAGAAAAACTTCCACATCGGAAGCTCGTGCAAACTGAGGGATTTTTGTATCAAGCTTTGTTGAGACAACTACAGTCCGTGAGAGTTCAGGATCAATCTATATGGAAGTACAATATGAAATCAGTAAATTACAAAATATCGAAAGCTTTCAAAGCATCGAACTAAGAGATGAAATCACTGTGGAGAAGCTTTAAAAATATTCTCATTTTAATTCCAATCTTCTAAAATGTAATGCACTAGTTCCTTCAGTTCAATTGTGTAGCCAACAAGCATTGGTTCAAAATTTCACCTTTGCAAATGGAGTACAGGTCTGAAAGATACTCACAGGGATTTATAGGGTTCTTATGGTCTAGCCAGAGAAAGTACAAAATTGATAACCTTCTTTAACTCTGAAAGAAGCTAAACATGAATTTACCTTGAGTGCGAAAAGATCAGAGAGGTCACCGGAACAAACTTTATCATGTAAGTTAACATTTCAACTTTCACTTTACAATTCTGACATTTTGAAGTAAGAATTAATCTATATTTATGGGCTCATTCAAGTATTACTGGAAGGAGAAACTTCCTAAGGAGGTGATGCATGAACATGTGAGCATGAATCTGAGCAACTTCAGGTTACTGGGGTCATATTTAACAAACCTAGACAAATGAAAAACATACTTGCATCACCACTCTCCGAGTTGTGGCATTGCTCCAATCACTGCAATCTTCAAGGCATAATATGATGAACTCTTTGTGCTGCATTTTAGCCCGCACTAAAGACTCGACAGCACGAGCTTGAGTCTGCCACATATAGCTTCTCAAAATTAGTCTTGTAACCTGTAGGTGCTTCAGAAACTAACAATTTCTAAATCAGTAAGTTACCTGCAGTGCACGATTTTTTCGAGCTGGAGCTGGAGCGATAAGTCCAGGAGTGTCTATAATGGTAAGGTTAGGACAATACTTGTACTCTATCCTAATTATTATTTCTTTTGATGAAAATTGATAAGATTCTCGCTCCAGCCTCATATTTTCAGCTTCAATATAAGCCTACAAGTAATGGAAGAATATTAGTTGTCACAAAAATCGACTTGATTATAGTTTTTTCACTCATTGTATATTATACTATGATGCAGAGCAAAATTAGAAAGAAACTACAGCAAATACAATATGTATCTCATCCTCGACAAACAAATGACTAGTTGAACTTTCAATGTTTTTTACAAAGTTAATGTTTTATTCATCAAAATCAGGGATGTAGAATACTAAGCTAGTCAATGTTACAGACAGTACATACTGGATTAAGGCTTTCTTGTTTTTAGTTACAATTTGCTTGCAACTATAAAGAATAAACAAAAGCAGACTACAAAAGCAGACTACAAAAAAAATGGTTCACTTAACAAAAAACTATTCAATTGTCAAAGCCAACTTGACCACTAGATATTTGCTAACATAAAGCATCTAATTTATGAGAAACATTCCGCAATTCTTGAAACCCTTGTATATTCTTCATTAAAGACAACTATGAACGACACTAATATAAGGATAAAAGGAGGAAGTGCTCAAGACATCATTTCGGAGCATCCTCACTCATAACAATACTACAAACAGCTTTAGTGCAACATCACAAAGCTGCATCCAACTATGTATTTTGGTTATACTCTAACATTACCCGAGAGTTTCTTAAAGTTATATGACATCAGTTCAATATAAGTAAAAAATTAAGTTAGTTCTTTAACGTGTTTTCTAATCCAACTTCATTGTAAGCACAAACTCTTAATTCTGGATCACATTATTTCCCTTCAATACCAATTCCATGTGAAATAACTACAGGGTGTGAATTCATGAAACTACCTGAATCTCTTGAAGTGATTTTTCTTGTGGAATTGACGGGTCGAAGTCAGACAAGAGATGGCAGAGAGGTGTGTTGCAATCGGGGTTAAACTTCATGTGGAGAGTGATGGGGCGTCGGGTCTTTGTGCCGCCGCCGACGTGGTTGAACTGAAAACCCATTAAGGCCTCAACGAGTGCGCTCTTTCCGTCGGTTTGGTGGCCCACCACGAGCACCGCCGGCGCGTCGAACGGCGTCGAGAACTCCTGCGCGAGGCCGTGCAGCTCATTGTACGCCTCGTACACCTTCCAATGGCCTTCTTCCATTTCGGCAGAGTTGGAGTATCTCTCCTCCATCTCTCTCTCTCTCTCTCACTGAGTTGGATAGTTGGAGTTGGGAGTGAGGAGGGGGAGTGTGTGAATGTGCTGTGAGTTTTATCGGAAAGTCTTTTGGTGTTTTTTCCTTTATAAAAACTTTTAATTCTATGGAAATTTGTTACTTACCATATATAAAATTTGTAATTTCCAAATTAATGATAAATAATATCCGTTTGGTGTTTTTACCTTAAAAAAACTGTTTCTTATATGGAAATTTGTTATTTACCGTTTATGAATCTTGTAATTTCCAAACTAATGACAAATAATGACCGTTCGGTATTTTTTCCTTAAATAAATGTTTGATTGTCAATATGGAAATTTGTTATTTACCATTTATGATTTTTGTAATTTCTAAACTAATGATTACCGTTTGATATTTTTTCCTTACATAAATGTTTGATTGTCAATATGGAAATTTGTTAATTACCATATAGGAAATTTGTTAATTACCATATATGAAATTTGTATTTTTCCTAACTAATGACAAATGATGACCACTTATTTTCTATTGAAATTACAACACCTGAAATTTCAGGAACAAATTTATTTTTTTAACATTAACAAATATATTATTTAAAGAAATTGAAATCTTTCCAAATTCAATTATTTCTGCCATAGTTTATGTTGAAAGATGCTAAAAAGTCCATTAAAAACACGTGTATAGGAGTGATTAGATTTCAACCCTAAAAATTATCAAAGAAACATATACATTACGTTCTTCAAACTATAAGATATAACCCAAAAAAGAGAGTAATAAAGTGTGAAGATGATATAGTTTCGGTGACAAAATCAAAGTAATAATATGCTCAAATATAGAAATTAAAACTAAAATATAGCGTTGCATGTATATGTGTCCAAAACCAATGAAATACTAATATAGTAATATGAACTCTTGCAGGAAAACTGATCATATTTTTGTCTAAAATTCAGAACTGAGCTCCAACCACTCATAATCTTGTAGTTATCATCCTTGATATTTCATTAATAAGCTAACCAATGAAATAATTGAGTAAATTGAAAATTATTTTTTAACCGTGAATATTATAACATTAATATTATATTTTTATGAATTATATTTTTGAAAATTTAAAATAACCTTTATATACTAGTAAGCTTCATCAAAATTTGTAACCAATACTGTATCAAAATATAAATCAAATGAAGTAAACATAGCATATACACAACATAAAGAATTCTTTAAATCAAATTCTAATTTCGATTCTTTGATGTGGTAGATCCGATTCTAGGTATGAATAATTGCTAATCTTCATTAAAATTTGTGAAAAATTCTTTGAATGAACAATTCAGTATTTCTTGAGTGATTCAATTGCTCTAGCATCTTTGTTGATAGATCACAGATACATGCAAAAGAGCAAATAACCAAAACATATATCCAACACCAAAAGAACCCCTCCTCTCCCATGGCTGTTCTACACAAGCACAAAGGAACTCACAAGCTTTCAGTAATATAAACACCCCAAGTGAATCAAACACATTACATGTTCAATATAAACAACACATTCAAAACAACTGGTTTGCATGCTTACACGAATATCTTTACGATTCAAAAAACTCGGACGATCATGCTTTGATGGTCGCTCTATCTTTCAACAAGGCCTCGACAGCCCTCCTCCCCGAAACCAACGCTCCATCAAATGTGGCACTCGTCACATAATCTCCGCATATATACATCCCCGCCTTAACCTTCGGGTCCTTCATCAAATCCGTGGGTGGACACTGGTTTGGTTGTGCAAATCCTATCCTGTACATTCTCAAGTACCTCCATGACCTCACGGCTTCCTTCCCAAACCAATCCGATAGCTCCTCCACGACTCGTTCCACAAGCTCTTCATCAGTCACACCATCGTACAACCCAATGAGTGAGACGGACACCAATGCCTTCCCCCGAGGGGCGTAAGAAGGAGCCACATTGGTTGCGAAAAACATGTTGTTCACAATGCCTTGGTTCGAGCCATTCAGAAACAACACTGGTGATTTCACCGGAACCTTGTCGCTGTCTACTGAGAAGTACAGGCAAACCGTGCTCCTTGCCAACTTCGCCGGAGATGTCTCTGTTTTATCCTTCAAAATGTTTACAGCTTCGAATTCTTCAATTGCTAGGATCACTCCGAAATCACTCTGAAACGACTCCCCAGTTTCTAAATTCACGATTATGCCTTCTGGCTGCTCGTGATCGATTGAAAGTACTCTTGAATTTAGCAGAATCGAACTAGGATTGAGTTTACTGGCCAATTGTTCAGGAATTGCAGAAATGCCTTTCTGTGGGAGGGTGTTGTTACCGACTGCAAGACATTTGAACACGAAATTGAACAGTCGCGACGTCGTTTCGAGCTGCCTGTCGAAAAAAATCCCCCCAAAAAATGGTCGGAAAAATCGGTCCAAAATCGAATCGGAAAACCCTATTGCCCTCAACAGTTCGATCGTCCTAACCTCATCCGCGGTCAAAATCTCGTAATCCGATTGGATCAAAACCCTAATCCTAGTCAATGCTATCAACAGCTTATCAATGATAGTACCGATGGGATTCGTCAGACACTGTAGAGAATCGGAAAAATGCCGCAGAGGATCTGCTACGGTGTGGAAGCGACCATCGTAAAACACCTGGGCGCCAGAGTAAAATCTCTGGAGGTTAAGGGCGTCATAGTCGAGAAGCTTCTGGGCTTCGGGATAAGCCGTGATGAAAATCTGGAAGCCGCGGTCGAGAGTGAAGCCGTCGACGAAGTCAGTACGGACGCGGCCACCGACGGCGTCGGAAGCTTCGAGGAGGATGAAAGGAATCTTCTCAGCTTGGAGTCGAGTTGCGGCGGCTAAGCCGGCTAGCCCCGCGCCGACCACGATGACTCCGGTTTTATTGAATGGTTGAGAAGGAGACGGGGTTTCATTGGGTAGGGACGAGTCCAGGGAAATCTGCGGTGAGGTTGCACTGGGAGGTTTGAAAATTTTAAATTTTTTGAAAGTGGAAGAGGAAGAGGAAAATGAAAAGGAAGAAAGGGGGGAGGAGGAGGTGACTGTGAGTGACATTTTGTGGGTTGCATTGCATTGGATATGCCTTTCCTCATCCAATAATCCATTTCCACTTGTGGGGACTGAAATGCTAGATTTTTTCTCTATATCTTCGTCATATAAATCAAGCTCATATATTGTCTTTGAAATGTATAAACAAAATTCTATATCTTGTATATATATACTCAAGGTAACTATGTAAACACAAATTTATGGTATTTTCTCTTAACTGTTACCTGAAAATTATGGCCGCTTTTTTCCTGCAAAAAGTCAAAGTCAAGAAACATAACATGAAGGTCCAAAAACAAGCATTTGTGTAAAACCATTTTGCTATAACCACAATTAGTGCATATATTCAGCCAATAAGCATGTAGTTGTTCCAAACCAAAAACAGTCACTACAGTTATTCAACAAGAATCATAGTAACTACAGTATACCCTCGGCATTGACATTCAGTCACCGGAAAATTTGTGTCTTCTTCTCCAATTAATCAACTAATAGCCGAGGCAAATTTCCACAAACACAGGCAACCTCTTTCTTGAATTAGTCCCAAATAGCACTTTCTCTATATAGGCAACCACATCTTCATTTGAGGGATTCCTTTCACCAAAAGGCAGTGGAACCTCAATCCCATCATTCTTAGGAGTCCAATCAGATTTGAGCAGAGCAGTATCTGGGATTTTGTCGCTGGGAATGGTACTTTCAGAAGGTTGTTTGATTGGGAGGGATGATTTAGGGAAAGCCATTTCTGTCGGTGGTGATGGCAGTGGAAGCACTTCTGCTGTTGCTGCTGCTGTTTTGACTCGGCTAATTGAGGGAGACTTAGAGCCATGAGATGATGAGTTTGATCCCTCTAAACTTTTGTTCAATTTGAAGATCTATGCCAAGAAGAATTGGCAAAACATCCACAAACATACAAAAAACCATGTGGAATAAAAATTCCAACCTATTCAATGGCGTTCTCACACGAAATCACTTGATGATTTATGGATGGAAGGGAAGATGAAAGATTGGATTAACAAGTGGTCATACCTCAGGTTTGATCTTGGTCGTGAAGGAACGATGGTGGCGCAGCTCCTCCTTGCCGTGTGCAAACTGTTCCAATTGAAACCAAAACCCCTATGAATATAGTAACAAATTGTTTGACCAACCATTACAGAGATTCAATGCGCTTTAATTTCTTTTCTTAGCGCAACTTTTTCTCATCATCTAGCAAGACTTTACCTCATCCGTAGATAAATCTTCGGAAAATCAGAACCGTCGGATCAGAATTTGGTGTGCTTGTGCGTGTGTGAGGGAATGTGTGTATGTGAGAGAGAGAGAGAGAGAGAGAGAGAGAGAGAGAGAGAGACAGAACCTGGCATTCAGTACTAAATTGGCATATTCCATTCGTCTCCCAAAAACGACACAGCCTATTCTTGTAGGGTTTGCTATTTTCAATCCCGCTACCTCTACCGCCACTCCCCGACGACGATGATGAAGTTGAATTCGACTTACCGAAATTGCCAATAGCGGAATTAGATGGCATCAACACTGACCTCTTTCTCACTTCACCGATTCCCTTATTGGACTTGCGCACCGGAATTCCATCCATAACAATCACATCCTCCTCAACCTTGACCGGCGTACTGAACGCCGGCGGCGAAACGGCAGTGGCCGCCGCATCAACAGAGCGAAGGTATTTCATCAGCGGAGATGGAGAATCCGAGCTGTCGGATGCGTATGGATCGAACCTTGAAGTATAGCGGCGACTACCGGCGAAGTTCATCATGTTGATCGGTGAGACGAAGCCATCAAAGCACTTCACTCTCGGATCTCCGATGTCGCGATCGTTTTCCATTAAAAATCTCTGCATTTGATAATCGAATTAGAAGTACAACACATTCACTCAATAGATATAACTGAGATTTTCCGACTCCGACAGAAATTTGAAATCTTTTCCGAGAATAATTCAAGAAATTATGCGAAGAATCAACCAAACCGCTTTGATAACTGATACGCGCAGACAGAAATTCAAGCAGCAGACGTAGCTACAGAGGTTAATCTATGTGCGCGTACGTGATTCGCCATTTCTAGGTTTTGAAATCTGGCAAAAAATATGAAGCGGACGAATTTACGCAGAAGAAGAATCAGTAGAATACACGAAATAGAAGAATCACTACGCAATTGATCGGAAATAAATCAGAATAAAATCAAATCGGAGATTAACGCTCAAGATGAAATTCAAGTTCCAATGACATGAACAACAGCAAACGGAAAGAAAGATCATCTTCTGCACCGTATGTTACCTGAAATCGAGAGCTTTTATTGTAAGTGTGATTGAATGATTGAGAAAGCGTGGATCGATCGAGAGCAGAACCAGAGAGATTGGAATGTGGAAACTGTGATTTTAGCGCGAAGCCATTGTAAGTTTGAAATATAGATATCTTTTAAGAAGCCAAAATCGAAATTTATAGAGCAAGACATTTACAGTTTTCTAACCATCGAATCCATAGTGCAGCATTTTCAAACCCTATATCATTTGGCAATGGAGAAGGCTGATTCTGTAGCATAATTACAACTTTTATTGAACATTCAAATGCATTTAAATAAACAATAGCATTCTTCTTAGACCATACAAAACATGTCACAATACATGGCTTTATGCTTCAAGAATTTACACAAGAAATCAGACGTTCACATCTCGTTTATTGCGTTATTAAGGTCTCCACCGAGTAAGGACAAGAGTCCACCACCATGGACTCTCCCTTCTGGAAGTACTAAATCAACTCTAGTGTTTCTTTCTGGTTGCTTCTCAGAACCCAATGGTCTTGAGTAAGACGATGAGGTCTTCATCGACAAAGGAACCAATACCTGAGGAGGTATAAGCTGCTGCCGTTTGACTTGCCTCTCCAACGAGTGGATTGAGTCTGATATCACACTTACACCTGATGACGAACATGTGTTGTCAAAGCTGGTCCTAGCCATTGATGAAGTAGGCACCAACCCGTAGAAGAGCCCAGGCCCGATCATGCCTCCCCTGTTCATCTCCCGGCCCTGAACCAGGCTGCTGTGTGCAGCACACAGCCCATTCTTTCCTCTTGCAAACTTTTCACATTTCCCTTCACCCCAGTTGCACCTCTTTCCACCACCATGCGCCTTGCAGAAATCCGTGCTGCCTTGAGCACTCTTTCCACAGTTGTCAAACTTACAACGCTTCCCCCCTCCGTGTTTAACACAACAATCAGTCCTCCCACGAGCACTTTTAGTACATCCAGGAACAGAGCACCTCTTTCCACCACCATGTGCCACACAGAAATTTGTACCTCCATGGACACTTTTGGGGCATATTCCGCCACCATCGAACATGCAACGTTTTCCACCACCATGCCCTTTGCAGAGGGGTGTGCTCCCCTCAGCACCTTTCGTGCAGCCTGCAAATATGCATCTCTTTCCACCACCATGAGCTTTGCAGAACAGGGTACTCCCCTGTGCACCCTTTGTGCAGCCCGGGGATTGACAGCGTCTTCCACCACCGTGTGATATGCACAGGCCAACCTGCCCCTCAGCACTTCGCATACAACCTTCCACCTTGCACCTCTTTCCACCACCGTGCCTGATGCAAAGACCTGATTTACCACGTGCCGCTTTGCTGCACCCTCGTGGATGCCCACAGCGTTTCCCTCCACCGTGTGCTATGCAGTGGTCTGTCTTTCCCTCCGCACTTTTGGTGCATCCGAGCTGCAGGCACCGTCTCCCTCCTCCATGTGCTTTGCAGTAGGCTGTTCGACTCTCTGCACCTTTGTTGCATCCGGGCTTCTGGCATCTCTGTCCGCCTCCATGGCCAATGCATAGACCTGTCGCCCCTCGTGCTCCTTTAGTACATCCATCAAACCTGCATCTTTTTGTAATGCTGCCTCGGTGATCGGATGATACCGAAGCACTTCCAGGCTCAGACATGGCACTTATGGAGTAGTTAGAGACAGCTGAAGGCTCAGAACTCAGCTGGGAAAGTTGGCAATTAGATTTTGCACCAAGTTCTAGAAGCTTATTCGTGACATTTTCCATTCTTGGAGCCATGGTAAGGCTCCGCATATACCCTCCAGATTTCTTGGCCGATGTAGAGCCCTCATCAACAAGAGGAACCACAAGTCTAGTACCATCTGAAGATACATGATCAAGCTGATGAGGTGTGTCAGGGTGACTCTCTGTCAAAGCTGAAAACTCTAGTACATCTGAAACTGCATCAGTGATTCCAGAAAGCCCAAGCTTCAAGATAGGGTCGCGTTGAGAGGATACACCTGGATTAAATATGGGTGCGAGTCCTTTTGTGTTGCTACCCCTGGAAGGCGAGTAGCCATCAGAATATGCAGTTGGTGTTGGACCAAGTCCGAGAACTAACTTGCATCCATCATCGAGAGTATTTGTGTGAGTACCATTACAAGTCTGTCTATTTCCGAATGTTGCAGTTTCGCAAGATCCATATCCAAAACCATCCAATTGTAGAGTAGTGTCTCCAACATTACTATTCTTAAGGAAGTTACTACAGAAGGGGGAATACATTTTGTAGTTGATCCGAAGAATGAACACCTATACTATTTTGAAGGAATGAAGTGGCAGCTGGTAAAACAATACAGAAAACTAGTAGGAAAATTTATAGATCAAAATGAAAAAAACGGGAGAAGTATGCATACTACCTCCACCACTCACAAAACCAGATGTATCTGACCTATCCATTTTCTTAAATGCCTTGGAAAAACGAGTACATTTATGAAGAGAACCTGATAGTGAACATAATACTGGAAGTGTGGTTAATTCTTAAAACAACATGAAATTCCAGCCACTGAATAGAGAGTCCTTCAGATTTACTCACCTACAGAAAGAACAAATGGCAAAACTTCTAAGCATAGACAAAGAAAGGGTAAAGGAATCCTACATACAATCACATGGTTCACAGGAATGAAGTTGATCAGCATGGAGATAACATAAAAGCATGCCATTATCGTTATGCATGGTGAACAAATTACACTTAAACAAACAACAGAACATAGATCAAGGTCAGAAACATATAGTGATGTTGTTCTAAGGCAGTTCAATCAAGAAATACAGAAACATATAGTGATGTCGTTCTAACTTCTAAGGCAGTTCAATCAAGAAATACAAATATATGATACGAGAAGTTTCTTGAACTGTAAAAATGGTAAAAGTAACAATAAAGGAAGAATAATTGCATAATTCCATTATGTTGTGCTTGATCTGAGCTTTGGATTTCAAATCTGTAATAACAAATTATTTGATCTTGTTTGAATAAGTTCTTTATGATTGATTTTAAATCTAAGGCTTCCATTTTCTGTTGTTTAAGGATTAATTTATTATGGATTTGGAATCCCCATAATATGGAGTCGTTTAAAATTCATTCTCAAATACTCGCCACAATTCAAATCGTTCCATCCAAAGACACACATACTTCTATGAAAAAACACATACACACACAATTATTTTTATTTTTGTCCATTTGTATTCGAGTGAAATTTTCTATATATGGTCCTGCTGCAGATCACTTATATCTCTCTCAAGAACTACCCCCAAAGTAATAATTTACATGTTCTACTATCATATTCACCCATATCATACAAGGGAATTTCCATTAAGGTAATAATAATTAAATAGGAACAACTCAAGACAAGTTGACTTTATTTCAGATTTGAAATACAAGAATGAAGATTCAGTTTTTACATGAGATATCTTTAAGAATTTATCTTTTTAATAACTCACAGTTTTAATCTTCAACCCTCTAATATATATGTGAATCCATCTCCAACCAGAATCTCACCAATTAAATGTCAGATATGAGATCTAAAGCTTTACCACAACAAAAATACTAAATACAAGAGCAATGAGTTAAATCTGTTTGCTTCATGATAGCAATACTACGTAATTAAGAAGTTCAAAGACATAAAACCTTTCACTGACACCAGTGCTGCTGAAGATATGGCATGTGAGGAAGACAATTTTATATTTTTCTTTTCTTTTTCGGTAACAGAAAAGCAAAACAAAAGAAGCTGTTGATCAATAATAAATACTTAAAAGGATGCTATGAATAACAGCAACTAAGGTATAATTCAAGAACACCCAAAAAAAAAAAGCTCTCGATGAACCAAATTCAGTGAGACAACATGAAAAATACCCATAAATAGTTTGATATTTCTGGTAATTCGACAGAAATGATAACATTTTCAGACCCACCCAGACACATTAATGCACCAGATTGTATATGCAAAGAGTTGAAAGAGAATTTTCACTACGATTATTACCCTTTACGGCAAACTTTCATCAAAGATGGAAACTTCCTCAACCATTGCAGAAAAATTAAAACTCAACAATCTAGTCCAGAAAGAGTGGGTGGAGTCTCGAAGGTGAAGGAGGGAGAGGGAGGGGGGGGGGGGGAGAGAGAGAGAGAGAGAGATTACAAGAATTACTAGTTGATAGTTGAATACCACCAACAAAGTGTAGAAAAAAAAAAAGAAGGAAAGAAAAAGAGGGAACTTAATTAAGGGTAATGAAGAGTTAAATAGATGTAAAATTGATTTGGGCACTCCTAATGTTGATTAATCCAGCTTGATGGGAGTTTATTACCAATAGTGCCCTTTGATGACGCAGCAAAACAACTGTTTCCTTGGACGATTTTGGACATATGACCCATGATTCGGACAATGCATGCTTTTAGGTGAAAGGGACTGGCGCTTTTTTTTTTTTTCATTTTTGCCCTTTATTTTTCTTTCGAGATTTTTATAACATCAATACCCTTCCATTCCATAATAAATTGTTTGAATTTTATATTTGGACACATAAGATAATGGCAATAAACCGTAATATATTTATCAATAAAAATAAGACAAATGCAAATCGTATCTAATGGCAATAAAACAGAAACAAAAAATTATTAGTATATTAGAAAACAAAGAAATAAATGATGGGATGACGTAATGAGGTGTTTGTGCTGGGTAGAAAAACTAGTGGTGGAGATGGAATTGTCGTGGCGCGCCCTAATCAGTACCCAATAGCAAGCTACCAGTTTTCTGCTTAATTAAAATATCTGCAAATGTTCATGGCCTGGCTTCACTTAATTAATTACCCATCCTTTTCTTCTTTTCCTTTTTCTTTTTCTTTTTTTTTTTTTTTGTGAAAATTGATGAAACGGTTTACTACACAACTCTGTCTAATTATTGTAATTATGATATATCTATTAACAAATTATTTTTTAATTCCTATAAAAACACTTATTTAGAAATTGTTTTTATCAAAACGACTTATTTTGGAATTGATAGACTAGAATTCTTCTTATGATTTGTTTACCAGACTTCAAAATTGATTACTTGTCTCCTTTGTTTTTGTGAATTGTCTCTTTAAATTCTTATATTACTATAAAGTATTAATGTTGTGATAAAATAAATAAATACATTTTAAAAAATGGGAACAAGTGTGGTGAGATGCTGGTTGAGGAGGAATGTTAGCGTATGGTGCAGTTCAGCTGTACCTCACACACGCACGAGCAGCTCCACTCTCCATTCGTTGCGTCCAATTCCCCTGCCGCTTTTTAATTCGTCAAAAAGTCGCGGTTTGACACATGTCTCGTCCTCATTGGTAGAATCTTCAAGAACATTTTCCATGAATCTTACAAATACAGCGTCATCAACCTGTTTCTTTAATGCCAGCTTCAAGTCTTTTTATTTTTGTTTTTTGACTATACAATTCCAAATTTGAATCTTTATTAAATAAGGTATATTATAAAAGTTACAAGATTATATAAAATAA
This sequence comes from Scutellaria barbata, assembly GCA_028654395.1. Classification (NCBI taxonomy): domain Eukaryota; kingdom Viridiplantae; phylum Streptophyta; class Magnoliopsida; order Lamiales; family Lamiaceae; genus Scutellaria; species Scutellaria barbata. Next base: position 3,654,835 of record CM053646.1, on the reverse strand, counting down.
AATTTTTAAGAATATATGTAATTATCTATCATTTGATTTATTTTCCTATTATAATAGTATATGTTCATAAATGACATAGTTTCGTAATTTGTTTATTAACCCCATGACATTTAATAATTGGGGACCATGTGATAAATTGTTGTTGTTATACACATGTTCGTGTCCGTCTATTGGGCGATTTTCAGAAACAAAAAAAACAAGGGAGACAAAAATGCCTGGTTGGTGTATTGAAATAAATGTCTTAAATGTTTTGAAAATAAAACATTTAAACAACTAATTTGAAGAGATTTAGTGTTGGTTTAACCCTCCGAATTATAGATTAGTGGCCAAAACAAAACGTAGAATTTTGAAATAGTAAAATGCCTATGATTGACTAAATTATTTTCGATGTATACATAACATTCATAGTTTTAATGGAAATTCTTATAAGACTATTTTACTAACTTTTCTAATTTTGATAGAAATTCTTGTGAGGCCATTTACAAATCTAAACTGGTGAGATGGATCAATCTTTAACATAAAAATAGAGATTGACTTTTAAAAATTAATTTAGGTTTTTAGGGTGTGAGTTGTGAAGTTTCGTTTCACAAAATTATATTCAAAAATTAGCTAAAGTTCGAATTCACATTTAATAATATTGAGTCAATTCTCATTATTTAAATTTTTGTATATAGTTTCTAGCATTTGATAGCAGAATTATGCATAAGTATTTCAAATTAACATATTTGATATTATTATTTTTTTTTCACTTTATTTTTTAAGTTATTCAAACAAACTCCCTTCATCTCACAATGCTTCATACTTTTTTTAGCAAAAACACTTTTGTCTCGGGATAGTTGATATTTTAGGAATTCATGAAAAATTGTTCTTAGTTTTCCAATATTTCCCACAATTTTTTTAAGAAACACGTTTTATATTCTTAGAATAGGTAATTTGTTATAAGAAGGGAAAATATTCATTAATTCATGATCGATTGGTAAGTCATTTTTGTACAATACATTTTAATTTGTACGCACATCATCTTTAACATCAAATGTTTACGAGGTTAAAATAGTAAAAAATTCAAGTATAGATAAAAAGACGATTCGGACAACATTGATAATTATGTAGCTTAAGATATGTAAGTCGATGCATATTTATTAGTTCTTTTTAATTTTATTCAAAGTGTAGTTTTTTTAGTTGAAAAATAGTAATTACAAAATGTTATTTTTGAAACCAATTCAATATAATATTCAACAACTTGAAAGTATTATTTACTATCTTATTTGGAACTAATTAATTTGATATATTTTTACTTGGCAACTTTGCTTTAAATTCATTCATATTGCATGTTATATAATTTTTTTGAATTCATTTAAAAATAATATAGTCATAATAATCAAATATTTAAACCCCAATTTGAATTAAAAAAAAAGTCATAATTGATAACAACGAGATCTCAAGCTCCATCCATCAGTTATGTTAATACTTGTTTATTGTGATAAATAGTAAATGTTGATAACCAGCTTCTAGAGACATGATTAATTAATTATTTTTTATTCGTGAAAATCATATTATAACAACAAAATCACACACAGTAAAGATTTTTTATGATCGACGGTAAGTTAATTCAAAGACGACACCGTTAGCTCTTATAAATAATAGGAAAATGATCAAATAACTCACTAATATTTTCTGCTAGATGTATGTAATTCATTCATGTATTTTTAGATACAATAACACTATTAATATTTATATTTAGGTATATATAATTCACTATGATTTTTTTTTAGTACAATAACATCACTAAACTTATAAATTATTTCATATAAACACTTAATTTTTTTTACCTCATATTTTTTTATTATTTCAGTATAAAAAAATATTTCATATAAAAATAAAAATATGAAGATTAAAACTTTACTTAAATTTAAAAATAATATCCAAAATATCATATAAAATTATTATCAAATAAATTAATCCAAATATTTAATAGTTTTAGTCTTTACTTAAAAAAAAATTTAGTCTTATAAAATAATAATAATAATAATATATTAAAAATAAATATATGTACCTCAGGATAAACATAAGTGAGTATTTGACCATTTTCCTTAATATATATATATATATGAATAATAATGCATATAATATTTATCCTTTAACCTTTATTAATGCATTTTTTTTAACCTCATACTTTTCTATCTTTTTTAACAAATAAATAATTTCATGAAAACATTAATGCATTAGTTTATTATAAAATAAATTTAAATAATAATAATAATAATGCATTAGTTTAATATAACCGAAAATTTAAGTAAAACTTTAATCTTCATATTTTTATTTTTATATGAAATATATTTTGTGTTAAATAATAAAAAATTATGAGATAAAAAAAAGAGAAAATTTTAAAGTGTTTATATGAAACATTTTATAATATTAATGGTGTTATTGTACTAAAAAAATCTTTAATAAATTATATGTATCTAAAAATAAATATTAATAATGTTATTATACATAAAGAAATATGAGTGAATTATATACATCTAATAAAAAAACATTAGTGGGTTATTTGATAAATTTTTCCTAAATAATATAACTTGTTGGTATATAATTATATATATATATATATATATATATATATATATATATATATATATATATATAAACAAAGAGTAGCGTACAAATCAATCTATATAAGTAGTGTGGCCATCATGATAAATAATTATTCATAAAATTTTGGAGCGCCATATTCGAGAGAGATACTATAGACTATAGAGAGTGGGTCATTCTTAAATTTAACAAAAGTCATTGTCGATTAGTCATTAAAAAGACTTGTTTATTTATTATTATTGAGGGCAATAGCAACACAATTATTGTGATTATGATTTTGAAACGATAATTTCTTACTTTTTTTTTTTTAATTCTCACTTTTTATTATTATTATTAATTTTTTTTAATACTCACAGTAAGAGGAAATAGTATTAAAAAAAGGGAAAAACGACTTTTTTATTCTTTAAGTTTACTTCATTAAATTTTTCATCATTTATTTTTCGCCCTTTAACTTTCAGTTCTCTATATTTAAGGATTGACAAATTTTCCCATACACTTGGTGCACAAATCTAAAATTTGTGCAATTCAGGTTCATTCGACCTGGATCCATAAATTTTCGTTTTTTTTTAATTTTATGTCTTCACTTTTATGTACAAATTCAATAATCTTTATGTACAAATATTGTGACTTTTATATATAAATGTTGTGACATTTATGCATTGTAACTTATAAAAAAAAAAAAATCACCAAAATTTATACATAAATACTTTTATGTGATATTCATGTGATTCTTATGTATATTCATGTGATTTTTATATACAAATATTCATACATTTATGTATCACGTACAAATTTTGCTAAAATTCTTTATTTTTTTCTAAGTTATTAAATATAAATGTCATAGAATTTATACATAAAGGTTACAAAATTTGTACATAAAAGTCACCGAATTTGTATATAAAGATTTTGGCCTGAAGTAAAAAAAAAAATCAAAAATACGTGGGTCTGAGTAAACCCGCATCGACCCGAATTGCATGTACACCAAGTGCATATGAGACACACTCTAACCATTTTTTAGTTCTCTTACCTACTACAACAAGTAATTTTTTATTTTTTTAATTAAAATTCATTTTTAACCCCAAAAAACATTTCATTGAGAGAACATTGAATTAATATTAATAAAAAAATAAAAATTTATTAATATGTTAAGTTTGGGATTCTCAAATTATTAATATTAATAATTAATAACAAAAATCTATCCATGTATCGGGATGAAAATAAATTTATTAATATTAATTTAAACATGTTAGATGAAGAATATAAATTTATGATTTAAAAAAATTAGTGCTCTCTTAATTAAAAAAATATAAATTTAGGATGCTCAATTTATTAGTATTAATAATTAATAAAAAAAATCTAACCCATGTATGGAGATGAATAATTTTTGTTTTCATTTATTAATATTAATTTAAACATGTTAGAAGAAGAATATAAATTTCTGATTTAAAAAAATGTGTTCTCTCAAAAAAAAAAGTAAGTTTGGAATGTCCGAATTATTAATATTAATAATTAATAACAAAACTCTAACCTATATACCGATATTAAGAATAATTATTTTTATTTATAAATATTATTTTGGACATGTTAGAGAATAATATAAATTTGTGATTTAAAAAATTGTATTTTCTCAATTAAAAAAAAAGTAAGTTCAGGATGTTTAAATTATTAATGTTAAATTAATAACAAAACTCTAATCATGTAGTGGAATGAAAATAATATTTTTATTTATGAATAATTTAAGCATGTTAGATGATATAAAAATTATTATTGTCTCAATTAAAAAAATGATATTAAAATTAAATTTAAATAAGGAAATAGTTATCTGCTATGGCAGGTTAGAAGATTGAAAAGTAATATTTTTAAAGATAGAGGATTAAAACCAAAAGTTAAAAGATAAGAGATGAAAAATTGAATAAGTAATTTTAGAGGGTAAAAATAACTTATTTTTCCTTAAAAAAGACTACATATATGGATATTGAATATATAAAAGAAAATTAACTTGCTTGTATACATGTATATGGGTGGAATGGTGTTCGTATATAAGTTTCTCTCCTTAAAAAAAGAGGGAGTAATATATGTAATATAAATATAATATATTAGAGTCGTATAGTCAAGGATGAAAATATCGATATCGCATGTCGTATCGCAACTTTGATTTTACGAATATATCGATGGATATATCGATATCGCATATCGATATCGCAAAAAATTTGAAAAAACAACGGAAATCTTATTAAAATTTTGGAAATTTAATATGAAATTTTAGGGATTATTTTTACACATGATTACACATATATTCCACTCAAAATCACATTAAAATAATATATTTAAAACTAACATATAGATAATAAGCATTATAAATACTGTATTTCGAATTAAAACTGACAATATATTACATAATATAAGATAAAATTACTAAAATTACATCACACAATACATTAGTACCAAAAGGATGACCTATGAGGTTCAAACATAGTAGATGGAATGCCATCTTGATCCAAACAGTACTGATACTAACACATCACATTAGAGTACGTATTAACATAGTTATGTACATGTCATTCATAAATTGCTCTATCTTGTCCAACTGCTTCACCATGAATTGGATAGTGTATACTAATCTAATCATATTGTTGATATTCATTTTGGCCTCCATATGACATTTGAGGATGTGGGTTATCAAAAATATCTTGAGTAGTCCAACCAAATTGTGAACTTTCATAGATGTCAAGAACATATGAATTTTGAGACATATCACTATGATCATTGCTACTCATATTTATTGAATCAAAACTGGCTGAAAGTTGTTCCATATTAATGAAAGTGTGATGTGCATTAATTAGTGGCATGCACAGAGAATATATTCTCTCAACATAATGGGACAAGTATAAAAATACATCAAATTAAAAAAAAATGACAAAATCAATTTTTTTTCATCAAAAATGCGATTTTTGATGTTGTTGCGATATTTCGCGATATATCTGCGATTTCCGTCCAATTTTGTTCTACACCGAACCGATATCGATAGCGATATCGATACGCTGTGATATATTCGCGATATATCCGCGATATTCGGAAAAAAAAACATTATCCCCCAATATCCATATCACAATATCCATATCCGTGATATATCTACGATATATCCGTAATATATCACGATATTTTCATCCCTGCGTATAGTTATCTTTATATAATGATGGTTACTGTTGGTATTGGTAAAAACATTGAATGTGAATAATTTAGCATTATTAAAAGACAAAAAAAAAAAGATGGTCGTAGAAATCGATGATAGTGACACGTGTCGGAAAAGGACAGGGCAAAAAAAAAAGGAAGATGATTGGTTGAAGTTTGAAAGAAGAGCAGGAGAAATAAACGATGAGTGACGCCTCAACAACGCCACGGAACCCACTATGTTTATCCCGACTTCTAGGTTTATCATTCTTCCCAAACCCCTTCATCCTTATTTAATAGTGAAAAAAATAAAATATTATTAGTTTGTTTTTGGCTTTATTCTAAATTTAGACAAACGTAAGCATTCAATTAAGTTAAAATAAACAATAATAGCGTAGGGCAAGGCAAATGATAATTACATACCATATCATAAATTAATCCACGTAGATTATGAATACCATTTCTATCAGATTATCACAATTTTTATTATGCATCTACTCTTATTGAAATACAACTATTATAAGTCAATTTTTATGTTCATTTTGTATCTCATTTATTTTTTAGTTTTAAGTGATGATATTTTTAATAAAACATGAACAAAATTTGTTGAAATTCTATAATAACATTTGTTGACATATAAGAATCGTAACTAATTTTATAGCCACACAATTAGTGTATTTACGATAATTCGTTGAGTAATGGAATTTATAAAGATTAATCGAGAAAATATTGATATAAACTCAAGAAATGTGCAAGTGAACGGCATTGAGGGACCTTTTGCTTGTGCATATGGATTTGCTGGACCAGCTCAGTCAAATCAGTAGGAGGAGCTTGGAGCTCGGTTAATTTTACACTGATCTTTGTAGAGTGTTTATTTCTACTCAATTGGCAACTCCCTATTCAATAAATGCACTTCTATATATAGTAGCAGGACTTTGGATGAATTTAGAGCTATAATTCTTTGATTTGGAGATCATCATGCTTGAATGAGTTTGATCTTTTATCTTGATATGATTGATCATATACTTAGGTATGATATTGGATGGAGGCTGGTAAATGACCCTCTGACACCACATCCTGTCTCAGTGACCTGAGGTAGGATGTCCTTTTAGATCGATCGATTTTGTCATTTTCATAATAAAGATCATTTGTGAAAGGCTTTCACATCTGTTTATTGTTGAGCTAATGATTACTCCCGAAGCTTGATTAGATCGCACGACCTCTTCGCTGCTTGGTAGTTAGTGTGGTCCGAACGGGGTGGGTCCTTGATCCAAATTTTCTTTATCCATAAATTTTAGGTCGGTAATTATTTAAGTATAACAATATTTATTTGGGAATTTTTTTAAATAAAAAATTAATATTTTTTTTCTGATCGAGATCCAAGTAAATATATTGTTACAAAGCTATATATATATATATATTTTTTTTCTTTTTTTTAAATCCACCCACATATAGATCAAGGAAATTGATAGGTAAAATCAAATTGCACCTCCATTTTTAAGATTTTCCAAATAAAACAATCAGTTCTAAAATATAAACAGTTTAATAAAAGTATCAAACACATCGACGCTCCAATCCCAATCTAATCGCCCCATTATTTAGAGAGAGACTCTTAAAAATAAAATATAATTCATCGTACTCTGAAATGAATTATTTAAAAAAAATTGACATCACATTCTTGAAAAGTCAATGAGAAAACATAAAAAGGAAAAAATACATAAATTCACGCCCCTTCAGCTCAGGAAAATACTACATCCCCATTAATTAATAATTAGTAGGAGAGACAATGTCAAAAAATCTATTGTGCATATAGAAGAAATGAGAAATATTAACAAGAAAGTAGATGCATTATGGTTAATTAATTAAATATAATAAAACATCAAATAATGTTCAAGTTGCAGAATATTCAAAGAAGATGCAGGATAAGCTTAATCGGTAATTGTTATAGGAATCTGTATTAAATGATTGTTTGAAGGAATCCAGGCTAGGACTTAGGTGGCTGTCGCTGTCTCAACCACAACTATTTCTGTGTCATATGATTATGTCATTTACTCCATTCTTTATGCCCCAATTTACCTTTTTTTTTTTTTTTTTTCTTAGTGTCACTTACTGTATTATTATAGGAGGAAAATACTTGCTAATAAATACCATAAAATTGGCTAAAAATGAAAAAAAAAAAAAAGGGTATAATAGTCCTTTAAACCATAAAATTAAATTTTTTACCAAAATATGATTTTGCTACTTTTTTATCAAAATTGTGAAAAGTCTAAAATAATTTTTACATTCACATGTGTATAGACTAAAATTGTTGATTGATGTGATTAGAAGGTAAAATTGTAATTCTTTTTATATTTATGATAAAAAAAATTCACCTATTATGATAGAAAAATAATTCACTATTCTAATTATGGTAGAAATGAGTGATATCTCAAGAAATTATTTTCCTATAATTTTTAAGTCAAATTGAGGAATATCTTTTATAAAACAATAGAAAATGACTAAAAAAATATATCTATTTATATCTGTGGGTAGAAAATATATATTTATTATATTTATTTACTGTCCCATTTATCAATACATTCTTTAAATTATTCTGAAAACCGTGATCACAAATTGAAGTCTTGCATTACCATATCCAAGACAAAAGCACTCATTCAATTGACTAGAAAATGTGATGTGAAATAAAAGAGGTTATTGAATTTTGCTTAATTAAGTAATAAAAATTGAAAGCATACATTGACTTGCATATTAATTAATAAAAATGAATTAAACATATAGTTATATACACATAGATTTATATTATTAATAGAAATATAGTCCCTTGATAACTTGCTTAGAGCACTTAAATTATTTGGTATAGATCTCTTAACATATATGAAAGGGCATCATCATTATATATTGATATTGAAAATAATAGTGGAGTTAAAGAAGGAAGTCAACATCGATCTTTCGTGGCTGCTCGCTACTACTTGGGAAAAGGACCCATTAATTAAATTTTAATTACAATCTAATATTGGTTAATTAGGGCGATGGTAACAAAATTATTGAAATCACAATGTACAATTATTTCTTAAGAAAAAATATATTATTTATTTCTGTGTGTGGTGGGCCAGTGCCAATGAACTTCGTGCAAGGCTATGGAATTCTTAGTAGAGTTCAATTACATGATATTGTCGATGAAATTGATCACATCTTATTATTATTTTTGGACAGGCTTCCAGCAAACTGAAGATAAAGACCTATAATTTGCCAAAATTAGGAATTTAATCAGCGTAAGACCAAATAATGATTGTTTTATTACTTTTTTAGGACAACCTTTTTTTGTAATTATTGGGGAAATAAAAAATCGAGAATATTTTTAGTTGGTTATTTACCTCGTCTTTCTGAATATGTAATCCAAATATATGTTTTGAGTTTTGTAAGATTAATTTGAAAGAGTATAATCTTTTCATAAAGAATTTCTACAAAGAATTACATAAAATTTCTTAATTCTTGATATAATGACATTGGGACTATTGTTTATTCATTCATATCAATTATTATGATCACTTGAGTTTTCGATACAATTAATTTAATTCAATTAAAAACAACATTTTTTGTTAAGAAAGAAATTAGGAAGGTTGGAGTATCAAAAAACATAATTGGATTTTAGACACCAATAAGTGATGTACGCCTTGATAGTAACTATTGATCGTATTTAATAGTTTTAGTTAATTCAACCTACTGAAATGGTTGGGCTATTAAAAAAAGCAAATATATATAGATATATCTTAATTGAATTTCAACTTTGGTCGATTAAAGTTCTGGTTTATCAAAAATTTAGTTTATCTCGATGCTTTAATGGAAATAGTTATCTGTGACCATATATGCTATTTTAATGATATTCATCTTACAAAAATAAAATAAAAAACTACATTAGGAGTCACGCAATTAGGTACAAACAATAGCAATAATAATACATATAATTTAGAAAGAAGCAAAATATACGTAAGATGACCAAATAAAGTTAACTAGTTAAGGGAAATGACAAGGAGGAAGAACACACTATGAAGCTTGATCAAATGCCTGTCCCATAAATTGATTCGCAGACCTAACTTTGCGCAATAATTTATTGATGAAGATAGAAAGACATTGGAAAAGAAAAAAATAAATCATGAAGGACATGTTAGAATTTGAGATACAAATTTGATCAAATCTGGTCTATTTAGAAAACTTTGATTACACTCATTCCGCCAAGCCAAGATATTCCGAGGATTCAAGTATTTTAAAATATTATTATATTATTTAAGATTGCATTTTTTCCTTTTAAAAATTAGTTCTACATAAAACAATTAACGTACATGTTAATTGAGAAAAAAAATTGAATTAATAAAGAAATCTGGTATGCTCAATCATAAATCACTAGGTCCTACTTTCTACACGTATGCTCAACACATACGTCACAAATAAAGTGAATCCATAGGGCCCAAATTATTATTGGAATCATTTTTATTCTGAGTTATAAGGTGACATCATACTTGTGCAATTAGATGTTGTGGGTCCCCTGCAAAAATATAAAAGAAATTGGATTGAGGTGGTGGAGACTGAGCTCGAGGGCCCATCTAACACATTTTGGGCTTTATGCCAAAAATTAAGACCTAAGCCCAATATCTATGTAGAGATGTCCGGCCCAAATTGGAAAGGTCGGCTTGACACGGATATTTAGAAGTCCATAAGGATTTTTAATTTTATTTTTTGGTTTTTAATAATTTAAATCACGAATGGTCGATAATTGATACTCTTTTTTAAGTGTGATTTAGAGTATTTGTTTTTGCAAGCTTTCACCTTATTTCTGCCTAAATATAGCAAAATAATGACTACAGGAAATCTGTTTTGAAATAGAGATTAATGATATATCCAACACTAATTACAACAATTGGACACACTATCAATGTTAATATGAGTGATGAGCAAACACATGAAGGTGGTATCATTGAAAACTTGATCAGGAATTCAGTTTGTTAGATATAATTAAAGGCGTGTATTGCTTTGCTATAACCCAAAATTAGAATAAAATTGAAAGTAAAGTAAATGTCCAGAGTGTTTATAGAATCAAAAGTTGATCATATTATTTTGGATCTGGTACCAACACAAGAAAAAAGAAAAAGACTAGCAAGAGGGTAAATCATGTGGTGGAGGAAGTATTTTAGTAAGAGGAGTTGCACCATCTTTGACCACTATAACTGTACTCATTCCCCAGCTTTGATGCCTCTCCAAATGGCAATGCAGCAACCAAACTCCTGCATAAATTAAATACTCACATTACTCGCTTCAACCTACAATAACCCTTGGCTACATCTCCTATTACATCTTATTAACAATACAACTCTACTATCACAATCATGTAAATTTCTATAAACAAGTGGGACATAATTTTAAAACATAAGACTAATCAAGAATATGGATTATAACTCAAGAGATAAGAACGAGCACACCAATAAATTACACACACACAAACAAACCTGGATTATCAGCCCTGAATCTGATAGCAACCCAACCATTATTAGGAATGGCAACAGTTGTTTGTTGAGGAGGGTCTTCAAGATTATACCCCAATGGATCTTTCTTGTGATCAAAGTTCCCAAATCCCCAACCAACCACATAGAAACCATAGCCATGCAAATGCATGGGATGGTTATCACTTGCAAGCACATTAGTCCCCTGCAACACCATCTCAACACTAGCATTGTACTCCAAAACAACCACCCTCGTCCCAAACTCCGGTGCAAGAACATCCCCCGGCAAGTTCTTGCCGGTAAAATCAAACCTCCTAGGTGGATCCCTCGGAAAATCTCTTCCAAAAACACCCTTCATTCTACGATAGTAAGCTTGGAGAATGTCGACAGACGGGGCAACGAAGCTGACATTGTTCAGACTAGCAGAAAACCTCTTACCAAAAGGGCCACTGCAGTGATCACTTCCAGTGCAGTTGACAAGATTAACAGACACTGTTATGAGCAAATGAGTGTCCACCATAAGCGGAACACGAACAGGGCGGTGTCGCGTTGCTAGGCTTCTTACTCTCCTCGAGAACTCAGTCGATGCTCGAGTGGACCTGTACGGAGGGAGTGGAGGAAGCAAAGGAGCTGAAGAAAAGTTGCTATTGCCACTCGGACTGTACTGTAAGACCCCTGTGGTTGTAGAGTTGTCAAAGCCGGCTCCAAAGGCGCTGGAATAGGCTCGAGCAGCGAGGTAGTAGAGACGACGACGAGTGGGCTGATTTGCTAGGAGCAGAACGTCCATGGATTGTCCAGGGGCGATCATGAGGTAGTCTGTTTGGAAGGGTTTTGTGTAGAATCCATCTGTTCCCACCACTGTGAGCTTGTGCTGGGCTATGGAGAAGAAGAGGTTTTCGTCCATGATTGCACTCACTATTCTGAGAAGATAGGTTTTTCCTTGCTTCACCTCCATCGTAAAGGCTTCTGAAAATGCAACAGCTTAATTTGGTGCTTGAAAAGAGATCGAGGAGGTGGGTGGCTAATTAGCATTACCTTGTTCAGAGCATGGATAGAAATGACCAGGTTGTCCGTTAATGGTGTAAGCATCAGATAGTATGGGCTCTCCTCCTGTTTTCTTTGCATTTCCTGCTATTTCCATCACATTCTTTTTCCACCATTCTCCTGTGAATTACAACTATTATACATCATCACATCAAGAACTAAAAGAAATTAAGCAAAAAAAACATGTGTTGACTAGTACCTAGAAGAATGGGAATCTGTGCATAAGGGTTAGGAAAAGGATAGGTATCCCCAAATTTAGGATAAACAATGATGAGTCCATGTAAAGTAGCTCTAGCCCATCCACTGTGTGCATGCCACCAAATGGTTCCTTCTTCTCTTCTCAATTGGGTATTGTAAGTGAACTTCTTCCCTGTCCTAATAGGGCACTGGTTAATATATTCTGCTCCATCTGACCATGGATTCCTAGCCTGTCGCACTCCATGCCTGAAAACATCCTCCAATTTTCAGATATTTTGTTAGCCCTTGTTTTATTGCAATTTCAAAAGCTAATATTCATTCTTTTCTTTTACTATTTTAGAATTCAAATCGGGGTTAAATCTTTTTTTTTTAATCTATAATTATTAATCTTTTGAGTTTTGATTTTATAAGTATCGTGATTTTAATTTGGTCGGAAAATCTGAATTTCATCAAAGTGACGTAATGACATGTATCAATCAATAAAATTTGGCATGTGTTATACGTTATTTTTAGATTGACCTAGAAAGTCCCGATAAATTTAAATTGAAATAGAATAAATTATTAAATTATAAAACTAAATTTAAAATTATAATAGTTATGCAATCAAAATTAGAATACATCATATACATTATAAGCCAAAAATGAATTTAAAGTTTTATCAATTTTCACAGGAAGTCAATCAATTCTAAGTTTCAACCAAATATTTTAATGGTGGGACCCATCATATTTAGCTATTATTTTCAAAATTTCATAATTAATGGGAATCCACTGGATATTTCTGGAAAATAAACCAAATTCAAAACCAAAAAGATATTTTAAACGAGTTGGATTAAGCGAACTTCTTGAATGGAAATTTAGAAGAAAATTACCAGTGAAGAGTTATGTTGTATTCTGCCTTGTTATGAACTTCAATAATCAATCTGTCTCCTCTATTAACTTCCAAAGTTGGACCAGGGAATTTTCCATTTACTGTAAGAATTTTCTTTGTGCTGCAAAGTCTACTGTATGAAGTTGACTTTACCTGCAATTACCAACAAAATGTTGACTTTTCCAACAATTACCAATGAAATTTCTTGCATCAAAAAACTTTGATATATGGTGATGAGTTTAAAGAGTTGTACCACGAATGTATGGTGATGAGTTTTGGCATGAGTACTATGAAGGAGAATTGCCAGAAACATCGATAAAGAAGCCAATATTTTAGCATATTTTGAACAATTTTTGAATTCCATTTTAATGCCTACTGATTTACGCCTGTTTCAGATGTTTATATGTTTCTTTTTATGATGGCCATTTAATTTAATTTGCCCTTTTTATTTACTGAATGTATAAAGACAAAGATATGGATAACCGCCACTTCGATGAGGAAAGTAGACACTAATTTTTTTCTTTTTGCAATAACATTTACATTTCAAAATTGAATGCAAAGTCAAATCCTATTAATTTATGTTTCATTTCAAAATCTTTAATATTTACTAAATTCTATATAGGTTCATTTTATATTATTTTTATGTGCTGACCAAAATAAACTACTAATTGTAGAATTATTCATACTTAAGCAATCCATTTCAATTATTTAATTATGACATACATTGTAATTCTTGATTATAAATCAATATTGACTTATTTTAATTGTTGTGTGCATATATAGTACTTTAATTTTTTTGATATAATCATTTATTTATTATTGTAAAATGGTAAAAGGAAGGAAATGTGGGTGTGGGGTGGGTGGGAGAGCAGAAACAGGTTTCAACATCAGTGTGTCATTCCGTTCCCATATGGCTGCGCCCAGTGGTGGGCCCCTTCTCCCTTCGTGCGATTTGACCTGCTTTTTTTTTTTTTTTTTTACCTTATTTCTTCAAAATTAGTTCTCGTTTTAAATCTTAAACTTTGTTTTATTAATTAAAATTTCTATAAATTTTTTATAATTAAACTTTCAATTTTATTAATAAATATAAATCTTAAACTTTGTTTTATTAATTAAAATTTCTATAAATTTTTTATAATTAAACTTTCAATTTTATTAATAAATTTAAAATGATGAATTTGATGAATAAATAGAATAGTATATGAGTGAGATTGATAGTTTATAGAAAAATATATTTCATTCAATTTACAAATTAAAAGTTATATATTTTTTGAAAGACAATTTTTTTTTTTAAATGAGACACATTGCATTTTAGTACATATTTTATTTATTGTCAATTAAACAAATGTATTACCTTTTATAAGTCGATTGATTCTTACTGAGGAAACCATTAAAAAAATCATAAAAAAATTGATTTGAATATGGCTAAAAACAGTCGCAATTAAGTTTGAACATGCAATCCAACCATCGAATCATATATCGAATATATATATATATATATATATATATATATTTTTAAATCAAATATAACTTTAAATCAATTTTATTATTTTTATAATAATTTTTCTTCAATTCTAATTCAAATTGAACGAGAATAATGAAATGATTTTACAATTATAATTTTATTTTAAACGGTATCATTCTAGCATATAACTCATACATTTTTCCTAACTTTTAAAAATGAATTACATTTTCTAATTTATGACGATTTTATATTCAGAAATATTTTAATAATTGAGTTCAGTCAGCAATTCAAATTTAAAAAAAAAAATATGGCACAAATTTTAAAACTTTTTGATATAAATACCAAATAAAAAAATATTATAACACAAATTACATTTTAACATTAATTTTAATAGTAATTACTCCATAAATAAACCGATTTAGAAGTGAAAAAAGGCGGCAAAGACACTTGGTTATATGAATATTATACACCCAAGTGGGCCAGCGGCGGTGACAGGGAACCTTTGACTAAGAATCTATCCATCTCTCTTTAATCAAATTTTTTTCTTCTAAAAATTTAACAATCATAACATAATTAGCACCTCATATTATTCAAATATATATTCATATTCTTATTTTTAGGTACCTAACGTTTTACTAATAAAATACATCACACAGCACTATGAATCTAAAATAATACAAAAAACAAAAAGATATATTTTTACCAATTTTTTAATTATTTCTCCAGCAGAGCTGCCTGCATTAGCCAAAACTCAACTGCTGCTTTTTTGTCTCTTCAGCTGTTTTCCTAATTTTCCCTTTTGACTTGCTCAATTCTTACTTCTGGGTGCTTCAGCTCACCAATTTTCTCATTATTATTATTATTTTTTAAATTAATATTCCTCTACCTGGATTGCTTTTGTGTTGATTGGCTATGTAGCCATATATTAGGGATGTTGGAATTTAGTGTCATGAAGAATTTAGGTGAATAGAATCGGTGGTGAATTTTGGAGGTCAAACTATTTCATGGATCGCTCTATCACGACGATCTTCTGCTTCTTTTTTCTGCTTTTAACGAGGTTTTCGCCAGTTTCTTCCAACGCCGAAGGTTTCTTCTTTCTCCTTTTTAATTGCTTTTTTTTTTTTTTGAAGTTGTCTGTCCTGATTTAATTTCACTTACTCTGAGAATTTGACGAATGAATGTGCGTTGACTTGAACTTAATTCGACTAATTGATAATTACTTTTACGTTTACCTTCAAAAAATTTGGATTCTGAATCTGTGTATAGAAGATTAGCTTGTTAAAGGAGTAAATTTGCTACTTTTATTTATGGAATGGTAGATTGCTGGTAAAGGTGTATTGAATGGTTTAAAATGGTACTTTATCTTAGTTTAGGTGGAATTTGAGATATGTGGAACACCCTGTAAATTGTTGCTTCTGTGACTAAAAGTTTGCTATTTATGTTAAGTTTAGCAGGAATATTCAATTAACCCATGTTTGAAAGCTGTTCCTGTGTTTATGCTGCGGCAGGTGATGCCTTGAGTGCTCTGAAGAGCAATTTGGCCGATCCTAACAATGTTCTTCAGAGTTGGGATCCGACCCTTGTCAATCCTTGCACTTGGTTTCACGTCACATGCAATGCCGACAATAGTGTTACACGAGTGTAAGCTTGATTATATATCCCATTCCTATTGAGATACAGTGATTATGACTATCAAGTTATGAAACTTCGGTGTTTGTTTATGATCAGAGATCTTGGGAATGCAAATTTGTCTGGCCAACTGGCTCCACAGCTTGGTCAGCTTACGAATTTACAGTACTTGTAAGTCATAAATCAGTTTAAACTTTTCCTTGTAATATATATTGTTATTGTTCATTTCCACCATTTATTTAAATATTAAGTAAGTTTTAATATTTGTTCTGTGAAATTTAGGTTTTTTTTTTGGTCAGAACCTTTACTGGATATATAAGGGCAAGAAAATAATTCATTTTCCATAAACTAAAAGAGATTAAAAAATCTCTCATTCTTTGTCTCCCTCTCCTGGCAGGGAACTTTACAGCAACAACATAAGTGGAAGAGTTCCAAGTGAGCTTGGTAATTTAACAAACTTGGTGAGCTTGGATCTTTATCTGAATAACCTAAGTGGTCCAATTCCCGATACACTGGGCAAGCTTCAGAAATTGCGTTTCTTGTATGTTTTTCTCTTGGTTGAGCTTTCTAATTTTACATTTTATCTTTCCTTTTTCCTGTGATTCTATGTTCTTTATCAACACAATCTTTATCTGCTACTAAGTATGATATTTTGTAGTCATAAAAAAGTTGCTTGGTATTTCAATTGTTTTCGACTGCATGAATACAATGTGTTGAGGATAAAAATATTGTAATTGTCAAAGTTGTTAAGCAAGACTTCTTACTATATTTAGTGTTAGTAGCGCTTAGTTGGATGCTACTATTAATATTTACCAAGGCAGGCTTTTTTATTACATTAGTTTTATGATTTCGGCAATCAAGCAATCGAACAAAGAAGGGAGTTAAAATGCTCCAAACAAAAATATCAACAGCACTAAAAAATTTCTTGTCCGTGGTTTTTAGTTCTTTGATACTTACAATGTGTGTTATTATTCTAACTACTCTACACAGGAGGCTCAACAATAACAGTTTGAGTGGAGGAATTCCAGAGTCTCTGACTACCATCTTCACACTTCAAGTCCTGTATGTAGGAAGTCCATGAAATTCCTTATTTGGAGTTCCTAATTGTTTTTTTTTTCTTTGGAAAATTAATATACGTTTGTCTTAATACATGCAGTGATCTTTCAAATAACCAACTCACAGGAAAAATACCAGTCAATGGATCCTTCCAGCTTTTCACACCCATCAGGTTTACAGCACTAACTTTTGCTATTTATCGAGGTAGACAGAGTAATTGGTTTTGGTTGTGACACTCACCAACTTCCTCCCATCTTTCAGTTTTGCCAATAATCGCTTGGAGCCTCTGCCTGTATCTCCACCTCCTCCAGTTTCACCAAACACCCCATCTTCTTCTGGAGGTTTACTAATTTTTTTTGCCATAAAATCTATTACTTTTTTCCTTGTTTATTAAGGAGTGGATGATTTTACAAAATCCAGAAGATTATGCTAGATACTTCTGAGAATTGATAATGCTCAAGTGCAATGCACCCTTTTCTCTTGTGAGATGTTGAATTGGTGAATGTTGGAGTAGTTTGAACCTCATTGCTGTGTGGTTCAAAGGATTTCCAAGTCATTCATTGTAAAAATGTATTTCTTTGTTAATGAATAGTATAATAGGCTTATGAATAAATTGTAATTGCAGTTGGAAACAGTGCTACTGGAGCTATTGCTGGAGGAGTTGCTGCTGGGGCTGCCCTTCTATTTGCTGCTCCTGCAATAGCACTTGCATGGTACAGAAGAAGGAAGCCTCAGGATCATTTCTTTGATGTTCCTGGTTAGTGATCACAAAATGCCTTAAAAATGTCTAGTGCTCTGTGCACTCTCTCAATTTTAAAAATCATTTGCATTTTGGTTACAGCTGAGGAAGATCCAGAAGTCCACCTTGGCCAGCTCAAAAGATTTTCCCTACGTGAACTGCAAGTTGCAACAGATAATTTTAGCAATAAAAATATTCTTGGCAGAGGTGGATTTGGAAAGGTTTACAAAGGGAGGTTAGCAGATGGGTCTTTAGTGGCAGTGAAAAGACTGAAAGAAGAACGAACACAAGGTGGAGAACTGCAGTTTCAAACAGAAGTAGAAATGATTAGCATGGCCGTGCATCGAAATTTACTTCGTTTGCGGGGTTTTTGCATGACTCCAACAGAAAGATTGCTTGTTTATCCTTACATGGCCAATGGAAGTGTAGCATCATGCTTAAGAGGTAGGCTTTAATCTGTTTTGTTCTCCTATAAATTATTGGTCAGATAATTACTTTAAGGGCATCCATTTTAACTTGTTCTGTATCTGTAATAATGCATGTCATGAATAACTTGTCATATTAGAAGTCTATTTCTACATCACAAAAAGTGGAGCTCGTTTAGACTGATATGAGCTAAGTTTCTTCATTTGGAAGTTATGCCCACTATTTAAAATGAGAAGATGTCTGCCCACAAAGTGGTATAGATCTAAAGTGAGTAAGGGATTACATCACAGCATATAGTTTATGGTTATGGTTGAAGTTAGTTGAAGTTAGAATCAGTGATTTTTTTCATGTCAATTTGAGAGTGATGAACTAATTTTCAAATAATATTGGTTGTGGCTCATAATAGTTCTGACAAGAATTTTGATGCATTATTGTAGAACGACATGACTTACAACCTCCACTTGATTGGGGAATAAGAAAACGTATAGCACTGGGTTCTGCAAGGGGACTTGCTTATTTGCACGATCATTGTGACCCTAAAATTATTCATCGTGATGTCAAAGCTGCAAACATATTGTTAGATGAGGACTTTGAAGCAGTTGTTGGGGACTTTGGGTTGGCCAAACTCATGGACTACAAGGATACCCATGTTACAACGGCTGTACGTGGAACAATTGGTCATATTGCTCCAGAGTACCTCTCTACTGGTAAATCTTCAGAGAAAACAGATGTGTTTGGTTATGGTGTTATGCTTCTTGAGCTCATCACAGGGCAGAGGGCTTTTGATCTTGCTCGGCTGGCCAATGACGACGATGTCATGTTACTAGATTGGGTAAGCATTACAATATCATGCAATCTTCTTTTCTTTTATTTGTAAAACCTTTCTCATGTAACAAAAAAAAACAATGGTTCTTATTCAGGTCAAGGGTCTTCTGAAAGAGAAAAAGTTGGAGACATTAGTTGATGGAGATCTTCAGGGTAATTACATAGATGAAGAGGTGGAGCAGCTGATCCAAGTAGCTCTACTCTGCACACAGGGGTCTCCATTGGAGCGGCCCAAGATGTCGGAAGTTGTACGGATGTTGGAAGGCGATGGCTTGGCAGAGAGGTGGGAGGAGTGGCAGAAGGAAGAAATGTTCCGCCAAGAGTTCAACCACGTGCACCACCACCCTAACACGGATTGGATAATTGCTGATTCCACTTCTAATATCAGAGCGGATGAGTTATCTGGCCCTAGATGATCCATCGTTGGGTGATTCAACTCATATATGTACGTATCTGTATTTGATTGATATTTTTCATCTTTGTATATGATTTTTCTCTTGTTGTTTTACCTTTTGGTTCTGTTTTGTTAGTTTTCCAGTAATTTGATGATAAGGGAGGTGTTTATAAAATCCATAGCAGCAGTCTCTGTGGATTCACTTTCAATATTTGCCCATTGTACTATACTTCTGTGTATTGAATGGCCAAAGGTGATTCTTATATAAAATTGAAAAAAGCCAAAGGTGTTTTGCGAAATAGACAACTCTCTTTTCCAGGAGGATATTTCAGTTGAATTTGTTGGTGTATATACATGCTGTCACAACCAGATTAGCATACAAATTACAAACATTACGATATAAGGCGTCCAATTCTGACATCTTTTTTTTAAATCATTTGTACGACTATTCAATAATTCTATAACTTTCAAATTATATCCTAATCACAATAAAAATCAATACAGATTGATTCCAAGAATTTGTACAAACACCAACTTCTAGCACCTATATATATATATATATATATTTTTTTTTTTTTTTAAATTAAAATATATAAACTGATTCTTTATTTCTATTAAAAAGATATGAACAACATGGGTGATAGGAGTTATTGAAACACAATAAACTGTATTTAAAAAATTTCAGGACTATTGTTATTAAATATATATTTTACCTCAATAAAATACAAATTTATTATATTTATTTATTAGTTTAAAATATAAACTCATAATGTCAACAATATTCCATCTCCTTCCACCCTAATAAAGAGTTTACCAAAAACAAATCCAACAAGGCATTAATATTGAAAGGGTGGGACTATCCGCACCCCACCCTTTTCTAAGCACACCC
Organism: Scutellaria barbata; assembly: GCA_028654395.1. NCBI lineage: Eukaryota > Viridiplantae > Streptophyta > Magnoliopsida > Lamiales > Lamiaceae > Scutellaria > Scutellaria barbata. Next base: position 3,634,047 of record CM053646.1, on the reverse strand, counting down.
CACTATTAATTAAATGAAAAGTAATTATTTACAAAATGTCTAAAAAACCCTTGTATTCTAATCTTAAGATACATATTTCTAAGCACACCCCATAATCACTAAACACACCCCAAGTGCATATCTCATCCCCACCTAAACCCCCATCTTCATTTCCCTTCCATTTGAAAACCTTGAAAGCAAAAAATTTGGTGGAGCAAGCAGATTTTGTCAAAGAAAATGTCAATGAAACGTGAAGATACTTGTGAAGTGAGCAATGTAAGTGGATAAGTTCATTTTTTACAGTTTTTAGCGTTTTTTTAAAAAAAATCGAACTTTAGGATTAAGCTTCAAAATTCCCGCTGGAAGTCGCGTTCAACCGATTCAGGCCGAACAAAACAAAGGGTGTTCGACCTGAAGCAGCCGAACCGAAGACAATCCGTTCGACCCGTCTGTTCGAACGCTACATGAAGTGTTCGACCGATTCGGTTGAACGCAGCTCATTGTGTTCGACCTTGTCGGTTGAACGCAGTACTAAATGTTCAACCCTTTCGGTAGAATGAATCCTGTAGTGTTCTTTCGTTTTGGTCGAACGGGTCATACTTTGCATAGCCGTTTTGGTCGAACTCAATGTGATTTGTTCAGAGTATAATTTAACATTCTCCATTTTACTTGTTCATTGATTAATAGGATAATGGTTCGAAATCGACGGAATTGAGTGTGGTAAATGCTGGAGAGGAACCCGTTCGTGATGTGGCTGTGATGGATCCACTGTATGAACAAGTTGATTATACGGAGGAGTTTACGACTGATTTAGTTTTTCAAGATCGAACGGCTATGGTAGATTGGGCAAAAGGAGTCGGACATAGACTTAATATGGTGGTGTTGGTGAAGCGATCTGACGGGGTGGCTAGTGGTAGGCGGCCTAGAGTTTATCTATGTTGTGAAAGGAGTGGGACATACCGCCCAACAAAGCCAAGGACAAAAAGATCAAATTTGGGTGCCGAAGGTGAGGGCGAAGGTGAGGGCATGCCTATAAAGAGCTCTAGAGGGAGAGTTACTGGTACGAAGAAATGTGATTGTCCTTTTTCGTTGAAGGGCTTCCAAATCAATGATGCCGGTGAATGATGTATAACCGTTGTATGTGGATCTCATAATCACCCGATGGGGGCGTATTTGGTGGGGCACTCGTATGCCGGTCGATTGACAGATTTGGAAGATCGTTATGTGTATGACTTGACGAAGAATAACACGAAGCCCAAGGATATCTTGAGCAGTTTGAAAGAAACATTTGTTGATAATGAGTCGACACTCAAGACCATATACAATGCCCGTCACAAGCACCGTGTAGTTGAGCATGAAGGTCGTTCACAGATGCAATATCTGTTGGAGAAATTGAGCCACCATAAGTACTATTATCTCGACAAGCGATGCGAGCAAACCGATCGGGTTCAAAATTTGTTTTATGCTCACCCTACCAGTGTCGAGTTGTTGCGTGCATTTCCGAACGTCATCTTGATGGACTGCACGTATAAGACCAATCGGTATAAGATGTCTCTTTTGGAGATTGTTGGTATCACATCAACCGATATCACCTTTTCGATTGCTTGTGTATATTTGGAGTCCGAACGACAGGAGCACTATATTTGGGCGCTCACAATCTTGAAGGGTTTAATGGATCAAGATACACTACCGAGTGTGATTGTCACTGATCGGGAGATCGCACTGATAAATGCCATCGAAGTTACCTTTCCCAACGCCAAGCATTTGTTGTGCCGGTGGCATATCAGCAAGAATGTTCTGGCCAAGTGTAGACCAATGTTGGGCCCGAAGAAAGAGAAGTGAGATTCATTTAACAACTCATTCTACTCGTTGATGGTTGCTGAGGATTTGCCTAAATTCAACGAGTTGTTGCGGAGGTTGAGAGATGATTATGCCGACTATTCGGAGGCCGTCAATTACGTTGTTGATAATTGGATTACACCTTACAAGGAAAAGTTTGTTTCCTGCTGGACCAACAACATTATGCATTTCGATAACACCACAAGTAGTCGGTACGTGCGTAATTGTATTAAATTGTCATTACATTTTGTTTATGTCATTTCTATGGTGACATTAACTTATCCAAAATTGCTTCGATTTGTTTGGTAGGGCGGAAAGTGCTCATTCAAAATTGAAGAAACAACTGGGAACCAGCCAATCAAATTTCGAAATCTCCTGGGAGAGGATTCACAGACTTTTGATTGTGTCTCACAACACAATCAAAGCATCCTTCGAGAAGAGTTTGCATATCACCCATCATCGATACAAGTCCCCTCTTTTCAAGATAATCCGAGGATTGGTGTCACATGCTGCGTTGCACAAGATTTTCGAGGAGCTTGAAGGAGTTAACACATGCGGCGTGGATTCCTTGTTGTGTGGGTGTGTGTTGAGGAGAACCTGTGGATTGCCATGTGCGCATGAGCTGGCAGAATTGACTCGAATCGGGGCACCCATCACGCTGGACATGGTTCACAACTTTTGGAGAAAGCTTGACTGTGAGCCCTCGAAGTGTGACGTCAACATTGGTGAAGAGCTTGGTAGTCGGTGGCAAGAGACAGTGGGCTGCATTAACAGCATGTTCGAGTCCTCGTCTGAATCCCAACGCTTACTTTTGCTGAAACGACTCCGAGAGATCTCTTTGCCATCCACTTCGTCCTTGATGAAACCCGAGGTGAAGACGCGTGTTCGGGGCAGACCTAGCAAGGTAAAAACTCGTGCCCTGAAATCAACCAAGCGTGATAAGAGTGCATTTGAGTATGTCGAGTCGATCATCGACAGTTGTTCGCCGGTTGACCAAAGCACTGAAGTTTCAGGTCCACCCTCGGTTGAGCCTTCCTCTACGAAGTCCAAACGACAAAAGCAATTGGTACAACGAAGATCAGCCCTTTCAGCGTCCGACACACCCCTTATTGAACTCATCCCCACCTTCTGAGACCTTACATCAGTGGCACAACAAATGTCAAAGGCGACGGTCATTGTGGGTTTCGGTGTGTGGCCGATGCACTTGGGTTGGGTGAACATTCGTGGCCGAATGTGCGCAATGACCTGATTCGAGAGTTGGAAGAATACTCGTCTTTGTATGCTAGTGTGTGGCTCGACCAATCCCGAGTTGAGCAGATATTGGTCATGTTGAGATGTTTTAAAGATGAGATCTACGACAGCAAGTATTGGTTTGTGTACCCCGAGACGTACAATTTAGCTGCATCAGTGTACAATATGACCTTCGTGCATATCTCGCCGCAACAGTGCCTCACCTTTCTTCCGCTAAGGACTGCCGTAGCGATGAATCCTCAGATCGTGTGCATGGCACTTGTAGGAAATAATCATTTCATTAGGGTAAATAACTCCAAACGTGTGTTTACGTCTATACATTACCTTCATGACGGTTTAACATTTGTTTATTGTGCGGATGCAGGTGAAGCTGGTTGACGGTGCACCACTACCACCTATAAGCACAACATGGTACGGTTACCACTACTCTTGTGCTGAGGGGTGGGCGGTCCTTCATCAACAACAACTAGCGACCTACCATAATCTGACAGTACAAGACTCAACGAATGCTCGTGTTGCAAGTATTACACTTGACGATGATTGAGCGCGTGAGGAACCACATGAGTTGTTTGTATTGAGCAAAACAAACATTACAGTAACATTTTCTAGTAACTTATTTGTATTTATTTTTCGGTGCTTCTCCATGTTGTAAATTTATTGTGCAATACAATGTCATGTTGATTAGGTGATACGAAAGTTTATATTGGTGTTGGGTACACTCGCCGGTTATCGTAATTCTTTCAGATGGCATTATCTTGAGTTGTGAATCGGTTTACGTTTGTATTTTCGTTCGTTTTATGTCATACTGCTATGCCGACAGGATATTTTCGAATTCGGGTCATCTCGTTTCTCCGTTTTCCCACTGTTCGACCCTAATAGTCGAACTATATAGTCCGTGTTCGACCCTAACAACCGACCAAACTTTAATGTGTTCGACCCATTCGGTCGAACGAGTCTCAAAGTGTTCGATCCACTTGGTCGAACAGTGCGTGCAGTGTTCGACTCGAGTCGCCGTGCAAGATGACGTGTGTTCGGCCCAGGTGGTCGAACAGGCCTCCATTTGTTCGATCCATTAAGTTGAACAGTGGCAAAATGAAGAAACGGGATGACCCCAATCCGAAAATATCCTGTCAGCATAGCAGTACGTCATAAAACGAGTGAAAATACCAACGTAAACCGATTCACAACGCAAGATAATGCCATCTGAAATAATTAAGATAACCAATCCATACAACAATAGTTTGTAAGAAAAATAAACTACGAAATCGTCTGAACGAATGTGCATGAAGAAGACCAACACAAGCAAGATACATAATTGTTTTCAAAACAGGATGTAAGTACAATCAACTCAATCAACTACGCCCTACGATCCCTGCGACGTCTAACTCGTGCTCGTCCTGATGGTTCTGGCTCGGCCGACTCGTTCAGTGTCAGGGCTTCGTATGCTTGCTAGACCAATGGCATCACGTACTCCAAGGACAGCTGGGGGTCTTGAACCCTCCACATGTCGACCAACGGGTGGATATGAGCGCGTGCCATATGAATCATCTCCCAAGGTTGAGCATCTTGGGATGCGCTGGAGGCATGGACACGTCCCCTCGAAGCAAAAGCAGGGTTCTGAACCCTCGGATGTGAGTGAGTAGTAAACCAGTCCATGTAGTCGGGCAAGCACTCCCAGGCAGGATGAGCATTTTGGCCGAGATGCTCATCAGACAACAAATGACTACTCCATTGTCGGAAGTAGTTCCCCAATAGGTGAAACGCAAGTCTATATTGTGCTCGATTCTCGTGGCCGACGGGGGTGTGAGTCTCCTCTCCTTCTACTTCACTTTGCCCTAGTGTGTTGGGGATGATGGGGTGTGGTTAGTATTTTTGTTCCAAAATGGGGTGGGTGTAGTGAGGTGTGAGTGGAGTGGGGTTTGTTTTTTAATTTTAGGGCAAAGGGTAAAATTGTAAAAGAGTGGGGTGTGTTTAAAGTTTTATACAATTTTTATTTTATTTTATGGGGTGTGAATAGCATTTGGGGTGTGCTTAGAAAATGCCGGGGTGCGGATAGTCCCACCCATATTGAAAACTCAAAATTGTATAATAATCATTAATTATTATTTCTTATACCCACCCAACATTTTCCACTACTTTATACCCATTTGATAATTAAAGATTGTGATCCCGATAGCAACTGTACGTCATACCATATCAATCACAAATTATTACAACAGCGGTAATAAGACCATCCATTTTACCATCTAATATTTTCTTTCTGCTCAACATAATTTGGCATATTTAAATTAAAACCAAGAAAAGTTGTTAAGATTGGTCAAGTGCTCGATCCCTCGTGGCCTTTCTTCCAACAAGTTGCAGTCCCACATGATCCACTGTTCAAGCAAGGGCATGGAGCTCTTCTCAACCATCACCAATCTCAAGCATCTTAAATCTCTTGTATACAATGCTTTAAGCTTCTGAAACCCATTAGCTTTGAAACTCAATTCCTCAACATGGGCATCATGAATCGTGAGACGTGTGAGGTTGGGCAAATCTTGAAGGTGGTTCAATGGATCCACTCGTAATCTGCACCAGCGCAGGTACAATGTGGTGAGCCCAACCAACGAAGGAATCCATCGGGGTACTTTCTCCAAGTACCCACACAAACAAAGTGTCCTTAGAAATGGCAAACCTGTGGAGGATAAGGAGTAGTCTAAGTCCAACTTTTCACTCTCTTCAACTGCATCGATTCTTAAAGAGCGAAGATTGCTTAACTTGGCAAGGGAGGAGCAAAGGTCCATTCCATCTACACTTGTCAGCTTTGTGATGCCTAATCTCCTCAATCGTGTCAGCTTCCCTATCTCCTTCATGATTTTAATGCCATCAACTTCGTCTGCATCTATACAACGAAGTTTCTGCAGGGACTGCAGACAACTTCCTATGTCAAAGGGAGCCTTAAAGCTTTGTATACTGCCAAATTTGCGATCGTACATTCCCTTGTATTTGTACACCAAGAGATGCACAAGTTTTCTCAGCTTAAGAATTTCAATAGGCAATTCGGTCACGTTGGTGTTCTTGAGATCCAACGTCTCTAGATTTTGAAGATATTTAATTGATCTTGGAACGAGTTTGACCATCGTGTCCCTTAAGCATAGATATATAGTTTGAACACTTTATCAGGTATAGTTTCTAGTGAAGCTCCTCTCAAGTCTAACACCTTCAAAAGCCTGCATCTGCTCACCAACTCATTGATTGAACCCAACTCCAATTTCCCATTGCACAATAGAACTAGAGAACCAAGATACACAAAATTGTCCTTGTTCATGTTCAATGAGAAGATGATATTCATATCTTCCTGAATTGCAAGGCGCCGAATTTTAGTTGGCCACTGCATCTCCTCTCCCTTCAATATAGTTACAATGTTATATTCCCTCGACTTTGAAGTGATATATTCTCGTAGCAAGTCATGGATACGGAAAACTCTTGCTCTTCCATCAATATTTCTCTCTACTACCTGAATCAGACTTCTGCTAAGAAGCTCGTTCAGATAGTCATCCGCTACTTCTTCCATGGTCCTATCTTGTTTCGACTGCACAAACCCTTCTGCTATTCATAGACGGATGATTTCATCCTTCTTCAACAAGCCACCTTCTGGAAAGATGCTCAAGTACAGAAAGCAATACTTGAGATAGTAAGACAAATCATAGTAACTAAGGGAGAGTAATTTCCATAATCTCACGAGGCTTCCACCTTCTAAATCATGACTGATGCTTCGAGTGAACAGTTCCCATTCTTCAGCTCTGTTGTTCTTTGTAGCTAAGAGCACAGAAATTACAACTATTGCTAGAGGCAAACCTTCACATCTTTTCAAGATAATTTCTGCATATTCTCTTATATATGGAGGGCATGGTTCTCTAGGAAATGCCTTTTTGTAGAACAACACCTGCGATTTTTCTAAAGGTAAAGGCTCCAAGTTATACTCATGACCCGACTCGCTACAAGCAGCTTTGCTTATACTGCTAAAGCGTGTGGTAATGATGATGCAACCATGAGCAGTACTTGGTCTTCCAGGGAATGCAACTCTGGTTGCTTCCCATCTAGACATATGCCAAATATCATCGAGAACAATTATGTACTTCTTTTGCTGAAGAAACTCGTAGATGAAATCTCTCATTTCATCAATATTCATCCCTTCCAGTAGTTGAGGTGGTGATTCTTTCGTCTCTGCTACGAGCTTCTTGATAAGGTTCGCTAACAGATGCTTAACATCTGTGTAGTCTGAAGCAACAATCCAAACATGCAGATCAAAATGACTCTTCACTGACTCATCATCATACACTTTCTTAACCAGGGTGGTCTTACCCAAACCTCCCATGCCAACCACTGCAATCACTTCAAGCCTATCATCCATGGACCATATCCACTCAAGAAGCTGTTTCTTCGGCTCTTCAATCCCTACAACATCAGCTTCCCCCAAGAACAATGCATCCCCTCGACCATCATACCATTCGACTGTCGGAATGGAGGGACCATAGGTGTCCACGTATCTTTGCTTACTTGTGGAAACAGTTTCCAATCTGTACTTGATAGCTTGGATTTCAGAAGCAAAGTGATGGTGTGCTTTCAAGTTGACAATGAAGGCTAGGACTTTTGTGATATGCACCCACCATGTTCATCTGTGCTTCTTCGACATGTGAGCATGTGCTTGTCGAGTATATCTTGGACATCGTACGAGATTTCTCGGAGCTGTCGGACCCATTCTTTGAGGTTGGGCTCAGTTTCTTGGTTAGAATCAGCAAACCTGGAGGAACTGCCTCATCTGCCCCAGTTCATTGTATATGAACTCGACTTCACCTTCAACTGCTCCGAGTGCATGTTTCTCCTTTTGGAGCCACACACAAAGCCGGTCCAGAAGAAATAATACTGCACTCTCTGTCATTCTCACTGCAACAAATTTCTGAATTTCAGACAAGATTTAGTGACGGATACAATAATTATACAACATCCTACTAGTGAGGTGTTATTGAGCCCCAATCGATATAAAATCTTTCAAAACCCTAAGATAGTCCGAATCAAAAATCGAAGATTCTTTCTACCATATTATCCCTCTCTTAGAAAATAAAGAAAAAAAGCTATAATAAAGCAACAGAAATCATGTTCAAGCAGGCAACTAGGTGTGAGTGAAATGGCCAATCAGCATCGCATCAAACGAATTTTAGAACAATGTATCATAAAACAAAACACTCCTCCTAGTTGTGTTTAAAAGTAATTCAGTAGAAAGAGGATACTCTACATCCAATCAAAGACAAAAATATCGGTGTCGATGTAAATATCGGTACCCTAATTTTACGAAAATGTCGATGTCGGTATCGGTTTCGGTGGAAATATCGGACATTTTTTAAAAAATATGAAATTTTTTTAAAAAAATTGTTCACTTACATCTATTAATTTATAAATTATTATAACTGACATTAATACATATATTGAACTTATAATTTCAAATAAAATGATATATTTTCAACAAATATATAGATAAAATACTATATAAACGTTGTCTGCTATGATAACATGACAAATTTTGTACAAAATTAATATATGGACTAGTATTAACTTGAACTCCTATGATATTTAAATGAATAAGATGACATGTCATCTAGATTCATACAAATCAACACATGATATTAAACCAATTTAAAGTATAATCATGGAGATTCAATTCATATGTACTTACAAAAAATTGTATTATACAAAATTAATATTCATTTATCCCATAAAAACAGTATAATATATATTTTTATTTATCCAATATTATAGTTATTTTCTTTATTTGTAGAATTAATTTCTCTAAAATATCCTTAATTAATATTAGAAACATGTGTAATGATATATAAATGTTGGTTGTTATTTTTCTTCACATTTTCTTCAATAAAATCTTTTAATTATTTACACATTTTATATACTATAAAATAAATAAATAAGCATAATATCAATGAAGGAGAATTGATTAGATATAGACTCCAAAATATTGCAAGTAACAAAAAGAGGCAAAAAAAAAAAGAAAAAAATCACATTTCCACCGATTTTTTTCCAGTACCGACATCGATATCGATATTTTCGATATTTCGTCGACATTTCGCCGATATGCTACGACATTTGCCCATTTTTTACCGACAACGATATCGATATCGACATTATCGACATTTCGTCGATATTTTACCGACATTTTGATGAAAAAAAACTACACCCGTATAAAATGTCGGGATTCCAAAAAAAAAGACATTTCGACGACAATATCGGAAAAATCGGCGATTTTTTCGTCCTGGCATCCAATCACAATTAATTAAGAAGTCGATGAAAGATAGTACCTTTCACTAAAATATACCGCTGCCACTGCTATCTGAAATGAGTTTTCCAATTTGAATTCAATTGGGAATGCTATGAGAATATGAGATCGATTAACATAATTTTACTTTTTGGTAGTTGACTTTTTTTTTTTTTTTTTCCACTCATTCCCGTTTGCTCACCAATAATCAAATATTTATTGTCATAGCTTTCACTTTCAGAACAATAAATATATATATTAATATACTGATCAATTGAAGCTTGCTATATAAATAACAAATTGTTTAATGCATATTTGGTCATTGCTTCATATCTATACTCTTCAAATTGATGTACAATTATTTAAATGATAAAAAAAAAAAAATTGCTGTGCAACTTTTGGATTTTTGCCAAAAAAAAAAAAAGAGACTTTTCAAAATTTTAAAGTTAAAATTAAGATAAAATTATTTTCTTAACAAAACATTATAACGAAATATTTTTTTAAAGTATATATAGGTAGTACATATTAGTAAAGCTTCTGTGTAATAAATAATAAACCAAAAATATTGTTTGAACCATAAACAAAAATATCGCAAAATATTGTCAAAATTGAGGCATCGAAATAATCTTGCTGCTGTTTATTTCTAGGTAAAAATATTGCAATACATCAATATATCGATAATATAAATAAAATTGTGATATTTTGGATATATCAACGATATATTAACAATATATCAAATTTTAAAAAATGTGCTAAAATGAATATTTCAATTTTTTTTCTTTTTCATTATGAATTTATTGAGTGGCAGAGTGATGGAGATGTAAGTGAATTTCTAACATCATAATCATATGAATTTCTAACAATAGATTTACAAAATCCGAAACGAATCGACATCGTTAGTTAAAAATGAGGATAATAGATGTGGAACAGCTTCATTGAAAAAGTGAGAATCCAACCTGTGGAGTAGCAGTAGAACTAAGTATTGATAATTGTATGCATTTGAAGGGAAAGGTTGAAGGAAACAAAAAGGTTGATGTACATAGTGAATAACACTTTCACTTTCGACCACCTGTACCGGCCTTAGGTTTGCTCTTCACCTCAGCCTCCTGCCATTCATTTTATAAGACTTTCGTCAACTCGAATAAAACAAGAAAACTCACATAATTTCAACAAGGTTAGCTACCTGGGGCTGATGTAGGTAAATGTGGGTCTTTGCTGTTGAGGGATTGTGATTTTCAGCACCCTTGCTCCAATCATAACAAACCTGAATTCCAGAAAAGTAAGACACATCGATTCCAGGTTCGGATTTTAACCAACATGTGCGAAGATTTTGTAATTATAAGAGATTAGAGATAACAAGTTGAGACTTTAGCCATGTAAAATGAGACGTGTAATTAAGAAACTCATAAAAACATAACTGAACACTTAGCCAAGACATACCGAATACGCAAAGATCGACCCATCGTTGTTAAAAGTGCTACAAGGTATTGGTTGGCTGCACCTCAACATAGCCTAAATATTAACAAACAAACAAAATAAACTAGTATTTGAGATGGATCAATTATTAAAAGTTCAAATAATAGAAAATGATGATGAAAGCAGAAATCTGTTATACCTTGAGCCTCTGTTTGCTATCTTTGTCCCAAAAGTTAAATGCTCCATCAGATCCAGCAGTAGCAAATGTGTGGTGTATCTGAGATGTGACAAATAATAGAAAGTTTAGTAGAGAAGAAGACTGTTAATTGAAAACTGTTATGCCACCCCAACTTCAAAATTCCAGTAACGCACTTCTACTCTAAGCCAGACCATGAAGTCTACAAGAAGAAAAGGAAGACAATAAAGCAGAGAGTGGCATCATATCAGGCTTAATAACATTTTTTGTAAAATATCTTACAGGATGGAAATTTAGTGAGTTGACAGAGTAGATGTCATTGCCATCTCTGTGACATTTGAAAGTAAAGTTTTTGGTTGTTAGCGATTCATCAAGATGGTGCACCCCGACTCTTCCTTCAATTGAGCCAACCTACAAATAAATAATTCCGCTAATTATAATGAACTATATTGCTATAAACAGTGATTATACAAACAATTCGTGCAAATATTACTATCACATACATTTTCATCCATATATTAATTTTTTTCTAAATTACTCCCATGCAGACCCATACAATTCCACAAGTCCCCCAACCAATGAAACCTATGTAAAACCTTAGGATAAATAAGCATGGAACAGAGGATAATTAATTAAACTGTTTGTATCTGTGGGAGTTATATGAGAAATAGTAAAGGCAAACAGCTTCAAAACAGCCTAAGAGAGATTTGGCTCAAGTCTTGTTTACAGACAATATGTAAGCTCAAGTACTGCAAATACATGATGCCTTGTGAGAAGCACAGAGCATTTTCAAGAAACAAAATGGCTATAAAGTGATATTTTTTATCTTATTGTTCTTCCTTTTCATTTGCATTACACCATAGTTGCTAGGATAGTGAACAATTATCATTGAACTCGTGGTTCCATCCAAGTACCGCAACTGTTCTGTCCAGCCAATGTGAATATAACATCACCCTCATTTTTTTTGTCAATCTTATAAGCATAATATGCATCTTATGTGCAGATTTAACAGACAAAATAAAGAGAATTCACGATAAAGAGGAGACCAGGAAACGAAAAATCACACTGCATACATTAGATAAAACTTGACAGTTACCCAGTAAATTCACAATAAACGAAGAAGCAAAGTTTCTCAATAAAATTAAATATACAGTGAGACATATATTATAGTAACTTGTAATTTTAAAAAGTGGAAGATAATTAAATAAGCGATTCAAGTCGACCACTTTGTAATCCATATAAGACAAAATAAAACAGAAATCAAGTGTAAATGGAAACATAGCTGACTTGATTTGACTGGGAAAAACACTGCAATTTGTTCAAGATGATCTTAATTCTAGTTCGAACGAAATCAAATACAATCGACTAAGAATTGCATCAAAATACCAACTCTCAAGACTCTGCAGATGGGTGCAAATTTGATGTTACTCTATAGGTGTATCATAGTATCATGCTTGTTAAACGAGAACAGGGTAGATATGCAGGAAAATCAGAACAAATTTCAAAGAACTTACTAAGAAGCCTTGCTGATCAGGGAAAGCAGCTAAGCACCTAGTTTGGTACTTCAGGGGTGACACAACTCTCTTGAACTCCGTCTGCCATCACCCATAAGCAGTTCATCATGTTTACAAAACTCATAACCTCATAAATCTCATAGATTATCTTATAAAAATTTATCAATCTACGAAAGGTAAAGTAGAGTAAAATAATTAACGCAACGATCCACACCACTTCCTGCAATACTGAAAACCAAAAAGTACAAGGAGAAGAGAATACCTGAGGGTTCTGCAGGTTGAAAACTATAAGATTTCTATCAGCAGTGCCAACAACCATTAGAGGATGTCGAACAGTAAGTGCATAGCAGCGATCAGGAAGCTGCTGTGTCCAAGTTGGATTCTGCTGCCTAAGATCCCAATATCTGAAAATAAATTGTACTTTTACACTTAATCTAATCTTATAAGAAACTTTAATGCCATAGATAACGAATCTGATAGCTGAAGATCTAGCCAGAGTTGGACATATCATGGGGAAATGTTGATGTTGCTTCAATTATAGACAAGAAACAGGCTAAGTAAATAATCTTAGTTCGATCATTAAATCAAATGCAAACTTTGTTTGTATGAAAACTCAAAAGTTCTCAAAAGACAGAAGTGCTCTAAAATACCACAGGAAGGAGATATGGCTAGTACTAGATGCAGAAATAATATAGGAAAGCTAAAGTCAGGATCCGTAGAAAATCTTAAAGCACACAAAATGTGCACCAACCAACCATCTCTAGTATACTGCAATAGTCAAATAATAAGTTACCACACTGATGGACATAAAGAAATCCAGCAGTTTATTGTTATGATATGTGGACCAAGACTAACATCATAGACAAGATAAGATGTTAACTGATACTAAAGCATGACACATTAAATGAAGCAATGAAAATGTTTAAGATCATTATCATGCAAAAAATATGCATGCAAGTCTGACACACTGAAGATCCCATCTTGCTTTGTTTTTCCATTAAACAAAATAATAAATGAATCCTGTTTGCTGCAAACAAATCCTACTCCCTGAAATTGCCTTAGCAACAAGAATGAATGGAGGCAATGACCTCTTTCAACAAGTATACGTATTGCATTGAGATGTACTGACAAGACTCATGGTTCACTGATCCAATACAAAGCAAGCACACATATCCAATTAAACAAGAAAATTATATCTTTTTAGATTCTCAAAGAGACTCTATCAATGAAGTGATGAACTACCTAATTGTCTTGTCCCAGCTTCCTGTGACTAAGAGATTCATTTCCGGGATCCAAGCAAGCTCTTTAACAGGAGCATCGTGCATGGCCACAGTTACGGGTTGCGCACCAGATAACAATGGCCACATCTTAACTTGTTTGTCACAGCCTCCAGAAAAGACAGTTGTCCCATCATCCTTCCAAGCTGAGCATAGGACCTTTCAAACTTAAAAATTAAATAAAGATGTGGACAACAAATTTGCCTAAGCAAAATCAGATAAATGTATCGATGACATATACCGGTTGATCATGTGATATTGATGCCTTGGGAACAGTGCTGACAGTAGTTCCCGATTTCATTACCTCCCAACATCGTACCTGAAAAGAAAAATATCATGGGCAACTTAGCGCCCAATAACCAAAGCCATAAAAACAAGTATTGTTTGTGAGACTCCCTGCTTCAACTCCAATAATAGAGACATTTCACAAACAAGCACTAAGAATTTTTTTTCATCAGGTCAAGGAAATTCCTCAAGTGGAGCTAAAAAATTCCAAAAATACTACAAGAAACTAGCATTATAATTTATACATGTCTAATGGAGTATGAACGTGATGCAAAAGGCCTTTAAATACAATTAACACTGCTTTTGAAGTATACACTAGGGGATGCTCCTAACAACTTCATTCAATGCCTTTCTAAAAAAATCATTGGCATTTTACCAGATATTATCAAACACAATGCTTCCAAACAAGGAACAATGTTGATATTAAGTAGTTTAGAAACACACACCACTCGCGCACACACAAGAGTTAAAACCGAACCAAAATACACGAGAATACCTGATTATCCCACGAAGTAGCGATCAGAATGTTGGCCTTTGGACTAAAACACAGGCTCGATACTGAATCACTCGGAGGTGATACCACCTTTCAGCAAACCCAAGAAGGACATTGAACAAACAAATCAAATTAATCAATGTTCTTGACTTCTTGATTTTAGAATGCAATAAAAACAATCAAATTAATCAATGTTCTTGACTTCTTGATTTTAGAATACATTAAAAAAAAATCAAATTAATCAATGTTCTTGACTTCTTGAATACATAAAAAAAAAAAATCAAATTAACCGATGTTCTTGACTTCTTGATTTTAGAATGCAGTGATAAAAAAAAAAATTACATATATATCAAAGTGAAAGAAAGAGACTCTGATCACCTCAGTCGAATTGTTAGGATTGGTGTTAGTTGAAGTAGCGCCGAATGTAGCCATTAGGAGAAATCTTTAAGCCCTAATTCTTAACTTCCAGAAAGAAAAGCAGATCTTAGAGTGTTGCAGAATATTAAAGAAGCTTGAAGAGAAACGATTATGGAATGAGAAAATTACAGAGGTTTGTGTTTTGCCTATGTATTTGTAAAGAAGCGTTTGAGATTTTTGAAAGACTATAGGCGGCACTCATTCACCACTTTGCGTTGGGAAAAAGCTAAAAAGGAAAAAATCTACAATAATTTTTTTTATTTACATTCCATATTTAAATTTCTCATATTTAATTACAGCTAATAGTTAAACCGCTATAATTATCTCTACTTAATGAATAAGATCTAGAATGTAAATAAACAATATTTGCCAATTATTAAGTATTGAATTAGTTTGAATTCAAATGCTTTTAAAAGTATAAACTCATACAACACATGGGTATGTAGTTTTCAAAAATTATATAACTTATATTCTGATTTTATACTTAGTGAATTATTACCAAAATGATGAACGGGTAGTATCATTGATTATATGTTTTACTTAAAAGAATTTTAGAATCTTAGTTTTGTAACTTTTGTTGTACTTGTTGTCTCTAATCAGACCGTTTCAAAACCAAAAAATCTTCGTACCAAACCCATTCAATATTGGTTATGTTGCAGAGAATTGATTTCCGATTCAAATGTTGAGATACTTAAATCATTGACTCATCTTTTTGGTCAGTTCGATTATAAACATGACCCAATCACCCTCAGAGCTTTCATCACTCTCCTTCCAATACAAATAAAGACCTTTCAACAAATTACACATACAAGATGAAAAATATATTTTTTGCTATTTTTAAAGAAAAATATGCAATTTACGATAATGATTTTTACAACTCTAAATATGAAGATGGCAACGTGTGGGAATATTTTATTATAAAGTTATTTAATACACCAGAAAAATAATTATATTAATAAAAGACAAATTATAGCACAATATTATAGGGGTATAGAAAGAAAATTGAAAACAGATGTGTAGCACAAATAATAAGACTCGTTTTAAATTTTATACATAAAAGTTGTCAAAAAATAAGGGTATAATAGTCCTTTGCACCACAAAAATATTAGAAACTTATCTTTTTTACCTTAAAAGATAAGAAATTTACTTTTCAATCACTTATCTGGCCAAAAAACTAAAATAACCTCATGATTTATTTATGATTTCAAGATGTGATCCATATAAAGTAACATTTCATCATCTAATCTATATAGGCTTACACGACATGATTTCATGATCCGTATAAGGTTAAATATTACACAACCGATAAAAATCTTAAGTTTTTTTATTTTTAACAGAATTACATTTGTGGACAAATTTGTCAATTTTGAAATGTGGTTGAAAAGTAAAATTTTCAGCTTTTATTGATAGAAAAATAAACCAATAAGAAAATCCACAAAGACAAAAAAATAAGAACACTAATTAACGAGGCCCAAACATAACATGCTCCCCCTTTTTCTTCACGTCAACTTGATGGGAATGGGCCGAATTGCTCGTCAAAAATTACCTTCAACTTATCTTACTGTAGTAAAAACTTTTGATGTGTGTACTAATATTATTTTTGCAATTAAGTATTAAAGAAAAAATCTCATGAAGGCATTATTATTGCAATGGTGCCTAGAGGGATTGAGTTTCAAAGGCCAAGGATTCCAGAAGCTCAAACAGTTGTAGATATAAGAGTTTCTAGTCAGCTAGTTGATACTCACCTCTCTTCAAAAGCATTTCAACAAGATTTTCTTGTGTATATATCATATAAACACAATCAACGATATACTTACAGCTCCCAAGTTCCCCAAGAGGATATGCAAGAATCATGAATTAGATATCCAGTATCTGACAGCTAATGAGCTCAGCAGATTCAGCATTTCTAGATGCAAAAACTCTCCAAATATTACCTGATGATGCTGCCACATTTTCTTGCAACTCTTCACCTACACTAGCAGACGATGTAGATGGCACAGAATCAAGTCGATTTCTCCAGTCAGCTTGCATTACTGTGATGTTATGGTTTTCGTCTTTTGTGATCACGTTTAGCTTTCCAAGGAAACTGGCAAGCAGATACGGGGACTCAGAATCAGTAAAGTCCCGAATAGGGACATCTCCTTCTATTGTTTTCCAAGCATCATCTTGGTCATTGTAGACTTTGATCTTGGCACTATCAAGAGAGCTTGATGGGTCCAAAGCATACAAGTCTCCATCAACAATGACGCTTAACTTAGTCCCCGCTTGCTTGGCAGGCCAACCATCCCCCATCCCAGCCGGCATTTCAACCCATGAATTAGTCTCTGGATCATAGACCTCTCCACCAACGTCAACAAAAAACGGCCAGCAATATAGACTTTGAGGAACGTATAGTTTTCCCCGATAAGATGTCATCCCTGTGGCAATAGGTTTGAGAAGATCAGCTAGGAAGGCAGTTGGTAGGACCTGAGCTTTCGAAAATGGCATGCTTGGAACCTCCGACCATGCCCCAGAACGAGGGTTGAATACCTCGGCTGATTGAAGAGGAGATAGTCCACCTTGACCGCGTGTAACGCCTCCAACAACATAAAGCTTGTTGTTTAAAACCCCTGATTTACAATAAGCCCTCCCAATAGACATCGAGCTCACTTCACTCCAAGCATTCACGATTGGATCATAACGCCACACGGATTTCAAGGCTGAAGCCTTGCAAAACCCACCCATTACATAGAGGCAGCCATCGACAGCTCCAATAGCACAACCACAAAACGGGATTTCCTCCAATGCATCTCTCCTCCCAAGCCAACCTCTAATAGCATTACCAATAACACCAGAAGCAAGAATGTTCCATAACCGAATTCCAGAAATGCCCCTCCTTGTTCCACCCTCAGCAGCCACGTTAGGCATTGGTGGCAACCGTTGCCACATACAGGAGGCTGGGTCCAGGGCATGCCAGATGAGCTTTTCACCTTCAAGTTTAGTCAAAACGTAGAGCCACTCTTCTGTTGTGCCGAGTTCTTTCCTCACTTTATAATATTCCGCACTTGTTAAAGCAGCTCTCCAGGTTCTGGACACCAGCTTTGCTTTAAAATGAGATATTCTTGGGATTCTGGCAAGAATCTGAATCGATATCTCATCAGGAAGGTTAGGAATGAGCCGCAGATTTTCATCCCAAAAGCCAGGAGACGTCTTTTGTCTCTTACACACCTCACTTTGAGGCACCTCAAATTGGTGACTACAGCTTGCTTTAGGATTGTTTGAACTCAATCTAGCTCCCATGAGTATTCTATCTATGAGTCAAAACAGCCAATATCCAACAATTTTGCTTCAATATTCTATGTCATGTGGTGTAGTTCCATTTTCTTGACAATTCAAATAACACAAATCAGAAATAAGGAAAATAAGAACAGGAAAAACAAGAACTACAACCATGATCCAATTTAGATTCTGATTCTGCCTGTGATTGTTTCAACACTCAAGTGAGAGTTGTGATCAATCATATATGGTCAACTAGATGTCAAAATTCAAAACTGTCAGCGTCATTTCGTGGAAGAAAAGATGCAAATTGCCTCAAATCAAAAGCGGTCAACCAAGAAACTGAACAGTCACGATACTGTACAGTTAATAGCACTGATAATCAGATTTTAGCAGAAAATTTCACACACACAACACACAGTTTCTAATTCCTAATTGAACAAAGTCAGTGTTTCAGAGAAAACGAAGAGAGCCCAGATTAAAATTCTGAAAATGAAATTCCAGAAGAAGCATAGAGTACATTAGACGGCAGAATAATTAATAACGCAACCGGATTCACATCCACAAACCCTCATCAACAGAAAAATTACAATGTTACCTGAGAATCGAAGAAATTAAGGGAAATAGAGAGCAAAAGATAGGGGAAGTGCGAAGAACACGTGGTTGTCTCCCGATTTTTATAACAGAAGTAGAGAAAGAGGTACTCCAACGTATTCCTTTGTTTATTGAGTTCTATTACTATAGCTTTATCGAAACAGAGCTCCACTATATTTAAACTTGTTCATTGATATGTTTCTTTTTGGAACTTCCAACTCGGGTTCCCTAATCCCTTGTTATATGTTCATGAGGTTAAGTTCGATTGGCTTGTTAATTATAAATAAAATAAAGTTAATATATATTAATTTTAAAAGCATTAATTAATAAAATATATGTGCATATTATTTTTAAAGTAAAATATAATTGTATGTTCAGTGAGCTTAAATTCAAGTTTGTTTAATATATAATATGAGTTGTTTACGAATCGGATTCAAGTCATTCTTGAATAATAAGGTTAAACTCATCTAAACTCGAACACAGTTGCCAAAACTCAAATTGAGCCCAAGCCTAAGAAAATTTACGTAAGTCCTATTTAGTTTGATTGGGTATGATAACATTTCTATTTATATTTTGGGGCTTGGATAATTTCATACCACTTTAAATTGTCACTCGATTTCATGTTTTCATATATCTCAATTTATAATACAAGTTATAACTTATATAAACTATTTTTTATGTTGGCTGAAAGCCTGAAACACATTCTCATAAATAAAACTCAATTTCGAAAAAAGAAAAGAAAATTATAGTATTATTGTGTTTAATATAATTTCTTAATTTGTTTGAATAATGCCACGATGAAATTATTATAGGGATAATTATTTGTAATGGCAGTGCATATTAGAATTTGAAGAAATAGAAAAAGGATCCTACGGACGATTTTCCCAAGTTATGGTACCGTGAGTGAGTATACTCCTAAAAGACAAAGAGGAAATAGATAACATGATTATTCCTATTATTGGCACAATGTAGTCTGTCCATGACTGATTCCATGATTTCCTAGTTTTTTCAAATTAATTTATTGCTTCACAATTTGTGTTGTGAATAGAGAATACTCATTTGATACTATATATCTCTCATTTGAAATGAAAAAGAGAAACTAGATTTTTGGGTAATGCTTCCTCAATTTATCTTCAAAAAAAAATGTCCGAATTATCCTAAAAGATTCAGTACTTAGAGACAACGTATATACTTATAAAATATTGCATTGGATATTCTGTCTTAGGTCCAAAATATACTGGTCATATATCAAATTATTATATTTGAAATCAACCATTTTAGTAGAGCCTTTTGGACTGGTAAAATGTCGTTTACTAATAAAGTTAAAATGGGGTCTTGATGCCGAGTTTTAAAACATGATACCATGTTTGTTTTTTATGTTTTTTTCTTCATTAATTTGAGAATTAATTATTAAAGTACTCCCTAGTAATATTAAAAAGAGAAAAACTACATGGTTGCAGTCATAATTTTATGAAAGATAGTACGGAAGGGTTCAACCCTTGCATCAAATATTCAAATAAATATTATTTAAAAACTAAAATTTGACTTAAAAAAATAATTTAAATTATAATTTATACAACTTCATTCATGAGAAAATTTTGTATTTAGTTAAATTATAGTTGTTTTATAATATGTGGCGGGAAAAATATAAAAGTGTCGGAGACTTATATTTTGGACTTGTCGCTACATTGGGAAGTTTCATGAACATTTCTGAATTAATAATAAACAAAGAAGACGGCAATACGAAGAATTTTCAATGGATTCGGCCTAACACTGATTAATTTAAATTAAATAAGACTCAAATATGCATATGATGTGGCTAGAGGATGAAGCCCTCAATCAAAATTCTAACCAAGTTTGGCAAAAGTTTGACATTTTGATAATTATTTCAACTTTTGCTCAACTATCCATCTATACTTTCTAGATAACCAAATCATTCAACTTGCATAGGGAGTTTATGGTGATATATATATTCATGAGATATTAAAGTAATCAAAATTTCAACATACAATCACTCTAAAATTGAAAAATATATTTTAATTTATCTATCACAGTAAAAACTAGTGAAACTCTTGGATGTTTTCAAAAAGATATGATGAGACATTAGTTCAGTTAACAATGCCAAATCGAACATTACGAACATGAGCTAGCCTCCAATCATCCCCTCCACATCTTTTCTCTTCAACAACTCTGTTCACAAACTCGTTTTCCATGTTGCCCAAAGCAACAAGTTGTAGGTCTGTCAAGTGCTCGATTCCGCGAGGCAGATCTACCAGCACTTTGCAATCCCACATAGTCCACTCTCGAAGAAATGGCATGCACCCCTTCTCCACACACACCAGTTTCAAGCACTTGAGCTTTGCCAGCCACAACTGTTTGAGCTTCTGGAATCCTTGGGCTTTGAAACTCAATCCCTCAACGTAGGCGCCTTGAACCCACAGTCGTGCCAGGTTGGGTAAATCTTGAATGCACTTGAGTGGATCCTCCTCTAATCTGCTCCAACCAAGATACAAAGCTGTAAGTCCATGTAAGGACGGTATCCATTGAGGTACTTTCTCCAAGCGCCCACATATCACGAGTTTTCTTAAAAATGGCAGCCCGGAAGAAGCACTAGGTAGAGGGTGGTCTAGGTCCAACTTTTCACTCTTTTCGGCTGAGTAAATTGTTAGTGATCGAAGGTTGGTTAACTTGGCAATGGTAGAGCACAGTTCCATTCCATCTTTACTCCTCACCTTTGAGATGCCTAATCTCCGCAGTTGTGTTAGCTTCCCTATCTCTGTCACCATTCTAATCCCATCAACTTCATCGGCATCAATGCAATAAAGTTTTGGTAGGGATGACAAACAACTACCTATGTTGTATGGAGCCTTAAAGCTTTGTATGCAATCAAACGAGACATAGGACATAGTCTTGTGCTTGTACACTAAGAGATGCCGAAGTCTGTGCAGCTTTAGGATTTCAATAGGCAGTTCAGTCACACTGGAATTCTTGAGATCTAGTGTCTCTAGATTCTCAAGATGCTTAATCGAATTTGGAATGAGTTTGACCATTGTGTCCCTTAAGCTTAGATACTTGAGGTGATATAACTTGAAAACTTCATCTGGGATACTCTCTAATGGCGCTCCACTCAAGTCCAACACCTTTAAAAGCCTACATCTCTTGACCAGCTCCTTGATCGGGCCGAACACCACATTCTCTTTGCATAACAACAGTAGAGAATGAAGGTACTCAACGTTGTTTCTTTCCGTGAAGATGTTCGTAAATTTCTGAATTGCAAGGCGTCGGATCTTGTTAGGCCACTTCATCACCCCATTGTGTATGGTTACAATATTCTGTTCTCTTGACTTTGAAGTAATGTATTCTCTTAGTAGGTCGTGGATACGGAATGCCCTTCCTCTTCCATCTGCATTTTTCTCAGCCACCTGCATTAGATTTCTACTGAGAAGTTCGTTCAGAAAATCCTCTGCTACTTCTTCAACACTCTTATCTTGTCTTGTCTGCACAAATCCTTCTGCTATCCATAATCGAATAATTTTCTCCTACTCTAGCAAAAATCCTTCTGGGAAGATACTAAGGTATAGAAAACAATTCTTGAGATAGTAAGGCAAGTCATTGTAACTAAGTGAAAGTAATTTCCATAATCTTTGAAGGCTACCACCTTCCAATTCATGACTAAGGCTCCGATTGAACATCTCCCATTCTTCCGCCCTGTTCTTCTTCGTCGCTAAGAGCTCACCATTGCCAGTGGTAAACCTTCACATCTCTTTAAGATATTTTCAGCGAATTCTCTTAGAAAAGGAGGACATGGGCTTCTTGGAAACGCCTTTTTGAAGAACAACTCCTTCGACTCTTCTGCAGGTAATGGTTCCAAACCGTGTACATGATCAGTCTCGCTACAAGCAGCATTGCCTATGCTGTTAAAGCGCGTGGTAATGATGATGCAACCATGGGCATTTCTTTTAGGAAGTGAAAATTTGATGACTTCCCATATAGATATATTCCAAACATCATCAAGAACAATTATGAAGTTGTTTCCTTTAAGAAACTCGTAAATGAAATTTCTCATCTCATCGATGCTCATGCATTCGAGTTCTTGAGGTGGTGATTCCCTGACTTCCCCCACAAGTTTCTTGACCAAGTTTGCCAAGAAATGCTTTGCATCTGTATAGTCCGAAGCAACAATCCAAATATGCCGATTAAAATGGCTACGAACAGATTCATCATCATAGATCTTCTTAACAAGGGTGGTTTTACCCAACCCAGCCATTCCTACCACTGAAATCACTTCAAGTCCATCATCCATCGACCAGATCCACTGAAGAAGAACTTGCTTCGATTTCTGAATCCCTACAACATCAGCATCCTCCAAGAACAGGGCATCGCCCCGACCATCATAACATTCGGATTTCAAAATGGCCGAGGTGGATCCTCGATCCATCACGGTGGAATACATCTCTCTGTACTTCTGGTGAGTTTTGGCAGAATTCTCTAACCTGCACTTGATCGCTTGGATTTGAGAAGCAATCCGGCGCTGAGCTTTCAAATTCTTAATCGAAGCATAGGATTTATTCATCCAATTCCAACCATTGGATCGATTGCCGTTGCGGCGTCCAAATCGGAGCGTGTATTTGTCGAGAAGGTTTTCAACATCGAAGGAGATTTCTCGTAGTTGATTAACCCATTTTCTGAGATTAGAGTTGGTCTCCTGATTTTGATCGGCAACTCTGAGGAAATCCCTCATCTCCCCCAATTCGTATTGGATAAACTCCACTTCCAGTTCAACTCCTCTTAGAAGTTGATGCTCCTCACGGAGGAATAACGATATGTGATCCAGAAGAAATGATACAGCACTCTCAGCCATACTCCCACGAAGATGCAGAAAAGAGCAGCTAACCAAATGTTGTTATTCCTATAACTGATGAATGTACCATGGGCAAGTGTACACTTAAA
Organism: Scutellaria barbata; assembly: GCA_028654395.1. NCBI lineage: Eukaryota > Viridiplantae > Streptophyta > Magnoliopsida > Lamiales > Lamiaceae > Scutellaria > Scutellaria barbata. Next base: position 3,610,277 of record CM053646.1, on the reverse strand, counting down.
TTAAGGAAATCGAAAACAAATCGAGTTAAGAATTACCTTGAAATGGTGACTGAACTGATAAGTTAGGACCCAAACCCCCCCGCGCGCGCACAACTTTAGATTCTTCATCTGCAAAGTCTTCTCCGATTTTCGGTGTAGTCTTTTTTTTTTGGAAGAATCAAGGAAAAACAGCAGACGGAGTTTGTTGGCTCTTCTTTAACACCCCCACTAAAAACAGCATCCACCTCGACATTAATCACTATCTCTAATTCCACGGTATTAATTATTCTTAGGGTGAAATATGAGTGTGTTTAAAATGAAAACACAAACAATGGAAATGTGAAGGCACCCCCACACACTTCTAAATTCTAAGAACATTGCATTTATGAATAAATGATATAATACATATATATTATAATAAATAAAATGTTCTTAGAAATGTGTGAAGTGTCTTTAATTCCTTCCCAAATAATAAAGGTCAACTATCCACATCTCATCTGTTTTTCAACACACCCATATACTAAATATACCCCAATTAAAATAAAAACAACTTTAACATAACACACCCATATACTAAATGTACCCCAATTAAAATAAAAACAACTTTTAAAAAAATTCTAAGCACACCACATCCCAAATTTACCCTTTAATAGAAAAAATCAAAAAAAAGAGGCAAAAGAAAAATCCCCAATCTTCTCTCCCCCTCCCCCGACATTCTCTCTCCCATTCAGCTCTCTTTCTCTCGCTCAACCGCCATTTTTCATTCTTCGAGTTCTTTTCTTTTCTTTTATGTTTGAGAATGAAAATCTTGTAAAAAACCAATCAAATCATCTTTCCAGCTGCCATGAACTTGTGCGGCCCTAAATTTGAGTCTCGTTCGACTAATTGGCATGGAGTTCCACAAGAGAGGCCGAACGACAGCCTCATTGTTCGACCGAGATGGCCGAACATTGTTGAGAGTGTTCAATCCCTTCATCGCTCGCATTTGTTCGGTCTCTTTCAGTCGAACATATCACACGCCTGCGACGAACACCGAGTTTCGGGGAAGTTTTGTTTGGAGATTTTAGGGTTTGTTTTCTGCGCACAAATTCATGGATATTTGTTTGTCTTTTAGAGTTTACGTGTAGGGAGGAAGAAGAAAAGTTAGGATTGAAGTGAATTGAAGTGAAGGAAAGATTGAAGAAGAAGATGAAAAAATATGTGTGCGTATAATTAGGGTTGAAGGCAGGGAAGATTGGAGAAAAAGATGAAACGGTGTATCATTAAATAAAAGAATGGAGTAAAGACACTCGACATACTTTTTAAGGGCAACCCTTTATAGATAAATGATATGTAATAAATGAGATATTCTTATAAGTATGTGAGATATCTTTAGTCTCTCTTTTTAATAAATTGGGGATATTTTAGTTAGTTAATATAAAATTACTTTTAATATAATTTAATATGGTGTGTTTAGAATTTTTGGGGTGGAGATAATAAAATCATAATAGTTTCATGTTCTATACCAAATCCAAAATGGGCCGAATTAAATTATAAACGGTGATCCAAAACCAGAAGTACGAACTCTATTCACTTGGGCCCCACTGAACTCGCTTTTTATTTTTTATTTTTTTGGTAGCACGCTTACTTAAAATTCTGCAGTGCGATTTTAGTTTATTAGAATACGGAAACATCTGTTTATAGAAAAACCAATTTAGGGGAGGACGAAGATGAAGAAGAGGAACTGGAGTAAATTGCTTGTTTTTCTACAGAAATGCGTGAGTGTGAGTAAACAAAGCTGTTTAGAATGTCTACAGCCGAAGATCCTGCCATTTTTCGACGAACTAGAAATCAGCGCAAGCGTTTGAAACGAAAAGGTATTAAAATTTTGAATTCCTGTAAAAAAGACAAGGAAATAAGAACACGAACTAGTATGAACAATATAAGCTCTTGAAAGGAACTTGATGATTTTTCTTTTGGTTGGGTGATTTAGTGAAAATCAAGGCAAAAAGGAGAGCCGTGAAGGCGAAAAAGCTGAAACAGAAAGCAAATGTTACTCCTCTAGTGGAGAAGTATTGGCTTCAAAGGTACGATCTTTTCTCCAAGTACGATGTTGGCATTAAAATGGACGAAGAAGGGTGGTTCTCTGTCACGCCGGAGGAAATCGCGGCCGGGCAAGCTCGCCGCTGCGCTGGTGTCGGAGTGGTTATTGATGCTTTCGCTGGTATCGGAGGAAATGCCATTCAGTTTGCCAAAATGTAAATTCTCATTCTTTTTATTCCAATTCTTTCAATGCTCTAGTGTAACTTCTTCAGTAGATGGCCTAAATAGATCTATGGTGATGAATTTTTAAAGCTTATTAGTAAACCTAAACAGTAATCTTTCCTCTTAGATATCCATATGTGAGACCTATCTGTAAGATGCCAGGTTATTTTTCATTGAATACTATGTATGGTTTTTGTATTTTCATTTGGTGGAAATATATCTTCTGGAAAATTTCATGCTGATAGTCTGATGTTAGTTCCAGTAAATGTGTTGCTTCTATAAGGAGAAATTCCTTTGTAACCTTTAGATGTGAGTGAATGTATCAGAGGGCCCTATTTATATATTGCTTCCAAGCCGAGTGCCATCACTTCTATAACTACGTATCCCTTCAAGTTTAGGTTTCCAATAGAACTTGATTAACATCATATTACGATTATCAGGTGTCGTAGAGTCATTGCCATTGAAATTGACCCAAACAAGGTTGCACAGGCATGTCATAATGCTAAGATTTATGGTGTTGAAGATTGTATTGATTTCATTGTGGGTGACTTTTACCAGCTTGCACCTTTCTTGAAGGTACCGTTTTCCTATTTTCTTTTGTTATTCCTGGTTTTGAAGTTGAAATTTTGGTTGAACATATGGTGTTATAATACTGCATAAATTCATTTATACTAGGTGACACCCATATACATAAATTATACTAGGTGACACCCATATACACGGTTTCTTGGTACTCATCCATCTTCAAGTTTTCTATAATCTAGCAGCTTTTTTTGATGCTTGGCTTTGTATTTGTACCAGAAATCTGAATTCAAATTCCTGGATATTTTTTTAGGGGGATGTGGTATTCCTTTCTCCACCTTGGGGTGGCCCATCATATAAGGCAAAAACGAATTTTACTCTTGACTTACTGAAGCCTAAAGATGGGTATGTGATGATGACAGTTTCTCTTACCATTTAAGCATATTCAAAGTTAATTGATCGTCCTATACTTAAACTGCTCGTACTACATATTTAAGATAATTCGATTTGGATTCTCTGTTACCATGGATAACAGAGCATCCAAATCCCAGGTAATTGAGGGACATGCTGGTCAGATTGTTCGATTTCATGTCATAGAAAATCAAGACGTTAGGAATTGTTTTCATTGATTTTGCAGGTATTCACTGTTTCAAGTTGCTCAGGCAATAACTCCTAATATAATTATGTACTTGCCTCGCAATATTGACGTGCTCCAAGTAGATGAACTTTCGTGGTTGTCATCTCCTCCCCTCCATATTCAGGTATGCTTTCCTTTCCTATATGCATTTGATCGGATCCCCCTTTTTCGTTGTAAATCTATTTCTCTGATGTCCCACTGAATTCTTGTTAAGGACTCTTAGTTATATCCTGTTTCCAGATGGAAGTAAACTTGGTGAGGGGAAACTCAAAGGGAATTACATTCTATTTTGGGGACATGGCGTACCCTAAATTTTCTATGTAGCTTCACAAATTTGAGGTTTTGATATATTTATTATGAATACTTTTATGTCTAGTCCATTTTACATGATGCCTAATTTGATCAAAACTTATTAGTGTTTTCAAATTCAGTTAATACTCTAATTTAAAAATCTATCTACCCACAAAATTAATTACTCTAATTACGTGGTCTAGTACACTAATACAAGCGTTGCACCATGTAAGTCTGTGGCTTCAATAGTTCAATCCGATAAAATAGGAAACAGAAAATTAGCAACACTTTAAAAGATGGGAACTATTTTAATTACTTATGGTAAATAAAATTATTGGAGTATATACTAAGTATTATCTTATATAACAAGAGATAGACATAAATAAACAGATTAAAAGTGAAGGTACTCCTAATTCAAGAAGGAAACTAATATATAAAGGATTCTAATTCAAAAAGGAAACGGTTTTGGGTCGGATTTTTTGGATTTTCTTTCCATATCCTAATTCAACAACAATTGAAAGACACGTTTTGGGGTTTATAAATACATGGCCAAAAATCGAACTCATTCATTCACTTTTACAGCAGAAAAAAAAAAAAAAAACACGAGAGAGCAAAAGAGATCTGATAGAGTAGATCAATGGCGTCTTCCCAGATTATTGTTCGTGAGGTTTGGGAAGAAAATTTGCACGATGAATTTGATCTTATTCACCAATGTTTAGGCCAATTCAATTTTGTATCCATGGATACGGAGTTCCCGGGTACGGTCTTTAACCCGACCCATATACCCAAACACTTGTTTTCCACCCTCTCCCACGCAGCGCACTATTTCCTCATGAAAAACAACGTGAATTCATTGAACCTCATCCAGCTCGGCCTCACCCTTTTCGATCCCAACGGCAATCTTCCCCACTTCGACACCGAATTTCAGTACGTGTGGCAGTTCAATTTTCGTGATTTCAACCGTGATTCTGATCTCCAAAACCGGGAGTCGATATCCCTCCTTGAGAGGCAGGGTATCGACTTCTCGAAGAACAGGACTGATGGCATCGACTCCTCTGACTTCGCCGGTCTATTCAACTCCCACATCAGTGGATGGAATCTGAAGTGGATCACTTTCAGCGGACTTTACGATTATGGGTTCTTGATCAAGATCCTAACCGGGAGACGACTGCCCCACAAGTATAGTGACTTCTTGATGCTGATGGAACACTATTTTGGAGTGGAGGGTTGTGATGTGAAGCCCATGGCCAAGGAGTTCGGGCTTTTGGGAGGACTAGAGAAGATTGCGGAGGCCTTGGACTTGGAGCGGGCCGTTGGGACTAGCCATCAAGCGGGCTCAGATAGTCTGCTTACAATGCAAGTTTTCATGAAGTTGAAGATGATCCATGTCTCTGCTAATCCACCCATGAGGCCTGTTTTTGTTCAATGCCTGGTTCCATGCATCTCACCTGTTCCTGTTTTTGTTGTTCATGACGCATTTCATTCTTAGTTACTTGAAAATAAGTACGATGATGGGGAGAACAAAAAAGTGTGATTACATTACAAAACAATTGTCGATATGCAATTTATTTTTTATATAAAAGCACTGTTAATTTCTTACAATTCCAGAGCTTTTCTTTGCTTTAAATTCAGAAATTAGTTTATTGAAATTATGAATTGAAATTGAGTGTGTTGAGAAATAAAGGTATCTATCTGTCTCCTTTCTTAATTTATAGAATTGAATACTATACTATCCTTAAATTTCTGCATACAAACAAAATTTATTTCTGCATACAAACAAATTTTGTAGAGTTTAGTTCTAATTAATATTGTTACCATTTTGATTCCATAAAATCAAACGGGTACCAAAATTTAAGATGAAATCACGTTTGATACATTTGATAATCCGACAATGAACTGTTTTAATCATCACTTGTATACATCTCCATAACTTTTTTTCTACTGTACTACGATCTATTATGCTTTGCCTAATTAATTTTTTACAAACTTCGTTTAGTAGGATTCAACCCCATTTTATGATGAATAATATCTGGAAATCAATACAAAATAAAAAATAGATATTAAATAATACATTCGAATATCTAAATTTGATTTGTCTCGTGTTTGACTTCATTGAAGTTTAGTCCAACACTTGAACAATAAAATTTGTTCTGCTTGTCTTGTTCACCCTCCAAATTCTCGATCTTCATCAGTGTTACGTAATTTTCAAATATATTAAGGATCATTAGGATATGTGGATTTGAGGAGAGTTTGAAATTTATAATGGTGCTTGAATATATATATGGATTTAAAATTCATCATTTTCATTTTAAACTAAATTTAAAATGCGAATTTTCAAATTCATTCCATCCAAATGGATATTTGCATAATCTGTTTTTTTTATAAGATGCAAAGAATACAAACGATAAATTAACTATTAGTAACCAAATTACATTTAAAATATTTCATCTTATTACAATGTGATGATATTTCATCTTTTAATCAAAAAATATTTAGAATTGAGATCATATGTAATATGAGGATGTTATTACGATGGGTTAAGTTTTTATGGCTTCTACCCAACCTCCATTGAAGTTGCAAGTCTTATTGCTTTCATGGTGGTCCTAAGCCCCGACAACCCCACCAAAATACCTTAAATTTATTAAAGACACAAATTAAAGCCAATGCACCACATTTTCCAGGTATTATTAATATGCTATATCATGTCTGAAGAAGTCTTGGTGAGCAAATTATGAGCCCACTCTAAATTATCATCACACCAATCTTCCACTCCCATTCTTCCTCTAGTTTTAGTTTCAAAACTTGAGTTTTTAAATGAAAAGAAAAAAAAGTGATGATAATACTTTTATCCCGATTCTGCATTTCTAATCCTATAATCTATTCCTATAATAATCCAATAATGTATTCCAAATTTATTACGTTTTGTCCTTTTGCATTATTCCATCAATATTGTAATGGCGAATCTCACGTGACATCTGACAGTAGAGGGAAATCTCATTTTTCGCTTATAAAACCCATTAATTTATTCTTCACTTAAGCTTCTCCCTATTCAATACATGATATACATCTACTTAATTGAATCGTTTATTGAATTAATTTTCTATACTAAAATTACCTTTTGTAAAGTATCTAACTAAATTCTCCTGATATTTGTTAAAAAAACCTTATGTTTTACAAATTCATAAAGGAATATTTTGATTATTTTATACAAATAATTATAATCATTGAATATTTCATTAATATAAGTGGATGAATCTTTAAGGAGAGATAAATTTAAAGAGATTATATACATGATCTCCTGCCCACCTTGAATGATATGTTTTAATGTGCTTATCGCTGATATGTAATATATTTTTTTAATATTATAATTAAAGATTAATAATTATATTAAATTAAAAACACATCAACAATAAACACAATATGATATGAAGGTGTACTGTGAATAAGATAAGATGAGATGTACATATTCCTACCCTTGATGCTTAGGATGTGAATTTTGTGTGTCCATCCTGAAATAAATACATTATTAATTACAGGTAGCCAACACTCATCATTACTCCTCAGCATCCATCTTTGTTTACTGCATTTCTATAATTGCCACATCAGCTTTGCATCCACCTCAAATAATTCTCCATATATGTTTAGTATTACTTCATTTTCTTAGCCCTAATCAAGCCAACTGCTTTTAATCTTCTCTTTTTATTTAGTCATAAAATGCATGCAACTTCATAACTACTGCTCCATCCATTTTAAAATAATGTCATTTAAGGTTATATATACAAAAAAAAAAATATTAGATTTATTTTTTGAAGCATCAAAGACATTAAAAAGATGGAAAATTACAGCAACTATAGTTACTTTACCCTTCATTGCTCAAACTTAAAAAAAGAAAAGTATATATACTATAGTTGCAAGATTTACACTTTCCCGGGCCACCTAAGCCTCCCAATGGTGGAATTATTAATTGCTCTAATATTCCAGCCATGTGGCATATATACATTATTTCAAATACTTTATGAGTTGTTTCATAAATAGTTACCGTGAGATAATTATCCACAAACAATATATAATGAATTATGGTTTCCAATTCATGCGATTAAATCCGTTTGATGATCAGAAGAGTTTTGATCTTTTGTAAAAAAATAAAACATATATATATATGAAAAATAAGATTTCACTACCATAACTTATTTCCCATATATCATCATTCATTTCCCTTTTGTCCGACCTTCGAGGGCAGGATGTCTTAGGTGAAAAACAGCACAAAGGTAACTGAGGTGGATAAACGTGACAATTTTTATATTTTTTCTATGTGTAAAGTGAAACAGTGTCCATATATGAGGTTGCCATCTGTAATTTTACTAAATATACATAGACAGACTTTAAAAATAAAAGATTGAAATGCCAAAAAAAAAAAAAACACAGGGGGTTATACATATATATGTAACCAATTCTCTCCATCTCTCATTCTCATAGACTCTCTCTCTTACACATACATATAGTATGAAAAGAGGTAAGAAAATGAAAGGGTTGATGTGCCATTCTCCAGGTTCAACAGCAGTGTGCATGAGCCATGATTACAGGTCTGCAGTGATCCAACCAGGGAAGCGACCACACACAAGCACAGCTCTTCATCTTCAACTCCTCAACAACACCACCACCTGCAACTACATTCCTCTACAACCTCCTGCTTCACCACCTCTTTCTCATAATCTCTTTCAGGTCCTTCATCTTCTCCATTACTCACTCATTTTTTGTGTCGAGGATTTTAAGTTTGCTGTTCTACTTTGGTTACAGGTTGTTGTCATGAGAGTCTCCATTCACTGCCAAGGCTGTGCTGGTAAAGTCAAGAAACATCTATCCAAAATGGAAGGTACCTAGTACTCTCTTCAACCTTTCAGTTTCTACCCAATTATTTTAATCTATTCTATTTGCTATTACATATTTTATAGTCAAAGCTGACATGTGCAGTTTAACTGTTGGTAAGTAGAAGTGCATATGCTGTCATATATTATTATCGCCAGCTAGCACATCAATTTCCTAAAATAGTAGACCAATATTGAATTCAAATATTTTTCACACCCATTTTTTTTCCTTAAATTTTGTTTTCACTTCTACATCTTTCTATTAAATGAACCTTCACACACACATGTATATTTTGTTTCCTATAAAACCAACTACAATATCCCTAAGCATTTATTAATATTTTGAGTTGCAATAAACACAATAGAATGCAGCCAGATGCAAAATACCAGCTAGCCACTAGGTGAAAGCTGGCTAAATATAAACATCTATATCAAATTTATATCAAGAGTACTATATTTATGTGTATGTGTATGCATATAGATAGATAGATGACTCTATTTATCATGTTAACTCAATTTGGACCACTACTTATTTATGTAGAAAGTAATTACTTTAGGGTACGTGTAGTGGAAATTCTTTTGGTGAAGTAAAAAAAGAAAAACATCTCTGTATTTGGTAGTTTTCTGATATTGGTTTGGTCTTGAAATATGCATTTATATTTTTTTAATTTTTATATCGATGAACTCAAAAATGTGTGATAATTTTCACTTAATCTTTATAGAAAAGGTTAAATTATTCAAACTAAATATATGTTGCACTTTAATTGACAAATCAGCCCTTAAAATGTTGAATTGTGAATGAAATTGCATATATAGTTATTAGTAATAAGAGTTGGTTGAACCATTGAAGGGGTGACGTCATTCAGCATTGATCTAGAGAGCAAGAGGGTGACAGTGATGGGACACGTGTCTCCATCTGACGTGGTAGAGAGCATATCAAAGGTGAAGAAGGCACAACTTTGGTCATCATGAATTCAAGTATGCAAATTACTATGGAAAATGGACGTTTGTTCCCAAATGTGGAGTGTGGCATCTATTGTTTTTTTTATATATAAAATTTATATATTTTATTTGTTACATCATTTAAAAGACTACGGTTAGTTGGATGGATGGACCAATATTCTGATATTAATTTTGAATTGCCAATTCTCACGAGTTCGTTCCTAGTTGTCACTTGTATGTGATCAACTTGATTCGGTGATGATTTTAATTTATTAATTGAAAAAAACATTAAATTGGTATCCTAAGTATTCTTGAAATTTCATTTCAATTTGCTCAAAATTGTATATTTGTACGTATACAAAATACATTCACTATATCATATGGTCATGAAATACCTACCTAAGCAATTACAAAAAATGAAATTTCCAAGACTTAAAATCAATTACCGTATTCATGAAGTACCCTCATAAGACTTCCAAGGATTAATTATTGGATTCTGGAATCAGATGGTTGTTAGGATTAACTATATTAATAAGTCGTTTTAATGGAAGACATTTTATTTAATTGTCAATAATTTTACTTTTTCCTCAACTCAATTAAGTCATAACCTTATGATTGACCCGTTAAATTGAGGTCCAAAATTTCATCAAAACACCAAATACGTTTTTTTGTGTTATTTTTACACAGGTATAAACTAAAGCAACCAAGACAATTCCACATAAACTGAAGAAAGATATAGGTCTAGGCTCATGAAAGCATATGCTTAAAAACACAAAAGTGAAATCAAAGAGTGGATAGAAAAATAGAAATAATCCCAGACGACATATATATATGCATCCTAATCTCATCTCAACCTATCTAAAGACACTAGATAATAATAATAATAATAATAATATTAATAATAATAATAATAGGGAATAACTCCCCCAAAATAGCAGATAATCACTAGAACACAGAGTCCCCCATATTCTCAAGGTAACAAAAAAGGGCCACCCAATACCATTCTCTCAAAATCAAGCAAATAATAAAGCCCCCATAATGCTGAAAACGAACATCACGACGGATACGGTGGCCGGAGGAGAACCAGGGCTACCGGGGGTCGGAGCTGGAGCACCTTCATTAACTCCGAAACCAGGTGTTGGAGCCCCTACAGGTGAGCTTGGAGATAGTGCCAGTGGAGATTGAGCTGTACCACAAGACCCATATGAACATGTCAGTAACATACTATAACTAGTAACTCATTTTGGATATGCGCATACCGGTAAAGGAAAATCAGGGTATCACTTTTGATATTATTTGAGTGAAACATCACTATTCTACAAGATTACATATCAGAGTCTGTTGCCAAGAGGTTTTACATTCAAAAAAATTCTTCAGATTACTTGCTGACGATTAAGATCCCACCCCAAAATTGGGTAGTAATCTGAATTTCTTGAAAGCACATATAGTAGAAATCCATGGTAACAACAATAGGGAGATGAAAATTCCATCCAAACCTAACTCAGGGAAAGAAATAATTCCTGAATTTTTAATGATTAATTGCAATTTGCAAAGAAAACTAAGTTGATGACAAACACCAGAATCTTGTCGGGATCCATCATAAGAAAACACTTTCTAGAGGTATTTTTAATATTTTAGCTGGAAAATGGCTAAATAGATATATATATATATATATATATATATATATATATATATATATATATATATATATATATATATATATTTAAAGCTAGTGGCTAGAAAGAAGGGTCCTCATGTGAAACTATTATTTCTAATTAAGTATGTATCAATTGCAATGTGTATTAAGAATATGACAGAATCGTGATAATTATGAGTGGATGCTCCGATAATTTCTCACTTAGTCCTAAAGACCCGGACCCGAATCCTCTATCCAAATCTATGTTTCACCACCTTTTCCACCTATTGGATTTCTCCCACCTAATGATGGTGGTAAACATATTGAATTTTCACTTATTGGATTGCTCCCACCTAGCACCCAGCTAATGATGGCGGTAAGAATATTGAATTTGTGAAATACACGTGGCAACATTTCGAAATACAATGATATCCTAAAAACCATTAATGAAACAGTAGCACAATCACGTGAAGGCATGGAAGAAATTCGAAGTCCCAGAATGAGAACATGGTCATAAAGACAAAACAAACAACACAATAAAAAAAATCAGATACATCACTATTTCAATGAATTCGCCAAATTTGTGGGCCAAAAGGAAACACGCAAGGGGACAACCACTCCTTCCCAAGAACAAGATCTTGAATTTCTTTTTTTACCGTATTAAGTCGATTTAGGTAGCAAAAGATATGAAAATATTTAAATCATCAAGTTCAAACGTAACAAATTAATTAAGGTTATCAAATTTGTGCGTACCTGGTGCAGTTCCAGTGGTCACTGTTGAAAAAAACAACCCAAAAAAAAATTAAAATAAGTAATAATAATGGAGATTGAAAACATGAAAAAATGCGGATCCTAAAAACCCTACAGAATTAGGGGAAAAATGGAAAAATCAAAAGGATGAACTTACAAGCACAGTTGGCAATAGAAGGAGCAGATAAGTGACAAGCAGCAGGCAGAGTCAAGGCCTTGGTGACATTGAGCGTCACACCCAACTGAGCGCTGTTCTTAAAGGTCTCGCACAGGCAATCGGCGTCGGTTTTAAGCACTGTCTTCAGCCCCGAGCAGCACGTGCCCTCCGGCTTCTTCGCCGTCCCCCCCGCCGTCACGTACGACAAGCAATCCACCATGTTCGCAATCAGGGACGAGCAGTCTACGGCCGGCGCCGGCGCCGTTTGCGCTGCCGAGATGCCGGCGGCGGAGAGAACGATAAGCGCGCATAAGAGAGGGAATCTGTAGCCTACCGCCATTTTCGAGCTTCTGTAGATGGAGGAATCGTAATCTGCAAAAATGGAATGGGGAGGGTGAATGTGAATGTCTGTTGTGTGTGTATATATATAATAGGAGTGGCAGTGGTGGAAAATGTGAGGCGTTTCGAAGGGTATAATGGGAAATGGAAGTTGGGACGCGTGGAGGTGAGGCGTGTAATGAGGTGTCCTGTTTTTTCGAAGTCGGGAGCTTGCTTTTAGGGTTCTATGTTCTGACTCTCTAATTTTGTAATAATTAATTTATAGGAATTATGTTAAGTAAAATAGTATTTTTTATTCTACCACTGATTATTTCAATCGTATCTCAGTCTTTAATTTTATTGTATATTTAAATATGCTGAAAAATCTTGATATTTAAATAGTTATATGCCAAATCATTCTTTATTTCCGTTACCATTCAAATACTATGAACATTCTTAAATAATAATAATAAATACCAAATCTGTAATGATTGCAATAAATAAGGTATTTTAATTTTGACAATACAAGTCAGAATGAACCTAATATTTAGCTTTTGAGAATATAGACATTGAATGTTCCATATTCCCATATATATTGGATTTTCAGTTTTGACTATTGACTTAAAGTAAGCGTAATTATCGGCTATTATAAAAAAAAAAAAAAAATTAAAATTCACATGATGGAATTTTTTTTATATAAAAAATATCATCCAACCTATAAAATTAAGACCAACACACTCTTTATTAAAACTAATAAAAAGAGAATTATTGTCCAATATATATAACTTAAATTAAATTACATGCAATGCAAATCAAGAAAATATTAAAATCCTCTCTTTATCAATTCTCTTCATCCGTGGCCTTCGAGCATATGATTGAAATATAAATGGTCCGATATGTTTATCAATTTAGGATTCATTAATCGAGATTGCCCATCTGAGGTGATCATCATAATAAAGTAAAATTACAAGGAAAAAAAGAAAAGTTGTGGAACTAATAATATTCAAACAAGTACGATGATGACAAACGGCCACTTAAGATATGCTGCTGTTAATGAAAGTACTTTCTGCTCAATTCTGAGATCACCACTCACTTTTGTAAAATCGATCATTATTTTTCAGTAAGAATTAAAAAATGCAATCGCAGAAACTCAGATCGAACACGTGCAAGGGAATTTTAGTTTAAACATTAGAAAGATTTTCATATATAGAACAAAGTTGGTGAAATGAATATTTTATCCACAACATAATGAATAAATTGGAGGAGGTATAGGTGCCCACGTTTTATGAGAATCTCTTTATTTAATTCAGTTCTTCCACAATTCCTCTTACTTTATTCTTTTCTTAGTAACACTATCTACAAGATCCATGCTTTGTCTCCTCTACTTCTATCTCATGAAAAGGGACATATGATGAAGAGAATAATAACGTGGCATCATAATTAGGGTTGTAAACGAATCGAGTCTTGTCAAGGATCCAACTAATAGAGATTATTCTAAAACACACAACATAACTGTAAACGGCTTACAATATTCACAAAGCATGGTGATTGATGGCCATGGAAGACTGAGATCGGAAAGCTTGAGAGCTTCATCGCGTCTTGACAACAGATACGATCACTGCCACGTCATCAAGCTTGCCACCACTGTATCCAGCAAATCCGGCTGCTTGAGCATTGTCCGAAAACGGGGTCCTCACAGATGCAGAGTTACCTATCTCTTGTGCCTTCATAGCCAGCAACTCTGCTATTTCCTGTGTATAAGATGAGGGAATATCAATACTTGAAACATAAACTAATGTCAAGTTATTATCACTTGGGATCAGTATTGACTTATCCAGCTTTAGTTACAGAATCTTTTGTCATTTAAGTATGAAACTATCAAGAATGTGCAGAATTTTAGCAAACGGATTGTACCTCCAGGTTCTTATCAGCTGCAGCAAGTGAGTTCATGACTATGGATGCGATTTCTTGATCATACAGATTGTCGAGAAGTCCATCCGTTGCAGTGATAATTACATCCTCGTCCTCAAGATCGATTCTGTACAACTGTAGCAAAACAGAAGGATCACATGAACAATGGCAATTACTAACACAACTTTTTTCAGTAGGGTTAGAGAGGGGCATACCTCTGCAAGAGAAGAGGGGCTATCACCTCTTTCAATTTGCAGAGGGAAATAAAACACATGGTGCATAGGAGAAGATCTCATAAAGACAGAACCATCACGTAGAACAATAAAACCTGAGTCTCCAACATTAGCCACGTTAAGAGCCTGCCACAAATCGATGATATTCACCATCAACACTAACAAAGGGAAAACGAGACATTCTAACTTCATGTACACTGATATACCTGACAATCAAGTTGTGCAATCAAAACAGATGACGAGCCAGGAGAGTGTGTTACAGAAACACTAAGGTTTAGCAACTTGATGGGATTGTTTATTGAATCACCATTGTCAACAGAAATGAGCTTTTCGCAGTTTTTGATGAGCTCCTGAGCATAAACTCCTGGTTTGGTCCCTAAATAGTTCGTAATAATAGCTTTCATCATGTTTAAACAAATGAAACTGGTTAATTGTTCAAAGATAAACGAGGACGCAATACCTTCCAGTGACCACAGACCGACTCCATCAGCTACGCCTAGCCATGTTTGACCTGCAATGAAATATGCATCCTCTCCACCTGTCAACACCTGGAATTTATTATTTTTCGAATTACTCACCCATTATTTTTGTGACGCTAAACACATAACAAACTTGGTGCATTTGCAATAAGAAATCGAGATTAATTCCATTACTTTTGATACATATGCAACAACTCATTGCTTTTGATATATTTCCATTCTATGCCAGGAAGAGTCAAACTCATATATATGCACACAGTATCCGATTTCTGTTAGAAAAATAAATTTAGGCAAGTTGATTGTAGTCCTTATCATGCACGCTACTCTGGCATTAAATTGGAAGCCCAACTTTAAAAACACAAGACAAATTAAAAAAGAGATTACTGGAATACATAACATGGTCTAATCTAAAATGGAGGCTTAATACAAAGGAGAGATACCTTAGAGGGATGCGGTAATAGAGCAGCTCCAGAAGATAGAACAAAGTTCGTCGTTAACATTTCCTGGCTGTCAACAACATTGCATAAGATGTCCTAATACCTTGTAAGATGTTACTAAGATGCAAAAATATGATATATCAGATTCTGAACTTATATCTCAAGTTAACAGCATTCCACTCCATTGCTCATCAAAAGTCAGTGTAAAATAGCAAACAAAGGCAGCAGACAACAAAAAAAGTAATTAAATCTTCAGAAACTATGAGACGAAGCCAGACTATCAATTATTCAATGGTAACAACATCCATAGAAAGATCCACATAATTTTACTGGCTCAATTTGAAGTATTAGTCTAGCTACATGGATTCATTAATCAAAATACCTTCGTTTTCTGATAGCAAAAGCAAAAAGCTTAGAAACATGTTGCTTGAAAAGTAACAAATAATTGCACATTGAAACTGGAAAATAAATAATATCGTGGACAAACCTCACTGGAGGAGATTCAGTAACTGGCGCTTCATTAGCCAATGCTTCTACAAGGTCGCCACCCTTCATACAATAAGATCATTAGAAGTTAAAAGCAAACAGGCAGAGACAACATCCTGTGGATATACAACTTCTGATTGGTTATGGTCAACCGATTCAACTTACCACTTTTAGGTTCTCAGATCCATTATCTTCCCTGGATTCTTCGACAGCTTCAAAACCAGTTTCCTCTTCAAGAATTGAGTCAGCTTCCAACCGAGGAGGCATTGCCACTAACTGGATCGCATCATTTTCACTTGCATAACCAACAGTCTCATTTGTCATCCCACTCTCAGCCCCAGAAGCCTGGGTTTCAGAACCTATGGCAGCTTCCATTGGAGGAGACTTGGCCTCAGCATCACTTGCATTACCATTGGCTTTCGCGTATTGCATCTCAAGGGCCTCAATATCATTCATGTCACTCTCACTGCTGTCCCCAATAGCCACATTTCCCATCTCATTCTGTTCCTCAATCTCTTTGGACAAACTCATAGCTGATTCTGACTCAGGGGATAGAGACACCAAATCACTGTCTGAAATCGGAGGTGCATCTGTTGTGACAACATTCTCCAGACCCTCCAGAAGAACACCATCATCAGGAACAGCAATATCTGGATCAGTCATTGAAGTTACTTGAGCAGTTTCCTTTTCATAAATTTCCAGTTCAGTAGTACCATGTCCCACATCAGGACTCCTATCACGTATAGTGGTGTTTGCTGTACTTGTTTCCTCCTGCTCCTCTTCCAGACCTTCCTCCACATCAACAACGTGCTCTTTGTCAATAACAGGAGTAGAAGCAATCTCAACAGTTTCCTTTTGTGATGATTCCACTTTAGAACTCTCATCAAGTAAAGAGGATCCCAAAGCACTTGAATCCTCATACACTTCATTTAGGCCTAAATTCTCACACATATCACTCTCACCTTCAACAATCGAAACACGCTTGCTGCTACTAACTATTGAATTAGAGTGATCAACCAACTCAGTCAAGTTAGAGGCAGTAACCTCTCTATCTGCTTTCTCAGCCATCACCTCCGTTTTGTTATCAACATTCAACACACTAGTTACATGTTTGCTTTCCTCTCCTATTTCCTCTTCGACATTGTTGGGCTCTTCTATATTGTCGATTTTTGGAACTTCACTTGGATCCCCAAAACGAAACAAAAAACTCCCATCGGGATGCTCTGCCAATACAATCATCCACAATCCACAATATCAGAAACATATCCAAATAAACGAGAAACCTATACAAGATTCCAGTTTTATTTCCTTTCTCCCTATTTCTTAGTTTTTTTAGGTAATTAAGTAGAACCCTCCACCCAAGAAAGTCGATAAGAATACAAATCAGAATAGGGGGAAAAGGTTTCTTACCGTGAGTGGAAATGACATCAAATTTAGAAGAAGGCAGGCAGAGCAGGGTGGGATGAAGTGGTCTTCTTTTTATTCTACTGTTTCTTGAATTATGGGAGTGAGGTGCAGAAGAATAATAATGTTTACAAGACAAATTTAAACGCAACTTATAGTTGGTAGTAAGAGATCGCAAATCCAAGAAAGTGCAGGAAAGATCAGCCATTGCTGCTACTGCAAGAAGGATCGAACGATGTTATGATACATTATTACAAGAAGAGAGATATGGAGAAAGAAAGATTATCATTAATGGTATTTTGAGCAAGTAGAGAGAGAGAGAGAGAGAGAGAGAGAGAGAGAGAGAGAGAGCGCAGATATTGTGTTTGCAAGTGGATAAAAATTGGTGGGAAACTGAGATGCCATAACCTCCATGTGGAAGGGCGTTCAAGGAGGTTAATCAGCAAAAGAATCTCAAGTAAAATCCAGAAGTATAGTATTTAGATTATTTGTTAGGAAGAACACAACAATTATGTATGTCGATATTAACTGTTGAGCATTTTTGACCTTTTGTAATACTTAGATTCCTTATTAAAATACTAATATGCTTTACATTTTTATAAATAAAAAAATTAGTGGAAATATGTAAAGATTTCAGAGAAAAAATGAACTCATTCTCAATGAGATCTCCATATTCAATGAGAAGAAATCATAATAGGTTAGTGGGATTTATTAACACACGGGTATTAGAATACACGTGGAGATCAATTCAAACTAAAGAAAAAAATAATACAAATATTTTATATATAACAGTTTTATATTAAAGTTCTAATTATAATAAGATTTTATAAAATTTTAAATTAATTAAGATTTTAATATAAAATTATTTAAGTATGAAATTTTAAATTACTACTATAACCTCAAATAATAATTTTTGATAGAATATATTCGACAATTCATATTTTGTAAGTAACATCTATATTTTTATATAGGTAATAATAATAATTAGATAAAGATGATAGACAATTGACTACTTTCAAAATTGGGAAATTGAAATAAATAAATACTACCGTTACTACATAAATATGGTAGATATTAAAATAGGAAAACAAACATATACAGTAAAACCTCTATAAATTAATACTCTATAAATTAATAAACTCTCTAAAATAATAAAATCTTCCAGTCCCGATTTGGGCCTTTGTAAAAAATCATCAAATTCGATAAGATAATAAGATAATAATTTTTCGAAAAATCCCTTTATAAATATTAGGTCTCATTAAAACTCTAAATTAATAATTCATAAATATTACAATTATAAATATTATGGTAATTTGCTAAAATATGAATCTATTGTTACTTGATTTTTCTTAAAATTTAAGTGCAACGAATTAATGTAAACATGTATATTTAAGTAATTCCAATGAATTGATACACGCGTCCATGAATATAATAGTTAATTGTATACAATGAATTGATATTATACATGAATATATTTAATTAGTTACAAATAATTGGTTGATGTATGAATATAATCAATAAAACATGTATATGAATTCATTTATTTTCAATATATACATACTAAATTTGCTGAATTTAATTAATAAAATATTAATTTATTGATATATTAATATTTCTTTAAATTAATATAATTTCATGATCCCGAGATTATTCATTTATAGAGGTTTTACTGTATATGGAATAAATATAGTATTCATTAAAGGACACCAATAAATTAATAATACCGTTAACTACTTCCTCAATTAACCACTCCAACTACCCCAGAGATATAATCGTATGTATCAATTCAGAATAGTGTATCGTAGCACCTTAGATTTCCCTCCATCTCCCAATCGGTGTAAGAGATAAAAAAAAATAAAAAAAAAGTTTTGTTCTTAGATTCTTGTCACTTAATCCGCAGTATATATGAATATGAGTTCATATACACGTGTCGCTGTAGAAATAGTTGAATAAACTTTTAATGCACACAATATGTTTGCGAAAAGTTCCCGAGTCACATAAATGGTGAAGATTGATGAGTGGAAATGAAAGGCCAAGAAAATCCATGAAAAACCCGTGGTCCACGTGGAAGCTGAGGATGTAGCTGTTAATCTCATTGGTCAGAAATCTATCCATGGGAGTTGTAATAGATATCATTTATCCTACTTGGCACCTCTCACTACTCTCCTTTTGATCCCCTTCAACACATATACTCCTTCACCCTTTCACTTCTAACTCATTGCATCTCTCTTTCTCTGTGTAGAAAAGGAAAGGGGCTGGCATAATGGCTTCCACATCTGCTGCATTGCTAAATGGCTTAGGATCTGCTTTCTTGACTGGCGGCAAGAAGAGCCATGCATTGTTGTCGGCCCCCACCACCGCCAGAGCCACCGTCGCCACCTCTCCCAAGAGGTTCATTGTGGTGGCTGCCGCTAAGAAATCTTGGATCCCTGCTGTTAAGGGTGGTGGCAGCTTCATCGACCCCGAGTGGCTCGATGGCTCGTAAGTTCCTTTCTCATAATCATAACAACAAATATATATCATAGTCATCAATCTCAATCTAATCTAATGCTTCTCTGAATGATCTATCTGTAGGCTCCCTGGTGACTACGGTTTCGACCCACTTGGGCTCGGAAAGGATCCAGCCTTCTTGAAATGGTACAGAGAGGCTGAGCTGATCCACGGCCGGTGGGCCATGGCGGCTGTGCTAGGCATATTTGTTGGTCAGGCCTGGAGTGGCATCCCCTGGTTCGAGGCCGGTGCAGCCCCTAGTGCAGTGGCACCCTTCTCTTTTGGAACCCTTCTTGGGACCCAGCTCATCCTCATGGGATGGGTTGAGAGCAAGAGATGGGTCGATTTCTTCAACCCCGAGTCCCAGTCTGTTGAATGGGCTACACCCTGGTCAAGAACGGCTGAGAACTTCTCCAATGCCACTGGCGAACAAGGATACCCCGGAGGCAAATTCTTCGACCCATTGGGCGTTGCTGGTACGCTCAACAATGGGGTCTACATTCCAGATACGGAGAAGCTCGAAAGATTGAAGCTTGCAGAGATTAAGCATGCCAGGCTTGCTATGGTGGCAATGTTGATCTTCTACTTTGAAGCAGGGCAGGGAAAGACACCCCTTGGAGCTCTTGGATTGTAAGCTGTTTGAACTTTAATCACTACTTTGTTGTATAAACAAAAACTGCAATGTAGAGAGTAAGAATTGGACCTCAGATGATCATTTTGTGCTATGAGTTCCTCCCAAGAAATTTCAGAGTTTTTGCACATATATTTTCATTGCAATTGTTTGAATATTTGTAATCTCATAAGCACAGAAATATTTGATAAACTCAAACATTGTCACCTGAGAGTAATCTCGTAACATGACCAATATGATCCATTGAAAATATGCTAGTCTCTACACAATGCTGAAGCAGTTGCAAAGTTTTGCTCAACAAACATAATAGAACGGGGCCGGAAAATTATGATCAATTAGTACTGCAAAAATATCAAAGAAATGGATGATTAACTCCCCATAGCCATCAAGAATTCACCCTCACAAACGACCTCACCACCTACGTATGCTTTTCCCTCCATCTTTGCAATTCCAAAGCGTTTCTGCAGCTTAACGAGGTTCATCCTCATCACTAAGGTATCTCCTGCGATAACAGGCTTCCTGAATCTTACTTTATCAACCCCGGCGAAGAAGAAATTTTCACGTGAGCCTCCCACCTCTGGCTGTAGCATAACCAATCCACCAACCTGAGCCATTGCCTGAATAAAGTAGGAACACATATGTCAATCATGGAAAAAAAATTACAAGCTTTTTGAAATGAAGCATCTGGGAGTTAATGGTTGTGTGAAAATACCATTATCATTTTTCTCAATTAAGTTTAAAGCGCTAGTCAAAGAATTAATCTTGAGTTAAACCTTTGTTTTGGAGACCTACAAAATTGAGTGTGAACTGAAAAGATTTTCATTTAAGACCTCATTTCAGATGAAATTCTCCATCAAACTTGCCAGAAGGTAAGATTATTCGAAGAAGGAAAAGAACACAGGTAATGAATAAATAATACAAAACATGATGCTATAATTGTCAGAGAGGGACTTCGACGAGTAAACAGCAGACAGGAAAATCATATCAGTCATCAAGTAACAAAGCTGAAGTCTCATTCTCCATTGATGAGCTCTTCTTATGACAAATGTTCCAATAAAAATTAAGCATAAATAATAGGTAGAAGATTTGAACCTTCAAAACCAACATAACCAGCATAAAGCGAAAAGGATCTGCAGGTCCATGGTAGATATTGCTTTCTAGCTTCTACTTAAAAACAAAAACAACATTTTTCAAAGATCATTGAACACTAATATCTCATGTTATTGATCGTCAAATAGTCTATTCAAGTTCAAAGGAAAAGTTAGATAATTCATTTGCCCTTCTCAGAAACGAAACACCACCAGCCCTGCATGGGCCACATCAGAGATGAAACCACGATGAATGAATGATGAACCTTCCACAGATTGATTATTTTGAATTTTAACCCTATCTTGACTTTCTTCTATCTACCCAACATTCAGAAAGTTTTTGGAGAGATTCTTACTGCAAGAGCAAAGATGAATCCTTCACAGATTGAAGGTTTTAACCCCACCTTACAAGAACCTTCCTCTATCTAAAATACATTAACTAAGGTTTTCAAGGATGCCTGAAGTTGGTGCATCAAGCAGTGCTCGGCCCAAGAAGCTTAAATATTAACCAAACTTAACAGGCCAGCTAGGAACAACGAAGAATTTTAAAATCCTTATATGTTTTCTAACTTAGGAAAAGATGTTCTCAGGAGTGTACAAGTACCATGTTTCCTACCTCTAATGAAGGTCATTCACAACATACAGTAACCCCAGTGAACAACACAACTAAGCATTCATGTAACTTCTACACCAAGGAGATGCAACTGCGAAAGCAAGACAAATTCTCATATACAAAGATCTTTAAAGGTTTGACTTGTAGATGCTCTAGCAATCACATGCTATGCGTTTGGTAAATCAAGACTCCTAATATTCAGTTATAACATCCACAGCTAATTGGCATAAAGATGATATCAATGCATTACATAGTCTGAAATCCTATATCAACAAACAAAACTTAAGGCTTGATACAAATACATTGAGACCTAAGCATCCATAATCACACCGAAACAGATAAAACGTTGTATAAATCACGGTTTCCACACAGCTACTAGATAGTCTAAAATTTACATCAAATCGGTTTACCTCAACCATGAGGACACCAGGCATAATTGGCCTCTCAGGAAAATGGCCGGGGAAGAAATTATCATTTATAGTCACATTCTTGATAGCCACCGCCGACACACCAGGGGTGTACTCAACCACTCTATCCACCAACAAAAATGGAAATCTACATCCCAAAACATAAAATCAAAACAAGAAATCAAATAATAAAACCTTGATAACCAATTGAATTATATCAAAAACTAGTCCAAAGGCATCAACTAACCGGTGAGGCAAAATTTCGCGAATCTGATTAATGTCCATCACTGTTGGAAATGCAGGGTACTCTGAAAACGAGAAAAAACAAACAAATAATCAATGCTAAGAAATTAAAAACACAAAATCGAAGATTTGAATCAAGATTCAATACTCAATTCAATGGGAGTTTCCGTAGAGGAAGACTCATCGCCGGAGGGAACCGAGTTGGCGATGAAACTTCTCTGGGCCTTCTTGAAATGGGATCTGGAAATAGTGAGAGGCTGCTTGACAGAAACAGAGAAAGGGAGAACATTCTCAACGCTTTTCTTGGAGATTGGCGAGCGAGGGGAGAAGACAGAGTGTGAGAGAACTGAGGACGCCATTTGTCGTTGTTTTCAAGAGCAGAATGGGAAGGATATAAGGGAAGAGAGGCGAGATAAACGAGGTGGGAATTGGTTCTTTACATGTGTTGGAAGTGTGAGTGATAAAGAGAAGAAGAGGCGGAGAGAGCGAGGCAGCCACCTAATTGAGAAAACAGCAACAAGAAACCGTTCGTATGTGGTTATGCCGTTTAAAGTCGGAAATCCACATTTCTAGCCCCAACTTTTTACTCCATAAATAATTTATGATTAAGGTTCATACTGAGTGGAACTAGAAGTAGCCTTTAGGTCTGCACAGCCATGAATATACTCATCTTATTGGGTTCTCACAGAGTGGATCATGCTCCACTGCTGCCCAAATTCATGTTGGCTTGCTTATGAGCGGAAAAGTTGTGGGTTGGGTCTAAAATTGAATCGGATCAGAAAAACGAGAGCTTTATTTTGTTTTTTTAATCGAATTGAATCGACTTGTACATAAAAACCTCCTTATGTAATTTGGTCGATTCAGTTTTGGACCAAATCGAATTGAAAAATATAAAATCGACATTCTTTAATTTTAGTAAATCGAATGATATCAACACTAAAACAAAGTTGAATTACTTGACTCAGTTTGATTTCCGATTCAATTTTACTCACCTCTAAAGTCGTGTCAAAGTGTAAAACAAAGATCAACGTAACATAATAGGTATGAAAAATCTTAAACAACCATTTCAACGAAGAAAAGCTTAACAATGTGAGAAATTCGACTTGAGAAATAACATATACTCATCATTTTGTTTAGAATTGAAATATGGTCTATTTGTTAGGGATTATTGTCAAGAGAATATTTGGCCCACTAAACCTTACGTGGGTTAAATTAGGGTTGGTTAGGACAATTTCAATTCTCAAGTAGGTAATAATGGTAAGATATAATACTTTTATCTTTGAAATCACACATTTGTACACATTTTCTGTGCAATGAATCATCTCAGCCCTTATAAGTATTTCACCGTAGTTGAGTGGTGTCTCCTGATAATACCTTGTTCGATTGTTTTAAGGGCAATTTGGTCCTTGAGTAAAATACAAATCAAACAAGTGTGTTGTTCAACTCCGATCCGAGGGTAGTAAAACTGATAACAGCAAAAGAAAAGTCGGTTGAAGAGGCGGTGATCTCCACCACCATGGACTTCCACCTCCACGGTGGCTCCCCCTCTTCCTCCTCCTCCTCCTCCCACCTCCGCCACCCCAACAACAACAACAACAATTCCTCACCCCAAGCCCCCAACGGCCACTCGTCCGACCCTATGCACTCTTGGTGGGAATCCATCTCCAAAGCTCGCTCTCGCATCCACCTCCTCTCTTCTTTACTCTCCCACCACGATGAACTCCCTCTCTCCTCCCTCGCCGACACTGACCGCCCTGCCCGCTCCCTCCTCCTCTCCTCCGCCGCCTACTCCTCCCTCATTGCCGCTCTCTCCTCCCCGTCCTCCGGCTCCAGCGACGATCCCCTCTGCCACTGGCTTTACGACACCTATGTCTCCGCTGACCCCGACCTACGCCTCGTTGTTCTCTCTTACGTCCCTCTCATCTCTTCCGTCTACCTCCACCGAATCCATCACCCCGCCTCCGATATTCCTGTTTCTCTCTCTGGCTTCGAAGCCGTCCTCTTGGCCCTCTATACCTCCGAAACGAAGACGCGTAACGGTAAGTCTATCACTGTTACCATTCCCGATCTCTCTCAGCCCTCGCTCTATCACTCCCCTCGCAACCCTAAATCGTCAAACTCCAATCCCAAGCCCACTAAGAATTTGATTGGGGTTCTATCGCCCCCTTTGGAGCCGCAAATTGCTGTTAAATCCACAAAACGCGCTTGCATTGTTGGGGTTGCTCTTGATTGCTATTACAAACAGATCTCACAGATGCCGAGTTGGTCAAAGCTTGATTTCTGTAATTTCGCTGCTGTTTGGGCTGGGAAAAAGTGCCCTTGTACCTCAGATTTCGATCAAAAACATGAGAATTTTGTAGAGGGGCACGGGAATGTGAATGACAACGGGTTTGGGGATGATATTACAGTTGAGGGTGATTATGAGATTGAAAATATGGTTGAAAGAGTTAAGGATTTGGAAATTGAGGATGGTGATTCAACAGAAACGGGAGAAGATTCAAGAATTCCTCTGCCATGGGAATTATTGCAACCAGTTTTGAGGATTTTAGGGCATTGTTTGCTGGGGCCACTCGTTGTTGAGGAGGTGAAGGATGCGGCTTCAATTGCGGTGAGGCGTCTATATGCTAGAGCTTCACATGATCTGGTTCCACAGGCAATTCTAGCGACGAGGAGTTTGATCCTGCTGGATAAGGGAGCACGTGAAGCAGCCAAGACAGCAGCTACGGCGGCTGCCAACACTTCTGGTTCAAATGCTAACACTCCCAGTAAGGCTAAGAAACCTGAGATACTTTTGGTTTCTAAGTGATGATAACACTAGCGAAATATATCTGGTTCTTGTGAGAATACATGTGGTTGCTGTGCAGTTATTTCTATAATTATACGTATGATTAAAGTATTTTGTATCTATAACAATGAATATTTTAAATTGAAGGGATATATGCCTCCTAATGTTGTGTAATATTATGAATCAATGTTGATTTGATTTCCACTTGTTCTGTCGCAAATGCTGTTGATTCTTGAGTTATATTGTTGTTCATATCCTATTTGGTAGTTATGCCAAAATTTGGAATTCAGATGCCATCTGTTTTTTACTTATTGTCTCCTTTTATGAATGATTATTCCTGGAGAAGATAGATAAGCTTTGACTTAATTACCCTCATGGTGTACCAATTGCTTCAGCTTAACATTGAAGATGACTGAATATCATTTTTTGTGGTTCTGTCTTTATTGTGTGTTTTATATTGTTTATGAGAAGATAAGGTAAACATAGAACAAAGGGACAATATAAGCAATGATGTTTTATACCGCAGTTGTAGACTTTTGTCGTTTTCTTTAGCATATAACCACTTACTTAGAACTTAGAAGACACGTTTAGGCAAGAATGTTTCTGTCTTTGACAGTGAGTTTGTTTCGGTTTTCTTTCAATAACGGAGAAGAAGCCTTATTTCTGTTGTCGAGATGTATGTCCATTCAATTTGCCTAAAGCATAATCTTCAAGATGGTTATAGCTTTATCTTTGATGCTGATGCATATTATATAATAAGCTCTAGTGAACCACTATCAGTCTTGCATTGCTCAGAAAGATTAGTTAAATCATATGTAAACATTTCGGATTCATACATGGCCATGTTAGAATAAACTGAAAAGTTTGTTCATTTAATGAGAACTGACAATATGTGCATTTTTTTTCCTGGCTATCTTTAGGACGGGTTAATGAGGCATTATGAAACAATTTAAGGAATTTTTATCCATACCATACTTGGACCTTAAAGCTCTATTGGAGCTGATGCTCGATGAGCATTATCCATCATTATAGAGCTGAAGAGAATATAAGATCTAGATGTAAGATTGTATAGCTATGTATTAATTGATTCTTGATTATTTATTGATGCAGTTAAACATGTTATCTGCAATTATTTGGAGTAAAAGAATTTGTGATTGGCTTATGTCACAGTTTGGGATAGCGCTAACAAGGATTGTGCTGATTGTATCATGTAGGGGCTGTACAGTTACTTTAACCTACGAATATGGGTTTTACCGTGATAGAACATTTAAGTTGTGTTCGGATTGAGGGATTAAATGTGATAGGAATGGACTTCAAATCCACCCAAATCACACAAGAATTAGTTGAAATGAGAGTGATGGATTTCTAATCTATATCAGCCAAGCAACCACCGACGAGTTTGCTATTGTGGTTTTTGAATTTATTCTCAAATCTGTCAACCAAAAACAACCTTATAGTTAAATTGTTGGCATGGCCTTTGTTAGAGCGAATTCCTTTTAGCTGTCATCAAATACGAAATGGGATAAAACTTTTTTCAATTTAGCTGACATCAAATAGTATCCTCATATCTGAATATTTTCGTACTCTTACCGAATTGGACTGGGTTGTAAAGAGGTGTTTTCAGCTTGAATGCATTATATATCTGTAAAACTTGAATTTCTGGGCCCTGGTTGAGCTATTATTGTCTGTTTGGTTTTGTTGAAACTTGTTCTATGCTATAGTTCGGAGAAGGGCAGAAAGTAGATGTGATTAAATGTCGTGAAACAAATCTTATGTGTAACTTTGAAACTGTGTTAATTCTTTCTTGGTCTCTGTATGTGCCTTCTTTTCTTTACGTTCTTGACAAGAGTTGAAATTCTATGTATTTGCCTGCCTGAGCCTAACTTCTTCCTAAATTTTATTTTGTCTTTCTTTTTGACTTTTGATATTACTCTTTGCAGGCTTGATATTTTTGTCCTAAATATCTTGTCAACGACCCCAGTACAGGAAGTTTTATATTAATTTGTATGTGTACAATTCTGAGACAATAGGAAGTCGAGTACCAACTCTCTTGTTGAGGGTTGGTTAGAAAGTTAGAACTAGTTTACAAGCTTGGGAAGCTTTTTATGACATTTTTTTTTTCTGTAGGCAATGGTATGGCTAGGTGTTTGGTTTCGATCCATTGCGATTATGTATCGTGTCTGCTTGTTTGGGATGGCACATACGACATATTTTGAAAATTAAAAATCAACATTCGATTTGTTGCACATGTTATGTTACATTTGTGTTAAGATAATATTAACATTAACATGTATAGGGTAGAATTGGCATTTGGCAATTTGACTGTCAAATCAATATTGTGTAACAAATCTCTTTTTTCTCTTTGATAAAAAGCAGTGCGACACAATTCGACATGAAAGACCACGTCCCCATTTACTAAATTATAAGTTCAGATAAGTGGTCTTATTCTTTCCTTTTTTGACTTAACACTAAAATTTGTCGTCTTATTTTCCCAGAAAGTTTAAAATATAACATTTTAGAAAACTAATATTTTTTTGTTCTCTAATTTTACTTTTTTTTTATAATAATTAATTTTTATCTATTCACTGTATTGTTCTAGTCCTACAATTTTGAAAAAAAGTAAATTTTAATCAAGTTACTTGCAATAGAAGGTGAAGTGTCTTAATATTATTAACTTGACATCCGACCACATATCGTAAATAATAAATTTCTGAAAAATAGTTATCAAAATTCATTGATATGTAAAATGTGTTAAATTTAACTATAACACCTACTATTTGTAAAAACAATATTCTTAAAATAAAAATAGATAATTACATTATCAAAATAATTTCTATTTCTAATTATTTAAAATTCCAAATAGGCACTTATAGATAAATTTTGAATATGTAAGTTTAAATATCAGGTATATTATATTTTTTCTAAAATGACAGAAAATGGTCATTTATCTGCGCTATGGAGACGTTTATATTACAATGTGTGGATTTTCCTATTTGATTATTGATTTACTTTGTCATTGTATTTGTTGATATTAATTATTATCTCATCACTGTATAATATATATATATATACATATGTATGCATGATATACATATAACACTACAAAAGTAAAATGGAATATTAGATTGAATTGACGTTGTGCGTACCGGTGTGATATATAATTGTTTTTGATGTGTCGATTAATAAATGACACTAGTAGAGAAGAATTAGATTCATATGCACGCAAATGAAGTAGGAATATATTAGTCACAATATAAAATTTAGACTCAACAGTATATGATCATTATCCCACTTTAATATGTATAGAATATGTTCTTGTGAGATTTTTTGACAAATCTAATTTGACAGGGTAGTCCTCCCATTCAGTGGGACATATATAAATGTGTTTATTATCAATGTGTTACAAATCTAATACAACAATTAATTTCATATTATATATTTTAAAAAGGACGAGATATTTATGTATGAATGGCATGAATGTTAGAAATAGCTTTAGACTTACAAGTGTGTGTGTATATATATATATAACACGAGTTTAACACATGATAACTTTATTAAGGGTCGTATACATGTAAAATAAAAAGTTGGGCTATCCTTAAAAAGATTTCGAAACCTTTCCTTCGAAACCAAAAGATATAAAGATTGTGGTAGCTAATTAATTAATGGCAGAGCAAACCCTACGAATCTCGCCATTGGTGCCACTCTTGATTTCAATGTTGCTCATCTTGACCATGGACCTCCCAAACTCGACGCTGAAGGTGAGTCCCAACAAGCCCCTTATTCCCAGATACCTCTGCACCACCGTTCTGGTCGAGTCATCACCCCATAATCTCTGATCTGATTCCAGTATCCCCCGCCCGTCCCTCAGGTTCCCAAAGTATGTGTTATCGAACTGGTTCTGGCTCCCGTTGTCCAGCGCCACTCGCCTCGTTCCGTCTCCGTTCGCCGGACACAGCGTCTGAAGTGTCGCAAGGAACGCCGGGTTTATCGAAGGGTCCGCCCCGCCGGTAGACGTGAAGTTGTACAGCCTGTATCGGAAGAACTGGCACGCTGTGGTGCCTATCGTATGCCCACCTGCATGCACCATACATTGAAATATATTCAGATAAAGCTCCGTCTCATCATAAGGCCTTATGCAAGGATGATGGTGAGGTAATTACCGACAAGGGTGACAAGATCCTGAGTGTTGAGTCCTTTATCTAGAAACTTCCTCTTCTGGATGTCAACGGAGTCGGTGAAGCCGGGTAGATTCGCGGTTTCACTGGCCAGTGAAACCCTCCCATCTCTGCGCCCCGTTGGCACCGCCCAGCTCGTTCCCCCACTCTGCATGAACCATATAAATAATTAGAATGAGAAAGGGTCCCACAAAAAAAAAACCAAATATATATGGATAATGTAAGAATGAGAAGAAGTTACATACGATGACGACGGAATCACGGGCAGCAAGGGCAAGAATGTCGGCACAGGAGACGGTGCCGGGGCAGGCAGCCTCCAGCTGTCGCTTGGCGTCGTCTATGACTTCGTATCCTCTGAGGAGAAGGTTAGGGCCGGCTGTCTTCTCGGTGTTGGGGCCGTCGATGAGGATGGAGGCGTCGCAGCCCTGGACGAAGCAGTCGTGGAAGTGCATTCGAAGCAGACCGGCTGCGAGTGCACGGTTCGAGTTAACATGTGACCTCACCGTTGACGAGACTATGGTCTCAGCACGAGGGCATGAGGTAGAGTAGAACCCCACTCTCGTGCCTTGCCCTAGTGACAAGCCCACCATGCTTGCTAACAAGATGGTAAATGTAACGAGAACTCCATTGAAATAGTTGGGCATTGTTACTATAGCTCGTGAATTTGAATTTGGAAACAAGTATGAGTTGTGGGATTGTACTTTTGTAGGTGTTGGTGGTCGAAAGAAGGGGGAAAAGAGGGGTATTTATAAGTGAGGTGAGGAGATGGTCAACGTGCCTCGAGAAGCAGTAAGCAAAGCCGGCTACTTTTGGGCTAAAATTCAATTTTCTTTTGTTGGACTATGAGTTGGAAGCAATTGCTATACCTTGCGCGCTCTTTTTAATCAATCTGATCTTCCATTATATTTGATATTATATTTTATATTACATAATATTTAATATACATTACGTATTAATTTGTGATATTATTAAATATATATGACGTATGGTAATTGATTTGTAATAGAAAATATAACATCAAGTGTAACAGAAGATCTCATTCCGTTTTTAATATGCTTCAAATTTTATAACAAAAAGATAAAATTTGAATCCATTTATTTTTTACACTTTTTCAATTCAACTAAGGCAATTTTATTTTTGAGTTACATTTCTGATCAAAATCGAGTTTAATATCCCAATTTCTCTAATCAATATTCATGAAACTTGCGTCGAATACTTCCAAATCTCCAATCAAATTATAATTCTTGAATCAATTTTTTAATTTCCCTTTTGAAGAAAAATCAAATGAATTTCAAATTTGCAAAGTAAAAAGCCTTGTCAACTTTACGATGCAATAAAAAAATTAGATAAAAAAATGCAAATAGAATCTTACTTCATGTCATTATTTATAATTTACCATTTTTAATAAATAAACAGTGGAACTTTGAATCTACTAAACCTTAGAGAGAATGGGCTTTAAGTAATTCGCCAATTAGGATGCGATCACAATTTTTTTACTTCTAATGTGGACTTTCAATTAATCTTAACCTGATAAGACTGGAAGTTAATTTAATTCCATATATTATTCACAATATGTATGTAATTAATTAGTATGAGAATTGATCATGTGTTGCATGGTGCGTTTCACCAAATAAAATTAAAATTGCATGCACTACAAATATATTATTTACTATTCAACATGTTATTAATATATTAATTAATGGGCCTTTTCACCGCCATGCAGGAATTGGAATTGGGATAGGGATAGAGGCACTTATTAAGTATAAGTTGCCATATTTTGTGGTGTCTGTTCAACTATTGACAGCTTTCATTTGGATAATAAGACCAATCAAATGCTGAGCTTAACATCTTGGATCTTTTTGACTTTCTGCCTCTTTTTTACATCAAAAGAATTCAAATGAGATCATTGTCAAGAATTCTAAGCCAGTCTATATATATTATCATTTAAATTCTGACTGTAAATTTAATTTTATATTAATTAGTTTAGATAAATCTAATGTCTTTTTTTTTTTTTGAAAAAGATAAATCTAATGTCTTAAAGTCTCGCTTTCGATTTATCATGAGTACATGTCACCTGTACACTTACAATATTGTCACAATATATATATGTATATATATATATATATATATATATATATCTTAGATTATTATTTTATAAATGAAATTATTGATAGTTACTAACTAAAGCAGATTATTACCCATCATGAGTTGTATGCATCATATCATATCCATTTGAAAGATACTCTTAAGACTTATATGATTTCTTTGCTATATTATTGATGTTTACTGAATTATGAAAAAGTCTTAAACTAACAACTAGATTTTCATTCTCACGAGTACTTCATGAATTCAAACATATACGTTTAAGTATAATTTTGATCAAAATATTTAAAATTGTCAATTAAACTACAATTCTGAAAATTAGGCGCAACCATATTGTAATTTTGTTAAAATTGGCCAACTTATATAAAATATAACTTTTAATGACATAAAAGTCATACTCAATCTAATCACACATTTTACATCAGTTTTCTTGATTTGATCACAACTAGACCTAATTTTTAAAATCACGACTTATTAATAAACAAGATTAAGAAATTCAGGTAAAAAAAATTTCATTAAACGCCTTGGTTAATTAATTGACTTTTCATTTTTTGTCATTAGGCCGAAGTCTACTACGAAGATATACATTTAGTTAATCTCAATGTCAATAAAAAAATATATTCTATTTTGAAGTTATTTCATGCAAATTGTACACTACATCTTTGTCCGAAAAATAATATCTAAATGATTATTCGCCTAGCAGGTCAAAATATGTAGTGCTAGCAATGCATAAAACATGTGTGTTTCTGTGTCTGTTAGCAATAATTAATCCTGTTAGTTTTCAATATTCAGATAGAGAGAGAGAGAAGACAAGTCAATGATTGAATTGGACAAAGATTTCAACTAAAAATGCATTACTGAAATCCTAATGCCTTTGTCCAATCTTAATTAAATCCTAAGAACTTTCTTGCATGTCTATTCCATGAACTGTTTAGCATCCCATACATGATATATTATGCCTAACTTTGCTATAATGCGCTTCTACTCCACCTTCACCATTTTGACTTCATATCGCATTCGCGCCATTATCTGATTCTTTTCACACATGTATATACTTTTTTTTTCCCAAAAATACAATAGTCACTCGAATTGTTATTTTGATCAATTTTTTATTATTGGTCAAGATAACTGTTGACGTCGGAATATGTATGCAAATTATTCCTAGTAGAACACCCAAATTAATGTAAAAAGTAACGTAATTGACTTGAGAAAAGAAGTATGAAATATGTATATGTAGCGAACACTGTGCCCGAAGCCTACTCGGGCAATTTTAGTTCGGCTGATCCTGGACGGCAGAATGACCGAGCAGGACCTTATCTCATTAACTTATAGAAATAAGCTCTCTAGTGCTGCTTTACAGAATGAGGATTCACATCCTTTTACAAGTGAAAATTACAATTATTTATAGACAAGAGAAAGTAAGTCGTGGGGATCGTGGGAGAGTGTGGAAGTTACACCCACTTTTCCCTTGTTTTCCGCCTACTCGTTCGGTGTTATGCGGCGGTTTTATTATCCACGATCTCTTAACGGTTGGCTTGATGCTTGCTCGGTTATGTCAGCTCGGGGTGGCCTCCTTGGCTCGGCCACTGGTTCACCTCGGCTATCTTTGGAGTGGATGCTCTTGGCGTCGCCCAAGGTGGGTATCTGGCCGGTTTCAGGTCCAGAGCTAACGGCTGCTATCGGCCATATGCATGACTTGTGCAGCTCGGGTGTGTCAGCGTCACACAGCTCGGACACCATGGTCCAACAATAGCCCCTTAGACCACGACGGGAATTATTTCCGCCGGGGTCTAACTGATCTCATTGTACCGAGTTGAATAGGAGTTGGATTAGCTATTTGATCGGATTTTTGACGCGTATTGATACAGCAACTGAATTGTCCACGTATCGCCACCTTAATGGCTAAAAGTCGAAGAGTCTCGACATACTCTTAAATATATAGGTGTCTCATGGCTTCATTTACCATTTTCTCTCTTCAAATTCTTGGATAACTTCAATTCTGTGAGCCAATCCGAGCATACTGCTTTGCGCTGCGTCACCCGAGGTGGTCTCCCTGCAAGGTAAACTAACTTTTTCCGATCATGTTTGGTAGAGCGTCTGATCAGAATGCAAGGTCCAATCCTCTGGGTGTGGATGCCAGGGGAGTAGCCGAGGAGGCGGGTACTTCACGTATGGGTCCAGCCCCAAGCCCTTCAGGATTTCGGGCCGAGGAAGGTTATAATCCCCGAGTCGAGGAATTAGGACCCATAAACATAATTTCTCACTTGTCTCAGTCAGATGTAGACCAGTGGCATAGACTCTTTAACATCCCTGAGTGCGTTCAATTTATCGCTCCACAGCCTGGGGAGCGAATGTTGTGTCCACCCAGGGGTTGCGTTGCTATTAATATCGAGGCGCTTTGTAGAGGCCTCCGATTCCCCATAGCACGTTGCCTGACTAACTATTTGTGGCATTGGAGGATAGCACCTGGGCAACTCAGCCCAAATAGTTGGTCGACCATATTAGATTTGTTGATCCTTTTTCATAGATATAATCTCGGGATACCTAGCCCGGATGAGCTGTCCTGGCTGTTTAGCATCAAGCTTATACCTGGAGCTCGGGAATACTTTCATTTTCTCTCATTTCGTCCGTTCCGACCTCAACTAGTGGGTGACCTCCCATTGCCGAATTGGACTTGGATGTATGATTGGTTCTGAGTAGAAGGGGATTGGAGAAGCCCTGGAGATTCTGACAGCGAGTCTGCTGTGAGGGTATCGTGCCCGATTAGTTTCGGGACGGCTAGAGGTATATATTTATGCTCTTCCTACTCAGCTCTTCTAATATTTTAATATTTCCCATGTGTTGCAGATATTCCATCTGACACTCTCCACATCGGCGAGGATTTTTCACGGAAAATCCGTTATTTGTGGGATAACGTCGTTCACTCCCAACGGTCATATAGGGAGTTAATCACGGAAGGCCGACTTATTCAAGCGGGGTTGATTTTCCCGTTTTTCCGAGCTCCCGTCGACTTCACTGGTAAACCCCTGGCTATCGCTTTGAGTTTGTGTTAGGCTTCTTACTTGGCTAATGAAAGATTCTTTTGCAGCCGATCTCCCTCAAGAGGGTCTTCGTCCTCGGATGGACCCAGCTGAGCGGATCAGGGTCCGTGCCGAACAAGCTGAGAAACGGAGGCAGCCAGTACGGCGACAGCCAATGTAAAAGAGACGGGGGCCTAAACGTTCTGGCGTCAGCGAGCCTGTTCAGAACCCGGAGACCGGCGGCCCACCGACCAAAAGGTCTCGACCGCCTCCGTCTGAGCCGTCGACTGAGCCTGAACAGCCGACAGTTAATCCTTCTGCCAGTTCTTCAGTTCCTCAGTTACCAATCCCTCAGAATCGAAGGTGCAATTTGTTGCATAGCTCATACACGAAACACGTATGCGAGGTGCACACACACCGGCCAATCTGTCCAGGTCGGCCACAATGTCGGAGGTTCAACCCCTCCTTCTAGCGCCAAAATGTTGACGTCGGAATATGTATGCAGATTATTCCTAGTAGAACACCCAAATTAATGTAAAAAGAAACGTAATTGACTTGAGAAAAGAAGTATGAAATATGTATATGTAGCGAACACTGTGCCCGGAGCCTACTCAGACAATTTTAGTTCGGCTGATCTGGACGGCAGAATGACCGAGCAGGACCTTATCTCATTAACTTAGAGAAATAAGCTCTCTAGTGCTGCTTTACAGAATGAGGATTCCCATCCGTTTACAAGTGAAAATTACAACTATTTATAGACAGGAGAAAGTAAGTCGTGGGGATCGTGGGAGAGTGTGGAAGTTACACCCACTTTTCCCTTGTTTTCCGCCTACTCGTTCGGTGTTATGCGGCGGTTTTATTATCCACGATCTCTTAACGGTTGGCTTGATGCTTGCTCGGTTATGTCAGCTCGGGGTGGCCTCCTTGGCTCGGCCACTGGTTTACCTCGGCTATCTTTGGAGTGAATGCTCTTGGCGTCGCCCAAGATGGGTATCTGGCCGAGGTACCTGGCCGGTTTTAGGTCTAGAGCTAACAGCTGCTATTGGCCATATGCATGACTTGTGCAGCTCGGGTGTGTCAGCGTCATACAGCTCGGACACCATGGTCCAACAATAACATAACCTTATATTACATTGGTCAATTTTTTTTATTATTGATCAAGATAACATAACCTTATATTTGTAATATGATTTTTTAACCTCGAATTTTGAAGAAAAAAAAATTATTTATGTGTTCAATAAAAAAAAAATTCTTGAAATTACATTCTGTGAAACTATTGTATTTGACAATTCTGTGAAACTATTGTATTTAATATTCTTGATGCAATACATATTTTGTACTTATTTGTCCCCCCATTATAGAAAAGTCCTGAATTGATCATCCACTGGGCGAAGTGATTAAAAAATTTGCTGGTGTGCTTTAGCTGGATTCTTGCTACATATT
The DNA here is from genome assembly GCA_028654395.1 of Scutellaria barbata. Lineage (NCBI taxonomy): Eukaryota > Viridiplantae > Streptophyta > Magnoliopsida > Lamiales > Lamiaceae > Scutellaria > Scutellaria barbata. Next base: position 3,573,988 of record CM053646.1, on the reverse strand, counting down.
CTCTGGTCCTATCCAATTTTTTTGTTTCTATTTAAAATTTCTTTTTCCACGAGTTTGGTGATCAATTTGTCTGTGTTTAATTTGTCAAAATTCATGCATGCCTGTGAATGCGAAAGCTTAGTAGACATCGAAAAGGTGGCTTTTTTTTTTTTCTTTTTTTTTTTTGGGTGAATTGCTTTATCATCTACTGTCTTTAAGGTTAGCTTAAATAGCAAAACAGTTTTCGAAATTTATAAAAAATTATAATTAAATCCCTTCAATATTTATTTTTTTAGTATGCAACTCATATAGGACTTAATAAATAAATGAGATTTCTTATCTTAAAAAAGATTGTTCATTCTAAAATATTGTAAATATGACTCTTTTTTGGAAACAAATGGAGTAGTATATATAATGAAATCTATAGGTTAATATACATGAATAAATTGTTGGCATTAACAATTATTTCGTGAAAAAATATGGATAGAATGGAGGGATATAGTGTTTCGCTGTTGCATCAAGTTTGCATTGGGAATTATTGGTAGAAGCGCGTATTTGGTTTGACGCGTATGCGTATCAACCATGGAAAAGTATGCGCACTCATCAAGTCAACGTTGACCTTTTTTTTTTGCATTACACTAAAAGTTGACATATACGATCTCGATAACAATAAAAACAAATGGGATAATATTTCAAATATGTGAGATTGAGTCCCTCCCACCATTTTAACTTGTTGGACCATGGTGTCCGAGCTATGTGACTATGGCACCCGAACTGCACAAATTGTATATATAAATGATGACAGTCGTTCTTTGGACCTCAGAAATCGGTCAGACACCTCGGCCAGGTGCTCCCCTTGGGCGACACCCAGAGCACTCTTTCCGAAGATAACTGAGGTGAATCAGTAGCCGAGCTAGAAGGGCCATCCCGAGCTGACATAACCGAGCAAGCATCAAGCCAACCGTCAGGAGATCGTGGATGATAAAACCGCCGCATAATACCGGATAAATAGGCGAAAAATAGGGAACAGGTGGATGTAACTTCCACACTCCCCCACGATCCCCACTACCTATCTTTTTTTGTCTATAAATAGCTCTAATTTGTACTTGTAAAGGGATCTCGAATCCTTATTCTGTAGAAAGCACTAGAGAGCTTATTTCTCTAAGTTAATGAGATAAGGTCCTGCTCGGTCATTCTGCCGTTCAGGATCAGCCGACATAAAATTGCCCGAGTAGGCTCCGGGCACAGTGTCAGCTACATACGCACATTTCATACTCCTATTACTTTCCAATTCCGTTTCGTTTATATCAATTTTGGTGTTCGACTAGGAATCGATCAAATACAGATTCTGACGTCAACATAACTTATTTCCTCAAATCAATTTTTCTTTTATAAATTATGAATTCAATCATGTCATGTAAATTTTATAATTTTAACCTTATAAGAGAAAATGGGCCTGGGGCATATTTATAAGGATATTCAAAACATTATATACGTGTATACATATATGTGTAAGAATTCTATTAGAAATTTTGGTGGATTTAGAATTGTGATTTTGCATTTGATAAGAGTAGTTTTTAATAGACTTTATCAATTATTAAGTTTAAATTTAGTTTTTTTTTTCTCTAAAATAACTGTGTGACAAAAATACTAACATCCCTACCAATCCGTGATATCATGTGAATGCAGAAAATAGAAAGGCAAGATGGGATCAAAGTGAAAAGAAAGCAATCAAGGGTGAGGAAGTTTTTGTTTTAATAATTGTTTCCGTCGTAAAAATTAATGTCTCCTAAGAGTATGATATTTGGAAATTCGTCCCAATAGTTAAATTATGTGAAAATGGATCAATTCACTATCCGTAACCTACAAACTTAAATATTAACTAATGAAAAATGAGTTTAAATTATGATAATTACATTTATAAGATAATATCATATAAATTTATATAAGCTTGTTTATGTGTTCTTTCAATAAATGTATAGAATTATATGCAATGCGTTCTGGTCACTTCTGCAAAAAATAGGTATTGGCCAAATTGAACTTTTCTTCAATTTAATGTTTATTATAGTATTGCTCCTCGTTTTTTTTTTTTTTTTTTTTGAAAAAAAAAAAAAAAATCTTCTGAAACTAGAAAATGTGTCCCAGAAGATCAAAATAATGATAAAATACATAATTTTGACAGTGTCCATTAAAAGTGTCACTCACCAAACAAAGAGAGGACTAAGTTCACAAGGCAGAATTGTCAATAAGAGTCGAGCCCCACATATTAATGGGCTTGGAGGCCCCCTTTTAAGAATTGTTACTAGATAAAACCCATTATGGCAGGGTTCTGTATCAAATATTCAAGAATCTACAAGCATCCACCAGCATTTCTTTCTTTCTTTCTTTTTTTTTTTTTCTTTTTTTTTCAGTTAGGAGTATTATATTAAATTTTAGGCAGAAGAAAGTATTATTGATTCAATCTCTGTTAATTAGTGACAGAATTCCCAATCTTTTCAAGCAAGAGCGACTATAAATCAAAAACGGAATGATCAAAACCAAATGCTGTAAAATTAGTCATTTTCTACAATAAGACTTAAACAAAACTTAGCTGTTATAAGTTTATTAGTGACTTTAAATGTATATGAGAAATACAGTCCTGCAACTCAATCCAATGTATCAAACATGGGGTATACCGATTAATTTTTTTTATATAATCAGATGAGATTATTAAGAGTTTTTTAGCATTTTCGACAAGAAACATGTAGAAAGAGGGACTGAGTTAATTTGAAATACTAAAACTCATGTAACATATTTGATTAGTGCATAACAACTACGAATGGGTCATTACTATAACACAAGCCCCTTGGAATCTCAGGAAGCAACTCCAAAATTTCTTGTTTTTTTTCCCCACATTGTTGTACACTTATAGCTGTCCCAGAATCCCAAAGGAATATATCTGCAAATCCTTCTCAAACAATCACTATATCACCCTCTATGCACTTCCATTTCTACAATCTCATGATTTCCTCAATTCCATAATGGGTGACGAATCACTTTTCCTAGCCATCTTTGCGGTGGTCAATGTCATCGTCCTTATACTCATTCTCCTCCTCTTCATCATATACTACCAAAAATACAAGAAGCTCAAGAACTCGATGAACGTGGAAACCCAATCGCCGAAGCAGAAGGAGGAGATCCAAGGAGAAAGAGGGAAGCTAGTGTTCGTGGAGAAAAACGGGGCGACATTCGAGCTTGATGATCTGTTGAAAGCATCGGCAGAAGGATTGGGGAAGGGTAATTTCGGGAATTGCTACAAGGCGGTGATGGACATTGGGGAAGTGGTGGTGGTGAAGCGAATGATGGATTTGAAACCCTTGAGCCGTGAGGAATTCGTGAGACAAGTGAGAGCCGCCATTGCCGATCACAAGCACCGAAATCTGTTGCCACTTGTTGCTTTTTACTATTCCAAGGGTGAGAAGTTTTTCCTCTTCAAATTTGCTGCCGGAGGAAATCTATACGATCGAATTCACGGCGGAAGAGGCACGCGCGATCGAAACCCCTTCCCGTGGACCGCCAGACTCGCCGCCGCACGCGGCGTCGCAAGAGCGATCGAGTACCTACACAGCAACATGACCTCCAAATCCACCGCTCCACACGGCAATCTGAAATCCTCAAACGTCCTCCTCGATGAAAACGAGGAGATCCTGGTGGCTGACTACGGAATGATCTCCCTCGTCGCTCCGCCAATCGCCGCCCACCGCATGGTCTCCTACAAAACCCCCGAGTACCAATCGCACAAGATAATCTCCAAAAAATCCGACGTCTGGAGCTACGGCTGCCTCCTTCTGGAGCTTCTGACGGGGAGGATTCCGGCGCACTCAGCGGCGCCGGGGACCAACGGCGTGGACATCTGCGATTGGGCAAACCGCGCGGTGAGGGAAGAGTGGACAGCGGAGATATTTGATCCGGAGTTGGTGGTGCATAGGGGTGCGAACCATGGGATGTTGAGGCTGATGCAGATCGCTCTGAACTGCTGCGAAAAGTCGCGGGAGAAGAGGCCGGAAATAGGACAGGTGTTGGCGGAGGTGGAGAGAATGAAGGTTACCGTAGAATCGGATGAGGAAGAGCTTGGTTATTCGTCGTTGGAGCGATCGGTGACGGATAATTCATTGTCTGAGGCTTCGTATATTGTCTCAGGATAATTAATTTATGCGACCAAAATAACAAACTACGTACGGATTTAATACAAAAGAATTATTCTGATTTAATAACAATGCCATAAGACCTTAGAAACAAACATTTAATCTAATCATCATAATAAATGAGAGAGACATATATAGCAAGTAGTAAAATATTAAACAAAAATTGTAGAAATTTAATCTTGATTGAATGTAAAATTTAGTGCGGTAGATGGATGGTACAGTAGAGTAGAAAAGGTAGAGCAGGAATCAACCGACCATAACCTGGTAAAAGTAAAACAACCAACTCCCAAACTCAAACCATCAAACTCTCTTCTCGAAATCCGTACTTGTATTTTATCAATCTGCTACTATATCTTCTTTTACAAAATTATATCCCTAATGATCGTATATAAGTTTTTGTGAAGCCTAAAACTCAAATCAAACATAAATGGATAAGCTTATATATGTTTTTATGTTTAATATTGGATTTAATTCATATAATATCTGAGGCCTCAATTTCATAGTAAAAGATTACCCAACTTACTGCATAACTGGTGGATGTTAATACAAAAACAGAAAATAAAATAAAATTTTATTGAGTAGCAATAAATTAGAAATATTTGGCTTAACATGTGCTCAATCCAATGGACTTAATAGGATCACAAGCAGTAATTCAGATAAAATATTGATAAGTTACCCCTGGTATTGGGAATTTGCTTCACCTGGAATTCCAAATCAATGGGTAAGAAATTAAATAAAAAAATTGGTACTTCACCAGATTATAGTACTTTAGCATTAAAAATTTTAATGGGGTAAAATGAGCCAAACTTTATGAATCTTTGTGTCGAGTGGATAAAGTGGGATACATCTGATAACTTGAGATTACTCTTTAACCCTTGACTAGCAGTGTTTATTCTAAACTCTATATGTGGTTTGGAAGTCATTTTACTAATTTCCCTTTACATCTGTATGTTGTGCTGCTCATTAAAAATCCATCAATATTGATAACATTAATGCCCATTCATTAATTACTTAATTAAAATATGTGATCTTATTTAAAAGTGAGTGGGGTAGATGGTACAGTAGATAAAGGAAAAGGTACAAGAGAGTGAAGCGACCACAACATATGAGAAAACAACGAACTCTGAGAATGAAGTGAAACCATCAAACTCCTGGCTCTAAATCCAACTCCCAATTCACACTATAAATACCCAACCTTATTCACCTTATTTCCTTCAGATTTCATCCCATTCTCTCCCACTATTTTTCTGTGTTGATCGTAGCTTTGTTTGCTAATTAATTAAAATTAAAATTAGTGATACTTACACAGCACACAATGGTTAGAAATATAGTTGAATCACATCTTGAGAGATCCACTTTGGCTTCTCTTGACCAAAAGCTAGCTCTTGCCAAGCGTTGTTCTCATGGTATATTTGTAGACGTTTTTTTTTCTTTCAAGAATTATTTTGTTGTGATTGTTTTAGAGTTTGTTTTTAAACATGCAAGTATGCAACATACTAAATAAAATGTAAAAACAATTAAGTATTGGAATAGATATTGCTTAAATCAGTGACGGAATCTTGAATGTATGTTTGGTTTTGCAGAAGGTGTTATGGCTGGAGCCAAAGCAGCCGTTGTTGCTACTATTGCTACTGCTATCCCAACTGTAAGTTTATTATTATTTAAGTATTTTTTGTTGTTAAATTAATATTGAATATGTAAATGGGCTTAAATATTAGAGTTAATAATTGCAGTTAGCAAGTGTAAGAATGGTACCATGGGCAAGAGCCAACCTGAACCCCACTGCACAGGCTCTCATTGTTTCCACTGGTCAGTTACTCAGCTACTGCTATTAAATTGAATATTAATAGGATTATATTAGTGATAATTAAGTTTAATTAAGATTAAAAAAATGATAGTATTAATGTAAGAAATGATGACACTACAGTGGCTGGAATGGCTTATTTCATAGTGGCTGACAAGACTGTGCTGGCAACTGCGCGTCGGAACTCCTTCAACTCCGCCCACCACAAACATCACTGAGTATCAGCATCTATATTCATGGGATTAAAATATTAGCTCTTTATCCTTTTATTTTAATTAAGAACCCCACTTTTTCTTTTTTAAGTTGAAATTAAGAAGCCAACTTGATGTTTTACTATTGTCTAAATAATAAAATTGCTCCTTTTGCTACTGGATTGGGTTGGGTTCGTGTAAAATGCAAGTGCTTCAATTTTCGTATTGTACGTTCCATTTTCTATGTAATTTCACTATTTGAGTTATTTGAAACGTGTATGTATGTATATGCATTCCTTCAAATTTATATTCTTAAGACAACCATTTGAAATCATATCATTAAATATAAAATACTACATTGATTGTTTCATGATACCAACATTATTGATGATTTTAGTTTGAATCGTTTGGGTTGTAATTTTATATGTATTGAAAATCTTGAAATAAAAGATTGGTTTTTTGCAATAGAGAACTAACTGGGTTTTTAATGAAAGAATAAAGATAAAGATTGAATATTTAACTTTGGAAATTTTGGTATGAGAAAAATTGTAAACTTGGTCCAATAACATTTAGGTCATTGAAGCTACATTGAAATAAAAAAAAAATAGTATAATTTTAAAATTATTTAAAATAACATCTAAAAGTTGTTTAGTAAATTTGAAACGGTCGTAACAATTAGATCAACAAATCTTAAACAAAAATGTAAAATAAAAATATAAAAAATTTCAAATAAATCTTAATATTAAGCATCTCCAACAATGCGATTCTTAAGATTTTAAATTTTTAGTTTAAAAGTTTATAAAGGATTGAAAAGTCATTCATCTCAAAATTACGGAACCAAATTTTAAACTTCTGGTCCATCAGAATTCGTATCCAAATTTAATATTCAATTTAGTAAAAATTGCAATTTCGGCCAATTTATCCTCTAATCAAGCAGCCAAAGTTATGGGCGGAAAAGGCAATTATACCCTCACCCTTTGTTTCAAAGAAACCCTATTTTCCCACCACCACCTCCTGCCATCGCTACCGAATTCTAAGAAACTGAAAAAAATTAAAAATAAAATAAAATCCGAAGCTAAAGCCGGATCCACTGCAACCTCTGTATCATCGCTGTCTGCTTCTTGGCCGTGCCATGGATTCCCCAGACAAAATCGAATGAAAATTTTCCAGAAATCTAGTTTTTTCAACCAATTTGATCGAGCCGGATTCTAATTGTTCGACACTGATTTTTAGAACGAATTCAGGTACGCTCGAATAATTTTGATCGAACATAATCAGGGGTATTCAAATAGGTTCGGTGGAACATGATTCTAATTGTTTTATTTCTCAAGTTGTGCATTTGTCCCGTTTTACCTTGGATTTATTGGATTCTATGTGAGTCATTGGGCAAGTTAGTAGAGTACTTGAAGCTCTTGAATCATTCAGACAAATGGAATTTCAAAGATCATACACACTATTCTTTTATGGTTGGGCTTTTACGTAATTGATTTTGATTAGTTGAAGGAGGTGGTGGCTTAAAACAATTTCAATGCGTGAAGGTGGTGACAATGCTTCTTTATCTTCTTCTTTGGTTTTGAAGCTTGATAAAGGTGTTGACAATGGCTGACCTGAGTAGAAAACAGGAGAATAGGTGATGCACCGTCTGTTGTTGGTAGATAGTAAATAAGGTATTTTAGATATTTTTACATTCTATTATTTTTTTTCTGAAAAAGATGGGATGTATTAAAAAAAGAGGTAGGTGTAAATAGCCTCACCCGACTTGTAATTTCCCCAATGCTTGCCAGTTTTCTCATCAAAGACGAGATCAGTCCATGGTTGAAGATGCCCAGAGCTTCAGTTTCCGGGTTATCAACTACCATCTTCAACAATACTCATATACGTGCCATTACCAGAAGGTATTTGTGTGTGTGTGTGAGAGAGAGGGAGAGAGAGAATTCGTCTATTATATGATGTATTCATCTTGTACATCAACGATGTACTCAGTTTGATTCATGTGTTCAACTATATTTTAACACAAATATAGGGTTTTTGTTTAATTTCCATGATATTGTTCCTTTTCATACGGTTTGTCTGTCTGTTTTGACACAAATAACCTGAATTTTCATTTTCAGAATTTTTTTTTTTTTTTTTATTTATTAGGTGATACTTGTTGCTAAAAGGATTTTGTAATTGGTAAATGAGATGATTGAATTGGGGCAACAGACATGGTAGTGATGGTTTTCTGTTGGAACAAATTGTTTTTGGAATGACTTATTCCTGATTTTCCTTTTCTAATAGAAAGACTTGGCTTGCTTTTTTTGTTATTTGGGGGAAAGATAATTCAAGTTTATTCTTTTAATCATGTTTGTGACATCTAGTGATGGATCTTATATCTTATGCAGGCAGTCCGTGCTTGGTTTTGAACGGCTAGTAAGGAGCATTTCAGCTCCTCCCTGTTCAGTGGAATTGACATTTCTTCGGCATTTGGTGCGTCATTTTAGGTGTGTAAACCAGAAAGAAGATCATTTGGAGAATTTGCTTCTCCATGTATCATGTAGATCTGCTTTAGTGAATGCTTCATCTGTTAAAACATCATGTATGTTTGGACCGCACATCAGTTCTATGATAAGGTGTTATGTTAGAAACAGAACTAATGAATCTATTGAGCTGGAGATGGATGAAGATAACATCAGATTTAACATTGGTAATCAGAGTCGTGAAGGAGCATCTTCAAAGAAAAGATTAGTAGCAGCAAAAAAATCTGACATTTCAAGAAAGTCAAAGCTGAATGAACTTAGGTTTTATCGGTTGAAAGCAAAGAAGAAAATGAATTCTCCAAATCCTGAAGTCAGAATAAGATACAAGCTTGAAAAGGTTGGCCAATGTTCCTTTGGAGAAGCCACCTTTTTGTGCTAGTTTCTTGAATTCTATAGTTGCGAGTTTTTAGGTTTTTTCATGTCTATATATGCGTGTGTAGTGGCATATACATATAAATTTATAATTTTTGTTTCTTTCAGGCAAAAAGAAAGGAAACATGGTTGATAGAGAAACTGAGGAAATATGAGCTGCCTAAACCAGTGCCTGAAACCCATGATCCTGAGATATTGACTGAAGAGGAAAGGTTCTATCTGAAGCGCACTGGTGAAAAAAAAAAAAATTATGTTCCAGTGGGAAGACGAGGAGTATTTGGAGGTGTTGTTCTTAATATGCATCTTCATTGGAAGAAGCATGAGACAGTAAAAGTCATTTGTAGACCCTGCAGACTTGGGCAAGTGCATCAATATGCTGAGGAGCTTGCTAGGTTGAGCAAAGGCATTATTATTGATATCAAGCCGGATAATACAATAATATTCTATCGAGGGAAGAACTATGTTCAACCAGATGTCATGTCACCTCCAGATACTTTATCTAAAGCAAAGGTATGAGCTGTATAGAATGGTCTTGTGTTCACTATTTTAATGACATGTGATTTCAAATTAGGATGGTTACCTCATATCTTACTTATTTTGGCCACAACTCTTTCACTATATAAGATGAGTTGCTGAGACTTCTATACTTATGTCATTTGAAGTTGAAAATGACCTGAACCTCAGAGGCAGATGCAACTTTCAGTGTCTTTTAATTGGGCTAGATAGCTGTACAAATATTGGTCTTATGAAAGCAAATTTGAGTGATAATTCGACTGCCCTAATGCTTGTTTACGTCATTTTCTTATCATATGATTTTTCTTTAAAAAAAAAACTCATTCTAATTTCAGGCTCTGGAAAAATATCAATATGAGCAGTCCTTAGAGCATACAAGTGAATTCATTGAAAGGTTGGAAAATGAACTGGAAGAATATCTTGAACACGTTGCTCGTTATAAAAAAGAGGGAAACTGAGTGGGACTCGAAAAAAGGATACAGTTGCTATATTTCTGCAGTGTACTCTTTGTAAGTATGCCAATAATTGAGTTGTGTTACCTGTAAATTGTGTAGTGCGTATGTTTTCTTTCTTCGTACTTTATCATGTTTTACTGTTGTTGATGAAGGCATTATCTGAAAATACTGCCATATCACATTGGAGATAGAAAGATGACACGGTGCTGCTGTTTCTTTTAAGCCTAGAAATATGTGGATGTTTCAATCTCTTCACCCCCTCTATCTGCTCCAGTGCCACTGTATCAGGCAAGACATAACAAATTTGTTCTTATATTCAGAACATTGGAGTTGGCGGTTTGGCTATCGATATTATCCATTTGGCCTTTATCATTTCTAGTAAAGATATCTTATTACTTGTTTTGTGGAAGCCATCATATATAAACTGTTTTCAACTTGGAGGCTGGAAATGTGTTAATTGACCACTATCGGAGGTGCTAATGCAAGTTTTCGAATTGCAGCATATCATTTTCATTACAAGTTTTCGGGGATGCATATAAATTTGTATTGTAAACAAAGTGCTCCTTAATTTAGTTATGAAGGACAACAACAGTCTTAAAGGATGTCGGAATTGTTGCAGGAGGAAAACTCATGCTACTGTTTCAGATGTGTCTAAACAGCAATAAATGTGCGATATGCCCATTTGGTAATTACTTTGGAATGGGTTTTTGTTCTATTTTCAAAATTTTAAATATTTTCGATGGTGGTCTATAAGAAAAGTCACATTTTCATTTGGATGTTGCTAAAAATTAAATTTCATTAAATATATAAATAATGTAAAATTTTAAGAAATACTTAATAATAATTCATTTCAAATGAACCTCCATTTAAAAATTAAAATTAAAATCCAAACAAGCACATAATACATGGAAAAATTCTTATGGTCCCCACATGTGCACACACGTACATAATACTCTCAAAAATATGAATAAAAATTAACTCGGAAATTTACTCCTTCAATATACATAAAAGTAAAAAGAAAATTTTACTTTAAATAATTGTATTCAGACATATTGTTGTACACAAAATAATTGACATCTCCAAATATAGTGAAAGCATTGAAATAAAAAATAAAAAAGTAGAGAGAGGAAATTGATGATAGTGTAGGTACAAGCAGTATATAGTTAATGTAGGTAGGTAGGTTAGGTGTTATGCAGTTAAAAAATGCAAAAAGAGAGCATGAATCAAAGTACAGATTCAAAGGATCACAGTTTTTGATTGAGAGACAGCCAAAATATGTGCTGCGTTTCTGCTTTCTGATACATCAATATGACTTCCACTGTCCAACCCCATGGTCCATACTCCACGTGTCATTCTTCTATCACTTTTTCCATTTTTCTCCAATTATAAAAGATGCCCTCACCCTTTCTCTCTTATTACATTATTTCTTGCCAATCTCTAACCAATCTTTTCTATTTTCATTTTTTTATTTCTTCAACCAAACTCCAATATCTTGTGAGTAGATCTCTCTCATTTTTCATCTAATTCAATTTGTGAGACTCTTTATAAGAGTAAGACTCTTATATTATCTCATAATCAAGTTTTTATATCTATTTTTACTTATATTCATATCTCCTTATATAGAATGAAATGTGAAATGATATGCGTTAGAGAATTACAAATTAAAATTGAATGTTAGTCTAATAACAATTGGTAGAATCACGAGTAAAGTGGAAGGGTAAAAACATTCTTGTCTGATAGAAGGGAAAAAAAAAAAAAGTGGTGCATTAAAAATGCGTGTGTAGAAGATAATTGAAGTATAAAAGTAAAATGAAAGAAAAAAGAGTGGTAAATTGTTTTGTTGAATTTAGAAGAGTAAATAGTAATAAAATGGAGGAGCCAAATGCAATATCTGATGCAAATGTGTACTCATTTTGCCTTTGACAGCGACGTGGATGGATTCCAAGGAGGAGAAAATCTTATCAACCCTATTTAATATTATCAAATAAAATTAATTTTCCTATCTTAGTATATAATTTTATTATATTTTTTTATTATAATATATATATATATATATAATTTTGATATTTTTTATATTTATGATAATAATAAATATATTATCTATTATGCTAGAAAAATAATTCACTATCCCAATTGTGATGGGTACTATTCTCAATATTTATTCTATTTCTATTTCAACCTCAAAAAAAAAAAAAAAAAACAAGAAAGAGATGTTGTAATTAGACATAATTTGAAGGGTATCCATATGTAAATATAGAAAAATTGATCCAGGATTGATGGTCAAACTTGGGATTAAGAATCCTGCATTCTACTATAAATTAATGTATGATATATACCTTTTCTTTTTTCTCTTTGTTTCTCTTTCTATATTCTCACTAGAGCACCCTGTAAACATAAGCTTTTCACTTTACTTCCTTGTATATATACAAACATATTATCCCCCTCTCTCTTCCTCTCTCTCTATATATATATATACACACATACACACACCAAACCTAAATCCTACCGCTTGGTGTAAACACTTCCCATATCTGCAGTATACGATCTTTCTCTCTCTTAATCAAAAGGGGAAAAAAGAAAAATAAATCCAATGATGGGTGATAAAGAGAAAAAGAAGAAGAAGAAGAAGAAGAGAGGCGGTGCGAAGAGGAAGATGACCCTTGAGCAAACTGCCGCATACAAAGCTGTCAGCGAATGGGTTTTCCTGGACCGTTCCAATACATGTAGCAGCAATTCAATGAGTTTTGTGGATTCGTTTCTCGATGATTTTGGGGTGCAATGCTATCAACCCAAGGAAAAGCTTGTCTTTGAATTTCACTGTCACACAACACGCAGCGATGGATTCTTGTCCCCTACCAAGCTTGTTGAGAGAGCACATCAACAGGGGGTCAGCTTTTCTGTTGGGACTTTTCTTTTTTTTTTTTTCTTTTTTTTTTTTTTTTTTTGTATTGCATGTGCTGTTTCTCCTTGCATCTGCCCGTGTATTACTTCTGAATGAATGCTCTCTGGGAAGGTCTTTGATTGGTTTAAGATTTTCTGTTGTGAGAATTTTTGTTGGTTTTAATTTTTATTGATTTGCGTTATGATGGCAAAGTCTCTTTTGGGATAGCTAGTCTATGGATAGGTTTTGCAGTTGTCTTTGAACTTACTATGTTATGCTGAAATTACAATCTCTATTGAACTATTTGTTTACATGTTCCCTGTCTTAACAATAAGCCAATGCATTTGTAAGTAGCAAGTTTTAACAAATTTGGTGTCTTTGTAGCTGGTTAAGGATATCAGAATCTCGACCTTACAGTTCTTAGGTCTATGGTATCCACTTTTAATGGTACTGTTGACTAATATGCACTCCTATGCAAATATTAGTTGTTAAGTCCGTCATAGGCAATGTATAAGCTCTTAATTTATAATTTCGTTGAAACTCATTCTCAGTTAAGATATTCTATCTACACCCACCCCCAACCAAAAAAAAAAAAGAGAGAATGAATCACAATGTCAAAAGTTCATTAAAAAAAAAGAGTTTATGTGGATTTTTCATGTGGAAATGTCATCCTTAATTCTAATTTACACCACACTTTGAATTGGAATCCTTGGCTGCTTTTCGTTCCATTATGGTGTCTTGTTTGGAAAAAGGTTTAGGTAAAGGCATCTCATGTTCCTCCTATCTGACAATGTCACTATTTCATTACTTATGAAACTCTAATGGGATCAATTGTGTAATGTGTGTATGTAACAGGTGAAAGTCTTGGCTTTGACTGACCATGATACAATGTCCGGAATCCCTGAGGCCATGGAAGCAGCTCGAAGATTTGGCATCAAAATCATCCCTGGTGTTGAAATCAGTACAATATACTACTCCAGGTTGGTCTTTTTCCATCACCTTGTATTTCCTGTGATAAAAAGAATAGTTGCTAATCGGTTTCCTCTCTCCACAAGTGAATCAGAATTCTTAGACACTTGGCATCATCTTGTAATCTTGCAAATAATATACTTGGCCTTTTGAATTTCCCACTTTTGTGCTGTGTTTTTGTTGTTAACTCATTTATCATTGCTTAATCTAGCCATGTAAATTATAATAAAGCAAACAGAGTTCTATACTTCTTCATTTGTATTTATGAATATCTTCCTTGTGTTTATAAAATGACTTACAGAGGAGATTCAGGGGAAGAAGAACCAGTTCACATCCTTGCTTACTACAGTAGTTGTGGCCCAACAAAACCTGCAGCATTAGAGAAGGTTTTAGAGGATATTCGGGATGGGCGGTTCCTCCGAGCAAAGAACATTGTTTCAAAGCTCAACAAACTCAAGTTGCCTGTTAGATGGGAGAATGTGGCAAAGATTGCAGGAAAAGGTGTTGCTCCAGGAAGACTTCATATCGCTCGTGCTATGCTTGAAGCGGGGCATGTTGAAAATCTGAAACAGGCATTTGCCAGATATCTTTATGATGGCGGACCTGCTTACTCCACGTATGTATATATTTTTTTAAAAAGTGGAAACAATTTAGGTTTTTTTTGAGAACATAGGGTTACTAATTTGTTTTTCTCTTACTTATTTTAGGGGAAGTGAGCCTGTTGCAGAGAAAACGGTGCAATTAATACGTGAGACAGGGGGTGTTGCAGTGTTGGCACACCCATGGGCACTGAAGAACCCTGCTGCTGTTATCAGGAGGCTTAAAGATGCAGGATTGCATGGTATAGAGGCTTATAGAAGTGACGGAAAGCTGTCAGGTATAAGATTCTTTTCGTTTTCATAGTTCTTACTACAGTGCAAGTTTTAACCTGAATCATTTTAGATGTTACCATATGAACATCATATCAAGTAAATGGTAGATGTGGAGAATTTTAGATGATGACTTGGATATTAGTGCAGGTGAATAGTCTATAGTTGGCTACTTAGCTCAACCCCAAAGTTAAAACTATATTTTGTCAGACTTTCCACTTGATGTTTGAGTGATATACACTTTGCAGCCTGAGGACCACTGCATGTGACAAACTTAGTTTGGACCCTAACTTTCAGGCGCATTTTTGTCATTCCATGTTGGTGTGTGACATCCCATGTGCTTTTTCATTCTAAATTTGATCGACACTTTGCTCGCATGCAGTATATAGTGATTTAGCTGATAAGCACGATCTTTTGAAACTTGGAGGGTCCGATTATCATGGGAGAGGGGGGCAAAATGAGTCTGATATTGGAAGTACAAGTGTTCCTGTATTGGTTGTGCATGAATTCCTGAATGTGGCTCGACCAATCTGGTGTGAGGCCATCCGAGACATTCTGGAAGACTACATGAAAGATCCTTCTGATAAAAACCTACAGCACATTATCAAATTCGGAAAGACCAAAGCTCTCAAAACCAGTTCGCCTTTGAGTAGTACCAGTGAACTGATCAACCAGTGTTTATCATCATGGCTCTCAAAAGAAGAGATTGAAAATGCAGAGTTCAAGACGATCAAGTATGAGCTTAATCAGGCGACAGTTGTCCAAGGAGAGTCGGAGGCCTTTGTAGAAAGCAGGTAGTTTGACACAGGTGAAAGAATACCAACTTTCTGAATACATTTCCAGAGTATAAGCACACTTCATTATCTGATTTATTTATATGTTGAATTTTAGATCAACCTGTAACAATAGTTTTGAGATGAAACTGTGGAGGGTAAATTTTTCATTTTAGGATTTCTTGACATGGTCATTTTTACAGATAATCACAACACATTAAGTGTAAAAAATGACATCACCAATTTACACATAACATGAATTAAAAATAATGAAATACAAGATGAAACAACAATTTCAAATAAAGAATCCGTTCGCATTTTATATAAATGAATGAAACCCATTTTTAGAAAGAGTTCTTCTGAATAACTGGTTAAACGTCATTTATCCCACTTGACGGTCTTTTGTAGCAAAATCTTCCAAAATTTACAAATGTTGTCCGTATCTTTTTTGGTTCTTACCTGTCTTATATGCAAGAAGAATAAACTTGTGTACTTGGGTAAACAATGCAGAGCTCTCTATATATTCTGAAAATGTAAGAATACAAATTCACATGATACACAACAGTATCAAACGGTACGAGGGCACAACAGCAAAACTGTCACTGAAAAGAGCAGGGATTTCATGAAGGCCCATTGTTGCAGCATCAGTAATTAAACTTGTTATACATTTTTTGATGTTACAATCAAAGCTTCATACTGTCTGTGCGCCTCTTTGGAGCTCTGAAGCGCAACAAAAATGAGGGTACAATAAACAAGTAGTCAAAATTGCAAGTAGCTCCCCCCTCATTTTTTTACGCCATTTCATGATAAGTTAGGATGTGAGCTTCATCTGAGTTTCCCTAATTCAATTTTCTTCTTTAGTGCCTTCTGCCCGTGGTAAACGAACGAATCCACCATCCCAGCAACCGTGAATACACCTGCAAATTTATGATATAAATATCTGAGTTGTAATTTCACATTTGATTTATTATCTATTATACAGGGATCATTGCATTGCAGATTTCACACTCCTCACTGAAGAAAAAGAGAAAAAAAGGGACACCATGATATAGATGTAAACAATGGATTTTGGTTCAATCATCTAACCAACTAGTTAAAGAAGAATACTTTAAAATTCCATATACAAGTATCAACTGATGCAGATTGAAAATATAAAGTCTTACCTCCCACTATGGCGCAGATATGTGTCAGAAAGTGTAAGAATGATGTATGCTCCTCTGTGAAAGTCACCTACAAGAAACCAAAGTGCCTGATACATATGCAAATTTCACCTGTTTGAATTCTTCTCCAGAAACAATAATACTAACCTTTATAGGAGAAAGATCATAAAAGAAGAAAACTCCTGGAAGGGATCTGAAATGGTCTGATTCAGAATTCTTGTAATGCTCAGTGACTGAGAACTGTATACCAGTACTGTGTTATATCATGGAGTGATAGAGATAATAACTTCATGAGATTCCAATAGAAACTCTTTTAACTACCTGATTTGACTGTATTGTATGCCCTCGAAGGCCAGTGTATATGGTTGGAACCACCTGCAGAAGTCAGTAAACCAAGGATTTCAAATATATTGTACTGAAACAATGAATTCGTTTGGATAGTTTCATCACACAAAGATTCAAATCCTTGAATTTCCATTTTATTTGAATCATTGTCCTATATCCTCTCCTTGAATCCAAATGATTCCATCCAATTGGCCAAAGAGTGAGAGAACAATTTCAAGCTAATCCATGATTGTGAAAATTATAGCAAAACCACCATAGGTCCTTCAGCATAATGCTGGGTCATAAGTTTGATTATGGGATTCCGGTATTAAAATATGAATGATATGTAATAATTAACACCTCAACAGTAGAATTACACAATGTTCGTGAGTGTATGTATAATAGCCTGGAGCACTAACCTTGATGAAATACTGATACGCACCATCTGGTTTTGCTTGTACCCATTCTACCCTGAATATCAGTAGGAGCAATTAATGCTTGCAAGATTACAAAATGAAAACAGAAAATGAATTCTCATTCACCAGCTGCCCTTTCTTTTTCTTAACTTATTTATTTGGGTCAGAGGATCTAGAAGAAGTAAAGACTCAGCAAGGAAGACCCAAAATGATTAGGAGACACAAACGACATGAAAATAATTAACATCATAGCATAAAGTTAAAAGATTATTAAAGATGAAGGGTTTAAAGATCAGCACCAGTCTTAAGATTGAACATTTAGCTGTCATAGTCATAGAACTATTCCTCACAAATGCATTCCAAATACTGAAAAGGGCACACTTCTGTATTTGTGATGGCTTAAAATTGCACACAAAGGGTTTGAAGAAAGAATACCCATCCAGTGGATTTTCAACTCCGGGGATAGAATCTCCAAATGATAACTTGTTGATTTTGTGGCTTATCTGTATAACATATGAAGAAGTACAATGATCAGCATAAACAATTAAAATTCAGAAAGACGCTATACAGAAAGGGATTGCACATGGGAAATAAAGGATGTATAAATAAAATAAGAATGTGATAACATATGTAATGACAAAACACATTTTCTTACATTATAACTCTCGGTTTGTAAAGCTAGCAAATCGATCAGAGTGGCATGTGATTGATGAAAGCTTTTCCCAGGGGTAAAGTGAAAATTCCCAGCCACTTTGTTAACCTCTAGAGATCCATGTATATTACATCCTTCACCTTGTTCCTCTTTCACTTTCTGAACAAAACCTTCTCTTTTGCACTGTAACCATAGACCACATCAGAGACAATTATTTGATGCCACAGGTACTTAGGAATAGTGCAAACACAATAGTTTATGATTTATTGATTTTCAAGATGGTTGGAGTTGAGCAAACTTTCTAATACGAGCATAAATTTTTTACACCACCACCAATATGGACAGCCATCTAGAAAATATTTGAAATCTACACCATAAATAATTTTGTAAATGAAATGGTCACTATGCACCAGCTACTAGCCACATTAATCAAACTAACTGCAACTGTTGGAGAATAGCAATTCTTTCATTATCCAAAAGTGAAACAGAAATTTGTCTTTTCTTATCTAGTGCTCTGTTTTGATTTTAAGTTGAATCATATAATCAATATAGACCTCCAAGCAAACTGCTGTACAACCTCCCTTAAAACTTTTTTATAGCTTTGTGAGAACTACGACAAAATAAAAAATAAAAAAAATGGAACATTAAGAATAGTAAACCATCAACCTGATCAATCAAATCAGGATTTGTCATTCCCCAGCCTCTCTTGCTATATGCTTCACGAACCTCTTCACATGAGTTACAACAATCATCATCAGACTGCAAAGAGAATTACAAACATAAACCAACCATGAGCCAATCTGCATGCATTGAAGATGATTGGGGCAGTTTGTGAATATAGGGACCATACAAGATCAAGTTTTAGAAAAAAGAACATAACATAAGAAAAATGTCTGTAAAAGATAAACCAAAAAAAATAAATGTAACATATTATAAATTAATATCCTGGGACGGAAAACTAGTATCTCTAACACAATTGCATTCGCAAAATAATTCTCTTCACTTCCTCTATGTGCCATAATATAGACATAAGAAATACAAACATGATTATGTTGGTGATATGCCCAAATGGAAAATAAAATCTTGACCAAAGCGTAAGCATTTTTTTTTCTTTTTATTTTCGATTCAAGTACAAGAATAAGGGTTTGCTAAAAAAACTCCCCCTTATTATAGTAAGGTTATTTATTAGGTTAGAGATGATGATAATAGCAACAGACAAAGATAAGCAGGATCATAGGCCAACCATACATGATATATCTGGCTCAAGTGGTCGTAGTATGTTTTTGTTACACCAACCTAAAGCTATTAAACCAATTAGCAGATAATCCAATGTATCTGCCTCTGATTCAGTAATACAGAATCTAACAATAGAAGAAGACGCTTGAAAAGATAGAAATACCGTTTCTGCCCCAAAACATGAACCACAGTAAGTTTCATTGTGCTCAAGCCTGCCACCGTGTCTCTGCAAAGGCCTCTCAATCTGAAATTGACAAATTCAAAAGGAATGACTAAACGAACAAGTACAGGTGTAGATACTTGAGAGAGAGAGAGAGAGAGAGAGATGGCTGGCAATAATGTGTTAACAAAAATAAGTGACGATAGAAGCAAAATAAAGCCAAAAAAATCCAACATACAGCACAGAATATTTATTATCTCCCATCTCAGGCAAAATGAGTTTTGCAATAAAGCATGCTTAGCCCAAAATGTTTGATCTAGAAAGTTACTCAATAGATGTGACATGTGAGTAGAGTACAAATCAAGTCTTTAAAACAGCAAAGGAAAAATGATTAAGCTTATAATTAGCAGCATATCATTTACATACCAATTAAAGCAAAAATTGCAAATGCCGTCAGATGCTGCCTTATCAGTGTACAAATCAATTAGTATAGAAAATCCCATAACTTGGCATGTACAATCGAACTTACTCCTATTTTTGGCAGATTCTTATGGAAAAGGAAAAGGGCCCCCACCTCAGGAATCAAGACCATATGACATTTATGCTCATAAAGTCTTCAAAAGCAGGCTTCTGAATAGAGAAACTATCGTAGATATACTTTATCACTTAGGAGATTCATGGCACAACTGAAATTTCTCAAAATTACCTACCAGCTTTTTTTTTTTCTTTGAAGAGGGGCAATCATAGCATACCAGATTCTTCCTAGGCAATCACGTTCTTCTATCATGTGCCACCCTAGAAAACATCACTGAGATTGCCTTGGCAAGGAAATGACTAGTATGCTGCATTGCATAATAGATTACCACAACATTCCGTAATGGCCCAATACAATATGTTGCTTAGGCCGTCACATGAATATTAGGTACCAAATACACCATCTAAATTGACACTCGATTATGGTTTCATAGTTCATCAGTGACTACAGTATCCGACAGCACAGCCACTCAATATTTAAAGAAAGATGACAGTCTGATAGATCTGATTCTCATTACTATTTTTTTCATGTAGCCATTTTTCATGAAAAATGGCTACCAGCACGCTCAATCAAGTAAATGTGGAGAAGGAGGAATCAACTGCACTCAGTATCTGATATCAATATTTTGTTCATTTATTAATACAAAACTAAATGATTTTAGTGCAGATTATGACAAGCACAGGAAGAAGACAATCATGATAATATGATAGAGAAATCAATGTCATGATAGCTCATATGCAAATAAAAGACAGATTCATGTATCACTGCTTACCGTTGGTGCACCAATTCCATCTTGTCTCACTCCTATCACATTACCACTAGTATCAATTCTTTTCTTGAAAATATCGTGTTTCTGCAAGTTTAGCAAAGAAAACACATAAATGCATTGGAGAAATAAATTGGATCTATCCTTGATCAGAATGGCTAACAATTGCCCATAGAAGAAACTTGACACTATAAGCTTTTCAAACAACAAAAATAAATGGACTGAAGGCATGACATACTATGTTCCGATGTTGCTCCCCACTGATATCCATGGCATCAAGACTCAGCAGTGTGCATGGAATGGCCGGAAATGTTACATCAAACTGCAATAGAATCAAGATGTAAGAATAAAAACACTTCACAATTGATTAATTAAAACAAAATTAAGCCAGAAATGAGTGTTGCTAGTTTGTGCTCAAGCTTCAATACAACTAGTCAGAGTATGAATTACTAGCATAAAATATTTTAAACATTCAATGTTATCAACTGGGTAAAGTATGAGAACAGCAGTCCAGAAGATTAAAGCTACGAGCCCAATCTCATATATGTAGTTTCAACATACTTCATGGAAAGTAAAATTCTCTCAGCATTTCTAAGAAGACAATTATCTTACATTGATACGTAATTTTCCTCCCCTGGATGTGTCTACCAAAAGCTTAGTATCCGTAACCGTGTGAAGGTATAATCCTGCGGATTAAGAGGTCAGTTAATATGCGATCCAGTTTCAAAGTAAAAAGACTGCAACTCCTAAAAGAGTAGACTTCATATATTGACCTCTGACGCACAAGACATTCTCTCTCTCTCTCTCTCTCTCTCTCTCTCTCTCTCTCTCTCTCTCTCTCTCATACACACACATGTTTATATAAAGATATCACCATGATCAAAGAAATTATCACAATATATTAGCAAAATCTTAGTATTGAGAGATAACAAACATTTTGCACATAACATGTAAGGAACACCTTAAGAAACAGTTTTAAGAATAACAAACTACCAAATTTTAACTCCACATTTCAATACCATACCAAGCACCTTTTATCATTATGCTCTTAATTTGCAAGAGTTAAGACTAAACAAAATAAATAAATAATAAATCATCTCTCAAAATTTGAAGCTGCTATTCCTGATTGCAGTTGCTTCAATGGACATGCATCTATTTTATCCTGACAACAAGTTAAGTGAGACAGTACAAATATATATCTGTTTACACAAAAATTCTCATCTATACAATCATCACAATTTACTGGATACCAAGTTCTAATGGAGTAATAATATAATATCCACATTTTACTGTCACTCACCAAAATCAAATGGATAGTCACCTAATCCAGATGTAACTAGCACCCAACAACTCTACCTGCCCACATCTCATGTCTACTTCTTGAATCTTAATTATTTCCTTGACACCCCAGTGTCTGTAGGGCATTTCTCAATCTAATCAGTTCAATATAAACAGGAACAGAGTCCTAAAATCTATCGACTTGCTACTTAAGAAGTATCTCCAGTCACAATCCGTTCAAGCTAAAAAAAAACTTGATTTCTATTTACTTATCAATCTGAGCAGCTTATCTAGAAGCTCAATAGAAGAGCTTCAGTGCAACCACACCGTGTCCTTTTGTTAGGAAGATCATTCATAAGAATTCCCTTAAAGTATAGTTGTTAATTGTTAGTGCAAACAGCAAATTTATCATGTTCATCATTTACAAAATGAAGGAAACAACAATAGAATTAGCCACAATCGTGAAAAGAAAAGGTAGCTAATTTAATTTCAAAGGACATCGAATATAAGCTATCTTGATCAAGACACAATAAACTTAGATCCAAAGTTATATCCAAGGCAACCCAGATCCACAATAAACTTCACATATCTTCATTTCCTTTCCATTTTCATCCCACAAGCATTAATTAGCGGTTTTCCTATTTCTTAAAAAACTAAAATTCCAAAATTTTCAAGCACTAGCTATCCCCACAAAAAGAAGAACCCAGATTCCCATTTTTCCTGGCCTTAAAAAAATCAAGAAATTAAAGTAAAAAGATTAAAAAACCGTATTCGCACACAGAGACAGGGATCATCAATGCACAACTAAGTACGAGTAGCTCAAAAGTAAAAGAATACATACTGAACTCAGAGAGGAAAAGTAGAGTAATGACGACGGAGGAAGCGACGGTTATAACGCCACCGGAGAGCGTACGGCGGGAGAAATCCTCATTGATTTTCGGATAAGCGTCCAAATTCCGCAACTTATTAAACATTCTAGCCATGATTACTGCATACAAACCAAGAACACCCCCAAAATAATCTTTTTTTCTTGTTCTTGATTTCTACTTTTGCAGCGGAGCAAGGAACGATTGCTGGGAGGCCGGCAATGGAGAAAAAAAGAAGGGTTTGACTACGACGGAAGGTATTCCACCCCGTCTCTTTCTTTCTTTCTTTCTTTCTTGTTTTTTTTTTTTTTTCTTTTTTTCTCCAAGCAGAAAGAAGAAAATGTGGGAATGTTTAATAGTTTTATTTTTGGTAAATATTTAAAGAAATTTGTAAAGATGGAATACAATCATCGGTCAAGTTTCTTCTGATTTTCTTGACCTTCAATGATTTCCGGGATTTTCGATGATTGGTGTCAATGTACTGTCACCAAGACATCTTTTTTAATCCTTTAAATAGTAATAAATAAACTTTAAAGAGAAAATTCGTTGCAATATGAAAATTGAGTTCTTCTTTTAATAAACAACAGAGTTGTAAATTGATATGAATTTCTTTTTAATAATTGTGAGCTTTAACATATATTTTTTTTGGATAAATAAATTATGTTTAATGAATATGCAATTTTTCTAATATATGGAGAGAGAGAGAGTCATTAGATTTGCTAATAATTTGAAGAAAAGATAACGTAACTAAATTCAGAAAGTTATTTTAGTTATTAATATCCCTCGTCTAGTTGTCTTAATGTGTCGTTTTCTCCTAGACTAATATGAAATTTTGAGAGTAAATATAGTACATATAACTACATACACTTGTCAGAATAACTTCAGATCATAAAAACTTTTGTGTAACTGATGTATGAATCTAGAATTTGTACAGTTGATCCTACTTGGCGTGCCGCTCCACACGTTTGGATGAATGTGCTCAAATCCACCAAAATTCGCTTCAATTGTTATACATTTATGTTATGTTAATCATACATTTAAGAACTTTATATTATATTAAGCATAAACATATTATGTTAAACATACATTTATATTATGTTAGTCATATCTTTTAATTATTTTAGTTGTATATTTATATATTATATAAAAGTATGACTGATACTACATAAAGATATGCGTAATATCACATAAATGTATATATGTATAAATTAAGGTTTTTTTGTGTTAAAATTAAAGTATTTTTTCCCAAAAATTAATGTTTATTTTTTAAGTAAAAATATTATATAAAAATATGTTTAACATAATATAAAGACATAACTAAAATAACATAAAAGTTTGGATAAAAAAAAAAAAAAAATATATATATATATATATATATATATTAATCCGGATCAGATTCAACCCCACCCACATTGTATGAATTTAAAGTCATACAACAGTTGCACACAAATGCAACTCCTTCAATATATAGTAATACGGTGACATACAGTATGAAAAATGTGTCTCATTCTACAAATGTAATCAACATGAAAAAAAAAAAATATATATATATATATATATATATTGTGAAAAAAATGTTTCGAATACTCACGTCATTTTATTCTACATGAACTATGATGGGAACCAAACAGGTACCGTAGATAACCAGTTGAACTCAAGTCAACACATGTAACAAAATTATGGTGTGCCCCTTCATCCGAAGAATTACCATAGTTCTGTTAGAAATTTGTAGTAGATCCCTCAAATCCTCCAATTTTATTCAATCGAAGCGGGTTTGATTCCAATCTAATGGTTATGGCCCTCTTCCTTCTTGTTTTTTTTTTTTTTAACTAATACAGTTCAATAGGACATCATTGGAATCTCCACTCACAAGATCAAAGAAACTTGTTACACAAATTCATTTCAGGTTGAGGATTCTAAAACAAGCTTCAAATATACACAATATAAGAAGCATGCATCATTCATCTTATAAAGATTTGAGTATAGCCTTCAAACTCTTATCTAACTCCAGAAGCCATTATCTCCCAAAAACTTGCAGTCAGCTATCAGAAGTTTTTATATCGGAGGCAGTTTCCTCGCTATTCAAAATCTCGACCATCACCGGATGACTTGTGATGGATCCACGTATCAACTGGCGCACATTAATATATTGTTTGTAAGAGATCACATTTACATTGATCTTCATCATTATAAGACATAGAAAGAACTTCACACTAAAATCTTACCATGCTAGGTGACTTGAATGGCAGCGAGTCATGTGCAGGAGGTATGAGAGATGACTCTGAGGGTCTGTGAAATAGTAGGTGCGCTATTGAGCGGTCAATAGGATTTGTATCTGTTTCGATATCCATGAAACTGTTGTCCACAAAAGGAAAAACAGATGGAGTCAGTTAGCAAAATAACTCAGGAAACAGGTAAGAAAGTTGATTAAGCTTATTAGAGGTTATAACTTTTTAAAAACTAGTTAGTTCAATTGTTTGGATTAAATTAAGATGATGAATCTTTTAAATTGTTGGTAATGACAATTTCATAACTGAAATGATTAAATCTTTAAGAATTCGTAAAAGTAAGATCTTATTCAAAAAGGGGTGAGGCAATCTGTACACACTCCAGAAATATGTACTTTTATACTTTTTATTTTTCAAAACATGGGGTGTCTTTAGTAATCTTTTGGGTGTGTATAGCTTCACCCTTCAAAAATAAGATTAAATCTCCCAACTTCTTAAAAATAGCTCACAAAACCCCTAACATCTTGCTTTGAAATGAAATACTAAGATATGAGGGCTTATAAGAACTTATAAGAACTAGCAAACATTTCCTTAAATTTTCGGGGCTATTCAGCATGTGGATATTTCTGCATCTATGGGTTCATGCATGAAAATTAACATTTTTTTACTAGCAAAGTTTTCTACTTAGAAAGTCAAAAAACAGATAAAATCAGGAGATCAGGAACGAGATCTCATACTTGTACTTGCTTTCTCCTTCAGCTATGAACGCTCCATTGGCATCCCTTCCATTCCCACAACCGCCGTTCAAGTTAGCATGGTTATGCCTTAGTTCAGCACTCCGGGCCAGACGGTACAAACTGTCCCTTATACATATCTTCGTTCTTAAATCCAACTAATCCAAGGACATCATAAAAATCAGTTTGAATACATTCAAAATATGAAACATGATACCATGAATTCAGAATAGTGTGGTACTTATGATAACATGGAGATTGGAGATCACTGTAGATATGGCATTCTAGACGATATATAAGATAACATGGACCAAATGAACGTCTTTCCCGACTTATTAAACTTATCGTGATAATCTGCCGAATTATTTTGATGCATGGTATTATCAATGTTTTTATGCAGATATACAGATGTTTTTACATCACCATAGCCATTCTTAAATCATAAACTGCCCTCATCCATTTCACATGTACAGCCCTAAATATTCAAAATATAGAGGAAGAAATTTTACCTGTTCCATAACATGCTGAAGCTGGCGAAAACTAGCTGCTTCCAGTGAAATATCATCCATGCCTGAACTCATTGTTGAGCTCTCTTGTATATTTGAGGAACCAAATTCTGCAGGAATAAGAAGACTGCCTCCTTCAATATCACTATGATTCTCTGACTTGGATCCAGGATACTGGACTTCTTTTGCTATTGAACCAGGATCATGTAAGGTGGGGTGCACAGCTGTTTTTGCCTGTTTTAAACTGCTATCCACAGATGATTGACCTTGACGATTATGTAGCTTTTCTCTTTTTGCAGTCCCTGTTGGAGCAGCCACTGGGAGTGAAGAGTCATGACAACCACCCACAGATGCATGGTAGGAGTCTCTTCGTGAAGGTGATGTCAAGTCATTAGTCTCAGATTTAACAACAGAGGATGTTGGATTCACTGAAGTCAGATCAGATAATGGACTAGTATCTGAATGCACAAAAGAGATCTGATTTTGTAAATAACAGGAGTCTGAACCCATAGCATGCTGTTGCTGTTGTTGTTGTTGTTGCTGTTGCACAGAAGGGAAAGCTTGATGAGATATGGGCCTGGACGGGAGCTTCACAGCCTCATTGGGAAGCTTATTCATGTAACTGACGCAACCATTTCCAAAATCAGGCTTTTTCCTTTTCCCATCAGACGGTTTATGTAGCTTAGCCTGCTTTTGATACTCGTTCATCTGCCCAAACATACGGAATAAAAATTAGAAGTGGTCCTAGTGTTCAACAAAACATTCAGTGTAGATGATCTCTAAAGTATCTGAGATGCATAAACAGAACAAGAAAACTGTGTAGAGTCAACACTTTCTGCAACCCAACCCAAGAGTGGGGGGTGGAGATGACATGCACTACCTATCTGGTAAGGATGCTATACAAAAATGACACTTTCTCATGAATAAAGATAATTGTCCTGCACATTGTGCAACATTCATCTCAGTGGTGAAAAGTTGTTCCAAGTAACTGCTATATAAGGCTAAACTGGAAACCAGGGCTCAAAACATATTAAGAAATATACTGACATGTGCTTTAGGGATAAATCCTTCCTTGCCATTGGCAGTAGCAGATCCATTCACAAAAGACATAAATGAATCTGGTTTCTCTGACATCCAAGGACTGCCTTTGAGCTTGATAGGTTCACTCACCATGCTAGAATCATTGAAGGAATAGCTCTTTGAGGAGTCATGGTCTGGCAAGATATTTTCCACCAGATTTGAGTCAGGACATGAAAACTTAAAGTCTGGATTCATGACATCTTCAGACTCTCCTATATCATCTGCTGAAGAAAACCAGTCCAACGCATTATCTTTACTGGCCCCAATTCCAAATGTTGAATCACAACTCCTGAGTAGAAAGGCACAATCATGAGCAAAAACAATATCATCAGAACAAAAAAATCATGGTGAAACTATTCAGCACTACCTAAACATTCTGTCAACATCTTCAAAGTTTTCTATTTCAGGCCAACCATAATACAAGAAATCACTTGAATCTTTGTCAGCATTCTCAAAGAAGTCAAGATTATCGCCTGTGTGATTTATGCTACCAAGTGGATCACTAGAAGAGCTGTTATCAACATCAGTAGTCTTGTCACCGAGAATGGCATCATTCCCACATAATTCATTACCAGTTGAATCCACATTACTGTTCTTGTTTTTGAAGGCATGGCTTGATGGACTGGTATTCTCAGAAGCTAAACTTGGCGCTTCTTTGATTGAGTCACCATCTGATGAAGAAGGAAATACACCACTTGGTGCAGGTGACCATGAATCTTTTTCCAACATTGTGTTCTTTCTTCTAATTACAGGTGAAATTATTTCCTTTTCACTTCCCTGATCAACATATCCAGAAGAGAATCTCTCTTCTGTGCTATATGGAATATTAGTTACTTCACACCAAGGTTTCTTGTGGCTATCACCCAGATGAAAATAATTATCAGCTCGCCCAAAACCAGGATGGGGCACTATATGATCGTCACTCTGACAAAATTCGTCCCAAGTAATGTCATCTTCAAACTGTAACAGCAGTTACAGAATTTTAGCTGTAATAACTGCATAGGATACTTCCATAAAATGAGCAAAATATGACTTAATACCCAAAAATTGCAGCAAACAAGAGGGAACAAAATACTTGTGACTGACGGAATCCCAAGCCAATAATTCCAAATTTAAAGCATGGATCTAGTCTGCATCTCTAATTTAATAGAAGCTGATGAAAAATTATAGTACAACTCTCCAAGCTTCCAGCATCAATTAATAAAAAAAGAACAGGAATAATTTGTCTGATAAATCCTTATAGCGATTATTGTACCAATAACCCATGCATTCCCAAGAGAGATTCTTGGGATTTTCTAATCTTACTAAGCATCAGTCAGCACATACAAACTGTTCAAGAGCAGGTTAAGAAATAAGAGGCAACAAGGGCTTAATAAACCAGACACGTGATTATCCTCAAACAGAGATATATTATAAAGTCTCCCATTTGAAGTATGCATGCCTTGCTGCATTTAGTTGCATCCATGACTCAATCCACTATTCATATCACACAAGTGGACATGACTAACACCTATAAGACCAACTTTGATACCATTCACAAGGGTCATGGAAAATTTATCAAGTCCAAATTTATTTATCTAACATTTGTGTTCATTAACAAGAAAAAAAAAGTGTTGGTGTTAGCAATATATGAACATCATCAAGTGTCATGAGTGGATGTGATATCATATTGTCAATGATTTGTAGTGTTTTAACTGTTCCTCCATTCTTCTTCTACTACTTTTACATTATATCTAATTAACATGACAATTGACAGTACAAAACTCACCTCATACAAGCACAAGTCTGACATTCCTTCAAGTATTCAACCAGCACTCAAGCTGTATAAAGTTTTCTTCATGTTTATGTGCCAAGTCTTCCTCTACCTCTGTTTAAAAAATCCACAAAGAAACAAGAAAACCAAGAAAGTATTAGAAGCCCACAAAAAAAATCACAAGGAGGAAAAACAAAATCTCAGATCTCTTTGGCTACAGAGCAAGCCATCTTCCCTGCTACACAGTTTGTATCTTAACAAACAAATAGATTATCGAATGTCTACTTTCTGATTAGAACATACAAATCACAAGAAAGAAAAATAAGTTTCAACCCCTAACAAGATGTGGTGAATTTTTTAGAACAAGCTCAAATGATAGATTAATGCAAAGAATGTCTAGTTTCCATGAATTACAGAGTTTAGGCTACCCTCAAACAAATAATTCCCTTATTTACAGGAAAATTAGAATTATAAAAGGTCTCAAGCACCCAATCCGAAATAATTAATCTGTTTCAACGAATCAAAAGTTTCTGTTTCCTGCAGTGCATAGGTTAATAGTAGAAAATACCGTTAATACCAGTAGGAATCCGTAGAAAACCTTAAACAAAATTAATCTCAAAGCTTCGTATGTCAGCCCTCGAGATTCCAATTTCTTACAAACAAAACAAAATTTGAAATAAAACTAAACCAAACAATCTAATCATCAAGGAAACAGCTAAAATACAGCTGATCTCTACCAACTGAAGCTCGACGGAAAACTCACCGGAAAATCAATATTAAGGTAGACAACCGGAAAATTGACGGGAGCGTAAATCTGAATCCTCGAGCTCAGCTGTTAACCCTAGCTAAGATTCTTCGGCGTCTCAAATCTCGGAGGCTCTAGAGAGAGTGGAAAAGAGAGCCTTTTGCAGATGAGCTTTGGCCGAGAAGAAAATTTCTTTTTCTTTTTTTCTTTGGAATATTGTTACTATAATATTACAATAAAAATTGGAGTCTCAGAAGCGCCACGTGGCAAGGAGATCAATAGAGAGGCGGCAGTGCAACGGGTTAGTATCAGAACTAGTGGACGAGAATCCGGGTCGGAATACGATCTCTTTCTGCTCTCTCATTGGTTCACGTACTTTTCGGGTTGTCGGATCCTACACGTGGCGCACTATCACGAGCCTGTGGGGACAAGGCAGCACTGCTGTCCACGTTTTATTGGGCCTTGGACCTATGGATTGGGCCTTTGCTACTTGCTAGTTTACTTCTTGGTTTTAATGTGGACCACATGATCGTTTATTTTACTATTTCCTCCTTGCTTCTTGATGTGGGCAAAGAGCTGGAAATTGTCAGTCGTTTAATAAATTGGTATATCACAAATTAAAACTTCATATAAAATATAAAAGAAATGAAAAGATTGGCCATCAAATGTTTTTAAGTGGCTCATTTGAGATTGGAATCATTTTTTAACAATTTAACTGAAATTTTAAAAGTTTTTAGAAAAATGAAATTGGACAGAACTCGATTCGATTAGAAAAATTAGTTGGGCTTTGTGCTACCATTTTTAGGACGATGACACTGATACCTATGTTCGCATTTCAACAGAATTTTTCGACTACACGTTATCCATTAAATAAATGGAAAATACATAGACAGAAAAATTTGCATGAAAATTTAGCATCTTCTTAATGAACCAAACCAAGAAAGTTAATTTACAAAAATATACACACACATATATGGTCTATAAAAAATTATCATGACTTCATGAGACAGTTTAAAATTTTAATTTTGAGTTTTTATTATAACACAACCAGAATTCTTCCAAACCAAAAAAAAAAATAATAATAATAATAATGAAAACTGTGAGGTATTAAAAATAAAGAAAATGAAAATTAAATGGCATAACTATAAATAAATCCACAAAGAAAGATGGACTGAGAAAATTGCATGTGCTGAAAACTGACCACACAATGTTGGATCACTCGCCATGTTTCATATTACATGTCCGGACAGGGAATGGACTTCATCTTTTAATTTAATTTAATTTAATCAGATAAATGTAAGACAAGGATAAACATCCCTAAATTCTATAATACATTTAATAAGAATATCAAAATATGGCATACATATGCTATGGCGTGAAACAATACTTCTTACAGTATAAAATATAAACAAATGTTGTGTTCCATGCACCCACCCAATGAGGAGAGAAATCAAGAAATTCCTGAAAGGATAATAGAAGCTGAAAGAAACCTATATAGACATATGATGTAATAGAAAAATAACCTAAACAACAAAAACTTCACTGAAAGTCACCTTAATGTGAAGACATTCTCTCTCAACCATGAATATGCATTCTTAACCAACAATATAATGAATAAGCATGCGCATTATATTGCTAGAAAGCTGCAAAATAAGATTCTACATATATACATTGTGCTGTCGCACGATGAACATCCCACGAGCGACGAGATCGATTAAATTTATCCTCAAGGGTACCATTGACAACAAAAACCAATCGTACAAATAGATTTTCTGTGTTTCAAGAAGCATATTTGTCCTTTCTTTACACTCTTCACTAGAAGCAAAAGCCGGTCTATCATGTAACAACACCTTTCACAGCTAAACTGACAAAAGTTTTGGTCACTAGAAAGACATACTTACCCACATCACCTCTTCAAAACCTTGTGAGAGAATATCTTCTTGGAATATGGACTGTTCCGCGAGATTGCCTTGTAGGATGCAATGGCATCAACCAAAGAATCGTGGAGGGGACGACCCTGATTGCAGACCAGGATTAACTTTTCATAAAGCAAAGATTTTGTGATATTTATTCTACAAAATGGTATTTCCACCATAATTGATAGCAGATTCTACTGTACCTAATGATTAGCACCAAAAGAGGAGACAAAAGCATACCTCAGAAACTCGAAGAGCAGTTTGGATAACGTAATTTGCATGAGGGTCTTGAACCAACTGATCAAAGTAAGGGGCAGAGAGCAATTCATGGATGATCTTTGACCGTACTTCATCGTTGCATACCACAAGACATTTTTCGACTACATGGCTGCTGAACTTTTGTCTTGAGAGATTCACATAATTACCCTCAAACAGATATGTCAACTTGGATAAGGCCGATGGGATCTTAAGATCCAAAATAAACTGGACAACGTAGTTTCTGCACACAAAAATGAATATGCTACAGTCTTCAGAAAATAATATTATGCATAGAAAACCTACAAGAAGAATTTAGCAGAAACAAAAAAAGAACTATATCAACGTCAGTGAATTGGAAGTTGTTATCTTGACTAAAAGTTTAGTTCAGCATTTCATTTCAAAATATTTCTGAGCTCATGATCAAAGAATATAATTCATCAGGAAGCTAAGTACAGATGACTAAATGTCTAGACTTTTTAGTAGCACATGTGATCCTGTAAAACAATATCACATTGATGAATTAGACCTTTTTTTACATACAGAAGATCAATCTCCCAGGGCAGAAAAGTGTGGAACTAGACCGGTAAATACACAAAACTAAAACTTAAAAATTGGAAAATAGTTATGTCAATGGCTTGGTTACCCAAATGCATCTTGAGCAAGGAGAAGTCCATTTGCTGAAATCTCTGCAACCAATTCTTCCTGAAGCTCTCCTGTGGAATGACTGATGCAACGCTGCAGAACACAGCATCCGTGCTGGTGTGTTGCAATATCAACACAGTACTTTGCAGCAGCAACAAATATAAACTGCAAAAGCGATAGTTCTTGAGTGCTCAAATAAGTGAGGAGGTCTTAATTCCATAATCATACACCATTCTGCTAATTTATTTGAAGTATGGACAGAATATCTGTTAACATTTTGCAATACTGAAGCCACAACAGAAACTAAACGAGAACTAGAACAAATATAAAGCTAAAATTGGAAAATTTAACCCTTTTTATCAGACATGAGTGCTGTAGTCCTTGCAAAGTTTTGTTCAAACTGGAGATGGTAGCCCATCACCCATAAAGCACAAAGGAGCAGGAATTCAGTGTAATGTAGAGCAACTGATCATACTTAGCTGATGAATGAGGAACATTGCCAATCAACTTTCATTTCACTGATTTAACTCTCGCTTATTGATAACCATGCTGCTTAGTTGATTTTATGGGAGTTAGAAACTCTCCCATGTATTCAAGTTCTGATGTTTTTATGTATTACCAACAGAGAAAGGGAGAAATGAGAAATCACAAGATGTGGTTAGTTTTTCAGCCTTCTAATTTCGTCATCTTATAGCAAAATGTGATATGCATTGCTCAAACTGAAATGAGATTTTACACAAGGGACAATGAACATTAATGTCATCCACTTATTTAGCTAATGCATTTGACGTACAAATCAGCAAAAATAAAATTTGTAGTTCCAGTTTTAGGTCAGCATTTCTTATATGCCCCTGAAGAACTATATAAGAAGCTTGGACTGTCCATTGTAATCATATAATGACAGAGCAAATTTCTTCTCAAAAACTGGAAAAGTCCTCAGCAGGTACGCAAGATCCAAACGCATTGTCAACATAGTTTCTGAAACCACACCTTTTAAAATGCAACTTTATAATGTTTCCAGAAATATCAGGAACAATTTGGACAATGATAGAAATTGTGTACAAACCAGGCCAATGCTTTAAAATGCAGTAGCTTTGAAATCAGGGATAGCTTATTTATTTGTTTGTTCATTTAGGTACGAATGTCTAAATGATAGGCCTGTGGGACATTGATTGTTCAAATAAGTATTGGAACAACATTAGGTGCAACCCATATGAAAGAAATAGATATCATTGCTGATCGCAATACTTCTCAGAGTGAAAAGTGGCAGGAGAGCTATATCATTTTTTAAATGAGTCTAAGAAACATCTCTCAGAATTAATGCTGGCAAATTAGGAATGATAGTTACAGTTGGCTTGAGGCTGTTCAAACAAAAAGAAAAGAGAGGCATGATTTCTCTAAAAGACTAGTATTGGCATCTGCATTCCTACAAGTATTGATCATTTCAGTGCTTTCTGTAAGGTTTCAGAAACCAAATATCTGTATTTAAATTACAGAAATTGAAAAGGTAGGAGAAGTTTGGCACTGCACATCATTTTCAGCACATATCTGGATTGTGTGTTGAGAAAAAACAATTTTGTGAGTTTAAGTAGATTGAAAAGATTCCCTAAAGAAAGTGTAATGGCCCGATGCTTATCCATGATAGGTATTTCTAACATGACAGAAGAAATAGCAATGCAAGCAACATGCTAATTTATGTGTACTACAGCATGAAAACCACTTTTATGGAAAAATTTAGAAGAATAGTTCTTACCTTACTATCTTCTAAGGTAAAGCATTGCAAGCACCGCTGAACAACATGATTACCATTTAAGTCTTTGATGAGTGCAAGAAAACCAGGTTCAAGGGCTGAAATAACAAGCGATATCTGCTGTCTTGTTTTAAGCGTCTCGATCAGCTTTTGGACCACCCGAGTGCTGATACACAAAGCACAAATAAGTTCAATGGATGTGGACTATAATGAGGTTAAGCAAGATGTGATGAACATTGAAAATACCCATGTGTGTTCAGCGAAATCCTAACAAGCTCCCCTGGCACCTCAGTCACCCTCAGCAAAATCTGCATTCTCTGCTGTTCATCGCAGACCTCTAACAACTTTTGCATAAGATAATTCCCAAATGAATTCATCATAAGCTCAACAACATGGTCAATTATCTCACTGAATATCATCTGCACATCTTGGGAAGTTCCTTCCTCAAACACCTTTTGCAAGAATCGGCAGCCATGTTGATCTTTCGCAATGTGATACATGCATCCTTGAGCTTCTGAAAGAGAGCTACACTTTGATGACACTGATAAAGGAAACACCATTCTTGGACTCT
This sequence comes from Scutellaria barbata, assembly GCA_028654395.1. NCBI lineage: Eukaryota > Viridiplantae > Streptophyta > Magnoliopsida > Lamiales > Lamiaceae > Scutellaria > Scutellaria barbata. The sequence continues at coordinate 3,538,906 of CM053646.1, read as the reverse complement.
GGCTACCATCATTATAAACTGCAGCAACATTAAGACGACCCTCAAGTTGTGACCTCTTCTCATGATGCACAAGACCCTTCGTACTGTGTCCTCTCGAACGAACATGTCCTCTATTCATTCCATAATTGATACCCTCCCCCTGAATGATCAAACTACCTTCCCTTGTTAAAGAATCAGTACTCTCTTGAGGCACTCTAACATGGAGAGGGACTTTTCCATTAGGCATATTTTCTTCACTACAATGAGGCACCAATCGCTTCAATTGAACTACATTAGGAGAATAATATGCATCTCTGGGTTCGAATAGATTCATCCCATTTCGCGAAGTGTAAAGAAATGTATCACCAACTGAAGGCCTGCTTAAAGGAGAGGACACATCAGGCACCACAAACCCCATTGGAAAACTGCTGTTTGCATACACATTAGCTCCATAAAATTGAGGACTCAATACAGAGTTGCCAAAATCTGATCGAGAAAAATATCCATCAAATCGACTGGGAGAATATCGTGATCTTGATAAATTAGCAATTCTCTGATCAAGCTGCATTTCCTCCCCCTCAATCTTTACAGCTCCTCTAGGAACAGAGAGATTAAATCCACCATATCCTGGAAAACCCTTCCTATAATGATCAGATGCTCCAAATTTCTCGAAATTCATCCCAATTGCCCCATTTGGAGACCGATTACACTCCTGCTCCTCACTAATGTACATTTTACTAAAATTCCTATGCAAATTGAAATCATCAAAGGAGTTGCTGACGTCATCACTGTTGAAATTTGAACAAAATCCATTCCCAGAAATCAAGTGGTTTTTGAGTTCCTGAAACTGCGGCGGAGGCGGAGGCGATCCAATGTCGCAGCGCGGACGCACACCGCCGGAGTAGAAACTCGATGAAGGAGTATCAGATGGTAGCGAAAATCCAGTGATAGGGGAAGATGCACATGCATAGTTATGCTTTAAAATCTCATCATTATACATACCATAGACATGATGACTCTCACCATGGCCATTCATTTTCTGAAACACACATGATGATGCATGACCATAACCATGATCAACAAGATTAGTCTGTTGATGATGGGCATCCAATGATGATGATGATGTTGCATGAGGGATCTCACCCAGTAACATTTCAAACTCATCTTCATCCTTCATCTTTTCTGCAACTTTCTTATTCTCAATCTTCACTCTCTCAAACATCAAACGCACAAACAAACAACAACAAAGGGCAATGACTTATACGCAAACAGAAAAACAAAAAACAAAAATACAACAGTGGAATTTTTTTATTTTTTTTTTCCCAACAACGAAAAGAAGGGCGAAGGAAACAGAGATACAATCAAAAAACCCACATCAAAAGGACGATCAAGCAACGAGAACCCATGACAGATTTAGCGATTTTTAGCATCTGGGTTGGTCTGGGGACACCAAAAGCTCTAATGATAAATATGGGAAAGTGGGGTCTTGGGATGGTGAAATTTCAAAAGCATTTCATTTTGTTTTTCGTTTCATAAACAAAAAAAGATTTCTCCTTTCTCCTTTTCTTTTTCTTTTTTTAGCTCATTTGGGTTTTGGGTTTTTTTTTTTTCGGAAAAGAGTTGGTGAAGCATGCAAAGATCAATGGATTACATATATGGTTTACATACACATACTGTATGATATATATATCATACACACACATACTCGTACCCTCTCACGCCATTAAAGCTGGAGAAAAGGAACAGTCTCTCTCTCTCCTCTTACCCCTCTCACACTCTCTCTCTCTCTAATTCTCACTCTACACTCAGGGTTTGTGTCTGTGTGCGCGCTTTATTTAGAGAGGGGGGGAGAGAGAGAGAGATTTTATTTTTATTTAGTAAAAAATTGCATAATTAATAATACTAAAAAAACTGAGCTGGCGGCTCTGGCAGACACTGCTACACTATTTTCACTTTCCATCAGAGATCAAACGTTGTACAACAGAGCAACGAATAGGAACAAAATTAAATTGGAGTTTATATTTTTTTAATTAATTTATTTATTTAGGTGCTTGATGCATGTGTTTGTGTTGGTATTTAAACCAAAAATAATGATGGCATGTTTAACATAATTAACCCAAAAAAATCATCTTTCAGAATGCGTATAGAACACGTTCTATCTTTGTCAGGTGTCACAGCCCCATCATTTTACCCTAAGCCTTTTGATGAATTTTTTCCAGATTTTTCTTTTCTGCAATTTCTTTTTCTAATTAATACTTTACTTATGTTAAAACAATTTTCATATTCATACAAAACGAAATTATGTCCACTAATTTAGTGTTCAACAGATCTTAACAACTTTCCCGTTTCTCTCCACATTGACCGCTTCAGGATCTTTATGGAGATATAATTCGATTCTTAAATGACCAAAACACCCTCTCATATACCTTTTTTTTTCTTCCTACCTCATTTATATCCAATAAATTTGAGATGGAGTTATTCATTTCATTATTAAGAACATTTATTTGACCATTCTTTATTTCTTTCCTTTTATTTTGTTTGACTCTAATTAATTTGATTATAATATCTTGATTCCTTCAAAATAATAAAATTGAACTCAAATAAGATAACAATCCAATCTGATATGGAAATAATTTTTACTCATATTCCACAAGATTCGAACTCAACGGCTAATCTTTAGCAAGATGTGCAATTATTTTATTGGTCATTCAACTATGTTTAGACTATTTATTTGACATTTTCTTAATAGACAGGATGGTTTTAATTTTTAATAATCTTATATTCAAGATTGTCCTTTTTTTTATGATGTCAAATAAATTTAGATGTCTTCAAAACTTGTTTAATAGATGGTTCAAGCTAAGCGCTCAAGAATTTAGAGTAATTGTTCAAATAAATCTAATGAAATTACAATTACAAATATAAATTTCTTGAATTCAATACATACATATTATGAAACATTAGTTTACTTTTATCATATATATATATATATATATATATATATATATATATATATATATCTCATTGAAGCAAATTTTTTTAATAATACATATTATATGTTAGTACTTATATTACTTGACAATTCATCATCTAATAAAGGGAAAAGCTAGAGGTTAAATTGCTTGATTATGAAGTATATTATAAATGAGATCAGGCTAAGCGCAATATACATTTATATATTCCACGTTTCATATGTAACAAATTTAATTTAAAAGTTCAATTGTTGGTGTGTAGAATAGTTTAAATAGTTTTTTTTTTCTTTCCTTTCTTTGATTCGCCAGTGAAATTATCCAATAAGGTTAAATTATAGAATTCATGGACCATATGTGTCGCAATCTCAGTCATTATCAATAGGGCATAATGGCCTTGCCAGGTCACTCAGAGTCCTAATATGGTTTGGTGCTAAAGAGCTTTGTTCACATAAGTACCATACAAATTATGCTTTCTCTCTCCTCTCTATACTTATTTCCGTGCTAATTTTAGAAACAGTAGTGGTTGAAGAAATATTGGGTTCCACTCTATGTGAAGGAGAATCTTATACCAATTTTTCATTGTTTTCAAGACAAAAGTTTGTATACAATTGCAAAATAATAAAATAGTTTTAGGTGAGTCAAATGGTAACGCAATAAATTATTATGCGTTTCATATTGTATTTTGTCACCATCGTTATGTTTTTTATGAATATTTCGTGTATAGCTATCGTCACTGATTGCAAATAAGATTGTAAGTAATGAAACATTATTACAGGAAAACAATTGTGTATTTACCAATATGATGCAGTTAATGATAAAATGATACAATTTACATATAAAATTATACTTATTTATAACATAGCATCCCATGTAATATTGTCTAAAATTTCACCTCTACACTTACCACCAGTCTTTCCTCTTCAAATTGCACATCTGGTTTGAATACTAAATTGATAATAATTATCAGCCTTGATAGTGTATAGACTAATCTGTACAAGCTCACTTAGTAAAGCTAGCCCACAAAGATAGATATAAGGGTAGAATGTGTAACTTTCCATTGTTTTTAGTTCTCTTATCTGTGCACTTTAATCACTGATTAAAGAGCTTTGTGCACATAAGTGACACACAAATTATGCTTTCTCTTTTCGTTATAGAGAGCATGAAAGAATTGCGGTTGAAGAAAAAATGGATTCCTCAAGAGTGTGAAGAAGAATTATATTCCATTATTTATGATTTTTAAGAGAAAATCATGTAAAATAATTACAAAAATACAAAAACATGTTTTGGTGAATCCGACTAAATAAATAATAAATTGAAATACATCATATTTTATTAATCCTGCTGCGTTCAAAAAATAATTTGTATATATTTGTTGTTACTTTTTAAAAATTAAATTATACGTGAGATTGTATTTTATTACAAATATATTAATATATTTACGAGGTCAACAATCGATGCGTTCCACGAAAGTTTTCATCTAATTTGGATCACAATGAAGTAATTGTGAGTTGAATAAGCATAAAGGCACTACATAATGTAAAATAAACTTTTAATGTGGTTAAAACAAAAGGGCACTATAAAAAGTTACGTCTAGATGTGGAAATGGAAAAAAAAATAAAAATTAGATAGCAATTATCTTATATCATTCTCCTAATATTAACAACATAATAAAAATCATTGAGGTGTCGAAGGAAGCAAATTAAAAATTATCTGATGGTCTCTAATATAAATATATAATTATTTTAATATTTTCAAACTTACAATTCAACATGTAAATAGATTATTTCAATTGGATCGTTTAAGACAAGTAATTGTGTACACATTTAACTGACATATGTTAGTTTATAAGTTGGACACTCCAACAATATCCTGCTTGATCAATACGAGACATCTGGTAAATAATAAACTCAAATCTTATTATCACTTGTTTGAATATGCTTTAAGCACTATTTTCATTTACTACACTGATGCAATTAAAGAGTCTTATGGCATGGAAATTTCATACAATACGATGGACATGCCTATTTTCATTTCATGATGTCAACTTATCTTTTAAGAAGATCAAACAAAGCAAAAATAGATAAAGTAAACAAATTAAATATTTTATTGTTGTTCAAAATAATCCAAAACACCCAACAATGTGTCCATAATTAAATATTGATAAAAAAATATGTACAAACTACAAACTCTCGCTAAATAGAAGTTTTCTGAACATTATTAAAAGCATCATTTAATTCTGAACAAACACGCACGGAAAACTTGCTCAAAAGTTAGAAACAGAGAAACAAATATCATCCTATAAATGTACTAGAAAAAAAAAATGCCACCCTAAAATTCCCGAACAAAATTTGTGATTTTCTATAAATTCAATTAAACACAACCACGTATGCTGTGGTCACTGTGTGCATTGTTCAAAGAAAATTGAAAATATATATATTGTAGGTCTTTCTGTATGTAAAAAGAAAAAAAAAATACTTTTATTGTAAAAATGTATATGACACGATTTAGATAGTTATCGTAAAACATATTCTTATTATCATATGTGAAGTGTGAATTGTTGGTTAATCCGTCTTAAGTATCAAGATTCATTAGACGGTTTCATATAAGACTCACTATTTTATTATAGGGTTAGTTTTTTTGTGCAATTGATGCACAATGCAATAGGATTGATCCGTATTCGAGTTTTTTTTTTATTCATGTGTTATACGTAATATTATATTAATATGATCTTTATGTAAAATATATTCACTTTTATGTAATACTTTAACTTCGAAAAAAATAAAATTTTAGCACAATTTGTACATATATATCTTTATGTGATATTACTCATACCTTTATATCAATTATGTCATACCTTTATGTAATAATTAAAAGTACAAATAACATAACAAAAAAGTATAACTATGCAATTAAAATATACGACAAACATAACTAAAATGTACTCCCTCCGTCCCGCGTCACTTTGCACACTAAATTGGGCACACTTTTTAAGAAAAAGTAGATATTTGCTTTTTGGTTGAAGGTATAGTGGTCAAATTAGGCACAACTTTTAAGAAAAAGTTTGAATATTAAATGGTATTGTGTGAGAAAAAGTAATGGCATTCTTTGTAAATAAATGTGTATTGTGAGGGTGTTGATTATGTTAAAATTTGCCATTTTTGGGTGTGCAAAGTGTTTGAGGACAAACTAAAAAGGAAAGTGTGCAAAATGTTAAGGGATGGAGGGAGTATAAAATAGTAAATGTTTATCTGAAAAATGTAAAAATATGAAAGTCGTAACATAAATGTATGACTGTTATAACTAAAAGATATACATATTTTTATAAAAAATGCAGAAAATAAATTAAGTATGATGCGCCTTCTCTAGAGGGCGTAAGGCACATAAAGGACTATGCTGAATTGGATTGTACTGGATCAGATTGATCCACATTACATGAACCCTAGATCCGTATATCAACTGCACAAGAGTTTTTGTGTATATTTTATTTTATTCAATGGCAAACCTTTTAGTGTCATTTGGGAAGATTTTGAATTTTTACACCTTTACTTCCATAGAATCTTGGTCTTTATACATCCACTAAACAAACGAACAAGATTCAAACATGTCAAAAGTAGAAAAAAAAAAGTCAAAAGTTTCAATTTTAATGAAATTACATAGATTTTCTAAACTTTTACATATGAAATTACATATACTCAATTCATAAAATAAAAAATATAAATAACACAGCATTTATAAATACTTAAGGACAACATTTATAAATAGTTAAGGGCATGTTTGGTTTGAGGGTTTGGATTGGTTAGAGTTAATTAACCTGAACAAATCTGTATTTGTTTTATAAGTTGCAAAGTTCGTATTTTTTTCGAATCCAAATAAAAATGGTAAATATGATCTTGTGATTGATTAAATAAACCACTAAAAAGTGAGTGGTTTATTAAATCTTATTGGGTGGTTTATTTAATCTACCATAATCCCAATTTTCATTTCATATTTATATATATATATATATTTTAAATTATATTCATTTTATTCAAAGAAAGGGTTTTTTGGATGTAACTTTATTAAACTCACCACAAACATTTGAACCAAATAAAATTTTAATATATAAACATAACTAATAGATACCACAATATTCAAATCATATATAAAATTAAATTAAACCTATCATTAAACATTTAAATTAAATATATAAAAAAATTTAATTTAATTTTTAACCTAAATAATGCAAACCCATCATAACCCAATACATAACCAATATTGCCCTAACATGTTATTTTGTTAAGACATTGATCATGGCAATTTGATGTAGCGAAGTCGGTGTAGAAAAACAGAAAGAATATATTCAAGTTTATTTCTATTTGGTAATGGATTCCATACTAAACGCCGTACGCCTACCCCAAGAATCCAAAACCTGGGTCTTCAACTCCAACCCCCGCACTAGAAGCTCTGAAATCGGATAATGGCGGAAGGGTCCTCTCGTGGCACCCTTAAGCGCTCCTTTGTCGAAGACGATGAATCAGCGAAACCCCCTCCGTAATTCTTTTTTTCCTTTCTCTCTATTTGCATTCAATCTTGTGCTATATATATGTTTGTGTTCATGTTAGCAAGTATTTTACTACTTCTCAGAACTAATTTTTCCAATTTGACGATTTCTTTGATTCTGTTCGGCTAGGGTTTATGCAATTTACATGTGTATGCGTCTCTGTGCAGCAATCAATCATTCACATATGTTCATGTTTGTGGCAGAATATTTATTTTCTGTTATAATTGATCAAGCATACTGCTCATCTGGGGACATTTCAGGAATTTGATTAATTGAGAAGCAGAGTGGGAGTTAAGAAATTATGAATTCAATTTGGCGGCAGCACAATCTGCTAATGGAATACTTTCTCAATAATGGGATACTTTGCTTTCTGTTTTGGATATTTTCGTTCAGCACTTTATTACTGATTTATTTGGGCCTTGTACATACATACGCAGGGAGAAAAGAGTGAGGTTCCCCAAAGGTAAGAAGTTGAAGCAGGGAGATTATGTCTTAGATCCAATAGATGAAAGTGTTCCTATAGGGGAGAATCCTCGTGTTGCTGCCAGAGATCGGGCAATTCTTCGAAATAGTATTCCGAAAGAGCTTTTTGATGGTTACTCCGGTTTTGTGCCCGATGTTAGGAGTGCAGAAGTCCAGTATCAGGTAAGTAATCCTATGTTTCCCATGTGTTGTTCTCTGGTGTTGCTGTTTATCTACAGGATGGAATCTTTCAAGAGTAATGACACTCAGATATGATTTTGATTTTAGATCAATATATTCTGTTTTTAAATATATCAAGATATTGAGTATTTCAATATACTCTGGACTCCTTGGTCATGCATAATATATCAAGCTAAGGACACTATACATTATGCTTCTTTTGACATTGTTTCACATATGAATCTAGAGAAGTGAATGTTTACGTTAGTTTGCATTAGCGGCCACTGAGTAAGAAAAGTTACGAACCTTACTACGCCATCTAAATCATTTGAGATCATGAGATCATAATCCAAAACTTTCCGTCAAAACTTTCCTGTAGAAACTTGGATAATCCGTTGACACCAGTGCAGTTGTCTATGTTACACATGAAAAGTATGCACTCTCCTAAACCTGATTTATTGTCTTCAGCTTATGTTTAGTTTAATAATTTTCTTGTCAGCTGCTTGTTCTCATGAAAACCAAACTAGCTGCCACTTCTTGAGTTCATTCGGTTTGGCAAATATTCAGTATTAAGCCGCTATATTTGACTAGTAAAGTGGCCATAAACATTTTAGTATATGGTTTGAATGTATTATCATCATTGATTACCATCTCTTGGCATGATTCTCTCCTTCGCTGTATGAAAGGATTCCATCTCTTATAATACCTTCAAATTGAAGCAAACATCTTCCCTTCCCCCAAGTTGATTCCAGTGTCTTACATGTTGGTTGTGGTTAACTGTTTATTTGTGCTGGATTATGATAAAAGGATAATGTTGGGAAGTGAATTTTGGTAGGATAATGTGGCACCTAATGATGAAGGCCCTCCAATTGAACCTTTCAATCTGGAAAAAGAGAGGGAAGAAGGGTACTTTGATGAAAATGGAAATTATGTTGAGTACATGAATCGGAATGAGATCAAGGTAATACATTTCCTCACAATATGATTATGTCGTATGTGCATTGCTCTGACATAAACACTGGCAGGATGCGTGGCTTGATAATGTGGATATTTATGAGAAGCATGCTGGAAAAAGCTCTATTCCCACGAGTAATGATGACAAACCTCGTGACCTTGGGACAGAGGAACTTGCAGAAATTAATAGGCGGATTGCTGATGTTCTTGAGCCTGGAGAAACTGTGAGCTTATATCATTTTCTTTTGTAGATTATAGAATGCATTTGGATTCTATTATTTGTTTCTAATCCTTGCCTGCATGAGATAGCTTGCATTCTCGTCATATAACACTTCTATTTCAGTATTGTGTTTCGGATAGGAGATACGATTGTTTCCTTAAATATAAATATCATGTCAATTTTGGTTGATGCCTGTTGCCTTCGCCCTTTTCTTTGTCACAAGATGTGGAACCGCACTTTTGTGCATGAATGGCTGACCAAGCTTCAAAGAACTAAGAGAACATTTGTGTCATATGCATATGGTGATAGTACAAAAAGGGGGATTTCATTACTTAGCTTTCGATTTTCCTAGTTATATATCTGTGTACCTATCTTTCTATGTACTTGCTTACTATTTTTTGCATTCTATAACAGTTTGTTTTTTATTAATAAGGGAAGAGACAGCTTACTTTTATTTTCAGCTATTCCAGGAAGATTGTTTTTGTATTGATTGGATAATTTCTCTCATATATATATATATATATATATATATATATATATTTTGGTTGGGAATGCGAGGGGGGGGGGTCTGAACTTTTTGGAGACATTTTCAATTGTTTAGTATTTTGTTGGAAGACATTATCATCTGTTAAATCTTGTCGATTTTTACTTTTTCCAAAAATATTTGTAGTTAGAGAAGTATAGATAATGTAGTGAATTTTATATGTTTGTAAAAAATAATTAATAATTGAAAGAGATAAGTATACAGTTTGTGTATTATGAACGACATTAATACATTTTATCTATGGAGTGGTAAAAAATTATTAAAAATGTTACTGGAACATATGGACCCTGTTTATGATTCCAGAAATAACTGAAGAGATTTTCTACTCATTTTGAACTGAGAGCTGGATTGTTCTGGCAACGTTTTATCTCATCAAATAGCTGTTGAATATTCTTTATCTGCATCTCTTCAAACTGCTGTTCACAGGTTTTGCGAGCTTTGAGGAGGTTGAAGGGTTCAACTGATAAGAAGCAGAAGATGTCTGAAGGGACTAAACAAGTTTTTGACCGGCTCACTGAAGATGCCATGAAATTGTTGGAGAATGGAGATTACAGTTGAGTTTGTTCAATTGTTTTTTTATCTTTTTGTCTGAGAACCTGCTAGTTAATGTTTTAATTTTTATCTGATCTTTACTGTCATACATGTTTATATATGATCTTGGATTTTTCTACAGATGTCTATGATGAAAAGCAAGAGCATTTTGAGCGTGAAGCAGGTTTGATCTATTGTATTCATTTCCATCCTCTTCTTGATCAGACATCTCTTTCTGTATTGGTGTCATGGATTACATTTCGTATTCATTTTGGATAGTTTTTATTCTATTGTCTCATGGGTGGTGCTCTATTATTATTTGGTGCATCGTAGTTCTATTCCTGGGAGTTCAAATTTGTGTACACCATGATGCTGACTGGCAGTAGATCTTATTTTACCTCATAGATTCTCATTTCTGTTATTTTCTTTGTACATGTCATCCTCCAGTCCCACCCCACCTTCAATCTCTTTTTTTTGTTTCATTAATTAGAATAAAATGAAGCTAAACTAGGAGCTGGTTGGTGGATGTATGCCATTCTTCGAGATGAAATAATGTGCACTTTTCATGCTACGAGAAAAAATTGTTCCTTGGTACATTGGTAAAAAACAGTTTCATCATAAACTTTCAGAAGTTTGAGAGCTTCTGAGTTTTCTATAGAAAGTTCAGTTTTCAGAATTATATTTGTCTTGTCCGTGGCTGTTGTGAGCAATATCTTATTTTTAATCGTTTCAATGTTCAGAGGGTTATGAGAAGTTGGTCAAGAGTAGAAAACATGGCCTTTTGGAAAGTCTTGGCCAGGAGAAGTCTGAAGATATTTTTGACATTTTTGGTGATGATGGAGAAAGTGCTTCGAAGAATCCTGCCACTAACGGAAATGAGTCGCTCCCTGTCCAGCCATTTGAGAGTATGCTTAACTCAGCATCTTGAAGCACATGGTTGTGAAATTAAGCTATTTTTTTTTCTAACATATGGCTTGCAGGTGGAGATCTGCAGAATGACTATGTATATGATGAGTCTTCTGGGTATGCCTTCATTTTCATTTTATTTATATGGGTGGCTTTGTAATGCTTTGTATGCTTCATATATGATTCTATATCTCTTAAAAATGTAATGAAATTGGTGTCAGTTACCTGTTTCATTTCAAAACCTAGCTGGAATACATTTAATCAAGGATTTTTGTTCTGGTTATGTTTTGAGGTTCTGCAAATACTGTATATAAATTAAGCATTTTTGGTAAGAGCCAGAAAAAGATATTTACAACCACTGAAATAGCAAACATATATTTTGCATCATGCTAAACTTTAAACAATCTCACAATTCTCAGCACTGAACGGAGGCTATTGGTAAATAGTAACTTTGTCACCATCATCTTACAGTTAGGAGTGTTTTTTGATACCCAATGGAGTAGGGGAGATCTTATGTGCTTTTCTCAAACCAGAATCACTTATTTTTTCAGATATTACTACAGCAGCAGTTTGGGTTATTATTACGATCCTTCTTCAGGGTTGTATGGCTGTGCTGCATCCGGTAAATGGTAATGTGATCATAATCTCTCTCTCTCTGGGTTTTGGTGTATGTAATATTTTGTTGCTGCATCATCTTATGTTACCAATGATTGTTGATTTGCTTCTGAGATGTGGTTATGGTCCATCACCACTTACCTGCTATTCCGCTCTTCTATGTATGTAGGTACTCTTATAATGAAGAATCAGGGGCATACGATGAGGTCCAACAAGATACCAATGTCACTGAGGTGAGTTGAGGGAAACTCATGTTGCTCTTTCAAGGGACAACTTGCTACTCATAGGACTACGTGTAAAACTGTTATTACAATTTCGTAGGTAGAAGTTGCTGATGTGAACAGGTGTACATTCTCCAAAATGATTATTGATGCTAATACTTTCCCTATCTCTTGGTGCTGTAACTCATTAAATAAGATGATGCCTGCTCGTGTGTCCGAGTAAAACCATCTAGGCTCGTGTTTTGATTAAAGGATGTGAGGATGAATTTGAAACTTATTATAGTAAATCCATATAAGTGTTTTGACTGATATGGACTTTGAATTATTCACTCATTTTGAACTCTAATTTTTGTCGCATTTGGAATTCATTCTTGCATTTCAAATATCCACATCTAAATAGTTGCTTGGAGATAACTGTGAGGTAATAATCATTCAATCTTTTGAAGAATAGATTGGATGAGCTTTGGCAGTTAGGGATCTTTTTAGGTCAAATCTTTGCTACATCTGAGCATCTGATGTAACATCTCAAAGACCCTTGTTTTTTTTTTTTTTTCCCCAATGCAAAGCTTTGGAGAGTATTTTAATTCTTCACAAATTCAATACTGAGCAGTGTTAAGATTATTTGAAAAAATTGTTTTGAGATGAGAAGTACATGGGGAATTGAATTTATCGTTAAACTAAGTCCATTAAACCAGTTCAACATATCGGCGGCTCACCAAGCAATATCTGATTCAGTGAGCAAAAAAAAAAATCCATTTTAAATGATCCTACCCTTTTCATGGAATGATATTGAATTATTGATGATACTGAATCTGCCTTACAAAAGAGCACCTCAATTTATTTTTACAAAACATATTTCTTTTCCAGACATTCATCTATAATTAAGCTGCTTTGATTGATATTATGTGAGACGGAATTTCACCAAATTTATTCCCTCTTATTATTAAGTCATAATATATCATTTATATTGATATATTTTTTTAAATAAGAACTACGACTCACTATTTATGAGATTTCGTGATAGTTTTTAATAAAAGTGTGCCTCTTGATTGTGGTGTCAAAGAAGATAATGATGCTGTGGTGTCAAACATGATTTAATTTCTAGCTTTCAAATCCTGAAATTGACTAGTCGAATTGGTTTAGTCGAATTTCTACAGTAGTAAATTCAATCATAATGTTAATTTGGGCACAAGTACATCAAATTAAATCAACCAAAATAGAGCGAAAAAAATTCCCTTAAATATGAAAAAAAACAATTGTTCTGCATTTATACCTTTACAAAAATTTAATAAATAGGCATAATCAATTGTTGATAATTACATTCACAAAATGAAATCACTAATCCAACATTCAATACGCCGGATTTTTAATTTATATTATTTACAAAGTACTGTTACTAAAAAAGGTGGGCTCATGGGCCCATTGGGCTCCTTAATGGGCCAGCTGTTTGACCCGAGAGACGTTGGTTGAAGATTTACACGCACAAGTGCCAGCTGGTGCGCATATTTTCCAGAGAGTACGTACTACGTTATAGTCTCAGTCTCCCTAAGCACGATCTTTGGTTAATCAAAGTTGGTTACATTTATTACATACACCATAAAAGATATCAGTTCACAAGGTATCTGACGCAGAAATCCGATTCCTGTTTCATCAAACAAAGTTAATCCGAATTGATAAACTGCAAACCTACCTATTTCTGAAATCCATGTATACGTATACCTAGAAAACAGTAAAATAGGGATGACGGATGAGGGATCGGAGAGGGAGAACAGGGGGTTAGGCTCCATGGATTCGATGGAGTCCCGCTGGGTCTATCAGGATGAGGAGGGCTCCGAGATCGACAACGATGGCGACGATCGCCGCAGTGCCGGTGACGAATCTCCCCAGCGGGATTCCGATGACGAGGATAATGCCGAGCAGAGATTGATTCGCACGGGACCTCGGATTGATTCATTTGATGTTGAAGCGCTCGAAGTTCCCGGTGCTCAGAGAAATTATTATGAGGTGCGTTTATACTGTTGCCTTGATTTAGGCTAACCTTTTTTATATTACTCAGTAGTTTTTCGTTGTAAGTGCATCCAAAGTATTTGTTCCTTCCTTCACCCCCACCCCCCCTTTTGGCATCTTTATTTTAAAGGATTTTAGGTGGTAGGATGAATAAAGAACATAAGAGGAGTTACTGGAATTTGAAAGATTAGGACTATGATGGATTGCTAGCAAGAAAAAAAAAAGATCTCAGACTCTAGTGTACAAGGTGTGCTCGCAATTGCGGCTTGTACGTTTTCCATTTTTCCATTCATAATTGTTGGTTAAAGCAATGAAGGTAAGTAGTTAGTGGAAATTGATTGAGAAAGGCAATCAGCAATGGAATGAGAGCAATTAATTATATTTTTCCAGTGTACCATGTACTAAATCAATCTGTAATAAGACATCAAAGATTTAGATATAAGTGTACTTACTGGCATGTTGATGACAAGGGACTAGCTGATGTGTCCCACACCATCTGAATGTAGACCAATCATAGTAACTTTTGTACCAGTGAGAAAGAAGTTATTTTTAACTAGAAAGTGAGAAAACAATCATACTATTCAGGTTTTAAGAATGCTATTTTTGTTGGTATTATATATTTCAATAAGACGATTTCTGTTTGGTATATTGATTTTGAAAATAAAATTATAGGATGCCACTTTAGGCAGGAGAATTCTACTTGGCTTTCAGACACTTGGTGTTGTTTTTGGTGATGTGGGGACTAGTCCTTTATATACCTTCAGCGTAATGTTCAGCAAGGCACCTGTCAAAGGAGATGAAGATGTCCTTGGCGCATTGTCTCTAGTTTTGTATACATTAATTCTGATTTCACTGATCAAGTATGTTCTCATTGTTCTTTGGGCGAATGATGATGGTGAAGGTATATCACCTTTTGAGCTTTTGCTTTTCTGTCTTTATTTGCAATTAAGATATGCTTGTGGCTATGATTCAATCTGTAGATGTGTTAAGACTTCTTTTCTGAACCAATTTCTGCAGGTGGCACATTTGCACTCTACTCTTTAATATGTAGGCATGCTAAGGTTAGTCTTCTTCCCAACCAGTTGCCTTCAGATACTCGCATATCAAGCTTCAGACTTAAGGTGCCATCAGCTGAACTGGAGAGGTCCTTAAAAATTAAGGAAAGACTTGAAGCTTCTCTGACATTAAAAAAGCTTCTTTTGATGTTGGTTCTTGCTGGTACTTCAATGGTGATAGCTGATGGTGTCGTCACACCTGCTATGTCAGGTACTTTTTAGCAGTTTGGTTTTGATAAATTTGATTTCATAGATGATTTAAAGTTTTTAATGCTTTGGTAGTCCTACAATGGAAGAATTATCTATATGCATTTGTTTTCAGATAATTGTTGATTGCTTGCACATAGTAACTATTTCATTAATGTTTGTGCAGTTATATCAGCTGTTGGTGGCTTAAAAGTTGGAATTTCTGGGTTTGAACAAGGTGGTTAATCCTTTTCTACAAATTGAAACCAACACTGCACGCATATGAGATTTTTTTTTTTTTTTTTTTCACTTTTCCGCTGCTCAGTTCTTTAAGCAGGATTGTGATCATTAATCATTTTCAAACTGTTATTGCTATGTTAATTGGACGTGTGGAAGATAATCTCTCTTTTCTTCCCGGACTTCAACTATAATCTATTAGCTTCAATTACCACATGTCATGATTTGAGCTTAGTACATTGCTCATTAGTAACAAAATGTTTTAAAATTTTAAGTAAATGACTCTAATACCATTGGACTATTTGAGCTTTGTGGTCTGCATCTGAAGATGACCCCTTTCCGTTTTAAGTGAGGAATAGGATTTATGATGCTGATGCCTCTTAATGTGTGATAAGGTTTTCTGGTGTTGCATCCAATCAATAACGGGTTGGGCTAGCCTCTCAGATTGCTAACCTGACTTTCTGATTATCTTACCTTTAAGTCTGACCAGAGTGTTGTCATCTTATGTGCAAAGATAAGCAGTTGAGCTATGTACACTAGTGCACAGTGAATCCACATTACATTGCTAATATGACCGAGCTTATTTATTGTCTTTTAAAAGTTTTCTTATCAACAGTTTTGCAGTATTAGTTTTCCAGTTATTTTTTTTGTTTGATCCATGTAGCATAGTCAACAACTGAGGGCACTTAAATTTTCTGAAGTGCAGAGCACGTGGTGATGATCTCGGTTGCATTTCTTATAATATTGTTCAGTGTACAGAGGTATGGAACAAGTAAAGTGGGGCTTGTAGTTGGACCTGCCTTATTTATATGGTTTTGTTCTCTTGGGGGCATTGGCATTTACAACCTTGTCAAATACGATACTAGCGTTCTGCGAGCATTTAATCCAATTCATATCTATTATTTCTTCAAGCGCAATTCGACCAAGGCTTGGTATTCTTTAGGGGGCTGTCTTCTTTGTGCAACAGGTAAACTCTGAAGATGGTTTTGTTTTACTTGTTTCTTTTCTCCCTTAAACCTTGAAAATAATTTTAGATTGATAGTTATTCCAACTTTCTTTACTCCTTTTCTCATTTGGCTTGTTTGCAATTTGTTTGTAGTACAAATTCGAGATGACATGTTCTATGATGAATTATTTTGCCTTTTCCCTTGCCATATTTCTGTCCAGAATATTGATACCAATGAATTATCCATTCCCACTTACTCACCACATACCTAACAACAACACAAACCTTTACTCCACTATGTCTGCCTGCCATATGAAGCATATTTTCACCACAATGTTCTGTCAAAAGACATGCTCTCCATTATATTCTAGTATATCATATCTTTATTAATTTGTTATTTTCTAATTCTTTATATATCTTCCCCTTTTAATTGGATTTATAATTATTTATTTAACTTGTTGTATTGGCATCTAAAGTCCTCT
Organism: Scutellaria barbata; assembly: GCA_028654395.1. Taxonomy (NCBI): domain Eukaryota; kingdom Viridiplantae; phylum Streptophyta; class Magnoliopsida; order Lamiales; family Lamiaceae; genus Scutellaria; species Scutellaria barbata. The sequence goes on along the minus strand of CM053646.1, from coordinate 3,521,872 downwards.
ATACATATGTCCAACCCATTTAAAAATGCACTTCTCTCATTTTCTCATATATTGAGGCAACCTCCACTTTCATATTAATGGATTCATTTATATTCTAATCTTATATAGTGTGTCTGTACATCCATCCAAAATTGTCATATCTACCTCCTTATTTTTAATCATCATATATAGTTATGTAAACCTCATGGCAGGAGTTTGGGATAATCTATCAGACATTTTCAAATGGGTGAACCTTTGACTGATCATTCTTAAGACTTAATTATGAAATCTTGTCATATTTTGCTTTAGCAATCCACTTACAGTTCAGGTGTCAGTTACCTAAATAGTTTTTTTGAGTGTCAAATTCCTATGTAAAGGTTTTAGATTCTAAAACTGGAATTTGGGTGCTGGTTTGCCCAGAACTTTGGAATGCCATAGAACTGCCTATGTATGAGTGGTTAATCAAACTAAATTTCAAGAATATTGTTGTAATCTGTATCTCCTTTTATAAGTTATAACTCAGCAGTATCATTTTTTCTGATTTATTCCTGATGATCAGTTATGTGACTCAGGTTCTGAGGCAATGTTTGCAGATCTTTGCTATTTTTCTGTAAGATCAGTGCAGGTGAGCAGTAAGATACAACAGTTTTCTGTTTTGGTCAATACTTAGCATAAAAGTATTACTGTCTTTAATTTTAGAAAGGTAATTATTTTTCTAACAAAAGAGGTTAAATTGCTTGTGACAGCTTACATTCGTGTTTCTTGTATTACCTTGCCTTCTCTTGGGTTACCTGGGGCAAGCCGCATATCTGATGCAGAACCACGCTGATACAACACAGGCTTTCTTCTCTTCTGTTCCAAGTAAAAACAATACTTCTCTAGCTATGGCTTTTATTTATGTGATCTTTGGATATATATTAGAAGAGGTCGACTAGCACCACCGTTAATAGTATCACTTTGTTGTAGGTTCTTGTTTCTAAGTATTATATATTATGCACTTATCATGCTTTTGATTTTGTAATGGATCTTCTTCTAAATTCAATTAAGAGTTAAACTGGTACAACAACTGATATGTGGATTTCTTTTAATCTGCTTCAGGTGGAGCTTACTGGCCTGTCTTTCTCATAGCTAATGTAGCTGCACTGATTGCTAGTAGGGCTATGACGACAGCAACCTTCTCTTGTATCAAGCAATCCACGGCACTCGGTTGCTTTCCTCGTCTAAAAATTATTCACACGTCGAGGAAATTCATGGGCCAAATTTATATTCCAGCCATGAACTGGTTTTTACTGGTTTTGACCCTGGTATTGGTCTGCAATATCTCAAGTATATATGAGATTGGAAATGCATATGGTAATTCTTTTATTAGAGTTATTTTGATACAATTTTTTTTTTGTATTAAATAACTTTGCTCCTGCATCTAGTTCTTTGTTAAAAAAGGCTGTGTATGCATATGCACGCACACAAGCTGACCATAGGGCTGGACATTTGGATGGCAGAAATCTGAGTCTGAATGTAGCGATGATATCCTGTAATGATGGATTTTTTTTTCCCTTTTGGGTGGGTGGTTGGTTATTTAGAAAGAAAGAATGATATCATTGTTCAGATTTTATAAAATTTTCTTCAAGTTTAGTAGTAGCTTCTATATCAAGGAATGGAACAATCCAACTAAATATTCTCCAAAAAACATAGTTCACTTGGTCCTGCATTTTGGTCTCAAATTACTTAATCTATTTCATCCAAACATAAGATTATCATTCAGAACTTGTTTAATAATATTTAATAACAGTGACACAGGTCTGAATATGCATATAAACAAATTCAATTCAAATTTTCATTGACATAGCTAGACGTTCACATATAGATGATAGGTTTATTCTGCTCTTCTCATGTGAATAGTTCTCTGTACTGCATTGGCCTTGCCTGATTTTTCTCTCTCTTTTACAGGCATTGCTGAACTCGGAGTCATGATGATGACTACAACCTTAGTAACCCTTGTGATGCTTCTGATATGGCAGATTAATATTTTCATTGTGCTGAGTTTTGCTATTATTTTCTTGGGATTAGAGTTGACTTTCTTATCTTCAGTTTTGTGGAGTGTGGGAGATGGAAGTTGGATCATACTGGTGTTTGCCATTGTCATATTTCTGATTATGTACATTTGGAACTATGGAAGCAAGCTAAAATATGAAACAGAGGTGAAGCAAAAGATGTCAATGGATTTGCTACGGGAACTAGGTCCTGACCTGGGAACTGTCAGAGCTCCTGGAATTGGCTTGATTTATAATGAGCTGGCAAAGGGGATACCAGCCATATTTGGGCATTTCCTGACAACTCTACCTGCTGTGCATTCAATGATCATATTTGTTTGTATAAAGTATGTTCCTGTATCAGTTGTGCCTCAAAGTGAAAGGTTTCTGTTTAGGCGAGTCTGCCCCAAAAGCTACCACATATTTCGTTGTGTTGCCAGGTAAATCTGCAGCATATGCATAGTCGTTTATGTTGTACTTCATCTTGGACAGGGATAATGATATTTTGTTCCATATTAGTAATTTCTAAGGCTTCAGTGATTTGCTTTGTTGTTCTATACACTCTTCGACCGTGGAAAGGCATGGAAAAGGCTTCATTTTGTGGAATGTTGCTTTAAAGTTAACAAGTTTTTATTTAATAAAGGAGTGCTTATTATACAAATTCTGTTATATGATTAACAATAACAATTATTTACCGTGTCACCCGAACATTGTAGAACAGTTTATCAGTTAGAGAAATTTGGACTGGTCTTGTTACCATGAAATACTTGGTGTTTATTATGGCCTATGGGGTTTAACTTGGTGGTACTAGAGCCACCCTACTGTTCATATTGGTGGTGGGCTTGGATATGTTAATTGTTGGGATGGGAATGAAATATATGGTCCTCTCCTACACTAGTATAATTTACAGAGTCAGTTACGCACAGCTTCGGGAGGAAAAAAATACTTGTTTTCCAAGAATTTGAGACTGTTTAGAGAGGACTGTGTTACAATGTCATTGTACTGACTCTGCCATTAACAGATATGGTTACAAGGATGTTCGCAAAGAAAGCCACCAGACTTTCGAGCAGTTGCTGATTGAGAGTCTTGAAAAGTTCATCCGCCGTGAAGCTCAGGAACGGTCCCTGGAGAGTGATGATGATGAGTCTGATTCTGAAGTAGAGCATTTCTCAAGAATTCTAGTAGCCCCAAATGGGAGTTTTTATTCCCTAGCTGCCCCTCTTCTCACTGAGATCAAGGATAAGAGCAAGTTCATTACGGAATCAAGCACATTGGAAGAGGGAAAGGTAGAGCCTTCCCTTGATCAGATTACTATTGATGCTGAGCAAAGTCTTGAGAAGGAACTGTTCTTCTTACGCAATGCAAAGGAATCTGGTGTCGTATACCTTCTCGGCCATGGAGATATTAGAGCGAGGAAAGAGTCGTGGTTTATTAAAAAGCTCGTGATTAATTATTTTTATGCTTTCTTGAGAAAGAATTGCAGGAGGGGTACTGCGAATTTGAGTGTTCCGCACTCACATCTGGTACAGGTAGGCATGACTTACATGGTCTGAAAATGTGCATTGTAGTTGTACGTAGATTTTGATAGACAGATTGTTGACTATGAATATGCTTATCAAACGGGTGAGGACTGTGTAGAGTAGCTGTGTGGGCATGCTCGAGATTGCTAAGTCATGGGTTTTATTCAGCATCGGCTAATTCTGGAGCGCCTTCAATGCTATGCGTTAGGGGAGATTTTTGTAGTCATTGTTTGCTTCTGTTTTGATCGTTGCGAAAGGTGGTTGGAAACATTGTAATTAACAAATCCATGTTAATGTGATTTTGACCTTGTAATTCTTTTCTCACCTTATTGCTAGCGTAATGTCATGATACATAAAGTATTATACACCTTGTTGACATGTGGAAGCATTTGGATTGGAGCATGATACAATTAATCTGCTTCTATTTCCATCATTGTAATAAGTCACTTCTTTTATCTGGTTAGGACTTTCCATGATTTTCACATTAAGCTAGATATTTCTTTGCTGTTTTCAACCTTGGGATCATTATGATGCTTTTTTTTTTTTAGCAGGATTCTAATTATAGTGCGAAAACTAATTATACAATAAAGTAAATTAAATCTGCAAATTGTAAACACTAATATATCAGAGGCTGAGTGATTTTAACAAGAATTGCAATTGTTGATAACTGTGTGTAGAATTTCTTATATTGAATCGGCAAAAATTATGATTTTTGCTATCGATTTTCATCAATTTTAATGGTGAAATAAAACAATTTTCTTCAATTGTATCAACAAACTGAGACAGGAGGGTCTGTGCAGGATCACATTGTATGATATGAACTAAAATCCTCTCAGCCATCCATCCAGCTTGCTAAGAAGCAAGAATACTTATTTGGATCTACTGTTTGGTTTCCATAAGAATGCCATTCTATTTTCAATACTCAGTATACATAGAATCTGAGAAACAAAATCATTTCAACTGCCTTTCATTTGTGAATTGATTGTATGCCTAAAAACAATCAAACACGAGCCAAATTCATAGTTGAATTCCTTCATCAATGTACTATCCTCTTAAGGCGTTTGAAGACTCGGATAAACCAAATGGTGTTCTTTTCCCGCACCCCAAGTTTTAGAAGCCATATTCCTGGGAGCTCACGTACAAATTGTTTTGTTGGTTCCATTGTTTGGATGCCAAAAAGACTCATTTAGTAGCTGTATATGGGTGCTGCAATCTCTCATTTTCATTCCTTGTATTGTCAGCATCTGAAGGGGCTCTGATGTTTAGGACATCTTTTTCTGTTGATTTAAACTTCAATCTGAGAAGTAACGAGTTTGTCATCACTCCGATAGAACTGAAACCCATGAGTGCACCAGCTATTGAAGGTGACAGCATGGTTCCCGTTACAGGCAGCAATGTGCCAGCAGCTACTGGAATTCCAATCTGTAGTTACAAAGAAAAGGAGGTTAATGCATCACTCTGAGAGAGTAAATCACTACTGATTATTCTGCAAAAAGTATTTTACATGGCTGAGGAGACAACAGGGTCATTTTGCACATAATTACATCAAGAGAAATTATAGGCAGAGACATCCAGATTGAAGTTAACCTGACACTTTTGAATCAGGCTTACTATTTTCTGCTTTCACATTCTCAGACAAGCACCAAATCAATCTCTACTTTTTTAAATTTATTTTCTATGCTACATTAAGTAGTTGAGCTAGTGAAAATCATTTGCCTCAAAAGTATAAACGTCCTAGACTGGAAAACCACAATGTGATGAGTGACATGAAACAGATGCGAGCACCATTAATTGGGATTGACATTTAAAATTCTGAAGAATTGGTACTGAACTATTAAAATTAATCATTTTCTTTCTTGTAAGGGATTCTTAGGACCTGCATTATGTAAAATCCTCGAGGTCCTCGCTAAAGCTTGACATAGACTATGATGATGTCTACGACCATATTGATCAAGTGGGATCTAAAGATACTTCTATAATACAAGAAATAGGGTCCACCTGGAGTACATCAGTACATGGTGTATTGTCTCAGGTGATAAAAAGTTTCCACTCAACATAATAGTTCACCCAAAGTTTACCAAGTCCTCGCAGCAAGATTTGATAGTTAACACGTGCTTTGACACCTTGTGTCAATTATCTTGAGCCAAACCAACTGCCCAGAAACCCAAGTATTGGTGCTTTTAAGTCCTTGCGCGATCAGTCTCATTTCATGTTCTGCCCCCATAGTGAGTGAGTTGTTTAATATTCTTCAAACCCAGACCCTTCATAAGTTGACTATTTTAGCATAAAACCAGGGTCCAGAAGATTAGAGGTGGATTCCTCTCACTAGTTCACTTTGTTCTTTTTTTGTCGCACCAGTGTATTTATTTTACCTGATATTTATAAATCTATGGAATAATATAATGGCAACTGTTTTCTATTCAGATATTAAATTGCAGAATGGGGAAAAAAACCTACAATGTTGTATGCAAAGGCCCACCAAAGATTTTGCTTCACAGTCTTCATGGTAAGTCTACTCAGCTCCAGTGCGTCAAGTAGCTGCAGGGCAAAGCTTGTCAGAAGGTCTACACACATAAACACACAAATTTTTAGAATTCACGAAATATCTCATATGCACATTGGATTACTGGTCTAACTGCAGAAATTCACTTGGAATCAGAGGACCATCTAGATTTGGGATTTCATCATTTGGTAATTTAAATGATTTTCTGTTGCTATGACTCATTCTGTAATGATAACTTTTATATTTCAATCTATCAGAAACTTCATTTAGTCAGTCAAGGAACATTTAGTCAAGGAACCCAATTTTCTGTTGCAAATGTTCCTTAAAACTTCATTTTATCTGATAGAGGGAACAATTCATTGAAGGTAAAATGTTTGAGAAACATTTGCACAACTTTATGGTCAATTGCTTTCTGCAAATTATTAGCTTCAGGTTTAAATCTTCTGAGTCTTAAAATTCTACCTGTCAATACAGAAAAGTTATGATTTAACCAGAGCTTATATAACCTATAGACTCCATACTTGTCTATTTTAATCTTCATATGGATACTGAGGACTTATTCCTCAAATGCTTTTCATCACACAAACAACTTAATACTAAATGTCAACTTATAACAAGTTTAAGGACCTAAAACTTGTGGAGATCTCATCTGGCTTAATAAAATCAAGGCTACTTACTGGTAATTTTTAGCTTACGCATTGTCTTCAAAACAAAATAATTATAAATTTTAAAAATTAAGCTTAGGCATTTTATTCTGACACCACCATTAACAAGTAAAAAAAAAATAGTTATGGGTTCTATAATGGACAACTTGGCAGCGGATCATATGGATAATCATCTTGATAAAGTGAAACCTGAAAGGGTCGTTGAGAACCAGGAACTGGAACCTGACATGTAACTGAAGCAAATTTGTGTGATAAAGTTATTATGCTTTCTCCGGCATAAGTAGGAATAGTCATGATGATTTATCCCACAACTAAATTTGAATGAAAAGCCTCAAAAAGTTTCATCTTTGCTTTGTGACAGCATATGTTGTGGAACTATTTGGTTCATTTGCCACCATGTGACATTTTCTGAGCATCTTTTCCTCATTTAGATGGCATAAAATACCCATGCAAAGCCCAGATCTTGGAATCTAAGGCCTGGATTTTTGCTCCTACATGTCATAAAAATATATGTGAAAGATAGAGAGCAGGGCATTCCTACCTTATACATGCTATGGGTCCACTAGAATAGCTATGCAAGCAAACATTTCCTTTACATGACATATCTATTTGTGATCCTAAATTCAATACAGAGAACAGATATGCAGAACTACATTACTGATGGATAGAAATTTTGAAAATTTTGAGACATCAACATATTCCAGAAAAATACTTCCAAGATGAAGCTGGAGTTTCTATGATACCTGGGACAACCTGTTCTGCATTAACACAATTGAGGACACCTCACTAGCAGCCCCAACACCTCCACCAATGGCAACTCCCACATGCGAAGCAGCCAGGGCAGCTGCATCATTGATTCCATCACCAACCATAGCTACAATGTTCTGATCCTCTCGCAGTCTGCTGATGAACTTTTTTTTCTCATCAGGTTTGACTCCATAAAGAACCTGTAATCAACCATGTATTTATGTCTACTTCAAAATATTTTTACTTACACCAACTCGTACGTTAATTGAAATTAGGATTTCAAGGCTTTTGTACTTCCAGGTCACTGTCTGACTCATTACTTGGTGAACATAAGTACCACTTTTCCATAGATCGAAGCACACAAGACATATATAACTACAATTTAATGTGTGTTCCAAGTCTTTGATAGTTTTTGCTTGTAAAAACCCAGCACAGAAAAAGTAATCAGTTTGCATTTATCAGTTAGTTTGTACAAGTTCTCTATCCACTTCGTGAAACTAGTATAATACTCCAAGCTCTAAGGATTTTAACATAACCATAAATACTTAATCCTGAAAAGAGATAATTAACTGTTCTGTTCAAGGTTGACAGTATGTGTGTAATCGAAAAGTTTGTTCTATGTAAATGGCTTACCCTTTCCTTTGGAATACCAACAGCAGATGCAACATATTCAGCAGCACTTCTTTTGTCACCAGAAAGCAAATAAGTTTTAATTCCTTGATTGGTTAGTGATTCTATCACATGCTTGGCATCTTCTCTGATCTGATCCTCAACATAAATTACTCCAGCCAGAACACCATCTACTCCAACATAAACAACTGATTGATTTTTATATTCCTCAACTTCTTGGAATGGACTGTCACCAACTACTCCATGCCTGCATGAGTTTAAAAACCTAATGCTTAAACTTAAGAAAAATGTATACCAGCAAAAAGAACCTCTCACGAGTCACGAGGGGTTATTGATTTTCTACAATTCAAGGAAGCTTTACTATGCAATAATTCTCAGACTAGACTATAACAGATACTCAAGAAGACGAATTCTGTTTGACAGACATATAAATATCTAAGCAAGCAAAATGTCTAACCATCTCTTGCCAAAGATTTTCCTAAATGCATTGCTTTCTGTAATTCTTCAGCAAAGTCGATCATTTGAATTGCAAAAATGCATTATCATACACACAATCATGCATAATTACTAACATTGGCTAGAATCCAACTGATTTATGACGATTGTCAGTTATGGTAAGAAATTCAATATCTGCATACCCAATATACTATATTTTAAGTAAAATTGCAATAGAAAAGTTTCCTATAGATATATCAAATAATGATCTGAGGTCGTCAATCTGAATTAAGATTTTTATATGGAATCAAGAGAAACATGAAATTGATATTAGAACAGCACGTGGTTCAAAATTCTGCTTTGCATTGGATATACACTCCTCTGCTCTGCACTAACCTTTAGTAATTACTAATTATCTGAATAGGAAATTCACAAATAAATAAGAAAGGAGGTGGATATTCTGGCTTTCACTGAAGTGCAATTTTGCAATAAAACTCAAAAACTACATTTAGTTTTCTTCTATGAAGTAGAAATATATGATATTTCACATTCATAGAATGAAATATATGTACTCATAGAGAGCATAGATAGTCTCAATGATAATATCTGAATAGAGCAACCAGAGGTCGCTACTAGTAACAAAACGCTTTGATGGTAAACAACGTGGTAATGAACAAATTTGACTGTTAATATGTAGGATTAAAAGATTCAGATTATGTGAGAATGGCATGAAGAATCAAAATAAAGTGCATATAATTACTTGACACATCTACAATGGTGCCAACTTCAACGTAAAGCTTACTTGCCACCAGAAAAAGGAGATTATCAATATAAATTACCGTTTTACCCACTCCAATGTACCAACAGCCACTTTTTTCTCATCAATAATAGCCACAGCACCAGATCCAGGTTCCTCAGTAAATGTTCCTTCCGCTACCTACAAGCACAATCGTTAAGAAATCTGAAATCGTTTATAAACCTACTGATGACATTAAATAAGAAATCAGCCCAATGTTGTAGAATGAAGTGACTAAAGATCCCATAAAGACTAAAGGGTTTAATCAAAATTTCTGTGTAATTATAGCAAGCAAGAACCTAACATCGCCCTCAAATGTTACAAAACCCAAAAAATACCATCAATAGATTGGCTATTTTCAGGACAAAGAATCTTAATGGGTTACCTCTTGTCTAAGAAATGACGACTTTATCCAAACAGCAAGGCACTGAGTTATCCTTGTCTAAGAGAGCAAAACAGAAGCAAAACCACAGAGCACACAGCTCCAATCCCTAACTATATCTGATAAAAAAATGCACTAAATTCTTTATGATTTAAGATCCACAGAGCAGCTCTAACTTAACCCCACACTTCCTCCACAAGTTCTTCAATATGCTAGAAAATTCTCTTAGGTTGCGTTTGGATGGAGGAATTTGAGGAGACATTTGAAATTCATAGTAGTAAATCCATTGGTGGTGTTGGATTGTTATGAATTTGAAATTCATCACTTGCATGTTAAACTACTTTTTGAGCAATGTGGGTGGATTTTGAATCCACTATAATTTGAGTGGATTTGAAATTCATTCATTTCAAATCCTTTGATCCAAACACAACCTTATTTCTTTATAGCCATACAGACCTACACAAAGCTGAAATGTTTCACTCCAAAAGGACCAAAACACTAGAATCCTATTTCAGGCAAGATTTCCAGGTTTAACATAAACAATTACAAAACTCACTGTGCTATATCCCAGATTAAATTCAGAACCACCTAATTCTTTAATTTGTTTTGTTCCAGAAGATGATAATCAAGAACTAATATAGCATCCATCATGTTCAGGAAAATATTAGCAAAATGTACTACCTCTACGTAAACCAGAAAAGGGCAATCAATAGGAAATAAACTTGAAATAAACAAGTTCTTTTAACTCTCCACTAAATGCAACTCAAAGCAACTGAAGGGTGAGAATGCTTCGTTAATACTATTGTTATGATCAGTGGAAGAAAAAAATTCAACAACGAAAGGGAAATTTCGTTGCAGTAGTAAGTAATGACCAAAAAAAAGAAACAAAGCTCAAGCTACAAAATCTCCAAGCAAAACGTCATAAATATTGGCATATTCAACTCTTTATGACCCTAAATGGAAAGCTCAGCACACAATGCAATCAGAAACTTCAATTACTGATTTCACTGAATAATCAGTCTCTGAGTAGCAGCAATCAGCAGAGAATTTACCGTAACATTTGAACATTTTGAAGCCTTAGCAGCCTCGACTATGGATTTTCCGATTGGATGAATTGTACTTGATTCTACTCCAGCTGCTAACTTCAGAACTTCAACTTCAGACCAGTTATTGATTGAAGCTAAATCTAGCCTGCATTTAACTAGATTTAATATCATTTGAAGGCAATAAAACTTGTAGAAACTAAAATCAAAATTTTAAGAAAGAAGAAAAATGTGCATTTATATGACCATATAAAAACTGTAAAACGCAGAAAGTACAATTACTGTCAGATGCTACCAGCATATTTTACCCACACCCTGAGTAGTTGGAACTAGTCTCCACAAGTCAATAAGGCAAGGTCAGCTATGTTTCCATCATTCATTAATTTTCCAGATATGATGTAACGAGCATCAAGAAGCTTTCACTATATTAATGGAATGCATATCCTCACAAAGTGCTCAAAATTATTATTATCAAGAAACTGGTACAGCAGAGATACATTCTTCGGCATAAGATATGTCTTGTTGTTTTCCAACATTTAAGTTCAAATTTCATGATAACTCGGCATAAGTGTGGAAACTATCATTTTGAAAGATTTGCAGTATAAGACAATATGAAAGGTCTGAACTGGGACTGTACTTTTTGGCATACACAAATTTCCAAGAGTGAGAATATGCATGATCAGTACCTGCTATACTGAGACGACTATCACGAATTTAAAAATCATTTCATCTAAGTGTTAGGTTGAACTGCTGACAGCATATACGGTACACTACTTAACAAAATAACACAATCAAACTGCAATATTCTATACTCAACTCTGGATTTTTATCTATTTGGTCGCCTTGTATCATTACTTTAGTCACAGTAGGTTTTCCAATTGTTAATGTCCCTGTTTTGTCAAATACAATCGTGTTAACTGTTGAAAATCTTTCCAAGATACTTCCACCACGCAAAAGTAGTCCTTTTGTAGCACCAAGTGAAGTTCCAACCTGAATTTGTTAACTAAATTAACTGACTGTACAACATAGTTAAGGTTCTAAATGAACCACATAAGCGTGTACAGGAATCAAATCAATCTATTACCAGAACAGCTGTTGGTGTTGCTAGCCCAAGAGCACAAGGGCATGCTACGACCTGCACTCAGACAAGGATACTTCAGTAAGTTCAATAACTGAGTTGACCAAGCATTGAATGCTGTGGTCGGAGAAAACCAACTATTACATAGGAGATTAGAGTTCCCATTCCAAAGTGTGTTACATGATGTGAAGTTCCAAAATTGGTTTTGATCTACCATGTTTTGTTTCAAGAATGTAACTGGTAATTGTAATTTAAATGTTGGTGAGAATGTCTAAGATCAATAAATGAGCTGCATAACGTACCAGAACACTACAAGAAAGTTGCAACGCCAAAGACATGAAATTTCCGTGGTAAAGAGCTGCTGGAAGAACTCGTGAACCAAAAAGATTCCAGAACATGAATGTGGCAGTCGAAAGTGCCATTACTCCGTAAGTGAAATTTCCAGCAACCTGTGTGAGAAATTGCAGTGTTAATGGACTGTGGCTGGACTATTAGGGAACAAAGAAAGCATTCTAGTTGTTCACACTCTAGAATGGTATAAGGAGATATAGACATAGATGACAGAAATCGACATAAAAATGAAGTTCATATAGGATGCGAGATAAGACCTCATTATCTAGGAGCAAAAGGGAATTTAGATATAAATAAAGTCTATATTGGAATGTGATACACAAACATCATTATCAAGGAGAGAAAGGAAAGGTTACAGATGATCGACCTTGTCAGCTAACCGTTGTATAGGAGCTTCTCTAGTCTGTGCTTCTTCAACCAACCGAACAATATCTCCAATTGCAGTCTCACCACCTGGTCTCCGCACCTCAATGATAATTTTTCCATTTAGGTTTATGCTTCCAGCTGCCACTTCAGCCTAGTAAAGAAATGCAGCCCAAGAAAAAGGACAATATGAACCAAATTAGCATATGAAATATTTCGACAGTTTAAAACCCCCCAAAAAATTCACAGATGGCAACAATGACTATCACGGTCACCCTACTAAACCCCAGTCCCCACAGAGGAAATCAAAGAAAAAGAGTCGATGGAACTACATAAAAAGAAAGGGCACAAGACGACTTCAACATTACTTTTAAAAAAAACATGTGCTTGGTATGAAGTCTGTTCTAAGAGACGTGACAGAGGGAAGTCCGCATGATAAAACTTCCCATCACTTTTGGATAGCAATTGTTAGCTTATCATGAAAAGAAAAAAGGATCAGATAACATAACTAAATATTTCATGTAAACAAGTATTTGTAAAAAAATTGCTATATGTAACCTGAACACAGACCAACATTATATCACACCCAACTTTCTCTCAGAAATGAATATCTCCTCTTCTACACTGCATTTTTCTTCAACTAGCATTCCTTTATGCTAAGCATAGACAAAAAGGCTACCCCATTGAATACTATTTCACATTGCTGTAGTACAAACATGAAATACAAGTAAAAAGAATCGACAGATTCCTCACCCCAGGTAATTTAGTGACAGGTAGAGGTTCTCCAGTAAAACTTGACTCGTCAACACTGCTTCTGCCTGCCGTAACGACTCCATCGGCTGGAATGCGATCCTACGGATGATTTTAATTGTGAAAAAAATAATGAGTGTATTCACATGAACATGTCGTACGAGGATGATTCATATGATGATTGTTTCATGAAAAGTCTGCTGACCCACATAGAGAGGCTTTGATTTGCCAAAAAAAAAAAAAAACCTAAGTTTTCCATAGGCTTCAGGAAAAATCATGGGCAATATACAAGGTATTGCTAAAACAGTTGGCAATGCTTACGCCAGGCAGAACAATGATTTGATCTCCCACAGAAAGACTGTCGGAAGGTACTTCAACTGTTGAGCTCAAATCTTCTGAACTTCCATTAATCACAAGACGAGCTTTAGATGGCAAAATACTTAGAAGGCTGGTCATATCACTTGTTGCTTTTATCTTGGCTCGTTGTTCAAGATTTCTCCCAAGTAAGACAAATGCTATCAACATAACTGGTTCTTCAAAGAATGTCTTCCATCCCTATGCCAACAAAAAAATACATTTACTAAAATGCATCTTAGAAATCCTTAATCACATGCCTTTAATTTCAGAGAAGAAAGCAGGCATATATCTTGACAATATTTGAAATTTCTGAGTAAAAAACGCTGTTATATGCATTATCTTGCATTAATAGCACAAGAAATGATATAAAATGGAAAAAAAATATGATAAAAAGGCTGAGTGTTTAGAAAAAACAATCAGAAAAGATATTATCTATTCTGGTCATGAAAAAATAAAACTAAGAGAGAGCTTTGAAGATAATATCAAATGATTACACAGGCCAATCCACAAGTTTAAAGACTGCTCGATTCCCTTCCATTGCTAGCAGCCTTACCCTTCTTGACTTGATATGATCAAGAAAAATAAATAAATTTTATTTTTTGACCTTTATCTAATTTTCTTTTCAGCACTGTTTCTAACTTGAACATAAAGCATGGACAAGGGGGAACCTAGCGTAGCTACACGAGATTGATCTGAACATCAAATAAGCATGTAGCCACAAACTCTGCATGAAATAGAACATTTCTTTGAAATGTACCTTGGTGCACAAAACCAATTTAGTTTTCACTCTAATCTAAGCCCCTGAATAAAATCGACCAATTCATGAAAGTAAACATGTAAAGAGAACTCAAGACTTGGAGCATTCAGTAGCAGGGTGAATCATATTTTTCTGTATTCTAATTAAATGTGCCAAGATTTCAACTGGAGTGAAGATCATGTATTTAAAAGAACTTGCAAAAGATTGAACTCATTTTTAGCAGTTTGGTCTATAGTTCTGTTCGCAATTCTTTGCTTATCCCTTCATTATCAGAGTATACAAATATAATGAATCACAGACATTTAGTTTAGTGCATTACAAAGTATTTGATTCATTATGCAACCATTCCTGATAATTATGTATAAAGTCGTATGCTTCAGAAAGATTATACATTTGTTGAAACAACTTATTAACATATTTCTCTTATTCTAATCAAAGACCCTTGTAGAAGGTTTAGTTTACAATGTACCAGTTTCGGAATAGAGGCTGCCAAGGTACTGACAGCAAAGGATGATAAAGCACCAAGACCAACTAGAGTATTCATATTTGGGGCTCCTCTAAGAAGACTTTTCAAACCATCCATAATAAGTTGGCGGCCAGGGCCAACCAGTGTAAAGAGAGACAAAGACATATGGAATCCTGTCGAATGCAATGCATGGATCCATGCAGCTTTGGCTCCAACAAAATGAGAGAGATGACCAATGATGCACACAGCACAGAGAGTCCAAGAAACCACAAGTCCACGACCTGTTATTAGACAGGGTTTTAATCATGCGATGTGCCAAACATATTGGCGTTAAATGTGTTAGCAACACAAAATTCAAATAACATACAATCAAAGACCAAAATCTTATCTTTCTACAAATACTAAATTGATTATCAGCTAAAAGTAAGATAAATAAAAAACTACATAAAGTTAAAACCCATCTTGTCTAATCCCCAAGAAAGTATGACATTAAAACGATAGACATTGCAAAAAATTTAAACCAGGTGCAAATATGTATTCAACATTATGTAAAAAGCATAAATAACTTTGGAAAATTAAGGGCTTAAACACAATGCACTTCTGTAATTTTTCAATGTTGGGTTCTGTACTGCTTTCAGTCTCTTGTCATTTGCCAACTTTATATCACCAATTTTGTTTCCAAATGAATCCAAGGGGGGGGGGGGGGGGGAAGAAAATTTTACCACTTTGTTTTAGTAGCTCACGCTTCTCACTCATTTTCTTCTCAAATGTCTCGTAGAACTTCATTCTTTTAAAATCTGCAAACAAAGAGCAAACTGGGTATTGGAACTACAAACAAAGAATGTGAAGGAATGAAAACCTAAATAGTCTAATGATCTTCTAGTTAAACAAGACAGTAGATAATACCCATCATTTAGTGTAAGGAACTCTAGAAATGAACATAGTTCACAACTCAACCATTTTCCCTGCCAATATGGAACCAAACTAGTGCTGAGGGTCTGAAAAGTTCATTTGAAAAATATATATATATATATGTATATATATATATTTGACTTCAAAGGAACATTCAGTTTGCCTGGTGTGCTTATGATTGGATTTCATGGCTTGTGTTTGGATGCTAAAAACAAGTGGGTTTAGCAAATCCTGACTTTGAAATCCAAGGATTTTGAAGTTCTGATGAATGGTGAATATCTTTTGTCTGTTAAGAGATTGTGCATGGTATGATTATAGTTGAGATGTCGCATCATAAAAAAGGTAAAAAAAAAAATCAGTGAAGTTTTGATGTTATATCATGAAAAGTTGTTTGTACAAATAGCTAAGATGTCATCATACTAGAAAAACTGAAAACTTGGCGTAGTTGTATTATTATACTGTAAATAGTTGTTTTTATAATAATTGTTTGGATTTCATAATCCTCAAATCACTACAAACACAAACATGGAAAGTTCCCCATCCGGATGGACTAACTCTTGTCCACACACACCCTTAAGTGTCCTAACTGATACGATCATCTTAAATGTACAAAACATATACCCAGGAACAGGTATTTACAAGTAAATGCATTTAAAATTATCTTTTTTATTAATTTTGAGCTACAAAATTCTAGCTATGCATGAGGAGTTTAAGGATTGGGTACATTTATCAGAAACAAACAAAACAAATGCATGTGAATAGAAATTGCAAAACCATTTTGTATGAAAATTGCAAGTACAAAACATCAACTCTGCTTTAGAATTTGCAACACATAACACACACATACAACACTCAAAATCTAGAAAAAGGTTAGACATTAACACAACTATCGTCTGCCCTAATAGTCTGCTCTTTCAAACTCTAATACATTAATCCTTGGAGAAGGGAATTAAAAGTCCATTCGTATTTGGAAACGATAATGTTTGTATTAGTAAATCTTCTCAACAGGATAGATATGTCTGCCTTCAACAAATCCACCCCTAGTCGCTGAAAAGACACACCTATTGATGAAAAAACTATGTCAATAGATAGTCTGGGACTTACATTTTGTTGTTTTGATAAAGTGGGTCAAACTGGACCAAAAAGATACTATTGAATGTGAATAGAGCCAGGACATACCATGAAGGCAGAATGGTTGTTGTTACAAGAACCATTGCATCCTACAACTGAATATCCCCATCAATAGCTCCCTCATCTGCCAATTTCCCACGAAGCTATGCATAAGTCATATGAAGGCGAAACATATGATAGGGTTGTTTCTGACTAGAAATTTAGAGGTCAGTCTCATGGGCTACTTATAAGTGTTTGTCAAGTTTTCATGTTTTAGAAATTAGAAGAAATGAAAACAAGTGTTCTAATATGAACAGACATTATGATTAGATTCTTACAAAATCTAAATATGCGATGAGAATTTGACAAATTAAGAATAAATATTATATTTGTAAACCCTGAGTCCTTTTTTAGAATCAACAAACCAGGATATAAAAGTTCACCTTCGGCCACATCTTTATTAACTAAAACTTTATACTTGGCCTCTACATGTGAGTCAAAAACCATTCTATTTCCCAGCCATCTGGCCCATCTCCTCATGTTCCTATGTCTTCCGCAGTATTGGAGCCAATCTCTAGTTCCTATTCCCTTCATATATTTTCATTCATCTGAGATCTACTACAGTTTATTAACCCATAGTGATAACAATTTATAGTAATACAACTACTGATGTCAAATTACTATGACGAAATTGGAAAACAAACCAAATCTTGTAGATTTAAACACAACTGGGGAAAAACTTCATAGAGTTGAAAGAGGTTTTGGAGTTACTAGACCATTCTTCTCAAGATCAACACTTATAAGGTAAGTGAATGATATCATTCTTATAGAATCACAGAAAAATCAATAACAGCATCGCACCCTTTTAAACATAAAACTAGAACAGTCAGGACATTACAGCACAGTGTGCAAGGATTCTTATAATTATCACCCATTCATTAGAAGACTTATCCCGGAGGATGACACATATTATTTATCAAATGAAGATGGAACAGAAAGCCACTAGTACGATTGCTACCTCAACACTGTCTTATTGCAACGTAAAGACTACATAAGAATTTCCAGCAACTCTAAACAATGAAGTCAAAGCAACGAATTTGGGACAGATAGAAAAGAAACTCACATTTCTATATTTCCAAAACAAGAGCACTCTTTCATGAAAAGTTTTCCAGTAATAATTGTCAATTAATCAATGTCAACAACATGGAGTGAAAATGAATGACGAAAATTGCATGACAATTAGCAGCACAACAAATGGCAAAATATATGGAATTAACCAACTGATAAATACAAAAAACGCAGACCTCTAAGATTTGAATTGAAACCGCAGCTAGTCAAATGCTTTGCAAGAGCTTCTCCAATATCCTTTCGCCAGTTGGGTGAAACCTTGGCCTCAGATACAGGCCATACAATTGCTGTCTCAGTGGTGAGATTTACACTAGCTGAAGAAACCTGTGGCTGTTCATGATTTTTAACAGTATTTTATTAGTATATCATTTTGAGTTCGTATCACCAGAAAAAGCCTTGGCGAAGAAAATGCCAAAAATTTATCCATTCCTGTGACTTTCACCAAGCATGTCAAAAATCAATCACATCTATTTCCTGCCTGATAATATTCAATCTCAAATAAATCACTCCAAGTTTTCAAATTAAGTCTTTTTTGGGGATAAGAGCAAAAAAATTATTAAAATAATCAAAGTCCGAACATCTTAATAACCTCACTTCCAAGCAACTTGCATCTTTATTTTCTGAGTTCAGCAAGTTAATTGCATTAACTAGTAGCTTCCACTAATATAGAGCAACTGGGATATTTGTCAGCAAGCCAATCTAAAAAGCTAAGTCACTGAGATCAGCTATCCCCTCCACCCACCTTTTTCAAACATTATTTTCATTGTTCCCAGCATTCTGATCTCGTCGTCTCGTTCCTCTAATCCTTTTAGTCTGAGTCATGTTTTCCTTTTGAACTCATGAGTTTAACTTAGCAGCAGTAACTACCTTACATGCACAAGAAAATATGATGAATCTCTGTGTCAAATTTTACTAAGATATCATGACATGAAGGTTTGTAGCCCGTATATTATGCAAGCAAAAGCAATATAGACCAAATGAAGTATTATAAAATTTCAAGCATTTAACTTCTAGTCTTCTCCTCCAAATTTCATATGAACCATTGATTTCGAACACTTACTTGACTTTCTAAAATTCTCTTAACACTTGCTGCACATCCTCCACATGTCATCCCCTGCAACATCAAGGAAACTTAATTTTCTAAACAAGATAGGTTTAGAAAACGATAATAAAAATGAAGATTAGTGATGAAGAGCTCACTTCAGATATTTGATTCATTGTGCACAAAGGAAATCATGTTTGAGGTCATTTTCTAAACACCAATAAGTAATTTTTTCGAGAGAAATCACTATTTGAAAATTTTGAAACCAGAGAAGGCCTCGGACTATCAAGCTCCATATTCCAAAAATATAAAAGGAATTAAGAAAAGCTCAGTCCAACAGGAGAATAAGCTGTGCTCACTCGAGCACCAAGAGAGCGAATAAAGAGGGGCCTTTCACATTTAGCCTCTTATGATAAAAAGGTACTTTTTTTTTTTTTGTCACAACTTAAAATTCATTCTTTTCGGCCAAGAAATAATTTTTTTGGACATAATCATTCTTGCACATACCACCTACTCTAGCCTACCATCACATCCATGTTGTTCTACCTTATCCCGTACTAGCAAAACTACACCTTCTATTCACACTAGTCTATATCATCTAAATCATTCCACCCTAACCCATATGTCGACAACCTAAGCATGACAAAAATGCTTTCAAAAATAGAAACAGTGAAATTTAAGTTGCAGTGACTAAAAAGTAATGATTCTACATGTGGCTAAACTTAGAGATTTCGCAAATACTCCTCCATTTGGAAATAGCTCTAGTTTGGTAAGGATTCTACATGTGGCTTAATTTATAGATTTTCGCAAATACTCCTCCATTTGAAAATAGCTCTAGATTTATAAATTATGAAAACATTTAATAGGTATAAGATATAAGATGATTATCTTACCCAAAATAGAATAATCAAAATCTTGATACAAAATTTGAAACAAATTTTTTTTTTCTAAACCAATGGTACCATATAAACAAGATCACCCGCATGCGGTTTCTAATATAAATATGCGTTGAGTCAGCAGCCATCGAAGCAAAGCAAAAAAAAAAAAAAAAGGTAGTAAGACATTAACTTGAATGAAGGCCTTACTGTAACATCGAGAATTATAACATCCGAATTTAAAGCAGAAGTATCCGTTGACCCAGCAGCCACCGGCTTAGCGTCATCGTCTCCACCTCCGCCGCCGCCGCCATCAATGCCACCAAACCCGCCGCCGCCGGATGCATAAGACGCCGCATACCTCGCGGAAAACTGTAATCGGTTCCGGTGTGGTTCCAGTTGATTCAATCCCCTCACAAAAGAAACCGGTCCGGATCGGGCCGATTCGTCACACCGCCTGAGTTGGAGGTGAGGAAGGTAATTGGGGAGAGAGCAGGAGAAGCGTCGGTGGAGGCGGGCAATGAGAGGGGTGGATTGGGAATTGAAAGACTTGGAGAGGAGCACAATCGACATAGTAGAAGAACCAACTGAGAGCAATGTGGACTCCATTGCCGTTTTCCCCTCTCTCTCTCTCTCTCTCTCTCTCTCTCTCTCTCTGTGGATATGTATACGCGTGTAAATACAGGTGTGGCTTTTCTAGCCGAGTTTTCCGTGGCTTTGGATTCGGAGACTGAGAAGAGAGACGTGAAGCGGGGAAATTAAAAGCGTCGATTTACTAGCCGCGCTTTCTTAAATGCCATTGAAGTATTTTATTCAATTCTTTTGGCTTTTAGCCTTTGACAGAGTGAAGCACGTGATCCCAGTCCATTTTCCAAGAAACACGTTTTACAATTTTCAATGCGTTAACTATTAATGATGATCTTTCAACTAAGAGCATGTGCATCAATTCATTTTAGTGTGTTATTAATTAAAATAAAAGGTGTATTAATTAATGTAGGTGTATTTTTAAGTGTGTATTTTTGTGTAGTTAGTGTATGTGTTAAGTTTGAAGAATGCATTTTTGTCCCCTACTTTAATAATTAGCCAATGATTAATATAATGACACATCATCAATTAATGTCTTTTTTTTTTTTTTTTTTCTCATCTCATCTCAATATATTTATTTTCTTTACTTTTTCTATACAAATAAATTATTTTCTTTTCTTTCCTATACAAACAATTTATCATTTTTGTATTATTTATACATTTTAATGTGAGTTGAAATTTTTTAATGTAATAATTAAAAAATTCTCTATACTATTTACACTAAAATTAATACAACAAATAAAGAATTAATTTGAATTGATATAAATAATAGAATAAGAATGGTAGATAGTAACCACCCTTTCTTTGAATTTGGTAGATATAAATTTAATTGTTCATTTATATTAATTGTATGTTCAATGTATTGTAATGTCAATTGCTTATTTTCAATTAATTGCTAGTTATATCTATGTCTTTTTTTTAGATAATTAATTTTTTAAAATAATATTTAAATATTATTAATTATATTCTAATGTGAATTGAAAATTATTAATTAATCCAACATACAAGCAATAAATAATTACTTTAAATTGATATAAATAAAAATAAAGAATAAAAATTAGTGAATTATGGGATCCACATGTAATGATTGTATTTGTGTTAAATTGATTGAAATTTGTGTTAAATTGATGTAGATGTGTGTTTTAAAAAAGTAGATATTTTTAATTAGTGTGGTGATATGTAGGCCCCACACTAAAATAGTGTGCTAATAATACACTAATGTGGATGCTCTAATAGGTAATCTATCTATAGTAATAAAATCACGACCCCAAATAATGATAATCTTTCATCTAATAGAATATCTATATCTATAGTAATAAATCACAACCCAACATAAAAGATCAAATTTCCACCCAAATCTCTTTTATTTTTGGTAAGTTGATTTTTCCCAAATATATTTCTGCAATTGGTGATTCTTACAAAATGAAATCTTGAAAAACAATGTAATTCCTTCTTGAAAATATATACGTTGTCACCCAAGAATGGTTAACCTTGTACATTGTTTATAGAATGATTCTTACACACCAAATCACGCTTAAAGAATTAGCTACAAATTGTTTATGATATCGCAAGGAGATTTGTTGTTTAATTGTTTCAAATTCTTCTGGGGGAACGTTGAAGAAATTACACTCCTTTAAACCATACCCAAGAATAAGAGTTGGTGGTAAATATTTAAATAAAATCACACCATTTATTGTCTTTCTAAACTTGGAGTTTTTAGCTATGTCATCCCCTATGTACAAAACCGACCAACCAAGCCTTTGAAACAAAGTAAGAGAGGTTTCGAGGTTAGGAGAACTTTAGAACTTTTGTTCAGTTCTTATCAGCAGTGAGACTTTCATAGAACAGAATGTATCCATGATCTGTGTTGCTCGAGTATTCTTGAGCAGATCCGAAGAAGGTCTGAATGGCAGACTCGTCAACCATCTCCACATTCTCATCATCGAAAAACAACCAGTGGTTGTGACTCTTTACAAGACTAACATAATGCCCATGATTGGGCCCACTCCCAACATGAACCACCACAGCAAACAACGAGTACTCGGAATCAGCATCTTCCAATGTGGTGCTCAGTTTCAGTTCCAGGGGGAACACAACGCGGTAGGATAGCTTCTTGTGTCTGTTTAGCTGTTCCATGAACTTGAATCGCTTGAGATGAATGACCAAAATACGAGGTGGTTTCTTTATCTTCATCCTTTTCTGGGCTTCTTGTAAACTGTGTTTAGGTAAGGAAAATTAACTGTTTGTTTATGTCATGGCAATGTACTTGCAATAGTAAACAAGGGAACCAACCTGCAGCATTTATCACAGAAGAATTTATCTTCAGCATTTAGAGTTTCTGTAGAACTGAAATTCTTGAGGCAGCTGGTGATTGAACTGTTTTGTTCAATATCGAGACTTAAATCTAAGAATGTCTCGTCCCTTGCAGTAACTGTATCACACCTCAAACACCGTGTCTCATTCGTAAGAATACCCTGTATCTTGTACAAAGATTAGATCAAACCAACAAAAGGAAATCTATCTACGACACGTAAATTAAGATATACTGGACATTACAAAGGTCAAAATCTTCACAATAAGATTTTGAAACATTCAGGATATCAATGAAATACCCAATTCTAATCACTGGACAAAATGTATCTAATGTGTTTACCTGAAAATTTTTGTGGACCCAAGTGAGAGATGGCTCCTGCTTAACACCATTGAGATGACCATTGCTTAGCCCATTTGCAACAACATCCTCACTTGTTGCTTTGTGAGTCTCTTTCTCCAGTATATCAACAAGTTGGTTTAGTAAGAAGTTCAGAAATTCATGAGCATCCTGAACGACAGCATCAATGAACATCAGCCACATATGAAATAGCTACATGATACATGATAATCATGAGGAAATATGCATATAATGAAAACACACTTTGTTCCCTGCCACCAAAGGAAAAATAAAAAAAACTATGGAAGAAGTAGCCCCGATGGGCATAAAAAACTGAAGAAGCATAAATAGAACAGAAATCACACATGGAATTAAGACAGATAAATTATTCTCCAAATGACTCAAGTTCTGACTATTATTTCTGGAATCACTGAACTCAACTGTGTAAGTGCAATGCTAAGTTGTGATATAGGTGGATTGAACTTGAGAAATGCATCTTGCACTAAATGCCTACATCAGTAAATAAGTACATGCAAAATTCATCATCTTTGGAGGAGGACAGATTTGCTATCTTACTAGAAATCATCTTGCTTTATTCTTTACTAAACTAGCTCAGAACCTCTAATAACTTGAAAGAACCTTTTACCAGTAACACACCTGATGCATGTATCCTCTGAAAACATCATTTTCTTTTCTAAGTCTTTGTACAAAGCGTTTTGGAGCTATTACACCTGTTTTCTTCTTCTGCGAACTTATCTGCATAAAATAATGATATGTTCAGTTAGTGTTGACTCAACATTTCAAATTCATATTGCACATGTGAAATTTTTGCAAGACACCTAAACTGCTGGCTGCCAGGTCCAACACATGTGAAAATTGTATTACTAGACATATTAAATATATGCCATATGTAACGGATTCTTCTAAATGCACAAACTTTGTTCTCATACAGTACACTTCACAGAATGATATAAAGGTTCATAAAGACCATCAGATATGTCACAGTTCTTCACTAAGCCTACTACCTGTGAGAAAAGTTCTGCCAGACATGTTAAAAGATTTTCATCTGCTTCCCCTTGGTTTTTATTGTTGGAACAATACTCCAGTAGTTGATCGCGAAATGGTACACAAAAGTATAGAGCCTGTGAAACACAATTAAATCACGATAAAAGTCAAAAGAATCCAAGACTCTCAGAATAATGAGAGCATTTAGTAGCACATAATACAACATGCTTCTCAAATTTACATTTCCTACATTTATATACTTCTTTTGACATTTGCAAAATCCCTGATCGTCATAATCATAATGCCCTAAAAGATGGGCAATGCATTATACAGGCAAGATGGAGCAGCACCCAATATATATCTCATAAACAGTGTGTAAATTTAATTAATAGATATAACTACAACCATTTTAATCCCTTCCTTCAAGCCAATTAATCACATAAAAGGAGAGACCTTTATGTCTTAAGAGCATACCACAGCCAAAACTCAAAATCCAAAACCCCATAGAAATTCAAACATAAAACTAAGAAGCCGAGAAATCAAAGAACCTGAAGGACACTATTGCAATAGCAAGTGTTGCCGAAATTCTCCAAACCGAAATATCTTTCGCCTTCGGGAAAATGGTCGCCCAAAGCCTTCTCTAACTTGGAACCCGCCACACCCATTCTGAGTGTGACACCATCCACCATATACCAGAACTCCTCTATCCCTCTCTCTATTTCTCACCTATCGCAATTTTCTCCAGCTAATCGTCTCTTTGATGTTGATAGGGCACCTTTTTTCAATCTTTTTTCTGGATAAAACGGAGGAGGAAAAGGTGGATAATCTGAGGGGCTGATTTGTGAAATTAAGGAGGTTGTTTTCTTCACCTACGACCTAGTATCTATTTCTTCATCCAGGATTCTTGACTTCTATCTCCTTTTAATGAAATCCAAGACTTCTATTTAAACCTAAAAAGAAAATGGAAGATATTGCTGTTATAATTCAAAAAACTCGTAATACTTTTTCATGAATATAATCTTATAGGGTGAAATTTAATGTTTAGAGATTATATATTTATTATCTCAAATGTATATATAGATTGTGAGTTGTTAGCTTCCAATTTAGCCATCTGATAATATTATAGTATTAAACATCTTAAGTTTTGCTCAAAAAAACATTTTTTTTTTTTAAGATTTTGTTTTAATATTCAATAAATGTTAATTGTTTTTAGTTACAATTTCGGATAAGAGAATTGAACTAAATATTTTAGTTCGGTTGATAAAATATATGAACCGTTAAATATGTGGGTATAGTAAACAATGATTTTGATAATGAATAAAATGGCACTATAATGACAAGTCTCTTGCTTATAAGATCGGGTTAATGAGTTTAATATAGCGGTTGACTTAATTTTCATATAATTATCTAAATTAAATGGTTAGACAGGTTAACAATATTAATTGTTGTTTTCCTTTAAAAAAAAAGGAATAATAATATTTGAGTCTCATTATCTTAATTTCATATCATGTTTTGCATAACTATTTATTAATTTTTATTTTATTAATCACATAAACATATTTATTTTCTGAAAAATAATTTAATTTTCTGTGCAATCTTTTTAGAAAAAGAAGAAGATGATATTGAAGATATTGTTCACTGCATTAAAGCCTTATGTCTTTTAAACAATAAACAAAAGAGTTGCGGGCGAAGATGACTTTCCTGAATTTTATTCGTTTATTTTTAAGTTGAGTTTTTTTTTTTTAAAGAGTTATTTATCTTGAGTTTAAAGAAATTTGTCCTGTCTAATATATACCAGTGATGTATTTCTAAAAATTCCCATCTTATATCTGTGATGGTATAAGAAATTTTGGTCGCCAATAAAAGACTTTGTTCAATGACAAGAGGAGACATGACTTTGAGGTCTGGAATTCAAGTTACATTAAGCAATACTTTGTTGATTCATTTAATATTTCACGAATAAATATTAAGTCAATCTCCTAACAATTTTATCATATATGAATCCAAAAGCATCATATATTGTTTTATGATGATTATTTTCCAATTTTGTACTCTTCATATCGTACAATTTCATCATCATCTAAACACAAAATAAAAGTGTTGCTGGGCTTCTATTAACTATATTGGATTGAAGAGTTTGATAATCTATACTTTACGAAACTGAAGACGAAATAAATACAATTTTTTTAGTAGAAAAATAAGCACAACTGTTGGTGGGTATTAATATATATACACAAAAATTTATGTGTAATTGAAATACGGCTCTAGGATTTGTACAATTCAACTCGCCCTATTTTCATGTGTTTTCAGGTGCTCCAATTGTTTTTATGTCCAAGTTCACATTATGTCAATTTTGTGAAATCTTTTAGTTATGTTAATATTATCTTTATGTTATATTTTAGTAAATAAGATTTTATCTTTTAGTTATGTTAATATTATCTTTATGCTATATCCTAGTAAATGAGGTAGAACTTTTTTATGATACAAGTAATGCATTTATGTAATACAATTAATATATTTTAATAAAATAATAAAATTATTTATAACTAAAATAAGATAATACCTTTAAGTAAATGTAGTAATACTTTTATGCTATATGATTAATACATTCATGTGATATAAATAAATTTATGTTATATTTCAGTAAAATAAGGCAGTATCTTTATGCAAATGAAGTAATACATTTATGTGAAACAGCTCATGTATTTATTGAATAAAATTTATACAATTAATATATTTCAATAAAGTAATAAATTATTTTTTAAGTAAGATAAACTAATATCTTTAAGTAAATGTACAAATACCTTTATGTTATGTGGTTGATTCTTTTACATGGTACACGTAACATCCTCGTGTTCTATTTCACGTAATATCTTTATGTAAATTGTGTAATACTTTTATGTGTTACAAATGTTATTTTTATGTAATACGACCAATACATTTAAGTTATGTAATTCATATTCAATTTTCTGTAAATGATTATTATGTTTAATCTTGTTGTTATAATGCATTTTTTATTCCTGACAACTGATAAATATTTTTTTTTTGATAGAAAAGTAGATATGATTATGAGAAGAAAAATAAGAGAAGGAGAAAAGAAAGATAAATAAGAGAGGAACTAGGAAGAAAAAGATGGGAGGAAAAGAAGAATAAGAAAGAATGAGAAGATAGACGTCTATGGAAAAAACAGACGCTGAAGCGTGATTTGGATTTATCCTAATCTCAATCGAAGGAGTGATGAATGAGGGTGAAATAATTTCTATATATATATATATATTAATTTTAAAAAATTTCAGGAAGTGGTTATAGACCAATTGAATGCTGAATGCTGCTTGATTTGACTAAATGAAATCCTATATGTGAGCATTAAACATTTTGGTCATAGGTCATTGATGCCACTAGACCTAGAGCATTATGTGGAGCACTGTAAATTCATGCCTTAAACTATTGAAAGATTTTCAAGCTAAGAATAATTCATCAAGAACTAATTGAGTTTGTTTATGGTTGGTGATATAATGCACCTTTATTTAAAGGTAACCATTTGACTTTTAAGAAATCCACTTGATTAACAAGCTCCACCATAACGACACCTATAAATTTCAACACATTATAAAAGATTCAATTTTTTTGGAGAATATATGTATAGATAGATAGATTTTCTTGTTGGTCTATATCAATTTTGATCCTCAAATTTCGAAAAAACACTTTTAAAATTGTTATATATTTCAAAAAATTGTTATGTGTTCCTCAAGCTTTTGAAAAATAAATTCATACTTGTTATATTTTGCAGTTTTTTTTTTCTTTTTATTTGTCTCAAACCTAATATAAAAGGTAATTTTAGTGACTAATCTTGATTTTTTAAAATAAATCAAAATTAGTTCGTATAACTGTATAAGTCAAATCAAGTAATAAAAATGTTGGATTATATATTTACTTTGGACATTTTGAACAAAATTAAAAGTAAGTGTTAAAATTTATTGGTTGCGGCTAATTTGGAGACATATTTTTATTTTTCTAACAAACATATATTCATAAATATGTTTTTTCTAAACTTGTGGATCAAAACACTCAATAACCAACATAGAAGACTTTTTATTTTGTTCTAATTTTTTTGCAAACACTCGTCACTCTTTCATCTTCTTTTCTTTTATTGTTTCAAAGAAACCTTCATGCTCTTCCGCGTATAACACCAAAAGAAAGAAAAAGAAAAAAGAAAAGGCAAGAATATCAGAAAGAAAGGAAAAGGTTCTCACTGGGGTTGAAAATTGTGATTTGAGACATTCCAAGTTCTAACAGCTCACTAGGGAATAAAACTTAGAAATATTCAAATAATACTATAAATAAAGGGCTGGGATGATAAATGATGATGATGATGAGGTAACAGTAAAAAATCCAAGATTGAAAAAAAAAAAAAGAATGCTGACCAAAACAGCCCCTACCATCAGATGACCAAGTCAGAAGAAAGTAGTCTTAATTAAATTCAAAACCCTTTTCTCTCTCTAACTTGTGAGAGACTCAGATGAATAAAAAGGAAACTAAAAACAGCTGTAAATGCAACCATACAAACAGTGCCTTGACTACTTGGGAACATTTCACCTTTGGACATTACTCTGCAAAACAACAACAACAATAATAAAGAAACATTAAAGACAACAAAGTCAATAAGGGGAGGCCAAAGCCCAAAGTCTTGGCCTTTTGGCTGCCATTCTTGCTTGCACACCAGCGAATCTATGACCCCATTTCTTTAACAAAACCATAAAACCTCGCCCCATTTATTTTTCTTGACCTTCTTCTCTCTAGTCGCACTTATTCTTGTTGGTTAACAGAAAAAAAAAATCACACATATAGTCTTGGTGGAAATAAGTTCTCGATTTGGAGAGTGATGGATAGGTAAGTTTTGAAGCCCATCTGATTTGGAACTGTTTTCTTGATTCTTGAAAACTAAAATCGAATCTTGATTATGTTTCTTGTGTTGGGTTTGTTACTGTTGATGATCAAGAATCTGTTTTCTTTGATACAGGTTGTAGATTTTAAGGTAGATGTTGATTTGCAGAGGAGCTGTTGACGTGTAGTGAGATATATGGATAGTTTATGCTGTTTTAGTAATTCACAGGTGAGGTTTGGTTTTCTTGTCGAAGGTTTGAAGATTTTTTGCCTCTTGGTCTCTTCTTTTTTAGTTACTTTATTTGAATTTTATTATGAGGTTGATTATCAGAGTATTTCTGAGTTTCTAGTGAATCCTTAGTTGATCGTATGCAACTTGAGTTTTTCTCTCCAATTTCTGTTAGGGTTTCTTGCTGAATTGTACTTTTCTTTGTGAGATAGGCAGTTGGAAGAAAACATTGTTTCATTTAAGGTTGATATTTCATTTTTGGATGGAATTATTTCAGAATCTAGTATCTGTACATGTGATATTAATAGTATTCTCTATTTATCTCGGTAACTTCTTGAGGGTGCATCAATGATGTACTTATATGTTGTCATTCTGCGTGTTTGGTTGAATCATTTCTTGATTACTTAGTTTCTACATTGGGGAGCGAGGAAGAATGTTCTTGGTACTTGGATTAATTTTTAAATGTGTCATCTGTTACCGATAACATGTAAAGTTTCCATGAATTTTGTAGTTAAGCTTGTTGTTTCTCTTTAGCGTTCGTCAGGTGGGTCTGGCAAGGGGAGAAGCCATCAAGGGCCTGTCAAGTATGGATTCAGTTTAGTTAAAGGGAAAGCAAATCATCCCATGGAAGATTACCATGTTGCTAAATTTGTGCAGTTTCATGGCCGAGAGCTTGGCCTATTTGCAATTTACGATGGCCATCTGGGAGATAATGTACCAGCTTACTTACAGAAGAATTTGTTTTCCAATATCTTAAAGGAGGTTAGCTATCCCTTATTTGATTTCCTACACAATCTAGAATTTAAAATGGCTGCCAATTCTCATTCTTTAAATGGTGTCTTGAATCCAATTAGAACTACAATCATAAAACAATACTTGGCTGCCTGTATTTTGAGTCTAAAGTGGAAATGCATCTTTTGATGAAATGCAAGTCCTTTGAATCAACAATGACATTACCTTCTGTTCAATTCATTGTTCAGGAGGATTTTTGGAGTGAGCCAGGTAGGTCTATTGCTAAAGCCTACGAGAGAACGGATCAAGCTATTCTAACCCACAGTCCTGACCTGGGTCGAGGTGGGTCCACTGCTGTCACTGCTATTCTTATAAATGGTCGACATCTCTGGGTAGCCAATGTCGGTGATTCACGAGGAGTACTTTCTAGTGGGGGGCAGGCTATACAGATGACCGTTGATCATGAGCCAAACACCGAGCGAGGTAGTATCGAAAACAGAGGTGGATTCGTCTCCAACATGCCTGGTAATAATTGAGATATAAGGTCAAATACTAGTTTAATTTTGTTCTAGTTAGCACTTCAAACCTAATCCACAATTTTACCCTCTACCAGGAGATGTTGCGAGAGTG
This sequence comes from Scutellaria barbata, assembly GCA_028654395.1. Classification (NCBI taxonomy): domain Eukaryota; kingdom Viridiplantae; phylum Streptophyta; class Magnoliopsida; order Lamiales; family Lamiaceae; genus Scutellaria; species Scutellaria barbata. Next base: position 3,491,238 of record CM053646.1, on the reverse strand, counting down.
AATGGCCAATTAGCCGTTTCACGGGCTTTTGGAGACAAGAACTTGAAAACACACTTACGATGCGATCCTGATATAAGACATGCTGAGATCCAAGCTGACACAGATCTCCTGATTCTTGCAAGTGATGGTTTATGGAAGGTTTCTTTCTTCTCCAACCCAACCAATATTGTTATTTCTATGTTTAGATTTCTCTTCACTGACCACGAACACCCTTGTTTCCCCATCTCTGGTTCTCCAGGTAATGTCGAATCAAGAAGCTGTGGATATTGCAAGGAAGAGCAAAGACCCCCAGAAAGCAGCGAAACAACTAGTTGCAGAAGCATTGAACAGAGAGAGTAAGGATGATATTTCCTGCATCGTTGTCCGATTCTAGGAGGGGTGTACAAACATGAATGTGCTCGATGGAACGGAGAAAGGCTGCTATTATCTTGGCCATTTGTAGTCATAGTATTGAAGCTGTTCTTATGTGGTTTGTTTACTATTGCTTGATTTCTTCACTTTTCTTTTTCTTTCTATTTTTTGGTGTAGATTTTCATCATTATTTCTGTGTAATTTGCTTGGAGACATCAAGGTTGGGTTGTTTTTATACAGTACTTTTCTGTAATAATCCCAAATAGGATGAGAGGTTCACTGATATATATACATACACGAAGATGTAGCCATTTGGCTGTGCTCAAATTCAATCAATTTCCTTTCTATTTAAAAAATCTTTTATTTTTACTGATGTATGTGAAATGTATGTTCAAAAATACTGGTAATACCAATTCAACAGTTGAAATAGAAAATAAAGTATGGTTATGAAATACATATACCACCCATTTCTACAATGTGAATTTATCTTGTTATAATTGTAATTGATCAAAACATTTTTCTGTAGTTAATATTTCGATGTGGTTATTATTTTACTCTTTTAAGTTTTTAAATTTATACTCTTTATTTATATTAGCTTAGAATTTAGAATATTAGTCAAACCAAAATTGGAGGTTTTTTTTTTTCTTTTGCTTTTTTCAAAAAGTAATGAGTATCCTTTTCTTGCGAGTAAAACATGGAAGCAAAATTCTCCAGTTCAAGTAAAACAAGCATCTCTCTCTCTCTCTCTCTCAAACCCTCCTCTTTCTCTCTAAAACCCCTGTATGAGTATCTCTGCCTTTTCCCCAGATTCTAAAGGCTAGTTTACATTCAGATGAAAACCCTAATAAATTTGCCGACAATTAAATTCAAGTTGTAAATCGATCATCGTTTTCATTTCATTATTTGGTCGTTCAAAATGTCTAGATTATCTAAAGCTAAATGTATCAAACCCGAAAATCTGGGTGGTGATCGGTGTTGGCCTCGCCGGAGCTCTAGTCCTCGCCGAGGTCCAACGCCGTCGTATCAAAGCCAAGAGCTGCGCAAAAGAAGACTTCGGAGCTTTTATTGAGCGCTTTGAGCTCCTTCCGCTTCCACAGCCGCCTCCACCCGCCGCTCGCCTCCCGCTCTCTGCTCTCACTTTTGCTATCAATGACAAGTATGTGATCACTGTTTTTTCCTTGTTTATTATTATTATTTTTTAAAATTTTGCTGTTTGGTTTTGCTGAAACTTATCATCATTGTACTTAGAATGTAAGGTAAATCGGATTGAGTTCCATGAAAATATAACTCTCATAACTTTGACTTTTATATGTATTTCGTGTAGCTTTGATATTAAGGGCTATGTAACGGGATTTGGAAGTGCAGATTGGAAGAGTACTCATGAGGCAGCATTGAATACTGCTGCAGTGGTGAAGACAATGCTACGATGTGGTGCCACCTGCGTGGGCAAGACAGTCATGGATCAGCTTGGTTTTGGGTATTGCATTTTACCTGAATTTTGAATTTCTTGTACTGCATTTGCTGCTCAAGGCGATACAATTGAGTTTTGGAATGGATGTCAATGTTGATACAAAATTATTCTTCTGGGATGAGGTAAAACCCTCCGCTGCCGGGTTAAGCTAAAAATGTTTTTCTGTTGAGATAAAGGAAAATTGCACTTCTATCCCACAAATCAATCGTTGTGCAATTTCCATACCTTTATTATGTTTCATCACATGGCATCAAGCATCTTCCAAAAGTGTACATTTTTGGTCCCACTACCAGTTTTTGTTAGTTTTTGGGATGGAATTAGGCCGTGCTTTTCATTTGGGACTCTGAGTCAAGCTTTGGGAGGGAGGTATTGTCACATTTGACTCATCAATAGCTTTTATCAGGTTAAAAAGCATTTTAAATCAGCAGCCTATGAGTTCAAAATTTAGACCATCAATTTTGAAATGTCTCGATGTCGTGTGATATTTATTGGAGATCCACCTTAGATTATGTTTACTTTAGTTTGCTAGCTTTGATGTTATAGCCCACCTGACTGTTGGATTTTTTATAACTGTATGGTATAAATGTTGCTTTCTGTGTAAATTTTGTGTAATATGGGAAGTTTATGGTATCTATTGTGGGCGGGATTATTGTTGATCATTTACATTACATGGCCTTTATATTTTTCTTTCTTGAGTTTATACCATCCCGGTTTTTATTTTATTTTATTTTCTCTTTTAGTTATAGCAGAAATTTAGTGCAATGAAATGTATCTTTTGGTTATTGGACACTTATTTTCATGCCTCAAAGTTGTGGTTTGATCCAATATCCCACAATCTTGTTTTAATAAACCCCTAGTTTCATTAATGGTCCATGTGATTCCATTTTTAAACTAATGACGGATGGGCTTAATACTAGAACTACTCTTGTTTAGATGTGGAATATAATGTGCTGAATCCCATAGTATTGAGGCTTAAATTGCTCAAGAGCCTAACTCAGGCCTGAATAATGGGACGAGCAATGCAATTTTCTCATCAGTATAAAGTGAAAGTGCCTCCACTATATGGTACAACTCCAGTGTAGAGGCACTTTTTATTTTTATTATTATTTTATTATTATTATTATTATTATTATTATTTTTAATAATTTGGATTGGAAGAACTGAATATCTATATACTGATTGTGGAGGTGTTGGATTGGGAAGGAATGTGGAGTCTGAGGGAATACACTGAATGTCATTCCTGAAATATTTGCAGGATATTAGGGGAAAATAAAAATTATGGGACCCCAACGAACCAACAAAAGCCATCTAATGTTCCTGGAGGCTCATCCAGTGGATCAGCAGTGGCTGTTGCTGCCAAGCTAGTGGATTTTGCTCTTGGTGCAATCATTTGCGCTTCACAAGTTTAAATTCCTTAAAACTCTTAAGATCTCTGAGTATTATATTATTTAAGATAAAATTTGCTGATTATAAATGTTATGTTTGAAAATCTAATTTATATTTTAATTCTTGTTATATACACCTTGGATGTGAAGAGGTTTTAGTGAAGAACAGAGAGTAAAGATGATAGAGTTATTATTTTTTTATGACTGCAACTTACTTAACAATACTCATTTTGTCTGATTAATTTATTTTTAAGGAATTATCTATTGTAACTTAAATATCATTTTGCTTATGCACGGCTTTATGTTCTTTTGTCTACCTTCTTTTTTTTTTTTTTTTTTCTTCTGTGCTTTCTCTAGGAACTCTTCATACCACACTTCTAATGACTAATAATAAAGAAGTTTGAAACTCGAATTCCTACCACTTTTATTAAATATTGCTTTCAATAAATTTCAAACATTTTTGGATGCAATTGTTTTGTGATCTTCATGTATGGATTCTGCTTTGTTATTGGGATCCTTTCTTGGTTTTATGTATTGTCTGACTTTTGTCATGGTCACTTCCTTTTTAATTTATTATAATGGACCCCTAGAAAAGCACATCGTTTAGTAGGTTGCTGTCTTTGGTCAATTTGCAATCTAATATTTGTATACTTGTATTCTAGGTACTGATACAATTGGTTGTGTAAGAGTACCAGCATCATTTTGTGGCATCCTTGGATTTAGACCATCTCATGGACTTGTGTCCACAGTTGGTGTTCTGCCAAATTCCCAGAGTTTGGATACTGTTGGTATGCAATATCCATGCTTGATTGTGTTTCTAATTCAAATTATTAATTATTCAAGCCTTTAAAACTTATGCATTTTTATTGTCAGCTATTGATATTTAAATTTAATAACAACACCGCTTCAGGATGGTTTGCATCTGGTCCATCTGTTTTGCATCGTGTGGGACATGCTCTTCTTCGGTTAAATCCATTAGAATCTAAAAGGATTCGACGCGTAATTATAGCTGATGATATTTTTCAGCTGTCACAGGTTCCCTTGCAGAAGACTGTCTATGTAGTAAGCAAAGCAATAGAGAAGTTGTCTGGCTGTAAGTTTTGCCCTTTATATATATGCTATAAATACTTTCTTTCTCTGCTTTGCGTTAATTGATAAAAAATTCTTCAATAATTATTCGATATGTCCTGATCAAGGCTGAAAAATTTGTTGGGTGTAAAATAATAATAGAAAATTTATGTGATCTCCCTCCATTTGTTTTTGATTATACAGACCAGACACCTAAGCATATGCAGTTTGGTCAGTATATTGCTTCAAATGTCCCCAGCCTAAAACTTTTCTATGAAGAATCAACAAACCAGCAAACTGAACCTACTCTCAGAGCACTGTCTTCTGCAATGCTACTTCTGCAAAGGTTTTCCCTGAACTTCAAATAATTTTGCTACATTACTCTTGAAAATATTTCAATCCAAAAATATAATATCCTATATCATTGCCAAACCATTTTGACAATATCTTGAGCAACATGTGTAAGTAATTGACAATCAGTCTTCAGCCTGTGAATTCCATTTTGGGCTTCATGGAAACACCTAATCTGCCCTTGTTGTGGAAGGGAAGAGAAGGGAAGAAAAATATGTTTTGTGATACGAGTATCATAGTTGGCCTTCTCTTTCAATTGAAGATTCCATTTCTTTGACCTTCTTTTTTTCTTTCAGATATGAGTTCAAAACCAATTATGAAGAGTGGGTTAAATCAGTCAAACCTAAATTAGGCCCTGATGTCTCTAGTCATGTTTGGGCAGCAATAGAAACAACTCAAGAGGACGTCAAGAGTCTTTATAAAGTTAGAAAAGAAATGCGAGCTGCTCTACAGAGCCTCTTGAAGGTGCGTTGTATGGTGGAGATTGACAGGAGTACTTGAGTTTGTTTATCAAAGTTTTTGCATTTTGATGGTGCTGCTCTTTGACAGTCAGAACCATGATTTATGTTTTATAGGATTGATTGGCATGATGAAAACCATGATTTGGTTGCAGCATCACATCCATATAATTTTCTAGCACATTCACATCTAAAATTGATTTGGAGCATATACTGTGTGGTAAAGGGGTCTGCACTTTACAGATTAGGTTCAACCATGCTCTGCAGCTCTGACCAGTGTGACTTAGGAGGTTTGAAATCCGAATTTTTATGTCTGAAATTGCGAAGATGACCTGATAATTTCTGAATCTATTTTGATTCAAATTCAAATTGACCTTGCAGCTTAGATTAATCATTTTGATTAGCTGGAGATTACTACTACTGTTGAATAATTTTGTCAATTTGGCAGTCTACTCGTTTTTTTTTTTTTTTTTTTTTAAATTTTAAAGTTTTTCCTTTGTATCTAAATGGATTTACATCTGTACCTGACTTTTTGAAGGATGATGGCATATTGGTAATTCCTTCAGTGTCTGATCCTCCACCAAAGTTGAATTCCAGGAAACATCTCTCTATTGAATTCCATGAGAGGATGTATGCTATGTTGGGCATTGCAAGTATGTCTGGAGGCTGTCAGGAAATCTACATTGCAAGTTTTCAGTTGCTTCTCGCAATTTTTGCCTTTGAATCAACCTTTCTCAAAGGACTTTATGAAATCCACACCACTCCCAACTCTCATAGTTATAAAACTTTTGCTTCTTCATCTCTTTGGATGTTCAGGTAGCCATTCCACTTGGAAATCATGATGACTCTCCTGTTCTATATCACTTGTTGCATCACATGGAACTGATAAATTCCTACTTGATACCGTCTTGGATGTGTATTCTTCTTTTCAAGAACAAGTCAACATTATTTCTAGTTCGTCTCTATTACCAGATACCAGTGGTAACATTGATGCTGCTGAACTTCTTAAAGAAAAGTAAATTTCTCATCTCAAGTACTAAATTTACTTGATCAACTTTTTTTATTTTTTTGATTTTTTTTTGATCTTTCTCTTCTAAGAATATCATCACTTAATCAAATGACGTAATGCCAGTATGCTCTCGAAAAGCTATTGGGTGTTCTTCTTTAGTTGACTGATAGAAGATGATTACCATGTGAGTGAAATCAGATTAAAACTCTGTTGTAATATCTTATAACACTCAATTTGTTCATTAACAAACATTATTGATTTTGTAGTTTCGATATATATCTTAACAGTTTTCCTCGTGATCTGAAGATGTCATTGGATGCAACTTCCTGTTTTATTGGATAAATAACTTTATTTTTTTCTTACATTTTTCTGTTCCAGGGAGTAGTGTATGATTTAATATTAACACATGTTTTTTTTTAAATTTTATTTATTTTATTTTATAAATCTGTATGTGATGCCTCTGTTTAATGATGATTTTCATTTTGTTAATCTTTCAGGGTAACACAGCATACAAACAAAAACAGTGGAATAAGGCTGTCAGTTATTATGCTGAGGCAATAAAGTTGAATGATGCAAATGCTACATACTATTCCAATCGGGCAGCTGCTTATTTGGAGTTGGGATGGTGGGATGTGTTCCTTTTTGCCTTTACAGTAGTCTTTCTTTGTGAATTCATTGAGGAATACTTGCCTCCTTACGGAGTAGCTTTCTGTGCAGCTATCAACTAGCTCAAGAAGATTGCAGTAAGACAATATCTCTGGACAAAAAGGTGAGGGGAGCTTGTTATTGCTTTTGCTGCTATGATACTGGTGTTTCATCATTATCTTCAGATCTACTTATATCCCACTTAAGTAATACGTTCATATTGTGCCATTTGTACATCTATGTTTTGTGTTGCTTCTGAGTAGCTCTCTGCACCAGAATTTCATCTCCTTTGCTTGCTATGTATATCTTAACAGACCATTTAATTGAATTTGTATCGCCTCTGTAGAATGTGAAGGCTTATTTGCGACGAGGGACAGCTAAAGAATCACTTCTTTTCTATAAAGAGGCTCTTCAAGGTCAGGGAACACATACTGCTCTTCTTTGTTGAATGATAGAGATATACATGTCTACGGTTTCAGCTGACAATGTTGCTGCTATCCTTTTGAAAATCTCCATGCCTTCTGATGATCTATAATTTGAGTATCATTACCTCATACTTAATGGCCATTACATCCAATCCTGTAAACATAATCGGAGCCCAAAATTTTCTAATGAGAAGTGAACTAAAAGATTATTAGAGGTGGTTTTGAAGTTATCTATTTCAAAAATTTCTGCTCTTACAAGATTATCCAGTTAGGTACACAATAAGCAGACAATATGAAGTAATCGAAATGATCATCGCATACAACTTAAAAATGATAATGCCTACTAAAGTTTACTAAGAATAACTTGACATCCTTGTGTTGTTAATCAGTAGCGACTTATCTAAATGTTCTCGTAATATGTTTGGTGTGACTCCCAGATTTCAAGCATGCACTAGTTCTGGAACCACAAAATAAGGCCGCCAGTGCAGCTGAAAAGAGACTAAGGAAATTGATAAGTTGAGTCCTCTGCCTTTTCCTCTGGTAATTCCTGTATTATACATTACTTACAGAAGGGCAGTTGTTTTATACGTTTCTTTAGGCGAAAACTCTGAGGCCCCCTTCCATTTTGAGATGTACATAAGTATTGTGGTTTGCATTGAAAAATGAATTTCCCTCTACCTTAAGAAGATTGATTTTTATTTTTTTGGTTCACTATTTTTAATCCATTTGGTTGTAATCTCCCACATTTTCTTATGTTAATAATCTACAGCTGCGATGAGTTTCTTGGGTTTTAGCAATGGAAAACATTGTTCGTCTTAAGGAGCTGCATTGTGTCATAGTATATTAGTATTCATGAATTTCTACATACATTGTGTCTGTTGGATTGGAATGGCAATCGTTGAATCTTTGTACTACAAATTCAGCTCCTCGTTTGGATTTCATACTTTGTTTTATTTATGCAAGGGTGAGGGTAATGAGATAATTGAGAAAATAGAAACTTCATTTTCAGGTAGCATGCCTCTTATATTTGAGAATATATTCCCAAAAGTAATCATTTTGACATTTTTGATACTATATTTAATACAATGCCTCAAAGAACGTATATGAAATAAAGATAGATATTATATTACCTTTATGTTTTAACATAACATAAAGATATACTTAACGTTATATAAATGTATGCTTAATGTAACATAAATGTATGCTTAACATAATATAAAAACTCTAAAAATATGCTTAACATAACATAAAATCATAAATGTATGTTTAACATAATAAAAATGTATGCTTAATATAATATAAAGGCCCTAAAGATGTGACTAACATAACATAAATGTATGCTTAATATAACATAAAAATATAGTATCTTGAGTGGGTTTGAATGCACCAATCCAGATTTGTGGGGGTGTGTGCGCGCACGTGGAGGGCACGTGAAGTGGCGTGTGGATCGGGTCGGATCAGGTGCACGAATTCCAATTACATAAATTTTTTTGTATTATATTTATGTGAATGAGGGCATAATTGTAAAATAATTATGAACTCAATAAACAAGGGTTATTGATATAACTCACTAATAATTTTACAACAACCAAACCAAACCAAACACGATAATTAAAACAAACCTACATTAAAACTTCAAACAAAACATATGATTACACAATCCAATCTAACCTAAACATTACAAATTTATGTCCAAATACACTCATCGAGTCATTGTGTTGACACTTTTTTATGGTAAAAAAAAATTAAATTCTTTATAAATATTGATATTATGTCAAACTATACAAAAATCGTCGTCATCGTATAAACGCCAAGTTATCAATGTTCGTGTTTAGCAAGTAAGTTTATTTATTTATTGTAATTAAATTCATATCAACCAAAAAAAAGCAATAATTTAAGGATGCAATTAATACGCGATTTATCACCAATGTAGATATATATAAGCATAATGAGAAGCTGGTGGGGGAAGAATTAGTACCCACATTCTTAAGAAGACGAAGTTGGATACAAAACTCTTCTAACAGAATTGTAGTGTTTTATATTTGGTTAATTAGGGTTCATGCACCGATACACACGGAGACAAATACAATTTCTGTATCACCCCAAACTACCTCCCCTTCTCTCTCCTTCCCATATCATCATCATCTCTAATTTCCCCCTTCAAGGTATGTAATTATAAGTTCTAAGATTTCCTCAATTCCAAAAACAATGTATAAACGAAATTTCTTCCATATATAAATATTAATAAATGAAATATATATATATATTTATAGGCGACACAGCGGGCCTGGGCAAACAGTATACGGGCTTGTGTAAAAATGGCCCGATGCTTGAGCCTCACAGGATCTGCCGATTTTCTCTACCGGAGTTTCTTTTCTTATTCCGGCCTCCGATCCGTCAAAACCGATTTACAGGACGGCGGCACCATAATGCATTGCTGGGTACCGAAATCGCACAAACTGACGAAGCCGAATCTGGTATTGGTCCATGGGTTCGGCGCGAACGCAATGTGGCAATACGGCGAATTGCTCCACCACCTGATGCCGCGGTTCAACATCTACGTGCCGGACCTGCTCTTCTTCGGCGAGTCGAGGACGGAGCGGCAGGAGAGGACGGAGGCGTTCCAGGCGCAGTGCGTGATGCGGCTGATGGCGTTGCACGGCGTGCATAGGATGAGCCTGGTGGGGATCAGTTATGGGGGATTTGTGGGGTACAGCATGGCGGCGCAGTTCCCGGAAGCGGTGGAGAAGGTGGTTCTGTGCTGCTCGGGGGTGTGCCTGGAGGAGAAGGATTTGAGGGAAGGGCTTTTTGAGGTGACCGATTTGGATGAGGTGGCCAGTATTCTGATGCCCCAGACACCCGAGAAATTGAGAGAGTTGATCAAGTTTGCTTTTGGTAGACCAGTACCTGTCAAAGGCCTTCCTTCTTGCTTCCTCTCCGATTACATCGATGTTTTCTGTACAGATCATGTCAATCAGAAAAAGGAACTCATTAAAGCTTTAACTACCGATAGGCAACTTTCCAACATTCCTAAGATTCAACAGCCCACATTGATAATATGGGGAGACAAGGACAAGATCTTTCCAGTCGAGTTGGGACACAGGCTCAAAAGCCATATAGGTGAAAATGCCAGAATACAAGTCATAAAGAAGGCAGGACATGCCGTCAACATTGAAAAGCCTAAGGAATTTGCAAAGCATTTGAAATCATTTCTTATTGAGGGTGATCATTCAAGTTCCGGTTTGAGTTTGAGTTCGAGTTCGAGCACGAGCACGAGCTCTCATCGACACAGGATGTTATTCTGGAATAGTCCTTGATATTAAGTAATGTTCATCTCCTATTATTTATTTCATTCATTTTTTGGGTCTCCTCCCATTTCCTTATTTTACACTCTACAGCTTAATTACATTCAATTATAATTATTTTTCACTTCAATGAATGCAATTTATTCAGTTTGATTGCTTAGATTCAGGATCATTACCAGTCCAATATAGGGCAGGCTCAGAGCTTTAGTGAGGTCCAAGAGTAATGGATTAGGATCCAAATTAATTAGAAAATTTTACAAGTTCAAACATATCTTTTGTAATTGTATATATTATTTTGATTTGTCATACTTGCAAACGGTATCAAAACTGTGAATATATTTTTCTTCATTTTATGTTGGCTCCCTCACCGAACTATAACCTAAATTCTAAGTTTTGCTTTAGACTAACGAGATTCTAAATGGGTTTGCATGTGTATGAATATTTAATATTTATCTGAGTACGGACATGTGTAACTCTTATTCAATGAATACCTTATTGTCATCTTTAATATGTCTTGACGTAATAATTTTATATAGGGTAAATATCAATTTGCTATGTAAATACCAATAAAAGGCGAAAACATCATTATCATGATAAGGAAATAGTGATCTTGAAGACTAAATCCTATAAAAAAAAAAAAAAATTAATAACAAACAAAATATATGAATTGTACAATCAATCCATCGATTGAGCAGTGTGAGAAGTGTAGAGCCACATAGACATTTCTTCCTTTTATCTGAATGTAGCTTACAATTCATGACAACCTATGAAACAACTGTCCCACCCAACGTTTCCCTAATTCTACGGTCTAAATCTCCCACCTCTATTCTGTGACTTTTCTACCCCATTTTCATACTCTTGCAAATATATTTATTTATTGTATATAGAAAAAAGAAAATAAAGGAGATTCTCGGACAAAAACAAAGGTTTGATCCATGGACAATTCACCTTCGACCATAGCTCCTCTGCTCCTCCGAAATCTGCTAACTTCGATATTTGTCCATGCAGAAAAATCACTGTTTTATTTGTCTGAGAAATACCAGATTCTTCACCACCTCCGTTCCTTTCTCGTCTCTGCTTTTCTCTTCTTTCTCAGCCTTTTGCCTTCTTTCTTCTCCTCTTTAACCCCTCGTTATTCTCAGGAATCCCACAACTACCCTTTGAAATCTACCAAAAATGAAAACTTTCCGGCGTCCATCGCCGCCGCAGGCGGCGGCGACTCTGGTGTTTCGAGGGCTCTCTCCCAGCTGTTGCTGATAATGAATGATATCCCTGTCAGCTCTAGGAAATATGAAGTGGTTAGATCACTGGCTGAGAAGCTTATCGATGAGAATTTGCTCGAGAAAAATCAAGCCTTGAGGGAAGTGAACTGCGCCGTGCTGTCGGCGGCTTTTGCAAGGTCACTGAGCCAACTCGAAGCCGCGATGGTGCTGCCGGGGCGGAGGAGTGGCGGCGGAGACGTCGCGGCTGGGGCCCGCGAGGGTGATTGTTATACGCGCAGTAGGGCGAGTAGTTTACTCGAGGGGGTTAAGTATTATGTACGCGCGGCTTGGCGCTACGCCATGTCGAGTAGCCAGATTATGAGCCGGTCGGGGAGTTCGGCTGAGAAGCTGGCTGCGGAGCTGCTTTGGTTGGCCCAGAAGATGGCAGCATCCGGCTGTTCTGAAGAAGCTGTTTGTAAGTGGGCTTCGGCTTCCACCTTGGCTTGGCTTGCCTTATCGACTGAGCCGCGACTTCAGGGCTCCTTAGTTAAGGTTTCAGGTAATTAAAATACCATTACTTGTTTTGGATATCCTCTGTTTTAAACCCGTATTTCATTTCCTAGGTATTAAAGTCGTGAAGTGCTATAAAACTGTATTTCATAAACTTGCCATTATAATCTGACATATATAAACTGTCCTCATCGTACAGCATTCTTGATTAAGGAAGCAAAAGAAATAGGGAAGGAAAGTGGGAGGGAAGTAGAAGAAGAGGATGATTTAACAAGGAGCGGAGGCTTAGAGCAGCAGCAGAAGATTAGAGAAACGAAGATGAAAATGCTAATGTCATGGCTGCCACTGCTGTGTGGCGCCAACAATGGCACTGATGCACCGATTCTTAGCATGGCGGAGAGGGTAGAGCTGGAGAGGATATTGGAAGAGATAATCTGGACATTGGATGAAGAGGATGAACAAGAAATGGTGTTGTCACTTTGGCTCCATCACTTCACCTACTGCCCTGCCTCCGACTGGCCCAACCTCCGATCTTGTTACACCCAATGGTATGCTGCCTCTCGTGCTAGCCTCGTCCTGTCTGCTCAGCCTTCTGCTTCTATTGCCTGTGCTAATCTACAATAGTTTTCTTTTTTTATTTCATGATTTCTTTTGTACTCAAAATTCCAACAATATATGTAGAGGTTACACATATGTAGATATTACTACTCTTTCTTTAAGCTGCTCTATATGATCATTGAAATTTCCATCCATTGCAAATTTGCAATACATAGAAGAATTAGCTGAATACAAAGACAAGTTCTTTTGGGGTGTGGCTATGGCTGTGGCTAATGATTGTTTTGTTGTTTTACAGAATAAGTACATATGCATAATTGTAAATACACACGCTACAGAATTGGAACCTTTAGGGGGATACTGAATTGAAATTCAAATACTTTGAAGCACAGGCCACATTTATTCTGAATGTAGTTAATTGAAGAAATTAGGTGAAAATGAGATCACACTTATAGAAGAAATTGTCTTGAATAAATCTCGAATTTCTCTGACGAGGACAGTTGAGGCTCCTGCAAACATGCCAACCAGGAAAAGGGTCAGAGTTCTCTTCAGTGGACTGAGCCTAAGGAACTTGTTAGAAATTATCCGTTAAATGATTTTTCCTCATATATAGCAGCTGTCATGGTGAAAATTATGCTTTTTTCACTACTGATATCATTATCTTATCAGTATGGGCTAGGAACTAGTTTTCATCTCCGTTTTTCTATGTTTTCTGGAGAAATATGAGAACTTAGTTCATTCCTGTTATTAATCCATAACATTAACAGTATATACGAATATGAATCACTTTAAAAGAATACAAAAGATTACCTGTGCTAACTTGGGGTTCAAAAATATTTTCAAGACTGTTTTGGAATCACGAATCATCTGCCGCATGACATTTAGTAAGCGACCATATGTCAATCCAGGCTCGTTCTGTGCCGCTTGGATAAAGCTGTATGTCATGGCACCAGTTGCGGTATGGCCAGAAAGAGCCTGCAAAAGCCCCAGGATTATCTTATCTAACATTTTTGCAACATTTTTCTGTCTCTCTTCTTTGCTTTGTCATTACTGATTTAACATTTTTGTTTTAGGTGTCTGATTCGATATTCCATTTATTAAAAGTATCTTCTTATGAGAATTGAACTGATCAATTCCTTCAGATTTATGAGAGATAAAGATTTACATATGGCTCTCTAGGAAAGGAAAGTGTTCTCACCGTAGTATCCACTGAAATTTGATGATCATCACATGCACTGAAAGATATAGCTAGTCCACCGTTGGTTCCTTTATAAATGGGTGATTGACAACCATGATCTTTCCACTTATAGTATCCATTCCTGCAGCATGACAAGAAAACACATGTTGTCTTTGAAGTCTCAAAGGGAGTTAAGTAACCATTATACGAACCTGTTCACACTGCATACAAATGGTAGATCAAGAACCGTCCCACTGTGGCATGCATCTATTATGGCGTGCAGTTTGGCCCCGTGAGGTAGCGGTCTCACTATAGTAGCATTGATCTCATCATCTGATATTGTTCCCTCACTTTGATGATCTACGGGCAATAAAGTTTCATCATAGCCATCTACTTCATCTCCATTTAAATCCGGTTGTTGTGCACCATGACCTGAGTAGTGAAACACCATTGAGTCCCCTGATTGGCCACCTTGAACCAGCCAGTGCAGGGCTTTTCTGATGTTATTCTTTGTTGGGATCAGGGAAGGTTCTGACTCTTCTTCTGCATATTGATTAAAATACTTATCAGAATGCATACGATTACTTCGAGCTATTTGAAAAAAAAACTTTTTATATTAGATTTTGGTGATGAAAGTGATGTTCTGTGTTCAACTTATCTTGTAACAAAGGACTGCAGAAAACTACAAAACTCTTACCGGTGAGGACAAGTATTGAGTCACTTGGAAACCCTGCCTTCTGAATCAGAAAAAATCTCATACACTGGACATCATTGACAGTTCCATTTAGCCTGTATCTCTGGCCATAGTAGCTAACTCCACATAACACTGCTCGTTTCCTTCCATATGCTGAAACTGGAATCATGGATGGAGAAGGTCGAGCTTGTTCTGGGTGATACCCGAAACCTGATGTCACTGGTCCAGGGTGGCTATTTACTATTGAATTAATACTGCTTGATGCTGTATTGAGCAAATCTCTGCACCTACCTGCTGCATAGCTAATGGAGTTGTGGGCTTGATTAAGAGGACCACTGGGATGAACATGAAGGGTAGCTTTACATGCTGCACACCGAACAACATATGTGTAGGGAGGCACCAGTACTATCACTCCACAATAACTGCATCTCACTCTCTTAGTTGCCATTTCCATGTATGGACTTCCTGGGATAACAGCCCATATAAGATTTATACTTTTATAGTAATGGCTTTATTCCAATACCAAATAGTCTGGAATCAGATTCATGTCATCTTTAATGTGGATTAAGATGCCATGCTTTTTTTTTTTTCCTTCTTATTTGGTTGGTAATGAAACATTTAAGTCTCCTGGAGTTTTAGTACTAATAAACAAGTTGACAGGGATGCCATCGTTTGGAAACATTTATTAAGCCTGATACAGATTGTGAGTATCAAAAACATTGATATAAGATCTACTTTTGGTGATCTCCATATATGAATTCTATTTGGAATGACAAAATATAATATTGAAATTGATAATCTTGAATCATCCAAGGTTTCTGACAAATGCTTTGTTTGGGTTGGTAACTTATCTACAAAGATAACAGTGTCTTGTGATCTTTGACAGTGTAATTATTTTTTCTGTCAACATGATTGTACTTGATTATGATAGAGAAGTCTTCACATCAATCTGTCCACTTTAGATAACAGAACTTATAATTCTAACTTCAACACGAACTGTGATATCCTTTGCTGAATTGGAATGAAATTCTTTCATCTTCCCACACCTCAGGAACCATATATAAGTAAACTTAATACCAGAATATATAGGCATCCATCTTTTCTTCATGTTCCTAGCATGATTTTCTGTATTCTGGCTTTTATGTATCATTTCATTCGTGTGTTCATATGTTAATTAGCATTAGAGGGCAAGTCAAATCACTAGAATATCAGTGCACTATATGCAGTAAAAGGCGTGCAACATTATTACAAGCTGCCAAGTTGAGTTACAGAAATAGTTCCGTGAAACATATCTCACTGATTATGCAGGTTATTGAATCATATTGGATTCCAAAGTTCTATAAACATAAGTTAGAATTCAGCATGATCAAGCAATAATCTCTTTGCTTCTTTATTTGCTGCAGTTAGTCCACCTTTTAGATGACAACTGTCTATAGAGTGAAAGGCTTTGAGTAAATTTCGAATCTCTGAGAGGAAGACAGTTGTGGTTCCTGCATACACAAGTGAATAACCAATAATCACCATAAATATAATAATGTTATATATTTATTTAAAGAGCTAAAAGAAAAGGAACAAAAAATCTGTAGAAGCATACCTGTGATAAATGGGGGACACTGCTGTTCAAACCAACCTCGTCACGTGCTGCACCAATTCTCTTGTGCAGGGCAATTAGTAAACGCCCGTAGGTTAATTTTGGTTCTCGTTCCAATATTTGGACAAAGCTGTAAGTTAGTGCACCTGTTGCGGCACCTGTAAAAGCCTGGACAAACATAACATTAGGTAACCGATTTCCATTGCTAATCTGTAGTTTTTTACTATCAAGTTACATAGATTTTAAATCAGACAACATTTCCATGAAGTTGCTATTATATGTTGCAATATATGGATCTGTAATACCACCTACCGTGGTATCTCCAGAGTTCTGATGATCATCACAGGCACTGATAGAGATTGCATACCCCCCGCTGGTGCCTCTGTATGCAGCATGTGTACCATGATCCTCCCATTTATAATATCCTTCTCTAATTGAATACGATGAGTTGAGTTTCAGGTTAATGTATTAAATAAGTTCAGTTGTCAAAACTCTGACCTGTTTATTCTGCAAACATTTGGCAGGTCTAAAAAGGTTCCACTGAAGCAAGTGTCTATGATGGCATGAAGTGTTGCTCCTCTAGGTAAGGGCCTAACTATGGTGGCATTGATTTCATCATCTAGTATCCTTCCCTCAGTTTCATAGTCAACAGGTACTAAGGATTCATCGTATCCATCAAGTTCATCTCCATCACTGTCTCTCACTCGTGAGCCATGGCCAGAGTAGTGAAACACCAAGGAATCCCCGGACTGACAACCTTGGACTAGCCAATGTAGGGCTGCTTGGATGTTCTTCTTTGTTGGAAAACGGGCATTGTCCTCTTCTTCTGCAGTGGATTGTAAAAGTCTAAGAATAAAATACCAGACATCCACATATGCAAATCATCATTGAAACATACCTGTTAGGACAAGAATGGAGGAGACTGGAAACCCAAACCTCTGAATCAGAAGTTTCTTCATGTATAAAACATCGTTGATGCTGCCATTGAGACTCTGTTTGTGTCCCTTGTAGGTAATGCCACAGAGAACGGCTCGTTTACATCCCTGAGATGGAGGAATGTATGGCTGTGGATGTACCTGATAAAATCTACCATTGTTCACAGGTTGGTAAAATCTGTCATAACCTGCAGAACCTGGATTAGTCACATATGTGTTGCTAGGCATGGAATTGTCGTTATGGTTTCTATGGAGCATTGTGTAGCGTTGACAGGCCGAGCAATATAGGGTATGTGCGTCAAGTGGGACTAGAGTCGGCATCCTGCACCACCTGCAGCTAAGTCTATTGCTCACCATCTCTCTTGTTTGTTATTATTCTTTGTATTTGGGAAGGATCAATATGAAGTGATATATATCTGCTGCTAGAGAGCCTTTTCTTTTGCATAAGTTGCAAAGTTTTAGTTCTTTATTCCATAGTGTTGGAGAATTAGATTCACGTTTTTAGTCCTTTTCATGCGATGCTTTTGAATAGTAATTAGCTAGCTAGGGGAATAATTCCTTATGTATTGTAGCCGTTGAATATGAGTGAATCCTGAGATAGCTCCAAAGACAGGATGAAAAGAAATTTATCATGTGATGACATCGACTACTCTGACTTACTTCATTACATTATTCTTATTGTTTTTCCATGTATAAAAGTTCATTGAAGACAACTTTCTATAATTTCCAGGGTCTAGTTCAAAGTGGGTTCTTTTAAGGATAAGAAGTGCTTGTCTTTCCAAACAACAGGATGACTCATTTTGTTGTGTGATTCTTGTTCAAAATTAGGTTTTTTTAAATGTGCAACGATTGCTTCTTTGACGTTGATGTTTTTGTTTGACATAAAGACATTAGAAGTGTAACTCTGTTTGCTGGTTTCTGTGTCAAGTTAAATTATTGGAACATTACAAATCTCATCCGAGTTAATTCAATAGTAATTAAATTCTGAAATTTGAACATTAATCCTTACCATTGACATGATTGTTACTATGGGACATACATCAAAATGGAAATGAAGAAACAATTCGAAGATGATGAACAAAAAAAGATGGGACATATAGAATAAGGAGTCATAAGAAACAAGGAGATGAAACATGTCAAAAGAAAATTATCGGAAAACTTTTAACTCCTGTCTGAAATTGCTTTCTCATTGGAGTTTAACTCTGCATTACTACGGCTTGAACTCTGTGTTGGTGTTGAATTCCTCAGAAGCTGATAACAGTGGATCCTAAACATGATTGCAGAAATACTTCAGAATCGTAATAAATAGCATCGTTTTCTATGAACTCTAATTCTAATTGGTATTTCTTAAAGTGTCACAAGAAACATTATTCCGAAGAATATTGAAAGTACCTGAAAGATCCTACGTTGGAACATCCTGCGAAATCCAGCACTGAGACGTCCTCCTGATGATGATTTATGGGCATTTTTAAGCGCCTCATGCATTTGTTCGAGTATACGCTGGTAAGTTATCTTTTCTTTGTTGTCAAAGGCTTTTGTAATTGCTTGTACAAATGTGAACGTCATAGCACCCCTCATTTCTTCATCCTGCGAGAATGCCTGAAACAGAAGAGGTGCAAGAAGACAGATGATGAGGATTATAAAAAATGTCCAAACATGAGAAGAAAAAAGGATCACTTACAGATGTATCTGCAGCCAGTTGATAATCCTCACACGCACTGAAGCAGATCGCCTTTCCTCCACTGGTACCCTTAAAGGCACCCGAAGGTGGGCTATTATCCTCCCATTGTCCCCTGATACATGTCAGATGGTAAGTTAGTTTTTTGCATCTCAGTCATGTCTGATTAACAGAAAACAGGCATACGTTGTAATGTTGTAAACATTAGGCAAGTCGAGAATGGTTCCACTGTGGCAAGAATCAACAATGGCATGAAGCGTGACATCTGGGATCAGAGGTCTAACAATGGCATCATTGATTTCATTATCCAGTATCATCCCTTTAGACTCAAAATCCACGGGGCAGATTGTTTCATCAAATCCATCACGCTCGTCTCCATTGAAGTCGCGTTGTCTCTTGCCATGGCCTGAATAGTAGAACACCAATGAATCCCCTGCCTGGATGCCCCTCACCAGCCACCTGAAAGCATTATTAATATTCTCCCTTGTTGGACGAATAGCATTATCTTCTGCAAATCATCAGCAATTATCTGAGATCACTAATGTAATAATACAACTTCAACCGTATGTAACCAACCGGGTTTACTTACCTGAAAGAACAAGGATGGAACCAGCTGGGAAACCGAATTCTTTAGCAAGTAAATCTTTTATGTCGCTGATGTCACGTGCAGTTCCTTTGAGCTCACACTTTTGCTTCTTGTAGCTGACTCCACAAATGAGTGCACGTTTCCCTCGGGGTGGTGAATCTTCAGGAACACTAGAAGAAGAAGGTGGCCTCCAAACTTGGCTCTGATCTTGATAATAATTAGCACTGCATATAAATTTCTTCTTAACACTATGGCAGAAGTTCTTTGCTCCACTCTTCCTCATTTCCAGCTCCAGGCTAAACTCATGGCTTCTCCTGCAATGAAACGATTTGGATTGAACAGTGGAACTTGGATGGATAGGGCCAAACTGGGCCGGGCTTCCGGCCGTAGGAACTCCAACTGATAAAAGCTGTTGGCATCCATGGCAACGGATTTGTTGTGTACTAGGTGGTACCGATGATACTTGTCCGCAATTCTTGCATACGAGACTGTCCATATTGCTATGTAATTGAGCTCTGAATGTTTACAATATGCATGTAATTAGTTGAAAATAATGTATATATGAGGATCAACTTTCCAGTTCATTGTCGCTGATGACAAATGATGTGTGGAGTTTAAGTAGTTTCTTGCTTCATATACACTCTCTGCACACACGGATCGATGGTGCTGACAATGATTTTATTCTGTTTCAACAAATGAGCCAAAATTTGTTATTCCATTATTCTTATTCCAATTTCTATTCAAAACTTCCGTAAGTGAATTCAATATATATTTGTAGCCAGAACAACCCCGTCCTTACATTAAATAGGAAAAGGACGCCTTATAAAAAGAAAATTAACATTAAAATAAAAAAACAAGAAATCAAGTTGTGTAACTTTAAAAAGTTGTGTACATACTACATAGATCAAGTTTCAATATATATCTCTATCTATTATTATTATTACCTATATAAATGTGTGGATATTTTTTACAAAATATGGATTGCCGAATATATTCATAGATTATTATTTAAGATTATAACAGTAATTTAGGATTTTCATACTTAAATAATTTTATATTAGAATTCTAACTAATTCAAAATTTTATAGAATCCTATTATAATTAAAACTTTAATATAAAAGTATTATATATATAATATTTATATTATTTCTTTTCTTAATTTGAATTCATCTCCATATACACGTGATTAAAACTTGTATATATATATATATATATGTAAATTTTTTTATTTGAGAATTAAATTAAATTTTTTTAATTTTTTTTACAATAGCCCTTCAAGAAATATGATATATCAGTGATGAGAACTATATATCCCTTTTTTCTTTCCAGAAAACCCTCAACCCCTCCATATATAAATATTTATTTCTAATTGATAATAAATATAAGTTAAATAAAACAATTTTGATGCACCCACAACAAGCTCTCAAATTCGAGCTAACACCCCCTCAATTAAGACTAATCTGCATAATTTAGGTAAAGATAATTTTAGCATAAGCTTAACCAACATCCATTGGAAGTTGATACTACATTTTACTTTTTAAAAGGAAAAAAAAAAAAAAAATATATATATATATATATATATATATATAATTCTGTAGGATTAATAAAAATCATAAAATCACGTTGCCGTTGGTAGTGGCAGCATATCTCAAAAAAAATAAAAAATTAATAATAATAATAAAATCATAAAATTATTATTATTATTATTATTATTATTATAGCCATCTTTTCAACATCAAATGATAGGTAGGCATCTCCTTGGTTGAGATTGGAAGAACCAGATTCCAGATTTGTGTTAATAAAATTCTTCAAGTGCCACCATTGTATCTAAAAATAAATAAAATAAAAGTTTTCATCCAATTTATACTAAAATAGGGGAAATGAGCCATAATCTCCTGCTTTCTTTTAGGACAATTTAGAGTCTGTTGGAAGTAGCTTTTAAACAAATATATTTCAAAGGGAGTTTTAGAAAATGACATAATTAATGAGATGGTTAGATTATAGAATTAATTTAAAAAAATGAATATTTGATGTGTGGATTATGTTGAAATAGCGAGATGAAAACTACTTTATAGGTCCAAGACCAAGGGGCACCAGATTCCACTTGTACATATCTGCATAACCTCTCTTATATATTCTTCTATAATGTTCTAATCACATCGCATTCTAACTTTGCTTCGCTTCGCTTCTAAATTACACGCCCAACCTTTTTTTTAAAATAAAGAATACCAAACGCCTTTCTTTTATTATTATTACTACTATTCTTTCTCTGCATCTCTAAAATAAATTAAAGCCATTATTCGCTCATAGAATTACAAATTTTTTTCCTATGTGTAAAGAAAATAAAAAATAAAATTATTTTCCATTATTGCCTTCTTACCATACACACCAACAAAAAATAATAATAATGAGAATTTGCCTCTTTTTTGTCCTGCAAATATTGCAAATTGCACAACAACTGGAAATTCCGTTTTCGAATCTATGGATCATCAAGTGTGAGGCCCATTTCAAATAAGGTGGCGATACAAAAGTAAATGCATGAATGCCAATATTCAAGCAAAAAAATAAAACAAGTTTGATTGTCATTGTATAGTACAGAGACTAACCAAGTTCAAACTAGATTCTTATAAACAGAGAATAGATAAGGATATATATAGACCGATGAAAAGAAACACCCAATACACGTAGAGAGATATATACATCATATTAAGGAAACACGATAAGATGGTTGCTGTTTCAGGTTTAGGCAACATAAACATGTCATCTCCAGGCATAGGCACAATAAGACTAACTATGAGATAGTACATACAGCAACATGGAGATAGTAAATAGCTCTCTTGTAGGAAACGGAACTGATCTACCTGGTGATCTCCACAAGTTGTGTCAGAAACACTACAACAAAGAAAGCCGTTTGGTCCTCCAACAAGATAACAGCATTTTCTCCCATAATATCTGGAACTTCTCTCCAAAGAATCATAGCTGCATAGCCATATTAGGGAAAGGACTTAATTTGTAACCTAATGAAGATCCTTTAACTTAAAGTTCAACAACTCTAGAATTATAGGCAGCACGTTGTAATAAGTAAATATCAAAACAAAGATCGATATTTAAATCATAAAAATAGTTAATAAATGGAATTTTACCCCTGAGAGCAGCATGTGAATGCACAACAATCAGAAATTATTAGGATCCATTGACAGACCTCCATCAAAGTGCCCAGATATTTTGGCCTTGCATGTTGGACACATGTAACCTATAGAATCTGATAGAGTTTCTGATTCAAAACCCTCGAGTCTGAATTCTACTCTGCACCACACACACACAGTTAGCTGATTTGAGTCCAGCGTATTCAGCATAACTTCCTCTGTGCCGAATCTAATTGAAGAATCGAATCCATCTTCTATCCCACTGTCGATTCCCAAGTTCATGGAGCTACCTGGCAAGGATGGTAACTCTTGCTCATTTGCAAAACCATACCTAAATGGCTCCATATCATCAAACCCCAGTCCTTCAAATGCTGTGACATTCTCAAGCTTTTGATCAACTACAGAGAATTCATGTTCTTCCTGCAAACAGTATATTACACAAATTATATAAATTTAAAAAAAAAAAAAAAACTGTGTTAACATACAAGCTAGTAAGTCCACCTACCTATAATGAGATCAAATAACTTGAGAAACATCTTTAAATAATATATTGAACCATTAAAAACAAGAGCTGATGGATGCTTTTCAGAAGTAAAAAAAAATATAGGGAGGTATTTTTATACGAGGCTTAGACAAGTTCAAGCTGTTTCCCAAGGGCGATAGTGAGTTACTGTAACCAGCTGTAATCTTGTGGATTACATAAAACTTGGTGAAAATGTCCTGAACTGGAGCACTAAATGAAAAAGATGTGTTTCACACAAAAAAAGAAAAAAATAAAAACTTGATTATTTGAAGAATGGAATTTAATACATCAGTCATCATGATTGCCTTAACATAGAACATTAAATTATTGAGGCCAGTTTCGAAAACATCAGATCACAAAAAACAGAGGTCAACAAGAAGAAATATGGATCTTACTTGAACATAAGTCTGAGATTGAACATGATGTTGTAGCCAGATTAACACATGTACTATTGTTTTAAATAATATCTCCCAGAAGATAGATATGACACATAAATCAACTACTTTTCACAAATATATCACCAGTACCAGAATCAATACATAAATGCTACCTTATTTGATACAGAATCAAACGGAGGGAACTGAAATGAATGGGTCAAGGGGACTGAAGAAACTCCATCCTGGATGACCATCTCATCAACAGTTAGCTCAGGAGTATCTTCTAGATGATCTTCACTAGGCTTCAAACACCTGTTTCCATAACCCACATCCAAGCTATTGCTTTCATACTTCTGATTTTCACATGGCTGTACAGGCTCTAAGTCATTTATGCAACCGGGGTCCATCTTAACATTCAAATTCCATGTCTTACCACCCCTCACAATGTCCTTGTCCTCTGTCATGGCTTGGCTACCATAATTCTCAGCACTGGAATCTTCTTCTTGAATCTGAACTGGATCACAATTCAAATTTGCTTCATGATAAGTGCAGGCTGCCTGAACTTCTTCCACTCTCAATACACCAGCAGAGTGATTGGTTATGGCTTGTTCACCGGTTCCAACAGATGAAGTTTCAAGAATCGAGTTTTGAGCAATTTCAATTAAAGCATCCATTTTCGACGACCTTGGGAGCACTGTCTCCTGCAATGGAGATTCAGAATTTTTGGGGGCATTGATAGGAGCAGCTAGTTCATTAGAATTTTTTCCAGAGTTCCTCACGTGACTACCAACATGGCCATTATAACTACGCCTTTCATCAAAAACCTTGTGGCAGAACTGGCATTCATACTTTCCATCTTTGATAATCACACCCTCGCCAACAGGTGTCCCAAATTTGTATCTTTTAGTAGTCTTCTGGTGGAACGTGAACAGATGCTGCAAATAAACATTCTTTTCATCAAATGTCAGTTTACATTTGAAACATTCAAAAATGTCCCGGACTTGAACTTCAGGGAGATTTTCTATGTCCATCAAGGAATCATCATTCTCAAGTAAATTGGATGAGTTTCTAGCCGGAGTTGGAAGGGCTACGATGTCATGTGCTGTATCATCCATCTTGTCAGCTGGACATGCATTCTGTTGCAGCTCCAGTTAAAAATATTTCACAAAGATTTGCATACAATTTCACAAAAGTTTCTCAGGGTTAAGAAGATTTAAAAGAATAAGATATTGATATGCTTACCTTTTCAGAAGACAGGGCATACGCTTGCTGAATGCTACAAGTCTTTTGATCTCTTTGCTGATCCTCACCATTACCCCCAAAAAAGGATTTCAAAAAAGATGCGGCCTCTTTGCATGAAATGAACTGTTGTCCAGAAGGGCTGAAAAGGAAAGGAAGAATAATCCCCAATCAGAAGATGACAATAACTTAAGCAAGCTACAGAATGATGCAGTCACTACCAGAAAATGTGAATACCATGATCAGGAAGAATAAAGAAAACTGACAGAACACTGCAAATTATGGGATTGCTTTCAAGTTACATACTTCTCAATGCATACAGCATATCCATCACCAATAAAGATCTGCTTCTAATTCATATAACCCCCCAAATCCCAAAAGAAATTCAGTTGGTCAGCATCTGTACTTGATAAGAAAACACAGCTGAAAGTAACCTATACCACGACAGTAAAATCAATCAAAGGAACTGAACCCCACACAAGGCCCCGAGATAGATTTAGAAGAAACAGCAAAAAGAATGTTGACTAGGTGCCCTAGACACTGAATAGCCTGAAATCAGAGTAGGTGGCCACCAAAATCTACAGAAAAAAAGTATTGAAGGGATTCATTAAGTTAATTGAAGAGTTTGAGTACCATTAATCTTGGTGAAATCTATACCCTAGAGTTACAATTCATTAAGCACTCCAGGTGTCTGTTCTTGTGCTTCTTCATCGATACACGTCCTAGATAGAATTCGATGTGTATCTACAGATTTCACTACTGCATTGAACGGAATTCAACTTCAAAACGAATGACAACTACAACAATCACATATACGTATGCATCCCTGTCCAATGTACTTAGCCTGATCACATAAAAACCCTAGATATAATATAATATCAACATGCAAGATTTAATAGAAATTGAAGGCCAAAGCACCTTATGTATCTGCGGCAATAAACAGAGACTCGGTAATCGCGTCTCCTGAGGCCAAGCAAGAGTTTCCAGCCAATGGGGAGTGCGTCTCCCAGCACACTCGCATCGACATACTTCCTCTTCTTCCTCCTGCTACACCACTGTCCCTCCAAATTCCACAAATACCCCAAAACACCCTCCTCAGTATCCAAGCCCATCGTCCTCTTCTTCAACTCTTCGCTGTACAATTCATCCCCCTTCCTCTCCAATTCCACGAAATCCACCATCTCACCTTTCCCATTCACCTGCTGCAGTTCTATCCCAACTCCATTCTCCAAAAGCTTCGGTTTATTCAAATTCTTGCCTTTCCTTGCCCTTCTGCGCTTAATTTTCAAATTTTCTTGTAACCCTAGAAACCCTACGTCGCCAAGTGGGCCCGAGACAGCGTTCGGTGGCTCCTGCTGCTCTGGCAGCGGCGGGGGCGGAGGATTGTGGTTGCCGTTGAGGAAGTGTTTGAGGAAGTGGACGATAGACTGACTAACGGGATCGGAGGAAGGGTTAGGATTGTTGTGGGGTTTAAGAGAGGGGTGGAGGCGAGGGAGGCGGGAGTGTGAGCGGTGGTGGAGGCGGGAGTAGGTCTGGCGGCGGCTGCCGGCGGACTCGTTGAAGAGTGAACGGTCTAGCTGCGGCGATACTACGTCGTCGGTCCGCCGTACGTCGAATGCGAAATCGGAGCATGAAGAAAGGGCCTGCAATTCCGATTGGGACAGCAAGGTGATGTCTACATGTTTTAAATCTTCCATCCTAATTCCCGCACGGCCATGGGAGGATAAGGACTGCTGTAGAGGAGGAGCAGCAGGACTGACGGCGTCGACGCTCGCCATTTTCTGTGGAGGTGTTACATCGGAAAACACACACAGTGGAGGAGGAAGTGCGTGAATGATGATGAGGAGTGGAGTGGAGTGGGGTGAGGTGGCAGGCAGGCAGCGTTGGTAATAAACACTGATTAATCTCAATGCTTTTACAGTTTATAAAAAGTACTCTCATGAATTGTCCAAACTAGACAAGGTTTTTTTCTTGTCTAAACTTGCAACTGCAGAACACACGACCCTCCAACCTATTTTTTAGTGTTTACTATTCTACTTTTTTCGTGAAATTTATTGCTACAAATTTTTGATATGTCAATGTCTATATCTCTTCTCATCTCAGGGTAAAATTCTCAAGTATCAAAATGTTTGAAACTATTGAAGAGCAAATTGTGGAATTTGACTAGATAGGATAAGTTTTGATCTTGAAGTTGAATGAGTAGGACAATGTTTATACAAGTCACACCCAAGTGAGGGATCATAGAACTCGAACTTGCACAAAACAACAATCAAGTAAATTGGATAATAGCTAGCCTCATCAGATGGTGAGTCATCCTTCAACTGATATATACTTCCTCCGTTCCGAACTATTTTGTCTACTTTGACCGGCACGGATCCTAAGAAAATACAGTTGATTGTTGATTGAATGTTTAATTTTATGCTTTTTTTAGTGCTTTTTTTTTTGTCATTTTTGGGCTGGCAAAATAAGTTGGGACAAGCAAAAATGGAAAGTAGGCAAAATAAGGTGGGATGGGGGAGTACTTAAGAAAGAAAAGAAAAAGAAAAAAAAAAGTGAAAGGAAAGGAGCATATGTACGTGTCTCTCATTTTCTGGGCCACATAGCCAATAACCAAATCTGATTTTGGATTGGACATTGGTCCTTCTTCTGTGGTCTGAAATTCTTGTTTGTCGTCGCTTTCAAATCCGACTCATCAACCCAGTTTAGTTTCACCTTCAACTCTCAATGCCGGGCCACTTCTTCCCCCCCTTCATACCAGAAAAAAGAAGAAGCAAAATCTAATAATTTCAATTCAAACGAGCAAATTCCATTGCCACCAAAACCAAAGCAGCAAAGAAAACAAACTTGCTTAGGCATGAGCACTGCTACTACTGCTCTGACATCAACTATTTTTGGCAACCAAAATCCGGGCAATCGGAGATGGATGGAAATTTCCCACTCGACGGTGGCGATCAGCGGCCGGAGGTCGTTCGTGACGAGGGCCGCCGCCTCTCCCACCGGCAAGGAGAAGAAGAGGAAGAACAAGAGGAAGGAAGTTAAAGAGGAAGAGGAGAAATCGCCACCGGAGAATGTTGAAATGCAGGATGCTTCCACAAAAACGACGACCGCTTCTTCCGTATCTGCGATCAAGAGCCGGCTTGATGAGGTGAATCCGGTAGGGCTGGGCCGGAAATCACGGCAGATTTTCGACGAAGTGTGGCGGAAATTCTCAGGGCTAGGGCAGATTTCGAGGACTACGAGGAGGGATGACGATGAGGCGGCGCTCCTCCTGAGAGAGGGTGGGCCTATGTGCGAATTCGCCATCCCCGGCGCTCAGAACACCACCGTGCTCGTGGTTGGCGCCACCAGCCGCGTCGGCCGCCTCGTTGTAAGGAAGCTTATGCTTAGGGGTTACACTGTCAAGGTACTGTTTCCTTTAATCATCAAGATTGTTAATTGAATAATTGTTATGTTAACTGATGAATATTTCTGATCATTCAATTTCCCCCTTCTTTTGGTAATGTCTGTGAAATGATAACTGATCTTCATTGTTCTCATTTGCCTTGTACATCTTCAAGAACTCGTATTATTCTTACCGTAATTTAGGCCACTGATATTTAAAGGATGATCTCGTTTCATGATCAGGCATTAGTGAGGAGAGCTGATAAAGAAGTGGTGGATATGCTTCCAACTTCGGTAGAGATTGTGATAGGAGATGTTGGTGAGCCTTCTACTCTCAAAGATGCTGTTGAAGGGTGCAGCAAGATCATCTACTGTGCCACAGCTCGCTCCTCGATCACTGGGGATCTTTACAGAGTTGATCAGCTTGGTGTTTATAATCTCACCAAATCATTTCAGGTTTGATATGTGTAAATGTTTTAGTTTTAGGCTATTGGTATATAGAGCTCTTTCATAGTTATGGCTCAAATTCTTTGGTTTCCAAAGTGACTAGCACATATATTATGCTTGTCGAGATTAACCTTCATAAACAGATCATGTAGGATCATAAGAAATGATTTTGTTGCATTCAATAACATTGTTTTAAATGTATCAGAAATCACCAAATGAATTAAAAGGATAGACGATGATATCATATTTTTGCTTGAACTTGACATCATCTAATGATCATCGGTATCAGTTGACCTTAATTCTGGTCCATTTGCATATTGATGATTTTGTAATTCACCCCCCTATCAATGCATGAAATAGAAATAGAGTCATTTGATTGGTAACAATTTTTGGTAATCAATGTAGGAAGTTGATTTTGTTTCCCCTAAATTATAGGACTATAACAATAAGCTTGCACAACTACGAGCTGGAAAAAGCAGCAAAAGTAAGCTTTTGATTACAAAGTTCAAGTCTGAGGATTCATTGAAAGGATGGGAGGTCCATCAAGGATCTTACTTTCAGGATGTTGTTGCTTCTAAGTATGATGGAGGGATGGATGCTAAGTTCGAATTCACTGAGAATGGGAATGCAGTTTTCTCTGGTACAATTAGCGAATATCAGATTAAGAAGATTGCACACCAAGTCTAAAAGAACAAAAGACTATATTATCTCTATTTTGTACTTTCTGTGTATCTTTACACCTTACCTTGTAAAAAACATACAGGATATGTTTTCACTAGAGGTGGCTTCGTTGAACTGACAACAAAGCTTTCGCTTCCTCTTGGATGTACCCTTGATAGGTATACAAAGCCTACATAAGCAACACCCCATGATTCAGATCAAATATGTCTACTTATAAGTAGGTGCTCAAACACCAGTCTTGAGATTCTCTTACATTGTAAATGATCAGGTATGAGGGTCTCGTATTCTCTGTTGGTGGGAATGGAAGATCATATGTAGTGATCCTTGAGGCTGGTCCGTTGGCTGATATGTCACAGAGTAAACTGTACTATGCCAGGATTAGCACAAAAGTTGGCTTTTGCAGGGTGAGTTAATATGTGGAATGTTAGAAAGACAGAAAGGTTTACCTTTTCTAAACCAGCTGATATCTCTCTATCTAAGCTTCTTTTATTACATGGCATACATATTGTATTCCTTATCTCCCCTTTTTCATTTAATGTTCTACTCTGGTCAGGTTAGAGTGCCGTTTTCATCTTTTAGACCTGTGAAGCCAGAAGATCCACCTCTGGATCCATTCCTTGTACATACATTGACTATCCGCTTTGAGCCAAGGCGACAGGTTTGCTTTACATTGTCACATTTCCCTTTCTTTTTTTTTTTTAGTTAATTTTCATGGAATTAAGTGATAAATGATAATTATAGCCTAGTATCATAGTATGTTATCATCATAATATCGAGTTGCACTCAATTTAGTTAAGCAACATTTTTTTTGATTGCAGAAAGTTGTTGAAGGACTTGTTGGTGGAAAACAGGACTTGAGAAGCTTCCAGTTGATTTTGGAATATATCAAAGCTTTGCCTGTAAGCTCAATCCTACGATTTCTAAACATCTACTAAACTAATACTTGCATATAATGTGGAATGTTATCAATTCATAAGCTATTCATTTCATAGGTAGTCAACATTTCTCATCCTCCACTTCTTATGCATGATATTTTCGTCCTTTTTGCTACCTTATACTGAATTCCTTTACAAAACTAATGTTGACCTTTATTTTTTTTATTGAATTTGAGATTGAAGACGGGGCAAGAAACGGATTTTATCTTAGTTTCATGTACGGGATCGGGAATAGAGCCTACCAGAAGGGAGCAGGTTCTGAAGGCTAAGAAGGTTCTCTTCTGTTTGCATCTCTTACTTTTTCTTTGGATTATCATTCTATTTATCCCATTGTGTATTAATTCTGTAGTCTGGGGAAGATTCTTTGAGAAGATCAGGGCTCGGATACACAATTATTCGTCCTGGCCCCCTAGTGGTAAACCGATCATCATCATATGAAATCGTATTTGAATTTATTCATATATATAATAAAGCTCTTTACAAGCACTAAAGAACTGTTTTTGGCAGGAAGAACCTGGTGGTCAACGAGCCTTGATTTTTGACCAAGGAAACCGAATATCTCAGGTTGGAATTATGCTATATGATTATCAGACTACTATTATTATACGAGCCGTGGCTTTTGCTTAGCATCTATGTTGATATATATGTGTGTAGGGAATAAGCTGTGCAGATGTTGCTGATATATGCGTAAAAGCATTGCATGACGCAACTGCAAGAAACAAGAGCTTTGATGTGAGTATCTCAACCCATTGTTTTACTTATTAAACAGAGTGGGTTTGATGAATGCAAGCTTCTCACTTATGATCAGGTGTGTTACGAGTACGTAGCAGAACCTGGGAAGGAGCTTTATGAGCTGGTGAGAACCTAGTTTTGATGTACCTTTTACTGAAATTGCAGTATTTATTTAATTGCTTGGACCAAGAATAATCAATCTTCTCCGATTGTAGGTTGCTCATTTGCCTGATAAAGCAAATAACTATCTAACGCCAGCTCTTTCGGTTCTTGAGAAGAACACGTAGGAAACCTGCTCTTGCTGCATCTGTGGCCGTGTTAATTCTTTCTTTCCTTCTATTGTTCTAAAGGTATATGTTGTAAAATAGGTATTGGATACATCAACAAGGCAACAACTCGGAATGATCTGTTTTTCCCAAGAATTGTGTACAAACTTCACTGGGTTTATATGTGTACATATATATATATACATGCAAATGTATCCGAAAGTACAAGAGATCTTGGTTAACCAAAATTGTTCGAAATAAATAAGTAAATCAAAGCTTAAAATAATGGGGTGAGAGAGGCTCGAACTCTCGACCTCAGGATCACTCAGAAGCTATGAGACCTACGCGCTAGCCAACTGCGCCACCACCCCTTTGCTGAGATTTTCTCTCTTTTAAAATAGCTATATATTCTTTTGTAAAAGCATTTTTTCCCTCACACTAAGGAACATTCGAAGAAAAATATTAATACATTTTGAAAGAAAATATGTACTATCTTTATCCAAAGGAAGGAGTGATAAAGATAAACATAACAAATGAGAAATGTAGGCAACTCAAAGAAGTTAATAAACTAAACAAGGTTGTTGAGTACTAATTTCTCAAAATTGTTGTAAGAAGATCCCCCAACCTTGGCTGCAAACTGAGCCTTCTCTTTCCACTCCAAAGCCTTATTCCTCATCTCCTTTCCCTCCTCTCCTTCCATCATCATCTTCACCATTTCCTCCACTTTCCCCCTCGTAACCTCCCCTTCAATCTCCATCCCAATCCCCCACTTAGCACAAACATATCGACAATTCGTCTGCTGCTCCGCAAAAAACGGCCAACACACCATCGGAACCCCCTCCGATATAGTCTCAACAGTCGAGTTCCATCCACAGTGCGTCAGGAACCCTCCCACCGCCACGTGGGCCAGCACTTGCTCTTGGGGGCACCACCCCACCATCAACCCCCTCCCCTTGGTCTCCTCCAAGAACCCTTCTGGCAAAGCCGATGCTTTCCCATTCATCAAATCAGGCCTAATGATCCACAAGAAATGGTGGTTGCTTTGAGCCAGGCCCCAAGCAAACTCCACCATTTGAGCAGGGGAGAGAGGTGCGATGCTCCCAAAATTGATGTACAGAACTGAGTTGGCTTCTCTCTCATCGAGCCACTTCAAGCACTCCATATCCTCTTTCCATAGACTTGACCCTATGGAGCTTACCTTCTGCTGGTATATCTCCTTTTCGA
This sequence comes from Scutellaria barbata, assembly GCA_028654395.1. Classification (NCBI taxonomy): domain Eukaryota; kingdom Viridiplantae; phylum Streptophyta; class Magnoliopsida; order Lamiales; family Lamiaceae; genus Scutellaria; species Scutellaria barbata. The sequence goes on along the minus strand of CM053646.1, from coordinate 3,458,891 downwards.
GCAGCTGCAGAGGCCCGATTGTGAGCAGGTTGTCGAATCTTGCACGAATGGCGTCGAGGACTTCTTCTTCCAACTCATCGTATGTGTTTAGTATGATGGCTTTTGCTCTGGAGGCATTCTCGTGTTGTACGATGTTATAATTGAGCATTATGTCGTCCGGATCGGTTGTTCTGATAAATGTTGGAATGTCTCTCAGGCGAATCCCTTTCATCCCCGGAATCCAATCTATCTGCGTTTCCAGATAGCCGTTTGTCAAGCACCTTTCATCTGCATATTTGTTTTCTTATTTTAATTCCCATTACAAAATTCGCACACAATCATTACTATACATTTTTCTTACCCTACTAAATCCTCAAACAAACTTACACTTTCACCATTCACCTTAACTTTAAAAAAAAAATATATCAATGACATGATTTCTCCAATCTCATATAATTCACTTCCAAACATAGCCGAGGATTTGGGAATTTTCCAATTTACAAAATCTCCGCACGTGACAAATTCCACAGTTATGCTTTCTTCCCAAATCTAGCAAAGCAAAAATCAAAAATAAGAAATACCTTTAAAGGGAACATATCCTCTGGAAACGAGGTCAGCGTAGTGAAGATAACCCATGAAGCCACAGGCACTGGTAGTGAAGAAGAGGAGCTCAGGGATATTGAGCCGATCAGCAGCGTCAAGAGTGAAGCTCATAACCCCATCAGAGACAATGCAAGTAACGTTCGGACAAAGGGAAGAACGGTTAAGATCGTTGATGAGGTCCAGGAATGGAGACAGGCAGTTGTTGGAGATGGACTGAGAAAGAAGGGGAATATCCTGTGTGGCGTCGGAGTTGGAGGGGGGCGGTAGGCCATCGGGGATGGTTCTGAACTGGAAATCCTGGAGGCCCAAAACAGAGTCCGGGCCGCGGGCCCGAATCAAGCGGTTGTGGTTGAACTCAGTGTTGACGAAGGTAATGAAGAAGCCTCTGTAATGGAGGAGCTTTGCCAGCCTGAGAACAGGGGCTATGTGGCCCTGTGCAGGGTAGGGGATTACTACCGCGTGAGCCTTCATTCTTCTACCCAATTCAACTACGCAATATTATTGCATTGTTGCGTTGAATTTATATATACTAACAGTGTACCCTCGCAACGCAAGTATTATTATATAATGAAATAATATTAATATAATTAAATTAAATTTATAAATACGTAATACATTAATATTGAATATAATTATTAAATATTAATATATATACATTATTAAATAACAATATAAACAATTAAATTAAATCATTATTTTCAAATCATACATCAGATCCATCGAAAAATATAACATAATAAATTTCACAACATACTATAAATTATTAAACTTTCTTATAAACAACATACCATCCACCATCATTTCTAATCATTCTCACATCGACCACAAGCTTCCATCTTTATCATCTCCCTCGAAATATATATATTCGAGATGTATTCATGTTAATTAAATTCGACGTTGACATCGAAAATGATGGAGATGGAGAACTCTCCAGTGTGAACGTCGGGGTCGATTGGATTCCGTCGATAGTAGTCTAAATTGGCTATAATGGATGTGGTAGCCTATACCAAGAACTTTGTTATTTATTTTTTTTTTTTTTGATTTTTTTTTTCTTGTCAATCTTATATAATGTACACATAGCTTACTCAAAAAGATTTATAATATAACTTATTCTGCAAGATTTATAATATAACTTACTCTGCAAGATTTAGAATATTGAATAACACATAAATAACTTATCAAGAAAGATTCTATTTTTTTAATATTTTTAATGACATGATATTTTTAAATGAGAAAATGACATTTTTATAAATATTTACAACTGTCCTTTTATTAGTATAATATAGATATCACAAGAAGAGAAATAGAAAGAGTAGCAGATTATGGCACCTACCTCTCTTTGCCTATATCTTATTTCAATATTTATTAATTTACGCCGCCTCTATGCAAAACATGGTTACTAGAGTGAATTTTTTCCTATCTTACTGTACATATAACTAAAATAATAATAAATAATTTATTTAAATGAAATTGAAAGACATACAATGAATATTTATACCCTAGGGGATCAAAAGAAAAATAGATAACTTAAAATAATGGAAAGACAATAAAGGCTAATGGAGTCAAATCCTAATTATTGGAGATCAATATTTCGTGTTTGGGTTAATTTAAAAAAAACAATCACGAATACTGTGTTATTTTAGTTTAATAATATTTTTTAAAATTAATATAATGTATTAGTTTTTTTAATTTTACAAAATCGGACATTTCACTTTGATTTTCATGATGTGACTTCTGGAGCTTTATATTTGTTGTCATAGTGCACATCAGATAACTTAATAATTTTAAATTCTTACAACAACAAATAGTTAGAATTAAATTATACACAAAAATTGATAGGGACAGCCACCAAAATTAGTCAATTTGAAATAGTGATTACCCATTATACCCAAATGTAATATAATTATACATATAATATCTAATTTAATATAATAAATGTTTAAACTATCTAATTTTTTTTTGAAACCACCCCCTCACTAACACATGGGCAGGTCCACAAAATCGATACCTCTAAACTTACACGAATTTTGGTCTGAATGGAACCTTACACGAAATAGTGGAATAGAACCTTATACGAAATTGCAAAATTTAACCTTACACGAAATAGCACTTTAGGTTGGTCTTACACGAAATAGCGAGATATAACCTTACACGAAATAGCCGAGTTCAATTTTACACGAAATTACAGATTTCAACCTTACACGAAATAACGTGATATAACCTTACACGAAATAGTGAAGTTTTGGCCTTACACGAAATATCTCAATTTTCCACCTTACACGAAATTGCACTTCAGATAGGTCTTACACAAAAATCTGAGTTTTTAACCTTACACGAAATAGTATGTGAGATATGCCTTACACGAAATATCTTTTGTCACTCAGATTCAGACACATTCCATCAACTTCAGAATTTCATCTTGCTGTCATTGACTTGAGTATATTGAGTAAAAACAATAGTAACTTAGATAAATTCATGAATTTATTAAAAAGTTTTGAATATTTTGATATTAAATTAAATATTTTTGATTATTTTGGGGTATTTCCCCAAAATTCATATGCAACCGGCATCGTGCAACCATTGGAGAGTCATATCATGAGAATTTCATTAAAAGCTATCTCATGTATCAAATTGCGGAAGTCTTAACAGATTGTGTCACATTGCAATATTTTAAAAGTTGTGATTAAATTTTAAAAAAATAGTAAATATCATATATTTTCTCTTTGCAATTAATCATTTTGAATTTAATGTTTTTGATTTTAATTTTTAGTATACACTAATTAAATATTTTGTATAGATATAAAAATAAAACGAACTTTTTATTTATATGTGAAAAGAATTATAATTGAAATGCGACTATATATATTACTTGAATCTACAAGATGGGAAATGAAATGATATGATTTCGGTGCAAGTCTTAACATATGCGTCTTTCATTTATTAACGTCGACTTGCATGTAGCCCAACAAATATTTTTCTTTTCAACAATTGACTATAGAAAAATTATATTATGAATCAAATTTTATAAGATAAGTAAATCAATAAGATTGTGAAAATAAATTTGATCTCTGAATAATAAGTATTATTTTGTAAAGTTATATCTAACGATTTTATATATGTTTATTTAACATTGAAAAACATTGTGTTAGGGAGGTTTTCTTTTCTTTTTCTTTTTTATTTTAAAAATCAATGATTTTTTTTTTTTTTTGAACCATTTAAAAATCAATGATTCAAAAATACGGAATGGATTTGGTGGATTTAAAGTTGTGGTAGATGGGTTGGTGGGGATAAGAGATATGTTTATATTGAAGGTTTTGAAACTAGATTTTCATAGAAAATAATATTTTGGACAAATCAACTTCAGCATTGTGCATCATTTTGGTACGAATTATTTTAGTATAAAATTTAGAACTTATTTTCAATAGTTTGTACTACTTTTTGTACTGAAAAAAATTCATAATATTTTTTTCATATATTTACTGATTCTCATTATTTGTTGTTAATCCATCAAATTTTAATTTTTATCATTCTCTAATTACTACTCCCTCCGTCCCACGTTACTCCGTACACTAAATTGAGCACACTTTTTAAGAAAAAATGGATATTTGTTTTTTGATTGAGGGTATAATAGTTAAATTGGGCACAATTTTTAAGAAAAAGTTTGAATATTAAATGGTATTGTGTGAGAAAAAGTAATGACATTCTTTGTAAATAAATATGTATTGTGAGGGTGTTAATTATGTTAAAATTTGTTATTTTTGGGTGTGCAAAGTGTTTTGGGATAAATTAAAAAGGAAAGTGTGCAAAGTATTAAGGGACGGAGGACGGAGGGAGTATAAAATATTAAGTATAATTTTATTTAATTTTAAATTAGTAATTGTACAAGGTCATGTTGATTCAATCATGTTAATATCTGGCATGTTTGTACCCTCATTCTAATTCCACGTGTTGGTGAACATACACCGTCGGTGCAAAGCACCTTCATTTTTTGTGGATGGCATATTACCAATCTAAAAATATACATTTAAAAAACACATTCTTACATAAATTTAACATTAAAAAATAAGATATTTTCCATCGTCTTTCTCTTCTGTCAATTTTCTCACACTAACTGAAGGGGTTTTTGATATAAACACATACAATAACATTGTTTGGTGCTCCATTTTTTTTTCACTTCTTTTAGAGTATAATTAATAGTTGATATATGTTTATATAATTATATGCTATAAACAAAAATATAATTTATAATATCATATAAGTTTTTGGGTAATCCTTGTCCCTAAATTGTAATTTATAACAAGGTTTACTGTGTAAAGTATGTAAAGTAGATATATGCCATTACGGCAAAGTCAATCTTAAAACTTAACTTTTGACTTTTAATTTATGCTTGTGTTTATGGGTGCGCAATAATACTTACATATGTGTATTTTTTATATTGAAAATAGAAATAAAAATGAATTAGTATAAAAATTCAACCTGAAGTATCATCTATATATTTTTTATTAATCTACAACCTAAAGTTTTTACTTTGATTTTTCCGATTGTATCCTGAAACTCATTTTTTATTAAATTACAATGTAAGATTATTTCCCAAACAAATCAAAATGATCTCTCAATTTTTTAACCAGAATACATAAAACCTACGCGAAAAGTCCAAAACATTTCATATAAATTTTATTATGTAGATCTTAGGTGCCATGTTGACTAAATCATTTGATTGTTATATCTAGATTAGTCTCATAAAATAAGATCTTTGAGATATCTCACATATATGAATATTTATCTCATATTTATTAAGACATAAGACATAAATTGTGTGATGATTGAAGTTTGAATCTTGAATTTAATAATTTTTTTTAATCTTTATTTCCTCATTTTCAACGTGTCTAACTCATTAGGGAAAAAAAAATTATATTTATTATGAAAGAAGTTGAGATAGATACAAACTATATATAAGTAATATATTGACTACATGATTTGAAGAGGAGATAGATACAAACTATATAAAAGTAATATATTGACTACATGATCATTTGAAGAGTAGTTAGAGATATGGAGTTGAGGATTGAGAGTGGGTAGATGCATAAACATATACAAACCCACCTAACTCCCACGAAGTGCGTATCTTCAACTCTGTTAATGTCGTAAGCAACTTGTTAGGTTTTGTTTGAATCTTATAAGTTATTTTATTTTGTCTAAATTTGTATGTACGTGTAAAATTTAACTTTGATCCGCCTATTGTTGGCTTGGTCGGTAAATCACAACATTTAAACAAAGTTGGAGTCAATCAATGATGTGGACATGAAAAATTGCAAACTGGATTCTCTATATCAAAATTTGTGTCTCATTTTATATACCACATCAAAAATATATAGTTTTAATATTGATTTTTTTCTTTCATATTATAATCGTTTTATTTTGAAAATTAATATAATTAATTTTAAAATGTGTTACACACATGGTTGATACAGAGGATCTCATTTGATGGAATTGAAAATTAATATAACTAATTTTAAAATGTGTTACACACATGGTTGATACAGAGGATCTCATTTGATGGAATTGATCGACTCAACTTTCTTTGTGTGAAATTTTAAAATCTATATTAAAAATAAAAGTATTATGAGAGTAGTTCACTCTTTTTTTTTTTCTTTTTTGGGGATTGAATAGGTGGAGTTCAGAGATTTCAGTTTTTATAGAATATGTTATACTTATATATATGTATGTATTCATTAAAGATAATAGATAGTATTAAATTACATTTACTTGATTAACTCTGCATAGCTCCCACTTGCCTCTCCAATAATTAATGTCAAGTTGTCAACTCAATGCACGTATTTCAAGGTTCATTATATATAGCACCAACTGCGCCATAGTTTTAGCATACCAATTAAATACTTAATGAAAACACGATTAATAATATTTTGTTTTCTAATGATGCACTTTTTTTAATTAATACTCCTAATTGTAATTATTGACGTAAATCATATAATCATGAATTTGAGTGTAAATAGTGGAACTCATCTCATGATGTAGCAATCAGTAATACAAGAACAAAGAGTAGTTAATTAAACCCGTGTCTTTTGTAAGGTACATTGCATTAGTAAAATAAACAAATACAAAACAGGAAATTAAACCCCAGATATTAGAAGAGAATGCAAAATCAATGCAGTGGCTATCTCACATGGAAATTTGGCAGAAATTAAATGAGATGCTGCTGCAAACATAAACAGAAACTTTAATTAATGAGCAGAAACTGGTCGATCAAAACCTGCAAATTGTGGTAAGAAGAGCCACCATGTTTAGCAGCAGCTTGAGCCTTATCTTTCCACTCCAAAGCTTTCTTCCTCATCTCTTTCCCCCTCTCTCCCTCCATCAACACCTTGACCAACTCTGCCACTTTCTCTCTCTTCACCTCCCCCTCTATCTCCAACCCTATCTCCCAATCCCCACAAGCATACCTACAATTCGTCTGCTGTTCAGCGAAAAACGGCCAACAGATCATCGGAACCCCTTCCGATATCCCTTCAACAGTCGAGTTCCACCCACAGTGAGTCAGGAACCCACCCACCGACGGGTGGGCCAGCACCTGTTCTTGCGAGCACCACCCCACCATCATGGCCCGGCCCGCAACCTCCTCCGAGTACTCCTCAGGTAAAACTGCAGAATCCCCACTCACCAAATCGGGCCTGATGATCCACAAGAAGCACTGCTCGCTGTTCGCTAGGCCCCACGCGAATTCGAGCAGCTGCTCAGGGGATAACACCGTTATGCTGCCGAAATTCACGTAGAGAACCGAATTGGGGGCCCGGTTGTTGAGCCATGCAATGCATGCATCGTCTTCCTTCCACAGGCTCGACCCGATGGACCTCACTTCCGGGATTTGGACCTCGTGCTCGAGTAACTGGAGCGGGCCTATCGTTGCAACGTGCTCGAATTTCTGCTTGATTGCATCCAGCACTTCTGTCTCCAATTCGTCGAATGTGTTTATGATCACAGCCTTGGCCCGTGATGCGTTTTTGGTCTGTAATATGTTGTAGTTGACCATGATGTCGTTACGATCAGTTGTTCGAATGAAACTCGGGAAATCTCTCAGCCTGATGTTCTTCATCCCCGCCACCCAATCCAGCTCCGTTTCAAGATATCCGTTGGTTATCTGAGTTTCATCTGGTACACCAAAATAAAATAAAAAAACTACTAAACAACATGCAGAATAGAAGATGAAAAAAATCGAGATGTTATTACCTTGAAGTGGGAAAATCCCACGATTGAGAAGCTCAACATAGTGACAATAAGCCATGAAACCACAAGCACTGGTGGTGAAAAAGACAACCTCAGGAATACTAAGCTGCTCGGCGGCATCAAGAGTGAAGCTCATCACCCCATCGGAGACTATGCAGGTGACATTGGGACAATCTGGGGATTGATTAAGGCCCTTGATAAGGTCCAAGAATGGAGGCAAGCCATTCTTGGTGAGTGAATCACAGAGCTGAGGTATGTCTTGAGTTGCATCCTTGTCGGAAGGAGGTAGCCCGTCGGGGATGCTTCGGAACTGGAAATCCTTGAGGCCCGCAACGGATTCGGGCCCCCGGGCCCGGACGAGGCGGTTGTGGTTGAATTCGGTGTTGACGAAGGTGATGAAGAAGCCCCTAGAATAGAGGAGTTTGGCCAATCTGAGCAAGGGGGCAATGTGGCCTTGTGCTGGGTATGGGATCAACACAGCATGAGGCTTCATCTTTGCCTTTTTATTTTTTTTTTGTCAAATGGTTGTTACTTATTGTGCATCACATAACTATGACTCGAATAGTTATATGAAGGGAGAAGAATGGCATAGTCAGTGTTTCTTATTCTATTTAATACGCAAGTTGGATATATACCGAAATAACAATTGGGTTGTTTCTTTTCTTTTTGTCAACTTCTTACGTGTGAGATTGTTTCACGCGATACAATTAGTGCCATCAATCATCCAATTAATTCAAATTATACTACTTTTTTATCCCAATAATATTAGTCAAGATCGGTATATATTATGGTTTGTGATTTGAATACCACAATGGATCTTAGGAATCCAGCACGCACGTTCATACAACTTTAGACTTAGGGAGTTGATTATTAGATATGTTCTTAAATTAAATTCATTCAACTATAGACTTAGAGTTGATTATTATTAAATATATTAATGACTGTAGATCTGTTTCGTTGATTATTATAATATTTTTGTGCAGATCACATCTGAGTGCCGCTGAGTGCTAATGATACACATATTTATTTTAAACTTTCTTTATTTTCAGATCTTGTAATAATAACTAGTTTGATATATGTAAGCAAAACTGGTGAGTTGATCTGGTCAGAACAATGAATATGGTCAGGAGAGGCTGCTACTCATGAATATATTTAAATATTTGATGCAAGATATGAACGAAATTTAAAAATATTATTACATTTACCAAGACAAAAGGATAGATCTTAAGTGGGTATATTTATCTTTTAATAGTAAAAATAAGTGAAAAAAGAAAACCTAGGTCAACAACTAATCGTAACCCTCTATCTCCACACTGTGTGGCCACTTGTTTCTATAATAAACAATCTCGGTTCTGACCTTAAACTGATCGACCATGTGATGTGTGCAGAATAAATAAACAATTGCCCAAGAGCGTTTACTTTGCTCTGTTGTTAATTCGTTCTCCCCATTAATTAACCCTTGAAAAGGACTTCTCCATTCCTTTTTTTTTTTTTTGAATAAATTACAGAAATCATGTAAAACTATTATATCTTTTATATTAAGGTATTTGTATTTTGAAGGTTTATTATATAATTGTCATGGGTAATTGTCGGAGGAATTTCTAGAATGTTTCTTTTCTTGTTAGAATTATTGAAATCAATTTTAAAAATATATTTTAAATATTTAGCAATCAGCTACTTATAACAGTCATTTAGTAACATTTTATATTTTAAAATAATTACCATACACATTATACATATTTTGCGGACGTATTTGATCTCAAGCTCGCTAAGTGCCTACCTAGCTATCTATGGTGCATCATAGTTGGCCATTACTTTCATCACAAATATTGAAACAAATAGGTTGGTATATGTTCTTAATGATAAGTTGGCCTAGTTCCAAAAAAAGAAAAAATATATATATATCATCTTTCTAAAAACTAAAACTTTAATCATATTTTTTAAAAGGAATAAAGAAAATCACTACTTTGATGTGTATATCTACTATGTTACCTTTATTTAGAATTTGAAATAAATAAAAAAATAGCTAAAAGAAGTTAAGCAATATCATATTCAACTGCACGCTACATGTACCTAATTATCTCGATATTAATTTAAAGATATATATATATATATATAATATATTACGTTTAATTATCTAGAATTTGAAATAAAGAATTATCCAAAACAAGTGAAGCAAAAATTTTAGTATATGTCTGTGGAAATAGTGAATTGGCCTAATTCCAAAAAAATCGTCAATGTGTTTTTCCAAATTGAAATCCAATTCTAGTTTTTCTTCTTTTTAAAAAAACAAAATTCAACTCACTATTCCTAAATCTCCTAACAAATAGAAAAAAAAATAGAGATATCAACATTCATCCTACATAAATTTATTTGATATATAGAAATAATTTTGATGTTTATGAAATCAAAATCATCATGAAAACTGAAAACTAGATAAAAATTACTTGAAATGTCTTGATGCAATTATAGCAAATTGACTTTGGGAGGAACTAAAGGCATCCCACACACTTTTAAAGACACCCCCATTCATGGATACATGGTGTAGTATATATACATAGTAAATGAGGTGTCCTTAAAAGTGTGTGGGATGCCTTTATTCCCTTCCTTTAATTTTTTCTTCAGTCTCTAAAACATATAAAGAGTATGCCAAAATACGTTAAATATAAAGAGTATGCCAAAATACGTTAAATAAAGTTTCGGTGTAGACATTCTAACACTCAAGTCGGTAAAAACAATAATCAAGACTCATTCACTCAAGTATGGTGAAGTGCAAGGGAGATATAAGATGATCATATTAGTATTGAGAGAGATTCAATAAATTAATTAATTAATTAAAAAAAATCTATATAGAGTGAGTTTGTGCCAGAAAATTGAAGTAGAACGAAGTCTCAATCTATATTTGTTATGGGATCTCAAAATCGTATTAATCCATCCTAATTTTTTACTTTGTACAATTCCCAACAACATCTACCTTTTCAAAATAAAATAATACAACATCATTTGATTTTTTTATAATTTTCAATATAATTATGACATCTTAACTATAATTTTACCCTATAAAATTTCAAAATAAATATAAAATTATTAAAATCTATTTTTCATAAATCACTTAAATCTCAAATCCAAACTCACTATATCTATTTAAATCTCAGTTCAAACAAAATCTTATAGTTGTAAACTAGAGTAAAAATATTACTTTATCATTTTTTTTTGAATAATTATAAAAGAAATACACGAAATTATAAAACACTACGAGTTGTTAAGAAGAATGTGATGAATGAGAAAGTCCAAGTTTTGGTAAGAAGATCCAGCAGGCTTAGCAGCAGACTGAAGCTTCTGTTTCCATTCCAGAGCTTTGTTCCTCATCTCTTCCCCCTTCTCTCCCTCCATCAATACCTTCACCAGCTCTGCAACTTTCTCTCTCTTCACCTCCCCCTCTATCTCCACCCCCATCTCCCAATTGACGCACACATACCTACAATTCGTCTGCTGCTCCGCGAAAAACGGCCAGCAAATCATGGGCACCCCTTCCGATATCCCTTCCAGCATCGAGTTCCATCCACAGTGCGTCAGAAACCCTCCAACCGAAGGGTGCCCCAAAACCCTCTCTTGTGGGCACCACCCCGCCATCATGGCTCGACCCTTCACCTCTTCCAAGTATTCTCCAGGCAGAACAGCTGAGTCCCCACTCACCAAATCAGGCCTGATCACCCACAGAAAGTGGTAATGGCTACTCGCCAGGCCCCACGCAAACTCGAGCAGCTGCTCAGGTGAAACCACTGTGATGCTGCCAAAGTTCACGTATAGTACAGAAGCAGGTGCCATCTGGTCCAGCCATGCCATGCACGTGTCGTCTTCTTTCCATAAGCTGGACCCCATGGATCTCACTTCAGGGTTTTCGACTAGGGTTTCGAGTAGATGGAGTGGGCCTATTGAGAGAACTTGGTCGAATTTGTGGTTGAGTGCTTCCAGGACTTGTGCTTCTAGATCATGGCATGTGTTGAGTATGATGGCAGTGGCCCTGGGTGCATTGTTTGTTTGTTCCATGTTGTAGCTGATCATGATGTCGTCTGGATCTGTTGTACGGACGAAACTTGGAAAGTCTTTTAGCCTCATGTTTCTCATCCCTCGAATCCACTCTAGCTTCGTCTCAAGATATCCATCTGTTAACTGCCTCTTATCTTCATCATATATGTGTGTACGAATTTAAGCCAATTACATCAAGAAACGTCAATCATCGAAAGTGGTGAATGAATTTGGATCTTCTACTATACGTGAATCATTAATTATGAGAAGTTTTAGTGTGGGTTCCATGACTGATGTGATGACCAGAAATCATCAGACTTGAATTTGGGGGGTTTTTGACCTATTTTGAAGATATGAGGTTAAAATCACTTCGATTTTGATGTTATAAGTATCACTATTTTCAATTTAATCTCACATTTTAAGAATTATTGATTTCGGTCTAATTTTAACTGAAAAAATTTGATGAATTTCACCAATAAATATCATGTGCGATACACGTGATCCATAAATTGAGATTTTCTAATGACCTAGAAGTGATGTGGCGATATGTATCAATCAATAAAAATTTAACACGTGTCGCCATATCATTTTTAGGTCACCGGAAGCCCCAATTCGACGAAATTGAGCTGAAATCGTAAAAATTCTTAAATTGTAGATTAATTGAAAATCGTGATATTTATAGGATTAAAATCATAACACACATAAATTATATGGGACAAAAAATGCTTTAACCCCCACCAGTGTGATCATAACTAAGCTAACAGACTAGACACAATAAAAAAAAAAACAGATTATGCGACCCAAGATACATACCTTTGAGAGGACAAATTCCTCTAGCTATAAGCTGAGCAACGTGACAATAAGCCCAAAAGCCACAAGCACTTGTAGTAAAAAAGTAAACCTCAGGAATATCGAACTTCTCAGCAGCATCAAGAGTGAAGCTCATGTGCCCATCCGAAACTATACACGTCACATCTGGGCAATCTGGTGATTCATTCAGACTCGTAATCAGGTCCATGAATGGAGCCAACCCATTCTTCCTAAGTGAATCACAGAGTTGAGCTATATCTTGAGTCGCATCTTTAACCGAAGGTGGAAGGCCATCAGGGATCGTCCTGAACTGGAAATCGTCGAGGCCCTTCACGGACTCAGGGCCTCGTGATCGAACCAGGCGGTTGTGGTTGAATTCCGAGTTCACAAAGGTGATGTAGAATCCACGAAAGTGCAAAATCTTGGCTAGTTTTAGCAGCGGGTTTATGTGCCCTTGTGCAGGGTATGGAACGAATATGGCATGTGGTTGCATCTTTCTTGTTTTCGTCAATTTTGCATTTCAAATTACTTTATGTTGATTATGATAAATAAATAGTAATATTCGAATATTCTAATTTCAATTATCTTCAAATCATATATTTTATCTAAACATAGATGGGATAATTTTTCATGGGAGCTTTCAACATTGTTCAGCTAAAATATTCGATATGGCGGCTTCTTGAACATAGGAAAATTACAAAGATAAAAGTTATAAATGTTAACTAAAAAAACTAGTGTTATAGTAGGTTAAGTAATTTTGACAGAATCCCTAATATTGTATGTTTTTAGAATTTGTCTTCATCTATGAATGAATATGTAATTTATAACGCGCCCGATTGAGACTTAAATATAAAATTTTAGTGGAAATAAGAAACTGGGCGGCCATTTATTATTGGTAAATGGTAATCATACTTATTTTTTTTCTTCGAACAGCCGACTTGGTAGAAACTATAATAATGTGGGAAAAATAAAATTGATAACACAAATTCAAATCTTAATTCGAAATAAATTTTCATAAAAATAATATAAAGGTTTATCTCAAATTTATATCATATTAACTATTTTCTATTAATATCTACCAATCATTTACATCTTATAAAACTGAAATACCTACTACTGAGGGAAAGATTGGGATAAATATCCTTGGAGTATTGGGGGCGGATAATGCAGCCGTCCGATTTTATCTAGTCAGTGCTTTTACACGAAACGTAATCAAAGATTGGATTTTAGTGTTTGAAGTTTTTAGACACGTGTGAAAACACTACTAGAGGAATCTGACCGCCACGTGGCAACATAGAGATAGAGATAGAGATAAAACACCCCCCCTTCTTTGATGTGGGGGAACTCAGCATTTATAAAATTGCCTTAAATTAGAGAGTTGATCCATGGAGTTTAACGAGAGACCTCATGCAGTATGCATCCCACTTCCAGCTCAAGGCCACATAAACCCCATGTTCAAACTTGCAAAGCTCCTCCATTCCAGGGGATTTTTCATCACTTTTGTGCACACTGAGTTCAACTATGAAAAGCTGGTTAAATCCAGAAATCCAGTTGAGAATTTTCAGTTTCAAACAGTTTCAGATGGGCTACCCCCCGACAATCCAAGAGGGATTCTTGATCTTCCTTCTTTGGTCAAATCCATGCCTCTTCACTGCCTCGATTCATTCAGACAACTCATGAAGAAACTCACCTCTTCATCATCTGATTCACCCCCTGTTTCTTGCATAGTTTCTGATGGTGTAATGAGCTTCACTTTGGAAGTAGCCCAAGAACTTAATATCCCTGAGATTTTGTTCTTCACTGTGAGTGCATGTGGCATGTTGGGATACCTTCAGTTCCAGCACCTAATTGACATGGACTATTTTCCACTCAAAGGTGAGTAAAAGCTTATATTTCTTTGATTCTTGGCTCAAGTGTTGAATGGTGGTCTGTTTTTGTAGATGAGAGCTGCTTGGAGAATGGATATCTTGACACAAAGATTGATTGGACGCCATCGATTGGAAGCGTTCGGTTGAGGGATCTTCCAACGTTTATTCGAACGACAGATCGTGATGATCAAATGTTCAACTACAACTTAGAATCAGTGAACAATGCTCTGAAAAGAGGGAGCTTGATTCTCAACACATTTGATGACTTAGAACAAGAGATCCTGGATATTCTAAGGACCAAGTTTCCGAATCTTTACACAATTGGGCCGTTATCGTTGCTTTCTCCACAGCAATCTGGATCCAAGCTAGACTCTTTGGAATCAAGTTTGTGGAAAGAAGATGAGAAGTGCTTGGAATGGTTGGATGGGAAAGAGGCAAAATCAGTTGTGTATGTGAACTTTGGAAGCTTAGTGATAATGAGCCCTAAGCAGTTGAGTGAGTTTGCATGGGGGCTAGCCAATAGCAACTACTCATTCTTGTGGGTGATAAGGCCTAATCTTGTGGATGGTGGGAGTGAAGTTATATCAGGAGATTTCATGGATGAGATTGAGGGGAGAGGATTGATACTAAATTGGTGCCCACAGGAAAAAGTTATTAGTCACCGTTCAATCGGAGGGTTTCTAACTCATTGTGGATGGAACTCGACACTGGAAAGCATTTCACAAGGGGTGCCGATGCTTTGTTGGCCATTCTTTGCAGAACAGCAAATGAATTGCCTTTACGCATGCACGCAGTGGGGGGTGGGGGTGGAGATAGAGACTAATGTAGAAAGAGGGGAAGTTGAGGGACTTGTGAGAGAGTTGATGGAAGGAAAAAAGGGGGTGGAAATGAGAGAAAAGATGATGGAATTGATGAAGAGAGCTGAGAAGGCTACAAATGAAGGTGGATCATCCTACATTTCTTTTCACTTGTTGCTTCAAAATCTCAAAGGTGGGAACTACACATTGCATCAATATCAAAGCTGAGAATTGGTTGTGTTGTATATCTTATTTCAACCTTGTATTCATTTCATCGATTTAAACTTGTTGGTATGTACATAGTAACCATATTATACTATACACACAAAGTGACATAACATAATCTGAAAGGCAAAACTTTAACAGGAAATCGAGAACACACTAAAGGAACACTGATAAGTGAAGTCAAGTTGTACCTAAACCAGCTCCCTGGAATTAATCTCTGAGGAAAACTCTTTCTGAATTAGAGCTTGAGCCCCTTTAACAAGTCTCGTTATAACTTCACTTGCCGGTATGATTTCCTTGATGAGGCCGACGCCTTCTCCAGCATACATTGCCATGCTTTCTATATCACCCGTTGTCGTTGCATTGGGAACTGTGCCACCAAAACGACGGATCTCTTTTTCCTGTGACCAGTCAAGAAATCCAACATAAAAAATCCAAGTTAGGAGTATTTGATTTTGCAACCTTTTGTAGGAGAACCTATCCTATCACTAAAATTTGTCAATGTAATGGTATTGAAGGTGAAGAAGAAATAAGTACTCACTACTCCATGTATGAGTGTGCGTCCAATGATTGGCTGATTGCTCTCGTTCTCATGACTAGGAAGGGTCCTCCAATCCATGAAGAATGGAGTTTTTAAGACGCGCTGAGGTGCACCGGGCCACCTTGCACGGCCAAACACATCTGTGTGCTCGGTTTTGTGGTGTTCAACCAACTTCCTCTTATAGATAGGATGAGCATAGCTTTCTTCTGTTGCCAAGAATCTATAAGATGTTCCTTGTCAATTTCTAGTAAACTAGAAATATAATCTCATTTTCCAAGTAAAAGTTGCAAGCAGAATAAAAGCACAAAAGCAATGTATTTAGAAGTGAAATGCAAATCAAACCTGGTGCCTAGTGCAACACCCTGAGCTCCAAGGGCCAGGGCAGCAACGTAACCACGCTCATCTACTATCCCTCCTGCAGCAATTACAGGGATATCACCACCACGGACCAGATCAACCACTCTTGGCAACAATGTGATCAAACCATCCTGATTTTCCACCATAAAGTATTAACAATAAGAATTCTACTAAATAACCAACATAGATGAACCAAACAGAGGCTTCAAGCTACAAATCTTTCAAATCTAAATGTAATTGATCAGTCCTTCAGCCACTTATATAGGCCATATATACATAAGCGTTAACATATAAGTAAGCCCAAGTCATCTGTGGTCGCAAGGTTTTCAAGTACTACAAAGGGCCAATAGTTGAGTTTTGATATCGAAAGCATGCTGATTCCAATCAAAGTTTGATGAATTTAAACATAGAAGCATCGACTCTGCCACAAAAGAGGGAGACAATCAATCATATAATGAGACCTTTAGAACACAGCAATTAATTACTAGAGGCCGAAGTTTATGCTTACTGTATGTTGGTCTCTGTTTTCCACATGTACACCTCAGGAAATGACAGAGCTATGACAAATAAGCCAATAAGTAGTAGGATCCAGATTCACAAGCAAACTGAAACATATTATTTATACTAACCATGTGATATTGAATTAGAACATTGATACTAACTATGATAATCATACTGAGAGTACCAAAACTAATAGAACCCAATATTCATTATTACTCCATACAGGAATGAAATGAGCCATGACTTTGATAATACAGCAAGAAACAAATGGAAGTAAAAGTCAAACGAGTTAGCACGAAAAAACACTCCAATACATTAGATCAGAGGAACCGACTCACTACCATCCCAGAGCGATTTACCTTTAAAACAACTCAAAAGTCCTCTCACAGGGTATAAAACAGATACATTCTCAAATAGTTGAATATATGAGAAAGCAGAAGCAAAATCCGGATAAAAGAAACGTATACCTGACCACGGACATGCCCTCCAGCTTCAACTCCTTGAACAATTATTGCATCTACACCCACCTTCACTGCTTTCTTTGCCTCTTCGTGGCTACCAACCTTAAAGATAACAGTGTATAACCGAAATTTGGTAAGAAAACTTCCAACCTTGTCAAAGGGGCATCAATGTGCAATTAACAAATTAGAATACGAAAAGGAAGAAAGCTTTAAGTAACTGCAGGGCAAATTTTCAAACAGTAGAATCTTGAAGCAAACATTCTTGATATGAAATTACCAACCAATACAACACTTACTTGAGGTACAATTTTGACCCCACTTTGATGAGCTTGAAGTACAAGATCTTCGGAACATTCACCCCAGTAAACCTGCAAAACTGCAACTTTTTCCTCGAGTATGGCCCTAACGTTCTCCTCGTGAGGAAACGCAAGAACAACACCCACCCCAAATGGCTTATCAGTCAAAGTTCTAGTCTTCCTTATAAGCTCTCTCAGGTAATCTGGTGCCTCCTGTTATGCAAATGGAATCCATTAATACATAAAACTAAAACCAGAAGAAGATCACCAGGAAATAACTTCAGGCATTCATAGAAAACAAACACTATGAGATAGAAACATAATAACAACTGAAATTATAAACTAGACAAAGCAGATGCCAAAGGTACAGAAAATTATCCATATATATCATGATCAACATCAAGATCAAGAACAATCAACTGTCCTCCAAATCACGTGCATCAAATGAAAAAATAAAATAGCGGCAAAATTTTAAATTCAAAATCAAAAGAGGAAAAAAAAAAAAGGAAAAGAACAAACCCAATCAGGGGCTCTAAGAAAACCAAGGGCACCGGCATTGGCGACGGCTGCAACAAGCTCAGGGCCAGAAACGTCAGGGCCTAATGGCGCCTGCACTATCCCATATTCAAACCCCAGTATTCCTCTCCACCCCATCTCTCTCTCTCTCCCTCTCTCTCACACACAAGATATGAAGTTGATGTATAGGTTGGAGGAGAGTGAGAGGGCTTAAGAAGGAAGAGGAGGTGTATTGCTCCTCTTTTACTTCCAAAATCGTAAGCAAATTCGTCTCTTACGAATAATAATTGAAAGGATACAAGGTATATTTGGAATATGGCTTTTTGCTCTCTCCCTCCGCCGCCTCCGCCGCCTCCCAAATGCCTCAGAGGTGTCGTGGAAGTTTCAAATTATAATCATTAGCCACTCCTTCTGGGTCAATGACGGTCACCTTAATCTATACAAATTAATTTTATCTCTAAATATATTATTTATTCATTTAAAAGTTTTTTTATTGATAATTATTACTTGTTATTTCTTTTGAAACTAATTCTAAATATTACTTTGTTTTTTTAGGTATTACCATTTATTGCAAACTAATATTTTAACAAATATATTATTTGGTTAGCCTTCGAAAAATATTTTTACTTAACTGCATTACAAATCTACTCTAATGATAGTATTAATTACTCAAAAAAGTGTAGTTATGATAGTATTAATTACTCAAAAAAGTGTAGTTATTAAACAATGAGTTTCATTCAAATGTATTCTTTATTTCATACAAATGTAATATGTTTAATTTAAGAAGTAATACGTTTCAAAATTAAAATAATACTTAAGGTAAATAGAAATTAATTTGATTTTTAAAGTCTCACAAGAGACAGCGTCTCTTAATGTATGTTTGATGTGTACAAGACAAAAATATTAAGATGAATATTATATATATATATATATATATATATATATATATTCTCCCTCAAAATTCAATTAAATTTCATTTTAAGGTTTTTGTTATAGTTTAAAGAAAAAAAATCAAACAAATACACCCTTAATTCCATAAGAACGTGTAATATCAAATTCCTAAAGAAATTTAACATAAATAATTTTAAAATAAATTATAAAATAGTCTAAAAAGATGAATAGTTAAAGTTTGAGCCTTAAAATCATACTAAATTGGGATAGGAATAATAGGATGGACTATATTAAAAGGGTTATATTGTTGTGCACATGGGATATTATTAGTGCATCTCTGTAGATTTAATTTACCATCTAGGTAATAAGTAAATAGACTTGAGATAATAAATGTACATGATTTGATGCGCTTCTATGTAGATCTAAAGGGGCATAAATTACCGAAAATAAAAAAGGAATGATATAATTGAGCATAATCCATAATTACTACAAGATTTTACGCGCATCTATGTAGATTTTATATGGCATAAATTACCAAAAATAAAAAATTACTGAGAACAAAATCCATAATTACTACAAGATCTTATGCGCGTCAGGAAGATTTTTATGGCATAAATTACCAAAAATAAAAAAGGTAATAATATAATTGAGCACAAAATCCATAACTACTACCATGCAGTAAAAGGTTTAGATCGATAACAACTTGAACCTACAATATATATTTTTAAAATAATTCAGGTACCTTATTTAATTAATTTAGCCTAAAACCCCATTAAATTAGAATCAAAAGAAAATTCTATTGATTTAGTGCATTATTGACAAGATTATCGAAAATCGCAATTATCATGCATGTGTGTATTGTAGTTTGTGTAGATTTTTATCCAAGAATTGCATCGTTGATGATGCATTCACGATTTTCTTTGTATGTAACATCTTTGTTTATTAATAAAGCAAGATATTCTTACCTCGAAGAAATAAAACTCATTGAGATTCTTTGTTTTATTAAAATATCGCTACGATGCTATTGAGGCACCATATAATTGCATATAATGCTTGTGATTTTATTGATTCCTTGGATTGTAGTGATCACTCCAGTTAATTATAATGTGATTTAAAAACAATTGCATAAAAGATCAAGAATGATTAAAATAGAGTATTCAATTCGTATTACAATAATTTAGTTTAAGTTGATTTATTCTTTTATATATTGTTATCCCTTATTCATCTGCTAGAATAATTTATCTTTTACTCAAATGTTTTAGAGTGTTTTCCATAGATTAAACAACTTAAAATATATTTAGAAAACAAAATTTAAATAAATATATATTTACCTCATCAATAAATTTAGGTTTCAAAATTGAAAGAGAATTAAATTAATTCTATTAAAATGATTCTAATAAATTTCTAAAATTTTAGTCAAGAAATATTACTAGAGATAATTTGGAAATAAGGTCTTGTAGATGTCAACTAACATTTTATTGAAAACAAAATTTAACCCCTAAAATAACACTTAATTGGGTTTGAATTGAACAAAACTATACATTTCCTTTTAAAACTCTGTATATTTCATATTTGTATAAAAACAATACGAAGCATAATCACAAAATTTTTATTAACATATTACAAATTACAATAGTTGTTCACGTGGTTGGATTTTAGCCTTTTGTGCACATATCAGTTTGGGCTGTGTTCCAATTTCTAAGAAGGATACTATACTTGGGCCTTTGGAGTAATCCCCAATGTTACAATACAAAGTAATAAACTAAATCCTATATTTAATCATGTGAACAATTATGATTGTAATGAGGGTTTTATAATTTCAATTTTATCTAAATAATTACATAAATGGATGGGCTTAGCCCATCAATTGAGTCCATTGATTTAATAGTGAACAGAAGTCCCATTTAAATGCGAGAGGCTAAGAGATGGGTAGGCCCACATTATTTCAGGATTCCTCTTTGGTACCATTTTGAGAGTAATAGAACTAAATATTTGTTTGGTGTTATTTGTAATTCTTAATTATTTTAAAATACCTCTAAAATGATACTTTAAAGAAACATGATTCTTGAATTTTCACATGTATAAAGAAAAATAGAAAAAATAAATCTAATTTTCAGTGATTTCGACACATACTTAGATTTGACAAAATAAATTATAAACTTAATATTATTTTTTTGTATTCGATCTTAATAGATTTTAGTATCATTATTGTTAATCTTATGGTTCGCGCACCATTAACCAGTTCCCAATTAAGTGTAAAATTGGTCAATTTCTATTTGCAAGCGTGTAGTCTTGGTCAATATTGGCTCCTACTCACGTGCAAATAATTAAATAAAACTATGGATATAAATGACATTAATATATGCAGCTTGTAATAATACTATGGTCATCTTAGAATAGTGACAAATTAACAATCGTGATGCTAAAAGGTCGGTAAATATTTCGATGGGTACTTATATAAGAATAATAATTAATATTATAATTTAATTTAATGAATAGTCACTGGTCTAGGCCTGCCTACAATATCTCGCAGCTGCTACCTCTATAAATTATAAATTATACAGCCTGGATTATTGCTGGAATCTTAGCTTATCTGCATCTATATATATATATATATATATATATATATATATATTTTTTTTTTTTTTTTTTTAACCTTTTTTTTCCCCCCCAACCTATATATATAGGTGAAGGACAAGGTAGTTATAGTTCATCCAACCACAATATTTGATGTTTCAGAAAATTATAAATTGATCGAGTATTGTAAAATGACGTCTACATCCTCATTAGGTCCCACTAAAAGACAATTTTTACACAAGTAATGAAAGATGTGGTTGGAACTTTAATTTTTCTCTTAATTTTCAAATTTTGTCCTTAGAGTATAACTATTGTAAAACCATCTTATATATGGATCTAATTTTATGACGTGTTTTCTTGATTTAAAAAAGGTATTAAATAGATGTACTTCAGTCAAAATATGATAGTTAATATTCTCAATAGTTAATAGATATTTAAAATAAGGCGTTGAACTAAAATATTCAACGCCAATTTTGCCAAATAGAAAATCACATTTTCTTATATAAAACGATATAAAAACCCAAGTCCCTACTTTTCCATTGATCAAGATATAATTATTACATTTATTTTTTTACTAATTTTTCTATTAGATATGGTAACAGTTATGTTTCTTTTTTATGTAGATATTGTTATAATTTTTAAGTCACCACTAACCTCAATCATATTCATTTGGCCCTAATCTCTTCGTCATACATGAATTATATGACCTTATCCATGCTAATTAATGTGAAGGTAGTACGTCTATTTTCTCATAAACTCTTAGACATGGATTGTACTAAAATAATACTTGACCTTAAATTATTATACTTCTACATAAATTAATAAATAAAATTCTTTAAGGGACTGGTTTTAAATATTTTCCAATAGAAATTTCAATGAATTTTCATTACGACGCAGACTAGAAATGAAATGTTTAGGCCTCTAAAATTTTGCCTTAGACCTTATATTCCCTAATAAACACAATCTTAATCTGTCGTTATATGAAAGATGATTTATTCAACCTTAAATGTTGTCCTTTAAAACTTTCATGGATTGGGACCATAAACTTTTGTATCCATTTAATTAGTTTTGATAGTAGTTTAATTTATTTTGTTGCTAAACATAGTGGCTATTACAATTTTATTTGTTACCCGTATTAGTTGTGACATTACTATATTTTATAATGCCATTTATCTTCTATAATTAAGGATCTTATAATTTCGTTACTAAGCTGCAGCAATTATTAGAAAAATATCAGATCATCTTAATAAAAGAAATTTTGATATATTTCGGAAAGTATTCATTGCATCTTCATCAATGCAATTATTATAAATAAATGAAAACTAACCATTATTTTTAATCCTTATCTAAATCCAACTAATTTGAAATTGGATTGATTGATTTATATTCAAATAATGTGGTGTGAATGGTAGGAAGTTGGTGGTCTATTTTCTTCCTTAGTCGCGTCAGATTTGATAATATGATCTACAGGTCCAATATCCAGTTTATTTAATGACTTTAATTTACAAATAATTTCTGAAACGTGAATAATATAATTATTCGATATATATTCCGTGCGATTTTTTGGAATCTAGTTATTTGTGGTTAGAAAGAATGGATGCAAGTCAAGTTAGGCAGTGAAGTGTGTTTGGCTCCATACATATGGAGAATTAAGACATAAATTTCTGTGTTTATGTCGTGAAAGATTATATATCCACTGCCAACTGTGTTAATATGTCTATCACTATTATGTGAATATGATATACATAGAGGGAGAATCGTTAATTTCTTACCTAAAATCTGTAATTGTGATGGAGATATTGATGATACTTACGTAAGACGTTCTAACAAATTGTATTATATAATTAATTCTTTTATAAATCTTTATTTGAAGTGTAAAACTCTTATAGGAATTCTACACTAGTGAGACATTAAAACATGTGTCACGTAATGAGTAGGAGAGTAACGCTCCCATTTGAGATCCTTAATTACAAGATTTTTTTTTTTTTAAATAATCCAAATTTTACATTTTTATATGGAAAATCTTCAAATCATTTTTTGTATTCAAGTTTTGACACTAGACGACTTTTAAATTAATAAAAGCTAGTTCATTTTGATTTAACCTTTTTTTATGACATAAATGAATTAAAAAAATTGATATTATTAATTTTATTTTAGAAAGGATTCTTTCTGCAAATGCCAAGTTATGGGTATGATCGAGAAATCCTATAAAGCAGCTGATAATGCATTACGGATATAATATTACAGACAAGGAAGTTAATTAGACAATTCTTGTCATCATCTAACGTTCTTAATTAGTTTTTGTAGATCATATAAAATTATCAATCACAATGAATAAAAAGGGAAAACATTAACAATCATAGGCTATTTTAGGGGCAATATCAAATATTCTAGCACAAGAATTTTAATATGATGTATTATTATCTATCATCTAGTATTTTAGAGGTTAAATTGTGTTACCAATTATTCGTCTTATTAAACTTTTATACCCCATTATTACAAAATTATTCATATAAACATTCCTTATTCAAAATTTAGGAATTTGACATAATCGTGGTTATGAAATTAATATGATTATATTTCAAATTTAAATCATAAATTTCTTAATTAGTTAAGAATATATTTATCCAATTTTTATGTTTTAATATATATATATATATCAATGAGCTAGGATGAGTGGACGAGGAAAGATAATAAAAATTAAAAACTACTTAAATTACAGCTTGTAATAATTTATGTTCTTTAATATATATATGTGAGAAATAAATTATACATGGACACTTAATTGAAATCATATAAAGTAAAATATACTATAATCTTTTGATACTGGACTTGGGCAGGCAATCTATATATTTAATAGTGTAATGCAACAATTAGGTCACTAGCAGTCGAGCAGCAGTCACTACTTTCTTTGTTGTAGAGGTTGTTGACGAGTTCAAATCTTCTCCGTTTTTTTTCTCCCAATTTATAAAATGATTTAATTATTGTATTAAAGAAAAAAGGTAGTTTGAAAGCATGGAAAATGATTGGGCACAAATTATAGAGTTATGTCCGATTGAGAATAATGTCATGATTCTCATTAATTATTACACGCCTGGAGTGTTTATGTCGGTAGAAAAGATTATGTGGATTATGATTTTTTTAAAACCATATGTGGGTATCATAAGCTGTTACATGCGTTGATAGAGAAAAATAATCGAGAAAAAAAAAAGTGATGAAAGTTTGGGAAATTTTAATGATTAATTAGATATTTTATTAGATTATGTAAATCTTTTGTTCCTCTAAGGAATTGTAATATTTGTTGCCAAAATAAATTTGAAGGTATTTTATTGTGTTTTTTTTTTTAATGAATGCCATAAATTACACAAAATAAAGGAGATAAACATCTTTTTAGAAACGAGGTGTCTTACTTTTAGAATATTCGTCTGTCTAATAATGTTTCGTACAAACTATATGTGGTTGTAATATAGTCATTAATAGAGAGAAATTTTGTGATGCGATCTAATAGTGAAAATTGATTTATATGTCAATTTATTCAGTTAAATGTTGTTTACGACATTATAAATTTTTCCCTTCAAAATGAAATTAGTATTAGATGAATTCGTGTAAAAAGAAAGATTAAATGATAGGGGCTAGCTAGGGTTTGGTGATGGTCGGGTGACTGCAACAAAAGTGTCCAAGAAATGCAATTAAACGTGACCCAAATATATGTATACACCATGATTGACAAAAAAGGGGGGTACTCGTGATCAAGAAATAGCAAGCATGGGGTCTATCCAATATTGAGTTTTCAAAATCACCCTCAACTTATGCATTAATTATTTTAAAGTCCCTGTCCTGAAAATTGAAAAAAGTTACACTTATGTGCAATTATTGTATCGATCTAAGATCCATACAATGATAGTTGGGTCGGGCAGAATCCTATCCGATTCTACCCATTTTTTTTTATGCTGACATTTATATTGTGTTAGTCATACCTTTATATTATATTAAGTATATCTTTATGTAAAATTTTAACTTTTAAAAAAAATCCTAATTTTGACCAAAAAATTATAATTTCAGCACAAAAAAACCCTAATTTGTACATATATACCTTTATATAAATATTACGCATACCTTTAATTAATTTTAGTCATACTTTTTAAAAGTACAACTAACATAATTAAAAGGTATGCATAACATAACATAAAAATCCTAAAGATATGCTTAATATAACATAAAACTATAAATGTATGTTTAACATAACATAATAGTATGTTTAACGTTACCTAAATGTATGCTTAATATAATATAAAAGTATGTTTAACATAATATAAAACTATAAAGATATACTTAACATAACATAAAAATATGATGAACGTTATATAAACGTATGCTTAATATAATATAAAGACCGTAAATGTATGACTAACATAATATAAATGTATGCTTAATATAATATAAAAGTATGTTTAACATAACATAAATGTCTAGCACCTGGAGTGAATTTGGGTGGGTTTGAGCACACCTATCAGGTAAATGGGGACGTATGTATGTGCATGGAAAGATGCGTAGATCAAGTCGGAATTAATGCATGAATCCTAAATCCGTACACTAATTATATAAAAGTTTTTTTGAATTGAAAATGTCATGGCAGTACAAGTAAATCCTAGAAGGTATGGAAAATCTCGATATGGTTTTTGACTAAATTGCATCCAAGGAAACCCCACAAATGATTGGTAAGTGCTACGGTGCATCTATCCATGCATGTACATGCACCTGTCTCTATTTGCCCTTAGTATACCAAATTCAATTCAAAATTTAAGTGTGCCCTACAAATATAGAGCAATTCAATGCTCAAACTATATGATATCTGATAAAGAAATTTCAAATCTTCACTTTTTAAATAAAGTATATATTTTAACAAATTGGAGAAATGGGCCTTTTCTCATTTGGTTCCACCCTATGAATGGCATAATGCATTGTTTTTTTTTTTAATTGAAGTTTAATTAATACTAAGTCCTTTTTAAAATAAGTGTTGTTTTATACCTTCTGTAATAGATAAGGAACATTAAAATTGGATAAATATATCCTTAACTAGTCAAGGTATTCCAGCTTCAAAATTAGAAAAGTAATCAAATTAATTTCATAAAAAGTATCATATCGAATCCCTGAATTTTAGCTAAAAAATATTAATAGAGATAATTTCAAAGTAAAATTGTGTTAAAAATCAATAACACTTAAATTGAAATAAAATTTAAATTTCTAAATGATACATATTATGAAATGGAATGTATATTTAAATTCTAAGCATTTAATGTTTTGTTTATATACGATTTTTCCGCTCTAATAAAATAAAATCATGTTAACATTACATTTAATATATGTTTTACAATTTATTCTCTAGGATTTGAAACTCAAATCAATTTCATTTCAAGATTATGACCTGAATCTCAGAATATAAAGATTGTATTTTGTAAGATATCATCATCATCATATTCAATCACATATACTTATGAAATAAAGTAGAAAATGAAATTGCTGTCGATAATAAATGTGTTCACATGTAGTGGACAAAATAGAAAAGACTAAAAACAAAAACATTTATGAAGCAGTGCAGTCCAATTGAGAAAACATTATTAGTAGCTTATTGTAATTAAGGAGAATAGTGTAGAAAGAAAAAATGGATATAAACTTTGTTTGGTGATCCAATTATCACGGGCTTAAATGATGTTGTACGGACACATATGGGGCAGTTGTCGTTGGAGGATTCTTTTGTTTTTCAGACAAAGTAGCACAGGGTCAGGGCTGAACCCTATCACCTCATTCTGCACAACCCCTCTACGGTACGCACGCCTGCAGTACGGCACAATGCTTTGACGTTTTGTCCGCCTTTTTTCAAAAAATAATAATAATAACATTAATTTAATCAGTATGGTAGAATTAGTCTCTTCTCTATTTATGTTTTTCTTCGTGGCCAGTAATGTTTTATCTTTCTTTTTTTTTTTTTTTTAAATTATTATTATCGTCATTTGCCAGATGTGTGGAAAGTTTGAGATAAATTCGCATTTGATTTTTCAAAGTTTAACCATACATCACACATCCGGTAAATAGAGATAATAACCAAGTGATTATATATGTATGTATAAATATGAAAAAAGAAGGTTAATTGTCGAAAATCACAACCTTTGATTGAACTGTTATAATCATTTTTTTTTTTTGATATCTGTCAAATTTTTAATCATATCCAATCAGCTTGATACATATTTTTTTTTTTCAAAATATACTGAGATCAAAAAATATATTACATATATAAAATGATATTATTTTGATCAATAGTAAATAATTGATTAAAATGATAATTCAACTCAAGATTATGATATTTTCCCTACAATTAATAAAAAAAAAAAAATTTCACATTAGCCACGAATAAGTTAATTTAGGTATATATGAAGCAAGAGATGGTGAAGGGGTTTTTCCCCATACTAGATAGAAGATGGTATCATAAATTTGGAAATTGTACTATGGGTCCTTGGCATTGGAAATTAGAGGTATGACGTCGTCTGATAAAACATGCCAAAATCCAGACACCGAAATTTCTTACCATTCCCAATCCTCTATAAATATGGAAATTAAATTATAATTGATTTTGGTGATGTAGCCTCAACTCTCCTCATATGGAAAATGCTTCGATTGCACCCATTAAATAAATACTACAAGACTTTGGAATTTTAGATTGATGTTGATCATCATACTTTTTATACAAAACATATTTAAGTATATATGTATAATATAGGAAAAAGGTACGTCCACGCTTTAAATTTACTGATATATGAAATTATTTTTCAAATATTAAATAAGTATTTAATTTTGTTTGGTATAAATTAGGTCCTTTTTAATTTTCGAACCAACAAGTTCCCCTTTCCTTCTTTCTCTCTCTAAATCAAAGATGTTAGATCTTCTATTAACCACTATTTACATATTAATTGTTTCAACTAAAAAAAAATTTATCCTTGATTCAAATGCGAACTATATACAACCCACTGTGACCATATTCTTGTAGCACTTTGGGCACATTAATGCTTAAATTTGTGTCAACTTTTTTGCACTTTCACATGTTCGAACTTATCTATTTTTTTCACGATTTTCTGATTTTCAAACTTGATTCGTCAAGTGCATATAGTACTAAATAAATTTAATTTTACTTAATTGTAACACTGTCTCTTCCTCAACCCAAACTGAAATTCAACTAGTAAGAAAAAACTAAATAAAAGATACAGCAGTTGAACTATTTTAAACCCCACAAAAAACTTTAGCTGTTTATTTTTTGTCATTTTCCAAAGACAAAAATCTTTTGTCCGTAATTTTTTTTGTCAAATATCAATTATATTTAATTCCATTAACTACATAAAAAAACTAATTGACAAAACATGCACAGTAACAAAGATTTTCCACTAACTACTATAATACGACTTTTGAAAAAACCTTAAATGTATCCAATTAAATCCTAACAAAACACAAACGCATTTTTATACTCAACAATTTCGGAGTTCGACCATCCAAATAAAACATTTTCTCACAATAACCCTACAATGATTAAAATAAAAAAATTCTGAAACACCAAAGCTCACATTGTGATGTTCATGGTTATTCTACATGGAAAAGAGTGAATATATGGTAACTTCATCAAAAGCTGTCCATTAGTACAAAAGTTAGCTCCTCAAACTATGTCTCTTGAAACTCTGAACGTTATCAAAACCTGAACCAAAACAAGTATTGGTCGTGTTTCCACTGCTTCAAATCTTTCATGTTTTTTCTGCTTTGTCTCACACTCACACACACCACTTTCTATTGGTTGTATATTTAATATTTATTACTCCCTCCATCCCTTAACATTTTACACTTTTTTTTTAATTTATCCTCAAACACTTTGCACATTAAAAAATGGTAAAATTTATAATACACACTTATTTATACACAATGCCATTACTTTTTCTCACACAATATCATTTAATATTCAAACTTTTTTTTAAAAATTGTGCCCAATTTGACCATTATACCATCAATCATAAAACAAATATTCATTTTTTCTTAAAAATTGTGTCCAATTTGATGTGCAAAATAATATGAGACGAAGGGATTACAAAATAATATGCTAGAAGAATTCAAAAGTATTATTATCATTGAGTATGGTTAATGTATAGGAAATGACATATTTAATTGTTTTTTCCTTCAACTTTATTAATCATTATGAAAAATTTAATCAACTATATGTGTATGTGGGATGAAGGGGAAATTATTTAAATATATATGATAATATCTTATTAGTCTTTTAATCACTTTAGTTTTTTATATTTATTGTCATTCTTGTTCTCCACTCCCTTGAGTTTATTTAAAAAGAAATATAGAAGAAGGATAAAACACGTCAATTGTCTATATTATCAAGTGAGTGAGGTATACATGATTTCATGTTTGAGGGTGTTCTTAGTAGCCCCATTAAAAGTAATGAGTTTCAACATAATTTAACGCATAATTGTATTTATTAATGGCGTTTTGGGTGGAATTAATGAATTAAAGTAATAACTTCAATTTATATTTGTTTGCTTTTAGCAAAAAATATTTGGCTACTATATTTAAAAAATGCGAATTTCCCACCATAGGCCAACATGATATTAGTATCCATATTTTATCTATTTGGGAAACACATAAATCTTGTCATCTCATAAATTTAAGTTATGAGACGTGGTTTATATTTATAGCATCTGTGAGAGATTGAAATTATTATTCTCAAATTAGTCGGAAAAGTGACATTTAAATTGGAAAAAAAAAAATCATACTGAAAGAGAGTAGATTAAGGATGATATTTAATGAGGGCAGGAGCAGGAGTAATAGTAGAAATGTAGAATGCGTGCATTGGAGTTGGGAGGAAGCAATGAACCTCAAAAAGCTGAAAGCTGATATCATCATTGAGAAACTCCAGATGTGGGCCCCACTTTCTCCTCCTTACCTCGAATTAAGCAACAAGCCTCTACTAGCCCTTGCCCTTTTCGGTAGGACCTCCACTTACTATTTAATATTTTAATATAAAGCTTCATTTTTCAATGGTCCCAATTTTAAAAAGAAAAAGAAAAAAGAAATCAGATAAACATGGAGGATCAAAGTCTACCGCTTCTCCTCCTCTATCTTTATTGTTTACTATTTAGTAAATGATGAGATAAAAATGACAATAATGTTGTCAGAGTAAAGGTGTGCAAGTGTACCAGATGTCATTTTGGGCCTTGTAGGGGCTGGCTCCCCCTATTACACCTACCTCCTCACCTATTCTATATTTTTTTCTTCCAAATTTCTCAATATTATCGCTTCATAATTCTATATCACACCCTTTTTTTTTTTTTTTTCCTTTTAGTTTTATGGTTTGACTCTTCTTAATTTTTTTATAAATCCTTTCCATATGTTTAATAAGAGAGTTTGCATTCCTTATAATAAGAATGATATGTTTCTTTAATTTATATAAGATGAAATATTACAAATGAAAATTCTTGTAGAAAATTTGGTGCAAGATGTGACGATATATGTGAAGTGTGATTGAAGCGTGCATACAAATCAAATATCCGTGTTGGGTCAAATCAACCAAAAACCCATACACGTACGTAAACATCACCTGCTTGCCATAATTCCACCTCACCATCTCGAGCCACGTCATCACCAGCACCAACCAGCCTGGCAGCAACCCTCTTCCGCCCAATATAATGTGTACACGTGTCTACATTGATGTTGACAGTTCCTATCCCCCTCGTATAAATACTACCTCACGCAGAACTACACCATTTCGAGCTCCACTACCTGCACTAATCTGAAGCCAGACCCAATAGCCATGGCCATAAATCTCCGTTTTGCCCCTCTCTTTTTCCTGGTCCTTCTCACCTCTACTTCCATGGCGGTTCTCGTGGAGCAACAGCCGCTGGTCTTGAAGTACCACAACGGGGCTTTGCTTAAAGGCACCGTCGCCGTCAATCTTATCTGGTACGGGAAGTTCACCCCCACCCAGCGCTCCATAATCGTCGATTTCCTCCAGTCTCTCAACTCCGAGAAAACCTCACAGCCCTCCGTCGCGTCGTGGTGGAAGACGACGGGGAAGTACAAGGGCGGTGCCGGCGGTTCTACGCTCGTCGTTCGAAAACAGTTCCTCGACGAGAATTACTCCCTGGGGAAGTCCCTCAATAATTCCCACATTATCTACTTGGCCGCCAGGGGAGGCCACCTGAGCGGCACAGTAAACGTCGTCTTGACGGCTAAGGACGTCGCCGTCACCGGTTTTTGCATGAACCGGTGTGGCAGTCACGGGTCGAGCCGGGGTAAGGCTCGGTTCGCTTACGCGTGGGTGGGGAACTCGGAGACCCAGTGCCCGGGTTACTGCGCCTGGCCGTTTCACCAGCCGGTGTACGGCCCACAGGCACCGCCTCTTATTGCGCCGAACGGCGACGTCGGAGTGGACGGAATGGTGATAAATCTGGCGACGGTTTTGGCCGGAACGGTGACTAATCCTTTCAATAACGGCTACTTTCAGGGCCCGGCGACGGCGCCGTTGGAGGCCGTGACGGCGTGTGTCGGGGTATTCGGGTCGGGTGCTTACCCGGGCTACGCGGGTAACGTGCTGACGGATAAGACGTCGGGGGCTAGCTATAATGCGAACGGCGTTAGCGGGCGTAAGTACTTGGTGCCGGCGATGTGGGACCCACAGACATCTCAATGCGCCCCACTTGTTTAAATCAGTGTATATCGGTCAAGGGAAGAAGAATATGAAAGAAGAGGGCGGTGGGTATCCAGTAAGGGAAGTGTAGTGTTGTGAATATACGGACGCAGCAATGAGGTTGTACTTTGGGCTTGTGGATATGTACATTGGGTTTGTCATATGAACATTGTGGAGAATGTGGAATAGGGAAATATGTATAATAATGGATATTTTGGTGAACTTTCAAATCAGTCATTTCATGGCTTTTTGTTTTATGAACCAAGACAAAAGCATCCTACAGTGGTTGATCATTATGGAGAGACATAATAAGAATTGAGGCCTTAAAAAAATTATGAAATTTTCATTTGACAAAAGCAACAGAGATTTTATTTTGAGAAATATAATATTCTTGGGGAAGGTGGGAATATTATAAATTTTAAGTTCTTAGCTGTAAATCTGGATATATTAACTATAAATCAAATAACAAATTAGAAAAGGAAAGGAATGATGGTTTATTGGTTGTATTTGATTTTGATTTCTAACAAATGGATTGATGGGCTGACAATGCAACTAGACATGCTCTGCTTAATACCAGTTTTTATTAAATTAGTGATAAATACGATCTTTAATGATCCATAGCCGTTAGCTAAAATTTTTAGTCATCCTACACTTTATATTGTATAATAGTGTGTCCATGCATGAATTCAGCAGTTAGGATAAGTTCTTACCATTTAACTTGTATGATACTATGTAAATGCAATAGAGGAAAAAACTGCAGTAGATGGAATCTATCAACAAACTTTTTTCACTACCATTCAAATTCACTCAAGTGCATAGCAATTAATCTCTCCACTCAGATTGCATCTCTTAAACAGTTGATCTTTTCAGCAACCTTAATAATAGCAAAGAAAATGAGTCTATAGACAAGGACCATAAGAAACAAGATAGCAAGATCAACCCACTTAGAGTAGCCCACCTCAACTTGCCATATGTCCCTCAAGATGGTCTCACCATCAATAGTGGAAGGCCCTCCAGCTCCAAGGTGATCACTGGAAAATCTTAGACTACCAAATTCATTCTTGTACAATCCTTGGTATGCATACTTGTGGAAGGCAATGTAGTACATAGGATATTTCCAGAAAATCTTGGGTAGATCCTTTGGCAACTGAAAGAACCCACCACTTAGCATCATTAGTCCTTGGATGCCAGCACCAACTATTAATCCTAGTAGGAAATTTGGCATGATGCTTGCCACGATCATCATCAGGATCTCGACAAGCATCAGGCACGA
Organism: Scutellaria barbata; assembly: GCA_028654395.1. Taxonomy (NCBI): domain Eukaryota; kingdom Viridiplantae; phylum Streptophyta; class Magnoliopsida; order Lamiales; family Lamiaceae; genus Scutellaria; species Scutellaria barbata. Next base: position 3,425,196 of record CM053646.1, on the reverse strand, counting down.
AAAGAGTACCGATGTGAAGTACATGAATTCTACGTTTCCTGGATGAAGGCCCGTGATGAAGTATGTGATTGCACCCGGTATTACGGAGATGAGCAGCAGAAATGGGGCCGAAGAAACTGTGTTTCCAATCACAAATGCTGCGGGCCTGTAGTGCCCGTTTAGTCTTTCTCTTCGAAAAACCTGCATTGATCAATGATCACTGAAAAAATGACACAAAAAAGTAGATAAATTTAGGAAAAAGGAGTTACCTTCAAGTCATCAACGATTGAGGGGAAGCCACCAATTGCCATTATAGTCAATAATGAGGCTACAAACATGAGTAAAGAACCTCTTTCCTGCATTGGCATTAACATTAGAGAAGGCTTCAATATCATTATGATTTGCATCTATGAAATGCTTTTCTTGAAAACTTTATGCATGTTGGCCTTACATGAATGGAATTATAGCTACTTCCTATATTATAAAACACACTTCCTAGGCCAAAACTCAGGGCAATGTAAATGGCTAGGCGTAACCAATAATAGCCCAGGTCACGATACATGTTGATAAACGATCTTGTTGTGAGAATGGTGCATTGTGTAAATAGGTTAGCTTGCTTCTCTTTCTTCTCCATTGATGTTCCTTCCTACAAGATTCATTGCATCATCATCATCATCATCAAATAAAGGATGTTTATTAACAAGATAGATTAATGAATCTCTTCGTGTCTTACTTGCTTACGTATATCAGACACCAATGTCTTCATCTGGTCACAAGTATCGGATGAATTATAAGATTGTATGAGCTGGTTAATTACTTCTTCTGATGTAAACCTGCTTTCTCTACCCCATTCAATGTCCTAAAAAACATGTGTATCAATCAATGACAAGTTGATCAAAGTTAAAGAGATAAAGATCATCTCAAGAAGAGTACTATACCTTATCAAAATCAGTGTTTATCATTTTAAGATAGTGATCAGCAGGATTTTGCTGAGCTGGACATGCAAAACCATTCGTTGCAAAGAACTACTTGGGATGGGATCAGGAACAGAGTCAATAATCTGGAATCAATAATCTCATGATCATTAGCATTACACACTCACCTCATTGGCCAACGAGGTGGGCCCAAAGTAGATCATTCTTCCAAATGAGAGAAGACAGAGACTATGGAGGAGGTGAAAGACTTCAGTGGTTGGTTGATGGATGGAGGATATAACCGTCATTCCATATTCAACGGCTAGTTTCGCTATTCTGCTCATGACAAAGTATGAAGCTGCACTATCAAGCCCACTTGTTGGTTCATCAAGAAAAAGAAGCTTTGGTCGTTTTAGCAGTTCAATGCAAATGCTTACTCTTCTTCTCTGTCCATTGCTTAATCCCTTTCTTCCACATTCTCCAATTCTTGTATCCATTGAATCTTGCAACCCCATTTCCCTTATGCTTCTCTCTGCAACTTTCTTCTTCTCAGATTTCGACATTTTTGTTGGCAGTTGGAGCTGGGCTGAGTAGTCAACGGCTTCTCTAACCGTTAATGTCCACGTCAGCGTGTCCTCTTGTGTCACATAGGCCTAATTCGGACAATTCACAGGTTACGACTTAGGCCATGTTTGGACACAATATTAAGACAGAATATGTTAAGCATACCGAAGTTCCATAAGCAAGCCTCTGTTTTCTGCCATTTATCAAGATTTCGCCTTTCTGCCTTGCTCTTGAACTTAACCTACCTGAAATAATGACCCATTATATAATCTAGAGAGAGAGTAGAGAGAGAGAGAGAGTACGAACCAGCCAGAGAGTCAAGAAGAGTGGACTTGCCCGAGCCAGAGGGGCCCATGATAGCAAGAATGTGAGCAGGGTGGGCATAGCCAGTGAGGCCTTTGAGAATATCCTTTTTGCCACTTGGAACTGTGACCCACACATCCTCCCATGTCAAGTATATTCCAGTGTGCTTTACAACACCATCTATTGGCCAATTTCTGATTGCATCGTTTTCTCTCTCTTCATCAAGAACCGACCCACAAGTCTCTGAACTCTCTCCCATGCTTGGTTGTGGTGGTTAAATGGAGATCCTTATTTAATGGTTACGTTGTTGAGGATGAAGATCACTCTCGTGACTGCAGATGAGAGAGAGAGAGAGAGAGAGAGGCCAAGATTTAGGTCTCGTTTTTCTTGTTAATGTCCAGTTTTATAATACCTATGATAAGTACTGTGGCGTTTTCGTCACGAGGAGGAAACAGCATAAGCAACAACTATCACTTCTTACATTATTCTAACACTGCTATGTTCATTTTCCTTTTTAATATTTAATTTAATATATATAGGGTCCTTCCATTAATGCAATGTTGGATCATCAATCTCAAATTGAATCCTTGTATTTCTTATCATGTTTCAACGTAGAATTTGACTCTAATATTTGCCAAGATTTACTAGAGTCATCGGGGTTAGTCATTTCATTATTGAATTAGGATTTTGACAGTTTTTTCATTATTTGCTCATTTGAAATTTCATTATTATATCATCCGTTAAAAATCCTCAAATTCTAACATCGTCCAAAACCTCAAATTACTAATTTTAGAGACTTATATGTTATTCGATGGAAATTGAACTATTTTTAATATGTAGAATTATTAAAATGAAAGATACAAAATTAAGAGAATTAATTTGGGCAAATTCTAAATTAGTTGATTATCAATTTTATATAAATGTATTATATGGTCATCAGATGTCAATGATATGCACGAGTGAAGGCTCGATGGACCATTCTAATTACTCATGGGCATAGGCCCATGGGGGGCAGTTTACTTGGTCTTTTGTACGTACCGTGGCCCAAACTACATAGCGGTCGAGGCCCATAAATTCTACCATCAAACTAATAAAACAATAAAATAAAATAAAAAACTTATATCTTGATGAAATGTAGATTTAACAATCAAATCCATGTGTATAATTGCCACATAAAAAAGAAAAAGAAAAACAAAACAATAAAAACTATGGCACTCTAATTTAAAGCCTAATTAAATGCCCAAATCCCTCAATCCAAATCTTACTTTTAGTCTTAAACCTACCCAGTTTCTATCTATTTATTATAATTATAATTATAATAATTGTTATTATTTTGAGTAAATGTGTGTGTCAAATCAATAATAAAAGTGAAAAAGGTTTGAGAAATGCTCCGCACACTTAAACTTTAAGAGGACATCCAACAGTTAATAAAAACTCGAAAGGATTTAGTTTAAATCTTTTAACACAAGAAAGTTCTACAAAATTGGAAGTTCTGCATTGGGAGTTTCATGCATTTAACGAATTGGATAAATTTTGTAATAAGAGCCCATTTATAAATTAATTTCTTTATTTTAAACTTAATTTTTAAAATTTTTTAATAAAAGATTCAATTTAATTTTTTTTCGTTAATTTAAGGTTTGAAAATTAGATTAAATTCTCAATTCAAAACAAAAAAAAATCTTTTATTTATATTTATAGATTTATTAATATTTCGATATGTATTTATATTTTAAATAAATTAAGATAAACCAGTACAATTTTGAAATGATTCTCACCCGACTTATATTAATTTATATATATATATATATATAATTAATGCAACTCATAAAATTAAGATTCTTTTATTTTCTTAATTTTATGAATAAAATTATAGAAAATAAATTTCAATATTAATCAATTTAATATAAATTATATTTTATGGATTGAATTAATTATATTTTTCTTTTTTCTTTCTTTCTTTTTATATATATTAATTAATGCAAAACGGATGAAGATCATTCCAAAATTACACTAACTTATGTTAATATCTAAAATATAAATACATATTAAAATATAAATAAATCTATAAATATAATTAAAAAGAAAAAAGAAAATACAATTTGGTCATGAATTGATAACACAATCTAATTTTCAAGTCTTCAATTGAGAAAAAAAAAATAAATAAAGCCCCTTATTGAGAAACCTTAAAATTTAAATTAAAAATTAAAAATAATTTATAAATTAAATTTTATTATAAAATTTATCCAAACAAATTTCATATACATTATATAAATACTAATGTGAGTTTGTATATAATATGTTGATTATATCACAGTGAATTACAGAAGCGTAGAAAAAAAGTACTAGATCTGTAAATTTCTCAACACCTAATGTTACAGCTTTTCCATTGCATTAGCTCTTCAAGTTAGAAGTCAATATTCAATAATGATAATAATAAATAGTATAATTCAACATTTCAAAATACTTCAATCATCTTTTGATTAAATGAATGATATTTCTTGTCCAAGACAGATAATATATAATAGTCCACCTCCTTCGTTTACAAATCTTCAATTATTTATATATGTCAGGTACATGAGTTAAAAAGTATGTAATTGAGTTAATCTAATTTCACGATGTTTTTCACATGCATTTTACCTTTTAGTTACGTTTGCATAATTTTTTTATAATGTATTATAGATCTATAATATTTTTTAAAATTTTATGTTGTAATAGGGATGACAATTTTAACCCGTTCTGTAGATATCTAACTTGATCCGAGGTATTTGAGGCGAGGCAGACTTGCCCTGTGTGCGGGGCGGGTGGGTCTGGGTCCTCCTCATGCCCCGCCCCTCATACCAACGATCTGTCCTCGCCCCACTATGTATTATATATATATATATACATATATATATTTAAGATATATATATATATATATATATAAATTTAAGTTAATTATAATTATTTTAATTTTATCTTATTTGAGAAGTGTTTGTTATGATTAAAGATGTGATTATATGAATAAATTAAAATTATTTCATAATAAATCTCATAAGATAAAATTAAAATGATTATAATTAATTTATTTTTATATCTTAAATTATATATTTAAATATTATATTAATCTATATATATATAAAGAGAATAGCAACTCTCCAACTAGCGACACCTAAGCTATTTAAATAAATAGTCATGCTCACGTACCCACCGTGGGCACATCCCACTGCTGTGTCAAAAATCTAAAATAATTATTAATTTTACTTTTCATATAACGAGGGAATGAGATCATTACATATCATGGATGGACATATTAAAAGTTGTCTACAGTGTACATTTGAACATTTTCTTTTAAATAAATCCCTCATTGTCAAGTGTAATGTTTGCTTTTAGTTTCTCAAATTCTGCCACCTAGGATTTATAAATGTCATTTCGTTAAATTTCAAATTTACAAGATGAAGTTGTAATCGTTAAGTTTCTTAGAATATTATTTTATCTATTCATTAATTAAGTTGAATTATTGAAATCTTGACTAATAATAAATTGATAACTAACATATATGTTTTTTTTTTTATATTTTTAGAATTAAGTATAAATAACAAATTTATTTTAATATAAATGACAATAATGTCAAATCAATTCACACCAAATGACACAATTTCACCACATCAACAGAAAAACTTTGTTTCAAGACTCAATTTTACTAAGAAAATTATAATGATATAAACTTAAATCAATATCTTGCAATGCACGGGCTATTAATTAGTATAATATAAAAATTATGATATAAATTTTTAAAAAATTTAGACTCAGATTTGGTCCTAACCAACCCGACCCCTCTGCATCCAATTACATAGATTATGATTTATAAGAACACTACTAATAAATCTTGGAACTGATTTTGACCATCCGTACTTTCTTGCTAATAATTGAAGGTTAATAGCTGTTTATACCATTAATCCACAACAATTTAATTCTACAATTTATTTTTTTATGCATTTGATTTATACATCCAAGTATGTGTAGTCTAGAGTTTTAATTCTTAATTATTGTGTGTGACCAATTATTGGTCATTTAATTTCAATAATATAAAAGAATTCTAGATCGTGTAGACCAAATATAAGTCCAACTTGAGTTGTCAAACTAACTTTTTTAGGCAAAAATTTAGTTTTTACTTTTTTAGACTGAGGTTTAAAAACTTTTTAAAAGGGTCCTAATTTGTAGTGTTGCCAAACTAGGCCTAACTAGAACTATTGCAAGAACAAATGTGCATCAATAATGGGCCCACACAATTTCAGCCGCCAATTAAAAGTGCCATTCCAACCAAGGATAAAAATATCGGTATCGATGGAAATATCGATATCTCAATTTTACGGAAATATCGGGGAAATATCGGTAAATATCGAAAAAATATCGGTAAATATCGAAAAAATATACAGGCCGCTATTATATCGGTGACATGAAAAAAAGGATATATCGGAGATATATCGGAGATATTTTCGGATATTTTCATCCTTGATTCCAACAGCTTTCTCTTATTTTATAGATAAACTTTATAAATAGTTTTCCCACCACCATAGTTTACTATAGTACTCGTGTATTTAATTTTTCATTTTCATACATATTTTAAAATAGAGTATCTTAAGATTATTTTATATCAATTATCTTACTAAAGTAACTTATGAAAAATTAAATAAATTTATTATATTAATGATTTTATAATGATTCAATATAACACTTATATTTGACTAATTTGAAGAAAATAATCCCTAACTTTTCAAAGTTGTCACCATGTAGATCTATTGATGCAGAAAAAAAAGTGATAAAGATAATATTATGATCAATTGATTATGGTCACCATGTACACCTATTAATGCAGATAGAAATGTGATAAAGATAATATTACGATTCATTGATTTTGAGAATACCAAATGTAACAATAATTTTAGAGAAAACTTTCTTTTCTTATTTTCTAAATCAAACAACTCCTTAGAATAATAAAAATGGATCCTAAAAAAATAAATATAAAATCAATCATAATAATATTAATAAGAATAAAATCTATCAAAATCGTTATCAAATATATTTAATCTCTATCACAATCATCTATAAATATATCTCAATGACTCATTTTTGAGGTTGGGTCCATAAGAAATCTTCTATATTAATATAGAAGATCCAATAATTATAAAAAGATCCTATATTTCAATATATATTTTATTTGATATATCAAATATTATAAGATTGTATTAGTATAAAATATCATCATTAATTAATACATATGTTAAATTAAACACAATCAAATTTACAAAGAAATAAAATCTAATAGGACCCGAACCAAAAAAAGGAAAGAGAGCAGAGATCTATATAAATAATCTCATGGGATAAATAATAACCACAACTTCCATAATTCACATTTGGCAATTGGCACAGCCACTATTGCCTCTCTCTCCTTCTCTCTCTCTTCCAAGAATTAATCACTCAATCACTCACTGGTTCGAAGCGGAATGGATTTTCATGATTCTTGATTCCAAGCCCATTTCTTGTTGGTGCATATATCATTGAAATTTTGAAGTAGCTTCTTCTCAAACCTTTTCTTCTTGGTTGGCACTTTTGACCATGGCAACTGCCGCTTTGTGTTCCATGGGCCATGGCTATGGCGTCAACAATCTCCATCAAAAACTTCCCAACAGGAACAATGTTAACAGGCAAGTTTCTGTTTTTATTTCTTCTTTTCAATGACTCTCTGCTTGTAACAACTCCATTTCTCTCTGTAAATATTGCTCATATCCTAGTTCAAATTTGCAATTGGGATTCTTGATGTTCTGTTCATCCAACATGATTATTTAAATCATGGGTTTACAGGATATTTGTATTCTTCAAGATTTTTTGTCCTAGAGGCACGGTTCTGTCGTTTCCACCTGTATATATATATTATGTTATGCGATAAGGTTGCTCTCTCTGTAGTTGGAGAGATATTTACTCTATATAGTATTTAAATCAGTGGCTAAGATTTCTCCATTTCAATCCTTAGTGGAACAATCACTAAAAACATGAGTGTAAAAAAAAATTCAGCAAAATCTTTAACAGTGGTGAATTATTAAAAACATGCTAATGTAGTACTAATATCAATTATAAAAATCCCAACATTTTACTCAAGGAAGAAATTTGGAGAATACCAAGATGTGTAATTTAGGATATAATTCTTGCCTTGGAAAGTATTTTCAGCAAAATCTCCTTTTTTTATTTTATTGGAATTTTAACTAATATCGACACATTGATGAATGTATCCATAGAACCAAGGTCCTGATATATTTTCAATCTCGAGCTTGATATTTTCCTTGTCTTAAGTTGGGAAATCTTCAACCGCCAGTGACAAAATTATCTTCATTTTCGAATACCATATTTCTTAGAGAGAGTTACATGCTGATTACATAAAATCCAATCATACTGCACTCTTCACTTTCAGGATTTATCAAGTATTATCTCAGCGGGATCAAAGGCCACTATGCCTGAAAATATATCCTTCTACGCAAAGGCATTACAGGTTTTTTGTGAAGTGTAGAGCAGAGCATATTGACACTCATATTGAAACAAATAAGGAAGATGATATCTCAAAAGCAACTCTGATATGGAGAGCCATCAAATTACCAATGTACACTGTTGCTTTGATCCCTATAACAGTAAGTAAGAAATCCCTTATTATATATGTGTGTGAAATACCAAGTTGTTATGTTAGTAAATAATGACTTCTTGATGAAGCTAGATGTGTGCATAATTAGTTTTATCTTCATGCATCTATTATAAAAATTCTCCATGCATATTGGAATCAATAACTGGACTATGATTTGAAGTTTTAAGAATGAGGTTTTTTATTTGACAAAAATCCATACTTAGTAGTGTTTGTTGTCTCACTGATTATCAAGTATGTTGGTGATTCTGTTTTATATTCTTGGAATCCACTGCACATTGCCTGTTAATGAATTTTGACATCATTCACGATTGATAATTGAATTTTTTTTTTTTTAATGAAAATATTACTCTGGTAAACAGGTAGGAAGTGCAGCAGCTTATTTCCAGACAGGCCAGTATTTTGGAAACCGATTTCTTAAACTATTGGTTTCTTCAATTTTTATTATTGCTTGGGTCAACTTAAGGTTAGAGTCTTACCTTTTCATAATATTATGATCTCATAAAAATTGAATGTATACTAGTATCCCACCCCGTACCTTCAAACCGAGAGTTTGAGCTAGAGCACAACATTTCTCTGAGGGCAAAGCAATGCACTCAATTAGTTTCTTTAATCGACTTCATATGGCTTAATAAATGCCCTCATATTGTTCTTCAGTATTTATGACTTGTGATGCTATTTGTTATCATTCACATGGCCAATATATTTCTATCTTCGTAATATTCATAAGATAAAAATGCCGATCTAGATCTTTTTTATTTATATTAATGAATGCCCTTCTCATTAAATTTTATGCTACTATGGGCAGCAATGATGTTTACGATTTTGACACTGGAGCAGATAGAAACAAGAAAGAATCAGTTGTTAATCTAGTTGGCAGGTGAGAGATGGTCTAAACTCTTCAATCCCCTAAATGTCGGATTCTACTCTAGAATACATGAATAACAATTGAGGTTGTCTTGTATTCACTTTAAAGCCGGACAGGAACTAATTTTTCTGCTTGGTTGCTACTTACACTTGGTTTCGTGGGGCTTTCTTGGGTGTCAGTGGAGGCTGGCAGTCTACGTTCTATATTTCTACTTTCATGTTCTATAATCTGTGGCTACATTTACCAGGTAAAACCAAGCACCTCTTGAGTGTTTGCATACATAATGCGTTTGTTAACTGTTTCATTCACGTTGCAGTGTCCACCATTTCGGTTGAGTTACTTGGGACTGGGAGAACCCTTGTGCTTTGCAGCATTCGGGCCATTTGCAACCACTGCCTTTTACTTACTTCAAAGCGGTACAAGGTTGCCTACTCTATTCACCTCGTTCCGATACAAGAACTTATAACTGTTACTGATCACTTCTGCTATGATGGTAGGGAGCTGTCGATTTCTGGCACTGTTGTTGCTTCATCAATTCTCGTTGGTTTCACAACTTCCTTGATCCTCTTCTGCAGTCATTTCCATCAGGTTCAAGCTCTCTCTCTCTCTCTCTCTCTCTCTCTCTCTCTCATTCTCTCTTACTCGAAAATATCTTCTTTAACTGATTTTAAACCGCATAAGTTCAGATAGAAGACGATAAGGCTGTTGGAAAAATATCCCCTTTGGTAAGTGTACCTATGTTAAACCTCAAAGATTGAAGTATTAGTTGAAGGATGATGAATTGGCACAATATTTTCCATGTAAATCCAGGTCAGGCTTGGAACTGAAGGAGGTGCAAACATAGTGAAAGCAGCTGTGATGGCTCTATATTCGCTCCTATTTATTCTAGGACTTGGTCAAACTCTTCCTTTCTCGTCTGTCGTAAGCCACCATCCCTCTTATACCTTTTTTTATCTCATATAGATTCTGTTTTAACCATCATCTGCTCTCTCACAGGTTCTCTGTGCTTCGACATTACCCATTGGAACATCTGTATCTAGTTTTGTCGAGAAAAACCACAGGGTGAGTACAAAGAATGAATTTTTCTTTGAAGAGATTGAATGGAAATCTGTACTAATGCCATTTGCTGCTGCTGCTTCCAGTTTACTCATGTATATCTGTTTCAATGTGAAAGGATACGACGAAGATCTTCATGGCGAAATATTATTGTGTGAGGCTGCACACCATATTTGGAGCTGCATTGGCTGCTGGGTTGGTGGCAGCTAGAATGTTTGCAAGAAAGCAACTTCCATATGCTATTCTTCTTTGATATTTAAATTACATAAACTGAGTTTGCTTCTAGTTAGCGATGGGTTTTTGAGTTGTTAACCTACTTCATATATATAAATATATAAAATTAAATTAATTACACCTAAAAAATAGTAATCTCATTGTTTTGTCCACTATTTGCTCTTTCTAAATATGTAGTGTTAGTATTATTTATCAGTAACCATTCATTATTAATATCATTAGTTTTCCAACCCATCGAACTTTTTTGTACCCTCATGAATGTTTTTGTTACATTTTCGGAAACTTTGCCATGACTATATCCTATCATCCAGATAAAGTCATGAATTAAATCAAGATTAATTATATTATTTACTAATTATATCAAACTATATTGAAAGTAATCGTATTCTGTAATAGTCAAAAGTTTCTCTAGTCATTTTTTTCTAATATACATCGCCATAGCCAGAAAAAAAAAAAAGGACCTATTCCTTCTAAATTTTTTTTAAAAATTTTATAACAGATGAGTAGGTAAAATTAGATTCTATTTTCTTAATATATAGTTATTTTTATGTCCATTATATTCTCATATTTAACCCAATAAGTGAATAGATAAGATGAAACACTGTGAACGTAATGGCAAAAATATAAGGATAAAAAAAAAAATCTGAAGCATAATTTAATTAGTTTTCCAAAAGTCGCCACAGGCTTATCCAAGGAAATAAAATTGAGGTAATATTAGTTTGTCATTATTAATTATTCAATAAAAGCAAAGAAATTATCCTTATGATGTATCATGTGTTGATAGAGTTTGTGACGCAATGGAAACATTCATACTTAGAACTTAAACTTACCATATTATTTTCCAAATCCTAAGAGGAAAAGGATACTATCCAATTCTAAAACTTACCATATTATTTTCCAAATCCTAAGAGGAAAAGAATAGCAATCCAATTCTAACCCGAAAAGGACGGTAATCCAAACTTATAAATATATTCTGCAACTCCTTCAGTTCTTCATATATTTCACAAGAAAACGTAACACCAGAAAGAAAGAAAAAATCTAGAGAGAAAAGGTAATTATTTAGTGAATATAATGTCATCACGTCTCCCTATTATGATTCGTGAAGTATGGGGGCGAAATCTTCATGAAGAATTCATTCTCATTCAACAATGTCTGCACAAATATCGTTTTATATCCTTGGATACTGAGTTTCCGGGCACAATATACCATCCCACCAATATACCCAAGCACGTTTTCTCCCAGCTTTATCCCTCCCAGCTTTATCCCATCATGAGGGATAACGTCAATGCATTAAAGCTCATTCAACTGGGTCTCACCCTCTCCGATGCTCATGGCAATCTCCCTCATTTCAACACTGGATTCCAGTATGTGTGGCAGTTCAATTTTAGTGATTTCGATTTCGATCGTGATGTTCAGAACCGCGAATCCACGTCCCTTCTTGAGCGCCAGGGTATCGATTTCTTGAGGAACAAGTCTCAGGGCATCGACTCCAGGGTCTTTGCTACGCTGTTCAGGGCCTGCGGGCTGGTGGCCCGAGGACGAAATCTTACCTGGATTACTTTTCAGGGGCTTTATGATTATGGGTTTATGGTCAAGATTTTGACTGGGAGACAACTGCCATACAATTTTGGAGAGTTTTTCATGCTCGTCCACCATTATTTTGGAGGGTCCATCTGTGATGTGAAGCCCATCTCCCAGTGGTTCGGGTTGCTGGGTGGATTAGATAAAATTGCTATGAAATTGAAGTTGGACCGGGCCGCAGGTAAAAGTCATCAAGCAGGCTCAGATAGTTTGCTTATCATGCAAGTATACACGGCTTTGATGATGATGATGATGGTGGTGGGGAATTGATTTGCCTACAAATTTTTTTTTTCTTATGAAATTATACTTTTGTGAGTTCATAATTGACTGATTATATTCTGTTTTCTTTTAGACACTAATCCTTTAGTGTATATATATATTATGATCTCATAAAAATTGAATGTATACCTTCAAACTGAGAGCTTGAGCAGAGGACAGAATATTTTCCATGCACTCATTTAGTTTCTTTAATAAATGCTCTCATCTTGTTCTTCAGTGTTTATTGACTTGTATTGCTTATTGTTATCATTCACATGGCGAAATATTTCGCTAGAACTTCCACATGCCATTCTTCTTTGATATTCAAATCACATAACCTGAGTTTGCTTTGCTTCCGGTTGGCAATAGGTTTTTAGTTGATAACCTACTTCAAATATATTTATTTATAAAATACACCTAAAAATAGATTAGTATTTATTTATGAACAATCATTAATTATCAATATCATTAATTTTCCTGTCCAGCGAACATTTCTTTCTTTCTTTCTCTTTTTTTCCTTGATGAATGTTTTTGTTACATTTCTAGTATCTGAAATTATATGATAACAACATACTATCATCTATAGAAAAGTGAGGAGTTTTATCTCTAATGGACACGAGTATGGTTTTGACATGTATCAACTCGTTTTTATGTACTAGAAAGTAACATGTGTCATGTGATTCATATTTTATATTATTTAGTAATTATATCAAATTAAACTAAAAGTAATTATATCTATTAGTAGCCAAAAGTTAAAAAAAATAAAAAATCAAAACAAAACTTCTGCCTAAGCAATTCAGCTGATGAGCAAGTTAAATTAGATTCTATTTTATTAACAATTTCCTTCATTCTTCTTTTAATTTATGAAAGGAAGTGATATATCGAGGAATTCAATGGTCATAACAGCTTATGTTCATCAAAAAATTCTAAATGTTCCTAATGATTTCTAATTTTCGGAGATTTAAAGAAAACCTAACATTTCCCTTATATATATATTGGCAATTCTCGATTCTTTCATGCACTAGTATTATCAATTCTATGGTATGCTCTTAGCTGTCATCTATTTTCACTTGGCCTCTTGATATCATCACCAACAACACCATCATAATCATCGGCGCCATTACTTGTATGACGTGTCGTAGGCTTTCTAATTCTTTCGAAGATTTCATCTAATGACTCAGAAGACGATACACGACCATGTTGATTGGTATCTTGAACTTGACGCAGGGGAATGAACTTATTTTCTTCAATACGCGACTTGAAATTGAGAAACCCACTCTTCATTGATTCCCAGGTGGCTGCTATTCTGGGAGGTGTTCTTTTTCCCTGCATGATCATATTGTTCTCTGCATCGCAAGCAGACATCTCGTGGCTCTCTTTGTCTTTCGCATTCGAGTCCCTATCATGCCTGCTAGCTTGTGATCTCATGGTTGCCTGTGTTGTGATTACTGAAACTTCTTCACGTTTAGCATCTTTCTGTGATGCTGATTTTATAGGTCCTGAGTGGCTACTTTGACCCTCCTCCATCAATCTTGATGTTTGAATCTATGCCAGATTTCAATCCAGAAAAGATGTAACTAGGATCAAATATTGCAGAACAACAGAAAATGCATTGATGAATAGCATTTCTCTTAAAAACTGCTGTTAAGAACGCAGATTAAGGATGTAAGAATTCACATACCCCGCTCAGGCTTCCCGGTTCAAGATCAATCGTTGTATTACTGAAACTTCTTGCCAAAGGAACGACAAGTTCACCTACTTTATGCCCTTGTTGAAGCCATGATCGTTCTGAGAACAAAAGTAATAGAAACACTTACACATGCAAGCTCTTTCTCACCCTCCCCTGAGAATCAGCATCTATGAACCATAAGCAGAAGAAAAGACTCGTAGTTCTGATTTTCTCACCTTTTTGTAAAATGATTAATCCTGATGGATCAAATCCATCTAAATCATCAGATTCTTCACGTTGATATCTGAATATTTTCCAATTTCCCATATAATTGATGACACGATCAAAAAAATTGGTTGCAATCAGTATGGTATAAATGACCATAATGAGTGGATAAATTTTATTGAACCCTTTTCCAAAGAATGGGACAGCGTCGTCTATATTCCCCATTCTCTGCACATACGGAATGCTTCATTGTCAAATTGACAAAAAAAAAAAAAAGAAAAAGAAAAAGAGAGAAGATAGAAGATGAATGTCTAGCCCCTTATATTAAGCCATAACTTCTTTTTCGCCTCCAAGTTTTTGAAGGGCCTAACAATCAAACACCAACAAATGAGTGGCATTTTCTACCTATATTGCGAGTGAGTAGCACCAGCAAGTCCATAGATTGCTACAGAAAAAAACTATAAATGAAACCGCATCTCTTCTTCTCAAATTTTATGCACTCGTAAGCATACTTCCACTGATCCTATATTTAAGAAAATGGATTCAATGCCCGCTCCTATCTAAAGAGTACTCATGCATCAGCTAATAAAAGAATGTGAAAAAAACGTGCACTTACCTTTTCAAAAACAGTCTTGGTACCATTGTCAATATGAATGAGGTTCAGAAAATTGTATGAAATTGGGGGAGCATAGCGAGCGACCATCCTTGAAGAAATAAACTTTTAAGATTTATTACTTGCATTATGAAAAAATGAAGAGACATAAGATTTCAATATTTGATCAATTGATTTTAAATTGGGATATTTGGAAAGAGTAAAATATCCCAACTGGATAAAAAGAAAGGGTAAAATACACATACGAGCATATCATAAGCAAGCTAACTGAACTTGTTTGTCTTGGAGTTAGGTAGTAAAATGTCAGCATCCCAATCTTGAATAAAGAATAATATGTACAAACACACATGTACATTAAAGGAACAAAAGCAGCAACCTGTAAAGCAGAGAATTAAATCAATTAAATTCTTCTAACACTTCACCAGAATTATCTGAAAATCCCGGATTTATTTATTTAATGTGTAACTGATGGACAATATGAAATGTAAAAATAAAAAAGGTGTAGCTTCTACCTGTACAAGCATTTCATGCTTGTCAACAATGTTTATCAGGATTGAGAAAAAAGATAAATCAACTCCACTGGGCAGAATAGTGGCTTCTGCAACAAGAATTGCGGCTGACATGCAACCCAATATAATAGCCATAAGTTTCTCAAGTTGTTTTTCTAATATACATCGCCATATCAGTTCTGTGAAAAAAAAAAAAAAAAAAAACATATTACAAAACGGAAAACTTCTAATCTAGTTTCATGATAGTTCATATAGGAAGCATGCTGCATGGGCGATAGTATTTGGATATTGTTATAAGGAAGAATCGTAACCGGAAAAAAAAAAGGTCATGTTTACCTTCTTATAAAATGTTTCCACTGTTTGTTCAAAAAAAGGTAAAAGACGTGTCTCCATGGTTAAAAAACTTGTAATAAAAATTCTGCCCAAGCAATTACAGCTGATGGGTAGGTTCTATTCCTAAAAATGAGATTCCATTTTCTTAATATATAGTTTTGTTGTTTTTTTGTCCATTATATAAATTTTGTAAAGATTGACCAAATGAGAGAAATAAATAAGAATTTAAAACAAACAATGTTCTCTAGTCTTTTAAGAGAAGTTGGGAAGAAAAAGATGAAAAACATTGATGGATGAAGGCATGATGTCATTGTTTAATGAATGTGCATCTGAATCATAGAATAATTTTCTATGTCATCATGTTCTAAAACCTGGTCTTTTCCATTTAAGTTTAAAAAAATTTATTCTCAAGTCACAAAAAGGTTAAAGATGAACAAATCACCAATGACATCAAGACAGTGCCCAAGTCTGCCTTTACGTTCAGGTCTAAAACTTGATACATATCTCCTGCAAACAGTACGAAACAAGGTCAATTGTAATAATAACATTGGTTCAGAGAAAGCTGGTAGCTTGGATTCTCTACTAGTATGGGGTATGATTTTTATCCTTGATTAGATAAAATTTATTAATTTCTTTATCTTTTAGGAAAATAATTGCCATTAGGCGGCGTTTCATGATCACACAAAAAGTTCAAGGTCACGAAACAAGATACCAATAATACGGTAAAAGAAACCAACAGTCAATGAATTACCCCACTTAAGATCAGATATAAAACATGTAAATATATATTAATTTAATAATATTCTAACGTCACTACACCAAACAACAGATATACAATTTTTTAAATTATTATTCAACAGGTGTTATCATACTTATCTGAGAAATCATTTATATGTGTTCATACAAATAGCATTAAACAGACATGCTTCCATAGTATATTTCATAGGTTCATCATACTTAAATAACTAGTTGAATGTCTATCGATTCATTAATGTATCATAAATAAGTGTGAGTTAATTTCTAATCTTGTATTCTTAGGGAAAGGATTAAGAATATCACCATAGTTGGGTGATATGGTGAAGTTTTGATCAAACCTAAAAAAAGATAAGCAAAATGATAAGCAGAAGCATACCAGCCATTAGAACTACGATGCTCATAATTCTTCATGGTGTCCTCTAGCTCTAGAGCTTCTGTGACAAAATTCATATACTCGCTGCACTAGAGAATGAAGATATAAATAAATTAAGCTATCAATATGTGGACCAAGAAATGAAGAATTTAACAATAATTACTCACGTGAATGCAAGAATAAGTTGCTTGCACAGTAATTGAGCTATATGGCTAACTAGATGATTAAGAATAGATTTTTGTTCATTCATATGATTCTTTGTGGATCATTCATCTATATCCAAGTTAGCTGTGAGTATAGTGTTCCTTATATAACCATATGATACAATATCAAGATCAGGTAATTAGAAGGGTATGGACATTTCTATACACAACTATTTCTTTGACAGTAGCAAATATCCTCCACTATGTTATAATTCTACACAACTCAGACCCAAGAGCCCTGTATAAAATAACAAAGGATGATAATTAGCATACATAGTCATTTGCTGATGCTCCTTTATAGTAAAGAATCATCAAGAACAAAAGAGAACAAGATAGGATGAAAAAAAATTTAAAGGTAAATGGATAAAACCAACAAATAGGCTCACTTGACATGTAGCAAACTTGGAACTTGAAATTTCTATGATGATAAAGAGAACTTTTCATTTTACCTCACCTTTTATAACGGTAGTACCCCTCTCGAGCTTTCTTCAGCTGACGTCTAAGAGAGGCCATGGTCTTTGCATCAGTGTCATAATCCATGTCATTTTCCCCCAATTTTCCTCCTTGTGGTTTAAAGGTAGGATCTTCACTAAGCTGCATTTGATAATTTTTGTAAAAGGAGGTACTTAAAGACTGTGAAAGTAGTTTTAGAACACAAATCATAAAGGCAAAGTAAGATACCATTTGAGCCAACATTTTATCAATTATATTCATGTACGGTCTCAGAGGATCACGCTTGGACATTTGTTTTGATGTTGCTTGAGCAACCTAACACAATACATATGACAGAATTATGTTAGCTTAACTAAAAAACAAAACAGGCAGATAAAGTTTCTAGAGTCACTATTTCAATATAAGTTCGGACATATACTCAATCAAGGACTTTTTTTGAGATTTACCAACATTTGGAAGTAACCAATTAAGAAGTAGCCCTTCATAGATAATCCTTTTAATCTGTATTACCCTTTTGTATACACTGTAAGTATTAGACACACATATCATCTCCTTTTCTCAAATGTAAGAATATCTAGACAACAATATGTAGTGCATAAGGGACTTCCAACATTTCAACTTTATTATATCTATAAAAGATAGTTTCATTACATTGAGTGCTTAACAAAAAGAAAAGCTTGGGAGGAACTTACCACTATTGCATTTGAAAATGCCTGATGAGAATCATCAAGTTTGACAGCCATTTTAGACACCTTATGAGACAGTACTTTGTGACGAATTGTCCAATCTGCATTTCTCCATATACCTCTTGGAATTTCACTCAGACCAAAACCCAAAAGAAAAGCCCCGGTCACAAGACCAAATGTATTTGAGCAAGCCATTGCAAAGCCTAAAATACTGCCACCCCTGCATATATACAACTTATTTTGTAAATTAGGTGTACAACTATGTAGTTTCTGATGTGTATTCATACCACATGAACCTCTAAATGCAGTTTATAACATCTTATGAGTTATTATCCTTACTGAAAGCAAATAATATTTTTAATCGAAAGTATATGTGCACATTCATACTTATATCCTTAAACAATAATGCAAGGCCTGTGAAAAATAGTTGAACTTTTTCCTTAAGAGTACCTTAAGTTAAAGAAGGATGGTATCCAAGTTTTGAAATCTCCAAGCAACTAGAACATATTAAAAATAATATCATTAGGCAGAGAAAGAAACAGACCAGTTCTTGTGAAAAATAATGAGCAGTATAACTCCGCAAAGTGCGATCGAACCAACGCATAAATAGTAGATCAGGTTTACTTGAGCACTGGTCTTTAACCTTTCCCTGATGGTGAAGTCCCCTGCATCTTCATAACCCTGAATTATAGGCACCACAGCCCTGCTTAGAGAAATAACTTCAAATAAATCTTCCAAAATATGTACAGCTTTTTATCAAAAAATGCAACTTGCGGCAAACACCTCAAACTTATACAAGGATATAAAGGATTAAAAACAAGACTACATCGATAAGATTAGAACAATTATCCCCAAAAAATATTTGTCAAAGGATAAGATAGACCTACTGGAGTTTAAGGTTTTCAATGATCAAAACTAGAAATCTACCAAGTAAGTAAAAATGTACTCCAGTATGACCAGCTCCAGAAGAAAGAGATGCCTCCCTTGTTGTGATGAGTAATTGACTGTATCAGGTAAAAGATAACATTATGTTAGACAGTTAAATTGTTTAATAAAGTAACATCCCAGTGTGTTGGAAATAATATAATCTATATACTCAGCCAGAAGGGAAGAAACGACTCATATATTTCTTTAATATACATAACACATTCATTCAAATGCATACGCTCTTACAATAACCATATTAATATTTAAAAGGAATCCTCATCCATTTCGCATCCTATAACCTAAACTGCTTCCTTATTGCATAATAATTTCACTTCGAATCACAGATTAAATTACATACTCTATTCTATTCATATCACATTCAAGAAAAATGCCAAAGAAACTTGAATAACTAGTTGAAGTATTATAACTATAACTTCCAAAAAAGAAAAAGAAAAAAAAGATCAATAATCCTCAGTTTTGATCTCTTCTCAATCTCAATAAAGGAAAGAAACACGGGAGCCAAATCCAAACATCCCACATTTAATACATCACATAATCATCAAAGACTCAGAAAACTTAAAAAATTGTAAGAAAACATATAACATACAGTCCAAATGTCAGCAGGGACGAGGATGATGATGGAGAGAGAGCAGAACCAGGTGTAGCCGACGGTGAAGCGGACATAGCGAGCGACATCGGGCCCCACGAAGTACCACAGCGTCCACCCCACCATCCCCACCGTAAGCGGCAGAGACAACAAATAAAATACCCACATCACATAAATTATGAGCCTTGATTTCGATTTCCCTCAGCACAGATAATGATGCCCTAATTTAATCAGAAAATTTTCAGTTCGAAGAAATCAGAAAAGGAAATATGGGATTCTTGGGTTTGAAGCTACCATATAGACGTTGTACGTGTATGGCAAGTAGCGAATGCATTTACGATGCCTTTATTATTTCATTTTTAGTTTTGTGGAAAGAAAATTTCTAAAAGTGATATATGTAATTTGTTGATAATTTATTGAGTTGGTCTTCTGTGTATCAATTGAATGAATCTAAATTTATACAATTTAGTTGACTTGATTTGTATTTTAGAGTTTTTTAATATAATTTTTATGTATAAATATATTTATTTTTATATACCGTAACTATAAAAAAAAAAAATTCAACACAATTTATATATATATAATTTTATGTAATATTGTATATTTATATTAACATAATTATATTTATATATAATATATAAAGATGTAATTAATATATCTTAAAAGTATGAGTATATACGTAATATATGACTAACATAACTAAAAATTATAAAAAATAATTACATAAATGTATAATTATATTGATATAAAATTATACGTAATATCATATAATGATATGTTGATAAAAAAATGTATAGAAATTTTAAAATTTTTTTTAGAGTTATTGTATATAAAGATCATATTTATATAATATAAAGACAATATATGAATTAAAAAAAATAAAAAATCATTGATTCGGATTGAGACGATTGATCCATACAATTGGTGGACAGGAGAATTTGTGTAATTTATTTATTTTAAGTAAAAGTACTATCAACATCTTAACACTAGTTTAAATACTAAAAAATAATTCTACGTGAATGTAATTAATATTTGATAAGTCCACATATTATTCTTTTGCCTAATAATATTATTCAGTATGGTATAGTTGAAAATAAGACATTAAAGACTTCATTAGATTTGGTGTAAACATATGATCACTTGAAAATCTTATTTAAAAACAATAAATCTGTTATTCGGACATTAGTATCCATGAATTATTTTAAATTCTACAAGCAAACTGGGAAACATTAGGGTTTGTCCCAGTCTAAAACCTCATCAAAATAATACGATTGCACTCATAAAAAAAAAAAAAAAATTGAACTCAGAACAAAATGTCAAAGCTAATATTATACATCAAAGATTTATTAAAAAAAAATTAGCAACAGAGTGGAGTTTAATTCTTGGAGTACAGGTGAAGCCATATATCCAAGGGTCCAATGACGGAACCAGAATTAAAAATTGAGGAGGGCCAATAATAATATTAAATTTTTTTACACTAAATAAAAAATATATATTTATTGTTAAAATATATAATAGGAGTAAAAAAAAAAAATTGGAGGGGGCCAGGGCCCCCCTCCCTTTTCATGTGGTTCCGGCCCTGCAAGGGTCCTTGCTCATTTGTCACCTTGAATGTCATCTCCATTGGATTGGGTTCTAATGGATGAGAGTATGCAATAGAATAGGTCCCATGAAACACATTCTCTTGAAAAACTCCATCTAAACCTGTAACTCCACTCACATCTGTAGTCTTCCATTCACTGATGAGCTTATCAACAACTTCTCCAGGTGGTAGAATATTGAAAGTGTTGTCTATCAAACACATCTGTGAACAGGTATTTGGCAATTGAAATCCGTTGGTGATGTTTAAGCATGTGTCATTGCAGTGTGTGGGTTTCCAGCCTCCCCACACTATAATTCCTTCTACTGCAGAATGTGAGAACGCCTCCCTCATAACATCTTCCAATTGCGCAGCCTGTTTATACAATTTACAATCATTAGATTCTCAAATATTATAGAATTTGATTTTTATAAGCACACACTTGATAGATTTATATATCTCAGTAAAATGTTAAATTGGTCTCATTTGAAAGGGCTCCAAAGTTCACCGCAAAATCAAGATTATATGACCTTTGTGGGAAATTTTTTTTTTTTAATCTTTTTTTGGTGATTTTTGGACTCTGTTGTGAGAATTGAGGAAATATTTATTAATCTCGCGTCCACATAAGAAAGTAGTTTTTTTACCCACCAAATTAACAACATATGTATTTAACCCATTTTTAATCTAAAAGACCAAAATGCCCCTGGAAAAAAATGTCATCTTGTATTTTCTAAAGTCAGATTTGAAGGGTAGTTTCGTCCAATAATTATAAAGCCACTGAAAAAACTATTTACCCTAGAAAATCCTCCCCAACTCATTGTGAACTTTTACTTGTCTAGGATAAGATTTGCTAAAAATTGAGCATGAAGAAATGTACCTGATCAGGTCCTCTTATAAAATCAAGTTCAGTGAGCCAAATGGGCATGTTGGTTGCGCCAAGAACATCAAAGACAGCTCGTATATAAGACACATTGGGTGGTAGCATGAAGTGGCCCTGTAATCCAAATCTGATGGTCATGTTTTCATTCCCTGGAAACGACCTAATCTGCTTTAACTTTTCGACATATTTTGCAGGCGAGACCCTGAGATCAGCCGAGTATTCCAGAGTGTTAAACTCGTTCAGAAACAGTGGAGTAACAGGATCCATTTCTCGAACCATCTGGTAAACCATGGCCGAAGCATTCGGGCCCAACCGATCCTCGAAATAGGAATTGTGCATATTCTCATTCACAACATCCCAGGCAATCACATCATCGGAGTATCTCGAGACCATGGATTCCACGCGACGGATGGCTGCACGTTGAAGCTGGTCGGGCCGTAGACGGGTGGCCCAGTAAGGTACCGCGTCTGCAGCGTCCCAGAGAATGTTGTGGCCCCTGATCGGAATATTCTTTTCTTGGAAAAAGGCGACCATGGCGTCTGGGATAGTGTAGTTTTCCAGGCCCTGGATTGTCTCAATGAAGTACCACTTCATTTCGTTGTGGAAAGTTACTGCTGTGAAACGGGACGTGAAGTAGTTTTGGTATTCTTTGGAATCCAGGATGCTTTGTGGTGAGCCTGAGCCTATTGGGAATAGTGGCCGTGTTTGGCTGATACTTATGTTTGCTCCATGGTTCAAAGTAACGGTCGCGGTGCCCGTTACGGTGCCCACCGTTAAGGTTACATTGCAATTTCACGGCGATTTCGCGGCTGTAACGGACAATTTTTCAAAAAAATTCAAAAATAGTCTAAAAGTTCAAGAAAATTACTTATATATATGTTTTTACTAAATTAACATAAAAAACAATATTTCAACTATAATTAACATATGAAACATATAATTACATACATTATTAATACCACATGAAATGTTGAGGTGGTTAAAAGTCATCATTATCTTCCATTTCAGGATAAATAAGAAAATGTGCATAATCATAATGAGTAGGATAAGGTATAAACTATTCATGTGGATACTCATGATAATATCCAAATCCTCGATATCCTGTACTGTTAGAAGATCCAACCTGATGATCATGATATCCAGCATTAGTAGGAAATGAGCTCACACTATTGCTAGCTAATGTTCTTCTTTTAACCCTCTTTTGTGTACACTTTATTCAAGTGCATGTGTACACTTATTCTTCTTTTGTCTACATATTATAGCAAATAGCAACTACTATTTTTATTGCTACAACTTTAATTTCTCTACATTTTTGCGTACTACACATTCAAGGTATACATGTATATATAGTAATATACCCATATATAATAAATATGTATAAAAAATATTACATTCAATCGGAAAAAAAATATACAGTGTTCAAATTCAATTATCTATCCGTCGTTTTAATTTTTTTTCGTCCATGCAAACCGTTACGTCCGTTATAACGCCGTTATAGTCCGTTATAACGCCGTTACAGTCCGATATAACGCCGTTACGAGCGTTATCGCGCCGATATCAAGCCCGATAATATAGTCGACCGTTTTTAACCGAATCAGTGACGCGGAGACCACCGTTAAAGTTACGAAACGCCGTTATAACGGCCGTAACGGCCGTTGCTTTGAACCTTGGTTTGCTCCCTGCATTTTGTTGCCGTCCTGGTCTCTCACGTGGATTCTTATCTGTCGTTTTCGGACCTGGAAAGGAAATGTCTTCTGTTTAGGCTCTCCTGATTGGTGAGGATTTGTGTTTATTTGAATAAAAACGAGATTTACCTTGTCGATGCTTTTCTGTTGGTGTTCTTGCCATTCATCCTTAGTGAACTGCTGCAGTGAAACGCTGTCTATCCACAGTTCAGCCTCTTGAGTGTTGTTCAACTGTAAAATTCACTAAAAATGAGATGACGACTATTGTGTGTAGAAATGAGACAGCTACGAAAGTAGGCTGATTAGATAAAGAAAGAAAATTAAAATAGAAGATGAAAAACATTAAAAATAATCAAAATTAACATTTTTAACTTATAAGGAAATCAAATAAGGGGAAAGAGAAAGAAGGGTAGTTTTGTCCAACACACAATTTTTTTGGTAATTCCTACATGTGATAAATGGGTATAAAAAAAAAAATTTATTAGAGTTAAGGGTGATAGGAAACAAAAAATAAACAAAAGATAAGAAAACATTCAATAGAGTCAAATTGACATTTTTACCCTTAACGAAAGGAGAATGAATAGTTTTTGTTCAAAATACATTTTTTTACGAAATAACTATAATAAATTTTTGTTATCCTTCTTTGACTATTTGCTATATGTACCTTAAAAACGAGTCGAGCATTCATAGTTTCGTCAGCTGTAAAACCTCCTTTAAGCATGGACCAACAACCAGATTTGGCTATTACTGAACCAATTATTGTGTAGTGTCCATCAGGGTATTTAATATAAGCTGATACAATATCTTCCCCTTCATTAAGTTGAAACCATGCTGTAAAAAAAATGTTAACCAAAGAGCAATTTTTCATATGATTATCATAAAAAATGAAATGGAAAAGCATTGAATAAAATATCATTTACCTGTAAAGACATACAAAAGGTCTTTCTGAACATCAAACATGTGTGAGAAATCATCAAGATTCTTACTTCTGTTATATGCTACCAAATAATTGTTGCCCCTTGTAGAATTTCTTAACCTAATTTTTGCACTTCCATTTACAAGCCAATCATTCAGGCCCGAATCAAAACTCGGGTTTGCCACCAGCCCGCCTCCATACTGAGGGGGCAAAGGCTCTTCTAGACACTGTAACATACATTTATTTGTTCTTTCAGAATGATTTTAAAGAATATTTAATTTTTTTAAATGGGCAATGAAATGATGTTTTCTTGATTTTAAAATTCAAGAAACTACATGCTTGATTAATACGAACTGAATAATAATAAAAAAAAAACTCATGCTTAAATAATTTAGTGGATTGTGTATATATATATATTCTTACATTAATTGTTGCTGAGTAGTCATAGGATGAATTACAGTCAGCAAGAACACAACCTAAATCACAGAAAATGAAATTAATTTAATATACAAGTTTTAGGTTGCAATATGTCACATGATTCTAAATCACTGAAATGAAGGGGGAAAAAGGTTAAATGAGGGGGAGAAACAGTAACCTGCAAGAAGTAGAGACCACAAAGTAAGAAACATCTCAACCTGAAAATTCTTCATTTTTCTAATCGGAAAAATTATTGTTGTTGAGAAACACAAGAACATGTTACTTATAAAATTTAATTTAAGGATCCAAATTGATTAAATTAGACTCATTAAGAACTGTTACTAGATATACTATAGATCTGATTTTGAAACTGTGAAAGGTTGACTCAAGAAAAGTTTTACAAGGATCACGACAAAGGCACAATAATTATATATAAATTTAATTTTCACATCAACAAAATAAATTAAATGATGATTTCCTTTGAAGAATAGGTAGGAAAAAATAAAGATCGCGAATAATAGTAGTGTAGCAAGTGCATATATTACTAACATTCATTATGAATATGTAATTGGCGAAATATGTAACTCTGATGTAATTAATTCAACGTCTATAGACTATACATACACGCTGCAATTTTTTCTCGCATTTATTAACTCCTTATAACGAATATAATATCTGAAAGGTTAATTACATAATTAATAACGAAGTTTAGATCAAATGTTAATTAAAGTTTTAACTTTTATTTGTAATAATGTCAATCACCAACCTTGAAATTTTTTTTTAGCAATTTTCCACTTTTCTGAAAAATACTGTTTCAATTTGAGTTAGAAAAATATAAAGACACATCTTTTTTTTTTAGCCCATATTTTCATATTTTACATTAAAAATGAATAAAATGATAATTTTATGTTTTTTTTTTAAAGAAAGATAATTTTTTCACAAAAACTTTTGTACACCTTGATCCATGCACAACAATCCGACCCGGTTCACGCGCCTCCACGCGCTCCCACGAACCCCCACGCGCCTGGGTGGGTGCGCTCAAACCCACCCAAATTCGCTCCAAGTGCTAGACCTTTATGTTATGTTAAGTGTACCTTTATGTTATGTTAAGTATACCTTTATATTATGTTAAGTGTACCTTTAAGACCTTTTATATTATATGAAACATACTTTTATGCAAGCTTTTTACATTAGACCTTTATGTTATGTTAAGTATATCTTTATGTTATGTTAAGTATACCTTTATGTTATATTAGTCATACTTTTATAATTTTATGTTATGTTAAGCATACCTTTAGAGTTATAATGTTATGTTAAACATACATTTATATTATGTTAAATATACCTTTATGCTATGTTAGTGATACCTTTTAATTGTATTAGTTATACCTTTATATATTATATAAAAGTATGACTAATATTAATTAAAGATATGCGTAATATTTAAATAAATGTATATATGTACAAATTAGGATTTTTTTGTGTTGAAATTATAATTTTTTCGTCAAAATTAGGATTTTTTTTACCAAAATTAGGGTTTTTTTTAAAAACTAAACTGTTATATAAAGATATACTTAACATAATATAAAGGTACCACTAACAAAATATAAAGGTCAGGATAAAAAAAATAAAAAAAGTGCGCGGACCCGGGTCAGATTCAGCCCGACCCGACCCGCGTTGCATGGATCTAAGATCCATGTAACACATACACACAAGCCTTACTCTAATTTTTTATGTTTGTCGTTACAAAAGATGTGTCACTATGTAAAAGTGTGATTCTTTAAGTCGGGTTTAACCCGCTTCACACATTGCTAAATTGGGGCCAACAAACTGGGTCAAGATACCAGGCCCAGATCCAACCCAATTTTATTTATTTTTCTTCTTTTCAATTCGGGTTTAACCCGTTTCTCACATTGCTAAATAGGGGTCCACAAACTGGGTCTAGATTCCAGGCCCAGATCCACCCCGGTTCTATTTCTTGCTCTTCTTCTCCAATTCAATTCTCTTTCGGTCTTGTCTCAAGTCAAATCCAAGTCGTTTTCAATTCACTTGGTAAATTTGATCGAGAGATGACTACCTCTTTCTATTTCGCTATTGTTTGTTGTTGAGCGCCTCATGTATGTTCATATAAATAGATTTATCCGTTTTGCTGACTTTTTATTTTAACTGGTATATAAACCTTGTGTGTTTTTTTATGATCTCCATTTTTACACGTTTCTGGTTTATTTGTCGTTGAGTACTTCGAGAATATCGAATATAGACACTTTGCAGATGGGTTCTTCTTGTTCATGTGTTTGTTTAGTTCTTAAACGGTGTTAACGTTGGTCTTTTAGATACTTTTTTACATGTGCGGTATTTGTTGTCCACTTGCATATATATACACAAGTATGTGTGCTTGTGTGTGAATGGGCAATTGATCCACTGCGTTAATTATAAATTGTACCCTTGTTTCGTGGGGAAAGCTGTTTGAACTTGTATAATTAGCTGATCGCATTGGCGTGATAACATCAAGCACTTCAATGGAAGGTGGGAGAAAGCGTAATTAGATATATTTGGTATTGGAGATTGCTAGTCACTAGGTTTATACTTTCTGCAATTCGTTTTTCCCCCTTTTTCTCTTCATCTTTAACAAGAATTATTGATTTTTATCACGAATATAAATTATTATGATTCTTTTTTTTGGTATATTTAAGGGCTTAATCTCTTAGGCTAGCATCAGAATGGCTGGGAATAGCTATGAAATGATTGTGATGGACTGTTGTCATTGTTTTTTAATTCCTATCTTAAACCCCTATAATGTAAATACATCTGCCTGTTTACTTATTGTATATCCTCAATTAATTCTGGATAACTATTAAAAATGTAATTTAACTTGTGTTGGTTTCAGCTCATGAAAAATCTCATATGCAAAAGTGGATGTAAAGACCTTTCAAATTGCAATAAGATGATTTAAAGTGCACAAGATCAAGTCTACAAGGAGACATCTTTTGCAGTTATTTATAATTTGGTGGAGTGTTTTGTGTATTCCAAGTTAACTTAATAATGGATGCGATGTTGTCAGCTTTTGAAACTATGGCAAAATCAGTCTCAGATTGGGTAACTTTGGCTTTTGATACCCCATTTGCTCGAGCCGTTGTCTTTGGAGTGCCAATCAGAGGTCAGTTAACTTTTATTTGGGATGTCTTGAAACCTTTTAATTTTATTTCTGTCTTATTAGAACTTAGTCATCGGTTCATATTGTTGTAGGCCATCTGCTTGTAGAGGGTCTTCTCTTTGTTGTAATTCTTTTCCTTCTCTCCCAAAAAAGTTACAAGCCACCTAAAAGACCATTGACAAAGAAGGTTGGTGATATATGCATGTCATGTTTTATTACTCTCTACATGACTTTTGCTTTACCTGTTTTCATTTCATGTCCATCCACACTTCAAGCTATCTTAAAGGCACAAAGTATTTCAGATTTCTGTTTTCTTTTGGGGCTCATTTTTTTATTAATGCCTTTATTTTATTGCAACATGACTGT
The DNA here is from genome assembly GCA_028654395.1 of Scutellaria barbata. Classification (NCBI taxonomy): domain Eukaryota; kingdom Viridiplantae; phylum Streptophyta; class Magnoliopsida; order Lamiales; family Lamiaceae; genus Scutellaria; species Scutellaria barbata. The sequence goes on along the minus strand of CM053646.1, from coordinate 3,396,421 downwards.
GCAAGGGTTGAAATCTGGTGTTGAAGAAAGAATGAAGTATTGAGTCTTGGTGTCCATTTGGTGAACATTGAACTCTTCTGTTTGGTGATATAATCTGCAGCTGCTTCATTTCTATTTTGGCTATTTCCCATTATTTTGTACTGTATATCTAGCCTTTGTAAAAGCTTGAACATGTCTCTTACTTTATAATTATCTAGTGTGTGCATCCCAAATCTTAAAGATTGATAAACAAGGGAAACAAATTTTCACCACAGCTCTACAGTGGTTTATCTACTAATTAATTGGTTTCAAGGGATATTGGTCTGAGTTTGGTGTTGGCATAGATGGTATCATGCCAGCATGTTATTTGAGGTTGTATATTTGTGCCTTTCTAGTTTGCCTTCCCTTTGAACTATTACACATGTCTGGATATTCAAGAAGTGTTGTATGTTCTCAGTTCATTTGTTGTCATCATAAACTGTTTGTTGTATGCCCCCTGTCTAACATCTGTTTGTTGTATGACCCTTGTATAAGTATAGTTATTCTCCATGAGAGCTGATGTAGATGATTGCCTAATGGCTTTCAGGAAGTAGATGAGTTATGTGATGAATGGGTCCCAGAACCACTCATTCCTTCTATTACTGAAGAGATGAAGTATGATCCTCCAGTACTAGAAAGGTGAATAATTTTTCTTTTCATTCATTTTTCAGTGATTGGTGTGAACTTTTTATTTATTTCCTTTCTTTCCCTCAATTGATCACTATGTTTACTTATATAAACACAATAGGTGGTGCATAAGTAATTTTTTTCTTTCTCTTATGACATGTATTTAGCTTATCTGCATGGCCAGAATGTCTGGAATTAAATATTATAACAATTCTTTTGATTTGTGGCTTTGTGCTTTAAAAATGAAGTTTTCAAGATCCTGAGGGCACTTTTAGATTTCCAGTTCGTTCATGAGTTGATTTGTGCAGTGCTGCTGGACCACATGCAATAATCAATGGCATAGAAGTTATAAACTTCACATCAGCAAATTACCTTGGTCTTCTAGGACACAATAAGCTACAAGTAACAAGAACTTCACCTCTCAGTCTGGTCTTTGTTTTAGTTGAGAGCTTCACATTCAACTGATAGCATTCTTATATCAGGAATCGTGTACTAAAGCACTGGAAAAATATGGTGTTGGTTCTTGTGGCCCTCGTGGATTTTATGGGACAATTGGTATGATGTGATATTGGCATGTGTGCTATGCATTTCTTATTATTCTTGGAAGATATTGAGACCATATGCACAACATTTTTATCATTGCAGATGTTCACCTTGATTGTGAGGCCAGAATAGCAAAGTTTCTTGGAACATCTGATTCCATACTTTATTCATATGGACTTTCCACGATGTTTAGCATCATTCCAGCATTTTGTAAGAAGGGCGATGTTGTCATCGTGTGAGTTATTCTAGGCTTTTATTTCATTTCTTTCCTCTTTATGAGGAACTTGTAGGTTATTTTTATTGTAGAGTTCAAACATAATAATATGGCTGCAGCCTACAAGTTCTTCATGAAAATTTAAATGGAGTTCCTGATTAGATGAATTGACTTAAATTATTCTTTCAAACATTACTTGTCACATGTTCTGCTTCAATCATGTAAAGCTATGGCAATGTATCATCATCCTCTTATACTACCACCTTATATTTCTTTATTAGGTCAAAATTTTATTTTATCCCGGGTGGTGAGTATTATGCCTTTCCTACACACCTTCAGGCTTCTCCTCTTTCATTATTATGTTTTTAGCTTGTAGATCATGTGCTAGAACTAGCATATAAATGTGTGTTAGCTTCCCCTGACACCTCTTTCTCCAGCACCCTGCAATAATGCTTTTATAATAGTGACTATTTTGTAACCCATAAGTTACTTCATTTTATTATAATTGGCATCCAAACATTGTTTACTGCTTTAAGCTTGTGAGTCTGTGACGGACCACTAGAGTCTCCCTTATATTTGCTTAGGCATATCCATATAATTTGGAGAGACGTAGATTCATACCATTAATTGCTCTTCATTGAGATTGCACAATATTCTCTCTAAATCTTAAAGTTTAAATTTTTTCTTTCCTCCTTTTTGGTGGTGGTGGGGGCTCTTACAGAGATGAGGGCGTTCACTGGGGAATACAAAATGGTCTTCACCTCTCTAGGAGTACGATTATTTATTTCAAACACAATGATATGAAGTCTTTGCAGAGTATTCTGGAAAATGTTACCCATGACAACAAACGAGCTAAGAAGCTCAGGCGGTATATCATTGTAGAAGCTGTCTATCAGGTACCTCTTCTTACACAGTAGTACTTGCGTTTATTAGACCTTGAACTTACCCCTTTTTTTTGGATATTATATCACTAATGGTGGGTATGCATGAAGATAAGTTAATTCTACATGAGCAATGGGGATTGTAGTGTCACTATACTCTACTCTTTATCTTTTCTTTACTTTCTATGGTGAATGGCTTCCTTTATAATTTTAATTTTGTGCTGTATTTTGAAAAGTTTTGCTGTGACTGGTCTTGTGCAATTCTAGAATTCTGGTCAAATCGCTCCATTGGATGAGATCATCAGGTTGAAGGAGAAATATCGGTTCCGTGTCATGCTAGATGAGAGCAATTCTATTGGAGTTCTTGGAAGTTCTGGTAGAGGTCTAACTGAACATTGCACAATTCCAGTAAGTTTCGACTACCTTGTTGGTTTATTGGTTGTATAATTTGCGTATTCTTCTTTCTAATCTATTTTTGGCAGATTGAGAAGGTAGATATTGTCACTGCTGCCATGGGACATGCATTGGCCACTGAAGGTGGGTTTTGCACTGGGAGTGCTCGAGTGGTTGATCATCAGGTATGCATGTTTCTGGAAGTCTATACATTATGAATGTAGTTAATGCAAAATTACTCCTAGTTTTTGGAAGATCAAATGAAATAGCTATCTTTAGTGTGGTGGTCCTTGTGCTAGAAAGTGGATAGGTTTTTATCTGAATATCTACCTGAAAACAACATAATACTTTTTTCAAACTCAAAATAAATTTCTAAGGCTGGAGAACCTGATCTCATTTCTTGCTATTCCTTTGATTTTCTCTATTGATTTGTTTTATCCATTCATATTTTTTTTCTTTTTATTATGTTATATTGGAAGAATGAGCATGAGTATTTCTTATTTATATATAATAATCTTGTCTTCATCAGAAATCAGGTCAATGTCTTATGCAATCTTTTAAGACATTGGACGCAGTTGTTATGAAGTCGACCAGATTGCATTTCATCATGCATATCTTATGTTTTCCCGACAATTTATTTGTACAATTAGTACTTTTATGGATTTAGAGGGTTTAAGTGCTTATTGATGCATGCCCAATCAATTGGTAAAATTCTGGTTATTAGATAATGACCCTATACTGTACTAGGCAGAGTTTGGATCAAAAGCAGGTTACACTGTTGGGTTTGGGAACAATAATCATGTCATGTGGGGAACTCAACTTATTGCCTTCTGCATTTACTCATAATACATCGCAGAAACTTTTCTGCTTCTCTGATATTAGTTTGATACTTCTTTGGCAGCGTCTCAGTAGTTCGGGTTATGTATTTTCTGCTTCTTTACCTCCTTATCTGGCATGTGCCGCAATCACTGCCATTGATGTTCTGGAAGAAAATCCAAATCTGGTTACAAAATTGAAGCAGAACATTGCCACTTTACGTAAAGGTGGTCTTCTACTTTTCCTCTTTTGAATATTTTGGAAAATCTTTCATATAAGTTTTCATCAGGAAGTCTTCCTTTGAAGTTTGAACCAATTCTGTAATCTGGGAATTTGTATACTCGATTTCCAGGTTTATTGGATTTGCAAGGCCTTGAGATAGTGAGTGATCCAGAATCACCAATAACTTTTCTGAGACTGAAGACATCCACGGGATCCATAAAGGGTGATCTTCAAGTGCTTGACGATATTGCTGATCATGTATGTTAAGCTTTACTTATTTTCCTCCCTTGTACGACATAAAATCAATATGCAACTTTAATGACAATCCAATGTTTTTGCAGTTGTTGAAGGAACACGCTGTCTTTGTTGCAACTTCAAAAAGATCAGCAATAGACAAATGCAAGTTACCTGCAGGACTTAGATTATACGTGTCAGCTGGTCACACAGAAAATGATCTGGTGAAAGCATGCGAATCATTGAAGAAAGCTACAGAGCTTGTATTGGCAGGTCAATGACTCCGTTTTGCAAACTGTGATTCCGAGTTAGCTGAATGGTTCATTGTTGAAGTGATGGGGAAAGTGCTTAATCATTTATCAATTCACCATGACTCTCAGTGATGAATTTATTTATGCTGCTTCTTTGTGCTAGTACTGTAATACTATCTCAGGACTGTTGTTGTATGGAGTCTATGGAGAGCTCTTTGGTTAAATTGAGGTTTTACTTCAACTGGGAAAAGAGATATAGATGGATTTTTTTGTACTTTAATTTTGTCTTCATATATTTTTAATCATTTATTTTTACACCTTTTTATTTTAGTCATGTAACTTTAAAAGCTTCCAATTTTTTAACAAGTCATCTATTACATGATATTCAAACATATGCGTTGATATATTTCTGTCTAGATGATACTTGTTTCAAGTTTCACAAAAACTTTTATACAACTGGTGTACGGATCTAAAATCTGTACACCTGACCCGATCCGACTTCCACGCATCCTCCACGCACGCGTACGCGTCTCCACGCGTCTGGGTGGGTGCGCTCAAACCCACCCAAAATTTGATCAAGTTGTTAGACCTTTATGTTATGTTAAGCATACATTTATGTTATGTTGGTCATATCTTTAGGCCTTTTATATTATATTAAACATATCCTTATGCAACGTTAAACATACTTTTATGTTATGTTAAGCATACCTTTATGGTTTTATGTTATGTTAAGCATACCTTTAGGGTTATAATGTTATGTTCAACATACATTTATGTTATATTAGTCATACTTTTTAATTATGCTAATTGTACCTTTATTTATTATATAAAAGTATGACTAATATTAATTAAAGGTATGCGTAATATTTATACAAAAGTATATATGTACAAATTAGGATTTTTGTGTGCTGAAATTATAAATTTTTGATCAAAATTAGGGTTTTTTTTAAAGCTAAATTATTACATAAATGTATGTTTAACATAATATAAAGGTATGACTAACACAACATAAAGGTCAGGAAAAAAAAATGCGCGGATTCGGGTCGAATTCAGTCCGACCCGATCCATATTATATGAATTTAAGATCCATACAATAGTTACACATAAGTCTCACTCCTCACGTTTTGATGAGAGAAAAATGCATAATCATAAATTTTGGAGGAAAGATTTTTATCAAGTCAACAAAATTGGATAGAAAATTTTCCAAATAATAAGTGAAGCAATTATGGTCAAATACCTCTCTTTTTGTTTTCTTTTTCTTTTTAAGTCATATACCTATTCAATATAGTATATGTTCATAATCAATTAAGAATACGTAGTACACTTGAAAATTATTATCATTTTGTACAATAAAATCTCACTAAATAAGGAAAACAATTAAAATGAAATATCTACTTACAATAATATCCTACACTTTATATATTAAATCTATGAATAATTCAATAATATAGTATTACCAAAATGTTGCAAAAATATAGTATGTATTAGTCATGGAATCTTCACGGCTTTTACTCTAAACAATTTCATCAATCTGGTCTGTAATTTCCTACACCTTAGGTAATAATGCTGAGTAATTAGTCAAGATTTTCAAACGTTTTGCATAAATAATCAGATTTACAAGATTTTACAAATATTGGCAAAAATTGTATCAAATAATCATACAAAGAAGAATATATATATATATAGATAGGGTCTATAACCCACAAATAATACATCAAGATCTTCTTAAAACCTATTTAGAAAAGGAAAAAAAAAATGTTTCAAAAAATCTGTGAAGAAAAATGCAACAAAAAGTTAGTGATGCTATTGCTTCTGGGTTTGTTTCTTGAAAGCAATACAGTCGATGCAGCAATCTACACTGTCGGAGACTCAGCCGGATGGGATTTTAATACAGCCGGTTGGGAAAATGGCAAGAATTTTAAAGCTGGAGATATACTTGGTATACCTATGTAATTTAATTACTATATTATTCAATAAACTTTAGGTAAATTGAAAAAAAAAATATCAATTTTTGTGCTATCCTCGTTTTTTTCTTAATTTTACAATGTATAGTGATTTTAATTCTGAAATTCAAAAGAAAATATATTTGATTGTATGGTCTACTATTTGTTGCAGTTTTCAAGTACGGTCCAGGAGTACATAATGTGGTTTTAGTGGATAAATCAAGCTATGATTCATGCAGTGTACCAGCAAATGCAAAAACATATAGTTCTGGAAATGATAAAATAAGTCTGCTAAAAGGGGCTAATTACTTCATTTGTGGAATACCAGGGCATTGTCAATCTGGGATGAAGATTGCAGCTAATGCTGCTTAATTTTCTTTTCAATATTAATCATGCAATAAAATAGTCATCAAAGCTTTGTCAAGATGGACATGTATGCTTGATTTAGCTATGGGTTACAAAATTAAGGTTTATTATAATAGATCGTGTATGCATTTATGGTTATATGAATAAATATTAATCTCCTTGACCATTTCTTGCAATTGCATAAACTTATGTGACCCAAATGCTGACAATTCCAGCCAAGACTAATCATGGTTGAAGGATTATAATAGAAAGGTACTATTGTAGTTTTATATGCATTTATTTTAGTGAAAAAATATTATAGTACTGGTGTGCCAACCCAAATGATTCTGATGGTGCGAATAAATTCTACTGAGATTATTATAATTAAAGATGAAATTTGTGAAATCGACCTATATCTAAATTATATATAATATGTATGATTATGACCCTTCACATGGAATTAAAAATAAAGTTAACATCAAAAGTTTAGGTCAAATTAACTAATTAAGTAAACACGTGAACTCATTTAATTCTTCTACAGTTTAAAAGGTAAGATGGCTTGTTATACCATATAAGTATAATGTTTTGTCTCTTTATAGTATAATATTAAGATAATCTTATGTCTTTTCTACTATTTTATTGTTGTTAAAAGATCAAAACAATTCACACAATATGATTTTAGTGTTTTAAAAATTACAAATTACACTATATGATTTTTAAACCGTGTTACACAATATCAATCGTACTTTATATGATCACATTATAAATGGTTACATGAGATAGTTATTTTTAAAATTATAAGATTACTTTAAAATTATAAGATTACATAATAATTTTGTAAAATCAATTAAGTCGTTACACAATATAATATAAGTGATATAGGCTCCCACATTACACAACTTAACCAACGTAATTATAATATTAAATGATATAATTCATATAGTTGTTACATGACATGATCAATGTAGACGATATATGGTATAAACGATTAATTAATATATTAAATAAAATAAAAAGGGACTGGTTTGAAAGAAAAATTTCGTGACATTGTTTACTCATGAAAAAGTTGGAAAAGACAACCGTAATTTTTTATTTCTTTTTTACTTTTAATTTGAATTCTACTTAGAAAACAAATTTATCACATTCTTGAAAAATTGTAGATATCACTATCTTATATTTTATGGTAAAAAAATATAAAAATTCTTAAATGGAAAATGTTGTTTAAGTTTTATCTCATGTTTTTTGGTAAAAAATATATATTTTTAGCTTGGATTTATCTAATGTTTTATGGTATTTTTTTTTTTTTTTTTCCATATGGAATCTGTTATTTAAGGCGTATCGAATGTTTTATGGTAAGAAAATATTTCTTAAATGGAAACTGTTAATTAGGGTTAATTTTATGTTTTATGGTAAAAGAATATTTTCTTATATGGAATGTTATTTAGGGTTTTGACCCTTATTTAGAAAATGCCGTTCCATATTTCTTCCAAAAAAAAAGAAGAATGCTTTCGATATTGAGAAAATCAAATATTACGCCTTTCCGCCAAATGCATACTCCCCCTCGTCTTTCCCTCCGAGCTTTCTCTCTCTTCTCTCTCTCTATCTCTCTCTCTCTCTCAGGGGGCAAAATGGTGGTGGAAATGGAGAACGACAGCGGACACGGCAAAGAAATGGCGGGATTTTTGATAAAACATCACTTGGAACAACTACGCACTATTATCCTCTCTTCCGATCCTCGCCTTCACTATCCTCTCCACGTCGAGTAAGTTTCATCATCACTCATCTGAAAATCATGCACGCCGTGTGTTGTATTTTGGTTCCTTTCAATTAGTGTATATGTGGCCTTTTCTGATAAACCCACCAATTTGGTATTTTTTTCTTGATTTCAAATAGTTTCGCTGAGCTGATGGATGATAATCCACCTCTGGCGCACCTCGTTTTCTCACAGCCTACTGAATTTTTACCTGTTTTCGATGAATCTGCTATCTGGGCTCAGGTTTCTTTCAGTCTACTTCATTAATTCTTCTCTTACTTCTGTATATAGTGGTCGAGATGTTAGTTCATTCACTGGTTATCAATAATCATCATGAATTGGGCCTAAATGCATTTGTGTTTTTATTACTTGGGTCTACATGAAATTTCTGCTAACTTTTCCATAAGGATGTAAATCGTGAAGCTCATGTTATATCTGTTGTTTGAACTGAATCTGTAGAAAGTGATCTTTGAGGATTTTCAAAAAATGGAGAATGCTTGTGTGAAGGCCTATGTACATGTTCGCATTAACATCTGTGGTTCTCCTCTTGAATGCCCTGGTTTGTCATTTTACTTGTGGTCCATCCGAGCTAGCAGCATTTTGTTTGGAAAATATATCTTTATACTTAGATTCATGAGTTCATGCAGAAACTTTTCCAAGCATTGGACGTGTGAGAGTGAAGCACCGGGGCATTCTTCTCACTCTCAAAGGCACAGTAATTAGGTCCGGAGCAATCAAGATGATTGAAGGCGAGAAGATTTACGAGTGTAGAGTATGCAAACACAGGTCTGATATGTTTGGTTTCATATGCTTGATTTCTTTGAGACTACTAATAAATAAATTGTGTTAAATCAAAAGTTATTTGATACCAGATTTTATATCGTAACAGGTTTTCTTTCAGGAGTGAAGGAAATAAAATACATGTAAAGATTCTAGTAGATAGCTACATTCTTTTAGTTGCAAAATTATGCTTCAGATTGCCTTCAGATTAAAAACATTATGGCATATTTTCTTTAGGAATTAATTTTAGGGTACTTGATGTTTAGAAGTTACCAATTTTCTTGCCTGTTATTTCTAATAGACTGTGCAATAATGGTCCGCAGAACTGTTTGTAATGGCTGGTATTTTCCTCACTCTTGAGCTTGTAACTGATCTGTTGCAATGTGATTCGTGTGCCGTCCAACTAAAATTGGAAATTTTATGTGTAGATTCAAAGTTTATCCAGAGGTGGAAACCAGAAATTCTGTAACCCGGCCAACATTTTGCCCTTCTCAGGTCTGTTCTAAAGTCCATATGCTAATATCTCGTGCGTGCACTAGTATATAGAAAGAAATAGTCACACAAGTTTAAACCTTCTCTCTGCAGTCAAGAAAGCACTCGATTTGTGCTTGCTTCCTTTCAACGATAAGAGTCTTGTGTCTGTGGTCAGCTGTTTTTAGGTGAAGGAGCTCAGAAATTAAGATGACCTTTTTCCCCTTGCTGTTTATATAATGAGCTACCCCTGTTAAGGGTGTAAATGACAATGGAATACTTGTAAAACTGACCTCTGCTTGGATTTTCTTGTCCTTGTTAGAGCTCCATCACAATGCTTAATTTCTCTTTCGACTCATAAGAGTAATTGGAATCTCGACATTGTGATGAATATGGTTTTAAGTAATCAAATATCATTGGCTTGCTAGCTAACTGTTTCTGGGGCTGAGCTTGGTAGGTTTACTGTTAGAGCCCAGCTTGGGCAAATCAAAGTAAGATTGGTTTTAGTCTTTTAGAGTAGCTTGAAGACCTCATGAAAGAGTTCAGTTGCATTCTTAGGTTTTGACTTTTTTCAGCAAATTTGCTTTTAATCTTTTTAATTGCTTGGTATTTAATATGCGTTTGATCTTGTTCTGTATAGAATTGTGAAAGCATGCGGTTCAACATAGTAGAAGACAAAAAGACATGTCATGATTATCAGGAAATTAAAATTCAAGAGAGCACGCAGGTATTGGGTGTCGGAGCAATCCCTCGTTCAATTCCTGTCATTCTGAAGGATGATCTCGTTGATATGGTTAAAGCTGGAGGTACATATTGAGCCAAACTTATGCATTAAAGTTTATTTCTTATGATATAAATCACGTTTCTCTATCATTCTTCACATGTGCACCTCACTGCTGAAAATATTCCTTTTATTTATTAACCCTTAATATTAATCCACTTGATGTATGCACCAATAAGCATGTGTTCATTTTCTATTTTCTCTTTCAGATGATGTAATTGTTACTGGAGTTTTGACAGCTAAATGGTCATCTGATATGAAGGATGTGCGCTGTGACCTTGATCCTATATTAGTTGCTAATTATGTGAGGTAGCGTATTTAGAAATTAGGTCGTCTCACTTTTTCTTGTTCTCTCTTTTTTGGTGTAAGTTACATACAACCCACAATTAGCAGGAATGGGCTTTAGTGATGAGGATGATGGTATAAGTCTGACATGACTTGCACGTTGGGGAAATCCCAAAATATCCAAACTCCACTAGTCCTATCCTGCATAACATTCCATCTCGATACTTCTGTCAACCTATATAACATTTTGTGCTCTAAATTGACCTTTCAGGAGAATGAATGAGTTAAAGTCAGATATTGATATTCCTGATGATATGATTATGAAATTCAAACTGTTCTGGTCAGATTTCAAAGATACCCCATTGAAAGGTAGAAGATGCTTATATCCTTGATATAACCTTACACTACTTGACTTCTATTTATGATATACCCATTATTAAATGTTCAGGAAGAAATGCCATTCTTCAAGGTATATGCCCTCAGATTTTTGGACTCTTTACAGTCAAGCTTGCAGGTAATGAAACTTGTGAATTTTCAGAGATTAGCCAAGTTGTTCAATCTTAATATAAAAAGTTAGAAGCTTCAGTTACACAGAACTATAGTTGATGAATGAATTAGAGTTGATGGTTTGATCTATAAGTATAACCAAAAGTTTACTCATTGCTGAAGCTTTTACTGGATTTAGTTGCACTAACGCTTATTGGAGGTGTTCAACACGTTGATGCTTCTGGAACAAAGGTCCGAGGAGAGTCTCATTTGCTTTTGGTTGGTGATCCTGGTAAAATTTGAAATTATGTACTATTTGATGTCTTTTCTGGTATCTGCCAGTTTATATGTTAGTTTATATTTCAATCATTCCACTTGATCTATGATTTCCTGTTCAGTGTACACAATTATTAATAGGATTTTTCTGTCAAGGTCCTTGGAGAAGGTTGATATCTGATCTTCCAGTTTCAGAGATGTCTAACAAATTTGATTTGACTAGGCACTGGAAAGTCTCAGTTCTTAAAGTTCGCTGCCAAATTGAGCAATAGATCTGTGATTACCACTGGGTTAGGGAGCACTAGTGCTGGATTGACTGTCACTGCAGTCAAAGATGGAGGTATCACTAATACTTTTAGCTGCTAATCTTTTTTTTGGAGCTTATTTATGTGCATATCACAACTGGCTTTTTTCCGAGAATATCAATTTCTTAATATTCTTTTTCATTGCACCTTTTTGTAAAGTCATATTAGAGATTTAATTTCAGGGGAATGGATGCTGGAAGCTGGAGCCCTAGTTTTGGCAGATGGTGGCCTTTGTTGTATAGATGAGTTTGATAGGTACTACCTACAAAATCGTCTTTTCCTTCATTTAGTTCTGAAAAGCTAGTGATTTCACATGATCTGCTTGGTAGAATATAGAAATTTGTATGAGTTTTCTATGTAGAAATAAATACTTCTTTGAATATAGTAGCCTTTCTGTGTAGACATTGATTTATGCAGTCAATTAATGGGATTTTAAGGCTTTCTTAGTTGTCATCTTTTTCTGATATCATTTGTCTGGTGTACAAAATCCTCTTTTCCTTCATTCAGCTCTGACAAGCTAGTGATTTCACATAATCTGCTTGGTAGAATATAGAAATTTGTATGAGTTTTCTATGTAGAAATAAATACTTCTTTGAATATAGTAGCCTTTCTGTGTAGACATTGATTTATGCAGTCACTTAATGGGATTTTAAGGCTTTCTTAGTTGTCATCTTTTTCTGATATCATTTGTCTGGTGTAATATGATAAGGCTGGAGGTTTTGTATAATGCTACATCTCATTTTGTTATGTAATCTTCAGTCATTGCTTATAATCCCGTAAAAAAGAAAGTGACTGTTAGCCCAATAAACTTTTTGTTTTGCCTCAATTTTCTTTTCCTCTATCATTTCTCCTAAGAAAATCATATTCTTATTTCCACTCAGAAAAATACCAAACTGACTCTCTTTAATCAGGTTTTTATTAATTGGTGTTATACATACACTGCATTTTGCAATTTGTTTGGCCTTTAAAATTTCTATGCTTCCGATGTATGATACTAACATGTTCTCTTATAGCATGAGGGAACATGACAGGGCAACTATTCATGAAGCTATGGAGCAGCAAACAATAAGTGTAGCCAAGGTACTTTGCTGGTGTTTAATACTCACTACTATCTGGTTTGGTGATTTCTGACCATAGTTGTATTAGTGACTTTATCATTAGGTTGCTTATATATAAATATAATGTATTATGTCAGCATGCAACCTTAATGACTCCCAAGGCTTTGGAGTTTCTATTAATGTTTCTTTCTTCTTCATGTTCTTTTTCTGCTGCATATATACAAAAAATTCTCCCTACACCTGATACTCTAATAGTTATGTTTGATCCAGACTGTAGATAGAATGATTTACCTTCATATTTGAACCATTGCATTTGATAACTATAATTTTATGATCATTCAATGTTTTCAATTTTTCAGGCTGGTCTTGTAACTACTCTGAGCACACGGACAGTCGTTTTCGGTGCGACAAATCCTAAGGGACAATACGACCCAGACCAACGTATCCTTTTCTGCATGTGAATTCATAGTTCATAGGGGTTGGAGAACATTCTTTGTTTAGAGCTTATTAAATATTAATACTTTTAAAATCATTAAGTTGGTGAGCTTCTGACCCCATTTATTTTTGTCATTGAGTACTTTGAATAGCTTGTTTAGTTGAATTCTAAATTCTATAGCTGTCAACTTATTTCTCTCCTTCAAGTTGTATGCCTTTATTCTTTAACCCATACTAGCTCTGTCTGTCAATACTACACTCTCTGGACCTTTATTAAGCAGATTTGATATAGTTCTCGTCCTCTTGGACACAAAGAATCCGCAGTGGGATGCAGTTGTTTCATCTCACATTCTTTCTGATGTAATGGCAGTGATGTTGATTGCATTTCCTCGGGGTCATGAAGCAATTAATTGACCATTCTAAAATTTTCTATTTCTTGAAATTATTTGCAGGTTGATCAGTACAAAGGAAGCCATGATGAAAATTTATCTGACATTTGGTCTCTCACCATGCTTAGAAGGTAAGATACACTTGGTAAGCACTTGAAGATCCAAGCTAAATTGATTTCAGGTCTTTTTATCTTCTTTTTAGTTGTTTACGTTATTTATTCAGTTAAAGAATCTTGTGTTTTTTACATCTTAAGTTCATTTCTTACCATGCTAATTAGTACCTAGCCAATTGTCATATTGTATCAGCAGTGACACCTTTTTAACTTTTTCCTTTTCCTTCCTATCTTAGATGTTCCATAATAATTTCCTTTTGCTTTGGTTCATCTTCACATTACAATACACAAGTCACAACGTATACGGTATATGTGGTATTTGAGTTGCTGCAAAGCTTTCATATGATTACTACCTCACTCAATGAGAAAATATCCTTTCATGTAAACCTAGTGTGAGTGGTGTTTCATCTTTCACATGCACATTTCTAGTATGTCAATAATAACAATCCCTTCAATATCAATAATATCTACATATCTGTAGCATCCGATAGAGCCAACTATTACATTATGACAGAACCACTTCACTGGTAGGTACATTCAATTCGTGAAAGGATATTTCAAACCAGTCCTTACAAAGGAGGCTGAGAAGGTTATATCAAGCTATTATCAGCTCCAAAGAAGATCAGCCAGTCAGAATGCAGGTTTTTCATACAGAACCATATAGAGTACTTTATGATGTTGTCATCCTTTTCTCACGTTATTGGTTTAACTGAAACACCATCACAGCTAGAACAACTGTGCGCATGCTGGAAAGTTTGATACGCCTTGCTCAAGGTATGGTGCCTGATGTATTCTCAGTTTCCAGTCTCTTGTTTCCTTTCCTCAAACCTGTCAATGTGGTGTAGCACATGCAAGGCTGATGTTCAGAAACGAGGTCACTCGGCTGGATGCAATCACTGCTATATTATGTATTGAATCATCCATGACTACCTCCGCAATTGTGGACAGTGTTGGGAATGCATTGCACTCCAATTTCACAGACAACCCTGATCAAGAATGTATCCTTTACATCTTTCTGTACTTCCAAATGCATGGAAAGAATCCCTGGACAAACTGCAATAATGCTTCATATATGAATATAGAATATTCTGTTAAGATCTACCTGTCATTGCATGTTGATGTTTTAATAATTTCATTTATTTTTTGTTATTCCTGACCGAAAGTGCCATAGATGCCAAGCAAGAAAGGGTGATCCTTGAGAAATTGAGTTGCATTGATGATTTTTCGGAAGCATATATCCCAGAAGGGTGAAATCCTGTAAGAAATGTGAGCTCATTGACATAATGCATGAGCTGCTGCCACATTTTGCCTGGTATCATCTTCAGCACCATTATGATCGAATGAGCCATGAAACTTACTATGTTGTAACATTCTATATAGTCTACTCCATATAGTTTATGCTTAGGTGGCTCTCTACTCCCTTGAATATTTATAACTACAGATCAATGCTATCATTCCTTCAATCCTTCTCATACTCATTGTTGTCTTATCAAAACTAGACATTTTAACACTTTTGTAATTTCAAATTTGCTCTTACCTCTTCTGCAGTGTAGAAAATGTTGTTTGCGATGTTCTTTTTTCAGGTGGTTTGACTTAATTTTGTGTATCGTTTGAATGTTGTGATATTTATTGAGTTAGATTTATATATTAAAATTTTGTTTGGTTCAAATGTTTGTTATGAGTTTATAAAATGAAGACCAAAATGTCCTTAAAATAAAATGAATAAAATTTTTTAAAATAAAAATCATCAAAAATATAATTTTTAAAAAATAAAAATCAAAAATATAAAATTGGAATAAAAATTGAGGTTATGGTGGGTTTAATAAACCACGCAATTTTGGGTGGTTTATTTAACCTCCCACAGAACCTTTTTTGACATTTTTAACTTGGATTAAAAAAAAACTCATGTTTTTCAACTCCAAACCAAATGTGAGTTTATTTGAGTTAATCTGCCTCAACCTCCAAACCAAACATGAATTTAGAATAATAAGAATAATGAGGGAAAAAAAGAGAAAATGAAAGTCGTTAGATGTCAGCATAACAGACACA
The DNA here is from genome assembly GCA_028654395.1 of Scutellaria barbata. Taxonomy (NCBI): domain Eukaryota; kingdom Viridiplantae; phylum Streptophyta; class Magnoliopsida; order Lamiales; family Lamiaceae; genus Scutellaria; species Scutellaria barbata. Next base: position 3,380,753 of record CM053646.1, on the reverse strand, counting down.
AAACAAAAGGAGCAAAGGTGCTTCAAGCTTTTCCCTGTGTCTGTGGTGGTCTGGCCTTTGTAGTTTCCGCCCCCCCTCTCTCTTCACTTCTCCACACTACACACACACTCTCTCTCTATCTCTCCAATCTCTCCAATCATGGAGAGCATCGCCCTCTACTCTCCATCCACCACCATCACCACCTCCTTCTCCCGCTTCTCCCTCCCTCATCTCCGCTCTCGCTCCTCCTCCCATCTCCGCCCCCTCAATTCCCCTTCTTCTACCTCTCACAATCTCCCTCTCCTTCAGAAATCCATTAACCTCCCTCTCATCCACCACAAAACCCATAAAAGATTCATCATCTCCGCCGCCGCATCCTCCGCTGCCCCCATTGAATCGAAGCCATCATCGCCTGCTCCTCCGCTACAAGGAGCCAAACCCATCCCCTTAATCATCTCGCTCGCCATCGGCATCGTCGTCCGCTTCTTCGTCCCCAGACCCCCCGAAGTCACCCCTCAGGCATGGCAGCTGCTCTCCATTTTCCTCTCCACCATCGCCGGCCTCGTTCTCAGTCCTCTCCCCGTCGGCGCCTGGGCCTTTCTCGGCCTCACCACCTCAATTCTCACCAAAACCCTCTCCTTCACCTCCGCCTTTTCCGCCTTTACCAATGAAGTCATTTGGCTGATCGTTATATCCTTTTTCTTTGCCCGAGGTTTCGTTAAAACTGGGTTGGGGGATCGAATTGCCACCTATTTTGTCAAGTGGTTGGGAAGGAGCACTCTCGGATTGTCTTACGGCTTGACCTTGAGCGAAGCTTTAATAGCGCCGGCAATGCCTAGCACCACCGCCAGAGCTGGAGGCGTCTTCTTGCCGATTATTAAGTCTTTGTCCTTGTCCGCCGGGAGCAAGCCCAACGACCCCTCCAAGAAGAAGCTTGGATCATATTTAATCCAATCCCAATTTCAGGTTTATTGCTGCCATTTTTATGATTGATGATATTTTTTCTGTTGCTTCTGGAAGTGGAAAATTCTGCAATTTGATTGCAAATGTGTTTATTGATAATAAAGGAAGTTTGGGTTTAGTATGCAAATTTCTTTATAGTTTTGAAAATTTGAAGCAAGTTTAAATTTTTAGAAGAATTTAATTGGTGTTATAAATATGATGGTTAAATTTTTCCCTGATCTCTGTTCTATGACTTGACTATTTTGTATTTTTACTCCCCTATTCGGCTATTCCAATCTGAGTTCCTTAATTAAATGTATTATATGTAGTGGTTGGATCAGAATGATTTTGGAACTAACTCAGATTATTTATCATGTGATTCAAATGCTTTGTCTCGTGAAGAATGTAATAATGTGTCAAGGTATAGATAAAGCATTTCTCACTTCAGGCATGTGGTAATGAAAAATAGTTGTGATTGATACTTTTGTAATCCTAAGACTTTTGAATTGCTAAAGCTGGTAAGTTGGAATTGACATGCATATTCAAATTGGCAAGAATATAAAATGGGATGATAATTATTGCTGTTTATTTCGATTTTTGGTCTGTAATCACTATGATTGTGGTTATTTTTCGACTGCGATATCTATTTGGCATCCCTTGAGCTTTTTATATCCAACTAGTGCTATTTATATCCTGTAATCTCTTTGAAGTTTGAATTTGTGTGCTCCACTTGAGCAAGGCTTCTCATCTAATTGCATGTGGGTTGCCTATGACATGGCGCCATGTTACTCATGGATGCTTCTTTTGATTTGTGACAGTGTGCTGGTAACTCTAGTGCTCTTTTCCTAACTGCTGCTGCTCAAAATCTGCTATGTCTCAAACTAGCTGAGGAGCTTGGGGTTGTAATTTCGAACCCATGGGTTTCTTGGTTCAAGGCTGCAAGTTTACCAGCCTTAGCTTCTCTTCTAGCTACACCTTTTATCCTGTACAAGCTTTATCCTCCTGAAACCAAAGATACACCTGAAGCCCCCGCAATGGCTGCAAAGAAATTGGAGCTTATGGGTCCTGTCACGAAAAATGAATGGGTTATGATTGGCACTATGCTTCTTGCAGTTTCTTTGTGGATTTTTGGGTATGTACTACTTTCTGAAATTGTCTGGTCACACCATTTTGTTCTGGAGAACTGCTTATTTTATTACTGAAAATGAAACACCCTTGCATGGAATATTAAAAGGTAAGTAAATAACAGGCCATATTCATATTTCTTTGATTCCCTTTCAAGAATAGAGTTCTGTGACATATCATATGTGCTTCAAAACCCTTGGAGTGGATCACATTCTTCAAAAATCACACTCTCTACTGAATAATACTACCAGTCCAAGTAGTGTGTGTGTGTGTGTGTTCTTTTTCTGGTTCATTGCCCCTGAAAATTTCTGCACTTTCGTTGATATAGAGATGATATTCGTGCAGAGATGCTATTGGTATTGCAAGTGTTGTTGCCGCGATGCTTGGGCTATCAATACTCTTGTTATTAGGAGTGCTCGACTGGGATGACTGCTTAAGTGAGAAATCAGCATGGGACACTTTAGCATGGTTTGCAGTTCTAGTGGGCATGGCCAGCCAGTTGACAAATCTGGGAATTGTGAGCTGGATGTCTAGTTGTGTAGCCAAATCACTGCAATCATTATCATTGAGCTGGCCTGCTGCTTTTGGTGTTCTTCAAGCATCATATTTCTTGATTCACTACCTATTTGCAAGTCAAACAGGCCATGTCGGAGCATTGTACTCTGCATTTCTTGCCATGCATTTGGCATCCGGAGTTCCAGCTGTGCTAGCAGCACTCGCTCTCGCTTACAATACCAACCTATTTGGTGCTTTAGCTCATTATAGCAGTGGTCAGGCTGCTGTATATTTTGGAGGTACTGCTAATCTTTCTCTATTTAGATTTTTCTTTCTTGCTTCCTTGATGATGATGTTTGGGTACCGATTAGATAAAGTTATCGTATGCACATATCTAAAGAATTTGAAGCATACCTCTGATTTTCTCATCTATTAGAGCTACCCCCTCTTTCTCTCCGTTTAGATAGGACGAGTAATGAATGCATTAGAAAGAAGGAGAAGATAGCCCCCAATACATAGAAAATTTATGATACATGTTGAAAATAGTTTAGAGATATGGATAGGAGTCCTTTAGATCCCCCACGTATAACATGTACTAAGTAGTGTATCATTAACTCAAATTAAAACGGGGAGTTGAAGACCTAAAAAACTTCCAAAAACAGCCCAAATTAAAGAATCCTATATTTATAGATAAATTAGAACATGTGTTTTGACTCAACACAATAGCAAGATAATGACCCAACCCCACATACTGGAACGAAGTTTAGTTTGTTGTCATTATTAGATGAACGTTTGTTGAGGAAAAAAATAATTTAATTTTCTGTTCTTAATTCTTCCACTGACTAGTATTTTCGCAATTGTGTAAACAGCTGGTTACATAGATCTTCCAGATGTCTTCAAGTTTGGGTTCATCATGGCCATTGTTAATGCGGCGATCTGGGGCTTTGTTGGGACATTCTGGTGGAAGTTCTTGGGGCTCTATTAATTTCAGATGGCTGTGTAAGTAAGTTTTTGGTCTCAATGCATTGAGCTCTTTGTTTTGAGAGACTCAAAACTGCCTTCTCTAACAGAACATAGAGAAGTAATTTATGTCGAAGAAACAGATAAATCGCATGCTGACAACGTAGTTTTTGATCTCTTTGTCAAGAGTTGTTGATGTAACACATTCATCACCAAAATGTTGGTGAAAGAATAACTTGTGTTCGGAATGAACTGAATTGATGAGTTCCTTTGAATAGTTGCCTCCATTGTTGATGTTGATGATTGCATAAAGTGGTATTACATTTCTTAAGTTTTGTTTTCTTTTTGTTAAGGAAAAATATCAAGGTAGAGTTATTTGATTGCATTTTTTGGCAATTTTGGAGCATTTATGTTTGGAACTTTGCAATAGCTTGTTTGCCTTCTCCTGATATGTTTAATAACCAATCATCTAATAAATACTTTAAATATATATGCAAATAAGAAAAACGCATTATAATACCTTGTACTATGATGAAACAATAATCATTTGTAGTATTCATAGCCTACCATAGATAAATCTCTTAATTTGAGTAAGTTCGTTTCGAGTCCCACAACTGTAACAAAAAAGTAAAGGAAAAAAAGAAAACAGAGTGTTTGGTCCTCTAAATTACGTTATTAGATTTTTCATCTTTATTTTTCATCTTTCTTTTTCACTTTTTAATTTTTAATCTTATATATTTTAAAAATTATTATTTTTTAGTCCGAAGAACCTACCAACGGGTAACTTTTTTTCTTTTAACTGAAATTCATCTTTAACACAACAAAAAAAAAACAAAAAAATGCTGAGAACATTAAATTAATATTAATAATAAAAAATAAATTATGTTTTATTAATATGTCAAAGTTCGGGATACCCAAAATCCTAACCCACATATTGAGATGAATTTTATTTATTTATTGATATTAATTTAAATATGTTAGATAAAATTTTATGATTTAAGAAAATTAATAATAAAAAATAAATTATGTTTTATTAGTATGTCAAAGTTCGGGATACCCTAACCCACGTATTGAGATGAATTTATTTACTTATTTATTGATATTAATTTAAATATGTTCTCTCAATTAAAAAAAAAATTATGTTCTCTCAATTAAAAGAATATAAATTCGAGATGGTCAAATTATTAATCTTAATTATTTTAATAACAAAAATCTAACCCTCCTATTGGGATGAATAATATTTCTTTTCATTTTATTAATATTATTAATTTAGGCATGTTAAATAAAGAATACAAATTTGTGATTTAAAAAAATTTGTGTTCTCTCAACCAAAACAAAAAGTAAGTTTGGGATGTCCAAATTATTAATGTTAATAATTAATAACAAAACTCTAATCCCGTATCGGGATGATAAATAAATAATTATTTTTATTTATAAATATTAATTTGGGTATGTTAGATGAAGATTTTTATTTATTTATTATTAATTTAGGCATATTAGATGAAAAATATAAATTTGTGATTTAAAAAAAAATCAGTGTTCTCTCAATTAAAAAAATTGTGTTAAAATTAAATAAAAAAATAGTTACCTACTAGCAAATTAGAAGATTAAAAAATGATATTTTTTAAATATGGAGGACTAAAAACAAACTCTAACCATAAATTTATACAAATTTGTAATTTAAAAAAAAATGGGATTAAAATAAAAAAAAAAGTTATGAATTTGTATATATATATATAATAAGCAAAATTGTTTGAAATAACTGAAAGCTTATTATTATAAATCAAATTAAAAAAAATAATGGGGTGAGAGAGGCTCGAACTCTCGACCTCAGGATCACTCAGAAGCTATGAGACCTACGCGCTAGCCAACTGCGCCACCACCCCTCATCGATCTAACATGACTGTATAAATTATTATTCGAATTGATTCTGTTTTGTTAAATAAATGGAGCAATTATTTTCTCTTTCAAAATGTGTCGCATCTTACAACTTTAAGTATTCCCGTACAAGCAAGGGAGAATTTTCTGTTGATGATGAACTTTATACTATGGATAACTCCCAATTATCTTTGTGCTGTCACATGCGATTTTTTCTAATGAAATTGTCAATTTCCTGCATAAAAGTTATTCTACTTGCGAAAGTTAACATGTATTTTCAAGCAAATCTACACAATTCTGAATTCAAAAACAGTAGCAATTTATTCATAATTAAACATTTGATTTTAGTTATTTGCTCAGAGATTGGATATTTCTATACAGTAGAAACTTGATAAATTAATACTCGATTATTTAATAAACCCTTTAAGATCATATTTTTGGCCGATCCCGACTCGGGGATAGGGTGCTAAATTAATAATTAGCTAAAATTATAAGATAATACATGTTTGATAATTTCTATAAACCCATATAAAATATAAATTAATAATTCCTTACATACTACATGAATGATTTATGAAGGTTTTTTGAAAAATGATTCAATTTTCTTTTGTTTTTTGTTGAAATCGATTTCACATTGAATCTTATCTCTAATTTTTTTTATCATTGTAAGAACTTTTGGTGTTGTTTTTTCATAGCTCAACAAGAAATTATTCAATGTGATTTGTATGTGTTAGCATATTTTGATCTTGTATTTATATAGAAATATTTTTTAATATCCATTAAGTGATATATTGAATACAAAAAATATAATAAGATGGGAGATTAAAAGGTTCTTTCAAATTAAACCCTTCATTTGATTACATACATACATTGTACGATAATTAAGTAAAAATTTGAAAAATATTTGTAAATTGAGTATTTTATTATATATTAATTAATATATAAATTAATAATTATTAATTTATGAATTAATTAATAAATTTTAATGTTCCCATAAATATTAATTTATAGAGTTGCTATTCTACTTCATCATGGCCTATGGGGCCTATTTGTATAAGGTGATATGGATTAGCCCATTTCTGAGATCCCACAAACTACAACTACTGTCATATGTTTTGCACCCATATGTGGTGACCAATGGGTATTGTCAATTCTGTGGTGGTGTGGACACCCATTCTCATATCATTTAATACAATCCATCTACATAATTCTCTAATAAATACTCAATATGTTTCAAAATATTTATTATTTCAAATTGTTTCATAAAAATACTTAAATGTAAATACTACATATAAATTTAGTTAAAAAAGATCATTAACTCTTCCTGATAATAAAATTCATCACATAAATTAACACACATTCTATATTTTACAGCGACAATTATTTTAAAATATAGAAAGTATGGATCTCATTGGATTAAGTAATATACTTTTTTTTTCTTTACTTTTAATTAAAACAATATGATTATAAAAAAATAATGTGTGATGTAGTATCATTAATGGTATTAATATAATAATAAAACAAACTAATACAACATTGATAGATTATAATAAAAAATGGTCAACTAATAAACTTTAAACTATTTTTGAAAAAGCATCATCATTATCCAAATATCAGTCAGAACATCTACAAAACAAAACCAGGTACCTTTTGTTCTTCAATTTGACCTTTTTTATACATATGGAAAAGTAATATTGAGAAACAATTCTTCATTCTCCAAGTAGAAGGTCAACTAATGTGAGTTGGAAAATCATACATAGCTTCTCTCTATCCTCAAGTGATAATTACCCCCCACCCCCCCTCCCCCAAAAAAAAACCCAAAAGAATTCAATGATATAATGGGTCAAAAATCTTTGAAAAGTCTATAATGTATCAGTAATTTCTGAGAAAACACCTCCTCCTCTTGATTTGTTTAAAGAAAAGTAGGTTGAGTTTATCTCCTATTGGCTATTGGGCAGTGACACATATATCAACCGCCGCCATACCCCAATTTGCCCACCTTCTTCCCACCTCTCTTGCGCCTCTGCTAATCTATATCTATAATATATAAAATACCTTTGCCTTCTCCTTTCTCTATATAAGAAGAAGAAGGATAATTCATTTTCTCAATATATTCAGCCCAAATCCTTGACTTCTTCTTCTTCTTCGGATTGATTCACTTAACCAGAAATCATGGCTTCCATTAACTTTTCTTGCTCCTCGACTTCCCTTTCTCGCTCTGGGTTAGCCTCTCTTTCTCTCCTCTTTTTGGTTTTCTGTTCTCGTGAATAAAATTGCAATCTTGCATTATTCTTGGGTTTATGTACGTTAATTTTATCTGGGCTGGTTTTTCTTTTGCTCGTTCTTTGTTTGTGTGTAATTTGAAGCCACGTTCTTTGGTTTCAGAATCTTTAATTGAATGGAATTTTCTTGAATGTTTTCTTGACTTTGCTTAGATCAAAAGCCATGGCTGTGTCAATGTTTCTGCCATTGTGAATTGTGTTACCTGTGGTTCTTTCTATTAGTCTATTCATTTCCAAGTAGTAGATGCATTCCAGGTTGTTTGTGAATTGAATCTCACAAGTGTTGTTTTATCCTTCTTCCTTTTCTATTATCAATCTTGAATGTTCCTGTACGAGAGGTTCTGGAATTGCATTATATTCAATAAAATCAAAATAGCGCCCTGCCTGTGTTTTTTGTGAAAAAAATTGAGGAAGTTTCTCAATTTTAAAAAGCCCCTGTGGCTTTCTGTTATCAGTAACCTAACTCTTCTTTTGTGTTGGCATGTCAAAACTTCAGACTGTTCAATGGTCTCAATTATGGAAATATACAATATGTGAATGGTGTAGAACCCTTCAAACAGCTGAGTGCTAAATTGGGTTTAAGTATCAAGACTACTGGGAAAATTAAGTCAGCTCTGTTCTCTGCCGAAAATGGTCTTCTTCCTCACTCTGCTGGTTCCGATGTTGCAAACAATGCCCTCATTGGTGATGTATCTGGTGGGGTTGAGGTACAGTCTGATTCCGTGGTATTAGGAGCACTTGCAGCTGATATGGCTCCTACTACTAGTGGTTTTCCTATTGGAAATGATGAGTTTGATTTAGACATGCCATCAGAGGGTTTCTCGAGTATACCAGAGGCCATTGAAGACATTCGCCAAGGAAAGGTGGAGTTTTGCCTTGATGTGATATTTATGATGTCTAAAATAGTTTCTTACTGATTGTTTTGGACCAACATTGCAGATGGTCATAGTTGTGGATGATGAGGACAGAGAGAATGAAGGAGATCTCATAATGGCTGCATCGAAAGTTACACCAGAGGCTATGGCTTTCTTTGTGAAACATGGAACTGGAATAGTTTGTGTGAGCATGAAGGATGAAGACTTGGAGAGGTTGCAGCTTCCCTTGATGGTAAACCATAAGGAAAACGAGGAGAAACTTCGTACTGCATTCACTGTCTCGGTGGTAGGTTTCTCTATTAGAAAAATCATTATGTTGATGAAATGGAGTATTAGGTATGATATAAAGAAAGAAATTAAGGAGTTTTTACTCCCCAACGGTGTATATAAGGCTAAGTAATTGAATGAAATCAAAAAGGAAATATTTGAACTAACAACTGAGTATCTCCACGAACCCAATCCCAATTGATAAGCATTATAGCTTATGTATTAAAGTGACTTTCCTGATAGAATCTTCTGATAAGCTCTAGCTGCAATATGGAGTGATGTTTAAATCTGCTGACGACATACAAACATTTCCAAAAATGTTCACACACATAACATAATGGTATTTCTGTAAGATAAAGAACCAGAAAAGTGATATCTGAAGTTGCATTATCTTTGTAGGATGCAAAGCATGGAACAAGTACAGGTGTCTCAGCACATGACCGTGCAACGACAATATTGGCTCTTGCATCAAAAGATTCAAAGCCTGAGGATTTCAATCGGCCAGGACATATATTTCCACTAAAGTACAGGGAAGGCGGTGTCCTGAAAAGAGCTGGACACACAGAAGCTGCTGTGGATCTTGCCATGCTAGCTGGGTCAGATCCTGCTGGAGTTTTATGTGAGATTGTAGATGATGATGATGGTTCTATGGCTCGATTGCCTAAGCTTCTGCAATTTGCTCGGAACGAGAACTTGAAACTCATATCTATCGCCGATTTGATAAGGTAGTTTGGCAACTTCTGGTGCGTTTCATTGTGCTCACTAACCAACCCATCACTGCATGTAGTTCATTACGTCTCTAAGGAATATTCCCCGACCAATATGTGGTTGCACTACCCTGTATTAGTACTGTTATACACACTTGGAGTCTTTATCCCCTGCATTTGATTCCTGTGCACTTATAAGGAACTAAAATGAACTTGTAGAATTATTCTATTCAACTTGATGAGTAGCAATGATCACCATATCATCTTTTTCATTAAGCTCATTCATTTCTATGGATGTCATATTTTCAAGATTGATTATCATTTTATGGTGACTGGCATAACTTGATGTGGGTATTAGTTATTCTTGGCCTTGAAGATTGAAATGAGGTTTCCATTAAATATTTTCCTCCCACTCTCTATGATTGTTGTTTTTGTGTCTTGCTTGTGGATAAGCAACATACCATGTAACTTATTATATATTTGCCTTGACCGTGTTGCATTGTCAAGCATTCACCTTTGTCAAATTAATACAAGCATATGCATTAACCATCTATATGCAGGGTTCATTTATGTACTGCTTATTTAGCTGTGTAAGATTTGATCTAGATCTTACTGTTGAATCTTGAATTTTGTTACTACTCTTAACCACAATGCTCATGCACTATTCAAATATTGCTGTCGAATATCATTGTAATACTGCTTAGGGTTATACTTTTTTTGTGATTGTCGCGACTCGATGGTTTATATACCAACCATTGGTAACTGAGAATAGGGTTTACTTTTCTTGAATTTCATTTCCTCTGTCTCATTTCTGTATGTCTAGTTTCCTAACTGAATAAATCTTCTATTCAAAAGCTTCTTTGAGAAGGCCTGACATGTGCAATATACTGCAGGTATAGGAGAAAGAGGGATAGATTAGTGGAGCATGCATCTGCTGCTCGTATACCGACAATGTGGGGCCCATTCACTGCCCATTGTTATATGTCTATCTTGGACGGCATCGAGCATATTGCAATGGTTAAGGTGAGTGACACTGTAATGCTGACATGATAATGCCTATTCCAAGTCTTGTTACTCAAATACATTGTTTCAAGCAACCCTTCTTCAAACTACCCTTTTAAATGAGTAATGATTTGAAAACAGGGTGATATTGGTGATGGACAAGATATTCTCGTTCGAGTACATTCAGAATGCCTAACCGGAGATATATTCGGATCAGCCAGATGTGACTGCGGGAACCAGCTGGCACTTGCAATGCAACAGATCGAGGCCGCTGGCAGGGGTGTTTTAGTCTATCTCCGTGGTCATGAGGGAAGAGGAATCGGTTTAGGCCACAAACTTCGAGCCTACAATCTTCAAGATGATGGCCGTGACACTGTGGAGGCAAATGAGGAGTTGGGTTTGCCTGTTGATTCTAGAGAGTATGGAATTGGTGCACAGGTATATTTCCTTGGAGAGAGAGAGAGAGAGAGGGAGGGAGGGAGATGTAGGTGACGTATTTCAGACTACTTACGATCATTATTATGTAATCTTTTTGCAGATTCTGAGAGATCTTGGAGTGCGAACAATGAAGCTGATGACGAACAATCCTTCAAAGTATATCGGGCTCAAAGGTTATGGTTTGGCAGTGGCAGGTAGAGTTCCCCTAGTGACTCCCATCACTAAGGACAACAAGAGATATTTGGAGACGAAACGATCCAAAATGGGCCACGTGTATGGCTTGGATGTCAATGGTTATCCAGCCATAATCACCAACAAGAACGGTCGACCAAGTGGTGAGAATCAAGCTACATCAGAGTCATAAGTGCTTGATGGTGATTAGCTCTTGTATCATTGCCCTAAAGAGACTTTCTTGTTTTCCGTTCATTACATCATTCTTATTCTTTTTGATTGGTTGTATCATAAGTAGATCACCGTTTGTGATACATACTGGCTTTGCCTTGTCACAATGTAATGTATGCACACCAAATAATCGTTCGCTAAAAGTTTTAACAACCTTCTTCTCCCATTATCTGTAACAGTATATCAAAACGTGTTGGATTGGAAATTGGGGCACTTAAGTGGAATGTGTTATTAAAAAAAAAAATGTTATATTAATCAATCTGATGTGTAAATTATGATTTTCTCTAAAATAAAAAATAACACAAGAAGAGTGCAAAATTATGAAATTATGGGGATTTCAGATATTTTACCCTTGAGACTTTAGATTAATTGAATCTGATTTACCCTTAAGGATTTAGATTAATTGAATTTGGACCCACCCAATAGAATAGGCGAATATGAGTTGTCACGTTAGTAATTAAAATAACACTAAAACTCATGTGTACATAAATTTCATATATTTAGGTCAATCCGAACCACTAAAACTTATGTATATCTAAGTTTCATATATTCAGGTCGATCCAAGCCATCATGTACAACCACACGCCATTAAATCCGCTTATAAACTCATCCAAACATATTTTCATGTGCCATACATTTATGTTATATTATTTATAACTTTTAATAGTGTTTGTTATGCATTTTAGTTATATTGGTCATATCTTTAGTAATGTTAGTTTTACCTTATCATTTTTTTTAGACAAACATATTAATATTTCATACTTTTTAGTTATATTAGTTGTACATTTTAGTTATGTTAGTTGTATCTTTATATATTACATAAATGTATGACTATATTGATATAAATGTATATAATGTTCAAATTGTGTTGGAATTATTTTTTTAAAATTATATATTATATAAAATATATGATATTTATATATTAATATATAATTAATATAATATAAATGTGTAACTAATATATTATAAAAGTCATAGCACAAATAAAATTAAAAAAACATGAATCTGATTCAATCCAAACCCAATCCAAATGCGTACACCAAATGTACAATAGACCTAACTTTTAAAAGAATTGAAGTTGATTCTAATGGGAGGAAAGTTAGGCTTGATTTTACGCGTTAATTTGATTTTCCGATGTGAAAAATTGCAACCCATTTCCATTTTCCAGCTCTACTTTCCTACTAACTCAGTTTCGTTTATCAAGCATTTTCCTTTTTCTTTGTCCCCCCCCCCCCCCCCCCCCCCAATTTTTGCGTTCATTGCAATAATTCAGTTCCTCTAATTTGATAAAATTTCGTATAATTCATTAAAACCAGAAAACGACAAATTCGAAGAATCAACTTACATCTAATTTCCCACCTTCAGCGTTTGTGGAAATTAGTACATACTATGACGCAATGATGCCATACAATTATAGTTTTTCCGTGTTAATCAGTCAAATAATCTAAGGGCATGTTTGGATTGGGATGTCTTCATTTGGATTTGAGATGGACACAGTTCAATTTTTGTTTGTTATGATTTATGAGATGTTGGAGAATTTGTAAATTCTTATTTATACTCAATTACAACTCCCAATAAAAAACATCCATTTTTTCTATAATTTTGAAAAAAAAAAAACTATTTTTCTACCATTTTTAATATGATAATGACATTTTAATTATAATACTATCCTATATAATTTTCAAAATCCACTTAAATCTTAAATCCAAACTTGCAAAATTCACCCACGACCTAATCCAAACACACCCTAAGTCTAATATATCAATTGAGTATTTAGAGTGTACCTAATTAATCAACATGTTGAGTTTTGAGTGATCATGTCGTCAAATATTATCCAAACGTTCATTGTTGAGTGGTCGAACATTCTATGATCGTTCTTCATAAATTTGTCGAATATCTATTTGTTATTCTTTCTGGTTTTGTTGAGTGAATTATTTACCAATTATAATAGACAATAGAAAAATTCATTCTAATGAAAAACTTACATTCTTCGTGTCCATGAGATTTTCATGGTTTATTGTTGATTTTCTTAATTTTTCAAAAGCAAGATTTTGTAGTTTGAATAGAATTAAAGTTTGAATAGAATTGTGATTTATAATGATTAGTATATTTTAATTTATAAATTATATAAAGAGTAATTTAGTCAATTTTAAAAAAGTTACTTTTATTTAAAATTTTAGAGACTGTATTCATAATATATATATATATATATATGTGTGTGTGTGTTTTTATTGTTCTTATACAAAATCTCTACAGATTGAACCTCTTATCAAAACAAATTGAAACTTGGCCCCTATATAATGACAAACATATACAATAATTAAATACATACGCGCTCTTCATTACCCAAAGTCCTTAATGTTGATTGGAATCGGAGATTTTGAGTAATTATTTCAAATTTACAAATGTTATTTTGCATACATTTCAGTGATATATATTAAATAGATTTGAAATTCATGTGGACTTAATATTAAATTCATTGACTCAAATTTTCTATATCTTTAATCAACATTAAGGACTTTGGGTTATGAAGAGTATGTATGTAATTAATTATTTTCTTTTTCTAATTAGCCAAAAACGAACAACCTAATTAAAAAAACAACAACAATGTCCTATAACAATTTTCAATACATCCACCCATCTTAAAAAATAAATCCAATACTTAAATAAGTTTGGGAATGAAATTATAAGTAGGTTATTATAAAATATTAGAAAAATATAATTTTTGGTTGAAAAAGAATAAAATTTAACAAAAAAATATTTATAAATAAAGATGGTTAGGAATGGGGTTACTATAATAAACAAAAAAAATCAGTGTACTTTCTTAAAATAAAAACAAAAACAAATTACATAATTATTTAAAAAAATGACTTTAATTGTTACCGTGTCCCTAGTAATTAACATAAGGTTAGTGAGAATTTATACGCGTTATACAGCTAATACACCTATACCGCCACACATATGGCAGTCTTCTTTTCTATAAATACTGAGATACAGACAGCGTTTCTCGTACCATCTCACATCAAAATCTCTCTCTCTCTCTCTCTCTCTCTCTCGAATAGCAATGGCGGTGTCCATAATTGTCTCACTTCTGAGTGTGGCATTGCTGTTTGGCGTCGTCGTGGCGCAGTCGCCCTCCGCCGCCCCGTCGCAGTCGCCTTCGCCCCGAAGATTGTCTCCATCACCATCAGCAAACCCTAATCTCTCTCCACTAGCAAGCCCTAGCCCCTCCCCTACAAAGGCCACCGGCGCCCTATCTCCGACGCCTGTATCTCCAAGGGCTGCCGTCTTCTTCCCACCATCTCCGCCGCCATCAGCCACCGCTCCCTCCCCATCCCATTCTCTCGCCTTCCCTCCCTCCTCCGATGGTGCTCCAGTGCACTCTAAAAACGCCGCCGTTTTTAACAGAGCAGGACTTGCAGTGGCCGCCGTCGCTGGTTTCTTTGCCCTCGCTTTGATTGCTTGAACGCTCGGATAGTTGCTCTACTCCTATATTTAGTCGTTTCCAATTTCTTTTCTTTTATTAATTTCTTACTATTCTTTTGATATTAACAATTCCACCCTCCAGTCGTTTGAAAGGAATGTATTTATTTGACTGATTATTATCGATTCTTCTGTGTTTAGGCTGATTCTGATCCATATTTAATTTATGATTACTTTTACCATTTTTTGTTTGGGATTTGTTAATCTATTTTCTCGGTGGTTTTTATGTGTAAATTCTTCTGAATATTCTAATTATTTATTACTTGCTGTGTTATTTTAATTTAAAATTAATATTGAGTTTTGGGATATATACATATAGGTGGATATTGTATTGATGTTATTTAAAAACACATTTTTTTTGTTAATTACTTAACGTTCTGCATATTTTCCAAAAACAAACACATTCAACCCTTTCACATAGTTCAAAAAATAGTTTAAAAAATTAGTGTTTTTGTGCAGTGCATGAATTATAATTCATATAATTGAGCACGTATGTCAGGTCGGGTCCGGTTTAATCTGGATCCACACTCAGTTTTTATTTTTTTATTTTTTTATTTATGTCATAATTTTTATGTTGTAATAATATAATTTTTATGTTGTAATAATATAATTTTTACATTGTAATAGTATAATTTTTATATACAGATTTTATAACTTTTTCAATGCATAACTTTTTTTTCACTATAAAAATTCATGTAATATAGTCAAAACCTTTATATTGTAATAATATAATTTTTATGTTGTAATAGTATAACCTTTATGTACAGATTTCATAACATTTTCAATAAATAACTTATAGTTTTTTCACTATAAAAATTCAATATAGTCGAAACATTTATGTTGTAATGATATAACTTGTATGTTGTAATAGTATAACCTTTATGTACAAATTTCATAACTTTTTCAATAAATAACTTATACTTTTTTCACTACTCAACACTACAAAAGGTTATGTGCATATAATTAAAAGGTTATAAGCATAGAACTAAAAGATTAAGTTCGCTAAACTAAAAGATTATGCCAATATAACAGCAGACGCGTGTGACATGTGAAATGAACTCTCGGGTCGGGTCAAGCACTTGGTGTATAGAAATAATTGTGTTAAAAATTTGGTAAACTAGGATTGTTTAAAAAAAAAATAACACACTTAATTTTTCAACAATGAATTGTTGATTGAGTAGGTAAATATTGTAATTATATTTTGATAATTTTAAACTTTATTATTAAAAAAAATTGTTGCTATTTCAAGTTGGTGTGGTTGATTAATCTTGGTTCGGGTTTTGGGATTATAATGTCACAAACGGATTACCGAGTTTTTATATACACCCACCAAAATGTTTTGAAGAATGAATTATATTATGTTTACATATTACATTAATCGGTTCTCCTTCGTTGTCACTTGTCAGTATTTATTATCTCATTCGAGTTTCACATGATTTTATTGTTAAAAAATATAAAACGAAATGTTGGCAGTGTCTTTAAGTTCAAATGGACTTATATTTGGGCCTATTGGAAAAAACCATGGCCTCTGGGCCTTTTCATTGATTAAATTTTACTGGGCCCATCAAATCAGATGTGGACAATGGATACGTTGTCAAAATTCTGCATCAACTGGTAGCATATTTGTTATGGCAATGAATGGCACATCTAAATATGCTATAGTGTGAATTTAAGTATGTCGATGCCGTCCTTACATCCGGTGAAGAATATCTTAATTTCATCACAATTTTTCCTCAAATAAAGAAAGAAAAAGAAAAGGTTATAAAATTTACAATTTAATATTTTTAATTTGACACTAATTATTTTGTGTTTTTGCCTTGTATGATCTTGTCAACAATTGGCTCAACCATTTTCCCCAGGTCTTGCAAATCTTGCTTCACATCGTCAACCTGTCACTCAAGACAATAAGAAACTAATACTTTTAAAAACTGAAAAAATAATGGAGTAAAAACAACCTTATTGATAATATTTTCAACTAGTTGAGCATCATGGGCAGCTACACTCGATATATGTTCCATGAGTTGAGCTGCTTCTTTAAGTTTAGTGTTGTCTGGAAGCTGATTGGCCACCTCTTCCAGGGCCTTATCCGCCGTGGTTGCCGCCTTCTCAACCATCTCCGCCACCATTTCCACCTCCTCCACTGCCTTGGCCGCTTTCTCTGATCATATCCAATTTCATCATATATATATATATATACACACACACTACTACTTCCATTCAAAAAAGTTTCTTCTCTCTTTTCATATATTTTGATAATTGAATGATGCAAATAATTTCATAACTATATAATGTATTGCATTATCGAAATTGTACCTTCCAATGTCAGCAAGCCATCCCATTTGTTCTTCCAAAATGGAAGCAGGAACGACACTATAGATCCCAAAAGCCATTTCACCCTGCAGTAATAAATAAATATTCCATTCAGTAATTAATTCAACAAGATAGATACCAATTCAAAAATAAATATATATTGCATAGACTGACAGGCATAAGATTGAAAATAATAAGTACGTACCAGTTAGAGAAGCCAAACGTGGGCGGAACTGGTGATGCTGGTAACTCTCCACTTAGTTCATTTTTCCTTCAAGAAATGACCTTTTTATAAGCACACTAAATTATCTTGCAAAATTAATAACAAATCAAGAATGCACTAATTAAATATATTTACTTTGTAATCAACTTGGGTAATTGGCTATGTGCCATGGAAGTGACCCTTAGCCCCTGATTCTGGCCGGAACCACTATTATACGGCTGCAGATTGTGGCGGAGCATCTGGTGGCTCCGTCGTGGACCACCAGACATAACTTTATACCGGCAAAGCAAAGTGACCAAGGTCTGGAGTTTGCACGAGGATGATGGGTTTCTTGCAGCCATGCTGATTGAACTAATGTTTTTGAAATAGGGAAATTACTAAACGCCCCTCTTCAACAACTTTATAACATGTAAAATAACGAGAAATTTGATAAACTTGAGAAAAGATCCTAACACGCCAAGGAATGACGTGGCTGCGTTCAAAAGATAACACTTTAAGCCAAAGATATTATTTTCTTAGATTATTATCATGTTAAGACAAGTCACCTGTTCCTTGCAAGTTTTAAAAACTACAAACTTGGCCACATTTCTTTCTTTCATTTCCTATCTTACGAATTTCATGGAAGTTCAAGTATATATGGGACATTTTGTCATGCTTTCTTTGTGAAATCATTTTGGAAACAAAGACTAAGAAAGCAAATTGAATGCTGTTTTTTTAAGCAAGTTTTTTCGACCAAGAACGCAACTGAAAACAACTCAATAGATTATAATAATGTTTATAGCTAGTGCTTTCTTTTTTCTAATTTTATTATTAATATGTATGGAAATAATTTAAATTAGATGAACATCTTAATAACAAAAAGTTAGCAATATCGTACCAATTTAATCAATGCAATATGTAATCAAAGCGTACACAATAATTTTCCAAATATTTTTAGAAAGTACTCTTCATTTGATAAGAAGTAAATTGATTGCACCTTTTTAAATAAATATATATACACTAATATTCTCGGAACAATTATCTCTCTGTTTTCTTTATAATATAATAAATATCTCAGAATAACATAACTTCCTATTCTTAATTATTTTGTACATTTTATTTATATATTATCAATAAATACAAATAACATAGTTCTATATATTTTGTTAATATCGATACAAAATACGAGAGGTTGTTTTCTAAAGTAGTTATCGTTCGTTCAAAACAGTAATCTTGCTAATCCCTTTCCAAAGTGATGAAATTCTTGTTTGGTATTTTCATTTTTGTCTTTTATTCATTTTCTTTTTCTACTTTCCAGTGATATATGTGATATGTCCATGGAAAACAATACTGTATAGGTGTGAAAAGAAGGACCATATCCTAATTTGTTATTGTTGACCAACCACACCTGCTACGGTGCTACCGACTCTATTAAAATCAAAGATAATAAGTGTCCTAAAACTTTATTATATCTTGTTGGCTTTTACTTCAAATTAAAAAAAAAAAATATTACACTATCATTCATTTAGAAATTTAATCACGAACACATATTTTAATACAATTTCATCATATATGAATTTATAAATTTGCAAATTGATTCGTATTTCTAATGACTTTTTATTCATATTTGTGTTGATTTAACTTCATCAACCCGATGTTGGATGGAGTGAGTAAATCAATCAATAGAAGGGATGATCACTGAAATGCGGGTAGAATGTTATGTGTAGAAAAAGAACAAAAACCTAACTATTATTTTTATTGATGGAACTTGGAAGAAGTAATAGAATTTTTTTTTTTTTTTAAAAGAGAAAAATTGAAAGAATGAATCAATTTACGGATTAAAGGCCGGGCCGAGTAGGGTGGTCCAGCTCAAGCCCGAAACAGCGAGCCGCCAGAGACTTTAAGACCACACAGAAAAGTCAACAAGAAACAGTTAATCAAACCACCCTCTCCAGACCATAGCCTTAGTTTTCTTTCACAATTAACCAAAACCTGTATGTGTTTCCTCTCTCTCTCTCTCTCTCTCTCTCTCTCTCTCCCCCCTCCTTCTTTCCAAGAAACAACTATTTCACTCTCCTCCGATGGCCTTTCATCACAGAAAACTCCTCAACCAATCTACAATATTCGAACAAAAGCTTGCATATTGTGAATCAATCTGCGACGGGCCAGACAATCCTGAACGCATATGCTCTCCTGAATGTAAAGGTTTCTGCCCTCCCGACTGTAAACTGGTGATCATCGAAATCCCCCCACCGCCGCCGCCGCCACCACCGCCGCCGTACCTCGTCCCCGCTCTCCACAAACCCCACGCCCTTTCTCTCAGCCTCACCGTCTCTCTCTCCGTCCTAGCCGCCTGCTTCTTTCTCTTCACCTGCTACACCATCTACAGGTTCTGCTCCTACTGGAAGAGGAGACCGTCTCAATCACCCCGGCCCGAAGACGACATCGGACCCGACGATTTCTTCGATGAAGAACACGGGCCCGTCGTTGACCATCCCATATGGTACATCAGGACCATCGGGCTTCAACCCTCCGTCATCAGCGCAATCACGATCGTTAAATACAAGAGAGGCGATGGCCTGATTGAAGGCACCGATTGCTCGGTTTGTTTGAATGAGTTTGAAGAAGATGAGACCCTTAGATTATTGCCCAAGTGCAATCACGCTTTTCACATACCTTGTATAGATACATGGCTTAGATCGCACACTAACTGCCCCATGTGTCGGGCTGGAATTGTGAACAACATAGCTGCTACGTTCCCTCCGCCAGAGCCCGTTGTTCACAATTCGGGCCAGACCGAGGAAAACCGATCTGAAATCTCGGGGACTGATAGGGATTCGGAGAACGAGTCTCCTGAGATTAGACCTGGGATTGATGATGGTGGGATATCCCGAGGCGAAAGTGGGCTCAAGATCAATGAAGATACAGGTGGATTAGATGGGATAGTAGCCATGAGAAGATCAGTTTCATTGGATTCTTTATCTGCATCATTGATCGCTGCTGCCATTGCCAATGCTTCTGATAGTCAACGGGTTCAAGTGAAAGAGTCAACAGGCGAAGATGGTGGATTAAATCGAAGCAATTCGATTGTGCATAGTGAAGGGACTTCTTCTATGAAGAGATCAGTGTCATGTAGTGCTAAGGTATTCCTATCAAGGCATAGCAGCAGGAGCCGAAGCTCTCAATAGGTATTCGGGCTTAACTTTGAATAATAATATGTAAAAGAATCGAGAGGCCTAATCGAAGAGTAGGCCTCTCGTAGCTAGGTGAAGGTGCCTGGTAATCAATCAACAAGAAAATGTAAGTTGAAGTTTTGGAATTGTGATGATGAAATAGATTGCTTTGCTCACATATTCTGCATGCTTCTCAATTGTGCTTCTATAATACTACTTACATAATAATTGTAGCAGAGTGATGTTTTGTATAGCACAATTTTTACAGGAAAAGCAAAGCTATTTAAAACTATTTCCTGCCATCAGAGATGCAAATTTACAGGTTTTATATTTAATTCCTTACTTAAGATTGTAATATTGAACAACCAATGTATTACCTGATGAACTCTTCTGTAAATTTACAGGGTAGACTTGGCTTTTTAGGGTTGTGAAACGAACCAAATTATTTGAAATTCGATTTGGGATCGATTGCTAAAACTTTATTTTCGATTCAAAATTCAATACAAGCATCAACATAGTCTTTAGTGAGAATTAAAACTTCACTCAAGTTTGAGCTCAACTCTTCAACTCCGTTTCCCAAATGTTCTTTTAGTTTGATGGTGAAGATCTCTTATAATAATCCCTCAAGTTTGCTTGGTATAAAAAAATATGGAAAAAACGAATGACAAGCTTCTTTTTCGATAAGAGAGATGAAGAACTACCTCCGTCAGATCTCTCAGACAAGTCAGAAATAAATCGAGGGAAATATAGGAGTGAAATATATAAGGAAAATATCTACCTAGGATCACCACAAACCTTGCCAGTGAATGACAAAATTCTTAAATCTAGAAAATATTGGTGTAGATAGATACAAACAAAACCAGCCGACCTTATACTCCCCACCACAATTCAATCAAGACAAAAAGCTCCCAACATCACTCTCTCTAACACACACACACCAGTGAGAGAGAGAGAGAGAGAGAGAGATGGGATTTACATGCGTGAAGCAGCTTGCAGAATCACCTAATTTGAGCTCTATCCCATCAAATTATATCTACAATTCAAATACAGCTTCAGAAGCAGGAGATTCGATCCCTGTCATCGATCTTTCGCTTCTAAACTCCGATGATGTTGATCGGAAGGCCAAAGCCATCCGCGACCTCGACAAAGCCTGTCAAGATTGGGGCTTCTTCATGGTAATACATAATTATCACCGCTACTTAAACATTATTTTTTCTAATCTAATTATTAAATTAATTATCGGGGAATCCATTAGGTTGTAAATCATGGCATATCAGAAGAATTGATGAGAAGCGTAGTTGAGGCGACGAGTGAATTTTTCAATCTTGCAGAAGAAGAAAAGCCCGAATTTGAGCCCAAAAATGTTTTGAATCCCATACGATATGGCACCAGCTTCAACACTGCAATGGATAACATCTTTTGCTGGAGAGATTTCCTTAAACTCCTTCTTCATCCTCACTTCAATTGTCCTCATAAACCCCAATCTCTAAGGTACTCTGTTCTTATACTTATACATACATACATACATACCCCTCTGAAATAAATACCAATTAATAACTTCATTTTTTTTTGTAGAGCCCTATTGGTGGAATACAGTGCGAGAATCCGAGGTGTGGTGAACACGTTATTGAAAGGTATATCACATAGTCTAGGGCTTGAAGAAGGTGAAATGGAGAAGGCCTTAGACATGGACTCCAGTTTGCAGATTTTTGCTGCAAATTTTTACCCGCCTTGCCCCAACCCTGACGTGGCTATGGGGATGCCACCACATTCAGATCATGGCCTTCTTACACTTCTCATACAAAATGAAGTTGGAGGGCTGCAGATTCAGCACGAAGGGAGATGGGTTTGTGTCAATGCTTTACCCAACTCCATTCTGGTCAACACTGGAGATCATCTTGAGGTAATGTATCGTAATGTTTTTGGAACTAGTTTCTGGAATTTCAAGAAATTCATCTTGGGTAGATGTGTTTTGGGTCTTTATCAGATATTCAGCAATGGAAAGTACAAGAGTGTATTGCATAGAGCTGTAGTGAACAATGAAAAGACGAGGGTTTCGATAGCAATGGCGAATGGCCCGTCACTGGACACAGTTGTTTCGCCTGCTCCACGACTTGTGCATACACAGGGTTGTGGAGCAGGGTACGTTCCGATAAAGTACAAGGATTACCTGTTGACCCAACAGAGTAACCGCCTCGATGGGAAATCCATACTGAATAGAATTCAAGTCCAAGACTAGTTAAACTTATTTTCTGTATTGGATCATGTAATGTGAAATTAATCCTCCATATATTATATGTGAGACAGCATTAATAGTGAATACATTATAAATAGTTGAGTAAAATAGTATTAATATGTGGATCATTGATATGTACATTTTATATTTTCTATGATCATATAATGTAAAACTAATTATTATGTTACATGTGCAACATTTCAGTATTGAATACATTATAAATAGGCGAGCAAGAGTGTGTTATACTTGTTGTTGATGTGTATATTTCACATTATTAATGATCACATAATCATATTATATATTGGACATTTTGGCAATGAATACATTATAAGTAAGTAAGCAAGCGTGTGTTATATTTATTGTTGATGTGTACATTGCTCATTTTCTATAATCACATCATCGTGTTATATATTCAACATTTCAATATTGAATACATTATAAGTAGGTGACCAATGATATATTAATAATATGTTTATTATTAATGTTTAAATATCATTACTTCCTTCATGGTACAAAGAAAACAGATCAAGAAAATATATTCAATTTACTTAGAAAATCAATTTTAACCAACAAAATTACTATTATCTTTTAACTAGACTGATTTTATTAAAAAAAAAAGTAATTAAACATTAATTAAAGATATTTTAAACAGATTATACCCTGCTAAGAAGAGTAAGTATAATTTGGTAGAGAAATGGTGGATTATTTCGTGGGGATTGAAGGAATTTTCCATGGCCATAAAATGTGAAAGTAATCATTAATGTTAATTGCACACAAAATACACCAGTATTTAATACATCATAGGTAGGTGAGTAGGGTGTATGAGTATAAACCAATCAGTCTTCAACACGTGTAAAGCTTGTTAAAAATGGCAAATTATGGACATGCAGAGAAATAATTCTCCTATCTCCATACAGCCTATATATATATGACAAAATGAGGCGCGGAACCAAAGCAAAAAAGCAATGGCGAAAATGTCAATGGAGTTTAGCATGATGGTCTTCATACTCCTCCTTGCGCCCTGGTGCGACCTCTACTCCTATCATCTGCTCTTCGCCTCAGCCTCCGACACGGCCGAGCAAGGCGTAGCCGCCGTGGTGGGTGGCCAGACCGGTTGCCATATGAGAAAGATTTCCGGGCCTTCTTGTGTAATCGACAAGGAGTTGGCAAGCCGGGTTGCGGCCCAATGGCTCGCTGAGTCGAACCGGGGCGGACCCAGGGTTCTGAAATCGTGCCCCAGGTGTAATCTTGGCTGTTGCTTTGCTGATCCCAATTGTACCATTTGTAAAATTTGAATCTATGTAGTTAAAAAAATTCATGCTGTAATTTGAATCTTCTTTTTCAGTTTTTGGGTTTGAAGTTTTGTTCGTGTTCAATTTTTTTACAAATTTATCATACATGCAAAATGTCGGCCCCTGAAATTACTTCATCCGATCTCAACTAAAAGGGTCAACTTAGAGTTTTTATTATTAATTAAAGAATATAAAAATTGAATTAATATATTATACACTAATCAAGAAATTTGTCATTCAAAACTGAAAAGAATCAAATTAATTTTATAAAGCCATTTAATTGAAATTTTAATTAAAACTCTAATGGGGATTGAAGGAAGTAGTAATTTGATTAGACTAAAAGTGTGACCTTTAAGAAGTTTATGGAATTACTCCAACTTTGTTTTTCATGGGTCAGTAGTTGCCCAAGTCCAACTAAGCGTATTCCACAAATTGAAATTCCATCTTTATATAAAATAAAAAATAAAAGAATAAAGAAAAAGAAAAGTCAACCATTGAATTTTATAATTTAAGTGATATCTTACTTTTATAAAAATATAGATTGTATAATAACTATACAGTCCTATTCATTTGTACCTACAATTGATGTGTTAAAAATTTAGAGTATCTATTAATTTTATTTTTCATATAATAAGGGGATAAGATAATTACACGTCATTAGTAGATATATTAAAAGTTGTGCATGATGGACATTTAAGCAAAATCAAATAACTATCAGTCCTACTCACCTACCCACCATAAACACATATTAATATACTCACAATTAATGTGTTAAAAATTAACAGCATCTAGTCTTTAATCTAGCTTTATTAATAAATAAACAAAAGGAGTGAACTCCGTCTGTTGAATTGGAAGCCAATTGGGCTTAGTACAAACTATCATATGGGCCGGACGAGGACTGAGCAAATAAAATGGGCCGAATCTTCATGA
Organism: Scutellaria barbata; assembly: GCA_028654395.1. Classification (NCBI taxonomy): domain Eukaryota; kingdom Viridiplantae; phylum Streptophyta; class Magnoliopsida; order Lamiales; family Lamiaceae; genus Scutellaria; species Scutellaria barbata. The sequence continues at coordinate 3,355,775 of CM053646.1, read as the reverse complement.
CTAATTGGGATTTAACTGGACTGGATACTTTTATTGGAGTCGTTCTATTCACAACCCTAAATATTTTAATCACAATCATCTTACACCTAAAATCTCAATTATACTCTTTGGCCCGAATAAGCCTAGACCAAACATGGGACGGGCATAGATTGGATGATCATTTTTTAATATTATATTTACTATATACAATTATTTTCTATAATCTATATCATATATTTATTTTAATGTATAATTAATTATTGTTAAAAGTTACTGTCCCATCTGCCAAGCTTAGGTTATTTGGTGGAGTTTTGTTTTTTGTTTTTTTGTTTTTGGGGTTGAATATTCGATGGAGTATTTTAGATCATGTTGTATCATGTATGTTTGACCCCTTCAAGTTGGGGACACATAGGATATATGTTTGTACTTTGTATTACGGCCAAGATTTTTGGGTCTATTCTGAAATATTGTGTGGAATTTGAATAAAATCCACAAAATTTAGATCACTATAAGACAAAAAATTTAATTTAAAAGGCTATTCAGGGGATTAAATTTTGTATTTTGTATAATTTAATTCATGTCCATTTCAAGTTCAATCTGGAGTTCTGTAATTTTGTCCACAAGTATCAATGATACAGTATTTAAGGCGGCAACAACTTCACGTTAGTTAAATCAGCCGGCTCAGTTTCTCACAAATTTGCCTTTTTTTTTTTTGCCTTCTAATTATACCTAAAATCCTACTCTTTTTTAATCTATCATTAAACTCAGATTTTTTGGTTTGATTTTATTGAAGTTTTTCTTGAGGATAATTTTAGATTAACAAGATAATTTGAAGTTTCAACAAAAAAAAAAAAAAATTAATCAATTTCCTAAGATGATCACATAAATTACTCGAACATCACATGGTCTTACAATTCATATAATAAGAAGCAAATTTGGAATGATATTCGGCTACATGGATCCATTGACAATTCGTCTATTACAATTAATGTTTTATGTTATAGCTATTATTTCATTAACATGTACTTTAATTAGATCATATGTCTAATGGTAATTCTGAGATGAAATACTATTTAGAAATGAGAAATTTTTGGAAATATAAACATAGAAATAGATTTGTCGACATATGATGATGTGTGGGCATGCACTTACTCTCAAGTTGTTCTTCTATATATAAGTTGTAACATGATCTAATCAATGTAGAGTGGAAATTAATTTAAACATCAGATAAAATCCATCAATCTCCTTTAAGAAAATGGCATCAATTGAGCAAGGTTCTTCATTTCAGCCATTTGAGTATGAAACATCCATCAAAGTGTTGGCAGATTCCTCCAATCTCAAAGCTGTCCCTAGTAAATTTCACTTCACCAATCACCCTACTGCTTTAACCACTACTCCTCATTCTTTCCCTGTCGTTGATTTCTCTGCGCTTACTGCCGGAGATCCTCATCAACGGTCCAAAACCATCCACGACATCGCTAAAGCATGTCAAGAATGGGGATTCTTCAATGTATGTATATATATATATATTCATGTTGGTGGGTAATTCAAAATCCGTTAATTAAGAGATATATACATGTATATATGGGTGCAGGTGGTGAATCATGGTATAGGAGAGGGGTTGATAGATGCATTATTTTCATCAATAGGAGAATTTTTCAGTTTGGGAGAAGATGAGAAAAAGCAGTACGAGGCCAAGACTGCTTCGGATCCTATAAAGTGTGGTAATTTCAACGTTGCAAATGCTTCCAATCAAACCTTCACATTATGGAGGGATTACCTTAAGCTCTTCGTCCACCCTCTTTTCCACTGCCCCAATAAACCCCAACTCTTAAGGTACTTAATTTCACTTTTTTTTTTTGGAATTTTTAATCCTATCATTTAGGTCATATATTGTTTTAAACTCTTGCTTTTCTTTGCATGTTTTCATGCTAGTCTTTTAAATTTCAACATTTTTCTATTTTGGGATTTCTCCTAATCCCTAATGAAAATGCATGTTTTCATGCTAGTCTTGTAAATTTCAACATTTTCCTATTTTGGGATTTCTCCAAATTCCTAATGAAAATGTCAACGATATAGATGTGACGTTCTAAATTGAGGATTTTGATTGTATGCAGAGAAATTATTATATATGACACAAAAATGAAGGGAAATTTGATCTTTGTGTTCCAAATTGAAGAATTTTTTTAAGCACCAGTCATTCCCAGAAATCTAGTTTCTGATCGAAATCGACTTAATTTATAAAGAAAATTAATCAAAACTCAAAAAACTATTCTAGAAATTAGTAGGATTGGTGGGTCAAATTTTCAATTCCTTTTTTTTTTATCCCATATGTAACTCAACTCAACATCATTTTAATTGCAGTGAAGTAGTGCTCGAATATAGTGAAAAAAGCAGAAAAGTAGCTCGGAAACTTGTGGAAGCAGTATCAGAATCCCTGGAATTGGATCAAAAGTACGTAGATGAAGCGTTGGATCTGGATTCGAGTTTCCAAATATTCGCCGCAAATTACTATCCACGTTGCCCTCAGCCCGATCAAGCGATCGGCCTCCCAACGCATACAGATCCAGGCCTCTTCACCTTTCTCATACACAACGGCGTTCCTGGCTTACAAATCGAGCACGACGGCGACTGGTTCGATGCAGATTCTCCCAAGAATTCGATTATGGTTATTGTTCCTGATCAGCTCGAGGTAATTCAAACTCTTCTTTTTACGCAGTAGATCTAGCAAAATTGAAAGCTAATATCAAAATGGAAATCGGACAGATTTTTACCAATGGCAGATACAAGAGCCTGAAGCATAGAGCCGTTGTAAATGAGCACAGAGAGAGAATATCAGTAGTTGTGGGGAATGGCCCGTCGAAGGAGGTCGTCATCGGCCCGGCTGCGCCGCTAGTGGAAAGGGACGGCCGCGCAATGTATCGTTCCGCCAAGTATGAAGAGTATTTGGAATCGCAGCTCACCAAACCGCGTTTTAATGGAAGATCCATTTTGGATGAACAGCTGATATGAAATTGAGGCCGATTATGATGATCAACTAACTGCTTATCTGGATCGATCTGTTTATTATTATATTATTATAATATAATTGAACAATCTATAAATTGAAGTAATAAATTATCTCTCTGATTTTTAGCAAAAGCAATAAATTGAAGAACATCACCAATTGAGCAACATAATTTCTGCAATTGAAATAATCAAATAAAGAATTTCTGAATAGTATGATCTCACCAAAGAGAAAGTTTGCCTAATAAAAGAACCATCTCTTAACCGCGTTATCGAGTTGAGCATTAAAACAATAATATAAAGTTGATGTGAGACTTGCCCTAATCACAGTTTGACATGCTGAATTAAGCTTGGGTTTTCAACTTTTTTTTTTCCTTAATTTTTAATCCTAATATTTAAAAAGGTAAATAGGATAAATAGAGACACTTTATTTTAACAATGTGATATAGCTTGAATCGGTCCGGAACCGGGATCGAAGTTCGAGGTCTATAGGTCGAAAATTATTGGATTTTATGCTTGATCTTCATGGTATGAAATATCTTGCAAAACAAATTGTTAAGTTTGTTAAGATGATCGGGGTAAGGTAGCTTAATGTTCAATATAAAACAGAGGCTAATAATACTGGGGCCCATTTAATTTTTTTTCTAAATTAATCATGTTAATGCCAAAAAAAAAAAAAAAAGCAAACTTTGGGGCACATAAGAGCAGCATTACAAATTGCAATCTACACCACAGTCTTCAAGAACAGGGCCATCTGCTTTTGCCAAGAATGGATCAATACGAACCCAAAGAAGGGAGAATATAGATGCAAGTAGTATGGACCAAACAAGAATGATGGAGGGTGTTCTGTTCTGGCGTCCCAATAGACCCTTGAGGAATGGATAAAGATGCACTATCACCCAGAATGCGAAAATCAATTTCCCAAACAGAGGCACCCATGACTCGTAACCATTAGTAATCGCACTTGAAATTCCAGCAACAACTCCAATCACATTCAGTATCAAAAGTGTCGTTGGAGGAACAAGCATAGCAGTCCACTTGAATGTGTACAGCTCTGAGAACTCATCATCGTCTCTAGCTTTTGAAGTAACGGTGAAGTTTGTGTTGATGCCAGCAATGACCTTCACAAGTCCCTGAAACACGGCAAATAGATGGGCGGAAACACCTCCGATCACCCAGAATTGCTCGTTCCTCCACCAGTCATCAATGCCAACTCCACTCCATCTCATTTCTAGTATGCTTGTTGTAAATATACAGATGAAGAGGGATAAAAACCACATACTTGCAACATTGTTGAGCTGCATTAAGAACAAAAAAAAAAAAATGTAAAAACAATGTTTTTCATGTTAGGTGGTGCAATTTGTTAATGAAGCCCTTACGGAAATACCTCAGGAGTTATAAACTTTTCGGTCAGTAAGCATACAGCAGGCAAGGTGCAGTACATGACTAATGGGATCGATGTTAATGGATATATTGTTGCATTGATGTAGGATAATCGCTCGAGCCATTTGAGACCCCCTCCATACCCATACCATAGAGGGCAATGCCTGCTTAAAAATATTTCAACTGAACCAAGGGCCCAGCGTAGTACTTGATGGAGACGATCGGATAGATTTATTGGTGCAGAACCTTTGAACGCTGGTCTTTGAGGATCACAGTATATGGATCGCCATCCATGGCAATGCATTTTAAATCCGGTTAAGATATCTTCAGTAACAGAACCATATATCCATCCGACCTGGACAACATAATTTGCAAAAGCAATACATTTTGCACTAAGTATTATGAATGACTTCATATCAAAGTTGGCAAATGGGTGGAGTCAGATGACTTAGGATCATATAGTTGAATAGAGTCAACATGGAATGAGCAAATCTAAATCAGATTGACAAGTTCATCAAATTTATTCAGCATGCATATCTTCTGCATCTTTCTACACTATTATATCATAGAAATATGCTGGAGAATACCCCCACCCCCCTCCTACCAACAAAAAAGGGACAAAAGACACCCTATCACAATAGAAAAAAGCAACTTTTTCAGCACTGAAAATTTAAGCAGCAGGTAATGAAAGGGGCTACCTCTTTTCCCCAGTCTGTCTTCTGTTCATATCCACATCCAATTACATGAACGGCTTCCCTCAAAAGAGATGCAGAGCCTGCACTTTCTATTGTTCCACCATCCTCAAGAAGTGTTGATGCGATAAATATTGGGGATTCGCCAAATTTACTCTCTAGTTTATGTTCCACTATCGTTGTTGATCTCTCTATTGTACTCTCTGTTAAGCAAAATTAATATATTTGTTACAAATTTTAGAAGATACCATATAATGGCTCACTACCTCAGTTTCTTTTATTCTTATTCTTTTCGTTTTCCAATGTTTAACTTACAAAAAGAATTACTAGTCAGAATTACAACAGAATGCCTAATGATACGGTGAAAATATAAGTAGCAATAAAGCAGATTTACAGATTTTAAACAGCAAAAGACAAGCATGATTTATAATCAGAATTTGACTAAACCAAAAAATTCCTGCAGATGTAAAAGGCACACACATACTTCTTTATGCTATTATTCATTTGCCATTCTTGGTGGACAATATTTACAGATAACTATTCAGAAAAAGCAAACTGAAAAAACAGGGAATGAGCACATGAAAGAGGAAATCACAGAAGAACTATGCATAATTAAAATTAAGAAATATGGACAAAAAGTCAGTGAGCAAAAGATGCATTTCACTGTTCTACTTGACTACTTGAAATGGATTACACATGATTGTTGTTTAAAGTCAAATATTTTCAAACTACTTAATAGCCCTTTAAAAGAAACAAAGACCGGCTTATGGCAATTTATGAACTCATGGCTGACATTATGATATTATCAAATAAGTTACAAAATATGTAATGAGTTACAAATATGAACCTCACCTTCACTGTCCACGTCAGCCTCTATATAGCATGAAGGCAGTCTAACATTGTCTTTAACCGATAATATAGGTCTCTTCTCGGTAGGTAAAATTTTAAGCTTTTTTTTCTTTCTTGGAGAACAACACCACCCACCGCAGCACCAGTCAGGCCAATTGCATGTTAACTTTGGAGATTCCTTCGACTTGGGGGCATCATAACCATAAAATGCAAGTCTCCTAAACACACATCCAGTGCCCACATATATCGGCCCTTGAATCCCATCTAGACCTTTCATGTTGGTCTGGTTAACATTTAGACATGCATAAGAGAAATTCTAAAAGATCAGCACTTTCAAACACACAATAATAAATCATGCTTACATCAAAAAATACAGTGTTCCTGTTAGCATATCGATCATGTCTATCAATTCCATCAAACCTCTGAGGAAACTGCACATAGCAAACCTTTTTCCCCATCAAAGGATCCATCATAAAACACATTGCTTCTCTAAGAGCCTTGCTATTGTTTATGTAATGATCACAATCCAGATTCAAAATATAAGGTGCATTGGTGAGAACAGCTGAGACACGAACCTGTTTAAGAAGCAATCAAAGAGATATTAACTAAAATCTACTTCGACTCAACCATCTAGATCCACCACCAATTATCCAGCCCTACCTGTAACAGAGTTGTTGAGTATTAACTAAAATCTACTTGGAAATATGAAGCATAAATGTGCTAATCGACAAAATTTGACTAGCATGTCTATGATCTCCAACAGCAACTACGTAGGAGTGCTCATTGAAGCAAAATGATTAAACTCTCAAGTCGTCGATAAATGTCTAGCTATTACTGCAGTAAAGTAAATTAGTTGAAAAAAGGAAATGGGTGAAGGGATACAAAATTCAACCAAAACAATGAAACTTCAGGTGCATCCTTATCACGGACTTACCAGTGCATTCATCGCACCAGCCTTTTTATGGTGATCAAAGCCAGGCCTTTTTTCCCTAGAGACGTACACTAAACATGGTAAATCCTTTCCATAAATTCCATGTCCACCACTTTGGCCTAGTAACACCTGAAGAGTCGAAAGAAATACAATGGGTTACATAAATTGGAAGTGAGGAGTCTTGGAGAAATATCACCAATGTAAGTACCTGAATCATCCCAGGATGATCTCGGACATTATTTCCAGGCCACGGCATCCCATCTTGCATTTTCCAGCCTTCATCAGGCACTTTTTGCGCTTTGGCAACAAAAGCATTTATCCGAACTTTGAATTCCTCATACTCCCTCTACAAACAATCAATAGGTTATTGTGATTGATAAAGAAAATGGCCACGTAGAGTAACTTTTAACTCAGATATAAAAATTCAAAATATACAAAATTAGGATGGGTGAGATCATATGATCAAATAATACACAGAACATCATTAACAAGACACTCAATACTTCTAACCTTTATAGCTCGTCTTTCCTTCACAAATTCAGGGAAAACCTTGTCCTTTAAATAATCCATCTTTTCAGAAAAATACCACTCAGGCGACCTTGGCTCAATGTGAAATTTCTTGCAGAAAGGAACCCATTTACGAGCAAAGTCAGATGTTTCTGACAAGGCTTCAAATGTCAAGATGGAAGCTCCATCATCAGAAACATAGCATGCTACCTTGTCAACTGGATAGTCCACAGCTAGAATCGACAATACTGTATTGGCTGTGACTAATGGGGGTTCTTTCAAAGGGTCCACTGTACTGACAAATATATCAACTGATGAAAGTTCAGAGGGTTGACCTTCCTTCTCATACCTGGATATCACAACAATCAGATCACTGTAAAAATCAATAGGTGGTGCATTCTAAAGATAGATAGAGGGGAGAGAGAGAGAGAGAATCACCCACAAACCTTAAGGACAATCTATCCAGGTAGGTTTCCCTATCGACTGGGAGCCATTTTGGAAACTGATCGAGAGTCCATGAAATTGCAAACCAAACCTCACAGATAACTGATACAAGCCACAGTGCATAAGCATTGTTTACAGGATGCAAGAATCGGTAATGGAAGAAGAATCCAAGAACTACAAGGCGGATAATAATAATCATTCGATAAGGATTAAGCTGGCTAGCTGAAATTGGCAATTTTCTTGACAGTGGCAGTCTGCCCTCATCGATCCTAATTGAATAAAGAAAGAATAAAGCAGTTAAGAACTTTGATGCTTGTTCAGACAGTGCAGAGGAATAAGAACACCATTGAGCTGAAAAGGTCCAAAAAATCAAATGAAAAATAAGAAATAGAGGTGACGATAACATAATCAGCCAGTGGAAGTTGTTTATGTGTTGTATATGGATAACATTAATATCCATAGAATATATACAATTCACTAAGTACACCAGTACAATTCTCTCACTACTCAATACTGAACTAGAGAATATGTAGGTTTACTGAAAATGTCATGGGGTAGGTTTCTTGAGTACTTACAAGGGTGGATCTGGTCCTTCACCGCCATCACCAATATATTTACCTCCTTTTCTATGCTTTATTACATGTAAATAATCTTGCCTCAGTTTCCAGCTCTCCATTTTCTCCTTCCACACTATACTACCATAGCCATAGGCTTCCAAATCCTTTGAAGGTTCAAGGCATTTCGGTTGAACTGTAAAACGATATTTCAGGTAGTGAGATGTAAGTTCATCGCACCCACAAAAAAGACCAAATATAACATTATACCAAAGTATCAAACAAACTAGTTAGCTCAGCACCTAAGAGCCTTGAATCAGTCAAAGGAAGAGGATAAATGCTTTTACTACAACTGGCAACATCTGCAGGAACTATAGCATGTTGTTCAGCAGTGATATCATCCAAGTGTGGCTACCCATTGTAGACAATGAACACAGAAAATCAGAATTCATGAAGCAATTTTTTGAAAAAGCCATGAAAAAAGGTTGAACAAAATGCAAAGATGAAACAGAACAAACAGGGTGCTTGAAACTGGAAAACTGCTACCGTGTGACCATCTGTGAGGAAACTGATGTGAGAAGCCGAGGTGTGGTTGAAAGGCTCTGTAAGCTGGAGGTACGTACCCCCAGGCAAACCATAGCTCAAATGAGTATCAAGCTCTGCAAGGTTTTGTAGATTCTGCTGTATATCCCAAATGCTGAACTCGTTTTCAAGGTCATCCACATCATCCTCCTCCTCATCACCAACTACCCTAGCACAACCCTTGAGACGTTTGAACCTGGTTTTGCATTGAGGACAATCCTGGCTACCTTCCCTACGCTCATACTCATAGCATGTCCTACAGATAGGAAGCGCGCACTCGTTGCAAGCCATAAACGGCTCCCCATCCACAGTGAATCCAACAGCATCTCCACATATGTGACATATTTGCCTGTTTAACTGTTGCAATGACTTCCGCTGAAGCAACAAATTCCAATATCAGTGAGCAGAAGGGAGAGTCAAAGTAATGACTGATGAAATCGCATATATATTCAAGACGTTCATATAAATGCAATGCCAGCCACAATAAACTACAGATGATTACTTGCGGAGAGAGTGATTCGTCCATGCTACATTGGTGAAATAACCTTGGTGCAAATACCACTATATCTATAAACACACACACCCAGTGCTGTGTGTATTTGCAGAAAACCCGTGTCACTTACCGAGAATTCTCCATTACAACGGATGACTAAAAGTTCGTCCTTATTGTGAGAACCCGCGACTAAGCACGAACCCACCTCCATTAGTTACAAACCATGCGAAGAAATTCTCAGTAATAAATTTTGAACTTCATGTGATCAGTTGCGTCAACCGCGACATGAATAAAATTGATTGAAATTCAATCATCGGAAACTTCAGGAATCCGAAACCAGCGATCTTGCTTCTTCGCTCTGAAACCCAGAACCACCACCTTTCCAAATGAAAACCACCAACTCATCATAATTATGCGTTTGCTTATCTGCATCTTCATTTGTGATTTCCGCCTCTCCATCCAAATTATCGATTCCGCCAAAACAATTGCATAAGAAGATCCGCTCAACAAATATAATTTAGAGTGGAATTTTAGTTTATCATATACAGAAATCCTTCGCATCATTATAAATCAACTTTTAAAATAAACGGCACAAATTATTCGGAAACGGAAATCATGAAAGCAACGCTTCTGAACTAAAACCTAAACAAGTTTGGGCTGCCAAGTTCTGTTTTATTGGCCTACTTGTAAGCTATAACAAATTGTGATTCTATTTACATGATGGAAACATGATAAAATACACATGCTCATATATGAAAAATAAAATTAATAAATTTATTATATTTTTAACATATCAACCATTAACACATTAATATTAATATGTGTTATGTTAGAATAACAGAGTTGTTCTACTATATTTTTAATTTGAATATTATATACGTCTTTTATTTTAAGTTCTCATATGAACAGGATTTTTTATAGTTTTATATGAGTGTTTATAAGTTTTATAGTTCTTCAATGGGTTTTATTTTGCGTTTCAAAAAAATAGTGCACTATTCACTTTGTCTCTATTTTAAATTATAAACATTTCTTTGTTTGTAGAGTTAGCTTTTCAAAAAATACCCTTAATTAATATTGGAAACTTATATAAGGATATATAAATGTTGGTAGTTTTTTTATCCAATTATCTATATATATAAATAAAGTATTATAGGAATTTATGGTATACAATTGTTTTTTTAAAGTAAAATAAATTTATTTTTTTAATCTATGTAAAATGTGAAGTGTTTCTATTTTATGAGACATTGAGTAACATACATGTACAATTTTTTATTTTTTTTACATTAATACCCATTGCCCAACAAGCCATTATATATATATATATATATATATATATATATATATATATTTGTAATCAGTTAAATACATTTATTTATTATTAAAAAATTATAATAATTAATTGAAATTATACAAATATAAATAAATACACTTCTACATTGTAATTTTTTAAAACTAAATAATTATTCTCCTAAAAATAATTTTAATTATATACTAGTTAATATATTTACTAGATAAAATTATAACATTTGGTGTATACTAAATAAAATTATATTTCATTTGTATACATCATAGACTGAGATTTAAGGATACAAATAAGATTTCTACATTTCTATAATGGTTATGATGAGTAATTCATAAGATAAAAATTTATGATAGGTATAGTAAGTAACGTACTCACTTTATATAGATACCCATTTTAAATTAGTTCAAGTGAATGATGTATTTTGAACTTGATATCATAAGATAGACACGATGAATTACGTTTAGTAACTAAGTTTATATGACATGTTTGGTAACACTCTTACATTTAAGACGATTTGTATAGTTGAAGAGGTCACATATCTACTTAGAAATGATATATTTATTTTGAAGATAACTTTTAAAGTTTATATTCAATTATGACTTTGATAAAGACACGGATGCAGATCTAGTAAAATACAATTTACGTGTTTTAGGCGTAATCCCGAGGGTCATATGTTGAGGCATGCTTAAGAATGAACTCAAATATGTTTGGATTGTAGTCTTTTCTAACTTCGTTATATTTGGTTGAATTATGGACTTTTGGCCACATGATCTTATATGCGGTTTTGATTAGAGTGTGGATACACTCAATGACAGTTTCAATATTTGTATCTAGGGGGTCCAACTACAATAAAATAAAATAAAATTTAAACTAATAACATAAAATTGTAATAATTTAGATGAAGAAGAAATATAGAGAGAGTAAAAAGAGAGAAAATAATTTAGATGAATCGATGGTTGTGAAAAATCACGGGGATTTTAATTTCAGTTTCGTTTTATAAATCAGCAATTTCAGCTTGAACCGTAGGTTTGGACGATTTCATTGTAATATGTTTTTCATTAATAAATATTAAAAATTTTAAATTAAATTTACATATAAATATTACAACTATTCATATATTACAAATATCAACTTTGTTTGATGTATAATTTAAAATATATTAAAAATTAGAACTTACATTTACAAGTTATAATAATACACAATTACAACTTATAACTTAATTCAAATATTAGAAATTACAATTTAAATACAATAAAATACAAAACATATCTGAAAACATCATAACTTATAATATAAATTAAAAATAATAATCAATACAACTAAAAATTGAAAAAATAGAATAACATAATATCATTTTGATATAATATAAATTTTTAAAAAATAATATAAACCAAAACTGAACAGTATAACCATGATTCATGGAATCAAAATGAGGTCAATGGTGTACAAATTGAAGAGAAAATGACCTCATTTACCATTTTTTCCTTTTTTTATGCCCAATATACCCTTAAATATAGATTTTAGTCCTCAATTACTCATTCATTTATAGTTTGAGTCCCAAATATCTCTTTTTTTGACCTGATCCAATATTTTTAATATTAGTCAAGTGCAGTCCTGACAAGTGTATTAAAAAACAGCGACAACTTTTGAAAAAAAAAAGCCTCCACATTGCTGAAAAGTACGCCCATCTTCGCTTAACTTAACAATTTTGTTTGTATTAGGAAAAGTAATGAAATGCTACATGAATTTGTGTTATAGACAATATATGTTTGTATTAACTTAAATTTCATGTAAGACAAAAAAAAAGTTACTTATACGAAATTTAAATTAATACTTCATTTCTTCGTGTAAGGCTTGATTGTGCACAACCAGACTTTTCTCTATTATTTAATTGAATATTTCAATCGTGCCTCATCAATATCTTTTATATTTTTAAATCAAATTAAAAAAATAAACATTTAAAGCTCAAACTATAAAAGAATGAATAATTAAAATCTATATTTAAAAATATATAGAGCGTAAAAATAAGAAAAAATGGTAAATGGGGTCATTCTCTCGGAAAGTGAATGTGGATTTTCAATGAGGGGGTGAAAATCGAAAGTAATATCACACTTAATTTATTTTTGAGAAAGAAGCGTCAATACGCATATTCATTGCACAGTTTGCACTGCATTAATGTTTTTTAACAAACATCTCGTTCTTTGATTCCATCCCCACCACCGCTCAAACCAACGGATCCCAAATTCATATATATGCTCACTCCGACTCTCTCATTATACTTCTTCCTTCTATATAAGACTAGGGTTTGGCTGAAACAAAACCATTTAGGTTTTTAAATTGGGGAAGCGGAATTTAAGCGGCAGGCCCTGTGATGGAGGATAATAAAGAAACCGGCCATGGCGCACTGGACTGTGGTGGCGCTACCGCTGTTTCGGGTGAACAGCAGAATCAAATTGCCGATAGCACAGAATTTCCCCAGTTAAAGGATGTGGAGGTTGACGGAGCAACAGAGCAGAAAAACGAAGAAATTTCTGTTCAGAGTTCTATCGCAGACCTTGAACATTCGACTAGTCAGGTTGTTTCGGTTGAGCCAGGAAATCCTCCCTCAGTCGGTGCCAATGCGGAAAAATTGTGCTCGGAGTCTGTTGGAGCAGAAGATGATAAGTGTGAACAAAAATTGAATGATGAGGTGCCAGAGGTTATGTCCTCTGCGGAGAATGGATCCAGGGAGGAGGAATTGGGAAATAATTCCAGGGATTCAGGAAAGGTGCAGAAGGAAGATGAAACGGAAGGGAAGGTAAAAGAGGTGGAGGTTGTGGGTAAGAACCCAAGGGAGGAAGCAAATGGTGTCATCGAAGAAACAGAGGTACAGCGGGAAACTGCGATGAAAGAGTTGAAGAACGAGCCTGATGTTAAAACTTCTTCCAGGTGTTTTTTGTTAGATCCAAATGATGGTACAGGAGATGAATCCGGAACTGAGGAGGAGCAGGCTGCGTTTATGAAGGAGTTAGAGACTTTCCACAGGGAAAGATGCTTGGACTTCAAGCCTCCGAAATTCTATCAAGAGCCGTTAAATTGCCTCAAGTAACTATTTGTTTGAATTTGTTTTCGCAATTTTTTTTAAAGTTTTTGAAAATGGTACGAATATTTCATTCTGTTTGGAACAGGTTGTGGAGAGCAGTGATCAGACTTGGTGGTTATGAACAGGTATGCAGAGGATTTTTCATTTACATAGCTGTTATGTGATGTCCTATTTTAATCAGCTTTCGGCATGAAGAGGACATAGGATTATTAACTGATGGCCTTTTTCCATTGCATATCATATCACTTGTAGTTGAAAAACTTAAAACTAAATGAGCACTTAAACAAGCTCATCAGGGCTTCAGGTGATGATTATTGGCATACTCATTCCTTTGTTGGTACTCAAAACTTATCAGCTTAGCTGTTCAAAGTCTGTTGGGATGGGGCAATTTCCTGGAGTTAGGGCAATAGCTCGTGTAATGGGTTTGTGGAGCTCTCCATGGTTGTAGGTGCAAGTGTAAAATTTTAGGATGTCACCTTGGTGCCCCATAAAATCATGGTTGGTCTAAACCATCAATCTTAGAATAACACTTTTTTTATGAAAGGCAAACTCTTCTGGCAAAATTGTTGATCTGCTTCAGTGTGGTCAAGTTATGTACGAGCTTGGATGGTTATTTATGAATTTACTGATCTGTATTTCACAATTGTTGAAAAGTGAAATTATTTAGCTGATCATAATTATAAGGGGAACTTATGATAAGAGGAGTGGGGTTCATTTTACTGGATTTGGCATGTAGTTGTAGATTTGCTTTTCAAGTTAACTGCTGCTGAAATGATGTAGTACAGTGTTGTAACATGTGCTTCACAGGCTGAATCTTGCTTTTTTTGTTTTGTAGGTGACTTCATTGAAGCTGTGGCGTCAAGTAGGAGAATCCTTTAGGCCCCCCAAGTGAGGATCAACTATAATTTTTAATTTAAAAGCTCTAAAAATGTCTTAAGCATTGTTACTTTGAGCAGAACTTAATTTTTGCTTCAGTCTCTCTCTCTCTCTCTCTCTCTCTCTCTTACCCATAGAACTCTTGATGCGAATTGTATCATAATTTTCCCTTTGTCCCCTCCCCTTTCTTCAAACTAGATTATGATGCAGCTTAATGTTGTTACAATTTTCACAGGACTTGTACCACTGTATCATGGACTTTTCGAGGTTTCTATGAGAAGGTTATATTCTAAATTTAGTCATTTCTCTCCTAACCATAATCATGAAGCTTGTCTTTTAAATTTATATATTTCAAGAAACCAGGATCTTGTTTTGGTTGTGTGCTGCATGTATAAATAGTATGAGTAAAAATATTTGGGAAATTATGATTGTCGGCTTTTCTTTTTTCTTTGCAAAAGAATGGTGGTCTCTATATTAATTGCCATTGTAATGCAGATATAATATTTTGTCTTCCTCTGAGATTTTCCAGGGGTTTAAGTTTGACTTGTAAAAACCAGACAGGTAACCAAGTGGATTATTAATTGGAGTTATGAGCATGTGAGACGGGAGCAAACATTTCCTTCTTTCTGCATATATTTCAGTAAATGAAGATTATGATTTCAACTTGTTCTTAATATTGAAATTCCATAATTATCTAGGGAAGGGCAAATTTGAAGGTTCTATCTTCCATGCAATTAATTGCGCATCAAAATTTGTGCATCTGCACTATCTTCTGTGTCATAGATATTCTTCTCTATTGTGCAATCTGGAACTGATAATTTGTCTTTGTAGGCACTGTTGGAATATGAAAAGTTCAAAATGCGCTGTGGTGAACTACCTTTCACTGATTCTTCTTTATCTGATCCTGCTTCTGGGAATCAGGTGATTTGTGATTCGTCATTTTTTTGTTTGTGGGGGGGGGGGGGTGTTTCCTTGTTAGAATAAAATAATTGGTTGTCATAATATGAGGGTCTTTATGATATGCTGAACTTGGCTCTAATTTATTCTATAGCATCTCTAATGAAAATAAATCTATATCTATTTATTTCTGAATCTCAATATTGTAAAGGCTGGAAGAAATCTGGTAACACAGATCTTTTATATCTAGCAGTATTGCATTGCAAGAGTGTTCATTGTATAAGATCCATATACAACTTTCTGAATAGACCTTAAGTTTGTTCTGCACTTAAGGTGGATTTCGCAACTATGGATTTTGGATTTAGGAGGGTTAGTGAGTCAGGGTTTTGAGAATCTTGTGTTTGTTTTGGGATTTTGTAGGGTATGGTTATAGTTAAGAAGTTAATTTTACATTGAAAATTTTAGAAAAAGTACATGTTTGTTGGGAATTGTAAAAAAAAAAAGTTGAAAAAGGTAGGGTAGGATTATAAGATATTTGAATCCCAGTCCAAACATGATCTGGATTGAGCCCATCCGAAATCAGGATGCGCGTGAAGTCCAAAACAAACATCCCCTAATTGTTGGTGTACATCTGGCTGTATGCCTACTTCATCATGCACATACAAAGTTTCTGGTTCCTGGTTTATTGACGTTTAACATGGTTCCAACAATTCAATGTATCATCTTTTGCAAAGTATACACACTTTTGATTTTTGGCTAAATATCACTACTTATATTACTTATATTAACATCTTTCCTTTCCTCCTAATAGAGTTTTTGATTTTCTCTACTCTGTCCAAAGGTGTATAAAGACTGTTACATGGGATTATACCTGTATGTCCTGTACTAATGTAGTAAATTTCTAACCACCTCGGAACAATTTATTTGCAGGTTGAGCCAGTTCATGCTTCAGGATCAGGTAGAGCAAGAAGGGATGCTGCGGCTCGTGCCATGCAGGGTTGGCACTCTCAGCGGCTTCTTGGTAATGGTGAGGTTGGAGATCCAATCATTAAGGTATAATTTAATCTTTGTCCTTCTTTTTCCATTTGTTTTTTTCTAGTGTTTGTACTTTTCTGTTGTATTTCTAGTTCTCAACTTCTAGTCATACTTTGTTTTGAAGGATAAGAACCCAATTACAACACCAAAGCGTGAGAAGCAATTAAGAAACATTGGTAAGTTTCACTTACGGATTTGGAGGGTTATTTCCTGATATTCTGTTTTCAACACTTCAGTTTTATTTCATTTGTGGTCAATTCTTGATCAAGGCTTCCTGAAGCGCAAGGGATCTCCTGTTGAGCATGATGTCAGAGTTGCACGTGTGGCATCAAAGTCTCAGTTAAGATCTCTTAGTTTTAAGCCTTTTAAGTTCTGGACAGTGTGCAACTTTTGATTGTACATTGCTTACATGTTTTTTGGGTTATAGAAGTTGCCTTACATATAACAATCCAGGTTCAGTTAGATATCTCTGTACAGTGGTATTTCACTTGGCATAGGTTTCTTAAATCTGCAGTGTCATAGTCAACATGAATTTTGTAGCTAGTGCTTGCAAATGGTTGTGTTAGGGGTGATATTAATGGATGATGGGTGACGAGTGGGAGGTTGTTTTATCTGTCATATTCCTTTAAACTTTTCCAGATACGAAAGTGGAGATATTGGCTTTTATTTCAATCTTTTATTTATAGAAAAAAAATCCTATAATTTCATTTCTGAAATCTGTATTCTTTCTCTTCTGTCCGAAAACCAAAGAAGGCATCAGCGACATCAAGTTTCAGTAGGTTAAAAGATGTGACATCTAGATGATCAATTTTTTAAGGGTGGGGCTATCCACACCCCAAAACTACTAAACACTCCTCATTTTTTGAAAAATGAAAGGTATAAAAGTACAATTTTTGGTTGGATAGCCCCACCCATTTTTTACTTGCCAGTTTTACCTTTCTTTATCTGTTATATACAACTTCTGTCTTTGGGAAATGCTTACTGAAAATGCAGATAGATGATTTCCTTCGCATTTACATATAAGAATATAACATCTAAATGTTTTTTTTTTGTGAATGGAAAAGAATTCTATCATGATCTCTTCAATTTATAGACTTCAATGTGTTTTGACAGATTTGATATAATGGTTGTGGATGTTGGCGTTCCTGCCGATTGGGTGAAGGTGAATGTGCAGAAAATGGTAAGCTTTTCATTGCAGTCTTTGGTATGGAGTGGCCCTGGCCTTGACAATAGAGATCTAACTGGTTTTGACTTGGTGTTTTTTTCAGAAAGACTGCTATGAAGTATATGCATTAGTTCCTGGGCTTTTGCGTGAGGAGGCAAGTAACAGAAATATGTTATTGTCTTATAATCTTATTCTATTTTATACTGTCATTATGTTTTTATTAGAGTATATTCAATAGCTGGAGAAGAATAGTCAATTTCAGTCGAAAAACCTACCTCCAAATACCTGTTTAGGCATCTGATTTTTGTTGGTAACACCGAGTCTATGAAGTTTTCTTGAACAGTGACTTTACCCATGTTGTGATTTTACTTGCTTTCGGTATATTCTTGTCTCTAAAAGTGTATGTATAGACTCTGAAAAGCAGAAATAGTTGGGGGACAATGGGACATTTTGTCTAGTTTCCATTGATCATTCTTTCTAGTGTTTTTGGTGGAACTTCAGTTTCCATATCTGTTTTTGTCTGCAAACAAAAGAATGTGTAGCATAAACTGACATAATAGGTTTTTAAAAGAGAAGTTGGGTCACCCCATAAAACATCATGATAAAATGTAAATTATGTTTGGTTGTGTATATGATAGTTTTTGGAGTTATTAGTAGTAGGCTCAACTTTTAGTATGTTAAATAAATATGTGAAAAGGTGATGGTGGGTGTCTAGATTTCAGCATCTTATGAAGTGGTAAAAATGGAGGAAGGAGTGAGGGAGATTTCCCATGCTGTCCATGCTTTTCTTTCTCATTCCTTTTCCTTTAATGCTCTATCAACTTAGTCCTTGTTCTTGATTTGACTACAGGTGCGTGTACAGTCAGATCCTGCTGGGCGTTTGGTTATATCGGGTCAACCAGAACAACAGGATAATCCTTGGGGTGTCACTCCATTTAAAAAGGTAATTGACGTCAGTTATGGTGTATACTGCAAGTGATGGATGAATTTGTTTGCCATTAATTTAAGTCAAGTAATCTTATAAATGCAAAAACAGCTTCCTTTGTCTTTATCTATTTATAAGCTCAAGTGTGTTAATGGTCTTAAGGCTTCTTATATGACAAGTGACAGATTTTTTTCTTTCTTTCTAAATTTATTGATTTATCAATCATTCAATATGAAATTAAAGTTGGTATGGCTTGTGGCATCACATAGCTTGGTACCTTCTTGTTTTAGAATGGCAGTGTGCTGCCATTGGGAGTCTAAACGGATAATTAGAGATGATTCAATGCAATTACTAAAACCACACATTTTCGATAATTACAGTTTAACAGTGCCTTTGTTACCTTCTAGTTGGTAGAACACACCCACTTCCCCCCACCCCCCCAACTTTCTTATTGAGAGTGACATGTTGCCATCAGGAGTCCTTAAAAGGATAATTAGAGTTTCGTTTAAATTACTGAATTGTCATATAATGCATTTATTGTATTTTTATGTACATAAAGATATATTTTGAGCATAACTTGAAATCGACTTGAAACCAAATATGAAAACAACACCACAATAACCTGAATTGCTTGCCAAATGGCATACACAATCCTTTCAATCCTTCTTAGTTGCCTCATGGTATCCCTCACAATATCCTATGTTCTAACCATCACCCACAATTACCCAGTATGGGAACAACAATATCTAGCTGAACACCTATAATGTCTCTCTGCTAAACCACTCTCTTCTGACATGCCGGGGCTCCTATTACGATCTTTAGTGACTATTGTTGTTTAGTACATCCTTATTTGATTCTTTCGTCTTTTCCTTATTTTAGGATATCTCCTTATTTATTCATTCAAGTGTGTATATTTATTAGATACACATTAATAATATGTAACAGCCTAACAGGTACAACTAGTGCTATTTTAAGTTTGCGCCTATAGGTCTAAGGCCAACTGCTTCTTGTTCCTGATTGCAAGACTAAAATTCTCTTGTATGTGACATTAGAACAATAAAAACTATGTTTGTTCCCAGGTGGTCAGCTTGCCTACTAGAATTGATCCTCATCAAACATCGGCTGTGGTGACTCTCCATGGGCAGCTATTTGTGCGCGTACCATTCGAGCAGTCAGATATCTAGAGATGGAGTAGTTTCCTTCTGAGATGGTCTTCAATGGGATCTTTTGTTGATTTCTTGTTGATCTGTTGTTGTAAGTGTAAAGAGGTTTACTAGCGTACCATTAGAATCTAGATTTGCTCATCTACACTTTATTTTGTATATGAACGATGATTTGATCTTCACCCTCTTCAAAATTATATTTATTGGTGCAAATTGCTTGTCTTCCCTTTTCTTCGCAAACTTATGTGAGATCATATTATATAAGACCTTACGTAAGACGGAACTTTATATAATCTTATGTGAGATCGATATTGATCATATTGAATAAGTTGATCCGTTTTTATTAATTCATATGAACTCTGATTTATATAAGTTCTCTTCTACTTCCTTTTCTTTTGAGTAAAAAAGGATGACAAAATTTATCATGGCTAAATGCATCTTTAGAACCTTGTAATTTTAGTTCCCCCCAGGTGTCCGTACAATTTCTGTTTTTTTTTGTAGACCTATTGCATTTTTTAATTTTTTTATGTACGGTCTTGTCTTCGTATTTCTCATTTCATGGTCCTTAATGTATTTATGACGAAATGGTCGACATTGCCAGTTAAAGAGGGTGTATTGAAATAAAAGTCAAAAGCTTTTAATCCGAAAAATACAAAATAGAGATCTATTCAAGATAAAAATCTACGTTTACAAGTTTTGACTTCTATTTCCATGAACTTGTATTTTCATAGATTCTTTCATTTCTATAACTTGTGTGCTTTAATAAGTTTTGACAACATTAATAAGTTTGGCTACTACACTATGAAACTACCTTGTGAGATGAAATATAGACATGCGTGGATTAACTGATAAAAGGATAAAAAAAAAAAAAAAAAAAGAATCGTATATGGATGGATCTAGTAAATTAAAATTAATGAAATTAAAGTTCTAAAGATATGTGTTTTTGCCATTTATGATATTCAAATTGAAAAGGTAAATGTTTTAGTCGTTGGAAACTTTATAGAAATTTGGCAAAACCGTGTGTAACTTCTGCCGTCTAATTGGAAAATAAAAGGGTCAGTGGTGATGGAAATCTTTATAATTATCAACGATTATAAAATTACACCTCAAATTTCAACAATGTTGTGCTTAAATAGGTGTTTTATGTAGACTATCATCTCATTTTCTATTTGTTTTATCTCAATAAAATACATGTTTTATCATCTCTTTCAGCATACCTGTAATTATGAAATTTATAAAACGTGTCTTGAATCATTAAGTAATTTCAAATTGTTAGAGACAATTTGTCTGAACTTATTTTATTTTTTATTTTAGGAAATTGTTAATGCTATTTTAGTTTTCTTCTATAAAATTTAATAAGACAATATAAAATTGGACCAATTCAATTTGATGAGATTTAGTAGTTTAAATTATGATAATTGTATTTGTTGAGTGTGTAATATATTTGCAGGATAAATTTCACAATAAGATTTAATTTATAAATTAATTTTCAATTTTAGATCTAATTTTTAAAGTTTCTCAATAAGGGCTCAATTTTACATTTTTTTCTTAATTTAAGGCTTAAAAATTAGATTGAGTTCTTAATTCAAGACAAAATTTCATTTTTTTTATTTGTATTTATATTTATAATTTATTTATATTTTAATACGTATATATAGTTTAGATAAATTAAGACAAGTTTGTGCAATTTTGAAACAACTTTCATCCGACTTATATTAATTTATATATAATAAATGCAATTCAAAAAATTTGGATTCATTTACTTTTTTTAATTTTATGAATAAAAGTATAGAAAATCGGTTTTAATATTAATCAGTTAATATAAATTATATTATATGAATTGAATTAAGTTTTTTTCCTTATAAATTATGATAGGTCGGATGAAAATTGTTCTTAAAATGCACTAATTTATTTTAATTTATCTAAAATATGAATACATATTGAAATATAAATAAATTTATAAATATAAATAACAACAATGAAATTTTGTCTTAAATTGAGAACTCAATCTAAATTTCAAGGCTTAAATTAAAAAAAAAAAAATTAAATTAAATCCCTTATCGAGAAACTTTAAAATTTAAGTCTAAAATTGAGAATTAATTTATAAATTAAATTTTATTATGAAATTTATCCTATATTTGCATGCTTAATATTGCGTGTATATAGTCCACTACGCCATTTGTTTTAATGAAAATCTAATATTCCATCCACAATGACAACGATAGCTGTGTGTGTAATATTATAATATTACTTATCTTCACACAATTTAATTTCCAGTCTAATTATATTATCCCAAAAGGCATGAAATACGATATATATGTTAATAAACCAGCTAATTATTCAACCTCTCATATGCATTTATCTATAAACTTCACATAAATTAACGGAAAAATAAGTGTTTTGATTACGTAAGTTTACCTTATTTGATTTTTCATCCTTTATTTTTCACTTCGATTTTTAATCTTATATATTTAAAAAATATCATTTTTTAGTACTATACTACAACAAGTAACTATTTTCTTAAATTTAAATATAATTTTAACATCATTTTTTAATTGAGATAACATTTTTTAATCGATTTTTTAATTCTTTTTTTAATATGTTTAAATTAATATTAATAAATAAATTTTTTATTTTTCATCTCAAAATGTAGATTAGAATTTTATTATTAATTATTAATGTTAATAAAATTATATTTTTCATCTCAAGATGTGGGTTAGAATTTTGTTATCAATTATTAATATTAATAATAATGTAGTGTGTTATCAATAAAAAAATTCATTTTTTTGATATTAAAGATGAATTTAAATTACAAAATAAAATTTTACCTGTTATAGTATTTAAAAAGACTGAAAAATAATAATTTTTAAACATGAAAAACTAAAAAATGAAAAATAAAAGATAAAAAATTCAATAAAGTAAATTTAGAGGAACAAAAAACTTGTTTTCCTAAATTAACCAACAAAATAGTTTCTAAATATGACTTTCCCATTCAGATTTAGAGTATAAACCGTGGCCGATCCATTAATTCCTAAAATCTATACTTATATGTTAAACCTTTAAAAATTATTTCATTATTATATTTTACGACTAAAATAATATTCTATCATCGTTATGTGATCATGGTGTCTGACAAATGATTCATGAAGCAAGGCCCTCCCATTTGGCTTTTTTAACAAATTATTATAGTTTCCAAATTAATTTTACAAAATACGGGGTGTTCCAAAATTGTTAATATTATGAGTAACTGAAACTTTCTGCCAGAGGAGTGTCAGATGGGCAGAAGTAGTTTTTAACCAAAAAAAGAGAGTACAATTTTAGATATAAAATATATTTCTAGTTATATATATTTATTTTAGTATAGTTATAGATTAATAAGAATAAATCTGAAATGAATTTATTTTTATTTTTAAGTGAAAAAATAAAATTGTTTAGTATATTTTCAAGTATAAGTATTAAAATATAATATATAATTTTAATTATATGAGTAATTTAAATTTGATGCATACATCTATCATATCTATCATATTGGATAAATTATTGTAGCTTTGATTTCTAATATATATATATATGATTAGGATTTAAGTGTATTGAATTAAAATTACATACGATAAAGTGAAATGATGAAAATTTTATATAAAAAAAATGTCAAATAATGTATAGTTCGGGTGAAAAAAAAATCTTATCCATATAATTAGAATTCTATTCATAAGGATGTAATTTTTATTTATTTATATATATTATAAAAAAAAGTTTAATTTGCTGAGAATTTAAATAAACCGAAAAAAAGTATTAAGTAGATGTCTTTTGTGAATTATAATTTTAAATTCATTTGATAATAGTCACCGCGTAACTCCTTTCCTTTTATTTATTATTATTATTATTATTATTATTATTATTATTAGAAACTTCTGACACCCTCCACCAATTGAAAGACACTCATCAAATATAGGGTATGTTTGTTTAAGGATTATATAGGATGAGGGAAATTCGATTTTAAAATTTTGAGATTTGGTAATAAAGGTGAATAGTTAAAATTTGTGTTTGTTATGAGATTTTATATGTAGGATTATTACTGTAGATGTCAAATTAATGTTGGAAAAAGTAGTGGTGTGTAATATTATATTGTTAGTTGATGTGTAATAGGTTTTAGGTATAAGGTTAATTATAGTGTTTTTTTAGATATAATAAATTTTTGATGTATTTGATAATTCTCGATAAAATTCTCTAAATAAACACGGATTTAAGATTTTAAAATCCCATCGAAATCCTTAAACATACATACCCTTAGCTTCCTTCATGACTATTAATTGGACGTTGATTTGTTGCATTTATATATATGTATATTACATTTTTACCCCATCATATGTTGATAAAAATGATACTATTTATTAATTTGAGTTTAGGGGGGGTATTACATAGGAATGTAAAGCAACTTGAATTAGCCTACCCCCCCCCCCCCACCCTCCTTTTTTTAACATTGATACTTTGTATTTGTGGATGTCACTTTTCACCTACTCGCCTCTAATTTACATTTTATATCACATAATATATTTGTTTTTTATTCACAATCTTTAAATAATAACTTGTTATCCTATTAGTGATGAAAAAAAAAAATTTATTTACATGTGAAGGTGTTTATAACACCTATTAATGATCTAGTATGGATTTTCTAAGAATATGTAATTGAAATATGTTACATTTTTCATATTACATACTATGAAATTACTGAGTTTTGTAGTTTTTAACACTTCAAAGTACTCCAATTAAAAATCTTAATTATAATAATAATAATGAATCTAGTTATGTATGATGGGTTATTCCGCAACTTATATTTCATAATTCAAATATAAATCTGTAAAAATGAATTTTGTTTATAAATAATAAAAAATACATTTTATAATAATTATCCATAAGACTATCTCATATAAATTTTTGTTTTGTGTATAATAAAACATAGTGAGTTAAAGTTTACCTATTTCAATGACGTGTTATCTTAAAATAATTGTTAGAGATATTGAAGTGTAATCATTTAAAATAAATTATATGTTATAAAGAGATATTGAAGTGTAATCATTTAAAAATTAATCATACTTAATGAGGACATGTTTCTAGGGTGTAATACTTTCACAACCATTTTTAGATTATATTGAACTTGTTGCACTTACGCTATGTATGCATTTACCAATAAAAAATAATTAAAGAGGGTGATTAATCCAAATTCATCATAGCATTAAAATATAAATCAATGTTTTCATAACCGAACCGGTGGTCATTCAACCGGTTAAAAGATCTTTGTCTATTTTTTTTTCAATATTATTTATATTACATTAAAAAAGTTATGCACTTATATGATTCATATTAAAATAATTACAATAAAATCATAAAATGTCAAACTATATACCTCATAATCCATAATGAAGTCTGAAACTAAAAATTAAAATATTAAATACTAAAATTTAAGATAGATAAAATGACAAAGTAAAATATTTTGAATCTTGATGATTATATCACAAAAGATCGTCGTTTTTTTTTACTTTTTTAACTTTTGAAGCCCAAATATGAAAAATCATTATTTCATAGCCCAAAACAAGAAGCGGATGTAATAAAAAAAAAAACTGATTTTCCGTGCCGAAAAAAACAAGAAGCGTGTTTTTGATCGGTTTTTTTCGGTTTAACCGAAAAAATGATTAATTGGGTGTATTTGGATCGGTTTCCGTACCGGTTCCCGGTTGAACCGGCCGATTCGATTCGATTATGAAAATACTGATATAAATAACACGCTGGTGGTATGCAGTTATCCAAAACGGACTATTTTATCAAATGCAAATTCATAATTTCATATTCACCAAAATTCGATATACAAACAAATAATCTAAATAAAGGTATCTAAGATAATAAGACAATTGAACATTTGAGTATCTACGATCTTGGCCATTTTTGTTTATTCTATTTATTATATTGTCTTTACACCACAATCGTATTAAAACCAGGACGTGAAATTAATATTTGGCAAACTGCTTAAAATCGAGAGAGAGAGAGAAAAATTAACAAAGTGTACAAAAGAATAAGTAATACAAAGAGAAAAAAAGTAAAATCATGTATTTCCCAGGTATTTCCCTGCATCTATGCTTGTTCTTCTTTAACCTATAGAATCGAGTGCAGAATACTAACACCACCATTATTACACTTGAACAGATCATTAATATGTTATATCACAATATCTACAACTTTCAAGTTGAAAGCTTAGAAACATCTTTAGTAGACCTATTGTACTTCATATGGCTATTCACCAGTTGCCCCGCTGCAATCGCCGACATCAGAGACAGCTCTCCAGCGAGAACTGCTCCGGCGACAATGGTGGCTAGCAACCTCGAATTCGACCCCGGAACCTCCTTGCTCGCCCCCTTCACTCCCAGCAAGTTCAAGCACGCCGATTGTGATGCCAGCTGGGTCCCACCGCCGACTGTTCCAACCTCGATAGAAGGCATGGTGACAGAGACGTGAAGGTCCTTTCCGTCGTTGATGGCTTCCATCATGGTGATACAGTGAGAGCTTTCCACGTTCTGAGCCGGGTCTTGGCCGGTGGCCAGGTAGACCGCAGAGACGATGTTGCTTGCGTGGGCATTGAAGCCACCTAGAGCTCCGGCCAAGGCGGAGCCGGTGAGGTTCTTGAGCATGTTGAGTTCAACCAAGGAGGCAACATCGGTTTTCAGCACCTTCTTCACTATCTCTTCTGTTATTATAGCTTCACATACTACTGATTTTCCTCTGCCTTCAATCCAATTCACCGCTGCTGCTTTCTTATCTGAACAGTAGTTTCCTGTTCATTTCACCATTACGTTTCATTATAGCTTCATTTTCAACGACTTGAAAAAAGGGTCATATATTTCTACAATTTATATCGGAATTTAATGTACGCGTATTTTTACATGTGGCAAGGGAAGCTCCACAACCACCATGTCATTAAAATTCGTTAAATATAAACAAAATTAAAATTAAATTGCAAACTGTTCATAAAAGTGTAAGATATTTTGCGAAAGAAAAAGGGAAGATGGAGTGGAATTTACCAGAGATGCCGATGACATCCATATCTGGGAACTCTTTGCTGAGAAAATCCAGGACATTCTGGACGCCTTTGGAGACCATGTTCATTCCCATGGCGTCCCCTGTGCTGCAGGCGAATCTAATGTAGAGATTCTTGCCGGCCACGGCGCAACTGATGCTCTGAAGCCTACCAAAACGGCTTGAACTGTTGAATACAAGAGATAACGTCTCGAAATTGAGAGGGTCTTCGAGGAAGAACTTCAGCTCTGCTGCTCGTTTCGCCGTCTGGAATCTGACCACCGGCGCCCTCGTCATTGCGTCTCTCAGGACGACGCTGGTGGCTCCGCCGGAGGCCAAAATAGCCTTGCACCCCCTGTTGGTACTGGCGACGAGGCACCCCTCTGTTGTGGCCATGGGGACGGAAAACTCCGCGCCGTCGAGCAAAAGAGGGCCGGCGATGCCCACCGGAATCTGGATGTAACCCACAGGCATTTCGCAGCACTGACCTAATATGGCGGCGTAATCAAAGCCTTCCAGGGGAAGACCAGAGAGGGATTTACCAGTGGTACGCTGCAAGGCTTCACGGCGGATGGCGGCGGCGCGAAGGCAATCACCTAACTTCGATTCGAGGGCATAGGAAGGGATTTTCCCCTCCACAACCGACTTAACAATCTCCTCGTCCTCCTCCGAGGAAAGGGGAGCGGGCGGAGGAGGCAGTACTTGATTATCAACGATTTTGTTAGTAGATTTTGGAGAAGGAACCTTACAGGCATCCGGTGGAGGAGCAGCGGCGCAGGGGGCGGCGCGTGAGTCCTCCTTGAGCATCAATTGATCGAAATCGTCGCCAATTTCATCATCATCCAAAATCTCGTCGTGTGCAGAGCGAGGAATAATGAGTGACTGAACGAAGCCGATGCCGAAGAAGCCAAGGAGGTAGATGAACGAAGCGAAGAAGAGGAGGATGGCGGAGATCTCGGAGAAAGTCACGATGTGGAGAGGAGTGGAGTTCCGAATCTTCTCGCGCCAGCGGATGAGCAGATAATAGACGACGGAGAAGAAGAGAGAGAAGAAGAAGGCATTGGTGAGGTATAGGGGGAGGGGTAGGGCATCGGAGGCCTTGGGTGAGTTGGACTGGGAACCGTGGCCGCCTTTCACCGGAATTGTGTGGAGGTGTGAGTCTTTCAAAGGCCGGCGAGTGGCGGCGGCGGCGGCCATGATCGGCGATGGAGGGATTAGAGAAGTCGAAGTTGCAGCGAAATTGGGGAAAATATATCAAGAATAAAGTAGTGGATGAGTTCTGAGAGCTCCCAGCATTGCTATTTATACTTTGTTCATAAAACTTTGGGTGGCTACAAAATCAACACTATATGTTATATGCTGGTACAGTGGTACTAAACGTTTTATTTTTATTTTTATTTTAATTTCAATAAAAATAATAATCTACCTAATTATTACTATTTACAGATTTTCTTTTCTCTTTTTTCATTATTATCCGTCTGTCATATCTACATCAAATTATTGTCAATATTATTTGGATTGTATATAAATCAGAATAATAATCAGAATATATTATTTTAAATTTTTGTCTGTAACGTGATTAATCATAATAATTATATTTTAGCTATTTTAGTTAAGTTGAACTTGAATTTATTTATATTTATTTTATCTTTTACTATTTATTTGTATTAACTTATCAATTATAGGTACATTAATATATATTTACTATTATATGTTTTACTATATATATATTTATTTATTTCGCATTTTATAGGGTGAGGTCATTAAACAACATTTTAACATTTTTGTGTTAATTTGTTATATTTATTGAATTGATGAAACTTTAAACAAGCTTTTAATATATGAAATAATAATGTTGAATGGGTAAAAGGGGGCGCTATTTGAATTGTTAAATAATGGAATATTCCTAATTTCCACAAAGGTACACTATTAAGGCATGGTTAAAGTTCCGTTAATTGGCTTATTTTTCTCCTTTTCCATCCTATCTCCACTTTAAAAGTCAAGAACGTGTAATAATTCTACTCAATTTTTCCTCGTGTCTCTCTGACTACAATATTGTTTTAATGTCTTTTCCTCGACCATTTTGTTTTCTTCTTCTTTTTACTTTTTTTCTTTCTTCATTTCTAGTTTGTACCCACAACAACTGCATCAATCATCACACATTCACATTGTTTATTTTTCTTAAGAGATCATTTATAAAATCATACGACCTTAAACTCATGGGTTGTGTTGTTAAATCGCATCATGGAATTCTGCGCACCTATGGATTTAATTTAAATTTTAGTGTTGATACTCAGAGTCAATAGTGGCTAGTTTTGTGAAATAATCAAACTAAGCTGCGGTTTTATGTATACATTATTATTTAAGTCAGTAATTAATTAAATTATAAATAATAATTAAACAAAAGGTGTATCTTATTTTCTGACAATTCACACGGCGACCACAATTTGATCTCTCAATTTGTTATTTTGTGGTGGAGTTAGTAGGTAGCCTCCAATGTAAAAAGGAAATTTTTTCTTTCTTCTAATATATATATGAGACAACATTTTTCAGTCTGACCTCACAATATCCACTCGGCAACCAAAATTCCATTTGTTGATTTTATTGTTGTGTGCTCAAGTAATGGATTGTCAACCAACTTAAATTCAACTTTATTACGGCTTTGACAGCCCCAAAATTGACCTAATACAATTAATCTATTATTACTGTTATTATTATATTATTGTTTTAAGTCTAAAAGTTTCTTAGCTCTCGTGTGAATTAAAACTTTGGAGAACCTTGCTATTTGAAAATGAGAAAATTTGTATTATTATTATTATTATTATTATTATTATTATTATTATTATTATTATTATTATTATTATTATTAATGCACCATCTGTGGTTTACAGAATATTATGTATTGAAATTTATATTAAATTTAAAACAACTATATTTCTTATTGTCCATTTTACACGTTTCAAATGATATATATATATATATATATATATATATATATTTATTTATTTAAAGATTTGGTGGGTGTTTAACCAAGCTTATAAAATAAAATTTCATGAATTTTTGAAAATTATGTTTGGATAGAGAGATTTGAGATGTAAGATTTGAAATTAAAGAATTTTAAATTTATTTAAGTTATATTGAATTTGAAATTCACTAATATTGCATAAAAATTAACTTAAAATGAAAGCGATGAATTTCAAATCAATATTTATCCAAACACCATCTATGATTTTATTATTAGAAATTTCAAATCACTCTTCAAGTTTGTCGGTCCAAAATGAACTCTAAAAGTGTTTGATAAATATTTTAAAATATATCTCATTAACTTTAATAAAAAGGTGTTAGGAACTTTTTTTTTTTTTTTTAAGTAAAGATACTTCCATTTTATTTTTGAAATAAAATCATGTTTCAATAAATTTAATTGTTTTAATAGCAAAATTGACTAGTAAACACAATTGAAATTCGATAAATCCTAGTAAACTCATGAGTTTCTATTGATCTTTTTGGCCACACATGAAATGAAGATAATATATGGGTTTTTATCTTTTAGTATGCAGATCTTAAATAGTGATATTAAATGATCAAATTAACCTCAAATATGATCATTCAAAACACTATTCTACTCATATACTAAGGGTTAATAGTATGTTTTGAAGGAAATTATGGGGTATTGAAGAAATCTCATTATTGAAATTTTGGATTTAAAAGTAAAAATGAATAATGAAAATGTATGTTGTTTAAAGATTTTGTAAGGAATGATTATGTTACAAACATCAAATCAATACGGAAAATGTAGGTTGATTTAATATTTATTGTAAAAAAAGTAAGTTGATGTGATATTTTAATTATGAAAAAATATATTTGATAATTATTGGATAATTAAAAATTATGGATGACAATGAGACAGGACAAGACAAGTAGTTGTTGTTGGAAATGTGTGTGGTGTACTTGAAGAAGATTAAAATAACAAATAGAAAAGTCGAGACAATAATTGGATTCTTTCTCCGTAAAACGAAATTGTCCGGTATTCAGTGTTTTACGGATTACGACAAACGTCCTCCAAAATACAACGACTTACTAACTTAAGAATCGCAACACAACGACTTCAAAAGTTTTTCGACGAACTAAAACGATATTTGGAACTTTTTCAGACAAGAAGATGAGAGACTACAATTGCTAGAATGCTAATAATGAAAGTTATAGTGGAGTGAGTGAAATGATTGAATGTGGGTCTATTTATAGAAGTAGAAAAGATGTGATGTCTTTCCATAATAGACATCTTTTAATTTGAAATGATATCTTTACATAATTAGACACTTTTTTATTTGAATTGAAGTTTTTCCACAATTAAACACCTTTTAGAATGAAAAAAAGTGTTTCACAATGTTTAAGACTAGTTGCATTCCTTTAAATTGGATTGCATTAATTCAATTCAAACTTACTCATTTTCATAAATTCACACATTTTCAAACTTTCACACCTTTTCAATTTAAGTTGTCGACTTCAAGCATTGATTTTTCATTCATTCGAAATCGGATTTGAGAAAATAAAAATTCTAAATCTATCTACTCAAAACGTAGATTTCAAATTTACAATTTATTTTCATTTTCAACAAACGAAACACCATGAAAAAATTGATCAAAGATTGATTAATACCAACTTTTCAAATCAATTTCCAACGATTGAAAACCCATGCCCGTCCCATGAGGACCTGCCTTGGTTCGGCCCCACCCTATTCCTTAATTTTTTGTTTTTTAAATGTCAAAATCATGAGCAATTGTTGTATCTCAAATACTTCATGATATTAATAATCAAAATTAAGACAATATATTGATTCTTCTAAAAGTTATTATGAAATGACATTAAATTTTTTAATGTTCGCACACTTAATTATAATGAAATGATTTTTTTTTTTTAGATTGCATCCTTGGCCATCCCGCGTGAATTCTTTCAAAACATACTCTATAAAGGACAAGGTGTTCTTTAGAAAATTGAGGGCTCAGTCCCACCCCTCTTTACACGTAGGAAAAGAATTGATTCAAAATTCTAGTTTTTAATGATATTGGGAAGTTGAAAAAAAGGGATTATAAAGGTTATAAATTTTATATGATCAATTTATATTTTTATAAAGATGAGATCAACTTGAATTAGAAGACCCAAATTCTTAAATTGGAAAGTTTCATTTGATGTATATTCCAAGTTGGCAATGCATTAAACGTGAAATTAATGGTGGTTGGACTCCAGTTATATTAGGCAATGTTGTATTTGACATTTGGCCTTCTTTATTGAATATAAGCCTCATATTGCAAATTTTGGTGTATCGAAAATACCTTCATACCAAAATGAAAAAATATATATCACAATTTTGATATATTGAAAATATTATTATACCGAAATGAAAATTACATATCGAAATTATAGAAAATACGGTATACCAAATTGATTTTTTTTTAAATTTATTAATTTAAAATTAATATATTTTAAAATTAATATTAATATTTTTGATATTTTGTATATACTGAAATTTTAAAAATACCATACCAATACCGTATTGAAATTTTTGATATTTTATCTATACGATAAACTAGATATTTCAGTATTTTTCCCATCCTAAAATTTTTATCATAGTTTGAGTAATTTATTATATAAGTATTTATTATACGTTCTTTCTCGGTTTCATAAAATAATTAATTAAATTAATAAACTAACGAGACTCTAATATATGATAATATTTTTGTTTAATAGAGTTTCATGATTGTAAGTTATTAAAGTATAATATGTCTATATATATAACATAAATTACTATTAAAGATCACAAAAAAGAAACAATAATCAATATATATATACTGGCTAATATTTTTTATTTCATGAAATGAAATTAAAAAAAAAATTGAGTTCGCGATAAAGGAATCCAGAATTATCATCCAAAAAAGATCTTTAACCAAAAGGTACATGGTAGACAGTGCAATAAGTGACTTGTTTACCTATTATCGTCAATATTAGAATTTTTGGAAAAGATTTTTAAGAGATTCTTTCAAAGATTCTTTCATATAATAATTTTTTTTAAATCCAAAATGATAGGTTAAATTGATATTAGCATATGGAAATAATATTTACTGGTTTGTCCATATTGAAAAAAAAAAAAAAAACCTACATATGTACCTGTATGTTTTAATATACAAAAGTAGTGTTTTTGTGAATTAATTACATGTGTAACTGGACGAGTGCGAGTTGATTGGGTTCGATCCGACCCAAATTCATGCTCAAATTAATTTTTATGAAAAAAATTATGAGGTAATCTTTATATTATATTAATATAATATTTATATACAAATGTCATAATCTTTAACTAAATAACTTAAAAAAATTCAATATAAGAATTCATGTAGTATAACTGAATTTTTATTATATTATTATAACATTTATATACAAATATCATAATCTTTACGTACTTAAAGAATAACATAAAAATTAAATTATTATAATATAAAAGTTATATTATCATAACATAAAATTTTATAGGTCTATAATACACTATAAAACATCAAACTAGTAAAAATATAAGGGTTATGTGAACATAATAAAAAAGTTAGGTTCGCCTCACTAAAAGATTAAACACACGAAACTAAAGTTTGAGCGTGAGGCAGATGAAATCACCATCGAATCATATAACTCAGATTGCAACGATGATAATCTATGAATTTGGTGCAAATAAATATTTATGAATATAAAAAAGAAAGCAATCTCAATTATTCGTACAAACGGACTGGTAAATTAAGGTATGATTTTTTGGTTCATATTATGAAAATGGGAATTAAGGACAACTATAAACTTTCGTTAATTTAATTTCCGCGTATACAAATATTTGCTCTTATGATCTAATTTGGCCCACATCTCAAAATATGTCGACCATTTTATTTCTCGAATATTTTTTCTATAAATATTGGCACGTGCAAAATATATTTTTTGTGAAAGTGAAATAAATCTTTTGGTAAAAAATGTTTTTTCATTACACTTAAAAAAAATAAAAAATTAAAGGATTTCACTCTCATTTTTTTTAAGAGAATTAAATAATTCCACTCTTACTACAGGATGATCCGAATCATCGAGATCTATACTTAGATAATATATATCTTTTATCATTAAACTATTATGTTTTTATTAGATCAAGTTCAAACTTCCTTCTTGCATGCGCATCCTCCAAAGCACATACTATAATAAGAGATATAAATTGATTGGTAGCGTACTCAATCAAACGGGTGATTTTCTCCCCGACTACGGATATGCTTTCATTAGACCAACCAAAATGTATACAAAAGAAGCAACAATTGTAGTTCCGCTCCTGTAATTAAAATCGGGCCAAGAAGCATTTCTATTAGCTCCACATTGTTTGGTGATTATACATGCATAGTTGGTTGAGAATATAGAAATATATAGGACTATGAGAGTGGGTCATTAAAATGAAGTGTGTTTGTGATAATTGGGTGATTAATTATTAATGGTTGAATTAATGAGAAAAGGAATATATAGATAGCAGGAGGGTGTTAGCAGATAAGTATAGTGGCGCAATTAATAAGATATTATTATTACCATAAACAAGGACCAAAACTATACACTTACTAATTAATTTAACTAGTTTTGGACCCGTGCATTGCACGGGCTTCATAACTCATTTAATTATTTCTTCTTAATCATATATTTGTTATAATAATTTTACTTTCTATATAATGAGGGAATGCGATCATTATAGTTATCGATGGGAAGAATTGTCAACAGTTGACATTTTATCATTTTTGATATTTATATGATACTTCTTTCTTACTCTGTAAAATATTATTTCTAATATGTTTTATTTTCATTTGTTTTCTTAAAAATGTCAAAGTTAGTTATTTGTTGGTGGAGTTTTGTTGATTTAATTATTGTGTTAGATTTTTTTTTTCACATATGTTGTTGATAATGATCAAAATTTGGATTTTTCGAATAAACTCACGTATTTATCTTTAAATTGGTAAATTCACCTCTATTACGAAAAAAGTTAACGTAGTGTTTACTTTTCAAATTGGTAAAGTTTAAATTTGCTTTTTACATTTTCAATTTCTTTGATTTTGCCTCCATATTTATTATTTTTAGTCTTCATATTTTTTTTATTACTTTGAAAAGACAAAAATTTAACAAAAATAAAAGTATATTTTGTAAGTAATCATAAAATATAGTGCATGGGGCAACAAAAAATTGAAAATATTGGGAGCCAAATTAAAATTAATGTATTATATAATTTATTCAAGTAATTCTAAAATTTTGTTTGAGATGTGTCAATAATTTTTAAATTATAATTAAGTTTGTGTTAGCATATTCTATAAGTTGATTTAGGAATAGGAAGAGGAAGAGATGAGGTGAAAATAGAAAAATTGTAACGGTTTTTAAAATGGACACATGACAGCTCTAGATTTTTCTAAAGTGCTGAGATGGCGGCTCTAAATTTCTCTTAAAAGCTTGGGTGGCGAGCTTTGAAAGAGCCAAACCTTAGTTTTATAAGTATAGATTATGTATGTGAATGCTCTCTGACTTTTTGCTAACCAAATAACACCACACTACAAAGTCTATGTGCCAAATCTTAATCCATCATTTATTTATGTACCTTTGTTCTTCAAATATAAGTCTTAACTGGCTGCGCCTCTCTCTCTCTCTCCACTTCAAAACAAGCTGCTCTCCTATGTGCATTTCTTTGAAGAAATAAACTTTTATTACGTGAAACTGTTAATAATGTAACATTCTTGTCAAATAATCTCAAACATCTAGACAAATCTAACACACTATACACACTTTACAATACATTTTTTTTTTTTGGAAAATGAGACTCAATCTCATTGATGCCACTGTCTGGTATAAATTTAAATTTGTGTGTAAGAGAATAATAAAATTAAAAAAACAAGTGGCGAAACTTACTCTCATGATGTTTATATATCAATTACACACTATATTAGTATGGATGTTTTATCCATTTTTCATAATATTAATTTTAACCTTCGTAGAGTTTATACAAATCACAAATTTTCATATAATTTAATTAAAGTCTTAATTAAAAAAAGCTTTTAGAATTTCTTTCTTAGAGCCCATACAAATCAAAATTCGTCATATAATTTGATTAAAATCCTAATCAAAGAAACTCTTTATTTCCAATTTAATTATCAATTTTTTTTATATAATTTGATTAGAATTCTAATCAAAGAAAACTCTCTGTATCTAATTTAATTAGTCTTCACGGGATATATATATATATATATATATATATATATAGCGTAACATATAATTGTGCTAAAAAAAAAATTCTGCTAAAGAACTTATTGTTATTGGTGAATTCGCTGAACAAAAATTAAAAATCAAAATATAAAAAGAGAAAGAAAGAAATATGTATTTAAAATTGTTACAACTTAGTAAAAACATAGTAAAGGCATATAATGTGCTAAATCTGGAAGTTCTCACCATATCCATATTTAATATTGTTAACTTGAAGATGATAAATATAAATAGTCGATTCCAATTGACATTAAGCAGAGGTATAAAAAAAAAAAAAAACCCTTCTAACACTCTTAACAAAAAAACCAGATTTATATTGAGACGGTTGAAAATTAAAAAATGAGCTCAGTAAATATTAAGATTTTCACCATAACACTATTTTCAAACTATCAAGCTTCTAAAAAAAAATTTCATTCTCTGTTCAAGAAAAAAATGTAACATGTTGGAGTTAGTAAAGTAAGTTTGAATCCTAGAAAGAACAAGATTGCTCTTTTTTGGAGTAACCTTGTAAGTGATATGAATGGATCCAATTTTAAAATCAAATAATTGAGGCATATTACACAATTGACTTGATAGCAATCCGGAAAGCAGATTGTTATCCTCAAATCGGTCGGATGCGATTTACATGGTACCTATTTCAAGGGCTGAGATTGTTATCTCCAAATTAGAATTGAGTATGAAAATAAAAAATGATGAAAAATGCTTCTTTCACAATGCACACACGTCTCTAAAAGCAAGACAACACAAGTTTGAAGTGTGGCAAAGCCATAAATACTCTTAATAGAGGCTTCTAACAACATTCCCGGAAAAAGAATTACAAAGGAAATTATTTGCTCAAAACGACACAAATCTTGAAAGAAAGACAGAACTGAACCTAATCCAATTGAGGCAAAATCATCTTATCTATTACTTCTCACTGGATAAGAGAGAGGGAAGTAAAAATCACCAGAAACACATAAATCTCAGTTAGAAACAGCCATGGTACCAGCCGACTCCAGGGTGGTATTATCCTTATTAATCGATTCCCAATCAACTTGTCTAAGAATTTTGAACCGTTCATCCAATGTGACAAATCCGGAATGAGGTGTCACCATGCCACATTTTCCAGCTTGATAAACGAGAAGGATAGCTGCTCCCATATCAGGACCATGGAGCTTTCCAGTAAGCAAGACTCGAAGGGGCATGAAAAGAGATTTTCCCTGGATTGGAAATTGCAATAAATGAATTAGTTGAGAAAGAGAAAAGTGCAAAAAGAATTTCTTTGTGAAGACTAACCTTGCGATTCAGTGATTTACCGAAACTCTTGACCCACTTCTTCCATCCAGCACTGCCTTCTTCAAGCGCGTTAATAAAGTCACCACTGTCATAGGCAATTACCAAACTTGCAGCAATTTCTGATAGCTTATCTTCTAGTACCGGTTTTCCTTCCGGACTGAAAAAATGAATTTTTAAAAATAGAACAAAATTATTTCAACAATATAGGTATAACATTGTGGCAGAAAAACTCATCAATACATCTCTCCATCTTAATGTGTAAGGTAAACTTGATTGCAGCAAATATCTCGAAGATTTTGCTTAAGAAATACCGCACTTAAGCAATGTACTATATATGCAGTACGGGCAAGCTTGCTCTGTATGCTGAAATATTGGTAATAACTTTGTCCATTACTTTGAACACAAAAATGACATTTTACAATGTCGAGGTGCTTGTTTTGTGAATGGTTAAAACTTTTTGTATTTTAGCATTTTGATAGTGAATTCATTTTTTAAAAGGTAATTCGTGGTTGTCTGCTACTTCTGATAGATAACTCCATAATTGGAAAATGCCCTCTGAAATCCTAGCATCATCTCGAACAAGCATGAATCCGGAAAATGGTTATAAAATGTAGGGAAATTTTCACGGTGCAGCCAAATTAAAAAACATATTAGGCCTTCTAGATCATCATTTAAAAGCATATCATTGCTGAACTTATTTCTGAACCAGGAAAACTTTTACACGTCATCAACTAGAGTAATTAAAAAATCTACTAAAATTTATAATAATCTTAAATCAAAAGAAACTTGAAATGAGAGAGAATTGACATGAATAAAAATGAAGTAACATACTCACAGGTTCCAAATTACCTAGCAAGTGCCAAATATAAAGGATAGGAGAGTAGGCTTGTAAGAGCATTGTCAGCATCCGTTACCAAGTCAACGCCATCCTTTAGCAGCTGGACTGCCTCCT
The DNA here is from genome assembly GCA_028654395.1 of Scutellaria barbata. Classification (NCBI taxonomy): domain Eukaryota; kingdom Viridiplantae; phylum Streptophyta; class Magnoliopsida; order Lamiales; family Lamiaceae; genus Scutellaria; species Scutellaria barbata. Next base: position 3,317,320 of record CM053646.1, on the reverse strand, counting down.
GATCATAGGATTTAAGAACAGAATGTAACTATCACTACTAAGATCAAGTAAGCTGTTATCAAAAAGAAAATGGCTCTTTATGTTTCTACAGTTCATATGAAGTGTAAAATAAAATGGCACAAAAAAAAAAAAAAAAAAAAGGCTATACTTCTACAAAGCTGCCTTCTGATACTGTTACTAGGCCAATGCTCTTCCAACGTTCACCAATAAGCTTGGTTAGTTTGTCTGATGGAAGGGATCTCAAATGTTGGCCGTTCATCCACCTTGCATAATCAAAAGTAAATGTTGAGGGGATGAGCAATAATAAGTCAGCGAGACTACCAATTCTTTGCAAGAAAAAGAATAGAAATGGGACTATTACTACTAAAATAGCCACAGGTATAACAAGAACAAGTAATTTAATACAGTGCTAATTTCTAATGTTTCTATGGAAAATATAATGTAACGAGTAATCTTGGCTAAATCAAAACCACAACTACCTTAATTTGGCTGAATCAAAGACAGCTCCACTTTTATTGACACGCTCAATTGTGAATGTATCAACTGCAGCACATGTCAGAAAATTGATGACATGACTATAATGACATCAAGCATCTTAAACTGCAACAGATCAGATAAGCAAGGGTTCGATAAGGAGACTAACCTAGTTGGTCGAGGGAGAAAAATTCATTTTCAGTGCCATCACCCCAGCCCAATAATGCAAGATAGTTTACCATTGCTTGAGGAAGAAAACCCATTTCCTTGAACTGGCAAACATAAAGATGGTTGTGCAGGAGAAGGTGAAGGGAAAATCAACAGCAGAGTGAACAAAAGATCATGTTTCTCAAAACCCAGAGTTGAAGATTACTAATCAAGTCGAGGACTGTAAAAGAGTTAAGGCAAAAACAGATTACCTGACCCACTGAAGTAGCCCCATGCCGCTTTGAGAGTTTGCTTTTATCAGGTGCAAGAATCAAAGAAACATGTGCAAATATAGGCATTGGGAATCCCAGAGCCTGGTTTTGGGGAAAAAGTTCATAATTTGTTAGTTTTATCCACATTCAAACAGATGACTTCGAGAGTAGAAAATAAAAGTAAACCAATAAACTAGATCCAACTTCACTAAACAATGAAAAAGATGAAGATAAATAGACAGACTCGAATAATACCTTATATATCAAAGCCTGCCTCAAAGTATTTGGCAAGTGCTCCTCTGCCCTGAAACACAAATTCCAGTAGTAACACCACATAGACAACTATATATATACGAGTTTTAGATCACGTGCAACGATCAATTCAAATTAATACAAATATCTTATATATAACACTTTTATATTAGAATTTTAATTATAATAGAATTCTATAGGATTTTGAATTAGTTATAATTCTAATATAAAATTATTTAAGTATGAAAATCCTAAATTACTATTTTAACCTTAAATAATAATCATTAATAGGGATATATTCGGCAATCCATCTTTTGTAAGAAACATCCACATTTTTATATAGGTAATAGATAATATATATATATATATATATATATATATATATATTTCTTTATCTATAAAGCAGCATTTGTATCAGCATGCTGTGCTAACCTAATAACATGCGAGATAGCCATGGTAGCATCATCAACAGTTACACAGAAATTGTAAACAGGTTGCCCATTACTTCTCATAATCACGAAATCCCCAAGCGTGTCATAATTCCAGCTTACCTTCATTACACTATCAAGAAAGTTAGTACAAACTAAAAAGCAGGACCAGACTTCTGCTACACGTATCAGAACAAACAGTTGATACAACAACATTCAACAACAAATCCTAGACATGCTGCAACAAAGTAAATTAACAATTTTGAACAGTTTTAAATTTCCATGGCTATGCCAAAACTAGCAATCCCAAGTCTAAAAGTATTCTTTACACATCCATAAATTTCTTTTCTGCTTTCAGATTTGTTCATACTGAGGTATCATCTACCAACTCAACAAAAGGTTATCTCATATTCTGAAAATGCTAGTTCAGAATAATGGATGATACACATGAAATATCATATCCTAATATATAATCTGGACTGTGGCAGTGATCCAGTTCCACTGCAAAATTTAGAGGATTTGAAAAACAATATTTTAACTTGCTTAATGCTAATGGAGAGATTTATCAGCTTATGTTCTCCAGAAACAAAACATAAAATGCAACTGGAACACCAGCCACTATACCTCACCGCGAATGAGATCGTCGATTTTCAAACTTCCCTTCTTAGGAACTCTGAATCGATAAGTATGAGGTGTCCCCTTTTCCAGCTCCTCTTGCACTTCTGCATCGGTTGCACTGGCCCACTTGCCGCTGTACACAGGAGGCAGCTGCTTCAGTTTTGCAATTTCCTTCATATTTTCCAACTCCTAATGTAATGGTTATAGCTTTAGACAACCCAGTATAAGAAAATGATAAATCTGGAAGTCAACAGGCCAAAGGATTTGAGTATAATTACAAAGAAAACTTAAAAGATGAAAATCAGTAGCATTGATGCATATATACAGTTCAAGTAAGAGATCAGCCAAGACGCAAAACTCAAGAGTGGTGTATTTCACATTCTGGAAATACAATATACTTCAATAACACCCATCATGGAATACTCTAAAGTCTAAACTTGGTATGAAAGTACTTTAAAAAATAAATATTAATAGCATAGTAAACATAATTTGCAGATGATTATTATATTCACTGGCTTATACATAGTTATTCCAGCAACTTAGCAATTTAACTATTGAAGAGAGAAAGAAAACCTAAAGTGTCTGAGATCAAAGAAAGCAACTTCAACTCCATTAACAACCACTGACCTCGTTTGTGCAGAAACAGCGATAAACATGGCCAGTTTGCAGGAGTTTATCGGCATGCTCTTTGTAAAGGGAATTTCTTTCCGATTGTCGATAGGGGCCATAGTTCCCACCAACACCAGGGCCTATATATCAAATCCAGAACACTCAAAACACTTAAAACTTTTGACAAAAGAAAAAACTACTCCAATTTGATAGCAAAATCGAGCAACCTTCATCCCAATCGAGACCAAGCCAGGAAAGATCACGAAGTAAGGCCTCCTCGGATTCCTTCGTGGATCTCTCTAAATCAGTATCTTCAATTCGGAGCACAAATTTGCCGCCTTTGGACCTGGCAAACAAATAGTTGAACAGCGCAGTACGAGCACCGCCGACGTGGAGATTTCCGGTGGGGGAAGGCGCGAACCGCACTCGAACTACGTCTGTGCACGGCGGCGAGGATGAAGCCGAAACTCTGAAGCTTCTGAAAATCCTTCCCCGCAAAAGTAGCATAGAGGGAGCCAGCTCCGGAACTACACGTACCCGGATTCCAAGACCGGGGGCTCCGACTAGACAACCCATTTGGAGGAAATGGAATGGTTTTCTTCTGCTCCTTGGCAAAATGAAATTGGATAGCAATCAACAATGGTGGAAGAATGGATTGGATTAGATGACTGGTACCAAAAAAAGTAATAAAATAATATAAAAACAGGTTAGATGATGTTCGTCGCCTACCAATTGGTCCTCATTTTGACCGAGCCCATTCTAAATATGTTGGTTGCCTACCACTTGGGCCCCATTTTGACTGCTGGCCCATTCAATTGTAAATAGAAAATTTGTTCGTTGCATACCACTTGGGCCTCTCATTCTGGCTGCTGGCCCATTTTAACTTTAAATTTCTGAGAATGACTTTAATTTATTTTTTTATCGCTTTGTGGTAATAAATAGATTTATGGTAATATTATTTGATTGGAAAGTTAAATCAAGATAGTCAAACAAATAAAGAGTAATGATAATAATATAATGACTAGTCGTGTGATAATTTTTTTTAAGAAATAATATAGTTAATCATATGGAAATCTTGAGTATTCATTATGAAATATAAGGATTAAGTAGTCAAGAAAATTAATATAGTTTAATTTTGAACTAATATTTTAAGTATTAGGTTTTAATTTATAATAATAAATTTATAAATTAGTTTGGATATATTTATTTTATAATAAATTTGAACTCTTACGTGTATATCAAAAATGTATAAAATTTTATAGAAGTTGGTTTGATTAAAACTTTATCATGTATGATTTTTGTGTAAGATAATGTAACAAATTTTCCTTAAATAAAAAAAAACATAAAAACAGTGTGAAAAATTGATGCACATCAGAATCAAACAGTCCATATTTGCAGGCAGCCCAAGTACTAACCCATCTTAAAAGACCAATTATGCTGAGATATAAGATGGGCAGCCCATGTTCTAAGGCCTGATACATAGGCCCAAATATGCTGAGATATAAGAGGGGACATAAGACTACTCTTATTAGTGACACTCATCCAACCCAACCCAACAATAAAATATTAATTTCTCTCTCTTACATCTACACAATCCACAACCCAACCTAATTCCAATATTTTCATAGTTTATTAGTGACACCAACCCAACCCAACTCAATATTTTTTTCTCAATATTTAATAATTATATATTATTTTGTGAGCATATTTTTTATTATATTTCACAATAAATTAAATCGAAATTATAATAATTAAAATACGAACTCGATTTTACAATAATTGAAATACGAAATCGAAATTACAATAATCAAACTACAAATTATTTATTTAATTATCAATACCAAATTGTGAGACAAATGAGAATGAATTTTGGATTGGTGAGTAAATATGTTAATATTGGACTCTATTTATAGAGAATTTTTTTTTATGAATTTTGATATTTTTTAATTTTCTTTAAATAAAAATTATTTTCAATATTAATATTTTAAATTATATCCGAAAAAAATAATCGAGACCAATAAAAAAATGATACGTGTATAAATTATACACAAAATGAGTGTTATGATATTGGTCACCATCTGACCAATGTCATGACATTTTCATTCTCTCTTTTATTAAGTCACCATCTGACTAATGTCATGACATTTTCAATCTCTCTTTTATTAAAATATTAATATAAATGGTGACATTTGAACCACCCAATGTCACCAATAAGAGTAGCCTAAGAGCCTCTCTCTCAGTGACTCACTCTCTGTTATCTCGGAGAAGACTGAAGAGTTTTCCGTTGCGCTGCCACCAAGACGTTATTTCTTCCCGGAAAATGTAATTGGGGTATAAGAATATCGGCTATTAGGTACTCTACGCCTTCTTTTGCAGATATTTTCTTACTCGTGTTCTATTGCCCCCAACTTCAAAGCATCCACACAGTTGAGAAATTGTTTATCTCTGGGCTCCTCTGCTTCTACTTCGGTGTGAATTTTAGATATTTTGATTCGGTGAAGGAAAATCTCGACTCTCAATATCTGATTGGGAGTTATCAGGAGAGGTTTCATCCAATGAGCTGTTTAACACACGTAATCGTAATGGGAGTGGGTATACTCCACCTGAAATCCAGCACCCATGTACGGATCAACTCTCAGAGAACTGGGAGCAAGATGATGATGAGGGTGATTACTATGAGAGATAGGAGCAAAAATAGAAAGCAACTGCAGAAGGGGAGAAGTCTAAGCATTGAGGCTATCCAAACGGTTCAAGCATTGAAGAGGGCTGCGAAAAACTCGGATGGATCTCTGGAACAAATTTTTGATAGCAAATTCAGGCGTTTGTTGAAACTCGATATGATTGCTGTTCTCCGTGAGCTCCTTCGCCAGAATCTTTGTCTTTTGGCCCTAAAGGTTTGTTACATTGTTTGACTTATCACGGTTGCTTACATATTCTTTGGAGAACGACGTATGAATTAATTTTTCATTTGAAATGTGCACTTATTATTTCAAATAGTTGTACATACCCTCTGTGCTCTCTTGCTTCTATAGTTCTATGTCTTCTATAGTTTCTGTATCGACCTTGAACCAGTTCTCGTTGCTTTGGTCCAATGCCGAGATATGACCTTCTATTGGGACTTGGATGGAAGTTTCTAGTTTTGTCATATAAATTTGTTCAACATCACAAAGATATTGAGCTAGAGCCTAGAAACAATTTGAAAAGAACGCCACCTAGGTGTTTGTGTTAAGTACAAATTCTGACTTTTATGACAATGATGCTTTCAAAGTATTTGATATTCTAAAAATTGCATGTTCATGATATCTAATTTCAGTCCTCTTTTCCATTTCTTTTAATTAATGGAAGCATCAGCTTGCTTGTTGGCTCTGTCTGTTATTGATATGGTCCAATCTGTATTGTTATCTTATCCAGGTTTTTGACGATGTCAGAAAAGAAGTCTGGTACAGACCTCAGTTATTACTGTATGCTGAAATGGTTGCAGTCTTGGGGAACAATGGAATGATGCTTGAAAAGGTTGAACAACTTATCATGGAACTCAAAGCAGAAAATAATGTAAATCCGGATCTTCGCAGTTTTAACGCTTTGCTGGAAAGCTTAATGAGTTTAAATCTCACAGGATTAGCATTGGAGTGCTATAAATTGATGAAATCTATATCATGTGACCCAGATAGGCTGACATTTAAAACATTAATAGAAGGTTTGACGTCAAATGAGGAAATGGAACTTTTAGCTGTTGTACAACAGGATGCTCAGAAATATTATGGCCCTTTCTGGGATTTAGAGGAGGAAGAAACTGACATGATTTCAAAATGTAAGAACTGAATAACTCAACAACTGCTTAATGCCATTATATCCTAAATATCAGAATTTTATAACTGGGGCTGTATTCTGAAGCATGTATTCTGAATGTTGAATTTCATTAGCAAAATGATATTTAATTTCTTGTTATTTCATCTCAAGATGAAGGGAAGGATCCAAACTAGGTTTTGCATATGACAAGCTTTTTTTACTTGGCCAGTACAGTCGCTACTGCAGTATGCACACAGTAAATTTGTGGCTTTTGAATAGGAAGGTGGAATTGGTTTTGTGGCTTATCCATTTTTGTTGACGGATGTGGTGGACTTTTTGTTCTTCATATGAATAGATAGAAAAGTGGCGTACAGTGGCCAAGTACCAATATTGTAATGGTCTGAAGATGGTTAATCTATTGCAATTCAGTTGACTCTATGTTACTCCACAAGGTTTTTATTGTCATTGTCATTGTCATTTGAAATGAACCAATTTAACTTGCTCTCTCTGGTTGTTGGCTAACATGTTATCTGCATTAGCTATTTGGTAGTTCAATGGCTAACTTCACAAAAAAATTCAATCTAGACTTGTCTAGGATTATATGTTGGAACTGAATCATCAGACGTTAACAGTAGGTAGGAGAGTTCTCTGCTTACTTTCTTAACAATCCAACATTCTTATACTATATCATTGTAATAGCTTATGCTAGAGTTTTCATTTAGAAGTTACAGAGTTTTACCTGTATACCTTTCCCAACCACTCTTTCTGAAGAATTGTTAAAACTGTTTTCCTGGGAATGTCTGGCCGAACTTCCAGTTTTCTGGTGCAACATTGTAAGATGCTAGTGTTCTTCTAGTAGCCGTAGTCACCTCAAAGGATAGTGGTTGCCCGGCAAGGTTGACGTTGCATTGCCAGTTCTGTCCCCAGTTCCTCCCCATTGGGATCCATCCAGTCCTTGATCCCTTCACTTTTACTCCAACAACTTCTCCATCCAACCCAACGTTGCTGATCAACACTTGCACGAAATAAGCACTGCCCTTGATTGTGAATCTGATTCCACCTTTTCTTTCACATGCCACCCTATATATACAGGTTCAGTAATTTCATCTGTATTTGTTAGATCAATTATATACATATATGTGTATGGTGCTATTAGACTGATTTGTATAATTAACAAGTTTAGTATCATTGAATGAGGGTTGTTACCCTGCACACCCTCCATGCACAGAGGTGTCCAAGGTAACATTCCTAATCCTTGAACTACCTTCTATACTGGATTGGAACTATTTCTGCTTTCAGGCGAGCAATCAGAGAAAACGAAGCCTCTGGTATCTGAAAGTGGGCTCTCGGGAAGTTGCACCATCCGCCATTATCAGCAGGGAAGCCGTAGTTAGGAGGGCAGAAATCAGTGGCAGTAAGCACGATAGATGGGCTACTTTGCAGGCACCATAGTACATGATCAACACATCTAACCTCAAAGCAAGCACCACAGGTACTTCCTCTACCAAATAACATTTCACTTAGCCCTGCACTGTATTTGCCATAACTGGTCTTATGAAGGTCTCCAAAGCCACAGGCGCCCTCTGCATCCATGCAACACAAAGTACTTGACTTCATTTTTCATTCGAGTATATTATCATATTATCCATATAGCCAACCTAACATAGTGGTATGAACCTGTTCAATTTGCCATTGTTGTAACTTGTAAACAGGGTTAAGAAATTACCAGTGACAATCGAGTCATCAGTGTCATTAGAGTACGTTGCAGTAGCAGATTTCCAATCCCCATCTTGGGCAGTTAACGAGCACATCGAAAGAAGGTAGCAGATGAGTATGGCGTGAAGAGCACCCATTTGAACCCTAATCAATAGAGTAGATGAATTTGCATTATTGAGCTGTATATTCTTATATCATTCTCCCTTTTAGTTCCCGCCTTTTTCGTTTTTTTATAATGTCTTTTTAGGACCAGTGGTGCCAGCAGAAACATCTTTACTTAGCATTCGGTCACTTTTATGATAATAAAGAAAAGTTAATGTAGTGGCATAAGCCGACAAAATATAACCTAAGCTTTTTCTTGACATATTTCTCCAAGCTGGACAAGGCGAACAAATTTCCAAGAATGCCCCCTCGATATTGTTTCTTGTAGGTCTTTAAGACAATAAACTCCTATATGGCTATATGTCTGACTAATTTAATTTATATCTAAATTTTTAAGGTGAATTGAGTTTTTGTACCTTTTTTTTTTTTTTTTTTTAAAGGGGTGTGATTAGTAAATTTGGAGTGTATATAGCCTTACCCAAATTTTTATCGAACACTGTTGTTTCAAATACTATCCACTTTCGACATTAAATAACTTTTTCAAACTAAATAACTTTTTAACAATCACAAAATAGTAAATACACAATATTTTGCAGTCAAATTAGCGTATCTCCAGATATGAGGCTGAGTTGCGCTGATCTTGAGTCCTTGACACGTGCGGAATATAAGCGAATGTTGAGTCATAGCACGCGAACCTGATTCGTGATTGCCTATAACACAAGTAAAGGTTAAACGACTTCTCTTCTCTGCATCACACCACTAAAGCCGAGAATCCGCCATTTTTGCATCTCGATCGCGACGACGAAGAGAAGGAGGCGAGGATCGTTCAATTTGCGGATAGATCCAAAAAGGAAATGGAAAGCTCTGGAGAAATGGTGACGCTGCCGGTGTTGGTGGAGTCGAATTACAGGGCCTGTACCATTCCCTATCGATTCCCTTCCGATAATCCGAAGAAACCTACTCCCACTGAACTCTCTTGGATCAATCTATTCGCCAATTCAATACCTTCTTTCCGGTTGATTATTTCTACCATCTTTGCTTTTTTAGCAGTGATGAATGAGGATATCTTCTTATTGGTTTAATGACTGTCAATCAACTGCTCTGCAGTAAACGCGCCGAATCCGACGATACGGTTCCAGATGCTCTCTCCAGAGCGGAAAAGTTTGCCCAAAGGTCCCTCAATTGTCCTAATTCTTCGATTGATAGTGATTTTGTTTATCTTTTAACCCGCGTCAAGTTCACACTGTTTTACTTCACTGCTTGTTTAATCCTCCACAGGTATGCAGAAATTCTGGAGGATTTGAAAAAAGATCCAGAGAGTCATGGTGGTCCACCTGATTGCATTGTACGTTCATCTGCCTAATAAAAAGTGTTTTTTTTTTTTTTTTGTTGTAATTTATTTTATAACATTGCAAGTGAAATAAATTTAAAATTTCTGTTTTTCGGCAATTGTTGTTTCAGCTTCTTTGCCAGCTTCGTGAGCAAGTACTTAGAGAAGTGGGGTTCAAAGATATATTCAAAAAGGTCAAGGTATGCATTTCATAATTTATTAGTATTCTTCATTATTTGATTCATTTTAAGTACCAGATATCACGGCAAAGCAACTTCATTAATGCTATGTGATATTGACATTGTACATGAGGATCATAGTAAACCTTCTACGTGTCTATAAAAATGTATTGTTTGCAGATAGATTGTTGCTGATTAAAAAATAACCAGAATGCGTTCTCTTCCTGCTGCACCTGTGCACATTTACAGATTTGAGCTCGTATGGTGTTTAGGCTTAAATGATATACTGCAGTTTTTGTTCTGCATATTTTTCTTAGAAATGGGAGGAACAAGAGCATAGATATATGACAAAGTGGTTTACTTAATGGGAGGAACAAGAGCATAGATATATGACAAAGTGGTTTACTTTGGATTATGTCAGGATGAAGAAAATGCCAAGGCAATATCCTTGTTTGAGGAGGCTGTCTGCCATAACGATGCTATTGAGGACGAAGCTGAGCGAGTAGAGAATTTGATTAGAGGAATTTTTGCTGGAAACATATTTGATCTTGGCTCAGCTCAGGTACATTAATCTGTCGATGAAAATTATTGGGGGTATAAAAATTTCTACAGCACGACATGCTTCAAAAAATAATGTTGATTATTTTCCAAAAAATAATCTACTCATCTAGAGCAACACTAGCGGAAAGTAAAGTCCCATAATTGATAAAAAGATGAACTTTCTGAACTGATATTATTAGCGATTGAGGGTCTTCTCAGGTGATGAACTCTTAGCCAGTGGGGCTCAAAATACTTTCTTAACAGTATTGAAATTGTTTGATTGCATAGAAATTTACACTCGGTTTCAGAAATTTGGTGCTTTTAAGTTATTCAACATGGAGTAGTCAAATAATTGAGTTTAGTATCAGTTTTTCTGAAACTAATTGCCTAGGACCTCCCTTTTACTTGTGTAACTCATGTTGCTCATCTGAATGGGTTTTTGCTTTTTCAAATATAAAGCAAGCCTAAGGATTTTTGACCCAAATTCTGCCAATAGAAATAGGTTGGTTCAAATTCTATTCATAGACGTAATCTTAATCCTAAAAGATTGTGGACTGTTTTGCTGTTATGATGTATTGATGCCAATATATCACATGCCTGCTTCTGACATATTCATGATCCAAGCCATTACAGCAATATCTTATTTCTCATTGCTGTAGTCTTGCTTAATTTAAGTCAATTTCTATTTTTCTTGTAAACCATGTTGGCCTTGCAGTTTGTCAAAGCCCGACTTGTGCTGTTTTCACTTAGATAATTTCATTTAATTATTTTCCACTTGACTGGCTTAACAACAATCTTTCTGTTTACATCTTGAAGCTGGCAGAGTTATTTGCAAAGGATGGTATGTCCTTTCAAGCAAGCTGTCAGAACCTTGTTCCTCGACCCTGGGTTATAGATGACCTGGACAATTTCATTTCTAACTGGTGCAGCAAATCATGGAAAAAGGTCAATTTCTTTACTTACACATATTGTTTGTTCCAAAGCACTGGCATTTATAATGTGTTTATTTGCACTAACTTTCTTATAATTATGCCACAGGTTGTAATCTTTGTGGATAATTCTGGTGCAGATGTCATTTTGGGTATATTGCCATTTGCGAGGGAGTTACTCAGACGTGGTGCACAGGTTCTGATTTGGGATCCTTTAATTGTTTTACTATACTTGAAGTCAAGTAAAGCCTTTATCTTGATTGTATTGCTTTTTTCTCCGGGAACTATTGTAACATATGTTACACTGTATCAATGAAAGGACTTATAGTTGCCTCACATATAGTTAAATGATTCTGTATAAAGTGCTTGGCTTGGCATGTTGGTTTGCCAGTCTATTTTGACTTGAGATGAATTTTTTATTGAATACCTAACTCATTGTAGGGATGAACATTAGGATTTGTCATATGTTGTGGCACAATAAACCCCTTTAGAGTAGTAGCATTTTGAAGTTCATGTACCACCTAGGTTTTGAATTGGGGTCTCCATGCAGTGAAACACACTGCAAGGTTTTGAGTCATGCTTTTTTGTGGTATTCACTTTTCCCATAGATAGCAGAGAACTCAGGTGTTAATGAGTTATTGCTTTGCCTAATCTGTGATACGGAGATTGTTAGAAACTAAGACCTTAACTCCCTTGGAAGTGCCATCATCTTTGGCAAAAACATGTTATGTAACATTATACATGTTTTCGTTGGTACTTTGAACATGTTTTGAAGGTATTGCTTGTTCTGCAGGTTGTACTGGCTGCAAATGACTTGCCTTCTATCAATGATGTAACATACACTGAGTTAATTGACATTATAGCTAAGGTAGTGGAGCAGATACATTATTACTGCTGTTTCAGTTTGTCCTCTACTTTCAAAATCTTTATTTATACTCTTTTACAGTTGAGGGATGAGAATGGGAAGCTTCTGGGGGTTGATGCTTCAAATCTTTTAATTGCGAATTCTGGTAATGATTTACCGGTAAGAAGTTCTGTGCTATTTCATAGTGATTTTGTTCTATGGTTGGACTAATCTGCTTATGTGAGTATGTGCTCTTATCATATATAGGTTATTGATCTGACAAGAGTATCACAAGAAATTGCCTACCTAGCAAGTGATGCAGACCTTGTGATTTTGGAAGGAATGGTAAGTGCTTGTGATCCAATTGTGTCGTATACTTCTGCCTGTCCTATAATCCCTTTTTAATTCATGGTGTTCCTTCTCTAAATGCCAAGAGTGGATTGTGTGTTTTCTTTTTGCAACCTCACGTTCTTCTTTCTATCATGATTTGTCCAGGGCCGTGGATTAGAGACTAACCTTTATGCGCAGTTCAAATGCGACTCCATGAAAATTGCCATGGTAATGAAATCCTATTTATTATAATGTTATTCCCCACCTTGTCCTCCAATTTATTGGATTATTGTGTGCAACAAAACAATTTTAATTAATGTTCTCAATACTGCATTCAGGTGAAACACCTGGAGGTTGCTCAGTTTCTTGGGGGACGACTCTATGATTGTGTAATCAAGTATAATGAGTTTTTGAAGTAATCTACATATTCATCAGAGTGATTATTAAATGAACAAATTTGGGAGGGCCTACTTTATCAAATCTGGTGAAGCAGGCATAGTAAGTTGATTAATCTATTTTGTTTATTTGGCCATGATGCGATCCTTCGTCTTGTAAAGTTGAAATTATCTTTACGATGCTTCCCCTACCAATTAATGTAGTCATTCTGTAACGGATCTTTTACATTGACACTTTGGATTTTCACTACCTTTAGGAAATTCAAGGAAAGGCACTTTACAGTTTCACCTTCGATATGCAATTATCCGACCTGCCTAAGATTAAAATTGACATTCCACCTTGAAATTCGACTTTGAAACTTTAGGTTGCATTTGGACTGATACATTTCGAGATGATTTGAAAATCATAACAATGAACTTAAATTCATTGAATTTGAATTTTAATCATTAAACTATATATATATATATATATATATATATATATATATGTATGTATATTATTTATTTAGATTAATTTTGACGGACTTGATACTATTTTATGGGAAGCATTCAATATCCTCATCTTTGAATCTATTCATATTTTAATCCAAATGCAAAATTTTGTGATATCACAGCTCTTTTTTATGAACTCCATTGCATATACTTATAATTCCCAACATAAATTTTTTGCAATTCGTATAAATGGAAGAAGATAATAACCCTAATTCCCAACATAAATTTTTTGCAATTCGTATAAATGGAAGAAGATAATAACCCTTGGAAAAATCATGAGACAGTTTTGAGAGTAATATAAAAGGAGCAAAAGAAAAAAAGAACTCCTTTGCATATACTTATAATTCCCAACATAAATTTAGATTTTTTTTGCAATTCGTATAAATGGAAGAAGATAATAACCCTTGGAAAAATCATGAGAGTTTTGAGAGTAATATAAAAGGAGCAAAAGAGTTTTGAGAGTAATATCAAAGGAGCAGATACAGCTTGATTCTAGCAATCCAAGAATGAAAATTTCTTTTTTTCCACATCAATTAGACAATGATCCTAGAATGAAAATTTCGATTTTGATGAAAATATCAATATCTTAATTTTACGAAAATATCGTGAAAATATCGGTATCGTGGAATTATCGGTATCTTAATTTTACAAAAATATCGATATTAATAAAAATATTGATACATCATACTTATCGATATTTTTTCGATATTTTTCCAATATTCCACAAATATTTCATCAATTTTCTTATAATTTGTACCATAAAACCACCGATATTGAAATCGATACCTATATTCATCGATATTTCTAATATTTCGCCTATTTTTCAACCATTTATACCATGAAGTCACCTGATATCAAAATCAATACCAAAATTTATCGATATTTTACTAATATTTTGATAAAATTTCTCTTTTTTTTTATCGATTATGTAAAAATATCGGATTTTTTATATTGGTTATATGAAAATTTGAAAATATCGAAAAAATATTGGAGATATTTTCGAATATTTTCATCCTTGATGCCATCTGAGACCACCCTCTATTCTAAAAATGTTCATCTCCTATTTCCGGGTTACCACAATTGTCACATTTTAGATAATATCACTAATATACACATTACATATACTGTAAGCATAAGAATATAAGATCAGAGGAGTCCATCTGCAGAGATGCACAAAATTACAGATATTGATAACTCTATGCAGCTACAAAGATTCAATTAGTTGAATACTTGTCTTGATGCTCGGATGTCGGCAGGCATTGACTTCAAAAAGAGTCGTAATTGTAGGTTAAGAAAGCAGGGTTGACAGATGAAATGGTGGAACAATGGAACTTCCTCAATTTATAAATAAGTTGAATGAACCCAGCAGCCACAACGAGTACCAGCCTGAAGTATCTTTCACAATCCAGATCTAGTTATTGATCAACACAAGTAAAAGCCATGAATATGCAAATTTAGTTGACACCAAAGAACCATACCATGAATATGCAATTTAGCTGACACCAAAGAACCATACTTTTCTTTTTCACACAAGCAAGAGGAACAGCGCAAGTAGAGTTAGCTTTGGTAAATACTCAATTACTGTTCTAGACAAGAAGTTTTAGCCGAACAATAGCAGTATGAGCAAATTCTACTATAGCATAAAGTGGACCAAAAGTAAAGAACAGTTTAGCAGGATAATTCAAAAGAGCCTCTACACTGACCACTTCAATAGGACTGAAAGGTGCAGCTCACTATCTCTGCTTCCCAATGGAGTGCAAGTACACCGAGACTGAAACAACCCTGCAAAATAGAATATGGTTAAACCTATATATAGTACACACCATAAATTGTATGGGGCTGACTAAATGATAAGATTGAAAAATATACTCACGTGGAACCAAGAAAGAAGGCAAGTGAAAGATGAAATTGAAATAGGAAAACAGACACAACTGCTGTCAACAACATTGCAACTGATGTAGAATACACCTGCAGAATTTATGGGGATTTAATGTTCTTGAACTTTTATAACAGAAGATAGTGGACCAGATGAGTATTCCTTGATTCATTCTTTAAATAGAATGTGTGTGAGCTACCACGTTGAAAGTAATGATTCTTTACCTTCACTATGTTGTCAGCATATTTCATGACCATTGATACAGCAATGCCACTGCAATGACATCAACTATATTATGAAATGCTCAAGCATTCAATGAACAATGTTCCGCAACAGCAGAGAGGTACAGAGTTACACCTTAATTTACATACAATTAATAGCAATATGTTTTTTAACAATTCACCAAGCCCAATATTAAATGCTACAGCCTGAACAGACACAATAAAAACACAACTCAATTCTAACTCGACATAATTCAATTATAAATGACTTTTGATGTATTCTGAACATATCCCAAAATTGTCCTGTAACAAGAACCTGACCCAATAAATCAAAGCATGAAGAGAAGCATCACAACCAGCAATGCTATACATTAACTACTGCATCTTCATATCAAATTTCTTCTCTTATCTAAAGACTCAAAAATCAAAAGGATCTCCTACACATACTATTAGTTTTTAAGAGCTCCCAAGAATTAAGTACCTCAGAGCATGGTTCAAAATCATGAGAACGGTAATTAATGAATATCCATGAAAGAATCCCCTGCAGAGAGAATCATAGATGCACTTTAGAATATGCATATATCATGTCAAACAGAAGCATCCCAGAAGTATATAAAGGGTAAGAAAATCCAAATTGCTGCTTCATCCTTCAGCAAATCCTGCTAAAGTAAACGACATTGACAAATTGAAGAAATATTTTATTATTATGTTCCCAGTTGTAGGAAAACCTCATGAAGCAAGTTGTTCAAGAGAGACAATATCTTCAGCAGAGTTCCAATTATATTCCCAGAATAATTTCATTGGTGAAAAACACTGGAGTGATCATGATTTTTATCCATTAAACAGCCTGAATCATGGAGTAATTTCAACTTACTTGTTCATAACAGCATCAAAATCTTGAACAAGTATCGCAATAGCATTGAAAATCATCCCAAAAACATACAACCAGAAGTTCTGAACATTAATGTTCCTCGAAGGTCGTTTTTTAATAATAGCCTACAGAAAAAATCGAAACAAGCCCAAATAAGTATAAGAAAACAATTTTCACGACAGTTTTTACAGAAAATGAAACAGAAAGTTAATTATATTCAAATGAAGTTTTTATGCCAATGACGTATATCAGCCAAAAACAACATAAATTCAACATAACATCAGTGGCTGCATAATTGGTAAAACAGTAACGGCTTCCTTTAAAAAACAAATATTTTCTAAAGATAAGTAAATGTACTAAGGATTTACCTCAGTGTAGACTCCAGCAAAACCACTAAGAAGAGCCATGATCTGAGATAAACCACCAAGAGTTACTTAAACTATGTTAGGACAATAGAAGAAAACCAAGAACATTTATCTTTGTTGTTGTTTTGAAAGAGAACATTTCACTTTTGCTTGCTAAATCCTACATCAAACAGAGTGCTGACATCATGAAAGAACATTTCACTATCAGATTTCAGTTTCAACTTACAATTGCCATCAGCCAACCCTGGAAAGGAGTTTGCAACACTCTATCAGAACTGAAAAAGGGAAATAGTGAGATCCCTTAAGGACACGTTCGGGATACCAAAACAGAGCAGAAAAAGAAACTTGGAAATAAAACACAAAATCTAATGTGAGACACATTGGCATGCTCATTTTTCAATTACCATTAGGGCAGAATTGCTAATTCAGTTTCTTTCTCCACTGGGATCCACTATCAAACTATTATCACATTCAGGTCATATCAATTCTTATTATACTATGTAGAGTTATTACGTAGCACAAATATATAACAATCAAGTTCATATCTTAATTCAAAAAAGAAAGATGCAAAACTTGCAGGTGACTTCAGAACATTCACAATAATGAGTTGGAAAATTGATCAAATACAAACAATCATTTAAACATAAATTGTCAACTAATTCTGCACTTAGCTTTTAATACTTTTAAGTGTAAATCACCAACAAGAAATGAGATTTGAATAAGGAATATGCAAAGAAACAAACACTCTCTTGTTTCTTGTTTTTAACTCGGGCATCAATTTTTTTTCCTCTTCATACATTTTGACCCTCCTTCACAGTGGCTCAATATACATGATTCATAATTTATAAGAAAATGAATCAAATACCACCTGTCATTTTAATGTAAATTGTCAATGAATAATGTGCACAGTTCTTAATACACTCAAAGCAAAACCAAGCAATCTCCCTTTTCACTAATTTTATCCTTTTTTCTGTTGGAGTGTAAGTTCTTTATTATGGTCAATAAAACCTCTAAATTCTAAAACGCCCTAAATTTTTAGAATCGAGTTGAACCTCTTGATGCCCATCTGACTCTACCAGTAGTTGGGCACATAGAAAGCATCTAAAGAGTTCATGTCTTCTGATCATTATATTTGTCAGGACTAGAGAATGAGAGAAATTCGCTACATTATGGAAAATGTGAGGAAAGCTCTAAGTTATTCTTAAAAAATAACATCCTTACTTAGAGTTAAGTTGCGCCGTTGTGCACCCTGCACAGAGTAAAACGAAAGCAGCCCACTGAATTTCACTCAACCTGAAAAGAGAAATGAGTATAATCAGTTACTCATTTGTTTTGAACAGCCTATCATCCATTGTTCATCACCTTCGCATTCATGAACCCAACAAAAATAAAGGTTAATTTTTTGGTGTCATGACATCATAACGCTCTTGAAATTCTTTAAACTAAAGCTTCTTTCAGAGGAGATCATGTCATGCAAAGACTTTTGAAGCTTGGAAACTTTAAACTACATAATTGTAAGGTCCAAGGAACAACTTACTTTCTCTTGAGAATGACACGGTATAACACACCAGTGCTGATTATGTTAAAGTTCTTTAGAATTTGGTATCCTGGAGCATCTACATAGGCAAAGATGTAATACTGCCAGAAGAGAGATATTTAGGAAACAGCATACTGCAAAAGGAAGTAAAACTTACTGGTAAAACAAACAAGGATGAAAACCTACTTGAAGTAGATTCTTGATGAGGTAAAGAACAGCAGGAATGGGATACACGTTAACTTCATCCCATGTCGTACTCAATCTGGTAGGGGAAAACAGGAAAAATAAATTGAGTTGGCTAAGAAAATCACAAAACATGATATTTTCCGCTAATCTTCAAGCTAGAATAACTTTCAAAGTAGTATTTAGCTGTTGTAGAATCTGCCACCCAAGCATGCAAGTAGAAGTTGTAAATTTTGGCTAATATTATTTAATGTCGAGAATTTGCAAGCTAATTAGTTAACATAAGCTATAAACTGGTAAAGGAACAGAACTTCCTGACAAGACTTAGACTGAGATAGTTTTAGTTATGTGGTATATAGGATTGTAAAGTCTACAACTATTTATTGAATAATGCTTGCTTTCAATAATTGTTCTCAGCACCTTTTGCAGTCATAGACAAAGAACATTGGCAAAATCCATGAGCTCTACAGCTTTAGCCAATTAAGGGAAAATGTGTAGGGACAGAACAAACACCTGTTGTCCTCTGTAAGACCGTCCGTCCTCCAAATTCTCATCAGTGCTGCAAGTGATAGTGCACATTTCAAAGCCTCTACCTAATCAGAAATATATCAATCGAAGACCAAATTCAGAACATTCTTCCATAGACTGGGACCATTCTACAAAAATAATGTAAACAAAGAGAGCACATTTCAGTGATAGCATAATGACCAACCTACCAGGAAATATCATCCACTCACCAAAAAATTTGCAGTTGTAACGCTGTACTCATACTTGCCAGCCCTCTTTGACCAGACAATAAGAATTGCTTGTGAACTTGTAAGAATTGTCAATGCAAGGGTTACAACAGACCTGCTTATATCATAAGTTAATAGGATCTGATGGGAAAATTATGTAGTTGCTATGCTCCAAGATGTAAAAAAATGTACTAAAAACTTTCATACTTGAGTTTCCACTTGGTATGGCCACCAGGGCTGCCTACTAAGGCAACCATTTTTGTTGGAGAGCCTGTAATCCCACAAAAGACAAGAGGATAAACAAACACAGCCATATGGAAAATTGACAAATGAGGAATTTAATATGCAAAATATATACAGATAATGTAGACGAGTAAAGTATGAAGCAAGTGACGTATGTCACCTGAATTATGTTTCCCTCGTAAGCTCTCAATATCATCATGAACTGAATCCCCATCTTTCTCCTAAATAATTCAACATGTATCAACACAAAGTGAGGAACAAGAAAGAATCAGTTCACAGTGAGCAACAAGTAAGGATCAGACTATCATAGAGTAGATTTCAAGAATTTTTAAACCTGAATCACACGAATTCAGTGTGCGCTGAGCACAAAAACGGAGTAAGACTAGAAATGTGTAGCAAAAACAATAGTAGGAGAGAAGCTCGGACAATTAAGACAATTGAAAGAACTATACATACTTATATTCAACTGAAGCAGATCAATAACAATGACGCAGAAAAAACAAACATTATAATCAGATGACAAGCTTGAGATGAGTCAAATCTGAAAATGACAACGGCGAAACGAATCGCCGATAGAGATATATGCACACATTGCAGATGTGTAAAATTAGAATTGGAGAGGAGAGAAGAAGGAGAACCTGATCCTTAATTCTTCTGTACTCCATTGTGTTGTTCAGATTCGATTACTGTAGAAAATAATTTCAGTTTTCATGAGAAGTTGGAAAAGATCTTAAAATCGGAATCCAGTAACAAACCACTCTACACCAATTGTTCCAGGCGAGGTCGATCCCAGACTAAGAGAGGAACTTCCCAGTCTGTTTGGATGCGCGTATTTTGCTTTCACACCCAAATAGCTAGATCCTTTTCGTAGTAAATTAAAATTAGGGAATGATTTCCAATTTTGCCCTTTTCATAAAAAAAAAAATATCTTGATTTTCATATAAACAATAATCTTCATTTTATTTTTGTCAAATTAAAAGTTGGGGCTGTATTAAGTAAAGTTGGGGGCGTAAATAGCTGCACCTTAAAATTATTGATTTAAATTTCTATCAAAACAATATAAATTTAATAATAAGACGCAAAATTGGGACAATGATGGAATTGGAAGATATAAGTATTTGTTTTCTATAATTTCTTGTCCAATCATTGTTCGTACTTCGTGGGTTTTCTGTGGAATTAATATTAAGTTTTGTCGTGCCATACACCAAAAACGTATGATGTGATTGTTGCATACGATCGAATCATATTTCAATTAAAAATGTATGATGTGATTGTTGTATACGATCGAATCATATTTCAAGACACAATTATACATGTCGATCTCACAAATCTTTTTTGTAAAATAATCTCACAAAAAACTAACTAAAGATTAAATATAGGGCCCGACTATACACATCCCATAAAATTTAATGAAGTTATAATTATATACATAAAGACAATTATGCTCTTATTATTTAAAAAAATTCAAACACATTCTAATTAACACATGTTTCTTCACCACTCTCTTATTCTTCTTCATTATCCAACACCATTGAAATTCCATTTTTTAGTTAAGAAAACTCATTTAATTTGAAAAAACATTTGAAGCAACAAAAAAAAGAAAACTTGGGACGAAGAATATAAGTTCTTAAAGAACTTTCATCTTTATTTATTTTTTATTGTTTTAGTAATGTGGGTTATATGAAAGTTAGAATCTTTTTCCCAAAAAAATTATGAAAAACACGATCGACTGTCATAGACTGAACACGTTGCATTATGTTCTTCCAATATTGATCGAATAATCAAAAAAATGTTAGACAAATAATCGAATAAGTTGAGTTATGTTCGACTATAGATCGAACTTATTGTAGTCATATCGCTAAATCAAGGTCGAACATAATGCGATCCTTAACAAAAGCAAAAAAAAAATCACATTTTTTCTACTTGTTTTCTATGTATATCGTTGTATAAGGGACACAAACTTCCGGCTTGGATGTCTTTCCCTCTTAACCAACTAAGGGTGGTTAAGCTCACAAGATTTTATCATCTATCTTCACTGACACCTCTTGGAAAACTGCCATGCTTGGAGACCATTCTGATTAGTAGAATGGACGAATTGCGGGACGAGAATTCTTGGATATCCAATCTTCATCAGTTGGTGCAAAGACCATTATAGCCTTTCCAAAACTGAAGAATCTGACATTTGAATATTGTCCGGAGTGGAAGGAGTGGGAGGACATAACGGTCGAAGAAGAAGATTCGACTACCCTGTCGTTAATGCCTTGTTTGGCTGACTTTACTATCCAAAATTGCAAAAGCTTGAGACAGCTGCCACAACGGCTACTGCGGAAGATGAGTTCGTTGCAAGTGTAGAAAATTTCTCATTCGTGCAGATAAAACAATAATTCAAGGACGAAGCCTTCAAATCCGTATAATCCTAACAGATGCAAATGTAGGAATTTTTTTCTTCTTGTGATGTTTTATTCAATGTTTGTCATGTCTTTTTCTGTGTATAAAAAGCCAAAATAGATTTATAAAAGAATGATTTGTTTGTATTTCAGTTAATCAATGGAGGAAGATATAGCACTTACCTACTATTCTGCTTATAAAAAAATTAGATTTTTTTTTTTTAAACACAGACCTATATAAATAAATCTCTTTGAAAGAAAAGTTCACCGTTAAAGAAAAAGAAAGTTAATGATTCATATACAATAATGATTTCATAGCCACTGTGGATATATCTTAACTAAAGTGTAAAGATCATGTTTATTTAAATATTATGATTTGAAATTATTAATCATTTAAACATAAATTAATGTGACAACAGTGATTCATATAAATCAACTTTAGTATTGTGTATTTTTGTTTTTCAAAAAAGTGGAATCTTTACTTATAATTATTGATATAAAATATTTTACTATAAATATATAAATGGATAAAAAATAACCCATAAGTAATTTTTACTATCTATAAATATAGATAGAAATCCACCAAACTCATTCAGAGTACGCTTGTTTAGAAGAGAAATGTTTACGAATCATTCATTCTCCTGACATGATGATAACAAAATTAACCTTTAAAAAAAAAAAAAAAAGGAAGTAATTGTACGCATTTATTAGCTTCATGACGATTGAATTATCCACAAGTTAGCCGAAGATTTAAAAAAAAAAAAAAAAAAAAATTGGTGTCGGAAATACACTAAATGAAAGCGCTGGGCGTGGAAGAATATGAAGAAAATGAACATCGCAATCTGGTATACAACCATGCACTCACCAAAATCCAAAAAGTTGCAACAAATTTATATCCAATAAAGCAATAATACATGAAGACAATAAAACAAGATTACAACAGCCTTACATGATACACAGCAACACAAATCCAATAAATTCTTCTTCTACTCTTGTGTGAATGAATGCCAAATTGGCATGCCAACAATGGCAAGGGATACAAGTGGAAAACGCCCTCTATCATCTATCTTCTACACCACAGAAGTTAGCTACATCCACCACGTTCATTACAACCTTAAAGCACTTGGGAATCCTGTGTTCCAGGTAGACCCCTGAAAATGAGTTTACTGAAAAAACAAAACTTACATAATGGTAAAGGCATAGAATGCGCGAACAAAAAGTAGCATTCACATATCAGTATCATAATAGTTGCCTACTTTAATTTGTTACTACATACTACCAGTCTGTGAAGTAATATAGAGTTCCAACTTTTTCCAGAAGTTTTTAATTACATCGGGTTTTCGATACTATTTCCTTTTATCAAATACCCAAATACCTGGAAGGTAAAAGACTTGAGAACATGGTAAAAAGTTGTATTTCCCAAAAGAAAGATCTACTTAGCCAGATTCTACTTTCAAATTTACTATTCTTAAATAAATTATCATAGATGTCATGTCCTGGCAAGACATGTCACACCTAGAACAAAACCAGAGAAGTAGAGGATACAGTAAAAACTTAAAAGCACCTGAAACATGTTGATTCGGATATTAAAGAGCTCCAGGTGCATCTCTCATGCTTATATTTACGCTGTTTCGCATGGTTCGCCTTCCAACGCCACCATTGCCTTTTGTCATCATAGCAACAAATTCACCATAATCAATCCTTCCATCCTAAGGAACATATTTGGTGAGAGGTTAGCAAAACCTTGAAATGCTAAGTTTTTTTTGATAGAAATAAGAAAGTTGTTAGAATAGGGAAAATAAGATGATCTTGCAGTCAATCTGCCCCTGCCCTCAACAATATAAGACAATGATCATACATCCAACAAGTTAGAAAATCATGAGCACTGCAAAATACGACCAGTACCTTCGTAATATATATTTTTAATTAATAAAAATATTGCAGCCAATATCTCATAACATAAGTTTAATTTTGTGTCCTCTGATAGGCATAATAAGCAGAGTAATATAATAGCTTATGAATTAGGTGCTCCTAAGATATCCTTGACTTAGCTCGTTATGATGTTATTGGTCAACAATTAGTGAATAAATTTAAGATTTTCAAAAGTTTATATTTACAGCATCAATGAACCTCAGCAATGCCCCAGTGTCAAGGTGCCTTGTTTTGTTAAAAATCTATAACGAAGAATATAAAGTCAACACAAACATGAAATATCAGTGTGGGCTATGACTTACATTATCCTGATCGACTTCTCTGATTATATCATCAATGAATGATTCATTAATGCTGTGTTCTACACAAGCTTGCTGAAGTTCATCTACAGTAATATAACCGCTTCCATCCTTGTCAAAATATTGGAATGCGGCCAAAAGATGTTCCTCACGATCTAGTTTATTCATGTGAATAGTTGCTGCGATAAACTCTCCATAGTCAATTGTTCCACTATTGTCTACATCAGCCTGCAACAATAGCAATAATAGCCAAGATAGTGGCCCACAAAACTCAGTTGACTATGAAACAAATTCTCAGTACTTCGTGCTAGAAAAGGTGAAAAAAAAAAAAAGGTGGGTTGTATTAATATAATGTGAAAAGTTGATTTTGTAAAAATTGATCAGATATCAAGTTGGAAACATTGAAATGGGATTTTCAAGATCCCCATCTACATGGGCTAATTCTTGCCAACACACACCCTTATTACACATAGACCAACACAGATATGTGTGTTTTTGTGTATTGGAGATAAGACTCCAAACTATATTCTAACAAATGTGAGGATGTTGATCCACATAATTGTGTGAATTATCTCTATAGCTATACCTCCGACATCAGGCATTAACCTCCTAAAAGTCTCTGAATAATACTGTTCTCCAAAGCCACTAACCCCTAAAACCTAAACTGTAAATCACGAATTAAATATGCAATGTCATCTAATGAACAATGAAAAGTCAACTAGACTAATTCCCTTTCAACAAAGAATGTGTTTCGACTTTCTAAGAGTAGGCATTGAAAAACAGGCAGAGGTAACCAAATGGACTGTTGATAGGTAACAGTGTGGGGGTGTCTAATTTATGAAGACCAGAACAGCTGATTCAGATAATTCTTGAAAGCTTATGAACTTAAGGAAAAAGATAGCGAGAAAATAGAGCTGGAAGTATACTTTTAAATCTTTTTATTCACTCATTTAATCAGCTTCATTCAATCAGAATCTCATTCAAAATACAGCAACAGTTCCAGAGTTAATCATTAAGTGCATCAATAACTGAAACACTAATAAATGCAAAATCCAAGAATTTATTGAGAGAAAGTTGCCATACTGCATCCATAAGATCACGTATTTCTGTATCCTTTAAGGTGGATCCATATTTTCTTAATCCAGCTTTGAGTTCATCAAATGTGATTGCTCCACTATTATCAGTGTCCATGGCCTGAAACATCTCCTTTAAGCCGGCAATCTCTTCTTCTGACAAGCTTTCAGCTATTACCTGGAGGAAGATACAGAAAGCCATCGCATTTTAGCACCAAGTTTTCTGATTCTATCGTACTAAGCAGATATGTAAAGAACTTAAACTTTGATGTCAAAATCTAAAATGAGGGATAAACCATCCTTGGCTAAAGTGACCCTGATATAACATCAGAATCTTAGAGGACAAAATCATTTGAAGCATACCCGTAAAGCCATCTTCTTCAACTTATTCATTGCAGAAAACTGTTTAAGACGAGAAAGTACAGCCGGATCTAGGGCCCTGTCAGGAGCAACACCATTTTCACATATCCAAGGATGACCTAAAGAAGAACAATAAAACTTGGTAAATCATCAGATCAGGAAAACCATGGTTGCTGTTAGAGTAAAGTCACGGATCACTATCTCACTTGGGATCAATTACTAATTAAATAATGACACAACTAAAACACTCCAGATAGCAATCATGTCCTAGTATAAAAGAACCAAGATTAATAAAAGAAATATCAAAACAAAAATGAAAGAAAAACAGTAGCTACAACAATTTAGGGTACAGGGACAAACATAACACTTCATGAGCAGTCAGCCGGTCTGAAGGCCGCATGCATAACATCTTCCGAATGAGATCCTTAGCACTTTCTGATATCAACGGCCATGGCTCAGAATCAAAATCTATATGACCCTTCAAAACCGCATCAAATATCCCCTGTTGAGTTTCTGAACAATAACAAGACAATCATCATTTGTTGAACCTAGAGATGAAACTAGTGCAGTTGTATTACAAATGAACTTACCGGCCCAGAAGGGAGGCACCCCACTTAACAATATGTAGAGGATAACACCTGCTGTCCAGACATCTGCTTCAGGGCCATAATGCTTCGAAAGAACCTCAGGTGCAACGTAATATGGGCTTCCAACAACGTCAGTGAAAATCTGACCTGATCGAAAACAAAACACAGATGAAGTTAGACAAACATCTGGAAAATGGAATTCTCCTGATCATTCATACATCAAACAACACAAATACAAAACCATAAAAAACACATTTCGACTATACCTGGCTTGAAAAAGACAGAGAGTCCAAAATCAATAGCTTTAAGGGAAAAATCATCATCCTTGTTAACCAACAAAAAGTTCTCTGGTTTAAGATCTCTATGCATAACCCCGAGAGAATGGCATGCCTCAACAACTCCCACGATGATCTTAGTCAGCTGGGCTGCCTTTCTCTCACTGTAGTGGCCCCTTTGTATTATGCGATCAAACAACTCACCTCCTGCGCAAAGTTCCATTACAATATGAACATACAAAGGATCCTCATACGCCCCCTTAATGGTGACTATATTCGTGTGACCAGCCAGATGGTGCATTATCTGAATCTCCCTCCTAACATCCTCAACATCTTCTTTGGATATCAACTTCCTCTTTGAGATGGACTTACAAGCATATTCAATGCCAGTCGAGATCTCAGTGCACAAATAAGTAGTGCCAAATTGGCCTTGTCCTAACTTACGGCCTAAATTGTAAAGGTCTCGGATATTAGCAGTCCTGTGACCCAACACAAAATAAGCTTGGTTTGTCGCGCCACGATTCATGATGCTATCTTTCCTAGGACTAATGAGGGGTGGGTTGGGTTCCTTTGTGGAGTTTGGCTGGGATTCTTTGGATAATTCCTGATTGGTGGGGGAGTGATAGTCAGAAGAATTTGAACAGGTTGATGAACCTTTGCGCTTGGAGTTCGATTGATCTTCAGGCACGTTGTAACCCTGTAAAGGTTTGTCTCCAGATGATCCACGGCATGTATTGCCCATGAACAACTCAACTTCCCCCTTACTTCCTCTCTCTCTCTCACCTCAATTTTTTCCTTTTCAGTTCTCTCCTCATACAATAATTTCTTGCATCAATAAGAAGTATATGGAATCTGAAATCAGAAACAAATCAAGAAGGTAAGTGTTTAGGATTATCCCCAAATCAACATCGTATTACAATTTCAAAAGTCAAAACAAACAAGTAATCA
This sequence comes from Scutellaria barbata, assembly GCA_028654395.1. NCBI lineage: Eukaryota > Viridiplantae > Streptophyta > Magnoliopsida > Lamiales > Lamiaceae > Scutellaria > Scutellaria barbata. The sequence continues at coordinate 3,289,983 of CM053646.1, read as the reverse complement.
TGCACATTTTCCTCCAATCCCCACTCTCCCTAATCCAAGAACCAAAGCTAAAAACAAGCTAAGAAAACAATATATAAACCTACAAAAAGACAGGTGAAATGACACAGAAAAAGACAGGCAACAAAGAAAAAAGAAACAAAATCTTGAACCAGATCGGACTCAGAATATAAGAACAAGCAATACCTCGTACATCAATAAATCATGCTACAAATTGAGAAAATAAATCGCAAAAACAGAAAAAGGAAAAAGATACCATACACGAATCATATATGCAGGGGAATAAAGATCTTGAAAAAAAAGTTAAATAGTAGCAGGGGAAAAAGTAAGCAGCGAAGAAAGAGTTAAAGGTGTGTGTGTGTATACAGAGTAAGAGTGATGAAACGTGTATGTATGTATGTATGTATATACGTACTCTACAGATTGGGATTGAGGAAGGTTTGAGGAAGACGATGGGATGTTGGATGGAATCTAGACCACCACCTTCCGGGTTCTTGCATTCTCTGGTAATCTTATTCTTTTTAAAATTATAAATACTTATCCGATCCATATAAATAATTTTTTTGAAATTTTAACATGAATTAAGATTCATTAAAATTGGACAGAAAATGTTTTTAAGACATCTCTCCCCCACTCATTTTCTTATATTCCTTTTATATTAGTGTTGTCATTTATTACAAAATTTAAAGTAAGATTTTTTTATAAAAGTAAGATTTTTTTCTTTTTATAAAATTACGTAAATTGGGAAAATAAATTTAATTCTTGTTAAAACCTGGAAATAATTTAAAATCGTTGCTTCCCATTTGAAAGCATGTTGATAAATACAAAAAAGGTAAGTGTGTTGTTTCCTTAAATAAACAAGTAATAAATGTCAAGAGTGAGTGGAGACCAGCTTAGTTGAATGTGCTTTCCCATTTTCTCCTCTGACATTTCGTATATTCCTCAACGTATCAATGTACAGATAATTGACAGCTTTTCAACTTCGGAAAATTCAAACAAGAGTTACCATTGCAACACTGTCTAATGGGCAATAATGTCGACGAATTTGTGTTCTTTTTAGCAAGCAAAAACACACAAAATTCTTGATTCATGTATGATGTTGTATATGGTCAATTTGGACCAATAAAATTACAAGTAGGCTCGGGCTTGCTTTTTTTTCTTAGAAGTGTGATAATGTTTGAAATCTTGTAATTTCAGAATTGTTGTAATTAAAATCAAAAAATAATAATCTACAAACACCTGAGATCTCTATATTTAGGGGTTACTATTCAATTGGTTCAATGTAAAGTCAAGTCTAATTGAAAAACCAAATCAACCAAAATATTTTGATTTGTTCCACTAATCTATCCATCCAAGCAGCTATGTATAATCAATAAGAAACACACAATCACAATGCTTAAATTAGAATAGCGGAATCATACAATCAATTTGATTTACAATACGTATTAAGTACCACTTCTTTTTATGGAATTAAAATGCATTTATAAAATTTTAAGATAAATACTCACAAAATCAACACTACAGAGTATGAAAAAACAATTAATTCAGCAAATAAATCCAACTTTATTTCTATTTTCTCATGAGATTCTATATCTATAGGTGTGTATATATACGTGTGTACAAGAATTTTCACATTCTACGAATATAATTTCAATATTCATATATGAATATACATTTTTTTATTATATATTGATCTCTGTAAAATTAAGTTGTTGAAACTTTTAATTCATCACTATTTAAGATTGAGTCAATAAATTAGGTTTTGTTGCATCTTTTAATATTAAAAGGAAAGGTAGAAAAAAGGCGGAGCACAGGATCCCCACCCCATTAGAAAAAAGTGCTATTTGCTAGCCAAAAGTTCTAATAATCAAGACAAAAAAAATAAGTTCAATTAAAAGTCAGGCCCAAAATAATCCACAAAGTTAGTCAAAAAATCAAAGATGTGAAAATGACTGACCAGTTAACAAGTTAGTAAAAACATTTTGCTACCACAAGTCTAATAATTTAATTAGTACCCCCAATTTCAAATAGATGCAAAACTTATATTTCTAATTTTTATTATCTCTCTTTCTTACATTATTCCTAACTGATTAATAAAAAAGGTCAAAACTTGTCTTAAAAGAATTACTGTGGAAGAAGTATTAATAGAGATGATAAAATTATCCATTACCATTAGTAATATCTTAATATTATATTACTCCGTCGGCTGGAGCCCACATGTTTGTGCAACCGAAAGCACAGCCAAGTCAGCAATCAAAATTGACGGCCGCTTCCCCAGCAGACCTCGTGCATTTTAAATGGCAATATATTGTAAGAAAAATTATTTTGTGCCTCAATTGCAAAAATATTGTTTGGATAAGATTTTGTTGCACTCTTCAAAGTGAGCCAATAAGATTTGTTTTGGGACAATCAAAGTAAATGTTGGTATGGGTTATATGTCGATTATAATGTATAATTTTGTAGTTGAAAACAAATAATGAAATATTATTTGAAATATAGGATTTTGTATGTGTTCAGTAAGAATGAATTTTTTCATTGTGTACTTAGTTATTCATCATTTGACTAGATAGTAAAATAAATTTAACTTTTTTGTCAAATTGTCTTTCTTGAAATATTATAGGGTCATTCTATAGTACACCAATGATATTAATACACCAGTGGTTTTAACCATTAGATCTTCCATCATTGCATCTTGACCTTTCATTTTCAATTTATCTTTTTTACCTTACTTCAAAAGTTACTGTAGTAAATTATAAAAATTCTCCTCAATAGTCTAATTTCACAAAATATGTAGTCTATATCCACCTTCTCCAATAATTGTATTTATCCGTCAATAACAACCATAAAAATTCAATTAAATCTTCTTGTATTATGGAGCATGTGATAACGAATCATTTGAGATCCATATTCGATATGTTTTATTTTGTGTAAATGTAATTCTCTTATTAGCAAAATTATTATGAATATAACATCTAAGACTATCTTTATCCATACCCAACTACACCCACAACCAACTAATAAACAATTCATTTCTCTCTCCTCCACATACACATTTTACTCTATAACCAATTCTCATTTTTTTCATACTTTATCAATGACCACCCACAACCACAACCAACCTTTAATAAATTATTTCTTTTATAATTAACAATTATATCTATAATTATTTTTTATTATATTTTAAATATTTAAAAAATATATACAATTATTCAATATTAAAAAATCATAATTATAAAAAAAAATTGGGAATACAGTTAAAATAAATTACAACATCCAATAAAAAAAATTAAAATTACAAGAATTGAAATACAAAAGAAAATAAATAAATCGAGTTAAAAATACATGCATAAATTACAACAAAACAAAATATACAAATTACATATTTAATTAATAGTGCCGAATTTTTGCCATATATGCTCAATCAAATAGTTTTTCAGAGCGGCATGAGCTTCTCTATTGCGAAGTTGTTCTCTATTAGTCATATAGGTGGATAAACTTGCAATACGTTCAGTAGAGTGATTAAAGGTCTGATCATCATTTACGGGACAATCCATTAAAAATTCTGTGGGATCATAATAATTTTGGTATGTGTCTCGTTCATCCTCCACTATCATATTGTGCATGATGATACAAGCCATCATAATTTTTCCCATCGAAATTTTATCCCAAACAAGACATGGACGTTTAAGAAATGCGAAACGAGCTTGTAGAACTCCAAATGCTCGCTCAACATCTTTTCATACAGCCTCTTGGTGTTGAGCAAACAATTTGTACTTTTGGGTTAGTGGAGAAGTAATTGACTTAACAAATACAGCCCATGAAGGATATATGTCATCCGTTAGATAATAAGCTCTATTATTTTCCCGACCATTAACGACATAACTAACATTTGGAGCTCGACCTTCCAAGACATCTGTAAAAATTGGAGAGCGTTGGAGTACATTAATATCATTGCACGTACCTGGAGTTCCAAAGAAAGCATGTCATATCCACAAGTCATATGATGCAACGGCTTCCAAAATGATGATTGGTTTTCCACTTCTCCCTGCATATTGTCCAGCCCACGCAGCAGGACAATTTTTCCATTCCCAATGCATACAGTCAATACTGCCTATCATACCCGGAAATCCACGTTGTTCACCAACATAGAGTAGTCTTGCCAAATCTGAGTCGGAAGGCTTTCTAAGGTACTTTTCACCGAAGCAGGAAATGATGGCTTCAACGAAATGATTGAGAGATTGTCTTGTTACTGCTGCACTCATACGTAAATATTCATCAACTGCATCAGTGGATGTCCCATAAGCCAACATCCTCATAGCACCAGTACATTTTTTTAATGGGGAAAGACTTAGTCGACCCGTGGCATCCAATCTTTGTTGAAAATATTCGCCATTGACAGTGACGGCCTCCACTATACGAAGGAAGACAGATTTTCTCATGCAAAATCTACGTCGGAACATCTCGGGAGTATACGTTGGCCTATCGACAAAATAGTCATTCATCAAGCGTTCCTCACCAAGCTCGCGTTCCCTTTCACAATACCTTCTTGTAGCTCTAGGAGTGGAATTTCCTCCGATCATATTAAGATTGCTTAAGACCATATCCTCGATCATGCGATCTATTTCGAAATTTTGCCGAGCATTCCGCTCTTGCCATTCATCAAAATCATTCAAATTTAATGAATCTGAACTTGAGTTTGAATCTGAATCTACCGAGGTATTTTCATTAAGAGACATTTGTAAACTGGAATAGGTAAAACAAATGGGTAGTAATTATATTTGAGAGAAGTAAAGATAAGGAGTTTGGTGTAAGTATGATGTTGTTTCAAGTATGATTTATAGGAAATAATTTGTCATGTGGTTTGATATAACTTGTCATGTGGTTTGATCCCCACTTGGGATATGCATGTGAAAAAAATAACTTTAATAATGGAGGGGTACAACTTGTCATGTGGTTTGATTCCCATTTGGGATATGCATGTGAAAAAAAATAATTTTAATAATGGAGGGGTACAACTTGTCATGTGGTTTGATTTCCATTTGGGATATGCATGTGAAAAAAAATAATTTTAATAATGGAGGGGTACAACTTGGCATGTGATTTGATTTCCACTTGGGATATGCATGTGAACAAAAATAACTTACAAGACAAAAAAAAAAAAATTAATGTATAAATTAATGTATGTGAATGAATTTATGTAAAACAGGTAAAGCACGTGAATGAATTTATGTACAAACGTGAAAGCAGGTAAAACAGCAACACTAATAGTCAAAAGTGAAGTAAATGACATTGCACTAATAGTCAAAAGTGAAAGCAAGTAAAGCAGCAGCATTAATTGAGACATGGGGATGAGTTGAAATAATTACATGAAATAATTGAAACATTTATTATATTGAAATAGTCAAAAGAACAAGCAGCAGCAACACAGTAGTATCATTACATGAAATAATTGAAACAACTAATTGAGTTACATGAAATAAAATAAAATCACACAAATTAAGCAAACTTACAAGACAAAAAAAAACACAAAGTAAAAGTACGTGAAATAAATGACATTGATTATTTGAACAATGTCAATAGATAGTCTTTCATCTCTTGCTCGGCTGGTAATAAGTGATCTTTCGCCATCAATTGGGATAAAAGAGAAAGTTGCAGCTCCATTTTCTTCTCCGCTTTCTTCCTTTGTTCTCTTTCTCTTTGTAAATTGATTCGTTCTCTAACCACTTCAACTTCAGTTTCTCTAGTAATTCTCATTGCACGAATTTGTTCAGCAAATTCATCTGACACCACCTTACCTTTTCTTTTTTTTTTCGCCTTATCTCTACCTATAGGACGTGAGATAGTTGAACTGCCGCTGCCTGGAGTTTCTTGATCAGTGTGGTTGGAATAATGCCCTTCTTCACTGGTTCTTGATCTCTTTGAGCTGCCACCACTTTCTTCATTACCTTCTTCATCTTCAGCACGGGGACGAGTTGGAGCACGTTCGAAATTTATTTGTCACTTCACATGTTTACTCAGAACTTCATTAAACACAACCAAATCTGTAAACTTGTGTTTATGTTCAACACAATAAATTTCATGAGCTTCTTTCTCAATATCCCCTTGGCTCATTTCGCTTCTATATCGTCTATGTGCTTCCTTGGATGCTTCCAACCACTTGTTGCAACTTTCATTAATTCGTCTAAAACGACTTCTCATCATTTCTATATTTCTTTCATTTATCTCCTTCGGATTTTCTTTTCGAGCTTCTTCGTACATAGCATGTACTCGTTCCCACACTTTTGAGATCTTTTGATTTTTGCCAACCGTACTATTTTCACTGATGAAACACCAAGACGACATTAATGCAACATCTTCTTTAACAGACCACCCTATTTTTGTCACCTTTTTTTTTTCTCCGAACAAATCGCAAGAGATATTTTCCGATGTTTAAACTTGTTCAGAGATAGGAACTTGGTTAAAATTTGGAGAAAATTGAGAATTCTGATAATATTGAGAAAATTGGGAATCAATAGTATCAAAAAATGATTCATCATTTTGATCATTTTGAAAATTTGGATGATTCTGGGAGTAGTGAGAATAATTGGGCTGATTTGGATCCATGTAGAAAGTAATAAAAATTTAGATTTTTAACACAAGTTGGAAGAGAAAAGAGATTTGACACAAATTAGAAGAGAAAAGAGAGTATGAGATTGTGATTCAAAATATATCAATATTGGTATCTATTTATAGAGAATTTTATTTTATGAATTTTGGTATATAATTTTTTTTTTAAGTGGATGAATCGAAATCCGTAATTATCTAAATAAAATCCACTCGACGAATCATACAATGACACGTGTCTAACATAATTGTACAACCAAAATCCATGACCATGGTCATGCCACAACCATGGTCATGGAATTTAATTGAATTTTCATTTTTTTTTTGGACTCTTGCTACACCTAGGTTGTGGAAAGAGCCGATAAACATAGTCTAATGTCATTGCAACCATGGTTTTGTATGCACAATTAACTTTAAGTAAATATATGCATTTCAATTTAAATACTAATATTAAATATTAAAATAAATTATAACATTTTTGTTTAATTTAATTTCATATTTAATATTAGTATTTAAATTAATCGTGTTGTTTAATTTAATTAAATACTATATTACAAATATTAATTCGAGCCAAAATAAATATTACTTATTTTGATCACACCACTAATTAAAAGCAAACACTAAATTATAAAATATTTAATTTATAGCATCATTGTATAATTTAGATGAAATTTCATATGTGAGGTCATTTTTTGATTTGATATGATGTCTTAATACAAGATTAACATTAAGAAAATATATACATTTCAATTTAAATACTAACATTAAATATTAAAATAAATTTTAATGTTTCAGTTTAATTTAATTTTATATTTAATATTAGTAATATTAGTATTTAAATTAATCGTATTGAATATTACATTACAAATATTAATTTAATTAAATACTATATTACAAATATAAATTTAACTGAAACAAATATTAATTATCTTGATCATGTCACTAGTTTAAAGTAAATACTAAATTATAAAATATTTAATTTATAACCGAAACAAATATTAAATGTTATTTAATTATATATTATTTGCATCCTATTACGGTGTTGTGTGATAATTATTTTTAATTCAATTGATTGCATGTTATATCATAAATATTGATTGGTGTTGTATGGTTACTTGATAATGTTTATTATTAATTGATTTGTCATGTTAGGTCACTGTATCGACTGCATACTGGGTCATTGATATTTGTCAGTTGAATGTTATTTCATTGCATGTCGTGTCATCGTGTCATCAAGATTGGCTGGTTGCATGCTATTTAATTGGATATTTGTTGCATCCTACTTGTATATGATTAATTAATAATATCACAATTTTTTGATTATAAAGATTACGATTTGGATATATCTTCATCCATTGTATAAGATTTAGTATGGTAGGCATGTTGGATTAATTTTGATCGATTTCACGTATCTCATCATTTATATGTAGTCGATTTGGATGAATTTTGATATAAATAAATTATTTCGATTAAATGGACTTTCGTATGTTAAGCAATATTTAAATTTGATGTGATGTCTTAATACACGATTAACATTAACAAAATAAATATGTTTTCATTTAAATACTAATATTAAATATTAAAATAAATTTTTACGTTACAGTGTAATTTAATTTCACATTTAATATTACTATTTAAATTAAAAGGAGAATGTGATTAATTAACTAAATACGAAATTACAAGTATTAATTTAATTTTATATTTAATATTAGTATTAAAATTAACCGTGTTAATTAATTAATTAAGTACTAAATTATAATTATTAATTATCTTGACAATACTACTGATTTAAATTAAATACTAAATTAAAATATTTAATTAATACAAATATAAAATTAATTGTGTGGTATAATTAAATACTCACAATTGTTGGTGTCATGTGATTTAATCAAAATTAAATACATATAGCAAAAAATGACCTATATATATTTGGGTCTATGTGTATTTGGACCTAGTAAAAAAACACAATACAGCCCATAAAACCATAATTAACAGCCCAGCGTCAAAAGTTACCTTGATTTTATTTACCACAGTAAAAAAAAGCTGGTGTATTAATACCACTGATGTATAGCAGAATTACCCAATATTATAAGATATCAAATAAGATTTCTGTAGTCTGTATAATACTTGTTTTTTTTTTTCTTTTTTTCTTTTGTAAGTAGAATTGATGGACCATGCAACTTCTAAAATCTCCAACATAACAGAATTTCATATAATCCCCTCACCAACTCTAAGTAAAAGACATATATATATCACACCAACTACAATTAATTTTATCATAAATGCTATATAAAAAGTCTCATTAATATATAATTTTATGAGACAGGAACTATTATTTACATTTAAATTCATTTTACAAATCAAATTTTATTTTATCAGTTATATATGGACCGTGATCATGAATTTAATTTCATGAATTGTTTGTCTACTCAGGTTTTATAAAATCTTCTATAGTCTTCTTTTTTCTAGTTTTCTTTATAAAATAATTTTCACATCATTTCTGGCACCAAAGTGAAAAATAAGAAGGAAAAACCGCAACAAATGGTTTTTAAGACTCTCAAGCTTTCGAATATTCTACGGATCAGTACAAAAGGAGAGGAATTTCATACATTTTGAATTTCTTCCCTACTTATAACATGCACTTCATACTTTACATTAATTTTATTTTATAAAATTAATAAATAAATAAAAAGGAAACAAGTAACAACATAAGTATTGGATGAGTCACCTTCTCCATTACATGTCTTCTTGAATTGCTATATAAATTTGTATCATGCTTTAGACAGAGTACTGCAAGCTGTAGTACTAGTGCATTAATATTACATATAGATCTCAAAGAGTTAAGTTTGATTGGCATATTTTGCTTAAGAAAAGATGGATGAGAAGGTTGATTACAAGGGCAAAGTATGCGTAACTGGTGCAGCTGGCTTCGTAGCTTCATGGCTGATCAAACGCCTTCTTCTATCCGGTTATCACGTCATCGGGACAGTCAGAGATCCAGGTTAATAACTAACAAATTATCACTCGAATTTATGAATTTTAATTTCGTTTGATACATTGTTCTTATTAACTCCGGTTACCAGGAGATGATAACAAAGTTGGACATCTATGGAGTCTAGAGGGCGCAAGAGAAAGACTCCGGCTGGTGAGGGCTGACTTGATGGTCGAAGGCAGCTTCGATGCAGCCATTATGGGATGCCATGGCGTTTTCCACACTGCTTCGCCTGTGCTTGGCCTGCCTAAATCCGACTCCAAGGCAAGTCTAAAGTGTAGTCGTGTTTACGAAGGGTATAATTGACCAAAATGGTATAAAACATTTGACATTTGTTTTTTTGTTGTGTGTAAATGAATTAGATTGAAATATTGCAACCTGCAATTGATGGGACGCTGAATGTGCTACGTTCATGCAAGAAGAATCCATCATTGAGGCGCGTGGTTTTCACCTCTTCTTCATCAACGGTGAGAGTGAGAGAGGATTTCGACCCTCGTGTACCATTGGATGAGTCTTCGTGGAGTTCTGAGGAGCTGTGTGAGAGGCTCAAGGTGTGTGCGTATATTCGATATATGTATAGATCAATTTCAGGTGAATTGCATCTATTATTCTCAAGATTTGTGAAAATTACAACCAAATTTGTCAACTATGAAAAAACTAAAAAGAAAAATCAAACGGCGTTTTGATAGACCAATTTGATTTGAACTCACTCATTTTTTATCACATGTTGAAAAATTAATCGATGAAAGAGCTTTTCATTTTTGAGAGTACTTATGTCTAATTAATTAAGTGTGTGTCATTGTACTAGATCTGGTATGTATTATCGAAAACTCTGGCTGAAAAGGCAGCATGGAAATTCTGTGATGAAAACAAGATTGATCTGGTAACCCTCCTTCCTTCATTTGTGATTGGACCAAGTTTACCACCTCTTTTATGCTCTACTGCATCTGATGTTCTTGGCTTGCTCAAAGGTGCGTTCATAGTTATTTTGGTAAATATTACAATATAATATACAGTCAGGTAGACCCCACATAAATAAAAACCGATCGAGCAGGAGAGACGGATAAATTCCAATGGCATGGAAGAATGGGATATGTTCACATCGATGACGTGGCAACGAGCCACATTCTCCTGTACGAGAATGACAAGGCAAAAGGACGCTATCTTTGCAGCTCTGCTGTTCTGGAAAACGATGAGCTTGTTGCCATTCTATCATCGCGCTATTCACTGCTACCAATTCCAAAAGGGTACTAATTATAAGTTATAACCTTCTTATTAGTTCATGTTATGTATTGTGATGAAAAATCTTTTTTTTAACAATGTTTTATTCAGGTTCAAAAAACTAGATAGACCTCGATATGAATTGGATGTGTCGAAATTGAAGGGGCTAGGGATGAAATTCAGATCAATTGAAGAGATGTTTGATGATTGTGTTGAGTCTCTAACCATGCAAGCCCATCTCTCTTCGGTCATCAAAGTATCGCCTCGCATACTGCTATGATATAATCATGACAAGATATTTCTTTGATTATTGAGGATTATAGTATAACACCTATCTACCTATATTTCTTTGTACCGACTTTTTTTAATTAGGTTTAAAGTTTTTTTCTTTTCTTGTTCCTGTAATGTAATTAGATATAATGTTTCTTGTTTCAGAGTACTCCCAACTGAATCTACTAGTATTTTTTAAGTTGTCAAATACATAAGTAATCTGTTACTTAGTACGAGTACTTGAAAATAATATGATCAAAGTCCATTAATCTTGATATTTATTTATTCAATTAAGTGTAAGATATATTATAATTCATATGTTGTATCAACTAAAATACATTATGCTAATATAGATTTTTTATACACACCAATCAATATATTAGTTTGATTATTTACATATGCTTATAGTTTCTTCCAATTGGGGATCTCCAATTTCAAATTATATTTCATTTTACATCTCAAAATTACATGAATATTACATCACTTGATTGTTGATGGTATCATCTTATTTAGAATGAAATTAGAATATATAATTACTATTTGAAACAAGAGATCTCGTGTACTGTATTTCACAATGGTAAGTAGTTGCCAACACGGTTTAGAAGCATGTTCTCAATTTTTTTTAGTTATATACTAGTAATATTTAACTTGCTACCGACAGTTTATGATTCTAACGTGATGTGATAGAAATTTAAACTACTTTCCATACTTAATTTTATTTTGGATACTAACTTCTTCTTCTTTTATTTTATTTTATTTTTATTTTGGTAAATATTTGTTATTCTAGTAAATGATTTATTCCAAAAAACAAGTGATTTTTTGTAAATTATATTGAATCGATCTTATGTAAGACCGTTTCACGGATCTCATTTCTTAAAACGAAACGGATCGGATCAAACATAATAAATTATATAATACTATTTATGTGTATAGATGATACTTTTTTATATGTCAGGTAAAATTTTTGTATAATATAAAACAAAAAAATTTACCTAACATATATAAAAATATTATCTAATATACACAAAAATATTATATGTTGCACAAGAAAGAAGAACATTTGGACAGAGCGTTTTTAGTGACCTGACTCAATTCAATTCGAATCATATATAATATAAATTATTATCTAATATATATAAAAAATATTACACAAATTTTTATGTTTAACACATCCCGATCCATCCAACGAAATGAAATTCATGAAAAAAATCTCACCCAAAAAAATTCCAAATTACATTTGACTTGCGAAATATACATATACTGATAATTAACAAAAAAACAATAATACTAGCCGAACGCGTTTTGCAGTGGGTTGGTATTCGGCCCTAACCGGCCCACCCGAGTCCATAGATGTTATCGTCATATTGGATAATTCCTCTTGGAATTGACAGTTGGATGGATCCAAGATTTACAATTAAAAAAAATACATCAGTAAAATTCCCAGTTTACAATTAATGTATTTTTTCTCATAAAACACATCAGTGATTTTCAAGTCATGCCGGTGTTGGACTTACGACAGTGGCGCTTGATTTCTTCCATCGGAAGTCGTTGATTTTGTGATTCTTCTTCTCCGCCGTTCGCCGTTGATGAACAGAAGAGAAGAGCAATCCAGAATGAGGAGGTGCTCCTTTGACTTCCGCTACCTCCTCCTCCTCACCGTCTTGCCCTTCATGTACATCCAGGTCTTCCTCTCTGTTTTTCACCTATCAATTACGTATTCTTTCTAATAAGATTTGTTTATCAAGATTCTGATTCTTTTGATTTTATTGATTATCCTTGGGTATAAATCATATTTTATCATTGCTGGCTGCAACTGATGATGCTGTAATTTGTTGTGTTGAAACTAACTCTTTTTTATGCGGTTCATTATCTTCCCCAACACCTAAGAATTGAATGCTTTTTGGCGAATTGTGCCTATGTTTCTTTTGGTTCCTGTGCTGTGTTAATTTGATTATGTTAGTGCTGCAAAGTTTGATAAATTGATGATCCATCTGACCCATTTTGTGCTGCACAGATGCGCCTTTTTTCTACTCAATCACAGTATGCCGATCGGCTTGCCAATGCTGTACGTATATGCCCTGTTTTAATATAGTGATTCTTGATTGTATCTGTGGTCGGTAAAGCAATCATAAATGCCAACATTACTCTTAAGTTAATCCTCGGTTAGGTTTTGGTGGTTGTGGCATTAGTACTGGTACTTGGACCTTTAGTGATTTTAATTTAATTACTCTCAAGTTCCTATGTTGGAATACTGATATTGGTGTTTAAACTTTGAAGTTTGAAATTTGAAATTTCCTCCTTTTAAGTTAGTGAAAAATATGGAAGCCTCATAATATTTTGATTGCAGATTGAAGCAGAAAATCTGTGTACAAGACAGACTAGATCATTAATTGATCAGATTAGCATGCAACAAGGACGAATCATTTCTCTCGAAGGTGCATTATCATTTCTACTTCAACATTGATGAATGGCGATCTTTTCCTAATTGTTTTGAATTGTGTTTCCGCAAATTTATTGAAAGCTTGCTGCCGAAGTTGAGGCTTTTAAATTATTCTCACCAATTGTACAAAGATTCCATATACAGTATTTTGTATTTCGCTGGTTGAATGACAAGGAATCTTCCAGCCATATATAGAAAGTTTTTTCAAGTGCAATTGTTTATACTTCTGAAAGGATGAAATTAAGCTTATCTCTTCGTAATCTTTCTCCCTTGAATTATCTCAGTTAGTTTATAATTTTGTAATTCCTGCTGTATCTTTTTATTAATATACAAAGTTGAGTAATTACCTTGTGGCTATTACAATTATGACTCTGCTGAATTCAGAAGAAAAGAAACGCCGAGATGAGGAATGCAGACAGTTGAGAGCACTTGTTCAAGATTTAGAAAGTATGTTTCTGTGGCTCCTTCCTTTATTTCAAGAAATTGGATTTTTTGCTACGCACATGACAAGTTATTTATTTTATTGGTCACATATTTTGTACCAAAATATTCTAGAAGGAACAATTCAGTAATTCTTTCATAGAAGAAGAATGTAACATCTGGTAAAGACTTCTGTACGGATATTTCCTGCAGAAACAGAATGTCTTTTGCACGAATTGAGGATGCCAAACAAAGAAACACACTTGCTAGACAGAAATAATGCTTGCTTGTTTGCAACTTTCTGGAGTTATAAGGATTCTGTTTTATGTATTAAACTTCAGGAAAATAATCTCTTGCATCCCATTTTTTTTAAGGGAAAATTATAAAAACTACCATTGAGGTTTAACCTATTCTTAGAAATACCTTAATATGTTCTGATTACAAATATCCCTTGAGGTACTACAAACAAAGTCTTGTGGTTTTTTTTTTTTTTCTCTACCAGTACCCCCTCAATTGGTGCAGCTGTCTTGGGAGGTATTTGTAATTTACGAACTTTTTTTTTTTTTCCTTATAGTTAGAGGGTCAACCTAGATTTGCACAAAATTTCACTCTTCAGTTCACCTGTCGTCCATGATAATGGCTGCACATGGCATTATCATGATTATTCTCTGTAATACTGCAGGAAAGGGTGTCAAGAAACTTGTTGGTGATGTACAGGTTTGGATGAGCTGAATCATTTAATATATATGTGTTATTCTATTAACTTTAACTATTAATTGCTGAACATGTACCCAACTGAATGATCAGGCTCCAGTAGCAGCAGTTGTGGTTATGGCCTGTAACCGTGCGGATTACCTTGAGAGGACTATTAATTCAATTCTAAAGTATGATTGGTTTTGATGCATGTTTTGGTGCTTTAGTTGTTGGCAGAAATCTGTCTAAATTTCATGCTTAACAGGTATCAAAGTCCCATTTCGTCAAGATATCCTCTGTTTGTATCACAGGTACCCAAAATTCAGGCTTCTGATTCATATTAGTTCAGCATTTTCCTCATACATTTAGTGCTTATCTCAGTATGAGGAGTAAATTGTTCATTCCTTTTTTATTGGGCAGGATGGATCAGATCCTCATGTTAAAAGTAAGGCATTGAGCTATGATCAGCTAACCTACATGCAGGTACTTGATTTTGTTCCATTTCATATAGCATCATACATTAGTAGCTCATTATTAAGCCAACCAATTTCTTAGGCATGTCTTATTTATCCCATCACATTTCCATTTTAATACAGAAAGAACTTACCATCATTATTTGTTGGAGTTTATTCATCAATTTTGCTGAACATCAGTAAGAAATGGAGGACTTATTTCAAGTCATCTGATGAACCTCTGTCTTATTGCACTATAAGAAGTCTGACAAAATGTTTAAATCTGCCTCAGCATCTGGATTATGAACCTGTGCATACAGAAAGACCTGGGGAGTTGATCGCATACTACAAGATTGCACGTATAGTTTTTGATTACGTGGTTTGTTGTTCTTAATCATCTGTTATGTTAGAGGACACTGCTCTTTCCGGAAAAGTTAATTGCTTCCCTTTCAGGCCATTATAAATGGGCGTTGGATCAATTGTTTTACAAACATAAATTCAGCCGAGTGATCATCCTTGAAGGTGCCTGTAAACTTCTTTCATTTCCCCATCCTTTCTAGTTTCTTTTCCTCATCTCAGGCTTTCACTGGGCGAATATCTAACTTGCAGATGATATGGAAATTGCTCCTGATTTCTTTGACTATTTTGGGGCGGGGGCATCCCTCCTTGACCGTGACAAGTGAGATTTTCATACTCCATTAGTATCTTCTCTGAGACTCCAATTATGTTCAACACCAGTTACTGATAAGTTATATCATTTCGTCAACTGCACCTGTTATAGATCCATTATGGCAATTTCTTCATGGAATGATAATGGACAAAGGCAATTTGTACATGATCCTTGTAAGTTACTCGGTTCCTTGTGAATGATCGTCCAACTGCTATAATATTGTGCCTTGGTAGAACATAGTATATTCCTTTGACACAAAGGAAGGTTGAAATTTATGGCCTCTAGAAATTACTGATGTATACGGTATTTCTGTTCTGATATTTGTTGTTGTGGTTATGAGTTGCGCAAGAAAGCTTGGTTGGCTGGAGCATTATGTTTTGTGCCCTTTATCAGTCTAGTAGACCTGGTCATCCTTCTCTATCTGTCTAATACAATGTTGCAGTCTTCAAGATGTAGATTTCGCTAACTAATAGGTGTGATCTAGGCTCTGCAGTTTGCATTATTTTTAAAGAACAAAAAGTAAAGCAGTGGGAAGTAAAATGAATACGTATTTGTTATCCTATCTTTAGGATGTGAAGTGTTCAAGTTGTACAGTTTTTCAATTAAATCAAAAGGCAATGATCCTTTAAAACTTGACAAAAGGTGAATCAGTGATATGAGAAATAAATCTGTATATCTTGCTAGTTACTGTACAAAGCAAAAAAAAAAATATTGTGTATTTGTAACATTAAGATAATATCGTTTACCAGATATTTTTCCATTACTAAATTATTGAAGATATCTTTCTTTTCTCAAGTTATCCACTTTTTTTTTTTCTAAAATCTCTGAATTGTATGAAGAGAAGTCTTCACTCTGTCAATTTAGCGGCTGATCAACCATAATGTAAATTTTGTTTCTTCTCATACTTCTTTTTGGTTGGGATGAGATATGCTGTTATTGTTCTCCTTCCCTAATCTTCTTCAGCATATTGTTTAGGATGAGATTTTGTTACATGCGAAACATAATTTAGAAATCTGTACTCAGCAGTTGAATACTGCAGATGTAAAATTTCCACTGTGATGTGCTGGTTTTCCAGCAAACAACCTTATAGGTCACCGTCTTCTACTATTTCTTTCAAATTCTCATATCTTGTGCAGATGTGCTTTATCGCTCAGATTTTTTCCCTGGACTTGGATGGATGCTTTCAAAATCCACATGGGATGAGTTGTCTCCTAAATGGCCGAAGGCATATCCTTCAAGAGCTATATTGTTGAGTCAGATTCGAACATATTATTTATACTTAAATGCATGATAACTATTTTTCTATATGTATCTTTTGTTGCAATATTGAGAATTTTCTTGACCAAGAAATTACTTATTGGGATGACTGGTTGAGACTGAAAGAGAACCACAAAGGCCGACAATTTATTCGCCCAGAAGTGTGCAGAACATATAATTTTGGAGAGCATGTATGTATTTTTGAAACATTCTCTAGATTTCTTTTGAGTACTTTAATGCTGGATCACCATTGGTATCAGTTTATTCTTTTTATTTTATGCAAGGTAGTCTCATTTTACTAGAGACCATAATATGTGGCAAGATACTCCACATTCTCAAATGAACCATGATATTCTGAATATTTTTCATATCAATCTGTCTGGTCCAGGATAAGCAGTTAATTTTGTTGTATCATGGATTGTTTGCCAAAATATAGTGGAAATATTCTAAGCATTAATTAGAAAATTTGTAGCACAGGAAACAGTTTGTCTCCTCTTTTGTTGTCAATGGAGGCTGCTCTAGTTTCTGTCAAGTATAGATGCATTACTTCCTCTGTGAATTTTTGGTTTTGTAAGTTAACTTCTTAATCCCTTATCACTAAGTACATGCGGAATCAGTTTTTTGCAATATTTGACTGTACGGCAATTAGCATCTGATTTTGTTGCTAAGTTATGTGCTTTTACTGTAGGATACGCTTCTGCTTTTTTAACCATTCCCCTTTTTGTTCTTCACTAGCATAACCCCTTTTGTTCATGAGCACTAAACCTCAATCTGCTTTGGAAATGGTTTTACTAATAGTCCTCTGCTAGAGATTGCATCTTTCTCAAAGCTTGCATTTATTAGGCTACTTTTCTCATAGGGTTCCAGTATGGGGCAGTTCTTCAGACAGTATCTTGAACCCATCAAACTGAACGATGTCCAGGTATGTAACTTTAGCTTATATACTCTCTCTTCTTGTGCTTGCCATTTTCTGAAAGCATCACTGATTTATTGAAGGTTGATTGGAAGTCAATGAACCTGAGCTACCTGGAGGAGGTAAATTCTTGTCTTAAGAAGAGCAAAATCTCATAATGATAATTTGAAAAGAAATTTAAAATTTCATAGTTCGAAATATAGTAAACCTCAGAGTTATTATAGGACAAGTACGTGGAGCACTTCTCAGACTTGCTTAAAAAGGCGACTCCAATCCACGGAACTGATGCTATTTTGAAGGCATCTAACATTGATGGTGATGTTCGTATTTTGTACCAAGACCAACCAGATTTCGAGCGCGTTGCAAGTCAATTTGGTATTTTTGAAGAATGGAAGGTAATGTTGTTACTAGGAGGAATTTTTGTCGTTTATGCGTCATATATATCTTCTCAACATGACCAGAACCCCGATTGATAGTCTTAAACTTAGTCACCTGTGAAAAGAAAAAGAAGAAGAACCTTTTTAGCCACAGTACAATTTCATTCTTTCTTAGGTGGGAGATTTTTTTTTTTTCCCCTATTATGCCATTAATGGGTTTTTGGTGGTCTGAGCAAAGGTTTCGTTGTGATGGATTTTTGTTTTACAGGATGGTATCCCAAGAACTGCGTATAAAGGAGTAGTAGTTTTTCGGTATCAAACACAAAAACGCATATTCCTTGTTGGCCCAGATTCTTTACAACAACTTGGAATCAGTTAAAGAGTCAAGATGAATACATTCTAATAACTTGGTTGAGATTTTGATTGACGAGTAACTTGATACATCTAGTCTTGCAATCAACTCTGGTATGGTTTAGACTATCTATTGTTTCATGTATAAGAGCTACTTGGAAATTACACGGTGTTTCTTAGATATAACTCACTGACTTTCCAACAAATTTGTCTGGAATTTCTGTTTAGGAACAACGAAAAGATTGTGGATAATATGTATACAACTTTCTTAGATCTTTCGATGACTGACCATTGCTTCATTCTACGTTCTAGTTAGATGTGTGCACGTTTTAGGGAGTTAAAATTAAATGATTGAGATGGGTTTTAACTTTTAACATATATTGGTATTATATAAATTATGAAATTTTCTTTCAAGACAATTTTGGACAGATTTTAAAAATAACTTTATTCTGTATTAAAGTATATACAAAATGAAGAATATATTTACCACATTCCACACAAAGCTCTTGAAGAGACCTTTTAGTTTAGAGCAAACGAAATGATCAGTAAAATATTTTTAATTCAATTATCTCCGAGTTAGGTGCTCACAAAAATTGAAATATTTCAACAAATGTAGATGCATAATTTTATGAGGATATGATTGGATCCAGAATATTATACATGCGTGTTTCTATACCTGGAAACATCCTTGACCACAAAGAGGCCTATTAATTTGTTTTAAAGGATCCAAATTATAGAGTAATAGAATAACAATGAAACATCGATATATAATAAAGGATCTAGATCTGTTTGCAGGTGGTGAAGGGCGAGCAAATTTCTCTACTCAAATTCCAATTTTGTTTGCCACATTTCGTATTCTTCAACATTATGTGCCTTTCCAGGTGGTTCTCCATCCTCTATAAATATGATCAATGCTGAATCATTTGCTAATATTAACATCGCGATAGCCAAATTAGTTAATCACATATCAGGAGAATTTTGAGTTGAGAACAGAAATAATCAATGGCTGACATATCAAGAGGTGTTGCATGCAACGAGGGGTGTGGTTGTCCGTCCCCCTGTCCGGGTGGCAACTCCTGCAGGTAGATACAAATAATTTTATCAATGCTAGACTAGTTAAAGTTTATGTATTTATATATTGATTGGTTTTTTAGAAATGGAAATTGATGATATACAATTACAGGTGCAGTGAGTCGAAAATGGAGCACAAGCAATGCTCGTGTGGAGAACACTGCGGGTGCAATCCTTGCAACTGCTCTCAAGCAGCGACGGGGACAGGCAAGGCCTTTTGTAAGTGCGGCATTGCTTGCAGCTGTTCAACCTGCTCTTCGTGATTCATTACTCTTAATACCTTCACTACATAATAAGAAGCAACACTGCAGCAACAAATCCTGCTACTACTAGTTTTACTACTATCTTTGTATTTCTTGTCTTGAATGTTTTACTTCCGACTTTTAAATGCAATAAAATTATTGCTCTATAATTTTTTTTCAATAGTTTACTGTTATTGGTTTGGTTTCTACATCTCAAGCATAAAAAATACAAATATCATTAATTAAAAATAAAACAATCAAATGCTTTTATAATCTGAAACTTGGATTGTGACTTTTAATGCCCATTTTTCAATATATATCTTTCACAAAGAGGATACATCGATTCCATCTAAATCCTGACTCTCTCTCTCTCTCTCTCTCTCTCGCAATATATAAGACCTAAAAAAATAAAAAAATAAAAGTTATTTTGAAAATCTGGTATATGAAGTTCAATTTTACATGCCTAGAAGGATATGGGAAATGGTCAAACTTTGAATAAGTCATTGGTTCACACTGACCAATATGATGTTTCATTTCATACACAGCACATAACACATGTACCATCACTTTTGATGTTTGTGTTAAAATGAATGTCCTCAACCTGATCAATTCATTGTAATCCAGGTGAACCAGTCAATATTTATTATGATAAAAAAATTGTGTATGATTTTCTCACTAATCTTAATTTGAGAAATAAAGTCTCGTATTCAAATAAATTGATTAGTTAACATTGTCAATGAGAGAATCAATAAAATCAAACGAATTGATCAACATGGGCCAACCTAAACCCAAACTCACTCCCACATTTTATTTTATTTTTTGCGTGGAATATATTAATTTTTATTTAAGAAAATTATTTTTACTTTAAAAAGCATTACTTTCAACTTGTAAAGTATTTAGTTTTGAGTGTTATTATTTTTCTAAAACTATTTTAAAATATATTTTTTATTTAAAAGTATTACTTATTCTATTTTTAAATTTATTTAAAGTATTAATTTTTACTTAAATGAAATATAATGCTTTTTTTTTTTGCTCGAAATATAATATTTCTTATGTTATTGTGGTTTTTTTTTTTTTTTTTATGAACCCTACTTTTGAAATTTATGAAGAACCATTTAGTAAAGAGATAGGCTAGTAATATTGATTATTTTTTTTCTCTGAATCAAGATTGAAGTTTTATACTATAGAATGTTTCTAAATTTTTCCTCTTCATTTGGAAAATGAAATATGTGTTGCAAATATGTATTTGATGCAAGCCACAATAGTAGATTGTAGTTGGGTCAATTAGGGAAACAATTTAATTTCTATTTGCCGATCTATTGACTTTGAAATATGGGAGCTAGTTAGGACTTAGGGACATGGAGTAATTAAGAGTGTGGGCACCAGATTGCAACATTCAGTCAGACACACATCTTGTGGATATCTAATAATATGATATCCGAATAAACAAAAAAAAAAAAGAGCATTTTAACTCCTATCACAAACATCTTGTGGATATCTAATACTATGATATCCCAATTATATAATTATGTTAACGCGTGTTCTTAGAAAGTGTGCATGTTATCTTAACCATATAACATTTATATATTGTCTAGTTTTTGACAAGTGATTCATTAGAAAGTACAAGACGACCCCATCATTAGTCATTAGACATGTTTTTTGTAAACAAAGGAGAGTGCATAGAAAATCCTAAACCATGCAAGAAACACAATTCTGCACGAATCCAAATTGTGATGTTTCTTAATTGTTTCCCTAGCCCACACCTCATTCGTCCTCATTATTAAAATATTTTTTTTATAAAGTCATGCCTATGATATATTATCAATTTTTTCTCGTGAAAAATAAAAAAGACCATAGTTCCAGTCAAAACTAAATAAATTAATAAAGTAGAAAGAAACTCTATTTTAACTCCTAAAAATAGTAAAATGATGCTAGTACAACACGTCAAATGTTCCTTTTAAAATTTCTTGAAATATACTACTACTATATTGAAAACCTTACCTTTTATTATTTAATAATATCGAATAGAATTAAACATTTTAATTATTATTAAAATGGAAAGATTTTTCACTGTAGTTGAGTGGGATGGAATGGGCATCCAAATTTCCACGTATACTACGCTGTTTTGACTTGACTTTTTTCTGTGTTTCATTTTCCCCCCGGTTTTCATATCCCCATGCATCACGACTCAGTCTCTCCCTTAATTTTTTGTTTTTTCCATTCATATTTCAGAATTGAACTTTCCTGGTTAAATAAATAACAGAATTCTAAATCCACTATTTTTTGCTTCATATTTATTTATAGTTGAGTCAACAAAAGATGAACAAAAAAGCAAAAGCTGCAGGCTAAATCCCATACCCTTTTGTGTTTTTTTATTCATAGGAAAAATCAAAAAGTGGACGAGAAAGAGAAGAGGCGCGTGATTGCATGCCATAAATGATCGTCTTTATAGTTTGATTGCCTGATAAACTGCTTCACCTTTTTCGGTTTAATTGTGGTTTTGTTGCCAATCATGGGGATTTGCTTCAGCTCTGCCTCTGTTGATCAGAGCCCACCTTCCACAACCCAATTCAGTTCAGGTTTGTTCTTCTTCCTTTTCTTGCCTGAATCTCTTCACATCTGAGTTATAATCCGTTGAATTTCATGGTTTTTTAATCGATTAATAAGAGTTGACTGCGATTGTTTTAGTCAATGAATTGTTTTCGAATTGTGATTCGTTGCAGTGGCGGTATCGGAGACGACGACCAATACGACGTCGTCGAGCGGCAGCAGCAGCGCTGTTTCCGGTAAGAGTGGATTCTCGGCGGCGAGTGGCGGCGATGAGGCGAGCGTGAGTCCGGCGGGGCAGATGTTACCCCAACCTAATTTGAGGATTTTCACATTCTCAGAACTGAAAGCTGCTACGAGAAATTTCAGAAGTGATACGGTGCTTGGAGAAGGGGGTTTTGGGAAGGTTTACAAGGGTTGGCTTGATGAGAAATCCACTGGAAAAGCTTCAAGTGGAACTGTTATTGCTGTTAAGAAGTTGAATTCTGAAAGTATACAGGGCTATCAAGAGTGGCAGGTATAATCAATCAATCCATCTCTTCCCAATAAACCAATTCGATTTGGGATTAGCTGATTGTTATGTGGCAAATCTATGTTTTACTGTGATTACGATTTGATGATAGATTTAGAATTCATGTTTTATGTATATCTTAAGCCTATATTGGACTTTGTTTTGAGAAATTCATCACTATGTTGGATTATTGTAGTTTATTGTTTTCCTTTTGGGACCAGAATGATTGAAGTAATAATCCTTGTGCATTTGTGCAGTCTGAGGTGAACTTCCTTGGAAGACTTTCTCATCCTAATCTGGTGAAGCTGTTAGGCTACTGTTGGGAAGATGTAGAGCTACTTCTCGTCTACGAATTCATGCAAAAAGGCAGCTTGGAGAACCATCTTTTTGGAAGTAAGCGAGCAAATTGCTATGCAAATAGCAACTTTTTATATATATTTTTTAAAGTGTAGTACTGAATTTTGTGAGTTTGCTCAATTAGGGGGTTCGTCTGTTCAGCCACTTTCGTGGGATATCAGGCTTAAGATATTGACTGGGGCAGCTCATGGTTTGGCATTCTTGCATGCATCAGATAGAAAAGTTATTTATAGAGACTTCAAGGCCTCAAACATATTGCTTGACGGAGTAAGCTTTGCAGTTGTCTTTAGTACTATTCACATTTAAGTATCAGTCATTCTTCACCATGATTTATAGCAGAAAGGTTATTTCATAGTTTTAATCTTAGGTTACTTTTTTTCTTATCAGTCGTACAATGCCAAGATATCTGACTTTGGCCTAGCAAAAATGGGTCCAACAGCAAGTAAATCCCATGTGACAACACAGGTTATGGGTACGTATGGTTATGCTGCCCCTGAATACGTTGCAACAGGTAATGTACACTCCATCTTTACAGAGTTTCTAAATCGAAAGAAAATGGAACGAATTCTAATGAGACTTTTATAACAGGGCACTTGTATGTGAAGAGCGATGTATACGGCTTTGGTGTGGTGTTAGTGGAAATGCTGACAGGTTTGCGAGCACTTGATGGCAATCGTCCATCCGGGCAACATAATCTGGTCGATTGGATCAAGCCACACTTATCCGAGAGGAGGAAGTTAAAGCACATTATAGATTCGCGTTTGGAGGGAATATTCCCTTCTAGATCTGCTCTACAAATAGCCCATCTTGCTTTGAATTGTCTTGAAAGTGAACCTAAAAACAGACCAGCAATGCAAGAAATAGTTGAGACACTCGCAAGAATTGGCTCTGCAGATGAGAGACCTAGAGAGGCTAGAGTACGGTCTAGTCATCAATCAGTCAATCGACGTGGCCTACAGTCTCTGCAGTATCGTTCTCCACTTCATCCGAGGCAAGAGGGTAATCGAGCCTATCCATTGCCACGACGCACATAATGCTCGTATTTTGTGTATCCATATTTTGATCAATTTTTAACTTGTTTTTTTGTGATGGTAAATAGAGTTCAAAGAGTAGAGATTTCTCACATATAGTCTGTTACAACAGTGCTACGTACGTTGTATGGAAGTTCTGCTACACATGTTTAATATGTATACATGAACTTGCACAAATAAATAGCTTTGTGGTTTAGTTGTAGTTTAAGTCTAGTATCATGCCACGTGTTGTATTCTTTGTATAAATATTTTGGACAAAATTAATGTGGAAGTTTAAAGATTTGAATGGCGGAAACATATCTCCATTAATATACAAACATCACTTGCTGTCAATGACGGACCCAGAAATTTTAATTTGGGATACGAATAAATAAATAATAGATAATAGAAAAAAAAAATCTACAATTTGGTTTGTCGACTCTTTATTTTTTGGAAACGATCAATGACAGCATCATCAGGAATTTGCAAGAGCACATTATTCTCAATAAAAGTGACCAAATAATCATTTAATAATTGATCAATCATGCTATTCCTCAATTTATTTTTGACATAGTTCATTCCTAAAAACACTCTTTCAACATTTGCAGTAGCGACTGGGAGAATCAATACCAACTTAATAAGCAAAAAAATTATCGGATAAGTCACATGTTTGTTTGTTTCTACTAACATCTTCAAAAGGGCGCCAATATCATGCAAATCTCGAAATCTGTATCTTTTTGAGAAACTTTGATATCTCTTAGTGAAGAATAAGAAGTTCCTAGAGATTTCATTTTTTTAAACATAAATTATCAAATATCGGTTTGCTTTTCATTGCCTTTATTTTATTTGATTTAGGAGTATTCTTCATCTTAATCCTAATAGAATGATAGTAAATAATTAGAATAAAATCAATTTTATAGTAAATTAACAATTATTTGAATTGTAATGTTATTTTTGTAATTAAAATATTAAATAAAATTATTTTAATAAACACTAATATATATAAAAAAAATTTCTTTTTGGGGTACAGTTGTACCCCCATGTACTATGCTGGGTCCGCCGCTGCTTGCTGCAAACATCACTTCTTGTGATGTTATTCCTTCACGCTACCAAGCTTGTACAACTCATGGAGGAGATGATATTACACAAAAATTTTGGTTTAACTGCTGCACCGATTCTAGATTGGTGTACGGATTCTAGAATTATGCAATAGAACTGACCCGATCCACGCGTCTGGGTGCGCTCAAACTCACCCAAATTCGCTTTTAAGTACTATTTTTATATTATGTTAAGTATACATTTATATTATATTAATCATACATTTAAGGTTTTTATATTAGTTATACATTTTAATTATGTTAATTATACCATTATGTAATATGATTAATATTATTTAAAGGTATGATCAATACCATATAAATGTATGTATGTACAAATTATGGTTTATGTGCTGATTTTTTTTAAGTTAAAATATTATATAAAAGTATATTTAACATAACATAAAATGTAGAATTAAAACAACATACAAGTCAGGAAAAAAGGGAAAAATGCACGGATCCGAATTGATTTCGGCTTGACCCGTCCTCGTGTATGGATCTAAGATCCATGCATAAATTACACACAAGTTCAACTTGATGATATTAACATGTGTCCACCGCTTATGTGTCAAAATATCCAATATACTTATTAATTATTTAATATTGATCATCTGTTGTCTATAATTGACATTTTATCATTATTGATGATATTAATCTACTTTAAAATTTGTTTGATTTATGTTCGGATTACATAATAAACTAATAAAACATATTTTTATGTTCGATATAATATAAATTTTGGTCTAAATAATAAATAAATGTAGAATTTTGCAAATCATGAAATCAGATCATGTTTAATTCATCAAAATTTGTTCAAATTAGGTTCAATTAGTTGTCAAAGTTGCTCAGTTACTAAAACTTTATAACAATTTAGACAAATTTGAATAGTAGCATGCTCAACTTAATTTAATTAGTGTAGTATATTATAGTTATTATAATTTAGATTGAAACCCTAGTCTTTTCCTTAATTTGTCACGAGGAAGTACCACAAATATTACCGTACTCGCAATCATGAGTTTGGCAAGGGCGTTTTGGTAAACAAAGTATTTTACTCCTTGATATAAAAATCACGGATTTCATCGATCACTCCCTCAATAGAGTTCCCACTTTCCCACTCGAGAAAAACCAGAAATTGTTCGTTACAATTTAGGAAGAAAAACACAAGATTGAAATCAGATTCTTATTCAGATCTGCTGCGCGTTGTCAAGAATCGTCCTTCCAACTCGAAGCCGGCAATTACTCTTGTAAATTTAGTGTACAATGAGAGGCGGTTTAACAGAATTTTTTATGTATGCATCGCTTGTCGCAATCTTCTTCTTCCTGGTAATTTCGATTTTTTATTTTCGTCTTTCTTTTCTGATTCAACTATTGAGGTTTCGCGTGTGTATGATGCCACTGCGTTTTATGTTTTGTTGTTGCTTTGTACGATTTTCTAATTCTTGAGTTCATCTAGATCGGACGTTGGTTTTTTTTTAATCAATTGCATATATATATATATATATATATATATATATAAACTAGGTTTTTTTTTTTGTGAGATTCGAATACGTAATATGGTGGAAGATGTGTCTTTCAGTGGCTCTCCCCCTGCAAAGTTTGTTGTTTGAAATTTTGAACTTAGCCGTGCTAATATGCTGCATTATGCTTTATCTATTTCTCTCTCTCTTTTTTTTTTTTGAAACTCTTCTCAATGCTTATCCATTTCCATGTTTACTTTATTCTTGATTGCAAATTTCGGTTTTCATCTAGAGCAATGATGGCCTGAATTACATCGATATCTATGTATAGTACTTCGATGAAATGTCTTAGCTAGGAATTGAATCTGATATGGCGATGTTTGGAGTAAAGTACATCATAAGTTTAATGATGAGTACGCATAAGAGTTTTACATAATATAATTGAAATTGCGGTTTGCAGAAAACCGAATTCGCCATAGCCTCCTCTTGGGGATCTCCGCCTGTTCGGAGGAGTTTAAAAAAAAAAAAAGGGATCTGACAATGACTATTTTGATTTGGAACATATCTGCCCTGCAATTTCTTCCAATTTTACTTTCTGGTCATGGTCGTGATTGTATTATTTCAGAATTAACTTACATAGCATAAATGATGCAGGATATGAACCTTGTTTCACCAGTCAGAGCAGAGGTGTCACATTCTGCGCTGTAAGATTTTCAGTAGTTAGTATGTTTGCTAGTGGCTAATTGAATTTATAGTGTCAAGATTCAAGACATGATTTATTGCATCTCATGCTTCCATATTTCTCCTTCATTTTCAGTCAAAGAGAACGTAAAATGCATGCCCCACTATATGACTGTCCACAGTGTCTTGAAAGAAAGGTAAATAATTTCATTTCCAGTCTAAGGGTTGAAATGTTTTTCCTTCTATTCAAATTGTCCTGAAAAATAGCCTTTGGTTTCTAAATCCCTTTTAATCTGATTTCTTGGTTGCCACTGGAACAGATGCTATTGCCCATGAGGATTTTTGCTTGGGATTACTGATAAGGGATTAAATTAATCATGGCTTAGTATGTGGGGATAATAAAACTAAGCACATAGATGGATTTGATAGGATGTTCAAAATTCTGAACAATGAGAGTAATGCCTAAATGAACAAATTTCACCTATGTCTGAGCTAATTGTTTTTTTTTTTTTTTTTTATATTTACTAGAAACTGAGTATTCACTTTGATTAGACTAAATGATGCAACAAACTGATGCCTCATTTGATTGGTCTAAACATGATTTGGCAGGATCAGGGCAACATCAGTTCTACTAGTCGTACTGATGGAAAGGTAAACTCTTCATTTTACTTTTGATGTAAGCCAAGTGAATAACAGTGTGAGTGTGTTTGCCTATTTCATGCAGGATTTCGACATAATCGTAACATACAGTGACCCATCTGGTGCTGTTCAAGTTAGGAGTGTCAGGTCTAGGGACCTATCCTCTTCATGGGTATGGAGAAGCCCTAGCGATGAAAATCATGATCGAACAAGGAGTTCACTGGTGATTTTCTACAACTGTATCATCACAATCAGTCTCTTCATCCGATGCTCTAAAATCCAATTTGGTCATGTTTCTTCTAGGTTACTTACCCTCTTCATCAATCTCCTGTCTCAGATAGCACTGGACCCATTTCAACCTAAATTGAGCTCCAAGGACAATGGTGAAGACTTGAGTGACGATCATCAATTTGGAGGTGGAATCCTACAAACACAAGCACATCCCATCCATCCAGTGAAACTTAAGAGACAGGTGAAATGTGTAATCTGCATATACAGATGGTTTATTTCTTTGACTCTGATGTAATAATTATTTCTCATACTTCAGATGCTACGCAAAGAAAGGATGAAGAAGCGTACCGCAGATCTGATCAAACAAGACAAAAGGATAGAAAACCAGATGCAAGAAGCAGCCATCAAACGAGCTGGGGAGCTTGACACCACTATCAAGGGTAAATACAGTATATGGAGGAAAGAATATGATAATCCCAACTCTGACTCCACAGTAAAACTTATGAGAGATCAGATTGTAATGGCTAAAGCTTATGCAACAATTGCCAAGGCTAAGAATGAAACTGTTCTTTATAATTCTATATTGAAGCATTCTAGGGAAAGTCAGCTGGCCATCGGTGAAGCAACATCTGATGCTGAACTCCATCCAAGGTCTTGCCACTTCAATTCTCTGGTAAAATTATGCAGATGCTGGCTATAAGCTATTATACAATTTTTTTATTCCTTTTCTTTCCCTTCCTGCATCAGTGCTCTTGATCAAGCAAAAGCCATGGGTCACATTCTAGCTACAGCAAAGGACCAGTTATATGATTGTGTTACAATAGCAAGAAAGTTGAGAATCATGCTTCAATCCAGTGAGACTAATGTAAATTCATTGAAGAAGAAGAGCTCATTTCTGATACAGTTAGCTGCAAAAACTGTCCCTAGACCATTGCATTGCATTCCCTTAGTCCTGACAACAGACTATCACCTAAATAATTATGAGGAAAAAGAGTTACCATACAAAGAGAAATTTGACGATCCATCTTTCCACCATTATGCCATCTTTTCTGATAATGTAGTTGCAACATCTGTCGTTGTGAATTCAACAATGCTACATTCAAAAGACCCTGATAGACATGTTTTCCATATAGTCACAGATAAGCTGAATTTTGCAGCTATGAAAATGTGGTTTCTAGTTAATGCTCCTGCAGGTGCTGCAATCCAAGTCCAGAATGTGGATGACTTCACCTGGCTCAATTCTTCATATTGTCCTGTCCTTCGTCAGCTTGAATCTGCACGGATGATAGAATACTATTTCAAGGCACATCAATCATCATCTGGAGCCTCCGACAATCTGAAATACAGGAATCCAAAATACTTGTCGATGCTTAATCACCTACGATTTTACCTTCCTGAAGTTTTTCCAAAGCTGGATAAGATATTGTTTCTGGATGATGACATTGTTATTCAGAAGGATCTGACGCCTTTATGGTCAGTTAATTTGCAAGGGATGGTGAATGGTGCTGTTGAAACCTGCAAAGAGAGCTTCCATAGATTTGACAAGTATCTGAACTTTTCAAATCCAAAGATATCTCAGAATTTTGATCCAAATGCTTGTGGCTGGGCATATGGCATGAATATCTTCGATTTGAGAGAATGGAGGAAACGTGACATTACTGGAATATATCATTACTGGCAAAACATGGTATGGAACCATCCTACTCTTTACCTTTTCCGTTTTCTTTGGTACTCTCAGAAAATATAGGTTGTGAAAACCTCTCTCTCTCTCTCTCACATGCTAATATTTATTACAGAACGAGGACAGGACTCTATGGAAACTCGGCACACTGCCTCCAGGCCTGATTACTTTCTACAACTTGACCTATCCTCTGGATCGAAGCTGGCATGTTTTGGGTTTAGGCTATGATCCTGCTCTTAACCACACAGCAATAGATAAAGCTGCTGTTGTGCACTATAATGGAAACTATAAACCATGGTTGGATCTTGCCATTGCAAAATACAGATCGTACTGGTCTAAATATGTCATGTATGATAATTTCTATTTACGGCTGTGTAACCTTAATGAACAATGAGCAATTATTCTTTTTCCTCACATATCTTAGTATCTTGGTGAATGTCCTGTGTAGAATAGTTTTGATGCCATATTTGTTTTCTCTTCTTGACTTATTTAGTATCCCAGCTTATAATTGTTTTGGGTGATTTCCTCCCTTCGTCCTATGTTAAAATTAAAAGAGCAATCGAAATACTGGTATTTTTTAAGAGTCTTTATTTGTTCATATTAACAGCAAGCTAAGATGCTATTACTATTTCAAAGTAGTAAGTAGCCTTGAACAGGCACTTAGGGCCAGAGTTGAAGGTGAAATTCGCACCTCCATCTTTCCATTCCAAAGCAGGCAAAACGGTAACGACGATCGAGAAAAAGAAGACGAAGAAGAAGCAAGACAATGACATTAGAAGTTGCTGCGTGAAAGGAAGAGAGAGAATTTTATTGGAGTTGACTCTGAATTTCAACATTAACAGTGGTCTTCTTCTTAATTGACTCTGAAGTGATATAATTTCCAGTGATATTTAATTTTTTAATAAATTTCAGGTAAATTTATGAACCCGATGTAAACATGCAGATGAACTCCCTCATAATTCTCTGCTTCTTCTTTACCTTTGCAGGCATAGCTGCTAGTAATCCTAATCTTTCAGGTGATAACATATTTATAAACTGCGGCTCAACTGCAGCAGCTGCAACAGTACTTAATGGCAGAGAATGGCTCCCAGATTTATACCCAAAAATTTCATCCTCCGTAACACTCCAAGGATCGTCGACGCAAGCAAGTGTCGAACCAGAGCTAGCGATCTCCGTTGATCCAGTTCCGTACAACACTGCACGCTTCTCTCGTTCCCAATTCTCCTACAAATTTCAACTCAATACAGGTCAGAAATTTATCCGCCTTCACTTCAATCCTACTTCATACAAAGGTTTTCAAAGATTCAACGACTTTGTCACCGTTAAAGCTGGCCCTTTCACACTACTCGCCAACTTCAGTGCTTCAATGACTGCCGATGCTCTTGCTGTAAGTACTTTTGCTAAGGAATTCTGTATAATCATCCAGGAAAATCAACCCTTGAACATAGTTTTTACTTCTTCAATTAGCTCATCTAAATATACTTATGCTTTCATAAACGGAATCGAGGTTATCTCAGTACCTCCAACCCTTGATTACTGTCATGGTGGAGATAGTGGAGTCAAAGTGGTTGGGCATAAGTCCGTGATTTATGTTGATAATACTACTGCTCTTGAAATAGTTCATCGGCAAAATATAAAATGGGGTTCTGTATCATCTGGGGATGATGTCACTGCCATGTTTGGGATGTCGGAAACAATTGTTAAAGCAAAGGGAAACAAGGTTGGTATTATGACCTGGAGAATATCTGTAGATGTGGGATTCAGATATTTGGTGAGGATTCATTTCTGTGAACTAGGACTCAAAATGATCGAGGCTGGGCATAAGGATTTTATACTGATTATTAATCAGAAGATTGTCTCTTCTAGTGCAGATATACTTCAAGAAAGGGGGAATCAAAGCATGCTTTGGTATAAGAACTATATGGTGATGATGGAAGGAGACAAACAAGAGGGCAAACGTGATTTCTTTATTTCTCTTCAATCTAATCATGTTTTCTTGAATAGAGATGGTCCACTTGAAGGATTTGAAGTATTCAAGTTAAGCAACCCTGACAACAGTCTTTCCAGTCCAAATCCTCTACCTCCAAGACGAGACTCACCATTCCAGACTATCCAAATTGTGCCATCTCTTCTTGGTCGTAGAAATGCAATTGCAACTGTTGTATTTGCTGTAATTTGTCTGGTAAACGTCATTGTTCATATGCTGCGGCAATCTTGGGGAGCTAACTTTACTGAGGAGGAAGAAAAGAAGCCATCACCGAGGGCACAGCGACTCTGCCGTATCTTTTCGCTAGCCGAGATCCAGTCAGTCACAGATAACTTCCATGATTCATGTATCATAGGAAAGGGTGGATTTGGTAAAGTCTACAAAGCACTCATAGATAATGGGCGCGTAACTGTAGCCATAAAGCGATTGAAACCAGACTCCAATCAGGGGAAGCGTGAGTTTTGGACAGAGGTTGAAACTCTTTCTGAGCTTCGACATGTTAATCTAGTTCCTTTGATTGGATATTGCAATGAGCAGGGGGAAATGATGCTTGTTTATGAATACATGTCCTGTGGGACATTGGCTGACCATCTCTACAAACTTGCTAGGAAAAACAATGCTTATCATTTTCTCTCTTGGAAGCAACGACTTAAGATCTGCATTGGAGCTGGTCGAGGACTGGACTATCTTCACACAGGCAACGGGATCATACATCGTGATATAAAGGCTTCTAATATTCTGCTTGATGAAAAATTTGTGGCCAAGGTTTCAGATTTTGGCTTAGCTAAAACTGGAAGTGGAAGTGAGTCCCAGAGCCAGCCTAGCACAAATTTTAAAGGCACATTTGGATACATCGACCCAGATTATTTCAGAACTCGTAAACTAACAACAAAAAGCGACACATATTCCTTTGGTGTGGTGTTGTTGGAAGTATTGTGTGGGAGAAAAGCAGTGGAGCCATGGGTTGCAGAGGAAAGGCGTAGTCTAACTATGTGGGCTCAAGACAACATTAGTAAGGGACAAGTTGATAAGATTGTAGCTCCAGCTCTGAGGGAAGAAATATCACCAGATAGTCTGAAGACATTCTTGAGGATTGCAGAAAAATGTCTGCTAGATAAACCAAAAGAACGGCCAGCAATAGCACATGTTGTTATAAAACTTGAGTTTGCACTTGATCAGCAAGAAAATGCAGAATCTTTGGCACCTAAAGAGAGAGCTATTCATTCTGACGTATTTCTATCTACTGATAAACCTGAAAAGGAGCACACGAATGGGATATATGATCTGGTTGATCTCATGCCATATACTAATAAAAAACAGCAGGAGAAAGCCAAAAATTTGTCACCTAATGAGAATTCAAGTGCTCCTGATGCTTTGCTAGCTGATGATAGAACTATCTTATCAGTTAGCAGAAGGCTAACAGCAACTTCCTCTAATGTGCAAAACACAACTTCTCTCCCAAGAGAACAAACTAACAGTAACATGATTAATTCTGGAAAAAGAGATGAGAGAAAATCCATGGTGCATAGGCTATCACGAAAATTTTGGCCATGGGATGCACTATGGAAAATAGGAAAATCACCCAAGAAAACGAATTTGGTCAGCCATGCACTATCAGGTATTGATTTGTCTAGTAGGTTAAGCATTTCGTTTTATTTTATTTTATTTTATTTATTTGTATTCATGATATGCTAAAAAGATGATAGACACATTAATGGGCTGGTGAGTTTCGTATTAGTGTAACACATACCATAAGCAATTTAATGCTGAGCCAGCTCAGCAGCTACAAACTAAACAAAAAATGAACCTTGATATGGATTTAGTACTAAGATACATGCCGCGTGATCAACTCGTCCAAGTGACAGACTTGACACAGTTCAACTGCATCTGATAAGCCCTTAACAGATCAAGAACCTAACACAATTAGCTACATCTTGCCGATGATCGCCATGATTTTTGTTAGTGCATCTTTCCCTTTATTTATGAAATTTACATTGTTTGAAGTTAGCTGTAAGAGCTTCAATTTTATTAATAGCTAACAGCAATAAATAGATTGATGGGCTTATTTCATAAAACTGATTGATGGTATTGATTGCAACTATAGCAGTCGAGATTTTTAAAAGATAAAGTAATGTGAAAAGATGGGCTTGTTCACTGATGTAACTTGATTAATTACCACTTTCTTACAATAGTCTTGAAATTGATTTACTGTATATATTTCAGCACCAATAGCACGTAGGACTAGCAATCACACAATGTCAGCAGGAGGCTCTGTTTCAGAGAAGAGGACAGATGGAAGCAATGAGTTGATTCTGACGCCAACTTTAAGGGCTTTCCATTTTGAAGAGCTGAAGGCTGCCACCAGGAATTTCAGCAGAGATACAATTCTCGGAGAAGGTGGTTTTGGGACAGTTTATAAAGGTTGGATCCATGACAGGTTGTTCAATGCTGAAAAGGGAAGTAAAATCATGGTTGCTATTAAGAAGTTGAATTCTGAAAGTGTGCAAGGGTTTGACGAGTGGAAGGTAATTATCAACCATTCTGTGTGACTAGTTTCTGAACCACTGCTACTCTTCTCTTTTAACTTTGCAGTTTGTAGTGCATCTAGTTATAGTTGATGACTGTAGTCTGTTGATATCTCCGTCTTTTTTGGCTCACAAAACATAATAAGAGGATGACTATCTAGCTCCACAAACTTCTCCTATCTTCTTACTTAGTTCTACTTCCCTCTAGTCACATTTCCTTATTCGACCATTGTCACTCTGAGAAACTGTGCAATTCATTTGTTTCTCAGAAAGAATAGTCTGTTACACAGTTCCATATAAGTTGGCCCTAGATAAGTAGAACCCGCTTATATATATGTCATGCTAGACTAAGTTTGACTTTTCTTTCTTTTGCCTATGGATCCTTTCAATATTTAAATACTAAGTTCATTTGATGTTACTAATTTAACTACTTGGGATGTTTGGATTACAATATAAAAATGAAATTTACATTAAACTAAACACAACTATATACTTTATATGTGAAATTTTGTAATCTTTTTTTGAGTGAGTTAATCTAAATTGATTTTCTCCAATTGCGTGTATATTAATATTATTTACTTTTTAAATGGAAGTTTTTTTTTCCTTCTCTTTATTGGTGAATTTGAGTGTATTCTTTTATAAATTTGATACATATATACTATGATTAACTTATCAATAGAATACGAATTAATGTTTATGAGAAAAATTGAAGTTTTAATTTTAAATTATTCAATCTATGGTTTCAATAAACTCAGTTGTACTTGTATCCAATTCTTTTTTTGTATCGTCTAATTTATAATCTTTAATGTTTTGTTGAAAAGAAACATACATGATATTATACATGATTTTTAATAATAACTGCTAATTTGATTTATCATAATTAATTATTTTGAATGTATAATATTCTTTTTTATTCAATTTTTTTTTTTAAGTTTTCAACAAATCTAATTATTAAGTAGTGAGTTATACTTTTAAGAAATAGCGCAACACATGAATTTCTCCAACCAAATAAATATAACATTATCTAATGATTAATTCAGTAAAAATACCAATTATCCTCAAAATCATTTGTTTAGAATATAAACTCCCAAGTGTATTAAAGATTGGACATGATTAATTTTATTAATTATTGTTTGTTTAGAATATTTCTTTCATCTTTATTTTGTAAATTCCACATTGTTGACTAAACCTTACACAATAGCTCATTCCACTATGAACACTAAAATTCAAAACATATATTCAAATCTGTGCAGGAAAAAATGAAAAGATTTCTGCCTTTGACATTGTTCTTCTTTTATATATAGATATGTAAATTGTGCCAATTTATCTGTGCAGGCTGAAGTGAACTTCCTTGGAAGACTTTCTCATCCTAATGTTGTGAAACTGTTCGGCTACTGTTGGGAGCAAACAGAACTAATTCTCGTATACGAATTCATGCATAAAGGCAGTTTCGATAAACATCTTTTTGGAAGTAAGTAGCTATGCAAGTACCAACTTTATATATTATGTTATTCACATTAGACAAAGACATTCTTTTGAAGTGTAGTACTGAATTTCATGAGTTTGCTCATTAGGGGGCTTGTCTGTTCAGCCACTTTCATGGGATATGAGGCTTTATATATTGATTGGAGCAGCTAAAGGTTTGGCATTCTTGCATGCAGCAAAGAGAGAAGTTATTTATAGAGACTTCAAGGCCTCAAACATATTGCTTGATGGAGTAAGCTCTCTACTTGTAGACCTCAATTAGCTCATTGGGGAAGTTGGCTTGCATTTTTTGTCTTAATTAGATAAATTTTGGACTTCTCTTTAATCTTGTTCTGTCCCATGGATTAAGCTTTAAGGGATATATCATATCTCTGTTTCCACTTTTCTTTTTTAAGTTATTAACTTGGGAAGTTAGAACATACTTATTTTTTAGCTGAAAGGATATTCCATATTTTTAACATTTACTTTACTTTTTTTTTTTTCTTTTCAGTCATACAATGCCAAGCTATCTGATTTTGGCCTAGCAAAAATGGGCCCACAGGTTGGTAATTCCCATGTGTCAACAAAGATTATGGGTACGTATGGTTATGCTGCCCCTGAATACGTTGCAACAGGTAATGTACACTCCATCTTTACAGAGTTTCTAAATCGAAAGAAAATGGAACGAATTCTAATGAGACTTTTATAACAGGGCACTTGTATGTGAAGAGCGATGTATACGGCTTTGGTGTGGTGTTAGTGGAAATGCTGACAGGTTTGCAAGCACTTGATTGCAATCGTCCATCCGGACAACATAATCTGGTCGATTGGATCAAGCCACACTTATCCGAGAGGAGGAAGTTAAAGCACATTATAGATTCGCGTTTGGAGGGAATATTCCCTTCTAGATCTGCTCTACAAATAGCCCATCTTGCTTTGAATTGTCTTGAAAGTGAACCTAAAAACAGACCAGCAATGCAAGAAATAGTTGAGACACTCGAAAGAATAGATGCAGGTGTTGAGAAACTTAGACAACCTAGAGTGCACTTTAGCCAACATGTTACCGAACAGTATCTCTAGTACATTTATCCAATTGCTCCTGAGATCCAAGGTGAATCCATTCCCAGAGACTTCAGATATCTTTTCCAGTTAGCTTGTAAATAAAGGTTAAGGTTATTGTGACGGAAAATGGTATATATTTATCCAATTTAAATGCAGATTATTAGTAACTTGTGTTGTAAAAAAATATGTTATTTTTGTAATATATCTGGTAAACGTGGGAGAGAGAGAGAGATAATGGAAGTTGCCGCGTGATGGGAAAGGTTGAAATTAGTTATTTGGAGTTGACCCGGAATTTCCCAACAGTCTTCTACTTAATTAAACACTATAATTTCCATTTACAATCCAAACACAACTCAGTGAAAAGTAACATGCAAACAATCTCCCTCCTAATTCTCTGCTTCCTCTTCACAATCACAGCCAAAGCTCTGAGTGATCCTAAACTCCTCTCACTCGACCACGTTTCCATCAACTGCGGCTCCGCTGCAGCTTCAACTGCGCGCAATGGCAGAGAATGGCTCCCAGATTTGCACCCAAAATTTTCTTCCTCCATAACTCTCCAAGGATCCTCGGAGCATTCAAGTGTCGAACCAGAGCTGACCATCTCCCTCGATCCAGTTCCGTACAACACTGTACGAGTCTCTCGTTCCCAATTCTCCTACAAATTTCTACTCAATTCAGGTCAGAAATTTATCCGC
The DNA here is from genome assembly GCA_028654395.1 of Scutellaria barbata. NCBI lineage: Eukaryota > Viridiplantae > Streptophyta > Magnoliopsida > Lamiales > Lamiaceae > Scutellaria > Scutellaria barbata. Next base: position 3,252,070 of record CM053646.1, on the reverse strand, counting down.
CTTCACTTCAATCCTACTTCATACAAAGGTTTCCAGAGATTCAACGACTTTTTCACCGTTGAAGCTGGTCCTTTCACACTACTCGCTAACTTCAGTGCTTCAATAACTGCCGATGCTCTTGCTGTGAGTACTTTTGTAAAGGAATTCTGTATAATTATACACGAAAATCAACCCTTGAACGTAGTATTTACCCCTTCAATTAGCTCATCTAAATATACTTATGCTTTCATTAACGGAATAGAGGTTATCTCAGTGCCTCCAACCCTTGATTACTGTCACGGTGGAGATATTGGAGTCCAAGTGGTTGGGCATAAGTCTGTGATTTATGTTGATAATACTACTGCTCTTGAAATGGTTCATCGGAAAAATATAAAATGGGGTTCTGTGTCATCTGGTGATGATATCACTGCCATGTTTGGGATGTGGGGAACAATTGTTAAAGCAAAGGGAAACAAGGTTAATAATATGACTTGGAGAATTTCTGTCGATGTGGGATTCAGATATTTGGTGAGGATTCACTTCTGTGAGCTAGGACTCAGAATGGTAGAGGCTGGGCATAAGGATTTTATACTGATTATCAATCAGATGATTGTGTCTACCAGTACTGATATACTGCAAGAAAGGGGGAATCAAAGCATGCTTTGGTATAAGAACTATATGGTGTTGGTAGAAGGAGACAAACGAGAGGGTAAACGTGATATCTTTATTTCTCTGAAATCTAACCATGTTTTCTTGGATAGAGATGGTCCACTTGAAGGATTTGAAGTATTCAAGTTAAGTAACCATGACAACAGTCTTTCCAGTCTAAATCCTCTACCTCCAAGACGAGATTCTCCATTCCAGACCATCCAAATTGTGCCATCTCTTCTTGGTCGTAGAAATGCAATTGCAACTGTTGTATTTGCTGTAATTTGTCTGGTAAACATCATTGTTCATATGCTGCGGCAATCTTGGGGAGCTAGCTTTACTGAGGAGGAAGAAAAGAAGCCATCACCCAGGGCACAACGACTCTGCCGTATCTTTTCGCTAGCCGAGATCCAATCAGTCACAGATAACTTCCATGATTCATGTATCATAGGAAAGGGGGGATTTGGTAAAGTCTACAAAGCACTCATAGATAATGGGCGAGTAACTGTAGCCATAAAGCGATTGAAACCAGACTCCAATCAGGGGAAGCGTGAGTTTTGGACAGAGGTTGAAACTCTTTCTGAGCTTCGACATGTTAATCTAGTTCCTTTGATTGGATATTGCAATGAGCAAGGGGAAATGATACTTGTTTATGAGTACATGTCCTGTGGGACATTGGCTGACCATCTTTACAAACTTGCTAGGAAAAACAATGCTTATCACCTTCTCTCTTGGAAGCAACGACTTAAGATCTGCATTGGAGCTGGTCGAGGATTGGACTATCTTCACACAGGCAATGGGATCATACATCGTGATATAAAGGCTTCTAATATTCTGCTTGATGAAAAATTTGTGGCCAAGGTTTCAGATTTTGGCTTAGCTAAAACTGGAAGTGGAAATGAGTCCCAGAGCCAGTCTAGCACAAATCTTAAAGGCACATTTGGATATATTGACCCAGATTATTTTAGAACTCGTAAACTAACAACAAAAAGCGACACATATTCCTTTGGCGTGGTGTTGTTAGAAGTATTGTGTGGGAGAAAAGCAGTGGAGCCTTGGGTTGCAGAGGAAAGACGTAGTCTAACTATATGGGCTCAAGACAACATTAGTAAGGGACAAGTTGAAAAGATTGTAGCTCCAGCTCTGAGGGAAGAAATATCACCAAATAGCCTGAAGACATTCGTGAGGATTGCAGAAAAATGTCTGCTTGATGAACCAAAGAAACGTCCAGCAGTAGCACATGTTGTTTTAAAACTTGAGTTTGCACTTGTTCAGCAAGAAAATGCAGAATCTTTGGCACCAAAAGAGAGAGCTATTGTTTCTGATGTTTTTCCATCTACTGATATACCTCAAAAGGAGAACATGATTTCGTTGCTACCAAATGAGAGAACAAATCTTGCGGATGTCTTGCCTCATAAAGATTCAGCACCGAATGAGATTACCGATCTTGTTGATGTCATGCCATATACTATTAAAAAACAGGACGAGAGAGCCAAATTATTGTCACCTAATGAGAATGCAAGTGCCTTGTCAGGTGGTGGTAGAACTATCTTATCAGTTAGCACAGGACTAACAGCAGCTTCCCCTAATGTGAAAAATGCAACATCTCTCCTGAGAGGTCAGAATAACAGTAACATGATTAGTTCTGGAATGAAGGATGAGAGAAAATCCATGATACATAAGCTATCACGAAAATTTTGGCCATGGGATGCGCCTTGGAGAACTGGAAAATCATTGAAGAAAAAGGATTTGTTCAGACATGCACTATCAGGTACTGATTTGTATAGTAAGTTAAGAATCATTCTTATTCATATTAGGGTAAGAATAATGGAAAAGACATAAATCAGTCGGTGCTATTTTCTTGTTAGTCTGACTCAGTCCATAAGCATTTCAATATGGAGCTGGCTTAATAGCTGCAGACTTCTAAAACAATGTTTGGGAAATCTTATTATGGAATTATTACGAATTTTTTATGCTACAAAGATAGTTGACTAGCGGTGAGGGATATATTATAAGTGTTATACATTAGCTTTACCTGATAAACCCCACCAAATGAGGATTGTAATTCACCTTACTCAGGGCTGTTAATAGTGCATCTTTCATTTTATGGAAATTAAGTTTGTTCGAGTTATCAATATAGGTTTCAATTTTTGGTTAGCTAAAACAATAAGTTGGACGCAGATGGTCTTATATCAAGATATGTTGGCAAAAGATCATAACTGATTGATGGTTTTGACATGGCAATGTTAAATTTTCCCAACTTCACAAGATAATGCAGGAATTGGAGAATTTATCATTTGTTACTCTTAAATGTTTTGATACTCAATTGCAAACTAATACAGTGTAATGATCATAACTAAAACAAAAATGAATGTGAACTGATGTAACTTGGTTACTGATCACTTCTCTTACGATAGTCTTGAAATTGATTGGTGTAATCTTGCAGCACCACTACAACATGGGACTAGCAAAATGAATTTAAGACGCAGCACTGCTTCTGCTTCTGAGCAGAGAATAGGGAGAAATGAGATCTCGAGTCCCAATTTAAGAACTTTCTCCTTATCGGAACTAAAGGCCGCCACAAAAAATTTCAGTGAGGATACAGTTATTGGATCAGGTGGCTTTGGGGTAGTTTACAAGGGTTGGCTGGAGGAGGTACCCACCACCAAAATCAAAAGTGGATCCAACGTTGCTATTAAGAAGTTGATTCGTGAAAGCTTTCAGGGGTTTAAAGAGTGGCAGGTAATGTTTAAGTACTTTGTGTGTGGGTTTCTGATGGGTGAGTATTACTTTTGTCTTCACAGCTTATTCTTTGGTAAAACCTTAATTCAGTCAGAGAATAAGTAACGTTCCCAAAATATTATCTTAACTCAACCAAAAATCAATGTTGGGATATAACTTCACCTTGAGTGTGTTATATTCATTCTTGTAAGTTATTGATGGGTGCCTATGAGTTCCTATATTTTTCCTTTCCAATATACTTCCCCAGAATAGCATCATGCTATTGGGAAAACCAGAATTATCTTGCTCCACATTTTCATCCCATTTTCTTGAATAATATCTCTTATGTCCACCGTTTTTCTGATTCCTTCTTGTTGTGGCACATAAAAGTAAAACACTTAAATGCTGTGGTCCTTGGGAGAATATCGTATCTCATGAATCACCATTTGTAGATCTATTAGTTGACTATAAAAGAAAAACACTCAAATGATGGTCCTTAAATACGCTTTGCTTTCTGAGACTATATTCAAAGTTAGCTTCCTATGTCCATGGATCCATTTCTGGTTCAAAAACTGACTTTTTAAGTTTCTATCCTTGTGTCTCATTGATTAATATGTGCAGTCTGAGGTGATTTTCCTTGGAAAGATTTCTCATTCTAATGTGGTTAAGCTGTTGGGTTACTGCTGGACGGCTGAAGACCTACTGCTTGTATATGAATTCATGGAAAAAGGCAGCTTAGAGGTTCATATTTTTAACAGTAAGGATTATACATCTGTAGTCCATTCATAATGATTTTGATTGCATGAAGAATTATTGAAATAGGCCAGAGATTGCAGTTATATTGAGTTTGGTTTTATAGGGAATTCTGCTGTTGAGCCACTTCCATGGGATATTAGGCTAAATATATTAACCGGAGCAGCTCGAGGTCTGGCATTCTTACATGCATATGAACCTTCAGTTATCTTTAGAGACTTCAAGCCCTCAAACATATTGCTTGATGAGGTAAGCTAAAAAAATGTGTGTATAATAATAGAGATTTGTGCATTTCTGCTTATTTCCTCTGTCGCACGAATTACTAGTATGTTTGTGATTTTGATTTGAGGTTATCTATTGATTTGTTTATATTGGCTTGATTTTGGTTCTCAGTCATATGGGCCTAAGATTACGGACTTTGGACTTGCAAAATCGGGTCCGATGGGTGATCGTACCCATGTGTCAACACAGGTTATGGGGACACGTGGTTATGCTGCCCCTGAGTACATTATGACAGGTAATCACTTTTAGCTTTCAACTGTGGACAGCATGATAGGAATATATACAGCATTGATTTCATAATGGCATATTCTTATCCACCAGGGCACTTGACTACAATGAGCGATGTATATAGCTTTGGTGTGGTGGTATTAGAAATGCTCACAGGTTTCCGAGCATTTGACAGAAATCGTCCAACTGGAGAAGAAAATTTGGTTGTTTGGATGAAGTCATATTTAACCAAGACAAACAAGATAGAGAAGGTAATGGATCCACGTTTGGAAGGAAGATACCCTACCAAATCTGCATCAGAAGTAGCTCATCTTGCTTTGAATTGTGTCGAATCCAATCAGAAAAAGAGACCATCTATGCAAGAAGTTGTTGAGGCACTGGAAAGGATTGATTCAGCTGTTGAGAAACCACCGAGACGGCCTCGAGTACGCTTTTAGTTTTCTTCAAAGCTGCTAATGGGTGAATAAAGATTCAGGTGATGTTGAAGGAAACCACTTCAGATTATTTAGTGTTATGGTCAGTTGTAAAGATAGCATATAAGTTTATTAGAACAGTATTAGTGCTGATCAAATAAAAAAATTCACATTTTAGCAATACCAATTTCAATCATTTGTGTCCAGTGTTGGTCATGAGTCAGACTGTTATCGGAAGGATACCATTTGTGGATGCATATAATATCTCTTCTTATTAACTAAAAACTTCCAAACTAGGTTTTATGTATTTACAAGAATGTTACAACTAGTTGATGTAATTTACCATTTAAATAGACGAGGAAGACAGATTTTTGTGTTTTGAAAAATGCTAAAATGCACACTGTGGACAATTATTGATATACTCATCAATAATGTGTAATAATTTCATCATTTAATTATATAAAAAGTGAAATTTATATGTATATTATGAATTATGGACACATATTAATATGTCCATCATAGATAAGCTAAGCAGTCACTATGTTTTTTTTTTTTTTAAAGTAAAAATTGATGCAATCAAGGACATTTCAATTATAATTCTTTAAAAAAAAAAGGACATATCAGAAAACCATGTGAAATGAAGAAATAAATATTAGGGTGAATTGTAATTTTCCATTAAGATTTGATCAAAATTACCAACCAACAAATTTTAAGATTTATGAAATTTACATTCAAATATCTTGGTTTTGTTTAAATGTGTATCGTGAACAACTTTTAATATGTCTATCGATAACATATAATCATTCTATTCCCTTATTATATGAAAAGAAAAAAATTTGACACATCAATTGATGAAGATATATTACGGGGACATCTTCATCAACCAACATCGTTAATCAACAGCTATATAATGTGAAAAACCCTAATTTTTTGTATTTTGGCGCCTGAGATTTCTAGTGAATCATCTTTCCGGCGATAAAACTTAAAAATAACATTCACACACGAACACACACGTACCATTATTAAGGTTTTGCAGGAGCCAACTTTCAGTTGTGAAGTGTAAATTACTATCTATTCCACTTCTGCCATTGTCTGAAACCAGGAACAGATTTTGCATTAATTTCTTGAGGGCCCAAATCATACCTGCGAGGGAAGAGATCTTTCTATTGGCTGATCTGGAATTGATCGAGTAAAGTAATACCATTGCAAAGCCTTCAATTATGGCGGAGGCGACTTCGATGCCACAACCAATCAAGATTTTGGGGCATCATCCAGCATTTGCCGAAGAATCGTCAGTTACACTGTTGGTTCGACATCTCCCCGAAGCGATTCGCCATGATACTCTTACTAGACTCTTCTCTCATTATGGCGCCTCTTCCGTCCGCCCCTGTTCTCATGGAAGGTTACTTTAACCCTCTAATCTCCTTTTTTTTTTTTGGTTAGTTTTTCCTACTCCTGTTGATAATGCTAATCAAGTCTATGATGCTGTCTCCGCTTTTCTCTTTCTCGGTCTTCATTTGCGAAGTTGCTGTTTTGGTGCAATTTTACACTGAAACTGGTGCAATATACTCATATGTAGGGTAAAAAATTGTGCCTTTGTTGATTTTAAGAACGAAGTATCAGCATACCAGGCGCAGAGGCAGCTACACGGGTATTTCCTCATCGATAACCATGTTGTCCACCTTTCTTTATTGTTTAAGTCCCTGCACACTTACATTACTAACTCTTCTTTTGTTATTTGAGAAGTCTCTAATAATGTTTTAATTAATTATTCACTATGCCACTTATAGTGATTGCTTGAATAAAATTATGTGGTGTCAGGTTACGGTTTCTAGGTAAAGTTTTGTCTGTCGAGAGAGCTAGTAAAGTAATTGAAGACACTAAGCAACAACAAAGTGAAAGAGACACTAAGAACGATGTCACATTGGTGAAAGATGCTTTTGTCCCCGAAGGCTCTACTGGTAACTATAAAGGGGGTTATGTTTATGCTAGTGAACCTGTTGCTGAAAAACTTGGTGTCGACTATCCATTTCCACCCTACCTTGAGTATGTTTTACTGTCTTTGCTTTTGAGACTAATTATTTCTGTTCTTTCAAGTATATTTCTTTAGAAAATTCAGGATGAACTTATTTTCTTACTTTGAACTATTTCCTCTGTGTATGTCTGCTGCGAATTTTTGTAAGTTGTTTGGTTGCGCAAGTAGATGCTTGCATCTGTATTTCCTTGGATATATATCATTTTGTTCTCCTAGTACTACATGTGTACTATTCAAGCAATCAATTTCTGTTACAGATATGCTTATCCACCACCTGATGGTCACATTCTGACGAATATTGTGAATGCTCTTATTGCCGTTCCCCGCTTTTACACTCAGGTTTACTGGAATTCCATTCCCTTTCTTCCCAATTCTTTCTTTCTCTATCCCTCTGCACCAGATATTTATTCACCCAGATTCTTCTGTATGTACTAATGATAACAGGTTTTGCATCTGATGAACAAAATGAATATTCCTGCTCCATTTCGGCAGGCATTACCTACTCCACCTCTTCCAGTATCAGCAGCAGCAGCACCACCTCCTCCTCCTCCATCCTTGGAGACTACCATGAAAGATTTGTCTAGCAGTGAGTCTGAAATGGAATCTTCAGATGAGGTGATTCTCATGTATATATTATTATCTCTACCTTTTTTTTCTTTTTATGGGGAAGTGGTATCCTGGGGCTAAGTGATTGCCATAAATTCTGGGTGTGATCCAATCCTGAAATGTATGATGACTATGTAGTGTCCTGAAATCAGCTGCGGAAGAGAATTTTTGGAGGTTTATAAGGGTGTCAAAGATTCAGTTGAAACTTGGGTTAGATGGTTTCACAATGGAGACTGAAATAGTTTCCAATGGAATTCCTTACCCCAGATCTCCCTATGCAGTTGCACCCCGTGGATCTGGGATGTGATACTATGTTCTTTGGACTTCTGACTTTTATTACATCATGTGTCTGTAGTAGTTAAACAATATTTACATGCATTAATCACTCACCCATAGCTTCATTTGAAATGGATCTTATAGCTATGGTCTTAGTCGAAGCTTAAAATGGATCTTATTGACTAGCAATGTCTACCTGTCCTCTGCAAACTTGTTCTACAATGTTCTAGTCCTATTTACTTTAGATAATTGAAAGAGGAGACTTTTTTCTAACAAATTATTGGTTATTTATACTTTTAAACTTTTATATGTCTTGCTTCGAGGCTGTTCCTTTAATCATGACTGCACTGATCTCATTTGTCTCATCCCTTTCCCTTCTTATGTTATGTGCTGGCTTATCACAGACTATAAGGGATTTCTAATGGTGGATGTAAATTGTTTAATAACTAAAATGGTTAGGAAGTTGGACGAGAGGCTAGACCTAAGCGAAAGCGTGTCAAGCGACAAGCAATTGTGGGCCCTGCTGTTGACAAGGATGTGGCTCATGAGGCTGTTGGACTGAAGCAAGTTGCATTAGTTCCAAAAGAAAAGCCTATAATAAAAAAGAACAACCCTATATTACAGGTTCCCTCCTTTGATATTTGACGCAATGTACTTATTTTCCTTTTGAAATACTTTTTATATAGTGGGTTTTGACATGCTTGCAGATAAAATTAGCAAATAAACAGGTAGAACCTGAACTAAAGGATGCTGGTGGTGGTGGTAAGGAATTGCAAGAGTCAAACCCTGCAAACTCTGTTCGTGAACCGTTTGCATCTCTAGAACAACTAAATAGTGGAAAAATGCCTCCAGAGGAAATCTTGTCACTTCCCAGATTTAAGGTATCAAAATCATTTATTTTGAAACCTACTGTTTATGAGAAGATAGGGAAGTTTATTGACTAAATCTTTATCATACCTACTGGTACTGCAATATAGAGCTTCCAATATAATTCTTAAACCTGAATGGCTGTTGTTAATTTTAAAGCTAGTGTAGACTGTAGGGGACAGTATGCTGGAACTTTTGCTGCACACATTACCTTAGGTTTTAGAGTTTATTCAGAGTGAATGGCTGTCATTAATGACACCAAAACATTATGAACACTATAACATGTTCTCAGTTCGGTAGTTGCGATATTGAGTGATTGGTATGCTATAAAAACAATATATTTGTATCAGTTAGTTTAATAATAACTGACTGCTTATGTGTATTCCTAAGTTTGTTGGGAAGCATACTTTTTTACGATTGCTATCTTGTTTGTGTCACTTAAGACATCCAAAAAGTTGATACCGATATTAAGAACTTTAAATGATGCGATGATATCAATGAGTGAAATACTTTTGGCTGAATTGAAAACCAGTTCGAACAATAACAAATCTGTGAAGTAAAAAAAAGAATTAGCGCCTTTTTACCTGGATAATATCCTTTCTGACCAGATTTAGGGAAATTGATTTGGAACAGTCCTGAGCCATCCATTTTGGAAGACTAAGTTAAGCTTTAAAAGTTCATATTATCTATCTGCCCAATTATTTAGATAATGGCATTCTGAACCACATATAACCTTAATGCAATATATTAAGAAGTCTTCTTATATAATCATATAATATTTGAAATGTTGTGGAGGGTGACTTAGATAAGTAAAGAGGAAAGAGGATGTCTGTGCTTGCTTTGCCATTACTGCCAATAGTGTTATTCATTGGATGGTTGATTGTGTGGATAAATGCTTTCATTCTGAGACTGAAGATTTAACTGCTTTAATAAACAGAATTATTCTGCTGGAGATCCTACTCCTGTTCTGTACATCAAGAACTTGGCAAAAGATGTGGTTGTTGATGACTTCTACTTTATATTTGGTGAGTTTAGTTGCTCTCATTGTGGTGATGATGTTTATGTTTAACATGGATGCCAAAGTTCTTTTTTTCTCTTGATCGATTACTTAAGTTTATTTATCATCGGTTTCTTTAATCTATATGTTGCTGATGCTTTTGTTACAGGATCAATTTTCGGGAGCATTGATGCAGTCAAGTCCAATCTTACTGTTAAGTTAATGCAGGTGGGATATTCCTGTATACTTTTGAAATCCAAACCAATCCCTTGGCTGTTTCATATTTGAAGCATCATTTTCATAATGATATTAAGTCTCATAAGCTAGAATGAATTGGGCAGATCGACAAGGTTTTTGTAAGATGAACTCATAACTAATTTTAGTCCTGAATGCACCTGGATAATAAGGACCCTTGGGCCTATAATGTGAATGTACACATTTTTATTGTCCAACAATATTGCAATATGATACTCTGCCCACTTTGTGACAATGTGAAACATGTAAAATCAAAAGCTTGCATTGGAAGGCACTATTGTGAGCTTCTTCACTTTGTAATCTCCAGCATTTTCTTGTAAAATAAGTTTCCCCGGACAACAAACTATTTTACTACTATGATTCAATCTTTTTTTTTTTAATGAGTTTGGGGGAGTGGAAGAAAGGGGAACAATAAGAATTAGAAAACTTGTGTGACCCAGGTTCGAACCTGGGTCATCACAATCAGCACCTTTATAAAGGTGGGATACCACTTGAGCTACAATGCTCGTGGTATCTTTTGCTCATGCTTGATGAATTACTTCTGTCAGTTAAAAGGTTGACACTTCTCATATAGCTCTTGAATTTTTTTCCAAATATGTGTTGCAAATTTCCCCACCGTTGTCATTTTTATGTACGTGCAGCTGAAGTCTTATAACTGCTTTTCTTATAGGAAGGAAGAATGAGGGGCCAAGCATTTGTTACATTCCCAACAGTTGAACTTGCTCGCAATGCTTTGGTATTTTTTCCAACACAAAGCAAACTAGCTTTTTTCCTTTTCTTCTGCAATCGTCTATCCAATCAATTTCTGTGGTTTTAGCACATCGGGCTGTTCAGGCTTGATCATGATTTTACTGATAAATGATCTATGTGTGAATGAGTGCAGAATGCAGTAAATGGTTATGTATTCAAAGGCAAGCCCATTGTCATCCAATTTGGCAGGAGTCCTGCAGCTGCTAAAGTCAACTAAATGGAGAAATTGCTACCATTATAACAAGGATTATGGAGCAATATTCTGCTTCAGTTTCGAGAGATTATATTAAGAAAAGTTGAGCACAAAGTGGCTTGCTTACCTAGAAGTTTTTCTTACCGAAATTTGAAATATAGCCGAGGTTCTGTAGTCAATTGAATTAGTGTTTAGGAAATTTTGTGATCTGATGTGTATATAAACTAATTATCTGGCATTTTTCCAGTAGGATCTGTTGTTTGAAAAAGGTCATAAAATATGGTCAAATTTTGCATGACCCCTTGAAAACATTCCAAGTTTTCCTTGCATTTTTTGTTTGTGTGTGTGTGTCTGATGTTATTAGATAACGCATTACATTGCACATTTTGGCCACCATATTGATAAGAAAATTTCAGGTATTTCTCAAATTTTATTATGATTTAATAGTGTGTTTGGCCCTGCTCGCAAGCTCTTGAAATAGTTTTTAAGGTGCTTAAAATTTTACAAGTTTGAATGATAATTTTTCAAAGGGTAAGTGTATAATTTGTTTACTAAAAGTTCAATCAAACTAATGAGATTTTGGATTTTAGAATGTGAGAAAATGAACAATTCGGTAATTTTATTTGTAAATCAAAAGGAACTAAACAAACAGAATTCTTAGGAGTGAGTGTTGTGTAAGAGTGATAAATCTAGTTGCATATGATGGATCAACCTACATACGACTTATATGAGTTTTCTTAGAAATCAAAATGTAATCAAAGAGTAGTGTTTGTGTGCATCAGGTGCATGAGTCATGATTCATGCAACTGGGCATACGTGTCGGGTATCCGCGCCCTTTTTTTTTTTTTTTTATAATATATGTCATAACATTTATGTTGTAATAATATAACTTTTATGTTGTAATAGTGTAACATTTATGTACAGATTTCATAACCTTTTCACTGAATGATTTATACTTTTTTCACTATAAAAATTCATCTAATATAACCCAAACTTTTATGTTGTAATAATATAACCTTTATGTTGTAATAGTACAACCTTTATGTACAGATTTCATAACATTTTCAATAAATAACTTATAGTTTTTTCACTATAAAATTTCAATATAGCCAAAACTTTTATGTTGTAATGATATAACCTTTATACTGTAATACTATAACCTTTATGTACAAATTTCATAACTTTTTCAGTGAATAATTTATACTTTTTTCTCTACTCAGCACTGCAAAAGGTTATGTGTATATAACTAAAAGGTTAAGTTTGCTAAATTAAAAAGTTATGTCAATATACAGCAGAACTAGAATTTGAGAACTAAAAAGTTATGTCAATATACAACAGAACTAGAATTTGAGTTAGGATTTGGGCGTGTGGGGGCGCGTGAAGCACGCGTGAAATTTGAGTTAGGATTTGGGCGCGTGGGGCGCGTGAAGCTCGCGTGAAGGCGCGTGAAAGACATTTTTGGGCAGGTTGACCCGATTGCACGGATTTAGAATTCGTGCACTTATAGAAACAATTGTGGTAATCAAATGGTTTAAAACTGAACCGAATTGCAATTCCGATTTTAACGGAATAGTGCAATCCTTGAATATGCCAACCTCAAATTGGGAGTTGATCTACGTATTGCCGCCACTAACGTGGTTGACTGTATTGTTATCTTCCCACTTCTTTTTTTTCTTCTACATTTCTGCTCAAACGCAAATTACTCCACTTCAAAAGTAAAACATATTCTGCTTAGCGTTATTGAAGTTAATTTTAAAGGAATCGGAGATAAGTTGCCATTTTGCAAAAAAGATCCGACTTTATGCTGTCTCTGCCTCCGTTACACCGGCAACACACTTTGAGTTTACACCTGAGTTGGCATTTCCCCGATCATCTGATCACCTTGAGCTAGAATTCGATTGAAAATTTAGGTTACTGCCATGATGGAACAAGCAAAATTGCTGGCTAAAACTCTAAGCATAAACTCCAACAATCCCCAGTTCGCATGGCTTCTCTTTAAGCGCGTCCTCATCAACAACAACAATAACAACAACAACAATAATACCACCACAACTCATTCTTCATTCCTACATCATTCTCTCCCTCTCATCATCCCAATTCTCATCCGCGCCCAAATGTTCTCCGAAATCGATTCTCTTCACCACCAACTTCTCCTTTTTCCGACGCAACCCCATCATGCTTTGTATTCAATAGTTAAGATTCTTACCAAGGAAGGCCATATTCATAAGGCCTTTTCTCAATTTCAATCTCTTCGGACCAATTTCCCTCATACCCCGCCATCTATTACCTTGTATAATTTTCTTATTCAAAATTCTCTTAAAGAAAATCATCCCTATTTCGTGTCTTGGCTGTATAAAGACATGATCTTTTCCAAGGTGAAGCCCCAAACTTACACTTTCAATCTTTTGATCAGTGGGCTTTGTGACTCAGGTCGGTTGGAAGACGCCCGGGAGGTGTTTGATAAAATGCCTGAAAAAGGATGTGAGCCTAATGAGTACAGTTTTGGAATTTTGGCACGTGGGTATTGTCGATATGGGCTTGCTTCTAAGGGCTTGGAGCTTCTAGATTTAATGAAGAGAATGAATTTGGTGCCAAATATAGTGATATACAATACACTTATAACAAGTTTGTGTAATGAGGGTGAGGATGATCAAGCTGAGAGCTTGGTGGAGATGATGAAAGAGGATGGCCTCAATCCAAATGTTGTTACCTATAACACTAGGATTTCTGCGCTTTGTAAGGCTGAGAAGATTCTCGAAGCGTCCAGGATATTTAGGGATATGCAAATGGGTGAGTTAGGATCGCCGATGCCCAATGTTGTGACACACAACTTGATGCTGGAAGGCTTTTGCAGGGAGGGGATGTTGGAAGAAGCGAGAAATCTAGTTATGTCTATGAAAAGAAATGCTATTTTCTCAAATGTGGAGTGTTATAACATATGGCTGTTGGGTTTGGTGAGGAATGGAAAACTTTTGGAGGCTCAAAATCTCCTTAAAGAGATGGCTGATGAAGGAGTGCAACCAAATGCATACTCGTATAACATTTTAATTGATGGGTTATGTAAAAATGACATGCTTGCAGATGCGAGGAGAGTTGTTGGTTTGATGATAGCCGGAGGAATTGCCCCTGATGTAACCACTTACAGCGCATTGCTCCAAGGGTATTGCAGAAAAAGAAAGAATGTGGAGGCTAGTAAAATTCTAAATGATATGATTAGGAATGGGTGTTTACCGAATACTTACATTTGCAATATATTGCTGCACAGCCTGTGGAGAGAAGGTAAAATAGCAGAAGCAGAGAGATTAATGCAAAAGATGAACGAAAGAGGAGATGGATTAGATACTGTGAGCTGTAATATTGTGATTGATGGCTTATGTAGAAGTGGTAATGTTGATAAAGCAGTTGAAATCGTGAGTGAAATGTGGACTCATGGAAGTGCTGCTCTTGGCAACTTTGGGAACTCATATATTGGTCTAGTGGATGAAAATAGGAAAAGATGCTTGCCTGACTTGATTACATATTCAACAGTCATAAATGGACTATGCAGGGATGGACGTCTTGAGGACGCAAAAAAGAAGTTTGTTGAGATGTTGGGGAGAAACTTGAATCCTGATTCAACTGTCTATGATATTTTTCTTTATAACTTGTGTAAGAGAGGGAAGATGTCGTCTGCTTTTCAGGTTCTTAAAGACATGGAGAGAAAAGGTTGCAGTAAGACCCTGCTAACTTACAATTGCTTGATATTTGGATTAGCTAAAACAAATCAAATATTTGAAATGATTGGCCTGATGGATGAGATGAAAGAAAGAGATATTTCTCCTAATGTTTACACTTACAACATTGTTCTTGGTTCTCTGTGTGAGGGAGAAAGAAGTGAAGAATCAATCGTTCTTTTAGATGAGATGCTGAAAAAAGGAATAACGCCTAATTTATATTCCTTCAAACTGTTAATCAAAACCTTCTGCAGGACTGGGGAGTTCAGACCAGCACAAGATGTGTTTGAGATTGCCATCAGTGTATGTGGTCATAAGGAAGTACTTTATAGTTTGATGTTCAATGAGTTGCTTTCTGGAGGAGAAATTTTGGAAGCTAAGCAATTATTTGAAGATGCATTAGACAGATGTTTCAATTTGAGCAGTTTTTCTTACAAAGATCTCATTGACAAACTGTGTGTTGATGAATATTTTGAATTCGCTCATGATATTATTAAGAAAATGGTGCAGCGTGGTTGTATATTTGACCCAGCATCATTCATACCTGTGATTGATTATTTAGGTAGAAGAGGAAATAAACATGAGGTAAATGAGCTAACCGAGAGAATGCTGGCAATGGGTTCAGAAGTTGATATTAAAAATATGGTTCACAGCGAAGATAAACATTTAAATCGTGGAAGACAACATAAAGACAATGGCAATGACTGGCAAACCATTCTGCACAGGTATGAATGTCAAAGTGGCTATATGAATTTTAGTATTCTTTTTCTATTTGATATCCCTATTTATTAAACGACTTGGCTCTTTGGGTGTTGCTTATTTCTAGTAGATTTTAGACTGGTTTTTACATCTGATTTCATGATTTGTCATCAATGGAGGAAATAAAATTTGGTGATTTAGTTATGAATACCATCGGCATGGGTCAATCATGTTTATAGTAAGCCAGTGTCATTCAATTCACAATTTGACAATTACAATATAACTTTGATCTGCTGCTTGGGTCTTCTAGAATTCTGGACATATTATGATTTGGTACTAGAAATTTTATAAATGAAAAAATTGCTAATAGTAGCAAAACAATTAATTCTATTGGTTCATTGTCCTGAGATGGGATGCAAAGGTTTCTAACTTTGGGAATTGTGTTCCAGTTGTTAAGATACCAGAGC
The DNA here is from genome assembly GCA_028654395.1 of Scutellaria barbata. Classification (NCBI taxonomy): domain Eukaryota; kingdom Viridiplantae; phylum Streptophyta; class Magnoliopsida; order Lamiales; family Lamiaceae; genus Scutellaria; species Scutellaria barbata. The sequence goes on along the minus strand of CM053646.1, from coordinate 3,236,188 downwards.
CGATAGATACTTTACACTTATTCCACCAACTGATTCCATTTCAGTACATGTTACTCTTTTTATAAGTATCTTGATATCATGTTCTCTGCTCGATTGTCGCAGAGATGATGGAAGTGCCATAGCAATGAAAACTCTGAAGCGGGTACAGAAAGGCTGGGGTCACGGTAACTTATCTCAAGCACAGAAAAAAGACTTTCTTGATGATTTGGATTCTGCTATCTAAGTTCTTGATAGTGGAGATCCTCTGTAATTAACTGAGTGCGGAGTCAGGTGATTGCACCAATCAAGCTCTGAGATGATAGCTATGATCTTTTCAATTGGCTGTGACAGGCTTCTGACTGTGGCTCTCTTCAGGTATGGTCAAAGAGGAGATTACTGAGTGAGTTTCTTATCCCAGGAAAAAGATTTGTGTCTCTCTTGTTCTAATAAGTTGGTTTGTTTTCTCTGCTTTTAGAAAGCATTGCCTGCGGGAGCAGCTCAAGATTACTGTGTTTTGCACACCAATAAGATAATGTTGAAGAAGCAGGTAAGTTGCTGTCATCTTTGGAGAATCTGTACTCGCCTTTTGTGTTTAAAATATTGCATGCAGAAATATACGAGCTTGAGAAAGATTGCGTGGACTTGTAGGCTTGTGCAAGAAGAGGCTGCCCACTTGAAGTTATGCCTTGTTTATATCTTGCCCGATGAGTCTTGCAACATTTTACAAGACAGCTTAAGAACCACAGACCACATGCGATGACTGTCAGTTATATAGAAGCAAACACCAATGCACCAACTTCCATCGACTGGTTTATAGAGGCATTCTTTCTCTATCTGCCATGTTTAATTGACAAGAAGATTGCCTGGACCGAAAAATCATTTTGGGAAGATTGTCAAGAAACTCAACTTTCAGTAAAGAGGGCGGCTCCATGGTACCAAATCCCATAAAATTAGATAGATAACTTTTCTGCTTTCATGCTGAGATTATTACCTCTGTCAAAAAGGAAGAGATGCTGCAGTAAATCTATAGCAAGCGTGTGTAAAGTCTGATGATGTTTCCTTCAATTGCTTTGTACCAGAACGGATCTAACTGTAAGAATTTATAAAAAGAAAAGAAAATTTAATATATATCAAATTGTTGTTTGTACATTTGATATCAAAGATCCTCTTGTCTCTTTGTATTTCATCCTACACAGTGATACAGGCAATTGTGCAACTCCCCTACCCAATCCAGAGTGAGAAAAAAACAAACAAAAACATCCCTCTTCATTTTTGTGTAGTTTTATGAGTTGAGTATATTTCATTCTGAATGATGAAAAGAAAGCAGCATGGAGTTTTCTTCTTTGCTTAGCAAAAATAAATTGGAAAAAAATAGCATGTGCAGAGACTTGAAAACAGATCCTTGGAGAAACACTTTGTACATATTATGGTACAGAAGGTATCAGATGCACTACAGAACAAGAAAAAGAAAGAAAAATTGTACAAAGACACGATCATGTCACTAAATGATAGCTAGTCTCGCATCATACCCTCGTCAATATGATGATGGCCATGAAATAGTCGCCATTGAGTATGCATTCCTAACATTAGATGCCCATACTTGGGGAAAGAGGCTACGGTAATAGGTTGTTGTCCCTTTGAACTTATCGAACTTCAACATCACACGAGACATCCTTATTCATGGTAATAGACATTTTAGTATGGACCACTGCTACCAAATGAACTTCCAAAACTTGGATAATAATATGATTGATTCAAAGACAGTTTGATTGTTCTGCTGTTGGATGATCTGTGTATATCTATACATTCTTCAAGATCAGCATCGCAAGTTAACAGCACCCATTCAGAGTCATCATCCAGGTATTTCATATCAACTCTACTGCCATTGTCTATGTTAAAACGCCTGAATACCTCTTGCTGTAAACCTCTGAAACCCCACTGTGGTTGCAGACTTAGACGGATCTTTTCGTCTCCAAATGCAGCTTTCACTCTAAAATAACCCACATCATGTAATTGGCTGCTGTTTTTTGGCACAGGTGGAGCCTCAGTAGAAGCATGGTTACTGAAAATCTTTTGGCTGTATGATCGGACAAGAAGCTTCGTTTCCTCTTGGACCAACTCATCTAATCCTTGATCGCTTCGTGCTCTCTTTAGCACCCCTACATTCTGTTCTGCTGATAAAGCATCTCCACTGCTCAAGCCATTGACTGGGAGAGATGACTGCTTCACCCCGGTGGAACAACAATAACTTGAACTGGAGCTATGGCTACCAGAGGAAGTAGGTGATTTTGAAGTAGTTGTTGCAGGGCTTAACAAGGTGCTCTCGAGCTGAGTGTTTGCCTGTTGCAACTGAGAACTCATCATTGGTAAGTTGTTGATACCTTGTGCATTTGCAGAGACGAGTTCTGGGAAGTTGTTATAAAAAGAACTGAGTTGAATAGAACCCTCGGCACCCTGGACTGAATCAATCACCAGTTGAAGTTTCTGTAATGAGTGACCGACTTTCTTGATCTTTCGAGAAGGCCATCTAGTTATCCCGTGCTGCCTGCATATTCTTTTCAAGGTAGTTGGGCACACTGCAATATAGATGCATATAAGAATCTTTAGTGAGCTAGAATTATACATAAGTTTCAAATATATAGTAGTATCCCACTAGGTTGTGAACCCAACTTAGATTGTGCTTAGAGGAATTGTCATACCTCCAATGTTTTTAGCAGCATCTTTTAGGCTTCCAGCAAAATATTGCCTTAGTACTTGCAAGCTAATAGTCTTCTCAGTCTTTGTCCTTTTCTTATCACTGTTTGTTTTAGCACCAGTGGAAATATTTCCACTAGAAAAGCAAAAATTTCCACTACCCCCAGCACTCAGTTTAGATCCAGAGTAGTCCTGGTGTTGGCCATGCTCTAGAAAAGCAGGCTCGTGATGGAACTCAGATCTATCCCACTCCGTTGTCACATTGAACTCTCCAGGTTCCTCTTTGTGACGACCCAATGATGCAGAAACTTCTTTGCCCTTTTGCTGAGAATCCATCGTCTGCATAATCCAAGACGAAGCATCTGTAGATGATTCCTTGGATGGAAAAGCTACCACCCTTTGATGTTTTCTGATATCTGAAGTCTCCTCAGCCAACTCTTGATCTGTAACCACTCGTAAACTCTGGCAGGTTCGTTGTATTACAGATGATAAAGAGTCAAGCATGTTTATGTGATCTTCAGCACTTCTGCAATTTACAGGCAAGAAGAACTCCAGAACAAAATCAGCAGTTCCTGTATACGTACTTCTGAGCCGTATAGCTACAGCAGCACACAAATCATGCACCCTAGCATGATGTGAGAGAGGATATTCTGTTTTGCTAAAAACGGTGATGTCTTCAGAGAAGCATGGTTGATTTGTCATGAAAGCTTTCCCAGCAATACCTTCACCTTTGAGCAAGTGATGCTCAGAACACGCCTCGTGAAAGCTACAAACTTCTTGATCAGCAACATAGCAGGCAGAGTCGATTGTTGAAACACAATGTGTATAGTTCTCTTCTGAGTGTCTACAGCCACTTTTGCCTTGTTGAACACATGGAGCCCATGTTTGTGCCAAAGGCAACTTATGTGCATCGCATACGCATTTCAAGACATTTTTTATCTCCATCAATGCAGATTGGTAGGATTCAGTGCAATCCTCCACATTGGGAAGACCAAGTATGCTGTAACTCTTCAAATCAACAGCCTGTTAGAGAGTAATTGTATGAGTCAGCATGGTTGTTAAGCAGATATGATCATCAAATAGTTTGAACAGAGGAATAGAAACCACACCTCTAGAGCCTTGCAGACGTTTTCAAGCTCAGGGCGATAGTTGCGTTTCTGGCTGGTGGTCACGATTTCAACCACCCCCAAGCAATTGCCACTGCCATGTTCAAAAACTGGAAGTGCAAGTGATCCTCTAACATCATACAACTGAGCGTCGTTCACTCGTGGATACTCCTCCCGTTTGAAAAAACGAACATCAGGAGTCCACTCTGGCAGCTTATTTAAGAAAACGCGTCCAGGCAAACCAGCAGGCTCGTTAGAGTCTTCATCAGCTGCAAATTGATAGCTTTGAGAAACACCCCTATACTCTGCAAGATTCTTGCAGTTTTTATTCAACGAAAAGGGTTGATTATTAGTCGTGAGGAATTGCCTCCCTCCTTTCTTGACAGGAACCCAAATCTGAATAAGCACATCTTTATCCCTCATAGAATCTTTCAAGTAGTCTATCGCTTGCATTAGTTTCTTCCGCACTGAGATGGACCGGACTGGATTCCTGGTCGGCCTAACCCACAGCCTTCTGTTGGCTTCAGTTTCTTCGAGCATAAAGTTCGTGGATTGGACTAAAGAAACTGAAGGAAGAGAGGCTTCATGGGTTTGTTCTTGACTTTCTGAAAACTCATCCATTTTGGGACAAGTAAGATATGGTAGGCCAAGAATGTCTGATTTTTCGGTTTCTTGATGTGGATTAGTGTTTGAGGTAGCTAGATTAGTATCCGAACAAGGAAAGAAAAAGGAAGCAGGGTTTAGATCGGTTGAAGAAGGCTGCCAAAAGTTAGATTCATTGGTAGTTTCTAACCAGAATCCATCATACAAGAGTTCATCCATGAGATTGAAATCAATATTGTTGCAATCTGATAAAGCAGCTCCCACCATGGTATTAGGTGTGAAGGCACCATCTTCCATGATCTAAGCTTTCATTCCTCCATCCTACCAAACTGGAGAAAATAAATCATGAAGAGAACCCAATCAGAAATGCATTTCACCATATATAGTTTCTTCATCATTCATAATCGCCCTCAAACATGAACTATAGACTCGGTGTTAACAGATAATCTCTTTTGAATCAAATTTCAAATAACAATCACACACGCACACAAAGTTTCAAGAAAAGAAGTCATGCAAGGAGAAAGAAAAGAATGAATAGAAAAGGGAAGGGAAAAAACCACTCACATGAAGAAGATTCTTTGGAAAATTCCTCTTAAACGACCATTCGTGTAGTGTTTTCAGCAACAGAAGAAAGATTGATGAGGTGACGTTTAGATGAGACACGAATTGTTTGTTTGATGTTTCCTCTCTCACTCTAAGAATCCGACCTCAAAGACAAGAAGCGTATTTTTTTCTGAAAAAAAACAGAATTAGAAAGCTTTCCTTTTCCCTATCTGCGATTCTTGGCTGTGTAGCTTTGAGTCGTTTTATTCTGTGTAGGATGCAACTTGCAATGAAGAGAGTGGCCGAATGTGGGGAAGAATCTCTTTTATGCAAACGCTATGCTGTGGGACCCAAGAAAACGACACCGTTAATGTTGTTTAATCTCTGATTTACCCCTTTTGGTAATTTTCATTTTCAACTTGCTCACATTTTATTAACATTCTCCACTTTCTTCATACTTCCCATGGTGTACTTTCAAATAATACTCTTCACATGTTATTGATGCATGATTTAAACTATGTCATGTTTCTGTAAAAGAAAAAAGACGAAATCGTCCTTAATGTGACAATTTAAGTTTTAGTAGATTGTGTCTCCTATTTGCAGCATGGAAAAGTGGGACTATTTGATTTTTAATACACAATTTAATCTAGATGTTAATATGGGTGAATATCGACCCGATTTCATAAAAGTCCATGTGGCACCTAGGCAACCTTAGGCGGCCAACTTGAATTTTTTTCATAAAAATAAAAGAACGAAGCAATATTGTTTTATGATATTTTTAAATTGAATATATTTGTATTCATTAAAAAGTTATAGTTTATGTATCAGAAAATGTTGATTTGAGACAACACAAATAAGTTGTTCCCACCTATTGGATATCGACAAGTGGCATAAGAGAAGAGAAACAAAAGATTCTTACGGTGGAGTTAATAATAGACAGGAGGATGTCACCATTGACTTTAAGATTCTAAAGAAATCCAGTTTGAAGTGTAGTTTAACTCAATTCCAGTTTGTTCACTTCTTTTACCTTCTTATATTTTAATGATCTTGTTCAAAGTTTACAGTCGTGTGACGTGACGATGTATAATTGCAACCTGTGATCCCTCATATTAATATATTTATATATTCTTTAGCACCACAAACCAAAAGATTCTACTTTTTTTTTGGTTGATCCATCATCGGCCATGGACATTTGTGGTCCCAAAATTTTAATTAATTTGGTCATCTACTTTTAGTTATACATACAAATAACAAATGTACGCATGTTTCAGCTTCTGTACGTATTTCCCTTAACTAAATAACAATTAGTATCCTGTACACGTATGGTACAAGTATGGATTAATGATATAGGTATTCCCCTCTTTAATTTTAATTTTATTTTTATCTAATTTGAGTTTTATTTCTTTCATGATTCAGTTTAATAATTATGGAATTTTTTAATAGAATAAATTGTTTTTAATGTTTTTCCCTTCTAATAACACATAACGAATTAGATATAATTTTTTGTATTCATAAATGAGTAGGACTCTTCCGAAATCATTTCATAAATTTAGATTCATGAGACGAGTTGGATATAAGTTTTTGTGAACATAATTTTTAGAATTTAGAAGACAAAAACTTATATGAAATGTAGCACAACTTTTTATTTTTTGGTCATTTGAAGGAGATTTTTTTTCAGGAAACAATTTTATAAGTGACTTAGTTTTATTAGAATTAGGTTGTTGTATAAACTGATGAGTTTTGTACTTGTTAAGAAGACTGTTTCTCGAAAATCAACATACCCTGTTTAATAATTGTCTACTGTTTAGTATTAAATTGAGTTGAATTCCGATTTCCTACCTATTTGTGACCATGACGACAATAAAATTATGAAGAGGGAAAAAAAAATTTGTTAAATGAGAGCATCGAGAGGGTTCCCATCCCATGTGGTAGGGTCTGTCATTCATAGAGTACAACTTATGTATCGTATGCAGGAACTTGTCTCTAATTGTATGCCTACACACAAATATCTTTGCAGCTTCTAACTACATTTGGCCCTTAATTCCCATTTATTCCATTTCATCATTTTTTTCCCCTTTTATATCCTAGTGAAGGAATAAAGCAAATTCTTTTAATATTTATATTCCATGAATATTGACTTTTTATTCCTGTTCCATCATTTACACAAGTTCTTGCATAGTTGCATGCATACAAAAGCATCCTTTAAGTATCTTGTAGAATCGTTTGTTGTTCTACTGTGCTTGGATTTTTAATGAAGACATTATGTTTCATCTCTTATGCTTGTGAATGTCTCCAGAGGAAAAGTGAGAAAAGGGGTTAGTGGATGTCAAGTGTAAAATAGAATTAGGTTAAAGCGGCCAAGTCGATCTAAGCATCAAACGGCTCTCAGAATGGTGGAGGGCCACACTACCCTTCATTATCTGCATCCACTCGCCGCGTCTCGCTTCCAACTTGCCCCCACACCTAACAATTAATCCCTAATTAAAACTAATAATCTTTATTCTAACTATTATTTTATTCTGCTAATCCTTCTTCTATAAATAATGACTATGGTATTATTGTAATATATTACAATTATTATTACACTACTCAATTACTTAAATCTTATCGTTATAGTTACGTCAATCAAATTTATAAATAAGCTAATAAACGACAAGTTTTATCCCATCCATGTGGGTATTATTCACACAATGTACGATTAATTTTTACTTTTTCAAATTGTATCAACACCATACATCATGTGATTCATGAGATTACTTAAATGAATAATGTGTCACATGTCATATATCATATAATTTGTGGTGTTAACCACGTAAATTGTGTGGACGAAATCCCAATAAACCAACTCAAAGTTAAATTCTCAATGTCTTTCCTTAACAAATAACTGATACCTCATTGCATTATAATTATACTAATCTAGTTATACATTTTTTTTAAAGTGAAAATTTCCTTCAATGCATAGTTAGGCGGGGAATTGAAATATTTACACAATTTTGAGATTGGTGTTATAGTGAATTAAACTTTAAAATTGAGTCATGTTAGTCTGAAATAGGGTTATTAAAAGAAAGTGAGGATTAATTTAGTGAGTGAGTGGAATCCTCGTGAATCCAGTCCATGATTCCAATATTATTAATCGAGAGAGGGAAAGAGAGGAGAGGGTTTCACGCAGCGTATGACCAATTGGTTGTGCTTCAGCAAAACCAGCAGGGCCACGCATGTTGCTTATGGGGAAACACCAATATGCTTATGACATCATTATTTACTTCATTAATTAACAATTTAATAGTACTAGCCAAATCGTATTTACGAGATTATATACACATAATCTACTCTTAATTAAAGCTGGGTAGGCCCCACACAAATTAATCTTGCGTCACCATTAATTAATTGTTTCAATTTAATATCCCTTGAGACCACTAACCCATTACCCAACTACTTAAACACCACTTTACATTTCATTATAGTATATAATTGTGTACACCCACCCTAATCTGTACTTGCTAAGAATATTTGCATACCAATAATTTTATTTAATCCTTACCTAGTTTGCTTGCACCTATACCATATGTAATTTTATACTTACAATTTTTGTTTGACATGATAGAAAAATATATTTTATATATATCTTCAAAAAAAAAAAAACTCCTCCACTTCAAATCTCATGTCTTAACCAAAGTACAAAACTCTCGAATTGATCATTGATACACAGTTGTTGTTTTTTTTAATGTTTACTCTGATATGATAGCGGTATGGAATTTGAGGGATGGTTTCGAGTTACTCACAACATAAACATAAGATGCATTTTGAATAATGTGGATATTTGGTTATTTATATAAAGATACACATGGAAAGAAGTTAATTAAGAAGAAAAACAAGAGGAAAAGTAAAAGTGGCAAAAAAAGGGATTGATGGATTCATATTGGTAAAGCGTGATGGTGAGTTGAGGGTGATGGCTTGAAAGAAAGTACTAACACAAAAGTAAGCTTATATAATTGGATATGAGCTATAACTATTATTTTAACAAGTTGGATTAGTCGTTGATAATGATGCAAATTATTAATAATACCAATTTGATATGTACATGAGAGAAAGAGAGATTATATTTAAATGGTGGTGGCTTGATGACAAATTGTTGTGGTTAGTTTGTCCCTCCTTTTCATGGGCTTATGTCAGGTTTTAGAGTGGAGTTAAAAGCTAATTATATATTATCAATAAATTAATATTATAATTCATGTGATACCGTGTTTTAGATCTATTACAATGAATAGATTTATTTACAATCTATAAAATAGAGATAGAGATTGATTTGTGAAAATTGATTTTAGTTGTGTGTAATGAATTTTCATGTCGTAAAATTAGATCCGTAAGTTTTTGTGGTAAATTAATTCAGCAAAAGAAAAGGTAGGCATATTATATATAGTTTGAAAAGATAATTTATATATGTATATGGTATATAATATAAGGTGCATTCAACACAAAGCTCAAGAAAAGACTGAAGAGTACTAATTAGAATATAATTAGTACAAAAAGTGATAATTAACAGAAAATGTATATTATGTAGTAGTAATGGGCATGGATCCTTGTGATGGACAACTCAGCTTATGGTATCTGATGTCAGTATCTATCTCTATTTGGATTATATTCTACACTTTATGTATATGTTGACTTTTTTTTTATAAAAAGCTTCTGATTTAAGTTTTATAAGTATAACAAATGTTTAAAAAAACTCGAATTGGATAAGCAAAATTGGTAAATATAAAATTAAACAAGTATAAATATAACCAAAGTCTTCTTTCCCAAAAAAAAAAAAAAAAGAGTAGACAAAAAAGAAGAGAGAGATCTGATAAGTGTTTTTTTTTTTTTAAAGTTAAATCACAATTTGTCTGCTATGTATGATCAATTGTTAATATAATAAGATTACTTTAATTTTGTGTATTTAGTATAACCAAATTCAGTGGCTCCAATTAATATAAAACCAATTTTTTTATATTTGTTGTATATATAATAAGCCTTATCTTTTTGTAGTTGGATAGAAATCAAGCTTTCTATTATCTTTAAAGCTCCTTCTTATCATTAGATCAATATTGTCTCATTAACTTCAATTTATTTCTATTATTTAAAAGTTACCTTTTTAAAATTTAGGAAATTAGGATGATGGAAGTTCGAATTCCAAACCTTTTATTTTATTTTATTGTAAGGTATTCCAAAGGGACTAGCTCTCATATATTCTCATACATATGTTGTAGTAAGATATGTACTCTCTTCATATGATCAGATTCCAAGCCATCACACTCACTCAGCTCCCAATTGATGATAATGATGATGATCGATCATCATCACTAATAATTAAATTAAACCAATATCCAAAATTAGTAAACGTTTTAGGTGATACTGTCACATTATTAAATATTATTAAATTACCTATAATTATCAAAGTCAAACCTCAATTATACACATGATGACGAGATAATGTGTCCCACATTCAATTAAAGTTATATTATAATCATATATATATATATATATATATATATATATATATATTCTGTTAATATAATCAATTGTCAGATACCATAGAGATCTATTATGGATATCTGAATAATCACTTTGGTATATACAATGAAGATTCTTTCGGATATATATTCTACTATTTTACAATAATTATAGTGGAAATCCAGAGTCAATCAAGATTGCAATATTAATTTGATGAATTATATCAAGTGTGATGTGGCATCAAAGTATGAAAATTATCTATTGAATGAATAATTTAAAAATATTTAAATGAGTTCAAACTTGGCCAAAATGGAAAAAGCCCTACATCCTAGTCTCATTTTCTTACAGTTGTACTATAAAAATATACTAATAAATATAAAAGAAATACTATTCTTCAATATATTTTTATATGTTTATAATGGCCTTGTGGCCTCCTCATACCTATGTCAATGGAACAACATTAAAAAGAATAAAAAAATTAAAGATGTGCAACAGTGCAAGCCAACAAAAGTTGATTAACATATAATAATAAGATTAATCTTTTTAAGCTCGAAGGTCAACTCTTAATTTAAAGAAAAACATAATAATGAGGAATTTTAGGTTATTAATCCATAATTATTATTATCTCTGTGATAACTTGGTAATAGTTGGCATAATCACAATCAGATCTTGTAGATGCTATATTTAGTCATTTGTATATATTCTTGAATTTTTGAATTTATAAGTACTTCACTTAATTAACATTAATAAAATCATGAGGAAAACAGAAACCAAAAAATTAAAGCTTAATTCTTAATGGGCTCACCTCAAGAAAGTCACATACTGTTCAATCAATCATGAAATTAGTGGCCCGGCCCATACATTATGCAGCATGATGACCAGGCCCGCTATAAATTTTAATTAAGCACCAAAAAAAGCCATCAAATAAACGCAAGCATACACATGGATCGAATATCAATCACTTCTTCAAGTTTTGGACTCCCTATTTAGGGAGCAACATACAGAAAATCACTACACATTAAAAGTAATCTACACTAAAGTGACTCTACATATATACATGAATATAAACAACACAGTTTGTAAACGATCTTATAGATGATACATACCTATACTATTTACACTATATATATATACATATTTCTTCAAAGTCCTAACCTCAAATCCAAGTCAGGCAAGCTAGAAGAATAAGATGAATTAGAAGGATGGTGGTTTTGAGCAGCAGGAACATTCAAATTGAAATCGAAATGGAAACCTGTAGAAGCAATGTCCATCTTGTCCCAATGGCACCTCTTATGTCCACCCAAAGCTTGGCCAGTGGAGAAAAACCTAAAACAAACACTGCATTTGTATTTGCAGCACCCCTCTTCCTCTTCCTCTTCCTCCTCCTCCTCCTCCTTCTTGGTGTTGGCGTAACATCCCTTCACGTTCTTGTGGCTCGCTCTGTGGCCTCCCAAAGCCTGGTGAGAGCCGAACACCTTCTTGCAACTCGAGCACTCGAAGCGGTAACCGCCGGAGTTGGAATATTCCGTTCCTTGATTGGCCAGAATTAGCAAAGACGCGGCCACCTCGTGATCCTCCTCTGTCACTACCGGTGGTGGTCCGAAGTTGGGCGGGGGTTTGATCCCACGCCACTGCCGCTCGGGGTGGCAGCGCATGTGGCCGAAGAGGGCTTTGCTTGACCAGAAAGTCTTGCCGCACTCGGTGCATGGCATGCTCATGTTGGCCTTTGGGATTGGATTAGGGTTGGGTGGGTCCACTCTGAGAAGCTTGCTACGCTTCTTTTTGGGGTTCAGGTCGGAGGAGAATGGTCGGAGATCCAAGGGAAAGCAGTTATTAACGTTAGTGGTGTCCATATGCCCATGTAAGAATTAAACCAAAAAGTGAAAGAAGTGGAAAGGATTCACTTATATAGCGTCGTGTGCGGTTATTTTTCTAGAAAGAGTGTGTGCAGGGTAGTTATATTCGGTTACGCAGCTCTATCTTATTACCCAATTTTCTCCACCTCTCCATTTATTATTAGTGTATTTCCAATCATGTATAAAAAAATTATGTAAGTTTTGCACTATATACAAAATCTCTTTTTTTTTTTTTTTTACTAAACATAACATTCTTTTTTTTTCCATATATTTACTAATATTCTTAAAATGTATTAATAAAACATTTTTTTATATATTCAATATATATTATATTATTTGTTATGTGATGAATTATTTTTTTAATATCTATTATTTTTTAGAATATGTAATATTGATATAAGTAAAATAGTTCAGATATTTTTATGTGGATATTGAACATATATTAATATTCAAATCAGTTGCAATATACATAAATCAATATATAAATTATCAATATCAATACCGACTACCGGTTCATTTACGATATCAATACGGCGATATATATGATTCTTGATAATCACTTCACATTTTCTATAAATAGTCACCTATCTCATCCCTCATAATTTATGATCATAATTTTTTTGTAATTTTGTTTTAGTTTTATTAGTAATTTTTTTACTTTTATATCAATGAGGAAAATATTATATCTTTGCTTTTATTTTATCAATTTTTTTAATTTAATTTTATCAATAATTTTATTTCATGACCATTCAATTTACTACGGAAAATATTGTATGTTTAGAATTTTTTATCATAGTAAAAACATATCTAATAAATTAATAATATTTAACATTTTAATTGTATGTAATTTAATGTAATTTTAATAATATTTATGATCTGTGTAGTTAATTATGATTTTTATTATTATTCAAATAAAATATGATATAATTTAATATTTTAATTGTATATAATTAAAGTACCTTAAATATTAATATTTGATAGATTAATTGTGAAATACAATAAAATTAAATTTAAAGAAAACAAAATAAAAAAGAAAAGAAAATAAATGGAAAAATAAAATATAAAAAGAAAAGAAAATGAATTAAAAAAAAGATTTAATTAAACAATTATAAATATTTAAGGTAAACATTTGATGTACTGTTTGGGGGTGGAAAAGTCTTAAATTTTTAAGATTTCAGGTGCTATACAATAAAAATGAATCAAAACTAAAACAAATTTTGTATAAAGACTAGAATCATGAAATCATGATCATGATACACAACTGAATAAAATCAACTTTGTTTACTTTTTAAGCAACATAATCACAGAAAATTAGAAAACTGCTGTTTATTCACAAAAGCATCTATTCAACTAAACAATGATATTAAATAGAAATGATATAATTTCTACATAGGAATGATCCCGGATCCTCATCATGCTCAGTTGTTGAACCAGAATATATACACACTTACGACCTTAGAAGTAAGTCGCCTTTGCGTTGGTTTAGCAGATAACCTTTGTTTCACTTGTGCAACTGCTCTTGTTGAGTGGAGGGTACACGAACATTCTTTCCATATTTACCCACGACATCAATTAACCGAACCCGTTTCATCTCTTTTGCTGAAGCACAAAAAAAAAGGAAAACAGATGTGCATAAGCATATTACGACTTTTCACCATCAATCTAGTTTTGATTGCAAAAGCATGGCATGATATACAAGAGAATCCTCAATGAGATCAGATGACAGACAAACACATAGGACAAGCAGCATTTGAAATCTGTTACATGCAAGGTTATTGAGATGTGCAAATTCAAAATGCTATATCGGCTATATAAAGACTTCAAGTAATGGTATAAGATCCAACTAATAGTCTAATACAGGTGACTCAACAGGACAACAAATATATCAAATGATATGAGTTGCTCCTCAGATAATTAAACGTTCCATGCACTATCTACTTTGTGATATGTATATGCCACAAGTAAGATGGAATACAATAGCATTCAATAAATCTGAAGAGGATATATAACACGAAACACTAAAAATTCTTAAAAGGGTAACAAAGAATGTTGAAGCATATTACCGCCCTTCATGATTATATGGTTTCCATGAGATCTCAAGGAAGATTGACAAAACTTTTTTATGATGATAGATTGGTAGGTATGCATCACCATTATCATACAACTTTTAAAAATATCAGATGTCATTCCCAGTCTAATAAAAATTATATAAAAAATATATATGTATTTCATTTTTTTTTAAGAAAGAACTATCATATTTTCTGGAACATCATTTTAAAAATTATCTTTAAATGATTAGGAATTGCGAGATGGCAAACAAAGCCTTACTTTTGTGAGTTTGTAATTGATAGTTTTCTTCATATATTTCAGACCTGGCATTGATACTTATCATATGAAGAGAAAAAAGAAATGAAAAGAAACCTAACGGAAAACACTTCAATAAATGAACAGTAGTTATTTCAATTTCTTAAGAGCAATGGTGTCCGGGATGTCCAGCATTTAATAAATTTTGTGGAAGCATCAAAAATACCTCAAGGTGTAGGATCTAATTAGAATGGTGAAGTTCACTGAGCCAATAATATCCAATCTAGATCAGAAAGTACAAGAGAGGGAGGAAAAAAAAAAAAAGGAATGGGAAATGGAATCCATTGATACAACAAAAACAAACAAAAAACTTCTATACAATAATATAGATTACCTTCCTCCAATGAAAGCTTAATTGATCGTTTCTCAAGTTCAACAGCATGTCTGCTAAGTTCAACAGAGGAAAGCGATCGAAGCACTGCCATTGAACCAAGAAAGTCAATACTGAAAAATATTAAAAATAAACAATAAGTTGCACATAATACAAGAAATGAAAATGCATACTCTGAACATATTCATATTGATCTGATTGATCCAACATCTTCAATAATCTCTGCAAACGACAATATCGTTCTTCCCATAACGTAATATTCACCATTATTGGATCTCCTGATGAAGGATTTGCAAAGTTAAGTTGGACATGTTCAATATTTTCTGGTGATGAGAGGTTACTAGAAATTCCAAGTGAAGGAGAAACTGAGCGTCTCGTAGATGAAAAACTTGGGGAAGATGCTCTCTGATGTGGTGCAACATCTGATATGTTCGCAGGCTCATTCATTTCCGTAAGTTGTTGCTGTGTCTCATCCTGGTCAGTGGGTTTCTTTAAATGAGGACAACCAACAGCATCTGTGTTGCTCTTCGCTATATCTGTTTCAGGTTTTCTGCGAACATAGACTATGTGACCACTCCCAGCATTAGTTTTCGGTGTGTCCTGGATGCACTCAGACACAGGCCTTTTACTTCCAGAAATCTTAACTTTTTCACCAACAACTTCACTATCCTCCATAAGTAAAGGACTTTCAACAGATTTTGACACCACAATTGGGCTTTCATTACGTGAATCCTGAAATTCTGATTTCTTTGCAGCTACATTCGCTGAAAGCTGCTTATCAGAGTTCGACAAACCAGATTCAGCATGAGCAAGCCTGTATTCAGTAAATGTAGAATCTTTTGTTTGTTGAACCATCAGAATCCCAATCTTATCAATTAAATGAAATCCTGAAACTGAAATACAATAAATTAAGCTAACATTGAAAGAATTCAGAAATTTTCAGTGCCTTCAGTGCACTGGAAAAGAAAATGATGAATACCGGGAACCACCGAAAGGACATATGAACATTGTAATGTTAGTGCCCTCAGTGCATTCAGATGATTATAAAGATGTTTCAATCAAGAAAACTGCTGCAGATAATCCAATAATAAGTAAAAACCTAAAACCGAAACAACCAATGCTAGTATTCAAATAATTGAACAAATGCAAGGAGAAGGAGCAATAAAAGTTATTTGTTCCTCCTGATCATGTCTAATAAACAATCCTGATCCAGTTTAAAGAGTATTTCAAAAATCACAAGGTGATACTGACAAAGAATTTTAGTTCCTTCTCTAACTTTTTGGTTTCCACTTATTATCAAATTGTTCGCCTATCTTCTTCCATATAATCAATTTCAAATTATAATAATATCATCCAATTAAAGGTTGAATCTTTTTTTATGTGATCACCAATGGATGATTCCA
The DNA here is from genome assembly GCA_028654395.1 of Scutellaria barbata. NCBI lineage: Eukaryota > Viridiplantae > Streptophyta > Magnoliopsida > Lamiales > Lamiaceae > Scutellaria > Scutellaria barbata. The sequence goes on along the minus strand of CM053646.1, from coordinate 3,219,819 downwards.
ACAATTGAAAAAAAAAAAAAAATCACAAATATGCAACACATTTCAGAACCAAACCAATTATATATCAAGATTTAAAAGATAATTTCCACAGCAATTTACAAATAGCTAAACCTAAAACGAACTAGACAGGCCCACTAAACCTAAGTGTATCTCAATGAAGAAGCAAAATTAGAAAGAAGCATTGATAAGAAAAAATCATCATCATCAAAGATGAGGAAGGATTCGCAAAAATCACGCCACTCTCACACCTGCGTTTACAAATCAACCCCAAAAGCATACAGAATAGAATGGAAAGAAATACCACTTAATTTCTGAAATTCTTACACCGCGATCACAACATTCATAGAAATAGCGAGTAAAGAAGAGTTAGCCCCAAACAATTAAGAATTAAAATTTTTTTGAAGAGACAGAGTGGAGAAGAGAATTACAAGGGCGGGTGGAATAACGATGTCACTTGAGGCTGAGGAGAGAGACCATGTGTGTGAACTGTGTAGCCACAGATTGAGAGAGAGAGAGAGAGTTTTGGTGATAAAAAAAGCTGTTTGGCGGACAAGTGTTGAATGTGCGTATGCCTTCTCGCAGAGTTGTGATAGTCTGTGAAAAGGATTTATGCCCACGGTAACAGGATGCCCCTTTTTGTTTAAAATTTCTTTAAAGAAAATTCTTGTAATTATAGAACATAAAATTAAATAAATAATAAATAATAAGAGTATTTATGTTCTTTAATATATATTTATTTTTAATTTATCTTTAATCCAGTGTGTTTAGTAATGGATGAGGTGTGTATAGTTCTATCCTTTTATAAAACCTTCCAATATAACAACGTTAAATCTACATAAGAATTTAAGGAAAAGATTTCATGGATAAAGTTGAGTTTGTAAGGTCTATAATGATGTGGTCTTTAATAATGTAGGTTTAAATTTCATGTATAATAAATTTTTATTGAAATATTGTAAAAATATATGTTGAGTTTAGAATCATATTGGTTATTTTTCACAAAAGTTTCTACCACACGGAGAGTAAAGGTCTGAGAGCAAGTCCACAACAAAGCATCTATTTGTTGTCGTTTACCCAAATATTGATAATTTGACATCATGCACAAGTCTAGAAATTTAGGGTGAACATTAGTCTACCTGGAAGCTTTCTCGTTTTGCGGATAATCTCCTCATAATTAGTAGTTAATAATGCACAAATTTTTTTTGTATAATTGGTGGACTCATGCACTTGATTCAATCTGGCTCACCCGCGCTCTATGCGGTTGGATGGATGTGCTCAAATCCATCCAAATTCAATTCAGGTGTTATACTTTTACATTATATTAAATATATTTTTATATTATATTAAATATATATTTATGTTATATTAGTCATATCTTTAGGGTTTTTATGTTATGTAAAACATATATTTACCTTATGTTAGTTATATTTTTAGGGCTTATGTTATATTAAGCATATATTTAGGATTTTTATGTTAGATTAAGTATATATTTATGTTATTTAAGCATATTATATTAGTTATACATTTTAATTATGTTGATTGTACCTTTATGTATTTTATAAAGGTATGACTAATATTAATATTATATACAGATATATATACAAATTAAGATTTTTTTGTACTGAAATTAGAGGTTTTTTGCCGAAATTATGAATTTTTTTACAAAACTTGGGTTTATTTTTAGATTAAAATAATATATAAAAGTGCTTAACATAATATAAAAATATGACTAAAACAATATAAAAGTAAAAAAAATTTAAAAAAATGCATGATCTGGATCAGATTTTATCCGATCTGACCCATGTTATATGGATCTAAAATTCATACAACAGTTGCACACAAGTGTAGAATAATATAGATTAATACTTTTGACAAGTACTCGCGAACACTTTCATAAAATATTGGATTGCAAACATATCAGACAGTCTAATTCTATTGGACAATAATAAATTCAAGTTACTTAACCAATTTGTGTGTGTGTGTTTGTTTTTAAATAAATATTATGTACAGTTATAAATTAATAAGGCACTTAATTATAGATGTGTTTCCTTAGGACTCGATTGCATTTTAAATGCTTTGAGATCATCGAAATTTCGAATTTATTTCTCTCTCAATTTAAACTTTAGGACTCGATTGCATTTTAAATGCTTTGAGATCATCGAAATTTCTAATCTATTTCTCTCAATTTAAACTTTAGTAGACTCTAAGATCTAACAGCATGCAGAACTTTAAAGCTCAAATTTGCCTAAATAGTTTGAAAAAAATTATGCATCACCTAAATGTTTTTTTAGAATTAAATAATAGTGTAAAGTTTTAAATCGTACATGACCTTTATACATGATCCAAAGAGGTAAGCTAAATTCGAGTACAAAACTATTAAGGTTAGTAATTTATAATTTGAAAACACACCTCTAATCGGCTTCAGTTTCCTGAACATTGTCTTCTTGTTACTTTTGTTTCAATATGAAATCATGTCACACAAAAAAAGAGAGTAGTGTATAATTGTCGTCTACCTGAAGAAGAAATGAAAATAACCAAAAAAAAAAAAAAAAGAAATTGCCATACTGACTACCCTGCAGAGGCTGCTGCAACTGAGCCTTATATGCTTAAGGGTCGCTCTTTCACGATTCACAATTATCAAATTAGCTAAACACTACCACTGAGTAAACAATAATGCATTTTAGCTCTATAAATATTCAGCCACAAGCTGTAATAGGAGACCAAACAAAATATCTATGGTGTGACAGAAAAATACAAGATTTCAACATGAATACATTCAAGATATGTATGTACACAGGCACAAATTGATAAGAGAGCGCGTCCAAAATGTTGTAAGCTTATATGGTGAGCGTAAAGCCCCAACATAAAAGTGAGCGTCTTTATTCTCACGCCTCAATTTTAGATGCCATTCTCATGTAATATGCCTGTCATTGAACTCCACTACTTTTACTTTCCTTTGCTTAAAAAAAATAAAAATTGTAGAACACTTGCGAGATTATTGACCGAGGTTTCCCAGAAGTCGTTCAACAGCTGCATGAACGTTTCCTGATGTTGCACGGAGAGCTCTGATATTTTCTTGGGTGTCGAAGAAACCCATCTCTTGTAGCTGTGATAGCTGAGTTGCATAGAGTTCTTCTGGGGGCACTAAGGAACGAGAAACATTAAGATTATCAGATGGAAAGAACAGAAAATGTGGAATATTTACGATCAATAGAAAGTTGAAGAGAGACCATCGGGGGCATTAGGAACAGCAAAACCACCGGCTCCGAGTCCACCAAACATGTTCATCAGCAGGTCCAAACCCATATTGTTTTGTGTTCCTGCAATGAAAGAACAGAAAAGGGGTGTGGCGTAGGAACAAATGTACAGAACAAGAAACATAAATCAATGAAACTGTTTCACCCAGTTTTAGGTAGCTTTATACCTCTGCCTTGACCAGTCTGATCTCCTTCCCTGCAAAAGGGGATTTAATAGGTCACGAGAATGCTCAATACCATCAAATCAAATAAGAAAAAAAATAATATCTCAGCTGGGAAAATTTAAAGATGACTAAAGACAGAGATAACAAACAAATTAGGCGACAATTGGAAGCAAAGACATCAACAAGTTGATATTTCCTTAACAACAAGGGACAATTCCATCCCAATTCATTAAAGTTTCACAACTTATTAAATGAGGTTAAGGCGCCAACCACACATATTTTATGTGATAGATGAAGTCATTTGGTAAGGCATTTACAGAAAGAAGGCTAATCCAGTGAATAGCCCAAATGCAAGACAAACTGCTATGCATCACATTTAAGGATAACCTAGATATATAGAGCTACGACATTATTTCAGATTACTCTAAACAGCTGATTTAGTTGACTTTCACCAGATTTAGGGATGCTGTATTATAATTGTAAACCCGAAAAGAAAGATGCAACCACATGTTCAACAAAAAAACATAGCAATCATCATCTACTTTGAAGTAATTCCATGCCCTTGGATGTGTTGCATTTAAAAAAACAAAAAAAAAATTCTCACTCACGTGGTTGACTGCTGCCGAGTAATTTGAGAAAGTTGTTGCTGCAAAGCCATCATTTGCTGAAAATAAAATTTGAGAAGCTGATTAGAAAAGGTGGCATAGATTCACATAGTATTGAGCTAAAATTTCTCTTACTGTCACTCACTCATCACCATATTGCATATATTCTGCAGCATGTTGCATAGCTAATTAAACACACCTATAATCATTGAATAGTACAAGATTTGTATGCTTCTGCATATGTGTGTGTGTAAAAGAATAGCATCCAAACCCCTAGATGCATATAAAGTTTACTGGGATCCTGTTTTAATTCGAAGACAAATCAAGATAAATTACATCATCATGTTTCTGCATTATCAAGTTGACCTCATATTTGTGCCAACCATCACAAACCCATCAGAACAGAATTTCCTGAGATTTCAAGTACTCAATGATGCTATCTAGTACTCACCCATCCCCTTCAATATTAATCAATTAATCCGACCAAAAAAAAAAAAAGAGGACACTGTAGACAGAGTGAAGAAAGAAGGTGGATATACCTGCATTGTCTCAGGAGAGGTCAATTGTCTAAGAATTTCTGGGTTTTGCATCATTTCTCTTAATTGAGGGTTCATGTCAAGCATTCCACGTAATTGAGGATTGAGCCCCATGATCTACAAGAAAAATGTAATTTCAGTAAACATAAAGCCAAAATCAGATTAACCAATGGCCATGCTACTGCAGTAGTACTTGTTCCATGTATTGAGGGTTGGAAAGCAAGCTTTGCATCATTTGTGCCACAGCTGGATTTTGCAAAAACTGATTGAACGTAGAGGGATCAGCCATGCCCGTATGCTCCATTTCAGGAAGACCGAGCCCTCCCAGTCCAGTAATTGAAGGTAGTCTTGCATCTCCAGTTGGATTAGTTCTTGTAGCATTATTTGTTTGAGAACCCCCTAAAATGTTACATTCAGGAGATCAGATAGATGTCCACACTAACATACCCAGATTTTATCCAGTTGAAGACAATCAAGATATGGAGAGCACGGAGAGATTCAATATTTTATATATAGACACACATATATTTCAGAACGAAAAAAGGTTATTATTGAATGGTCTTCTATATTAATCAAGCAGGGAAGTTGCAAAAACTCGTCTTCCAAGAACTTGGTAAGAAAATCATTCAGAGTGTCTGAAGATACACATAAAATGCATAAACAAGTACCTAAGCTAAGACTACCACAACAAGCTAAACCCAATGCCTAGCTAAAGACATTAAAATCTGGTAATTACATAAAAAACGAAAAGAATAATATGTATGGCACATTTGAAATACCTGATAAGCAAAAAAGGGAATTATTGGCACCACACGTAAACTACCCAACGCATACTTAATTATTAATCAAGCATATATAATTACTTTAACATTAAGCAAGCTTGATCTCACCAGTATTGCTCCACGGATTGGGGAGTGGATTAACATTGGGAACAGTTGTTCCCGTTTCAGGTCCAGCAGTTGGATTAGATCCATCTCTCGTTTGAGCACCCCCTTGATTCCCCAAGAGAGCCGCAAATGGATTTGATCCGGCATCAGTTGCCGCACCACCACCTACATTTGTTGCATTCAGGAAGGGTTCTTGGACATTTTCATACATGCGCCGGAGCATGTTGAATCCCTCAGGAGAAGATTCAATATTACTCATTGCCCTATCAGTGTTCCGCATCATTTCACGCATTAGCTCAGGGTTCCTTGCTGCTTCTAATGTTTGCCGAAGGATGCTAGGATCATTCAGAATGTGAGCAAGTTCAGGGTTCCGATCAATTATTTCACGCATTTGAGGGTTACTCATAATTAAGCTGCGCATAATCTCAGGGTTGTTCATTAAGCTTTGAATGGCAGGCATGTTCATTATGTCTCTCATCATGTTAGGATTCTGAGTTAGTTGTTGCTGCACCTGTTCAAACTCTGGAAGTCCAGCTCCAAATAATCCTGATGCCCCATTCCCACCTAGTGCACCCAAACCAAGTCCTGGAAATAGGGATGCACCTGCACCAGCCACCCCAGTGCCCCCTGGATTTGGGCCACTGCCTTGTGTGACAGCAGGAGTACTGTTGGTGTTTCCAGAACTAGCAGGAACAGGAGCAGGAGGAGATGCGGCTGATGCAGAACCACGAACCATGTGAACAGTGTGATCTGCCTGCAAACCTACTCAAGAGTTGAAAACACCAGTGCTTAGAAGGTAAACAAAACCAAGATTTAGTTAAGAGCAAAGGTTGATCTAAATATTTAAAGGATCAAAAAGTATCAACAAAATAATTATTCAGCATTTTACTAGCAACCAAGCGTTTCAAAAGGCAATGGACTATCATTAATGACAGGACAAGCTCCCATGATATTGCTAGATATCATCTCAGAGTAACAATCTCCAGTGAGGATAAATAAACGAGCCTAGAAATTTGACAAAAATCATCAGCAACAATTGCATCATATGCAATAGAAATTTGTGTAACACATGCAAGATACATAGTTCTCAACACATAGTACAGATGATGGTGAAGAGTGATCACAGAGCAACAAGTATGTAACTAGTTGTACCGCATGCATTGGCACTATTAATGAAGCCAGTGTGGCCTTGTTTATTCATTTTATCAAGCTCTCATTCACATTAATACAGAACATAGGCCATAGATTATGGCAAGCAAACATAACCTCACACCAACATCAAATTATAAATGATGTAATAAGATTTTCCAAATATACATAATTTTTAGAGGCCATAGTGCAAACAAATTATCTTCCCCTACAATCTCTAATATGTGTTGATTGTGTGGAGGTATTTTATAAGGTGGTGGATAACTGTCCTATACCATCAGAATCTGGATAGGTGAAATTTTCCAACTTACTTTTTACTCATGTTAGTCCAAAGAATTTAGGTACATTGTTCCAAAGAAAGTCCGCATGGTTCGGTTGTAATTATGGACCATATTAAGAAGGTATATATATTCCTTAAGCAACATATAGATGGACCATCATGAAATATGCTTAATAGATTCCGAGTGGCGCAGCAAGTAGTTTACATTCTGGGTAAGAATTCGGCTTTTCCAACCGACAAATATCTATAATTATACTTGCGACAATAAAACCAAGTTTCTTAAAGCACCCACATAAGTAACTTTTAAGATCTGAAATTGTGTGCCTTTAATCAGGCTTCACCCAGAATAGGTATCAATGTATGCCGACCGCAACTAGCAGGATTCTCGCAAAACAAACTCCCTCCCTCCTCCATCATGAAGTGTTAAATTTTCATCACCTCGGTTAACCATACCCGACTCCTTTTTTATGATGATCTTATCCAATAAATAGATATTTCCTTTAAGTCCATCATTCTTCCAATAATTCATGGATGTCGTTTTCTCAATTATTCCGGCAGATGCTATTTCCTTTTCCAGAAAGTTCACATCTTACTGAGAATAAATGCTAATATGCTATGAATTATGATATTCCGGGAACAGACTAAAATTAAAACAGATATTAGTGAAGGCATTCAATTGTCGAAATTTACTTCTGTAGACTCTACAGAAACTGAGAATCAGAAAACCAAATAAACATATCTATTATCACGCCAAAAACATGTAAGCATACAAATTGAGTATTCAGATACTTATCAACCAAACAAAAAGTATAATAGGATTTAAAGAAAGGACAGCAATAACTGCAATAAAATACGAATTAAATCCAAGATTAAGAAAAAATAAACTAAGGCAAAATCCAAGGGAGATAAGCATACCATAGCTGACTAGGGTTTGGTCATCCTTCAAGATCCGGCCTTTATAGATCAGACGCTGCTGTTCAGCTGGCACATCGCAGTTCTGCGCCAAGACACCTTTGAATTCCGCCACCGTCAATTCGAGGCTCGTTTTCACAGAGAATTTTGAGCCGTTTGAGCATCGGATGTTTACATTCACCTCCTCAGTCCCCGCAACCCCGACGCTGGACTCTGCCTCCGCAACCATATTTCTTTTTGTAATTGATTTTATTCTCGACAAATTCAGATGAACCAAATAAAAAACCCTAACCCTATTTCGAGAAATTCAAAGCTTAGGCCCCTCTCTCTCCCTCTCCCAGAATGAGTATGAAATTGCAGCGAAGTAATTAATAGAGAGCAAAGCAAAGTAAATGAGATTTGCCAATTTGGAGACTCAAAAAAAAAAAGAAATAATAACAGGAAAAGACAAAAGGGGGATGAGGGCGAATGAGGAAACTGAGGAAATATAATAATCATACAGTAGTGGGTTGCAGTGAAAATAACCAAATATTAGAGGATGAAGTAATAATTTCTAATTTTCAATTAAGTCCCTTAAGATGTTCATCTCCTACAATAGCACCACTTGTATGCATACTGTACGAATGATAAGTTGTTAAATGGTATCTCTTATCTTAATAAAAATTTAAAATATTACATAAATGACAATAATTCGAACATTAGATCACCCAACATTTTTTTTTATTATTTGTCTCCTCCATCTTCACGCCACTTTAACTTACATAAAAAAAATGGCACTCTGTACCTAGTTTGCCACCATTATGCAAAATCAAATAAATTAATTTCATTAATTTTCTTAAATAGTAATTTTCAGATACATCCTTTGTCTTCTGCACAAGTAAAACAATACAATGAAATTTATTGATTCTCATGGTCAACTTTAAAATGCATATCAATCAATTGGTTCCAAATATTATTATTGAAAAAAAGAAAAAAGGAAGGAATGACTCAAATCAGAGGTAAGGTATCATTACATTAAGTGTAGAGAGCAATAAATTATACATATAACTTGGCATCTTCCTAGAGTTCCTAGCACTTGAGATTTCAGAGAGCTAATAGAGTAGTGGGGAATTCATATAAAAACTTTATGTGGTTAGTCCTTTTTTTTTCTTTATCAATTAAATTGAGATTCGTGGATTGGGTTTGAATATGTTTGACAGATACTTAATTATCAATTCGAATTGGAAGATAAAATCTATCTATTGAAGATTTAAAAGTAAAATATATTTACCCTACACCCTCTGTCGTGGACTAGAAATTACACAAAGAAAGTTTTAAGTTGTGATTTTCAAGAAAAGCTTCCTTACATTATTTTGTTGGATATTTATGTTCTATAAATGCTTCCTATTGTTTACAATATATATTTTGTTTACAACAAGCTTTCGTAGAATGACATAAATCACAACAGTCTAGATAATCAACAATCGAATTATTGACAAAGTTATAAAAGAACAAATATATTAAAACTTTGAGAAGGTTTATTCACCGCGTGTATGCCTATTACGGGGGACCAACAATTATTGATCTTTATTTATGGAAAAAAATAAAATCAAGCCTCGTTATTGGGCTACCTTATAATGTTTTATGGCTTGCGGGCTCAAGTCAGTAATGGGCTTGAATGCCCATGGACTATTGGGCTTTATTGTAAACATCGTCCATGATCATAAAAAAATTAATTATTAAAAAAAGAAGTAACAAAGTCCAACCAAAAGTCAATTAAGTGGAGAGGTGAGGGATTGCTGGAGTGGGAGGGAGAAATAAGCTCAGCAATGGAGAATCGGGCGATTCTCAAAGAGTGGTTCGATCGAGTTGACTTTCAGAAAACCGGAAATATTACTGCACCTCAGCTTAAGGTTCAAATTTCTGCTTGTCACACTCTCTCTTCATTTATGAATGAAAACAAAATTTCCAATTTATATACAATTAAAAATTCTACTTTTGAAAGATTGTAACAAGTTGTTTTTTTTTATTTTTCCGATGATCAGAGTGCATTTTCCGTCGGAAACCTTCAATTCCCCTTGTCAGTTGTCCAACAAATGATCAGGTATGATGTGTGCTTGTATAAATTGGGTTTGGAATTATCAACCGTTTCATTATACGAGATAAGAATTGGCTTTTGATGTTGATTGCGATGCTGTTCAGGATGTATGATTTTGACAGAAGTGGAACTATGAGCCTTGAAGGTGTGTTCTTTTGCTCTCTCTATCTTCTAATTATGCATTTATTGGTTTTTCATTTCATCTTGATGTGATTTGAATGCTATTTTTATAATACCCAGCTAGATCAAGAATGAATGTTGCTTAACTTTTTTCTACTTTTGTTTTCCAGAATTTGTCGAACTTAACAAGTTTCTTCTTAAGGTCAGTATGTTCTCTACGAAAATTTTCTTTTCCAAAATTAGAAGTTATACTTGTTGTGATTCCTTGTTCGACCTATGATGGCAAGAATTTGTCAAGCTTGGTGAAGAGAGCATAGACCGTTGTACTCATTATAGAGACCAAATCACATGTAACAAGAACAATTTTCTGTTTGTTTTATTCACTGATCACATAGCCTTATTATATTAAGTTTACAAGGAATGCAAAATATGGAAAGCTAGGACCAGGACAGCTAAAATGGCAACTACTAAGCTAAATAAAGTTGTAATTCCCATAAACCAAGCAGAAATTAATCAAACAAGGATCATGTCTGATTGTGCTTTCCATATGTCTTGCCTGCAAATGCATCCATACCATATAGTCATTCCCTCAAATTGTGTGTGTTTTAGGGTCACATTCAATTTTTTGTTTTTTTGTTATGATATACTTGAGGGGACTTCTTTTCGCATCAAAAGTAAGCAGAGTTTCAATCATACAAATTTTATATAAAAAGGAAAGAAAGTTGCAATTCAATACATTAGTTATCCACTACTTTAATCAGATGTTTGGTCTGGAGAGACTACTTGAAAGGAAGTGCATCTCTTTGATCTACTCAGGGATAGAAATATGTTTTATTGCACCTCCTTTGACATCTCATGTGGTAGTCTTGTAGCATATCCAAACTTCTTTTTTCTATCTATGTTGAAAGTGTAGATATAACATAATTGGAAGCTATTGTTGTGAAGGAATGAATTGAATGATGATGCCTTGTCTTCATATATGGAATTATTTTCAAATATGTAAAGATGATTTTCCAGGTAATAATAACAGGGGTTTTACTTATCCGCATTAAAGATTGGTATTTGCTCTGCTTTTGCAGGTTCAGCAGGCATTTTCAGTCTTGGAGAGGTGATTTGTTGCTAAAATTTGACTTAGAATATGCAATTTGACCTAGTGACTGATCAGGGTTTCTTATATTTTTTAATATGAGTGATTTAGTCATCTGATGAGAGTCCACCCATTTTGGTTCCATTCTTGGGCATAACTAAAAACATACTATCTTTTGATGTATGGTATGCACAGACAATGATTGAGTACTTCGTTTTTTGATAGCATTAACTGAGTGATAAGTTTGAAATTTGATTTATATCTTTTTTATTGCATTTTCTCTTGTAGATTCGGAAACTAAGATAGAATTTTGATTTTGGTCGACCATGGTTGCTGGCTGTTAGCATAATTGGAATAGTCCCTTATGTGATATGTTGATTGTCGTGTAAGTTCAGTTGAATACAATAGTTTGCTTCATGTGGTACTTTCTCTCTTCTATATGTTCAAAGCAATTCTTATCTACAACACATTGTCTCTAGACTTGACAATACATTTTGATTAAAGAGCAATAATATGTGGGCCCCCAATTATTTGTTGCAATTATTGTGGTAATCACAAGAAGAGACTATGGTAATTATGCTATTTTCTTTTCCATTTTGGAGTAGGGGACGTGGATTTCTTGTTCCAGATGAAGCATCTGAGGTATATAAGTTTCATATTTGAGCACTGGTTCTTTTGGTTCTTTGTTTTTTGCTTCGAGATGCTTATTATTTCCTTCTGAGGACTTCCACAATGCATTTTGTTCCATTCTTCTTTATTGTTTGTTTTGCTCATTCTTAATATTTTCCCGAATGGTTTATAGGCATTGGTGAAAATTGGATTCTCTCTTGATTCTCCAGCTTTGTACACTGTTTGTGAGGTAAAATTAATGAGCTTTAATAATTCAACATTCGTGATTGATAACTAGAGATTGCAATTGATTATATTCCTTCTTGATAATCATGCAGAGTTTTGATCAAACAAAGAGTGGCAAACTCAGACTTGACGACTTCATATCTCTTTGTATATTTGTACAGTCAGCTAGGTCCGTAACTCAGTAAGCTTAGAGTAGTTACTTTCGCTACATTTTCTTAGTTAATGGTATAACAAGCCAGAAAGTCACTTATCATTTTCTCATCTTGACTACATTGATTAACTAGCTACTAGCAGTTGCACCATTTGCATGACTCAGTTGGTGTCAAGTTCTTTTGTGTGTTGCTCAATATGAAAACCATCTTAAATCTTTTTTTCTTATATTTCCTTCATTTAGTCATTATAAGTTCTCAGGCTCTGCTTGTAGTAGTTTGATAATCCTGGTCTGTTCTGTTGGATTTTGTTCTACATCAAAAAAGTCATAAAAGGGATTTTGTGGATATAGCTTATATATAGCTTTTGTGGATGCTGGGATTTTCAAATCAGTTTTGTTACCTGTATTTCTTCACATCTCAATTAATTACTTGTAGGAACCTTTTTAATTCATTTGATACGAGCAAGCAAGGCAGGGTGACTCTTGATTTCAATCAATTTATTTACTGCAGTGAGTACCAACAACTTTCTTCCCCACCCCACCCCACCCCTGTCTGTCTGATAAGAGTTTAGCTGGTTAATCTTACTTCTAACAGCTACCTTTGTCTTTCTTCTTCTTTTGTCCAGCTTCAAATTGCAGAATTTGATGGGACCCCTCGATCTAAGTTCATGATCATTTGATGAGAAGGGTGTTGGCAGATGCTCCCGTAATCATGTACCTACTTTTTTTTTCAAGGTCAATTCATGGCTTATGTTCTAGTTGTCATCTTTAGATTGGTATCTAACAGCTAGACAAAATCTGGGATTTCCAAATACGAGGATTTTATGATTCTGTATTTTCTTGTCAACAATTCCTTGAATTATGGGGTTCTAATGAGTGACAGATGACTTTAGCTATGTTATTAGCTCAAGAAAACCTCCTAGTCAGATTGAGTGAGACAGCCATTTGTTTATGAAAGTTTGTATACAAACAGTAAACCCGTGACAAAGGTATTAACTCATGAGTAGAAAACAAAGTGGGATGATCATAGTCATCGACACAATCTATTGGAAAATGATGAAATATCGATTTGGACATGAGCAATTGGCAGAGTGGAGTGATGGCTAAGTGCCAACTATGTTTTGAAAAAGATAAACAAAGTGAGGGGGGATGCATAATAATTGATACATCCAACTGCAATCACTACTCATCTTAAATCACATTTAATTCAAATATTCTATTTGATTGTGAGCTAAGATGGGCCCTTCCCTATTTCCTTCCTTCATCTGAATCATTCCACAACTGTCCATATTCCATATACGTCTTCTTTTATGAATTACCACTAACCACCACCTATCATATTCATATTTTCAGGGCTCTTTGGGTTGGTATGATAATTAGCATGATTGATTCAGTTTGGAATGTTTTTTCTGAAAAAGATGATATGATTTGTTCTATGAAGTGTTTAATGACATACAATATAATGTTTGATGGTGAATAAAGTTTCTTTGGTTGAGAATGTATTGGTTAGGACCGAGTAGAAGAAGACAAAAATTAATCCTTCGAAAAAATTAAAAAAAAAAAAAAACACCATTGAAAACCATCCAATTTGCACTAAAAAATTTAAAGACACATTACCAGGAAAAACCAAGTTGAACTCAACTTCAATGGACTACTCAAATCAAAAATTGATTTGACCACGTTTGACCACTCAACTTGTTATTTGTTTTATAAAGATTCCTTAACAAAGTTTAGAGAAATTTTTTAGTGAAGTTGTCTCATTCCAACTTATTATTAAAATAAAACATGTCACATACATTTATATCTTCTAAATTGAAATTGGATCATGATGTATACAACAACGATAGCAATAAACAGTTTCCAATTTAAATTTTGCATTTAAATTGCAGACTTATCATCAAATATCTTTTGTAAATTATGTATATCTTTTTTTTGATAAAATCAATTTATATATTTTTATTAATTTAAAAAGTTAGTAAATAATCGATTATTGTAATACCATTTTACCACTAAAAAAAGGGAAAAAAATTAACAAGGTATTGGAGTGTCGGTTGGGATTAAACCGTTAATTAAAAATTAAATCGGTTTTAACCACCGGTTCAATTATAAGTAAAAGAGGAGGAATTTCCTGAGAAGTCTTGATTTCTTGAACAGGCGATAAATGAAAAAAAAAAAAAAAAAAGAGGAGGGTAAGGCTCGATGTGGGCCCAGATGTGGATTTAGTTGGCGATAAAAATAAAAAAATGGGCAACAAAAACAGTGAAAGAGCATGTGAAGACGCGTCACTTTTGTCCATGCCGGAAAACGCGTGGCCCAACTGCCTTCAATTCCAACCATCGTCCCCTTCACTCTTTTTACCCGCGAAAATCCACCCTTGAATTCCGCAATCACTAAAACAAAAAATCTTCAACCATCTGTAAAGTAAAGGAGCCACGCACCACAGCAATCATGGCTTTTGGCATTGAAAATTCTGCGAAAAGGTGGTGATGTGCTAGTGTTCCTCCTCGTGCACTTCAATGGAGTGGGAAGGAGGAAGCAGGATTCAGGGGAAGAGAGATTTGAGTTCTTCGATGGAGCGGGGGAATGGGGTTGAAGCAGTGAGAGAAATGGTGGAGATGATTGAGAAAGTTGGATCCTATGTAGGGTTCAGAAGAACACAGAGGAAAGAGTGTTTCAACTTAGTCAGAAGGTTGAAGCTTCTGATGCCTCTGCTGGAAGAGATTTTGGAGTTAGATCCCTCGATTCCTAATGAAGCATTCTGTGAGTTGGTTAATCTGAAGAAAGCACTAATGGCGTCCAAGAAACTGCTCAAGACTTGCAACTCGGGGAGCAAGATTTTTCTTGTTAGAATCCTCTCTCTTTTCTTCAATTTTTCTTCATCAGTTCATAAGCCTGTGATCCAACTTTGTTTATTTGGTTTTTTTTCTCTCTCTCTCGCTCTAGGCTATGGAGAGTGAGGCGATGATCAGCAGATTTCATGGTGTCTATGAGAAGATAAACGAGGCCCTGAATGAAATGCCTTACGAAAAGCTTGGCATCTCAGAAGAAGTTAAAGAGCAGGTAATTGTGCTTTCATCGTTTTCACTGCTTTGAAATATATAATACGTGCCAATTTAGCTTGAGAAACATCACCTGTTCCTGCATCCTTCACTGTTAAATAGTAAAAGTATGTTTTTAAAACCCCACGTAAGCATGAACAAACAATGGATTGTTTCATTTGCTATTTTTCAGTATCTAAGATTGGTTCCAACAGGTGGAGCTAATGCATATGCAACTCAAACGAGCTAAACGGAGGACTGAATCACAGGATATGGAACTCGCTATGGATATGATGGTAGTATTTTCAAGAAACGATGAACGCAATGCAGATGATGCTATAATAGAAAGACTAGCTAAGAAATTGGACTTACATACTGCATCAGAGCTCAAAACAGAAGCCATGGCTGTGAGAAAACTTGTGAAGACAAAGGAGAAAGGTGCCAGGCAGCAAATTGTAGATCTCCTGGCAAAATTTAAGCAGATAGCTGGAGTTGATGAAAACAGTGTTCTTGATAAGCCTACATTAGCTAAATGTTTGGAGAAGAGCAAATCCTTGTTAATACCTCATGAATTCCTCTGTCCAATCAGTCTGGAAATCATGGCAGATCCTGTCATCATTGGCACTGGACAGGTAATTCCATTGTTCATTACTTGAATGATACTGAGATTGTATCTTAGTCAAACATACTTTTGAATTGTGTGGTTACTCATTTCGTTTATCTGGTGCAATTGTCTTAGACCTACGAACGAGAGAGCATACAGAAGTGGCTAAATTCAGGCCACCGAACATGCCCAAAAACAGGACAAAAATTGAATCACTTGACAGTGGCTCCAAATTTTGCCCTTCGAAATCTTATTCAACAATGGTGTGAAAAGAATAACTACGACCTGCCCAAGAAGGAAGTGTGCGACGACCCTGACATTGCATCTTCTCCACTTGCTGAGGAGGCTTCTTCGTTGATCCAGAATCTGTATTCGTCCCATGTGAACGTGCAGAGAGATGCCATTGTCAGAATCCGTATGCTGTCCAAAGAATCTCCAGATAGTAGAATCTTGATTGCAAACAGTGGAGGGATTCCCCCTCTGGTTTATCTCCTATCATATACAGATTCTGAAATGCAACAACACATTGTTACAGCCCTTTTGAACCTATCACTGGATGATGCAAACAAAAAGCTCATTGCTAGAGAAGGAGCCATACCTGTTATTATTCAAGTTCTGCGTAATGGAACCGAAGAGGCTAAAGAAAATTCGGCTGCAGCCTTGTTCAGTTTGTCCACTCTTGATGAGAACAAAGCTCTCGTGGGTTGCTCCAATGGAATTCCGCCACTTGTAGATCTCTTACGAACTGGGACCAACAGAGGTAAAAAAGATGCTGCCACGGCACTGTTCAGCTTGGCGATCAACCAAGCAAATAGATCAAGAGCAATCAAAGCGGGTATAATACCTCCATTGCTTCATCTGCTTGAAGAAAACAGTTTGAACATGGTTGATGAAGCCCTCTCGATTTTGCTACTTATAGCATCACATCCTGAAGGAAGAAATGAAATTGGACGATTATCCTTTATACAGACACTGGTTGAAATAGTACGAGACGGGACTCCTAAGAACAAGGAATGTGCCACAGCTGTTATACTCGAATTAGGATCAAACAATTCATCTTGTTTGCTGGCGGCACTGCAATACGGTGTTTATGACCATTTAGTAGAGATTACAAGAAGTGGAACAACCAGAGCACAAAGAAAAGCAAACACCCTTTTGCACCTGATGAGTAAAAATGAGCACATTCCATTTGTTCCTCGGAAATGATGCTGTTATTGCTGGCTTCATACCTGTTGCAAATACATTGTTTTTTCTATACAAACATGTATCACTCTGCCTTTGAAGTTGTTAACAACTACAAGAAAATATTTGCAAATGCAGATGAAGCTTTTCTATCAAGTAAGAATTTAATTTATTCTTGAATTATCAAAGCTTATGAGCTGATTACAACTCCTAATAGATGGACTAGTTGACGATCAAGGATCTCAACTTGAAGAAATTGTTCTGAACAAAAACAAATTTAGAAACTTTAGTATTTATTAGCAGATGAAAAAAAGTCTATACTAATCGACGAAGTTCTCCAGTGTCAATATCAAACTTTCGGTGCAGTGAGAGAACAGAGTGGACTTTGGCTGCCTCTATTCTTGAGATCACATCATTTTCCTGTGTACTTCCATGTTCCTTTGCTGCATTCACGGTTGTCTGTAACATCTGCAGCGGATCACCATGGCTTACTATAAGCACAGAGCACCTACAACAGTAAAACATCATACTTATGTTAATAGTACAAACATTGAGATCTGTCTTAGACGAACGAGATAATTCTGAAAGATGCAGTATTTATGGAATAGATGGACATGCACTTTAAGTCTGATTTTCTTATTATGATTCTCTTGAACAATGGCAAGAACTTTAGTTAAGCGAACAAAAAACAATTGTTTATATCTGTGACTGGTTACATAAGAATAAGGTTGTATAACTTGTTTAAGTGACCATGAAGACCAACTACAATTCACTACTTCACAAAGTCTGCTAAATTTTAACATAATGAAACTTTTTATATTTACACAAAAGTGATGAATAATACCCTTCAAACTCTGATTCCATCACAGCCAAAGCCCTTGTGAGCCTGGTGACAACATCCGCAACACTTTCTCCTCCTTCCGGTTGCATAAAGGGATCTTTCTCATCCATGGCCCATATCTCAGGGTACTTTAGTGGAAAAAAGAAATAAAGATGTCATTACTTTATTGAGGATGGATTAACTATAAACATCATTTTAACTAATCGACTCTAAGCTGAGTTCCTAACTGCACAAGAAACGCACCGGTGAAATCAGCTCTGAGCATGTGTACAACTATCAAGTTGATTTCAGTTACAAACATATTCATTCAAATAAAAGGCTTACTTTATCATGAGACTTCAGCTCAAACGAAGGACCAAAGAATCGCTCTCGAATATCATGTACTTCCTATAAAACAAATAAACAAAAATAACAATAGACCTTGAGGCATGTGAATATATGAAAGAGAAACAAGATATCTTAATCCATCATCCATGCGATTGTTCATGTTTGGCTAGATATTGGTTCCAAGAGCAGTGATCTTGTTCTAAGTACAACAGGAGCTCTATAGCAGCATGTGCTTTTGCAAAGCCAAACAAGAAGTTCGGTTTTGTTTTACTATGGAAGAACAGCAGAATCTTGTATAAAAAAAAAAAAAAAAAAAAGTACATATTTACTTTTAACTACAATACACTTTCAGACCACATTATAGTGACTTAAAGCTTAAAGTCAACTAAAATCAAACAACTCAACTATTTAACAAAAGCATATCCCATGTCCATACTCAAACAGTGATGCTATCCTTAGTTTCAAGAATGTATTCTACTTTGTTATTCCAATCAAGAAATTAATGACAAGTGATGCATACATTATGTTCTTCAATATTTGACTAGCTCATAACTCACCTTGCACTGTGGACCTTCAAATGGAATACCTAAAACAGAAGCAACCACTTTTGCTGTATGTCTGGTCCTTGAGAATGGTGAATAGCATATTCGGACATTCTCCAAACCTATGTTGTTTTCATTCAGTTCCTGCATACACAAGTTTGGGTTAAAACAAAATCTAAAAAGGGTTCTTTAACAAAGAAAAAGGCTAACTAGCCTTGAGGAAAGATTCTCCAGCCAAACGAGCCTGTTGAACCCCATCAGAAGCCAGTTGATACTCTTCAAGAATCCCATTTTCCTACCATAATCAGAAAGAAAAAAAAAATTAAAATCATATATCAATACACACCATTTTATTTATCTTGATAAAAAAGAGATGAAGAAACAAACCAGAGAGGAGACTATGAGACCACTTTGATTGGGAATGCTTTTTCCATGCCTCAGAATCCAATATTTGTTCTTCAAAAATTGTTGGCTTCCCATCGCCGTATGCTCTGCTGCCTTTTCAAGAAACCAGTACGGTTGTGCTCTATCTTTGTAAAGATTGTTTTAGGTATAATAATCAATGAATTTCCTCTAAGCAATATAGGCAACGGCTATTAACAACCCTTAATCTATGAATACATCCTCTAATTTTTTTGGATAGAAAAAGCCTTTTGAAATTGACTAAAACACCCTTTTAAAAGATTGATAAAATTAAAACATATTTTACCATTATTTAAATTACAGTCATATTCAAGATTTAATTCTCCATTATTAAAACTATAATCCACTTCAAACCCTAATCTTTTGTACAGTCGATTTTTTCTCTTTTAATCGATTTCACTAATTAATTCAATGACAAAAAAATTGTTAAAAAAAAAAAAAAAATTAACAATATACTGCGGTAATTTAATAAGAGTGTAGAATATGTTCAGAATATTTGATACAATGACTGTACATATAATAAATGTTCGACAATATTTTTATAAAACATAGTAAACTATATATTCGATGATACAATATCGAATATAGATTATTTTCATCCTTATCAGTGGCAATGGCTACATCATCATTTTGTTGGAAGTGAAAGTATTAATGAATAAGTAAGAGATTAGAATTACACGAGTTACACCTTTTTAGTGGCTTGGGACTTGAGGATGAAGAAGAAAGAGAGTGAATCAAATTTGTACGTAGTGCTTTAGAGCCCTCTGTATAATCTCAACCTCTTTGAATGCTTTTGTATTTTGGCTTAGCTTAATTTTGGATCAAAAGATTTCTTACAAAAATACGTTTTTCTCTTCTTTTTTAATGCTAAAGGGTATTAGGGGTATTTCAAGGTGTATTAGAAAAAGAAAAAAGAGATTACAAATATAAAAAAGAGTGTATTAAACAATAGGAATATATTCATAAATTATGAGGATGTTAATAGCGGCGGCTAGCAATATATTTGGTAATTATTAATTATAAATTTATAACTCAATCTTTCCTTTTTAATTATGCTTTGATTAAAATTGTGATTTGATGGACAATTTATTGAAAAGAAATTAGTATGAAAATCCTAGGCTTTTATATTTAATAGGTATGGTGCGAAAGAGACGAGGCCCAATAGAGTGAGCCCAGAGAAATTGATGGGCTGGGCTTGGGCAAGTCGTATTAACCCAAACCCATAGTACAATTTCAGCTGGAAAACGTACAAGTTCGAACTCCCAAGAAAACACCAAATCAGATCTCTTTCCTCTTTTCTAATCTGTGAAATACAGGAAATTTCACTCGGAGAAATGGCGCTAAATCTCCGTCACAAGCAAACGGGTAAATCTTCATCCCATGTATCTCTCGTAATCTTTCCGATTCGAATTTTATGATTATGTAATTTTGGATGCCGAATTTGCAGAGTGCATTATTAAGATGCTGAATCTGAACCAGGCGGTGGGAATCACCGGTGGAACGGCGAACGAGGAGGTGTACAAGATCCTGATCTACGATAGATTTTGCCAGGATATACTGTCGCCATTGATCCACGTCAAGGACCTGCGTAAGCATGGAATCACCCTCTACTTTCTCCTTGATAAGGATCGGAATCCCGTGCACGATGTCCCCGCAGTATACTTTCTCCAGCCGACGCCACACAACGTGCATCGCATCATCTCCGACGCCTCCAGAGGGCTTTACGACTCCTTCCACCTCAATTTCTCCTCCTCCATCCCCAGGCCACTCCTTGAGGAACTCGCCTCAGGTACGATTCATTCACATTCGAGTTTTTTTAAGCTCTATGAACTTTCCAATTGTTTGGGATAAAAGAGTTTTTCAAAAATTGACTCCTTTTCTTTTGGGAAGAAAGGTCTATCAAGTTGTTGATTTGATCTCATTAGCATGGTGTGAATTGTGATCTGTTTATTTCTTAATCTTTAACTCCCGGTTTTGCTGTTTGAATAGTCAGGAGGAGTATTGTTTTTGGTGGATGAGTAGTATTAGAAAAGTTCTTCTTTGAGATTTAGATTATAGCAGTTAATTACACTTGTTAACATCAGTAAGGGATCGTGGTATGATAGAAGTCCTAGAGTATGATCATTGTGGCAAATCAATTTTCAGTTCATATTGATTGAGTTGGAAACATAGCAAGACCTGATATTTAGTTTTGTTCTCCTTTCGTGGTTAAGGTACAATTAATTCCGATTCAATTCAGAGGGTTTCCAAGGTGCATGATCAGTATTTGGAATTTGTGACTCTGGAAGATAACTTATTTTCACTTGCCAATAAGAATTGCTATGTTCAGTTAAACGATCCGTCTGCTGGAGATAAAGAGATTGAGGAAATTATTGAAAAGATTGTTGGAGGGCTGTTCTGCGTTTTGGCTACCCTTGCAGTTGTACCCATTATTAGGTGTCCTCGTGGAGGACCAGCTGAGATGGTCGCGTCTTTGCTGGACCAGAGACTGCGGGACCATTTGCTGGCAAAGAACAATTTGTTCACTGAGGGTGGGAACTTTGCCAGCTCGTTTCAGAGACCGATTTTGTGTATATTTGACAGGAATTTTGAGCTATCCGTGGCTATACAACATGATTTTAGGTATAAGCCACTTGTTCATGATGTGCTTGGTCTGCGGTTGAATAGATTGAATGTGAAAGGAGAGAAAGGTGGGATGAAATCATTTGAATTGGATCTCTCCGACCCATTTTGGACAGCAAATGGGTTACTGGAGTTTCCAGAAGTTGCTGTAGAAATCGAGACACAATTGAATAAGTATAAGAAAGATGTTGAAGAGGTAAATAGGCGGACTGGTGGTGATGAGGCTCAATTTGAAGGGACAGATTTGATTGGCAACACGAAGCATTTGATGAATGCCGTGAATTCGCTCCCTGAATTGACTGAGAGGAAGCAAGTGATTGACAAGCATACCAACATCGCTACTGCATTGTTGGGTGAGATCAAGGAGAGGTCTCTTGATTCTTTTGCTAAAAAGGAGAGTGAAATGATGATCAGAGGTGGGATTGATCGAAACGAACTTCTTGGTGTGCTCAAGGGCAAAGGGACTAAGATAGATAAATTGCGGTTTGCTATCATGTTTCTTATTTCAACAGAAAGCATCCCTCCATCAGAAATTGACATGGTAGAAACAACATTGAGAGAATTTGAGGTTGACACCAGTGCATTTCAGTACGTGAAGAAGATGAAATCATTGAATGTTTCTTTGGCATCAGCTAATTCTGCAAGCAGAAGCAATATTGTTGCTTGGGCAGAAAATCTCTATGGGCACTCACTTAGTGCAGTAACTGCTGGTGTGAAAAATTTGCTGTCCAATGATCATCAATTGGCCTTGACTAGAACAGTTGATGCATTAATGGAGGGTAGACCAAACCCTGAAATCGACTCATATCTTGTCTTTGATCCCCGTGCCCCAAAGTCATCCATGGGCTCAAGCGGAAACCATATGAAAGGACCATTTAAAGAAGCTATTGTATTCATGATTGGAGGTGGAAACTATGTAGAGTATGGGAGCTTGCAAGAGCTTGTTCATCGCCAACAACCCCCCAAGCATGTTATATATGGAACCACGGAGATTCTATCAGGAGATGACTTTGTGGAGCAGCTTTCTTTGTTGGGGCAGAAAATGGGTTTAGGAAGCAGTCATACAACCGGTCCAAATAGATAAGAAGTAGTGGTTTTGCAAATGCTGCTTTACTCGGATATACAGAGCCTATACTCGAAGATGCGCTCTAGGTATTGAAATCATCTGCGATGAATCTTGATCTTGTTTTTGGTGATGGGTGTTGACTCCGGTGCTGTCTGGCGCCTAAAGGAAGTAGTCAAAAAATGGTATAAACTTGAGTGTAGTGGGAAGATTTTTTCAGTGTGGGTTAAACATGTGTATTAATACTTGTTCTTATGCAATGGTGTTATGTTTTGTATTCTTTAAGCATCAATATGTTTGCTTATTAACTTCACTTTTTTTGCATATGGTTCAGATTTACATCAGCATCAGTTATCATATTGTTGCTTCCAGAATGTTGATCTTATTCAAATTGTGCTTCCAAATCCCATTGGGTATTTCCTACTCAAGTATCTTTCTATAAAAATGGTTGCTTTGCACCTCAATGTATTATATTGATACTCTTGCCTGAGGTTTGTTCTTCTGGACATTAAAAAAAGGTCGTTTTACACCCAAACCAAACATAACGCTTTATATTTACTTATTTATAAATCAAAAGTTTCTAACCTAAAATATTTTTTATAGATTATTTCTAATCTAACCATTGAATATGTTCATAAACAAAAATTTGCAAACAATAAATTTGTCTTTTAGTTGATTTAATATATATTTAGGGGATTAAATTATTTAGCTGCATGGGCAAAAAATTAATTTACACTGAAGTGGATCGACAGTATATTTATTCAGAAACACCCTTAAATTAATGTATATTTGATTGACTAGCTGGTTCGATGTATTTTGACGCACACAATATAAATCAATATTACACTATAAATGAATGAATTGATCAGTATCTCATTTAATTTATATATGTATTAAAAAAAAAAGATTGTGAACTTAGTGTATCTCATGAAGTGCAATATGTATAAGACTCAATAAATGTCCATCAACACTAAAATATTTTATTAATTGTATTTAGATTGTATTCAAATGAACTCTTCATACTTCTAAATTCTAATAAATAAGGTACTCAATAATGATTTGTGAAAAATGTGAATAAAGAGAAAACAATAATTACAAATAGAGAATATGATAATGTAGGGTCAATTTGACGAATCAATTAAGAGTTTTCCTTTTTAATTCTCAATAACACAAAAGACGAATAAGAAGTCAACTAGGGGTCCAAAAAATAATAAGCGCAAAGTAGATGGGCCAAAAGGTAGAATAGTCCCCGCAAATTCCTTTCCCGTACTCTACCCGCTCTTTCCTTGTTCTGGCTTCCATGAAACAGCACCTCCACCGCCACCTCCACCATAATCAAATCTCAGTCAAAAACCTTTTCATCTAACCCTAACAACGTCGAATTCTGATTCACTGTTACTCGGAAAGCCAAGATGTACAGAAGAACCCTCCCGATGATCAAGCATCTCCTCTCCACCCGATCTACAATCACGACCCGATCGGTCACCTACATGCCTCGCCCCGGCGACGGATCCCCACGCCCTGTGACTCTGATTCCAGGAGACGGCGTTGGCCCACTTGTCACCGGCGCCGTTGAGAAAGTTATGGAGGCGATGCACGCGCCCGTGTATTTCGAGAAGTATGAAATACATGGTGATATGAATAGAATACCGGACGAGTTGATTGAATCAATCAGGAAAAATAAGGTTTGTCTTAAGGGAGGACTGAGAACTCCTGTGGGCGGAGGCGTTAGCTCATTGAATATGATGTTGAGGAAGGAACTTGATCTCTATGCATCGCTCGTGCATTGCTTTAATCTGAAGGGGCTCCCCACGCGGCACGATAATGTTGATATTGTGGTGATTCGAGAGAATACCGAGGGTGAGTACTCTGGTCTTGAACACGAGGTTGTCCCCGGAGTTGTTGAAAGCCTTAAGGTATTTCTTACTTTTGGTATTTGTTTTTGTTTTCGGATGCGTGTCATGTTAATCTGAGGAAGTTCTCTTATAGTATTTGTTTTTTTGGCAGTTATGATGAATTTGGTTTGCAAAGTTAATGATCCTTAATTTTTGCTAGACTAAGCTGTTTCAGGGTTCTTTTTTTTTAAAATGAGTTTGGGGGAGTGGAAGGGAGGGAACAATAAGAACTAGAAAACTTGCGTGATCTGGGTACCACTTGAGCTAAAAGGCTCGTTGTGTTTCAGGGGTTCTTATATATACTCTGTTTCAGTTCTCTTTTCCTTTTCTGGATTCTTATGCGTTCTATCCTATAATTTAGAGGTGTTTGGGGCTGTGTTCTACCAATTGAGTCCAAGAAGAAAATCTAGTTTTAATTATGGATATTTACTAGCTAATGACAGAACTTGAGGTTGACAACTTTGTTTGACTCTTTAAAAATTGGTTGCTTACCTCTGGATTATATAAGAATATTGTCACTGGGTAACTAACCATCAAACACATGAAGTTCTGTACTGGGGCTTAGTTCGGAAAATCAGTTCTAGTATTATGTTGGTTGAAGCCTGGATGAACACCCTAATACCTGGGGTATGCCATATTGTCTTGCCTGTGAAGAGCACAAGAGAAATAACAATTATATTCAAGAGCACAAGAGAAATAACATTATTGCAGTAAGAAGGGAGGGGCTTTTGGTGTAATCCGTAAGCTGAAGAGCCTGTTCAAAACATGATTGATGATTTTCAATTCCTTGTGTGAGGCTTGAGGCTTTAGATGTCTGCCCTGCGTGTGTATTCTTAGGCTTTCCTTAAACATCAAGTTTATTTTACTTGAACCTTTTTTTTTGCCTTTGAACTCTTATTGCATCGATTGTGTCCTTGTACATTATTTTTAATTTTTCCAACATGGTTTTGGTATATGCCTTTTCCACGTGTGAAAATGGATAATTTATATGGGAGTTTGCCAGCATAATTCTTCTCCTGTCCCTGCATGTGTGTGCGACTCCACCTTAAACACATCAGCCACCAACCTTGTAATTGAGTAATTTTGAATCCTGGATTAAATGTATGAAGTCCTCTGTAGCATGCTTATTTTATTGCCACTGGGAAAACTTCAAGTAGATTTTTCATCTTCCTTCTTGTTATGTAGCAAGTACAATGTTGCTTGATTATCTAAAGAATGTGCTGGTATCTCTGTTTCTCATTTTGCCAAATTGCTAGGTGATAACAAAGTTCTGTTCAGAACGGATTGCAAAATATGCCTTTGAGTATGCCTATCTCAACAACCGAAAGAAAGTGACAGCTGTGCACAAAGCAAATATCATGAAACTTGCTGATGGTCTATTTTTGGAATCCTGTCGTGAAGTAGCTAGCAAATATCCCAGTATCCAGTACAACGAGATGATTGTTGATAACTGCTCAATGCAACTTGTTTCCAAGCCTGAGCAATTCGATGTGATGGTAAGTGACAAGAGCAATCTGCTTTTTACAGTTTATTCTCTTCTTTTTCCAGCTCAGTATGGTTATCTGTTTGTTGTTTTCAGTATCGACCTTAAATGTATCTCACCTACAGCTCATTACCAAGTAAACTTACATTTTTCAGGTAACTCCAAATCTCTATGGTAATCTGGTTGCAAATACTGCTGCTGGTATAGCAGGAGGTACTGGTGTCATGCCTGGAGGTATGTATCATAATTAGATTTGAGATGTCATTTTCCTTTCAAATTGAAAGATGGCATCACAATCAAGTCCATGGTTTCTTGGTGAGAGCTATGCTCAACTTATGATGTGTCTTTGCCTTCCCAAATTTTGGTTTATTCATGTAATCGACCTGATTGAACAAGGATGATATATCATGAAGGTATCTTAATCCTGCTACGATGTATTTCAGGAAACGTGGGGGCTGATCATGCTATATTTGAGCAAGGTGCTTCTGCGGGAAATGTAGGTAATGAGGGATTGGTAGAGCAAAAGAAGGCAAACCCAGTGGCGTTGCTTCTTTCATCTGCTATGATGCTACGACATCTGCAGTTTCCTTCATTTGCTGATCGACTAGAGATTGCAGTAAAACACGTAATATCAGAAGGTAAACATCGGACCAAAGATCTCGGTGGAGACAGTAACACACAGGAAGTTGTTGATGCTGTCATAGCAAATCTGAATTAATCTCTCTTTTCTCATGACTTGCGCTCTCCCAGATTTCTGGACCATCTATTGGTCTTGCTACCAAATTCTTACACTTAATTCTTGTAATAATTTTGATTTTAACGTACATTAATAGCAGAGTTGCTTATAGAGGATTTTCCATTCCTAGCCAAATAAAGATCGGGAGATCTTGTTAGTTAGCAGGCCAAAGGAGCCAAAGAATTAAAATTTCTTCAATGGATGTTGGTATAGCTGATTTCCAAATGATGGGAATTTTATTTAGTTTTCTTCAATGGATCGTTTCATATCAGATATACATTTGTGTCCCTTGTCAGATTTTATACGAAGCAATCACTGTGTAAATATTACAGCAGATCATGCTTGAGAGCATTACAAATATGGTACCATGATCAGTTTTGTAAGGACATGGGATGGAAACCTAAACAAAAAAAAGGTCTACTCAGAACCGTTTTGAGCCATACATACCACTGGACTGTTTGCTTACTATGAACTGGTTTCACTCATCCATCAAAAATAACAGTTTCGTTACTAATATTTCAATAAGTGTTGGACTATTTTCTAATGCAAGTATGTTATAGAATATCTATCTATTACCTATATAAAAGTGTGAATGTTTCTTATAAAATATGAATTGTCGAATATATCCTCATTAATGATTATTATTTAAGGTTAAAATAATAATTTATAATTTTCACACTCAAAAAAAAATTTATATTAGAATTATAAGTTATAACTAATTCAAAATCCTATAAAATTCTATTATAATTAAAACTCTAATGTAAAAATGTTATATATAAGATATTTGTATTAATTTGAATTGATCTCCACGTGCGTTGCACGTGATCTAAAACTTGTACCATAAGAATGTCATTTGAGTTACAGAAACTGTACATTTTCCAGAAAAGAAAATTTATCAAGATCAAAGCAGAGTTCCATCAAAACTGAAGCTATTACTAAACAGTAAAATTTTGTAAATTTAGAGGAGTTTCGTAGTTCTGCAAGTTCAACAAGATGCGGAAAGTATTTACTCTCGTAATTTCTGAAGGAGAAACCAGTAAATTGGAACTGACTTGAATCGGAATCAACAGTGGTAGAGGTTGCTAAATTCCTGTAGATCCTTCACATTTCAAACTTCTCAGCCTACAAGCTGAAAGTTTAAAGAGGATTTGAGAATTTAAAAACCAGAAATCGAAAACGACAACATTATGTAAAAATTCACTGTCGAACTCCTCTGAAATCTAACTTCAGAAAACATATCAACAGACTTTCCATTCAACTTAGCAATACATTCTAACCTTCATTTTTTTAACATCACCATGGAGGAACCACCAGGGACCACTTCGTTGATTTATTCTGAAAAGAATAAAATACACATTGAATTAAATTTGAAACAAACTTGCCAATTAAATTTCCAAATATACAGAATTACTACAATTATGGTTATTACTTCCAAACTTGAGATCTCATCTAGAAAATCTATCACTATATTGGTCAGCTTTAACCATAAAAGAGCTAATACCACTTTCCTAAAAACGATTCCATGGTTCTACATATCAATGATTATCAACTTAGAAAACAATCGCTTTTAAAAGCTAGAACAAACCTCACAAAAAAAGAAAACAAACAACAGTTATACTTTAACTGGAAAAAGGAACATCGCAAATTGTCCACTTTACCTGATAAATCCAGCCATCATTCTAAGTGTCATTAAGAGAGTTAGGCCAAACCAAACACCAGGAAGACCCATGACTGTAGGAGCATATATCAAAACTGCAGAAGATATCACACCAACCACCATCTACATTTGAAAAACGAGGTTTACTAAAAGGTTTATCCCACATATGATCAATGATGTAATAGAACATATCATAAGCTAACCATTGAAATTGCAGCATAACGAAAGTCCGAAACACCATAATGCAGACCATCGAAGATAAAAGCTAAAGCATTTACAGGTTGGCTGGCACTGACAAACTGCAACATCCCATGCAATGAATTAGGAAATTATCAGGCGTTGCCAGCATTAAAGACAAGCATAACTTTTAGAGTCAGATTTACTTTACTTACCAGAATACCGGTTTTAACAACCCGAAGGACTTCCACGTCGTTGGTAAATAGTGGAGCCAAATAACTAAAAGAAACACCTAGTATTGCAGCTAATAGAACACCAGTGACCATGCTTATCTGGAAATTAATAAGTAATATCAAGATAATGTATCACAAACAGAAAGAACGAGGGCCTTCTCTAGAATAATGAGAAGCAATGATAGTGAGAAGTACCTTTAGCGAGAATTGAGTGAGATCTTTCACAGTCATGTAATCATCTTTTGATATATAACTGGCAATTAAGGCCTAAAAAATCCAAAACTTGAGTCTAAAGGTGATCGAGAAAAGCAATAATGCAGTAGGCATGTAACATAAACCATGGTCTGCATAGTGAGCAGTACAGTTAAACTAGTACAGATGATCAGTCAACTCAACAAAGCATCAAGCGTATGTTGGTCATATATCAAGGGGAGAAATGGATAAATGAGGGTAATTTGGTAAGTAAAACTCCACAGGCCCAGAACAAAATTCCGAGAAAAAAAGACGAGGTTAAAGCCTTCAAAATCACCTGAGTTGCTGCACTAAGAGCATCAGTAAGAAGTGATACAGCAAGCCACACTTGTAAGCATATTTGATGAGCAGCCATTGCTACAGGTCCCTGACGAGCCGCCATGGATGTACCAAGTGTCATAGTGAAAAGAACAGCAAGAGTCCTCCCAATAAGGAAACCACCTAACAACCCAAAAGTTATTAGATAACATATAAGTCCAAAGACTTCAAGATACGTTATGGATAGTAATAATAAAATTTTGAACGTTGGATAAGATATCCAATAAATCATCAAACCAGTATATGATATTCGAAAGGACAATAGCACTTAATATGAAACAATTGAACATTTTGCTGCTAATATTATGGATCAATCAACCTTTCCAGAATAAGCCATCATTTACTAACCACACACAGTTTCTCCCCAAGAACAAAAATACATTTATTTAACCCAAAAAGACGAACACACTAAAAACAAAGTTTCTGAGTCAGCTTAATATAAAAGCAACTTTTTCCAAAAGAAAGCACATTTCGGGTAAATTTTAGATTCTATTTTTACCTGCATGTAGAAGGTCACCTCTTATATTGTTCTCATACACTTACAGCTATCTTTACATGTATGAATCAATGTTTCCAAATCTCATGATAACAAGCAAAATGGCTCTAAAATATCTGGGATAGACGTATGCATCCTAGGCATGTATATTATTACCGCAACAAAAAATATATAAAATGAATCATTACAATGTGAGGTTCAGAGAAGGGGAAAATGCATTTCAAGCAAGATGACTGGTGTGCTTACCCGATTTCAGATAATTACCAAACTGCAGTTCCCCAAGTTTTGGAGGCAATAATACAGCTCTCTTATTAAGATGCCAAATCATTGAAAATGTGACGATGTATCTGCCACAAGCAACAAAATAATCAAATACAAGAACATAGCATCAAAGTTACAAAGTGAAACAAAAGCCAATGGAGGGAGCCTGTGAGAATACATACTGAGACACAACAGTGGAAATGGCAGCTCCACAAACACCCAACCGACAATAATACATAAATAAAGGAAAGAGGAGTATAGCAGTGAAATTTCCAAAACCTGGAGGCACAAGTCACATCAGTTCTTCACAGAGAGAAATTAACAAATAAGTAAATGTAGGAAGGTTGATATGAATCACCGTGTGCAAAAAAAATGAGCAGAAGTAAAACTGATACCACAAACTGTTTTTAGATAACAATGAGTCACTGCTTGGCCACAATTCTGAAAAAAAAAAAACCTAAACAAGACTTACTTCACTCCACAGCACACATCTAGTAGTTTCTTTACCTAAATCAAGTGATTCAATATTATATACAATCGTCCCAAACCTTAAAGTAAGACAAAATTCAAAACAAAGAGAAGAAACAGCTATCAACTATAGAAAGAGCAAGTTGCAATTTTGAGCAATAGTTAAAATTTACAGCTCTAGACATCCAAAGTTTTTGGTGAAGAAATAAAATAAAAACCCTTACCATCTCAAAAAAAGAAAAATGAGAAAAATAGTTGGTCTTCTGTAAGTATGGTATTCATGGCTTGTAAACATATTCATTCATTCTAAATTTTACAACATCTTAGGAAGTCAAAATGCTTCCAAAAAATAAGTTGGACACAGAGTTATATGTTCCCTTAATTACAGGGTCAAACAATTATAAAGAATTAATTTTCAACCAACATTTGTACAATTCAGAACCTGGAAACGTACCTAAACAGAATACAGGGGTCTTTGTATCCTTGAAACCACGGAAAATGCCTTGAAGTGCCAAAGAAACAACAAAAGCAGGAGCGCCAAGGGCCCTCAGAATAAGAAATCGTTGTGCAGGAGCACGCATTGAAGATGCCTGCAACAAAAGTAATGTCATTCAAGGACAAGTCCACCAAAATGGTAGTTGTACACATGATAGCAACACATAAACTATTACTCCCTTCATTCCTGTGAGAGTGAACATAAGAGAAATATGAGGCTTAATTGGTTTTGAAGTATTAAAAAATATTACGCAACATAAAAATACAGGCATAATGCTCGACACAACATGCATGAAATTCAAACTAGTGTACCAAAATTCAGTCAGTTAGTTTTCAACTTCTAGCCATACATGAGGCACTTATGAGTTATTCTTTACATACCAAGAAACATAATTTCCATAACAAACAGCATCAGAAGCACATGAATTGAGATACAGTGAGATACTGATAAATCTAGATTTTGACTGCTTTTAAATTCGATACCGGTGATATGCCCATCAGACTGAGAAGAGGTCCAGATCCAAGAACCAGGGCCATAGCTTCAAACATTCCAATACAAACAGCTAAGAACAAAGCTGTTGACACTGAAGATAGCTGCAGCTTTTCTTCTGCATTAATAAAAGATCCAAAATTGCTAAGTTCACTCAACAAAAAAAAGATTATTCCCAAGCATCTGAAGATAGTGAGCAAGATGAACTTACATGACTTCATAAAATGATATGCATTACAACAAATAGGCTAGAAAAAATATACGACAGCTACCTGATGTGGAAAATCTGCCTGCATTCTTTGAAATGTCTTCAGCCACAAAAGAAGTGGCAACACTGAGGAGGGGAATATTAAATAGCTTTGAGATAATGTTGAAAAGTGATATGGAAACACCAGCAGAAGCCAACTCCACAGAACCTAGATATGAAATATGTTTACGAGGAGAGTAAGAGAAACAAAAAGAAAATGAACAACTTTTCAAAATTACAGAGGGGGAGGGGGATAATTTAATAACTTGATACTGAAATCAAGTCAAAAAAAAAAAAAAAAAAAACTGATAAAGAGAATACTGAAACAGCACAATTGAAATTTGTTCAAAGAACCGTATTAATGAAAATCATAACTTTTAATTATCAAAGATTAATAAATACACTTGAAACACCCCAGATAAAACTAAATCATTGAACTGCATCAAAGGATAAAAACATTGAAAGGAAAATTAGTATGCTTTATAAATCTGGGACATATTTTTCTCTTCCTCTTGACTAATCCAGGCAAACACAAGAAAGGAAGATTGAAGGCTGTAATGGCATCATGGGATCAAAAACATGTCGAGAACTATTAGAATAGAATTTCCGCTGCCACCAAAGGCCTTTGATCATAAGATTTTGATCGGACACAAGAAAGACTTGGAGTTTTGTGAGGCTATTCCAAAATCAACCCTCTAAGCAATAAAACATAATACCTTCAGTTTAGCAATAAACTTCTCACTTTACAAAGTTTAGACAATGATGAATACTGTAAAGCACCAATATATCAAGGAAATGAACATAAACATAATCACTAATGTTGCAAAGCTCCAAAACTAATTTCAAAATGAAACCAGCGAACCTTACCCAAGCGACCAATATATGCAGTCTCCATCAGTTGGACCATCGGGTCAATTGCCTGTCCACCAAGTGCTGGTAAAGAAAGCATTAAAAGCTCATGCCTAGCATCGTTTAATTTAGATGTATTAGCAGGAGTTTCCCTCGAGTTGCCATTGATTTCATTGATCTGAGAAGAAGCACTCCCATTCAACTCACTGAAAACAAACAGAATTAATTTCAGTGATGTGCTCATTACCAGAATCCACATAGCTAGCATTAAAAGATTCCACTTGCATTATGAGTCAATTGGCTAATATGATACGTCAACCATTCAACTTATAACAAAACTGAAATGCATCAATAATGATTCAGGTTTTCAAATTTTGCAGTAAGTAGTTCCTCCATCACAATTAAAAAAAAGTCAACCAAATATCTAAAAATACAGAGATCTTCATGCCATAAAGTAGTACACAAAGAGCTTGAAAAAAACATTCTCTATGCACATTTCTTACTATACATCAAATAGCTCCTTAGCTTGCAATCACAAACAATAACCAGATACCCGGTACCACAACTCAATATCAACCATTCAATGAAAATATCATGCACACAACATTTTTTCTTATCATGGACTATATAAGACAATAAAAAGATTTCATACTTAAGCCCTCCACTTGAATCAGAGGGATGACCATCTTCTTGAAAAGCAGTAGCACTCTCTTCCACATAATTAGGCTGCACACCACAATCTGGATTCAACTGACAATAGAATCTCGGAAAATCCCGTTTCCCTTGACGAATAACCGGACAAGGCAATAACAGTTTTGCCCTGTCCAAGGACAGAGAACATACGCCACCGCCACCGATATTTCTCCGCCTCCCAACAGAACAGCGAAACCCAATCAAATTAGTAGAGGGATAATCCCACTTGCTTCTTCCATTCCATAAACCGCAAGAAACTGCGGCATTCAGTTGGGCGGCCACCATATCCGCCACAAGACACTTGCAAATTCTTACTGCGGATAAAGGAGAAGGGAAAAATGCATAGTGAACATATTAAAACCACTTAATTTCAGAGATTATTTTCCGGGTTTGGATAATTCTGAAATCAAGAATCAAGAAAATGGAAAAACAACAGAACTGGTGTAGAGAATTGCTTTACAAGCTTTTGTAATCAAAAACAGTAGTAGTATCAGAATAGAAGGCTCTAGAAGAAAA
This sequence comes from Scutellaria barbata, assembly GCA_028654395.1. NCBI lineage: Eukaryota > Viridiplantae > Streptophyta > Magnoliopsida > Lamiales > Lamiaceae > Scutellaria > Scutellaria barbata. The sequence goes on along the minus strand of CM053646.1, from coordinate 3,185,834 downwards.
GGGGATAGATTAGCAGGAAGCCAGGAACATACGCAGAATATTGTGGGAGGAGATTTAATTAATCGACGTTGGTTGTTTAAGGCGGTTTTCGTTGCGTCTGAGGTTTAAAGCTTCGTAACGTACACCCGAGTCCCGACACATTCTTTAAGGTGGCGCTGCACTACGCTTACAATTTCTTGCTGCCCAATTTTCGTAACGTATACCCAATTGCTCAACCCTGATTTTTTTTCTTTTATAAAACGATTTTCCATATCTGTTTGAAAGGAAAAAATTCCATACAAAGACACATTTTTTGGAGATATTCATTTACGCTATTTTAAGTAAATGATTTAATTCGAGAAACTAATTAATATTACATCGAGTTCAATTCATGGGATAAAGGGAGGTTATTATTAGAAGTTCCCTAATATTATTTAACACAAACAATTGTTTTTAGGATACACATTTAACATTTTATCTTATAAACCATAAAAAAAACATCTTGCTATATCCAAACTATATTAAATAAATTTAATCCATCACCTTCCAGAGACTAGAGCCCAAAAGGCCAAAACCTAATTATTTATTTTGAAAATGGAATAAGATTAAACTCATCCATGCTTTTTATATAAAAATGACAATTTCTAAAGCAGAAAACGAAGCTCACATTACAATTTCCTCGTATTTATTGTCCAAAGAAAACGACTCTAAATACCAATATACAAGCCTGAGCAAGTTATTACATCATTCATTGTCCTACGCTCTTACAACCTTATCTCACTTCACAAAGGAAATACAAAGCAACATTATATGGATAAATATGACAATTCCATTCCATCTCCAACCTTGCAAACTCGTCGCAGAAGATCTTGGAACTGCATCCAAAACCACAACAGAAGTTCATCAGTATGGAATCAGAAGTGTCCAAGAAAACATATATAAGCAAACACTTTTCTTTCAACAATTCTATCGATAATAGACAAGTAAATACGAAATGCAGAAGACTTGCAAAGATGTAATTACACCCACCAGGGCAAGTAGATTCCACAGCTACCCCTGTAAAAATCGTTTGGTTGTAACCAGCATAGGCACAGGTGGTTCGATTGCAACCTGAGGACATGGTGCTTCCAAGATTGAAGCTTTCTGAACCCTCACATCGAAGAGCAGGGCACGATGAATTAGCCCTGGAAGATGAATTAAGGGCAGAAGGTTCGCATTGTAACCTGAACAAATAAGACAAAGGTGACAAGGAATAACGTCGAGACAAAGAAGATATGAAACCTAGAAAATTTGGGGAAGAAATCTATACTTACATCCAGCTTACTGAAGCATTACATTGGCACCTTACGCAGCTGTTAGCTGTGAAGGTATAGGTGTCGTTTGGAACACGTAAAGGGTAGTCCAACGAGTTATTGGTTACCAGTGAAGAACAAGCTGTTAAAAAGCACACAAATCAGATATCAGTCATAACTCATAAGATCAAGCTTGAAAGCAGTGTCCTTGATCGATTTAAAACTTATGAAACCTAACAAGATTTATTGTTTTAGAAAAGGCATATTTATCACTTTACATAACTTATCTTTCTTCATGAAACAGGACCTAATTGTATGAAATGTACAATTGATACTTTTAATATTAGACCATCAAACTAAGCTAGCCCTGTGGCTGTGACTAGATTAGACATAAAATAAACAGACGAGTTGCTGCCAAATATAACATAAGAGTGAATCGGGTTCTGTATTGAAGGGATTTTACCAATCAACATCTTTACCCTCAAAAAGATGAAGAAAGGAGAAGAATTTGCACCAAACCTGGAATTCTTTAAACATCATTGACTATAAACCAACAAAGCAAATAAAAATTAATTCTCTACAATGATTCCTTCTTGCCAACCATGGAGCCATTAAACGCACTAAATCGCCCACCATATAAGCACTAACTTTTCACATTCTGTGCTCAAAAGGTAAACTTTTTCATAAACAAAAAACTCCAATAGTTAATCATCTATCCGCCTATGATATTGAAAAGTTCGCATTTTGCATCACTTGTTAAAATCTAAACTTTCAGAGATTATACAAACTTTATTAATCTAACAAAGGCAAAGAATTCATGTAATAACTGAGATTAAATGCAATAGAAATGAAATACCTCTAAGAGGAAGATCAAGAACATCTCCAGCTTTTAGGTCTAGAGGGTTGGTCAAGTTATTGAGACTGAGCAGGATATTCTGAGAGACATTGAACTGTTGAGCAATTCCCTCGACGGAGCTGCCATTGGCCACCACGTGTCCATAGTGCACCACCTCCTGGCCCTCCACGTCATCGCAGCTGCAAGGAAGGGGTATCCACAGGGTCTGGCCCACCTCAATCTTGTTCGGGTCGGGTATATTGTTGACGGCCTGGATTTCCTGGAAGGTGACCAGGCGGGAGAACACCTCCGCCGCTATGTGGAAGAGGCCGTCGCCGGGGACCACCGTGTAGTTGGGGCGGCGGTCGGATATTCCGGCACCGTTTCTGCAGACGCAAGAGAAGGGGATCTTGACGGTCCGGCCGGCGGCGACGGCGTAGTTGGAGGGGGTGGAGAGGGGGAGGTTGTTGGCGCCGAGAACGGAGCGGAGATTCCTGATGTTGAAGAGGCGTTGGATGACGGCGATGGTGGTGGCATTGGGGGACACGTAGTCGACGAGGGCTTTGCAGGTGGCGCCGCCGGTGTTGCACCGGAAGGTCGTCGCAGAGGTGAGGTTTGAAGAAGAAACGGCGATTAAGACAAGTAGAGTTGACAGCAAGAACCCCTTCGAGGGTCCCATGATTTTTTGCTCCTTTTCAGACAAGAAAATGTGAGTTTGTATGTTTGTTACATAAACAGTTTCAAATTTTAATTTATGTAAGATACATGACTCCTCAATTTACATCCTCTATAAAACTAACAGTGGGAGGTGGGAAATGGAAGAAAGAGCGAGGATACAGATGGGAGTGGAAAGTGGACCCACAAGAGGGGAAATTTTTAAATTGACTTAGACTATTTCATTTTAGCACGCAAATTTAGCTCATATGCCATTTTGACATCACTATTCTTGGACTGATCACATTTTATCCCTTAAATTATAGATTTTGCAATTTTTATCCTAGTTTATGGGTTATACATATGTTTAGTACAGTTTATATTTATTACATCTGGCATATGTTCATGAAGTGATACTTTTATAGTCTAATTTGAACTATTTTTCTTTAATTTTTGAAACTCCATTGGTTATATGTTTTAAAGTATAGATTCAACATTTTTCAGTTATAAATCATTAAAGAAAGAACATAATTAGTGTAGGTTGGTATCTTGTGCACTTGGTAAATGAGTACACTCGGGTCGGTTCAGGGCCGATCTTATTCCGCACCCTTTTTTTTTTCTTATATAACTTTTATACCATATTATTCATATATTTATTTTATATTTAGTTATATATTTATGTGTAAATATCATAATTCTTTTTTACACTTATCTTTATAATATGTTAATCATACATTATGTTATATTAGTCACATTTTTATGTACAAATATCATAACCTTTATATAATATTTTTCCTTTAAAAGAAACTCAATTTCGGCATAATTTGTACATATATAATTTTATGTGATATTACTTATACGTTTATATTAACTTAGTTATACCTTTATATTACATAAAGGTATAACTAACATAACTAAAATGTAAAACATAATTACATAATATGAAATGTTAATTTGTCTATCTAAAAAAAATGTTAAGTTACAACTAGCATTACTAAATGTGATCAACATAGTTAAAATGTATGACTAACATTACTAAAATGTATGATTAATATAACATAAAATATAACACTTGAAAGCAGTTTGGGCGAGTTTGTGCACAACTTTAATGGAGCATGGCAGTCGGGTCGATTCAAATGGATGAACTCTAACTCTGTACATTAGTTACATAAGAGTTTTTGTGAAGTATGTATTAATTCTCTGAATTATAGTTTTGTCATTAAGATTGAAGTAAATATTTAATGAATAGGATTCATGTTGTCTTAAAAGTATGGAATGGAGTGTGAGTGCCTCAAATTAGTTGCGATAAAAAAAAATTGTACTAACCTAAATATAATATAATTGGGGCAAAAAAGAAATTTCCCTTAGATATGGGGAAAGTGTGTAGTTGATGTAAGTTAATGCGAGGAAGACTTTGACATGGAAAAAAAACATTATAGTCTATCTCCGTCTTGTATTCCCACACCTAAGTTCCGTGTACTGTGGGGTTTTAATGTTTGTTGTTTCATTTATTCATATTTAATGAATTGGACCAAATAAAAAATTATACCAATAATTTCTGTTTTTTTTTTTTAATTGAGTTTGATTGGTGGCATGTTATTTACAAGTGAATGGTACTTAATTTAACATAAAATGTATTTTGGAATTCATTTCAATTCAAAATTTATAGTGAAACTGCATACTCATTGGCTAATGTGAACTAGTCAATAAATTCCAACAGCTGCATTCTGGAACTTATCAAAATTCCAATCTTTCTTACATTAATTGAATAAATAAGAATAGTAATCATTAAAATAAGAAAAGACAATGATCATGACCACGGCAATGACCTTTAGGATAGTATTTATGTGCATACTATGCTGAATAGAAATCAAATATCAGAAAGAATTTTCCTTTCGTACAAGACAACTGATATTTCTTACGTTTTTATTGTATTTTTTAATTCTATGGCTGATACTTTGTAGATTAACATTAACACAGCATAAAAGAGGTAAAAATAAAATAATTAAAAAAAAAAGAAGCCAAAACACAGTTTAAAATAAATATGTGAGCTAGAGGCTCACATGACAATTTGGAATTTTTTCTTCAAGTAATTTCTAATCAAACTGTTAAGTGAGGTTGCTGCTTTGTAACTAAATTTATTTTTAAAAAGAAAACAATTTTTATTTTTGGTTCCATACAGTAGAAAATACTCATTTCATTTCCAAAATTAATGTTTCTATGATTATTTTTATTATAAAAACAACAAACATAAACGGGGTAGAAAAGAAAATTTATTGATCACTTTCGTAGAACATAGTATCATACAACATAATACAGCCCTCTTTTGGACTTTTGAGAAATTTCAACATCTGGGCCTGGAAAAGCCCAACCAAGATGAAAAGCCCCAATCTAACTTGGGCCTTTTTGGTCCAGTTAATTGAACCAGGCTTCAAATAGTTGATCTGAGATTTAATCTATAAAGTTTAATTTATTTATAATAATAATGTTGAGGTGGCCAGGTCTGAACATGTATCTAGTCTAATTGATTTTACTCAAATGCCCATCGTGGGCACTTAATATACCCATCGATAACGTGTAATCATTCAATCCCCTCGTTATATGAAAAGTAAAATTAATAGATGTTTTGGATTTTTGACACATCAACCGTGGGCACATGCACATTAATATGTGCCCACGGTGGATAGGTTAGCAGGACGTCTAATCTCTTACAATTAATAATAATGTAATATATGGCCTATGAGTGATGAATATGAATAACATAGATTAGTAGGGATAAAATTTACATTTATACGACACAGTTTTCGGAAATCATTTAACAAACTAATCATTTTAGTTCATAGTTATAGGCATTAGGTAGATGTAGATCAGGTTGCTGCCTTCTAATAAGCTAGATATCAACTACTACACCTTTTTTTATTTTCTTTTCACGTTTATATTTTCTTTCCTTGATATATTTTCTTATGCCTTCTAATAAATTTGTAGATTTATTTTGTTACGTCTATTACCTATTTATAAAAGTTGTTATTGGAAATAAGTAATCATTATTCATTCATTTATTTATTTATTTATTTTTATACGAGTTTTACAATTGTGAAATAACAAGTTGAAAAATGCATACACCGTCAAATCAAGCTTATGAGCATAATAACATACTATTCTTAGTTGATGAAGTCAAATATTAAATAAATAAACTTGGATAGAGATTTTAGGGCTGAGTCCTCCTTCATGGCCTCCAATTGTAGCTTTGATTATTTTTTTATATCAATTTTTAAAAGAAAACTTTCTTTTTTAGGCAATTAAATGAAAGCAAAAATAAAATAAAAACAAAGGTAGTTATATGTTACTATCAATCAGACTATTATCATGAAAAACTAAAAAGAAGTGATTAGAAAATACAGGAGGCACTACCATTAGGGGCAATAACTTTCTAATTAGCACAACAAAAAATAGTACGGAGTATAATTGTTGATACACAAGTTTAAATGCCTAATTTAATTGCGCACATCCAATACCCTGTAAATATTATTTTTGATAATTATAAAATAAAATATAATTAATTTTATGATTATACAAAGAGGATGGATGGATATATAAATTGTTGATGATACTGTTACACTTTAAAATATATCAGGATTCTCAATATACAACTATACAATAAATGCAATATATTGAAAATTGTTTATTTAATCTAAGAAAATACACTTCATGCATATTTTTATGTATTAATTTATTTAATACATAAACTTTGTTGTTACAATATTATTTTTCCTTGGATAATTGGAAACCAGCTTAGCTTATGTTCGCTTCACTAATTGTAATTCATATTCACGTGGGCATGTTAGGATTTTGTGTTGTATAATTACTGTTTTCGATGCATTACAAAATGTGTTTATGTTTTTATTTTCTTAACTTTTCTCGTTAATCTACAAATTCATAATGGGCAGTTTAAATATAGCAATACTTGTTTCGTATAAAAAAAATGTTGCCTTGTAGAATACAGCAATTAATTTCTTGGCAGTTAAGCTCGATTCCCTTTGGATCGCCATGAGAAATTTAAAATTTCAAAAAAAACATTAAAATTAAAAAATATTAAAGAAATGATAATTATGATAATGAAATATTGAGATGATAAGGGTCTGACCAAAAGAATATAAACAAATGAGAGCCAACGGTAGATTTAAATAAATTAATATTTGAATGACATGATTGTCTGTCATCAAAGTGCGGTTTTCCCAAATTTAATGTTTCTATAGACTATTATTCAGTTCAGATTTTTTTTTTTTTTAATTATTTCAAATTATCATAATCACGGTATCTAATTATGTAAAAATAAATTTAGATAATTGTTAATCAGTTTCATATCAAATAAATATGTTGAAAAGACAGTCTCGTATAATTTTTTATGTTGAATGAAATTTCAGTCTAGATAGCTATATACGGTTAAGACCATTAGACTACCTTCTTATATTTCAAATAGATTCTAAATTAAATAAAAACTTAAATAGTCTTGTAGATGTAAATTAAAAAAACATCTGTGATCATCTTTTATCTTTTATCCAACTTATATACCATTGTGATATAAGTATAAAGTAAAATTTAAATAAAATAGTTATATAGGAGTGATAAACAAAATTGTTGAATATAATACTTTACCCGACCCATCAAAAGGGCAGGATTTCTGCTTTTATTTGTTGGAACTTGGGAAGCTAAAGCTCGAAATGCTTTTATCTGTCTTGTTTACTTGTTTGGTTTCTCCGACGTCGTTTTCATTGTTTTATCCCAATCCAAATTCATCGCAACTAACCAGTTTTAGTGCACAAGAAGTTAACAATTAATTTTCAAAAAAAGAACAAAAAAATATCGAACTAACCAGTTTTAGTGCACAAGAAGTTAACAATTAATTTTCAAAAAAGGAAAAAAATATATCGAATTTATGGATTACATTGTCAACTATATATTTATATGAGATATAATTTATCCAATGAACGACTTCTTATTTGACGTGGTTATGATTCAAATCTTTTAATTATAAATGAGACGGATTCAACCAACCGCCACTTTGAAGACATTTTCCCTAATAGCTTAGCCCAACCCTCAAATTTCTGACATTATTTAGTTTTATAAACACTTCTTGTAGGATAATATGGTTTCTTGTAGGATGAAGTCTCATTTCCAACCATTCAAATTAATTTCACAAAATAACGATTTTACAAATTAATTCCGACAGTTTGATTTTTACTGTTTTCATATATTTTAGGACTTTTAGATAATTTTTTATTAACTTGACCATCGAAACACAATACAATACCGATATTTATTGTAAAATCGGTTGTTTAAGAGTACGTACGGTGTAATATTTTTTGATAGTTAAATCAATAAAAAATAATGGAAAGTCATCAAAATGAAAAGGTTGAAATTTTTATATATGAAATTTCCAAAAAAAAAAAAAGTGATTAAATTGAAAAATCTACGATAGTTAATGCATTTTGTAAGTAATTAACCCAATTTGAAAATTGAGCAGATAAAAACCATATTAATTAAGAGTTAATCAACCAATCTGACAGCTTGTGGAGCATTAAAAGTCAACAAACCCTAATTTAGCAAACTCCAGGTAATTTTTGGGGACCCCTAATCTACTTGGATTGGTTGTCCACCTACAATTAAAAATTTCTTCATTAATCTAAATGAACCTTTATCCTAAAAACCGTTTTAAATACGATGAAGCAGAAGTCTATATACGGCCATGTTAGGATATGATGCTGAGGTGAACCCAATTTGATAGTGAACCAAACGTCCTACAAAATGACTTGTAAGGACAAGAAGATCCTTAAACCAAAATAAAGTATAAATTAGATAAGATTTCAGTTTTGTCAAATATTTGGAGGGCGGTAAATATTTTAATTTCGTATTAATTATTCCCAAAACGTGGATGAAATTATCAGAGTGCTGAAACTAGAACAAGTTGTGTGCTAGCAGACAAATATGCAAATTGTTATTCAATTGAGATTGTGGATCGTTGAATCCTAAGCAGTTTTATTACATTATTCTAAGTATGTTTAGTGGAGATTAAGACGAAGTTTTGATTTTACATATTGGCATAAACAAAAGAAGCAGGCCTGAATACCACGTGAACTAAGTGCAGCTCATCAAGTAATAATGGAATCATCATCCCATACATGCACTTCTTTTGTTTTTTGCCTTTAGAAATCATATATCCCACATCTACTTTGAGAGTTTAATTCACTTTATAAGTATAATAAATTTCTTTAACAATTCAATTTTTTTATTTCTCAAAACAAAAGGATACGATCGAATTAAATATTTATTTTTGTTCTTGTAAGTTGTATTTTTTATAGGCAAATTATTACATCAGTATTAGTAACAAACATACCATATAATTTACAGTAGAAAAAGTCAAGTTAGTCAAATTGTCTACGAATTAATTACTTAATTTCGTAAGATCATCGTGTTCGGATTTTATCTATTCACTAATCAAATAATGTTTCAAAAACAACAATTCGAGATAAAAAAAATAAATTCCATGATTTTTCACGATATTTTTTTAGGTACTCCGCAAATTAAATATTTGTATTTGTGTTAAATTTAAATGATATTAATATTAAACAACTGATATAATATCCATTCTACTAGTAAAACTTTATATTTGGTAGTAGTCAAAAAACCCAAAGGATGTAACCGAGTGGATATATAAATGGAGGAAAAATCTCTACTAAGATTTTGAAGTATCCATTCAAAGAGAGAGAAGGGCGTAGCTTTTTGCATTTAAGTGGGCCCAAATTTGAAAAAAAAAAATTAAAAAAATATGTTTGGTATCTGGGAATAAATAAAAATTAGAGGAAAGGAAACATAGTCGTTGCTGTAACAAACATTTTTAGTACGACAGAAACCTTGGGAGTTTTGAAGTAGTTGTAGTGTTGTTACGCCTACATATATATGTCTACAACAGATCACATTCCTCAGACATTTTCATTTATCCCCTCTCTTTCTCTCTCTAAAACCTGTCGACGACATGAGCATGATGAAGAAGAAGACGCCGCACAGGGATGAATTGATCGGCTTGCAGATTCTGCAGGGTCTTATATTCCGGCAACACCGCCGCCACCGCCGCCTCCACCACCTACTCCCTCTCTTCTCCGCCGTATCCGGCTGTTTACTCCTCCTTTTTGCCGTTTTTTTATTTCTCTCCCCATCCATCTCCGACCAAAGCCGCCGCAGCCACCTCACCATCAATACATCGGTATATATGCCGTTAAAGCTTTATTTTTTAATTAATTTAAATCTTTTTGCCGATTCTGTTTGTCTGAATTGTTCATTTGCCTTTTTTTTTAATGAAGTTCAATAACAGAGTCGAAACCCGCATTAATGTTGAGAAAGAAAAAGTCTTTCGCGTTCCGGTGAGTTTGTGAATAAAACACACACACAAGCGTGTGAGTGTATGTGTGTCGTATTTCATAGTTTTTTGAATTATATTTGGTGATGAATAGCCGTTGATTTTGATGAAACTGTAGATGAGTGGAGGAATCTTAGGCCGTGACTTGTGGGCTTCAAATCAATCAAATTTGTTCTACGGATGCAGCAATGCCAGCGATGCTTTTTTAAGTACTCTCCCATCCCTTGTCATAAATGTATCCATATTCTCACTTGCCATACTAGTCTGATTTTGGAAAACATAAAGTTCTTAAATACTTGTATTCATCAAGATTCAAGAAAAGGGAAGGCTGACTTTTGATTTTGATGTATAGGTCCTAAGCAATGATTTGTACTCATAGTTGGTTCCATAGAAAATTACTTTTCTGGTTTTAACTGGGGATTGATCTTACTGATGTTGATGAATTAAAATATTGCAGATACGGAAATGAAAACGAAACCCAATAGATACTTGATGATTGCAACTAGTGGAGGCTTAAATCAACAAAGAACTGGGGTAGGTTTATTATGTTTCAGTCTTGATTTATAGTCCACTAATCTTGGTTGAGTGCATTTGAAAAACATTGCGATTTTTGAATACTGAGGTTTATAGCACGGAGCAATCATGATCTTGTTATCGGCTTTGTACAGCATCATGCTACTAATTGGTCAATTGTCAACTTCTAATGAGAGAACACAAGCAAGATAAAATAATAAAATAAAAATAAGCCTCGATGATCTCGGATGATGCCTCCACCAGAAATTAGTTAGTAGGCCTTTTCAAGTGCTTATCAAGTCTAGGTCGGATCTGACATATGCTTTACGATGTGAATTTAGTTGCATGTTTAATTATTATGAAGGGTGAAAAGGAGAATATCGAGTGAAAAATACTTTCTATCATTGCGCAAATGGAAACATTTGTGCCTTTCCTTTAATTAGTTATTGAATCATCCTTTGTGTTATGGTAACAGATAGTAGATGCTGTCGTTGCAGCCTATATCTTAAACGCGACACTGATCATTCCTAAGCTGGACCAAAAATCTTTCTGGAAGGATGCCAGGTTTCTTCACTATATATGTAGCACTCCTTGCATGTGCTTTCTGAATAATCATGATTCTTTAGGAACGTACACTAACTGAATTTTGTTTCTGCAGCAACTTCTCGCAGATCTTTGATGTCGATTGGTTTATGAAGTACCTGTTGAAAGACATAAGAATTATTAAACAGCTTCCAGAAAATGCAGGGAAAGTCATAACTACACGTGCTCCAAGGAAATGCAATAAGAAATGCTATGAGACGCGTATCCTGCCCATTTATCAGAGAAAAAAAGTACGTATTTCCACAGAGTTTTCAATGAACCGTTTATTTCTTTTCTTATCAGAGAAAAAAAGTACGTATTTCCAGAGTGTTTTCAATGAACCGTTTATTTCTTTTCTTGGAGTTTCTTGAACTGCTAATAGAGAAATGTTGTTAGAGTTGTTTGAAAAATAAATCTGAAAAAAGTTTTGCTGTTCTCAGGTGCAGGTTATTCATCTTACAAAGTTTGATTATAGGTTGTCAAATCGGCTTGATTTGGATTTACAGAAACTGAGATGTAGAGTTAACTACCATGCTTTGAGATTCGCTGATCCCATTCTTAAGATGGGTATGGAATTAGTTGAAAGGATGAGAATGAAAAGCAAGAATTATGTTGCGTTGCACTTAAGGTATATAAACTATTCAATGTGATTGCTTTCTTAAGATCATACTTATTTACACAACCCTCTAGTAAACCAAAGTTGTTTGCTTGTTCTTGAAGCTTCTTACTTTGGCAATTATGGAAGTCTTAATTAGAGTGATGATTTCTTGCTGACTTTGAGTTTTTGACATGACAGATTTGAACCTGATATGCTAGCTTTCTCCGGATGCTATTATGGAGGCGGAGAGAAAGAAATGAAAGAACTGGGTGCACTACGAAGGAGGTGGAAAACTTTACATGTAAGTACAACCTCTTATACCGAAATTGAGATGACAAAAAGTCCAATCAATATATAACCTTCATTGGCTTGTATTGCAGACAAAGAATCCTGAGAAGGAACGAAGGCATGGAAAATGCCCACTAAGTCCTGAGGAAGTTGGCCTGATGTTAAGAGCACTCGGTTTTGGAAAAGACGTACACATATATGTTGCATCTGGTGAAGTATACGGAGGTGAAGAAACACTAGCACCTTTAAAATCTCTCTTCCCCAACTTTCATACAAAAGAGACTCTTGCTAGCAAGGAAGAGCTTGCACAATTTTCATCCTATTCCTCAAGAATGGCTGCATTGGATTTCATTGTCTGTGATGAAAGTGATGTTTTTGTTGCCAACAATAATGGAAACATGGCAAAAATACTTGCTGGAAAACGGTACGCGTCTGTCTCTTTACTTAGGCTCAAGTTTTCAACTCCAGACTGAAGCTAGGCCTCTTATTGCAGGAGATACTTTGGTCACAAACGAACAATCCGACCAAACGCAAAGAAACTTTATCGGCTGTTCCATGATCGACATAACATGACATGGGATGAATTCACCTCACTTGTTAGAACATTCCAGATTGGTTTCATGGGAGAACCAAACGAGGTGAAACCGGGGAGGGGAGAGTTCCACGAACACCCCTTGTCCTGCATATGCGAAAAATCCGGATCAAGGGCAGTTAGTGGTTTATACAATGGTGAACCAAATGATGAAGGGTTCTCAGAAGACGAGCAAGATTTGTCTGAAACGGAGTATCTCGAAGATGATAATGGGATACGAGAGAGGGTGTTGCCTAATAGAAGAGACTCCGGTTTACCTGAGCTGCAAGAAGCTGAAGAAATATTTTCGGATTAGGTAGAGGTGTAGATATTTACATCGATCTGCTGATGTTCAGCAACAAAGTTTTGAGATCATGATTCAACCAAAGAGTTTTAAAGCATTCATCTACTGATGATGTTTTAGTGTGTTGATTCACATGACTAGGTAGCAGAAACAACCTTGTACATACAATCTTTTGCCAGCTAGGATTTTAGTTTCCAAATTTACGTTTGAAAGTGCTGCTCTGCTCGGTCTGTTTGTTTCCTTTTAACTTTGTAAATAATTGAGTTTTTTTATGATAATCCAATTCTTGAATTATGCTTTCTCACTTATATTGCATATGCTTCCAGTATTCTTTATTATCACCACTAACTAAATGCATTCTTCTTTTAACATAGTAAGTCACTTCCTATTTAAATATTTTCAAATAAATTTCCTATTTTTATCTGGATTCTCAAACATTTTACGATTCATTTGGTTATTTTGTGATTCGTGAATAATTATTTATGCCTTGATAGCAATTTTTACATTTTTCAATTTTTTAATAATTTTGGGATTAAAACCACCCCATACACTTTTAAGAACACCTCATTTATGGATATATGGTGTAGTACATATACATAGTAAATGAAATGTTCTAGAACACCTCATTTATGGATATATGGTGTAGTACATATACATAGTAAATGAAATGTTCTTAGAAGTGGGTGGGGTATCTTTAGTTCCTCCGAAGTGAAAACGACCAACGGTAAGCGCATGTTAGAGAGTGGCAGCTGAGGTGGACAGTAGCTGAACCGTAATCCAAACGGGCGGACGTGGCATCTGTTGTTCCATTCTCTTTCTTTTCATGAATCATTCAAAGTAGAGAGAGAGAGAGAGAGATAGGAACACATAGTGACGAGAGAGAAAGAGAGGCGTTGATGGCCGCCACAATTCATGCTCAGTTATCCACCGCTCCTAAACTTAACCTTCAATCCCATGCCTCGCTTTCCTGGCGGCGCACTTTAGCAACTGACCCCATTGCCTCCACCTCCTCTCGTCTCCCCGCCTCTTCTACTTCCATCACAAAAGGTAAGTAAATCATCGCATCCTACTTAACTCCAATTTGGCAGCCTCAATTCTCACCGAATTTTGCTAATTTGATTTTATTATTAAAATCTATGAAATTCGGGTAATGCTTAGGCAGGGGTAATGCGGCAGTAATAACGTGTAACGCGCAGGCGGCACCGGCGGCGGTGAATTTGGCGCCGGGTACGCCGGTGAGACCGACGAGTGTACTGGTGGTGGGTGCTACCGGCACATTGGGCAGGCAGATTGTGAGGAGAGCACTGGATGAGGGTTATGATGTCCGGTGCCTCGTCAGACCTCGCCCCGCCCCTGCTGATTTTCTTCGCGACTGGGGCGCTACCGTTGTCAACGTAAACCTAACAACTTCTTCATCGAACCTTTTGCAACAGAATATTTGTTTTTAAATTGTGTGATCCATTGAACTAGGAGGGACTATATCATATATGTATCCCCATGTTGATCATGCTTCTTATTGTTTGCTCGTTATATGTGATATTGATATAGTATGTCATTGAAGTCTCTGTTGCTCCATAATGTTTGAATTACACTATGTACTAGAGAAAAGAATTGTTATACCTGTCTAGTTTTGTGGAAGGAAGAACTCAGTGTTTTTATCTTGTTTACTGAGACTTCTTAATTAGGAAATTTTGTGAAAAAGGGAAAGCAAAGAAAAAAAATTCTCCTTAGAATGAATGTTGAAGATGGCATATTGACTGGGAGTTTCTTGAGCAGGCAGACTTGAGCAAACCTGAGACGATACCAGCTACATTGGTTGGCATACATACGATTATTGACTGTGCTACAGGACGCCCTGAGGAGCCTATAAAAACTGTGAGGATACTTGCCAGCTATATATATTTTGCATGTGATTGGTGGTGTATGATGAATGCCTGCTTGAGAATATCTAATTAATTCAATTTTTCTCCTTTAGGTAGATTGGGAAGGAAAAGTTGCTCTTATACAATGTGCGAAGGCTATGGGAATCCAAAAATATGTCTTCTTTTCCATCCACAACTGCGACAAGCATCCTGAGGTTCCACTTATGGAGATCAAGTATTGCACTGAGAAGTTTCTTCGTGATTCAGGCCTGAATCACATAGTTATACGACTTTGTGGTTTCATGCAGGTGGATGTCATACATTTGGTGACTGTTTGGTGTCCTTTGCTTTTACATACTGTCAAAATGCTTATTGTACGTTTGGTTCTTGCATATTCATTGATGAGGAAATGCATTAAATCAATCTGTAACCACTTGTAATTCGAAACTCACATTACTTGTCTTGATACTAATACTAAAGAATTTGTTTTGAAATTTGTCAGTTGATCTTTACTATGAGACCCAAATTTGGGTGTTTATTAGTTCATTCAGTTACTATGCTTTTGACATCAGATGATCATTTGCTTATGATTTGAAATGTGGTTCCCACTATTTCAGGGCTTGATTGGACAGTATGCAGTACCCATACTGGAAGAAAAATCTGTTTGGGGAACTGATGCTCCTACAAGAATAGCATACATGGACACCCAGGTAAATAGTGTAGCTTTTTCCGTGCACAAGTTTATACAAATAATTAAAATTCCAACGATTGTTCTATGTTCACCAGGATATTGCTCGACTAACATTTATAGCTATACGCAATGAGAGCATCAATGGAAAACTTCTTACTTTTGCTGGACCTCGTGCATGGACTACACAAGAGGTAAATAAAAATATTTCAGACTAGTTAAGCCTTCATAATAACAGGATAAGCAAGAAGTAAACTCTAAATTTGGTCAAAATTGAACAAATGTCTGTATGCTAATCCATTCAGGTTTGAAGAACCAAATCTAAACTATGTATAGCCTGCTCTGGTAGATTTATATAAAATCAATGATCTGATGATGCAAGCTATTACTATCATGAAGAATGTGTTTTTTCCGGATTCGGCCTCTCTAAATTCCTTCCAACAGTTATAAGCTGGATGATACTATTGTCAACTCTAAATCAGATTTAGACATTAAAATGATAGGGTATCTTGGTTTCAGGTCATAACCTTGTGTGAGAGGCTTGCTGGTCAAGATGCAAATGTTACCACTGTTCCAGTCTCAGTTCTGAGATTTACTCGTCAGCTGACTCGTTTATTCGAATGGACCAATGATGTTGCTGATAGATTGGCATTTTCAGAGGTATGATCTTTTCTTCTGTTTGCTTACTGGTGCTCAGTACGCACTGCCAATGTACACTTACACCACACCCATAAGGCAAGATATTTTTCATCGCCTTGACCTGAAACATGCTAACTGTGGGCTTTATCAGACTTTCGATAACTTTATTCAGTGAACATGGGACTCCTCCCTTCAAAATATCATAAGTAAAAACCTTGAATTTTTGAACTAATTTGATCCATTTTCACAATACCCTAAACACTAACTCCATCAATCATCTTGAACTAACAAATAATTCCTTTGATGACTTATATAGGTTCTTAGCAGTGATACTGTTTTCTCTGTCCCAATGGCTGAGACATACAGTGTTCTTGGAGTGGATGCCAAGGATATAAGCTCGCTGGAAAAATACTTGCAGGATTATTTCACAAACATTTTGAAGAAGTTGAAAGACATCAAAGCACAGTCTAAACAAACTGACATTTTCTTTTGACAGCAGGGCCTTGTTGTCTTAAGTGCAGTCGACATGTTTCAATGTTTTCATATATAAGTTGTATATGTGTTTGATATTGTCATCTTATTGTATCACATAGAAATTCATGGCGTAACAATTGTGGAGAGTTCATAGTTGAGAAGCAGTGATTGAATATCTGATCCATGAGATTGCATTTGAATGAAAGGATTTAAATCTATAACCCTTGTTTTGAACTATTTTTTTTTAGTAACTTTGTTGGATTTCAAATCTACCCTCGGATCAAATCCTTCGTTTCAAATGCAATCTAAGTTGATAGTGTTTAATTAGAGCTATCACATTAAACAAGTTATATTTGATGAGGATCAAGCCGTAGCTTTTGCACCTCAAATGGATATAGTAAACATGAAGATCTTCAATTACATTATATTATCCCGTGTTTCATGTCATTTTAAACACTATAAATATAATGATTTCATATTATACATGTAACATAAGCTCCTTAAATGAATACCATAGTGTTTTTTTTTTTTACTACTCGTCTGGACCAAGTTTTCAAAGGGGAGATGTTGGGCTACTTTAACAATGGGCCATTGTTGGGAAGAAAATTTTAAAATAAGAGATTCGAAAAATTAGTGATATAAAATACTTTGATAGACTGTTATAATTATTTAAACATAAATGGTAAATCCGTTTAAAATAAGAGAAGTTAAAAATGGTACTATTGTTCATTCAAACTAACAAATTAATTTCCTAAATAGAGTAGCACTACAACTCGCTTTGTGTGATAACAATCCAATCCAAATATCCAACCCAACCCATTTAGGAAGTAGCAACCCACATGTTGATCTTATCCCAATTCAATCCACTCAATTTTTCACAATCTATTAAATACTTTAGAATAATAATAATAATAATAATAATAATAATAATAATAATAATAATAATAATAATAAAAGAGCATGGGAGGACATTAATTTGGGTCCCAGTAGTTTAAAGATTTTTAGTTTCTTCTTATAAATTTCAAATACAAATAGTAGGTCCTTATACTTTTGATTCTATTTAAATTTTGTACTTAGTGGTTATATAAGGACCAAATTTTATTTGGATAATATTATATAAATTTAACTCTTATAAATGAAAGTATAAGAACATAATTCATATAAAACTGAAAGTATTCAGAGATGATTTAAGGAAATATGGAAATACAAATTAAAATCTGTATTTTTATAAAGATAAATACCATGTGAACTAAAAGGGTATCACGCATTATTTCTGTTAGTAAAAGTAATGATAGAAGTTTGGACTAAATTAGGGTGGTCGTAGCTAAAAAGGAATCAGAAATGGGTCAAAAGTGTGAAGTTGGTGGTGGGCCTACTCAACTGGGCCTTTACAATATATGGCCCTATAAGTTTCTACCCTTTTTATGCAATCATTTCTCTCGTCAATTTCCAGATTTAATATACGGGATTTTCATATTTAACTATTATCTTATCATACCTCCAATCTCATATCTATATTGGAATTTCATAATGACAATTATTTATAGTCAATTAACATATATATGACAATAAAATATGTAAATTAAACCTCATATCTTGGTGGAACTGACCAATATCTCCTTCCTTCTTGGAGTTTGATCTCATGACAACATACTCATGTCTTTTGAACATAATAAATATTGAATAGTAATTATAGTTTTTGACACGAGAAAAAGGATTTGTTGTAGTGTCCTCACCTGGATTGTTGTATTATTATTCACGCAATAACACACTAATTTATTTGAATAATAAAATATAGAAAATGTAGAGAATAGACATAAGTAAACGGAGAGAATACTTTTATCTTTTAATAATGCACAGTCAGAATAGACATACTTTATTATTATTATTATTATTATGTTTACGGTAAGCATGCACAGTGGGTGGCCAACCTCAATCTTGATAGAAATAATTATTCCTATTATTACTGTTACTGTTAATAATTATAACTAATAATAATAATTATTATTATTATTATTGTCAATTAACAATTAATTTATTTAGAGTATAATATATATATTCTCTTATGAATGTCCTCAGTTGGGGATTTGGGAAGCAGCAGACCTAAATGTTATTGCTGTAATAAAGAATACAAGAAATGGAAAGAGGCATAAAATGTGTCTTTTCTCCATCTCTAAAAAGTTATGACTATCATATCACTTTTAAAAATATGAACATCTTATATTACTTATTTTTAATGAAGATAAAAAAAAGAAAGAAATATATAGTTGTTTTTGAAATACGTAAAATCCCAACCAAATTCAGAAAGGTGGTTGGAAGGAAAAGGACATTAAGTAGGATGATGGCATGAAATAGGGTCGAGTCCATTCCAAAGGGGAAGGGCCAACCATCAATTTTCATTATCTTCAAACTTATTATGATTTCACCAACTCCTCTAACCATATATAATTAATTGATTAACTTACGTAATTGAATTTTTTATTATTAAGCAATTGAGTGACCTAATATGTTCCACTAAATAACAATTCAATATTTCTAAGTTTACTATTTTACTCATCCGAAGTTTGAAGAAGAATTGAGAAATCTATTTTGAATTCATGGATTTTTTGTGGCCTATTAAAAAAGTAGCTGTAGATAGGACTATTATAATTTGTTATCTTATTTTTGAATAGTACTGTACACAATACATAGGAATTGATACTAGTTTCTTAAATAACGATGAGAACAATGGACAAATTATTCAAAGATGTGTCATTTTCTATCAACTGTCTTATCCTTCCAATTCTCACAACACATTGAGTTTTCTTTAATTATATTATTCTTTTCTTTTTAATAAATGGAAATAATAATGAAGGAAATTATTGCATGGATTTCATGTCCTGCAAATGCCATTGTCCTCTCTCCTCCAGACATTACACACCCTCTTTGCATATATGATTGTAGGGTACCCCTTTAATTTATTTATTTTCCAAAATTAAATATGTTTTTGGAAATACCAGTACATGTACAAATACATTCCTAATATAATGTTTCTTAATTGATTTTTTTGAGGAACATTAATAGAATAAGTTGATTACAAGTCATATTAATGGAAGTGTATATATCAATAGAAAAATGAAAGAAATGTTATTAAATATCTTTTTAATAATTATCGTGATTTTAAGTATGGTAATTGATGTGTGATGTATAGATGATATTGTGTGAATTAATGATGTGTATTAATAAGTGCACATCATATTCATCCTTAACTATCATGATAAGGATATATTATTTTCCAATGTGGGGGGCCCGTCCAAAAGGTAAATGATCTTTGTTATTGAAAATATCACATTTAATTTCTTTTATCGCAAGAATTTTAATTATTACCATTTAAAAAAATAAATTAATAGTACTTTAAGACATTCTTTATTATTATTATTATTATTATTATTATTATTATTATTATTATTATTATTATTATTATTTTAAATCCAATGCGTGCGTTCTAAACTTAAACAGTTCAAATCTGGCAAATGGGAGAAAAAAATATTTATCTTTATCAATTTATTGAGTTTATTGGTTTTCAAATTTTAGAAAAATATTTATTGATTCAATATATTTGCAAAAATTATTCTTTTAGTCCACAATTTGTTGAAATCGATAATTAACAGCTAATGTTGATTTCAACACATAGTCTCTCAGGTGGAAAAATATAATCAAGCATGATGATTACCTAATTTTGCACAGATTAATTGTTATTACTTTGTCATCTAAATTAGTTTGGAACCATTTAGGATTAATCAAGAACAATTATAGATTACAGTAGGTTGGTGATTAGGAAATAATTTTTCAAGATACAGGAGTGAAACTATTTTTCGAAAACGTAATTTTTTGGAATATAATAGATGTTAGTTTTTTCCCCCCACTCTTGTGACCATATAATTCAAAAGCCAACAAATGATAAAAAAAGAAAATCTAAATGGTAACCTACATTTGATGTATTTTATTCTAATATCTACGGTTCATTTTGTACGCATATACGTATACAACAAAAGTGTGTATGAGTAATTATATTTGTAGATTGATGAATGTACTGGTTGATTGCTATTGTACCTCAGATTTAGACAAGTGCAAATGATGTTTAGACAAGTAAATTACTAAATAATCCTTTAGTTACGATGCTATAATCCATCCAAATAGTCCCTTTTAATTTGTTTAAGTGGTGCTCTTCTTTTAATTAAACAGTTAATTATGACCACCATTATTTTTATATTAATATAACATGGATTTGGAATTTGAAATATGGTACACAAATAGAATAATAATTTTGAGTATCGAATTTTTGAATTGATATAAGATGTGGAAACGCGTATTGGGACTAATGGTAATTTTCACCCTGCTATACATTGTTAAAAAAAAGTAATACCATGCCTTAAATTTTTTTTTTTTTTTTCATAATAATATTAAAAAATAATAATAATAAATTGTATGCTTTGTTTGTGCTGGGTTGGCCAATAGACAAGGGCCGTAGATTTGTGTTTGGCAACACGGATATGACAATTCCTAGAAAACGAAACATTGGATTAATCAATCCGTACATGGCTACAGAGACTATAGTACAATTCTCATAATATTTACTGTAATAATTTCACATGCATCTCGTACCATCATTTGCTTAAAGGTTTTTTAATTTGACGGGGAAAAAGGGCAAATAATATAAGAAACACATCATGTGTGACTGCTTTATTCTATGCTACTTTAATTTGTTTCTATCTAAATATGTTAAAAACTATTTTATGATATTTTTGTCAATAATTTTGTACTTCAAAATACAGTAGTTGTATTGTAAGTGGAGTTGGATAGTATCATGTGAAGTGGCCTTAGATTCTTCATTTATTTCAACTTTCAAATGGGATTTCAACTTGTAATTTAGTTTCATTCTTAATATATACAAAAAAAAAAAAAAAAATCATACAAAATTCCTAGAAAAAAAAAAAAGAAAGAATTAATAATTTTAATCACAAAGCTTTTGATATTAAAATGTTCTGACCATAAAGCACATGATCATGATCATCCAAGTGCTTCAGATATTGATTTTAAAAGAAAATCTAAAGTGAAAAATAAGATCCATAAAAAAGAAAGAAAGGAAAAGGAGAATGCAGGGCAGTAGGAAAATATATAGAAAAGAAAAAATGAAGGTTGAGACTTTAATTAATTATAAATCCAAAATGGCAATTTGTTCCAAGGAGACATGGATGGGAAATGTTGCAGAGGAACAAAGGGGAAATTTTAAAGTGATGTCAAACTTCAATCTCTCTCTAGTTTTAACTTTTAACTTGTAAAGTAATGAAATATAATATTTGTAATTTCAATTATTTAGGTCATTATTTGAGTTGGGATAGCACTAGGGTCCGATTCTCAAGTTGACGAGCTAACTTCTACTTTTATTATATAAGAGCTCAACCAAGTCAATAAAGTAACTCTATATATACATTCCTCAAAACAATAATCATTTAAATACGGAGTCTCCTATGCAACAGTCGATACCTCTAAATTTATGCAATTGAAAAACTAGCGCACTTTATATAGCCTACTTTTAGTTTTGTTTTATTTTTATTCATTTGTTACTTTTATTTTATATTATATTATTGTGACTATAATATTTATGTACAAATATCCTTATCTTTATATAATATTTCAATTTAAAAAAAAATATTAAGCACCATTTATACATATTTATCTTTATGTGATATTACTTATACATTTATATTAATATAGTCATATTTTTATGTAATATATAAAAATGTAATTTATATAACTAAAATATATGACTAACATAACTAAAAAGTTAAAAAAATAAATAAAAAAATACACAGATCCAAATCAAGTCGATCTTGTTGTATAAATTTAGATCCATACAATTGGTACACAAGAATATTTACCTTTTAAATAGAGATTTCCCAAGCAACTAATTTGTATACATTTACTAATATTGTCGTTATTATTATTATTACTTAGGTACTTCAATGTGTTTGATATATATATTTTTAGTAAAAAAAATAATCTTGATTGTTTTTTTAAAACCAAAAAGAATATTAGTTATTAGTCTTCTAAGTTATGAAATTATGCAATAAGCACTAGTAATTTAGTGCTTATTCACCAGCCCCTCACTTTATTTATTTTTCCATTAAAGTCTGAGAAAGTGAATCAAAAAGTTGCTAAGTTTGAAACACAAATTGCTTACCTAGCATCAGGTGTCTGTGTTGGATGAGGTATGCCAATTTTTTATTCACTCAAATACAACACCCTATTGTATCATATCCATAAAAATGACCTCAAAGTTCAAATCAAATTCATTGAAACATTGCTTAAGTTTTTTAATTTTTTCATAGTTAAAAAGTTGGATTAAATGCATAAATCAATAT
The DNA here is from genome assembly GCA_028654395.1 of Scutellaria barbata. Taxonomy (NCBI): domain Eukaryota; kingdom Viridiplantae; phylum Streptophyta; class Magnoliopsida; order Lamiales; family Lamiaceae; genus Scutellaria; species Scutellaria barbata. Next base: position 3,162,737 of record CM053646.1, on the reverse strand, counting down.
AAATTACGATAGTTTTTCAATTTGCAACTTAATTTTTTTTAAAAATCTAATTGTAACATGATATTTAGGAATTTCTCAAATTGTAACCTAATATTTTTCGACAACTTTTTTGGAAAAATGCACATCACATGACTTGCAAATGATTTTTCTAAAAATACAAACAACCTCAAGTATGATCAATTTTCAATTTATAACTTGAAATATAACTCTTTTAAAAAAAATTAGAAACCTAAACTTTTTTAAAATGATATATTCCTTATGAAAGTCACGTGTTGTGCACTTCACAAGGGGAAAAAAAAAAGTTACACTGTAAAAAATTTTTAAACTTCCCGCCATTTCAAAGAGAGAACGATCTTGCTACTCCTGTCTTACATAGTTCCCGATTGTAATCGGATAAAATAAAAAATTTGAGCTTCAAATTAAAAAGTAGTTATAATTCAAGTTCATTTTGCATTTTAATCCTAAAAAAAATTAAAATTATTTTCACAAATCTTAATTAGATATATTTGAGGGGGACTGATATAATTGAAGGCAAGTAAAATTAGAGGATTCATCAATTAAATCGGTTTTGTTGAGAATTGTAAATGGAGTGAAAAAGGAAATTACAGGTACGTAAAGTATTTAAAATTGAAGCATTGGGATCACCATTAAATCTAAGCACCTGCTGTCTGATTCCAAGTTAATTCTCTCTCTCTCTCTCTCTCTAGAAAATTAGTGGTGGTATATTGTTGACGAAGTTTAGCTTTCCCCCATTTTTAATGGATGAATATTCTTGTCAAGAATTTGGTAAGAAAAATACGAAGATGATATGAAGTGTATAAATGCATCCCATTCACGGTCACGGGTATAGATTTGATGACACTCCAAAGTCCCAATTAGTCCTATCAAAAAAAGAAAAAAACAGTGGCTATGATTCCTTTTGTACGTAGTAGAATGCATGTGTAACTTACAGAATTCAAAATATTCCATAACGAATATCTAATTCTTTAATTTCCTGCTATTTTATATATAATATTATTATTACATTTAGTAGTGATGATGGATGAACTTGTTGGCTATTGTCAGAACCATGTGGGAAACATCTGTGTGGGTGTGGCCACTGGCTTAACTAGTGAACACTTTGGAATTCTAAGTTTATTTCAATTTAACTTAGTACACAACCAGTTAGAACTTAAGAATTTACACATCATATCATCTCAATACAATAAAAAGGAGAGACAAGAAGAGTAGTAAAATAAGCAGCATAATGGGCTACACAATCGGCTAATCTTAATATCTGCAACCCAGACAGCCAGAAAACTCCTTATTTAATACTTAATATTATAAAATTAAATGAGAAAAGGAACATGACAAAGTAGGTGTTTCTTTGATTAAATTAAGTAGTTAGAAGAACATGATATGAAAATACTTTTTAACTTTGATATTTAACCCTTTAGGGTATGTTTGGAACGAATTTTAGTGGGTTTGGAAAAATCCTAACTTTGAAATCTGGATTTTGTAGTAAAGGTAAATAGTAAAAATGTATGTTTGTTTGAGGATTTAGTAGAGTATGATTATATTGTAGATGTCAAATCAATATTGGAAAAGGTGGGTTGATATAATATTTTATTGTGAAAAAGTGGGTTGATGTGATATATTTTTATAAAAATGTATATTTGATAATGATTGATGATTGTAATATAGTTAGTAATGATTATGTCCAGATTTTGTAATCCAAATTTAAATACAAAAACAAACATATATTGGGATTTTGAAGTCCAAAATCCTTCCATACTAAATCCCTTCCAAACATAGCCTTAGTGACGTGGACAACATAGAAGAAGTAGGTTAGAATGTGAATTTTCGAGAAGAAATAAATTTTGAGAATAATTAATTCCAATGCTTTTTATACCAACCATAGTGGGATTCCAATCACAGTAGCTCAAGTAACCTTTTTTCCCCCTATTTTCCCTTTCTGGATTTTGCTTAGACCATCTTCCACCATTTACGCTAAAAATGCTGCCATTTTTTGTACTAATCTTTTTAATACCAAAATTTTCCTCAAATGCCTAACCCTGATTTTTTATTACATCTAAAAAGAACATTATGGAAATATTCATTAGATATCTTTTTTATTGTTTCATTAATATTACAAAATAATTAATTTTTCCTTTCGAGAATTTAATTTTGTTAAATTTAAACTGCAAGACTAGTATACTCTATAAAAATACTATTAAGAATATCCGACCTGCCATTTTGGATCTTTGTAAGCTACAAAAAGCTGCTTAAATTTTGCTATAAAATAATGTCCTTTAGTTTTACTATATTTCGATTTTGGCATATTTACCTCCTTTCCCATCATGAGATCAAAATGGGTTTGTACATATATATACATATAGTTATTAGGAATTGTTGTGAGGAGACAATGTGCATATGTTTCTTGCAGGAAGAGATGTAGTTCAAATCTTCCTTCACATGCAAATGTTTGTGCAACAACAATTATTGTACGAAAAATCTCGATCAACCCATCTTTCATAATTCAATTCAATGTCAACTTGATTTTATCGTTTGTATATTCATTTGGTCTGGCTTATTCAATTACAATCAAAATGATTACTCCTTATTGGATTTGAGAATATCAACATCAATACTGATTTTATTTTTTAAAATATAATAATTTGGGGTTCATTATTCATATTCCAAGATAATGAATATATAAAAGTGCAAATCTTGAATTTTTTTTTAAAATTAAAACGTTGTCATTCGAGGTCAAAGTCAAATTTAAACGTCAAAGTCAAAAATTGGAGGTCATCTTTTTCCAAAAATATAAGCTCCAACCCCGTCCCCGCTCTGTTGAATATAGACTCATTTTGTACTAATTTGAAATTTATTCTTCTTCACATCATTCGATAATTTCCAACTAATATAATTATATGATTCAATTTACATAATTACCCTCACTTTTTCTAAATAAATTATCCTTCACTTTCTTGTGGCCTTAAACATTGAAGAAAAGTATATTATTTAAATTATGAGAGAAATGATTGGCAATAAAATATGGAATTAAGTTTGTAGAGAGAGATGGTGGAAAGAAGGGATGACGCCATTTGTGGAAAAGTCGCTACAAGTCTTTCGTCGTCAAAGGCGACATTTCCGCGGAAAGGTTTAATAAAACACGTTTCTGTTAGTTGTGGTCAATATTTGAGGATTGATATTGCCTCTTAATCTCCACGCCTAATTCTGGAGATTATAAAGGTTGTGAAACACATCTTCAATCTTTCCTTTTCATTTTGGTCTTTTAATTATATAACACTTCCAAATCTGCCCTATAACTTTCCATTTCCGTGAAAAAAAGGTTTAATAATCTTCTGATTTGTCTCCTTTCTCTTTTTAGTCCTTACTCTATCTACATTCCATTTTTACTCCTATAATTTTGAGGAAAATTTCAATTTTTGTTTGGTTACATAAAATAACATAACATGTGAAACTGAACATGTCGTCTATCATGGGGAAATTCGTAGTGTGTATAAAAGGAGTGCAACCGTACGACTAGTAATCGATTTTTATTTATCATCCGAACTATTATAACAGTATAACCACACATTTTCTTGATGTTAAATACTTATTATTATTTTTTTAATATTTGAACTAAACCTATCACAAACGCTTGAATCAAACAAGATTTTGATGAGTTTGTGACTACCTTATTCATCCCTCTATGATTCTATCCATCTTTATTAGTCCCATGATCTCTTACTTGGAATTGAACAACACAGAAGGAAAATTGTCTAAAAAATTAACAATGATTTTTAATTATGAAACTGTGATGAGCCAAGTTGGTTCCTTGGTGAGCTGACTGATGGTTGGGTCCAGTGGGCACCCATTTTTCACCAAAAAGGATAAAATACACTCATCATGCATTCATTGGTGTTTTGAGTTAGGAATAGTGAATAAATTATTAATATTTCACTTTTTAATTATTTTAGTTACTGCCATATTCAATTATTTCATGATTTGATTCTCGACTAAAAGCAAATATAATTATTTCATCAACATCTTTTTTCTATAGTGATTGAGACATAGTACGATCAAATAATGATCGAGTTTTATTATTATCATTATTATTATTATTATACAAGTCATGTGAGAACAACCAACAACTGCAAGTGAAAGACATTCCAAAAATGATATTTTAAGTTCAATTAATTTTTACGATAATGATGTAGGGTATATTTGTATAGTTTGAGGTAACAACTAACAACACAAAGATATTACATAAATAATATTGATGACATCATATTTATGTTTTCAGAAGTACTACGACGATATATTGATCTCCTATAAATAAATTATTTCTAATTATATGGATTACTATAAGTAACTAAGAAATTTTATCTCTTAAGACTAACTCCTAATTTTTCAATAATTAATTTAATCTATTGTTATATTCCAATAATTCATAACACCATCAAACAATTATGCATAAACAAAAATAATAAATTACTTGCCTTGAAAAAAACCTCGTGAAAGACGAGAAATCTAGTGAAAAACACGATCGTGGAAGGTTTCGTTTTAGCCCTGAAGTTGCTTGGTATATTCTGTGAAATGTATATCAAATTAAGGGCTAATTTAATAAATATTGTAAAATTAAATCAGTATTAATAAAATATTATGTATATCAAATTAAGGGTGTGTGTTGAAGACAAGAATTTGGTCTTCGCATTGGAATTGGTATCATAGGCTGTTCTGATTCTTTTGTTTGGACTATATATAATTGAATCTGATTAATTTCAGTAAATTCAATTCTATTCGATCCAATTTTAGATATGTAGTTGAAATTAATTTGTACTTCAATTTGGAAGATTTCTTATCATCTTGAAATTTATATGATTAATTGTCCTCAACTTTTTTTTAAATTTTTTTAAATAATGTGTTACGATGATTACATAAGGAACGTTATGGCTATATAAATGGAGATAATTGTTTCCATTAAGATATCATTGGTAGGAATTTTTATATCTGTTAGTGATTTTGTTATATATGTCCGACCACCACTATCTTCATTTTGTCCATTTATTTCTGTCTTTGGTCAATAATTTTGTTACATTTTTAGTTCTTCATTTATTTGCTATTTTATGTTAATCATATAATTATGAAACTTTTGATTTTTAGTTTAGTTAGCTTGCTATAACAAGTCAAGTGATTAGTTGTTGATTTCACTTCCAAAAATTGTGTTGATTTTTTTTTTAAATATACATCGTGTATATTTGAATTTTAAATATTTTTTAAAATATAACAGTTATATTAAGAGTAATTTTTTTTTATCTATTTTATATTTATTTTTCAATATGAAAAAAATATTTTTAAATGACATAGAATTATTTTTTATTTTATAATGAGTAATTTGCATAGCAAGTAAACAAAACAACTCACAAGTTAATTTAAGCCGTCATTGTAGATAATCTAACTAAAAAACCAAAGTTTTTAAAATTATAGGACAAGAAGTATAAAACATAATAAAGGCCTAAAATCCTAAACCATTAATTTTTTTTCCCTAATACATATGTCTTTTAATTTTTAAAGTAAAGCAGTTTCATAATTAAGAATTTAAGATGGGTATAAGTTGCAAATTGCAATGAGTGTAAAAGTTTAAATAAGAGAAAATGGAAGGGCGAATTTGGAAAAAAAAAAAAAAAAAGGTAGCAAAATGAAGTGGAGCAGTGAGGGGTACAGGAGTCAAACTCCCAAATCACCTTTTCAACTCCAACTCCAAATAGTAATCTTCCCCACTAAGAAACGCCCACTAATATTTTTAATAAATATATAATATTTAAGGCCATGACTTTGAACCATAGTTGAATGATAAATAATAGAATTTAACTTATGTTAGAGATTTGTAATATGATTCGATTAAATATATCATTACAGTTTAAATGTTGATAAATTCAAATACATTTTAAGGTAGCTCTTTTTTTTTTCATTTTGTTAAGGTAGGATGTTTTTTTATTGATCACGGGATTTATATTGAACACATTCGAAAGTTATTTTTTCTATTATTTATTTGGTAGATTGTGGTCAATGTTATTTATACAATATATTTTTTTGAATATTGCCGAGTTACATAACTTACATTTGCACAAAATATCCAGACTACCACTCAACACTACTTTGGATTAAATAATTAAAATGAAAATCAGTATTTTGTAAATATATGGTGAGTATTAAAGTTATATTTAATAGGATTTATGACAGGTTATAAATGCTATTTCTCTAGAAGCAAATTTCATCCTATTTATATTTCACTGAAATAATGACAAATGATAAATACTATACTATCTTTTTCTAAAAGCAAATCTCATCAACCCTTAGTTTCTTTTTTTTTTTTCTTTTTTTATAACAGGAAAATTTTCCTTTTATACCAACACGATTTTTTTTAATACCCGGTCCCCCTGATGAAATTTAGATATTATTATTATTATTATTATTATTATTATTATTATTATTATTATTATTATTATTATCATACTTCATTCATCTATCATCTCCTTTATTGACTACCCATAAATATTACAGTTTTTATACACACAAATAATTAACTCAATTACTTAAATATTTAATTTATCTTTTTAAAGTCATAAAATAAGAAATACAAATTATTAAATATTAAATAGTATATTAAAATAGATAATAATTATTAGGTACGAAATACTGTGAATTGACTTGTTCAGTAGTCATTCGAACAATTTCTTCATTTTTCTAAAATTTCGATAATATATGTATGTATATATATATATATATATAATATGAGATTGTTGGAATATTATTATTATAAATGGAAAAAAACAAAGCATTAAAGTTGAGATAGTAGAGGCAGTAAATCCAATAAAGAAATAATAGAAATTTGTTTCTCTCTCTCTCTCTCTCTCTCTCACCGACGTTCATCCCCTCTCCCCTTCACACACTCGCCACTCTCTCTCTCTCTCTCCTCTGCTACTATCCGACGACACCCCCCCTGCTGGCAAATACCAAGAAACAAATTTTATTAATAAAGAAAAGATTCCATTTCCCCCTCCTTTCCCCTTTTCCCCCAACCCTAAATTTCTTTCTCATCAACCATGCTTTAGCCTTAATCTTTCATTTACCCGCAAGTTTTTATTTTTATTTTTCTTGCTTAACGAATTTGATGGGGTGTGCCAGCTCGAAGCTTGATGATTCACCGGCGGTCATCTTATGCCGAGACCGATGTGCGTTTCTCGACGAAGCCGTACGACACCGTTTTACCTTCGCCGAAGCCCATATGGCTTATCTTCATTCTCTCAAGGCCGTCGGCCTTTCATTAGACCGGTTTTTCAATCAAGATCTCGACGGTTCGCAGGATGGCCCACCCTCCCCGATTCTAAACCTCCCTGCTCACAGAAAAGGGGACCCACATCCACCGGCGCCGTCGGGCTCGCCGCCGGAGAAAATTCAGCACCACCTTGACTCGCAATCAGACTCCGGTTCGCATCTCCACTTCCACTCCGATGACTCGGAGGATGAAGACGGCTCTTTGTCCGATTCGCTGCATCATCATGATGTCAGCTCTCCGGTTCACCAGCAAAACCTTCCGTACGGTGGCTATTTCGCGGATTACGAGAACCTCAATCTGAATCTCCCCGGCGGCGGCGGCGGAGGCAGGGGGTTCATGAATATAAACTACATGAAAAACCAAGCGGCGCCATCGGTAGTGTATACACATCGGCCAATGAGTCCAGAAACTATGCATATGGGTGAATCTTCTGCTCCCTCTTCGTCGTACTATCCTAATCCTTATCCTAATCATTCTTATAGTAATAATCAGAACCCAAACCCTTCTTATCCTACGTATAACTACAATAATAACTTTAATGGTTATTCAAATTACGGTGCCGGAGGTGGGTATTTTGGTGGTTCTTCTCCCCCGCCGGCACCATATGGTGGCGGCTATTCTTCTTATCCGGCTGTTGCTTCAACTTCAAAAGCACCCCCACCTCCGCCTTCGCCACCGAGCTCCTCGCCCTGGGATTTTCTGAATCCTTTTGAGAGCTTTGAGAAATATTACCCGCCGTATACTCCAAGCCGCGACTCAAGGGAGGTGAGGGAGGAAGAGGGTATTCCCGATTTGGAGGATGAGGAAGATGAGGTCGTGAAAGAAGTTCATGGCGATCAGAAGTTTGTGGATAGTGGAAGAAGCAGTTACTCAAAGCCGGGAGTATCGGAAGAAGATGGTCGAGTGATGAAGGATGCGGAGTTACAGTATAGAGCAAGGCCGAGCGTAGGGATGGAGAATGATCCGGTGGAGTATGAGGTGCATATGGTGGATAAGAAGGTTGTTGATGCCGCAGAGGGGTCAAAAGATCGTGGCAATGCAGCTGGATTTAAACCTCGTGGGGGGTTCAAGGGTGATTCCGAAGTTATGAGAGAGATTCAAGTTCAATTTGAGCGTGCATCAGAGTGTGGGAGTGAGCTCGCTAAGTTTCTTGAGGTTGGGAAGCTTCCTTACAAACGAAAACATGGTGGCAATCATGGTAAAGTTTTGAAATTTTTTTTTTTTTTTTTGTGTGAGATTTGTTTCATAATTTGATTTTAAAAGATGGTTTCTTGTCATTTCCAAGAAGAAACATTTATGGAAGGGCTCTTCTGGCCGTTAAGAATGATTAATTTACAGTTTTTTTATTTTTTTTTCTTTTCTTTCCCTGATTGGGTTGAAAAGCTGTGTTCTAATTAATTGTCATATGTTTAGCGAACAAACTTGATCAGGAGGGAACTCTGATAAGTGATACCAATTTGATTTCTCTGTTATGTTTTAACTTAAAAATATCTGTTTCCAGTTTCTTCCAAGATATTGCATTTGCCGATTGTGTCATCACAACCTTCGACATCTAAAAGCTCTGATAGTGCCGATCCAGCCTTGGTAGAGATCAATCAAGAAGTGGAGCTGAGGTCCAAAAATCTTTCATCTACTTTGCATAAACTGTACCTTTGGGAGAAAAAACTGTATGAAGAAGTCAAGGTACTGCACAAATTCCGATCATTATCTCTATTTTCTTTTCCTTCCTCATGTCCCTGCTACTATATTCTCTGCTTTTAATCCATTGGGACACTTGTAGTTGATTCATTAAGCATGTTTTCTGATTAGATGGTTTGTGGTCCCCCGTTGGCACTTTTTCCAAGAGTACCTTCAAAATTTTTAATGTGATAACTCTGTAATACATTTATTCTGCATTTATATTTTCCCCGATAGGCGATAGATATTATGACCCTCAGAATAATCTACATGATTATTGATTGGTGTAGATTTCGTATGTTTATAGCATTATGCTTCACCTTCCAGTAACAAACTAGTAAAGTAAACTAGAAGTTGTATAAATATGTTACTATTGTGGATTTATTCATTGAAGCGTCCAATTACTTGCACGTCAATGGAGTCTAGGGCTGAAAATAACTATATATACACACAGTCCCTTAAAATGTAATTTTTTCTGGTTTTCCCTGCCACTTATTTTGTTGTTCTTATCCAAGTATGTTGTTTGTGGATCTACAGAATGTTTTGTTTTAAATTTTAGGGTGATGTTTATGGATCTGTGGATTGTGTGACACAAAATGAGAAGTCTCTTTACCTAAATGTTCCAATTTAGCTAGTGCCTGGCACTTGCCACATCTATGTTGAGTACTGGAACTTGTTATTTGCCTCCATAGATTAGTTAAATTTTATCTCAGGAGACAATATTTTGTAACCTGTTTTCAAGACCAAGTCGAATATTGTCATAACAGATTACTTTGAAGACATTCAATTAATTGATAAGGTTTGCCTCCTGTAACTCTTCTGTATGTCTGTCTGCAGGTTGAGGAAAAAATGAGAGTCCTCCATGAGCGGAAGTCTAGAAAATTGAAGCGCTTGGATGAAAAGGGTGCCGAGCATCAAAAAGTTGATGCTACCAGAACTTTGGTGAGGAATCTCTCCACAAAAATTAGGATTGCAATCCAGGTAGTTGATAAGATCTCAGTGAAGATAAATAGCTTGAGGGATGAAGAACTGTGGCCACAACTAAATGAATTCATTCAAGGGTATGTCAATGTCAATATATAAATTCTTTGAAAACAGATTGTCCTGCTCACCTTCCTTGTAGTACAACCTTATTGTTTTTTCTGTGCTTGTTTATTTAATACTCTTTTGACTTGGAATTGTCCTTCTTACTTGATTGATACACAGAGTTAATTATAGTAGCCCCCTATAATGTACTTCATAGACTTCTCTATGTTCTTGCCCTTCCTTTTACGTGCAAAAAATTGAGAGCAAAGACTACTGACATAACAGTTATCGGGCGCACTTCATTAACTATCACTTTTAACTTCAAATAGAATCCTAGTCCGTAGGCCTGGTGAGTCTCTTTGGTGAGGAAGGTCGTGTTAAGAGGCTAGTCTAGCAGTGGACAAGGAATAATATTTCAGTATGCTAGGAGTGATGAAGTCATAATTTAAAATGTAGATGATGTGATGAAGTATTTGACTGGAGACTTTACTGGTTTCAAATATGATAGTGTGAAACATGAGGGATTTTTAATTCATTATATGATATTCTAACTGACTTGGAGAATCTTGATTCATATTTCCTTTTTATTACTGACTTTTTGCTTGTTCTGGTTTGTGTTTCTGAAGCTTTCCAGGTTCATATTAATTGTTTGTTTGTTGTTGTACAGTTGTTCTGAAATAATGTCTTGATAGTTCTTTTCTTTCCTAATTTTTTTTCAAGGATGACTAGAATGTGGAAGTCCATGCTTGAGTGCCATCATAGTCAATGTCAAGCAATTGTAGAAGCCAAACGGTTGGATGCCATAGCCATCCGAAAGCACTTCAGTGATACTCATTTTGAAGCCACTCGGCAGCTTGAACACGACCTGATTAATTGGACTCTAAGGTTCTCTTACTGGGTAGGTGCACAAAAGGGTTTTGTCAGAGCATTGAATAACTGGCTCATGAAATGTCTCCTCTATGTTCCTGAAGAAACAGCTGATGGGATAGTCCCGTTTTCTCCCGGTAGAATTGGTGCCCCTCCAGTATTTGTTGTCTGTAACCAATGGTGGCAATCTTTGGAAAGAATATCCGAAAAAGAAGCCATTGATTGTATGCGGGACTTCGCCTCAAATGTCCTTCGTCTATGGGACCAGGATAAGGCAGTACTGCGCCAAAAGATGTTGGCAAACAAGGATGATAGGAAAATTAAGAGTCTTGACAAAGAAGATCAGAAAATACAGAAGGAGATTCAGGCGTTGGACAAAAGGATGGTTTTAATTTCTGCAGATGACAACAGAATGGCATTAGGACATGCCGTGTTTCAAAGTGAGACCACCAAATCAGGGAGTCTACAAGCAAGTCTGCAGCATGTTCTTGAGGCAATGGAGAAGTTTACTTCCAACTCACTCAAAGTTTACGAGGAGCTATTGCAACGCATTGAAGAGGACCATCTCACCAGGGAGCAAGAAAAAGTTTCTTAGGGGTTAGAGAATGCTGAGCTAAAATCCATAATTTTTGTCTACTGCCAGATTTTGTTTGATCAAATCTGGGTCGAACCTGATTGGTCAGCCCTTCATAAGTGGGAGAAAGAAGTGCATGATGATATAGGAGCTTGGTGCTTCTGCATTTATGCCTAGAGTCGAGAACTGGATTAACGAGCATAGAGAATAATAAGCTGTCAAATGAAGTGGGGATTTCCAAACTTGGGTTGGACTGTGAGATGACACATGCATGAATTGTCTGCTGCTCGTGAAGATAAGCGTGCATCTGATGCTCATGGTTGCTCGACTGAAATATCCGAGGAAGCTAATGTGTAGTCGGGGCAAGCTGGACGTATTTTAACAGCCATCTCTAGATGTGCTAAAAGTATGGAACAAGGATCATGAAATGCTGGAAAGAGAAGCCTTCCTTTTATGGGCATATAAGTTGTGAGAAAGTAGGTCGTGTATAAAAGTAGAAGCTCATATTAATAGCTGTACTTTTATCCAAATATTTGTACAGGAATTATTTATAATGTATTTATTCAAATTCGGATGTAGCTTTAAATAAGGTAAGGTGGATGGGGCCGGGGTTGAGTAGAATGAATTTATATTGTTTATCTGAAAATATGTTGCATTTTAAAAGCTATATATGATTCATTGATTGATACATGTATCAATGATATGCAAGTGTCATCATTTTTATATCATACTGCTTTTGCATTTTAGCTTCTAGGCTGATGGATATTTATCTCATGGATTTTGTACATTTGAAAAAGTAAATATATGAAGTTGGAATTTGAAATAATGGAACAAAAGATTTGAAAATTGATGATGACGTTTCTAGTCCTTGTCTGCCATCTTCTATGTAGGCGGCCAAATTCTTAATTAGTTGATTTTAAGCTGATTATTTTGGTCAGTGTGTATTCGTTTTCTATGAAAAACATCTTTATTCACCAACCAATATATAAAATTCAAAGCCTTGTTACATACCAATAGTTCACTACTTTTTCATTTATTGAGTACGTATCTCGCTGGTGACATAAAAACCTGTATACTAGTGTACAATTGAGTTTCATATTGCTGTTAATGAATACGTCAACAAAGTCAGTACGGTCACCCTAATTCTGTTGAAAATAATTACTTATTTGATTGAAATTTTTATTTTGACTATAAATAATATTACTTGTTTCAAAAAAAGAAAACCTTTTAGACTGTTAAAATCAAATTGTTGCAGTTTTCATGTAACTAGACAAGGTAACTAAATCTGACCTGTTATAAACTTACTATAATTACTCAGTCAATTAATATCCAGATAAATTTTAGAATATTAAAAGAATTTATCAAAATATTACAAAAATTTCCATGTTTTAGAGAAGACTTTCCTAATATTGTTTGTTAAGGAGTCTGGAATGAAGTCAAAGTATGAGGAGCACCATGATTATTAGTAGCAAGAAAGGTCGGTAAAAAGCCATTTCTTTCGAATATATGCCTCTCCAATAATCTCCCATTAATTTAATCACAATATGCGCGTAAAGCATAGATTAACAATAATCACACCCCAATCCCAACAATCTGTCTTAACATCATAATTTTCAACTCCAAAATGTCCTTTTCTTGTACACATGTACTTGACTTTCTCCTTCACTGTTATAATTAGTCCTTGCTAAATGAAAATTAATGTTAATTTTGTCTATCTGCCATTTCAGCAGAAACAACAAACAGATTGTAAAGTTTTTTTTTTTTTTTCATTTTGTATGATGGCTTTTACAACAGTCCTTTTAGATTCCGCCACGCGTCGATTGCGATAAGAGTCTCTGATGTGTCAAATAGATGCTTTTCTTTATTTCTATTTCCTCACTAATCTACATGATTAAGGATCTTCAAAACCTTTCATTAATGGCATCAAATCATTGTTTAAATACAAGGAAAAATCATTCTTGCTTATGGGTTTAGGACCTATTATATGACGGAGTGTCGGTCCCTTCCCTGTGGCTCTGTTCAGGATTTTCAACAAGGTAATTTAGTAAACCCCATCAACTGCTGCCATTAAATCGTAAGAAAGATTGATGAGAGAGAACGACGTAAGAGAAGGAAAGGAACCAGTGATTATACACTGAAAAAAGATCCTCTTTTCTTTAAAATTTTTTTTTTTTCTTCTTTATCTGTTGCTGCTGCATCCTCAACACTGTTTGTTCGTTTGTCTATTAATGCTTTCCCTGCGTAAAAGTCTTGGAACTTGAAAGTGAGAGATAAGAGAGAGAAGGGGTTTTTGAATTGTTGCAGAGAGTTATGGGCTGCTGCGTTTCACGATTTTCACCCACCGAGACGCACCCAGAAAAGGAAAAGCTCCAAACCGACGGCGGAGGCCCGATTTTAAGCGGCCGAGCGCCGCCTCCAGCTGCCGCCGCTGCTGAACCCGGAATAGCTTCATCTCGGGTTCCATCTTTTTCTGAGTTTTCCTTGGCAGACCTCAAAGCTGCTACGAATAACTTCAGCCCAGATTATATAGTCTCAGAAAGCGGCGAAAAAGCCCCTAATATTGTTTACAAAGGCCGCCTGCAAAACCGCCGGTGGATCGCCGTCAAGAGGTTTCCGAAGCTATCTTGGCCCGACCCGAAACAGTTTGCGGTATTTTCCTTGTGGTACATACATAATTGTGTATTTGTAATGTCATGCTTTTACAATTGGGGATTTATTTAGCTTTTGTAATTCTGTTGTTAGGAGGAGGCGTGGGGAGTAGGGAAATTGAGGCATCGGAGATTGGCAAACTTAATAGGATATTGCTGTGATGGTGATGAGAGGTTGTTGGTTGCTGAGTTCATGCCCAATGACACCCTTGCCAAGCATTTATTTCACTGTATGTACTATCACCACTCTATTTTTTGATATTATCATCTTTAAGAAGTATGATTTTCTTGGTTGTTGGATTAACCCTTGTCGGTATTTAATGTATGTAAAAATGGTAGATAATTTGGATGAAAATAAGGTTACTAGTTTGGTGTCAAGAGATGATGTGATAAGCATGTAAATATTATCATGCCTGTTCTTTGTGTGAGTTCATATTTGATGAGAATCAGTGTTGGCCTATTTGATTGAATAGGGGAAAGACAGACGATTGAATGGGCCATGCGGTTGAGAGTTGCGCTTCATATAGGTGAAGCCTTAGAATACTGTAGCAATGAAGGCCATCATTTGTATCATGACCTCAATGCCTATAGGGTTCTTTTCGATGAGGTGATGTCAAGAATCTGATTTTTCATTGCAAAGAGTACGGTCCTGCATATTTGTTTTTTCATGCACTCATGTTAAATAAATATGACTCGACTTTTCAGGATGGTGATCCTCGGCTTTCATGTTTTGGGCTAATGAGAAATAGTCGGGATGGGAAGAGTTATAGCACAAATCTTGCATATACACCCCCAGAGTACTTGAAAAATGGTGATCCTTCCTGAGATTACATTATTGGATAAGGAAACACTCTGTTTTGCATGCTTCCCTTGTACAAACTGGTTTTGTGCTTTCAGTTTTTCACTCATCTCCATTGAAATAGTCAAATATTTACACTCGATTTGTTGTAATATGTGTATTGTAGGTAGGGTAACCCCTGAAAGTGTCGTCTATAGCTTTGGCACTGTCCTCTTGGATCTACTGAGTGGAAAACACATACCTCCCAGCCATGTGAGTTCTTTTTATTCTTGTCTTGTCTTAGGTTGGGGCATATATATATATATCTTTTGTGTTTTATCTTTTTTTATCTACTTCATCTTTGTTGAATAATCGACACCCTACATGGTTGTAGTGTACTCTATGAGGAATGATGAAACATTACTTTTAACTATCAACTGGTGTTATCCTGTAGTGATTTTATTGCTCTTCCTGTATGCAGGCTCTTGATATGATACGCGGTAAAAACATTATACTTTTGATGGATTCTCATTTGGAGGGGAAATTCTCTACTGAAGAAGCAACAATAGTCGTCGGTCTTGCCTCTCAATGTTTGCAATACGAACCTCGCGAGAGGCCTAATATAAAGGATCTTGTTGCTACCCTTTCTCCATTACAGCCAAAATCAGATGTAAATGTCCAGAATTATAGTCTCATATCATATGAACCTTATTCTATTCATCCATAATCCTTATTTATCCATTTTGGATTAATTTCAGGTACCTTCTCATGTCATGCTTGGAATTTCCAAGCACGAAGAAGCTCCAGCAACACCTCAGTGCCCACTTTCTCCTATGGGTGAGGCATGTTCTCGACTTGACCTCACCGCAATACACCAAATCTTGGTGAACACGCACTACAGGGACGATGAAGGAACCAACGAGGTGATTCTTTGACTTGGATCTTATAAATGCATACTTTTGTTGAAGTTTGAATGTTAAAGCAGTATTTCTCTTCCAGTTGTCGTTCCAAGAATGGACACAACAGATGAGGGACATGTTGGATGCTAGAAAGCGCGGTGATTATGCTTTTCGTGACAAGGACTTTAAGGCTGCTATAGATTGTTATTCTCAGGTACTGTATATAGTCTTCTCAGCTGATTAAGCATGCTTTTTGTGGCATGACAACTTGATAATCTCTCTCTCTCTCTCTCTCTCTCTGCTTGCTTCAGTTTATAGATGTTGGGACTATGGTTTCTCCAACTGTTTATGCTCGTCGCAGTCTGTGTTATTTGATGAGTGATCAACCAAATGTGGCCCTTCGAGATGCAATGCAAGCACAAATTGTGTATCCAGATTGGCCCACAGCTTTCTACATGCAATCAGTTGCCCTAGCCAAGCTGGACATGCTCCAAGATGCTACTGATATGTTGAAGGAGGCTTCTGCTTTAGAAGAAAAGAGGCAAAAAGGTGGGAGGCCTTCGTAACAATCCCGTTTTTGCGTTCATCCATTCTTCATTCTTCAGAATCCTCTCAGTGTTTTGTAAATTCTCAGTGACAAGTTAGCTTTTCTTTCTCAATCAAAAGATGTATCATACAACTCCAGTTCTTGCAGTAATAGAAGATTCATTCATCTCAACAGCTCTTTCCATTTATTACATCTTAATATATCTTCGACCATCTGTTCGTGCGTATTAGTTTAAGAAGACGCATACCCTTTTGAGATCATGTCCTGATGGTGGGAAACAATGCATGGACATCCAACTAATCTGTCATTTAATTTGCAATTGTCTCAAGAACTAAGAACTTGAGCAATACTTTTTTCTTAAGAGGGACAGCAAATTAATGGCACTCGTGCACCAACAAATAATTGATTCTTCCCACGAAATATTCTTATTACATTATGTGAGCAAGTGCCTCTGTTATTAAATGGTCCCAAAGATGGGAAACATTGCAAAGACATCGCCATAATAATAGTGAATCCACATCTCGATCACATTACTCGTCGTTGAGAAGACAACGATGATTCCTTTTGTCTCCTTCGCCTATATATATACTCAGCAAATACACCGTATGGACTATCACAACTTTATTCAATCAATTGATCAATTCATATCCTCATTTTCTCCAATGACATTCTCACCCTTGAGATCGAAGGCACTTCACCATGGTCGTTCTCTTAGCCTACCTTCTAAACTACATCCAGCGATTTCCCAGTTCAACGAAAACTTATCTGTAATAAAAGCTTCTGAGCCAAGCTCTTCTTCATTGTCATCAATGGAGAAAAGACTAGTCGGCCTAAGAAACCTGTACTGCAACATTGATGATCTACTCATGTTGCCTCACATTCAGCAGATTATTTCTCGAGATTGTGAGGAGAAATGGGTGGATCAGGTCTTGGATGGTTACATCAGGCTCTTGGATGCTTGCACCACAGCTAAAGATCTCTTCTCGCAGACAAAGCACGACGTACAAGAGCTTCTTTCTGCTCTAAGGAGAAAGGATGTGGACGGCATCCATAGCTATCAGACATCAAGAAATAAGTCCAAGAAGATGATCCAAAAGTCCTTGAAAGATTTGAGGAGTTTGAGAAGCAAAGACAACGATGTACCCTCGGCCAAAGATGGTGAAACCATGGCTCTAGTATACATGTTAAAAGAAGCAGAATTAGTAGCCACTGCCATGCTTGAATCCTTACTGTCATATGTGATGGGGAGTAAGGTGCAGGCAAAGCTGAGTGGGTGGTCGTTGGTGTCAAAGCTAGTCCCCTCAAAGAAAGTGTCGTGTGAGGGGGAAGAAGCAGATTCGAATGAATTCAAGAAAGTGGATTGTTTCTTGAAGATGGAAGGAGATGATACACAGCTTATGAACCACTTAAAAGAGATGGATTCAAGCATTCAGATTCCTGAAGAAGAGCTTGGATGCCTGTTCAGGCAGTTGATCAAAACCAGGGTTTTCCTTCTCAACATTCTCAATCTATAGGCATCAGATTCTGACAGAATCTAAAGATTTTTGTACATTAGGAAAAAGTTGTAGGTTGTACATTGAAATATATACTTGTAAATATCCTTGATAACTTGAATACAAATCACAAAGATTCTCCTATATATACCTTGTCCAACTGAAAGTTCAATATTGGATTTCTTACATTTTAATTTTAGTTCTCAAACAACGAAACAAGTTATCTCAAGAGCACGATATCTTCAATCTATTACAGAATTACACATTGTTTTCAGATTCGTTTAAGAGAAAAAATTTACTGGCCTGTTAGTTTACCATGTTAAATAATGTAGGGTGCACGAGGGCCTTGTATTGTTTAACAGTATCAACGTTGTCAAGATTCCATTTGTCTCTGAGGGTAAACAGCTACTGACTAATCATAAAAGAGATTTAAAGGAAAGCCTTGAATCCACGTTCTATTCGTTTTATGAGAGATGAGAATGTGCAATTTTTCTCTTCTGTTTTTTTGAACAATTTGAGTCAATCTCTTCATAACCCTTGAGATGAAAATGACAGAAGTGATAATACTAGTGAATTCTTCAACTGGGATTTACCTGATCTTACTTCTTTCCAAGAAAAAAAAAAAAAATTCAAGAATCCAGGATTATCTTCCATTCACAAAAGTGAAAATCTTCAGATTAAAAGATTTTCATCGCTGGTAATGAAATCCTACACAAATGTATTCAAGAATTCAGGTGATTCTTGAAGAATGGCTACAATTAATGCATATTGGGGCAGTTAATCAAAATCAGAGCGTTCCTCAATCACTAGGCATTCATGATGAAATTCAAGATTTTGTAAATATGTTCTATACTTATAATTGTCTTGATCATATACTTCAAGAAGCAATTACCAAATATGTATTCTACACCAATTGTCTAATTTCTTGGTGTTAATTACTAATAAAAAACTGGTGCTTGAGAATTTGAAATTTTTTCAAAAAGTTTTAACCTAATTTATTATGTGTTTGCCCCTTTTTGTCTCTTCTATAACACGAATTAAAGAATTGAATAAGTTTAAAAAGAACCCCTCTCTTGTATAGTTAAAGTTGTCAAGATTCCTATTGTCTCAGAGGAGGCAGCATTTACTGACCAAATAATCAAGGAGATTTTTTTAATAAAATCCCTTCATCTACAGGCTTTTAGGAAACTGAAGGATCTGCAATTTGTCTTTTTTATCTGGTAAGAGAGCGAGGATGACCAACACAATATGGAGTAGTTGAAGGTTCACATATTTCAGAGAAATAATGAATTGGGCTCATCAGGCAACACGAGGGGCCTTGCATTATTTGATGATAACAAGGTTGTCAATATTCGAATTCAGACAAGTATATTGAAAATGATGCTGAATCCCACATGCTTTCATCAGACAAAACTAAATAAAAAAAAATCTGTTGCAATGGTGGGAAACATTGCATAGACATCGCCATAATCATCGATAATCCAGATCAAAGGATTCCTTGTGTCCTCTTCGCCCCTATATATACTCACCCACGTCCATATTGCTAAAGCCATCACAAGTTTCTTCATTCCAATTTCAAACCATCTTTTTTCTTCAAGAAAAACAAAACAATGGCTTTGTCACCTTTGAGATCAAAAGCCCTTCACCATGGCCGCTCTCTGAGCTTGCCCTCTGGATCAAACCCTTCCATTTCCCTGTTTGATGAAAGCTTGTCCAGAGTCACATCTTCCCAAGCCACTTCCTCGTCGCTTTCGTCAATCAACGGAAAAATAAATGGCCTTACAAATCTGTATAACACCATTGACGATCTGCTCATCCTGCCCCATAATCAACACATTGTTTCAGACAAATGTGTTGACCAAGCATTGGATGATTACATTAGGCTATTGGATGCTTGCAGTGTGGTTAAAGATCTGGTGATGCTCACAAAGCAGGATTTGAGAGAGCTTCTATCTTCTGTGAGGAGAAAGGATGCGAATGGCATCCATGCCTACCTTACATCCAGAAAGAAGTCCAAGAAAATGATCCAAAAGTGTATGAAAAACTTGAGGAGTTGTAAGAATGACGATTTAACCAGCCTGGAGAATGAAAAAATGAGTCTTGTTTGGATGTTAAAAGAAGCAGAATCAGTGACCTTTTCTGTGTTGGAGTCCTTTTTGGGATACTCAATGGGGCAAGCAAGGAAGAGTGGGTGGTCAGTGGTGTCAAACCTGATCCAATCCAAGAAAGTATCAAATCAAGTCAAAGAAACATTATCCAATGAGTTCGACAAGGTGGATTCGTCGTTGCAATTGAGCCATGAAAACTATGAGCTAATGAGTCACTTGAAGGAGATGGATGCAAGCATTCTGGTTCTTGAAGAAGAGCTTGAATTCTTGTTCAGGCAGTTGATTAAAACCAGGGTTTCCCTCCTCAACATTCTTAATCACTAGCCTTCAAACTCATTCTGAGATTAAAAATTTTGTATGTTAGGAAAGTGGTAGTTTATACTTGTATATATACGATGACGATTAATACAAAAGAAACTGAAAAGCTCTTGTCTCATTTCCTCATCTTTGATTAGCTTTATAAGTATTATAAATACGAAAGTTTACATCTAAAACAAATGCTTTAATATCTGATATGTTAACACCTTAGAAAAAATACCGTGTTATACAACCTGTGTGTGAACTTGATCAAGGTTATATTAGTTGGAGATGTTTGTTTGATCAAGGTTCTGTTGTCAATAAGGAGTAATGTGATCTTGATCTGGATTCACTATTTATCCAGCTATGTCAATGCAATGATTACCATCATCAGAAAAGAGACTTGATATATTACTAATACACATCTTCGAGTTTCTGAGTGGCTGCATAATTTATTTATTATCAAGTGTTTGTCCTGAAGCAACGAAGATAACATATTTGCAAATGTGATCTGTTATAATTGTGAAGAAACATTAATAAAACGAGGACGACAATTATTAAGACTTGTTCTGTATATACAACCATAAATGACATGTTAAACATCAGCAAATGGTCTCAAAATGTTGAAACAACATTGAAGCCAACATTCATCTACTAGAATCTTGAGAGCTTTTGCAAACTGTTACACAAAATCCCTTAAATCAACATTAACCTTAAACATGTTAAACACAAGTGAGAAAAAGAATGAGGATTCAACAGATAGAGGTGAAATTGTCTAGCCAGGGACTAAACTGCATCCAAAAAGAGTCCTGTGTCCAATCCATACTAAATTTAGGCAGTTGAAGCTCCCCCAAATTCTGTATCCCACTTGGAAGAACAAGGCTGGAAGAACAACCCCTCACTTTATTATTATTATTGTTATTACACTCCTCATACTTGTCCTCTCCAAACACCATCTCCTCGTTCTCTCTCTTCAATCCCATCTCATTTTGCTCGACATTAAACTCCTCAACTTGGCTGCAGAAGGATGTGGAATCCACAGGAGGTGAACAAGCATACGTCTTCATCTCCTCCTCCATTGCAGCCCTCTGCTCAAGCACCTTCAACGACGTCGCTTTCATGTATATCTTACACAACACTATGTCCTGCCCATGTGATAAAATTATAGTATTGCTCAATTTCCAAAGCTCAAACAAGTTGAAGAACCAAGAACGTAGACTACCTTGGGTGGGGAGCATTTATCAGGCAAACGATACTCGTTCATGATCCACTCAGTCTTTCTGCCACGTGGCGCTCTGCCTTCGTAGAAAACCAGGGTTTTCTTTAGCCCTAAAACTTTCTTCGGATCCGATAAGCTCAGGATCTGGCGGTCCGACCCGGTTGCCTTCCAGAACCCCTTTTCAGTGGTCCGGTTCGGCCGGCCTCCGCCGCCATGCTTTCTGTCTCTGGGCACGAAAAAATACCACTCTCTTTCACCTATTTTTGCCAGCCCTGTTTCATTACAGACGAGAATCATTATTATTGCATTTTCGAAATCAAACATTCAAATCATGTCTAGATTTTTTACCAGGCAGTTCCCTGGGATCGTAATTGTATATATTGAGAAAACCGATGATATCGCCGCGTAATTTCTTGCCAAACACCATGCTTTTGAGGTAGAAATTGAGGAGCTCTTCTTCAGTGGGGTGAAACCTAAATCCAGGTAACTTCATCTCACATTGTGATTCATCCATGGATGGAAATATATTCTTATTTTGTTCTTTTCCTTTTAGCAAGAGAATGTAAAGCGACACTCGAAATCTGTGCATACAACATGGACATATGAGGAGTGATTTATATAGCACCACCATTTGATTATTGTTGCTACTACTGTTTGTACGAGAATGAAAGGAACAAGTAATTCCATGTGGACCAGTAGGAATCACTTGTTTATTTGAAAATGGGGGATGGTCAGATTTTAAGTCTTGTTAATTAGAAAGAAAATCAAGACTTGAATGACGCGCTTTCACTACTAATTGAGTGTTTGTTGATCATGATGAGATGTATTTCTTATTATAAAATTCTATTTCCAATATCAACATTTCATTTCTTCATTCTTCAATTGAAACTACCTGCTAATTCTTAAAAACAAATTAGTTTGCAATTTTTATTTTTTATTATTATTATATGTAGGTCTAATTTACATTTTCATGTAAACATTTTAGTCCTTTGTTAAGTTTATTCCACTCATTACAGAATAATTATTCATTGGCATGTTCAGTTTACATATAGTTAGTTGTATTGTATGAATCGAAACCCTGAGTCATATATGATGGACACTATAATTGACGATTCACTAACAAAATGTCACAACTTTCCAAATTTACAGATAATTTCTGAAATGGTCATAAACGCGTTTGGGGCATCATTGTAAATAATATGAAATTTTCAGGAAAATAAATCAAAGAATAAATTAACGCACAAGACTTGCAAAGTCTTCCCCGAAGACTCACTTCCACTGAATATGGGCCCACTTTCTTGACTCGAAAGTCGACCAATATTTTCTACTAATTTGACAACTCAAATGATGTGATTTCCTCCTTTTTTTTTTAACTTGATTTCTTTTTCTTTTTTCTTCTTCATAAACCCCTTCTAGTTATATGACTCATTCAAACTTCACAAGTACAAATCGATAATACATGTATCTTCCATTTTGCTTCTCTCATTTGCCTTCCTAGCCTTATCTCCTTATCTTTTAATATAAATATTTTGTTTCAATTGTTCTAAAATAACTATATTATTAATATATAGTAAGGTTTATCCTCGGTTTAATTCAAAATAAAACACAATTGGTAGGTAACATGTTATTTATTATTAATAAAGGAGTTAGCTTTGTTAAAAGGGCATGAGAATAGATTTGGATAAAAGGGGATTAAAGTAGCTTTCATGGAAATTTCCCGGAAATTCAGTTATTGCCATTTAAAGCAAAAACAAGATACTCATTATTTCCTCGAGAGCCCACAGACATTACAATAAACAGATGGGCCTGACTTGTAAACCTATTGTTTTCTTCACAAGTACTTTCATAATGTAACCAATAACTCAATAACCAAATTAATCTTCTTATCTTCTCTACAAAATAGTTATCTTTTCTCATTTTTTTTTTAAGTTTTTACTGATATATTGATTAGGGTCCTATTAACTTGTTAAGATTTAGTTATACATTATTGTTTTATTATGTTAATAGGCAATTATTATACATTTATCATCATTTACATTAATGTAAATGTAGGAGAAATAAATAAATATAGTTGGTAAAATATAAAATTTAATAAAGTCGAATCAATAAAATTAAATCATTTTCCGGATTACAGATGGGAGCCCAATTCAAGGCTTTGAATTTTTTTAAAACTTTTAAAGGAAAATATATCACTAAAATAAATAAAGGGTGGGGCTATTTCCATCCCAAAAATTTAATATGTACATTTTTTATTATAAAAAAATTGGGGTGTATTTAGAATTTCATGAGATGTGTATAGTCTTAACCTTAAATAAAACATAAATTTTTAGTCAATATCAAAGAAAAAAAGAAACACAATTTTTTAATATTTTAGATGAAAAATAGCTGAAAAAAAAAAAAGATTTCTTAGGTTACGTTAGGGGCTACAAAATGATTTCACTCTATGAAATTGGTAAAAACTATTATTTCTCCCCGATTCAAAAGGTTCTAGTGTAGTAATAAAAAGTGAGATCCAAATTAAACCCCCATGGCACGAGCCTGCAATGCAGTGGAATCACAATTTAACCCAAACTCGTAAAAGACACAACCTGATCATTCAATTGATTTTGACAAAATTTAGGATCAAATGTTAATTCTGTTTAAAACTGAAACACAAATCTAGGTTATTGAAGATAAAAATGGGAATACTAGAAGGTGGAGGTAGAATGAAGCTTGCATATGGAATGGATATGTAAAATAATGTGTGAAATGTAAAAAGAGTGGGCACAGTGGTAGTTTTGCCGTGCTAAAGCTAAAGAGCTTCAACCCCTATTCCCCGCAAAGTCAAAGTCATCTTACACCACAAACATACCTTAAACATTGTCTCAATTTAAAAAGGCAAAATAAGGCACAGCAAAATGCAGGCATGCTCGCAATCATCCTACCTAGCCTGCCTCACTCTCTGTATACAAATTAATAAAGCTGCTACCTTTTTGTTGTATTCCGTTTGTAATTATCTTCTTCCATTCTTACTAACCAAAATATCAATTTCTTCAAAACCAACACCACACATATATAGATACATACAAAAGCATATTTTTCACTTCCAAAAATACAAGAAGAAACTACTGTCTTCCCATCTTCTCCTTGTCCTAGCCACTACTATTTCTTTTACACCACACCGTTTTTGGTAGGGTCTGTAATTTCAGTAGATACCCTTTTTCAAATCAACTTTCTACTTAACAATTAATTAACACTTATTGTTTATATATCCTACCCTTTTATATTTTTTCCTTTTTCAAGATAAATCAAGTTAAGTACCACTAGTTTGTCTTCTTCTTCTTCTTCTTCTTAATTGTTCATAGAGCAACTTCAGCTTGTTGCAGAGTGGTGAATCCCAATTTTTGCTCATTCTCCCAATTCAAGTTTGCGACAACTTCATCATGTACAGGCACGTATTCCTAAGAAGAAATGAGATGCAAGAAAGGCAAGACTGTGAAGATTCTTTCTTTATTGAGCCATATTGTCTTTGCCATTTAGTGAAACTGAAGAAACTCATTAATTGATTGTCATAAAGAGATGGCACACACACCTCCAGTTTCTGAACGAGCTCTTTGGCATTTGGAGCTGATACAAAGATGTTACGCTGACATGGCTTTATGAACCCATCGTCCACAGCCTTGTCTATGAAGGTTAGGAGGTAGTTGTAGTACCCATCAACATTCAGTAACCCCACCTAATCATCCATCATGTTTCTATCTTATCATAATTCACTTTTGTTTGTTTAACCAAAAATAAATAAAAAATTCAAGATTCAGATCGATGTTCAAACACATATATATCCTTACGGGTTTATCATGGATCCCCAGTTGAGCCCATGTTATAACCTCCAACAACTCCTCCAGAGTACCATATCCACCTAATTAATCAAACCATTGAACATGTCGATACTATGCATGAGAGAGAGAGAGAGAGAGATTAAAGGGGGGGTTGAACTTGAACCTGGCAAAGCTATGAAGCAGTCAGAATGGCGGGCCATTTCTGCCTTTCTCTGGTGCATATCAGCCACCACCTTCAACTCCCCCACAGTCTCACCAGTTTTCTAGCAATCAAACGATAAAAATCCAATCTATACATGCCCTTTTCCTAAGACTTTGGATAAGATAGATAAAGAAACAAACAAACATCATAAATTTGAGAAAAAAACCCAACCTCTTTGCCCACCAAAGGTCTCGGTATGATCCTGTGATATCACAAGTTCCAAACAGTTCCAGTTAACACAAAAGAATACATAATACATTAGAAGATAAACATTATCACAAACGTCCTTTTAAACATTAGAAGAAAAAATCACCCAAGAACATGTCCACCGCCGCCATGAACAGCCTGAGCCACCAAACCCATCAACCCAATGCTTCCTCCACCATACACGAGATCCAACCTTTTCTCCACCTTCATGCATACACAAACAATCGAGTAATTTATCCCCAGAAAACACAAACAAGATGGGATTTGTGTGGTTTAAGTATAAATGATATAAAAATATGTGTATATATATATATATATATCGTCAATGATCTTTGAATAAAAGCATTACCAACTCTTGCCCTAGCTCGAGGGCGGCTTCTCTGTAACAATCTCTTTTCCCAGAGCTACTTCCACAGTAAACACAAACCGTCTTGAATCTTGATTTCGATGGTAATTTTTCTTCTTCCATCGCGTTTTCTCGAGCAATTTCGCGACGTGAAGTTGTTATAAGTGTAAACCTAACACTACATCGACTACACCCTATAAGCTTGGCTTGTAATGATGCCCTTTTATAGTATAATAATTAAAAGAGAAAAGGCGTTTAATTTTTCTTGGATTTTATTTTCGGAAAATCAAATAAATGATTATAGCGGACAAAAAAGAAAATAAAGAATGGCTGCTTTTCTTTTGGTAAGGGCTTCGGGATAACCCCGAGCGTACACGTGGCATGACGATTTCAATATTCCTTAATTAGTTTTAGCAGTCGTAATTAATTTTAATACAAAATAGGAGTAAATGTAATTTCTTCTTTTCTTCACAGATTGAGGGGTTTTCTTTTGTCTTCATTGGCATTCTCAATTAGTCTAGTTTAATCAGTTTACCTCTCAATTTTGACCTAATTTTTCATCTCTACAATTATAATATACCAAATAATCTCTTTGAGATACATTATTTTTTTTATACTTTCAGAAGCTCAGAGAATGTATGTATATATATTTATATAAATTGTTCGGATTTCCATCATTAATAAGTTATTTTAATTATGAGTTTTAATTTTTAAGTCTGTTAAAATCAAATAATATATTCTCAAATATAATAGCATTTTTTGATTCGTTTACACAAGATATATTATTAACTACGAATTTTAATTTTTAAAGATAGTAGTTATCCCACAATCTTGTTTCGAAATTGTCTTTGTTAATTATAAATTTGATTATAATTAAATTAAGTGAAAAGACGCGGTGGGATGAAGGGATGAAACAATATAAAATCAGGAGTCAAATCAAATCAGCAGAGTAGTGTAGCATTATCACTTCAATTGGCCTAAAATTAAGCTCTCATAATTACTTGTCCTATACATATCTATTCCTATTCCTATTCCTATTCCTATTCCTATTTTATTTAATGCTAACTGCAACATAATCATTTCCTCCATTTTCTCCACGCACGTGCAATCTCAATTCTCGAGTACTCAATATTTCTAAATATTTTTTATTTACAAATACAAGAAATTATGTTTTTTTTTTTTTTTCAAAATACCGTCCGATTTGGATTTTAAATATAAGAAAAATGTGTTTAATCTTTTATTTTATAATGATTTTCATCTTTTATATGAAAACTGGGTAAAACACATTTTTTTTCTTATCTGAATGGATAAAAAAATTAAATTAAATGTAAAAATGGTAGATCAAATGTTCCCACTAAAATCCTCTACTTATTTATTTTTTATTTTATTTTTAAAAATCCTTGAAACACGAAATAATGAGATACTATTTTATTCGGAGCTTCTCATGAATTTGAATTTTGATGTGCGGAATGGAGTTCCATTTAAAAGATTATCATATAAATGATCTACTTTAATTTAATAATAAAATAATTATTTTCACGTAATGTGATTTGTATGACCACGATATCAAAACTTGTAAGTGCTCCTATATTAGTTAAATTGAAGAATGTATTGATAATCAAAATATATTTAGGTGTTTTGTTGAAAAAATAAATAATATGGTAATTTTGGGATATACTCTTTTGGCACTTTTGCCGTAGATGTTTTCTTTTATTTCATTAAACCCAAAGTAGGAAATTATTATTCTATAAGTACTAACTAAGTTTTTTAATGTTTTAATGAAGTATGAACTAAAAGCTATTGATATTACTATTACTTAAATTTAATCTCAAATAAATGCTATGTCATAAATATAATTCATTTTTTTTTGTAGCAATGGGTAGTGCAAATCCTTGCTTTTCATATTAACTGCATGCTTTTCATATTAATCAACACATTAATGATTATCCCTCGACTTCATGCTTGTAATTAATGTAAATAAACGTGACAAAAATATAATTTATGTAAAAGTTAGGCGAGGTAAGTAGAAGAGCTAGCCTAGTCCTACTCTTCCAATAATATCTATATAAATAGGTGATGAACTGTTTATTTTCAAAAGAAAACTTTATATTTATTTGTTTCCATTTAAAATTTCTTCCACGGTGATGATCTATAAAGGATTAAAAGAAAAATGAGGGGGGTATTTTGTTTTATTTTCAAACATAATATTTAATTGTATCTTTTGCATGCCTTTTAAAATTATAAAAACATATGAATTTTCCTTTATGTATTGAGTAAATCTTGATCTCATACAATAATTTTCAAACAAATTATTTTAATTTGTTTATAGTATTGGTTGATGAAGGCCTTGTATAATTATATCATAAGGTGGAATGTCTACGGAGGACATACTACACGTAATTACTGGCACAACTAGTCCAGGGATTAGATATGTACAGCTTCACTTGTCTTAATTCACATAATTATACCCTAATTATGTAAGCCTAATACCTTAAAAGACTACTCCGAATGATGTATTGCTTTGAAATTCAACGATGTGACAGGATATTGAGTAAATAAATAAACAAAATATTGTATGTCTGCATAGTACTATATGAACATTCACTGATTACTAATGTGACAGTGATCTTAATATTATAAACAAAACTTGGGATTGAGATCAACCATGGCTTAAATAAATTTATAATCAATTTAATTTAGTAGCAACATTATTAGTGCCGAAATACATTATGAATGTAACTTAATTATTCATATAAAAAGAAAAGAAAGGGACATTAAAATAATACCAGATGGTCAATTTGATCTTATTAAAAGACTGATTCAAGCGATTAGAGTCCGGTATGATTATTTTATAAATATTAGTTTTAATTTTTCAAATAACATTTGAGGTTGAGAGCAGTGCTTGAAGTCTAAATCTTATTGTAGTAAAGATATGAACCTATAGATTAATGTAAAATATGTAGTAGCTATATATTTGAACTTGATCCACAAAGCCATAGCCCATAAAGCAACCTGTTTGTACCCTATTTGATAGTGATTAATTAGTTAGCTCAATTTATTAATTAGAAAGTGTTATTAAGAATATCATGGTCCTCAGTCTAACTTGCACAGTATCAGATCTAAAACTGGCAAAGTGAAGTTCTCTCTCCCTCTCTCTCAAAAATTGCTCCCTCAAGTATGGGGCGATTGTAATTAAAATCAAATTTTATCAGAAATACGTAATATTTGGGTAATATTAAATGATTATGAAATGCTTTATAATTATATTTTACAAAGAAAATAGGATTCAGAGTACTTTGTAAATATAGATGTTTATAATCTAGAATAAGCATGATGTATATATTATTAAAATAGTAATGATGATGATAAGAGCTTCTAATGCCTACCATATTAATTATACCTCTACTATCTTCCATAAACTAGACAAATAAGCGAAGAAAAAAAACACAAATGAATAATATAATACTCTTGTAATAGGAAGACCATAATATCAATTCAAATCATATTCCAAATTGAATTTCAGCTCAATCTATATATAAATAAAATCAATTCGACAGTTTTAATTAATCTATTTCTCAATTCAAGCATTATCTTTATGTTAAGATCAATTGATAGTAGCAGTAGATATCATTGTTGATTTAAACTCCAGTTCAACACAGACCCTAACCACAGTTTCATGCAATATTACTTTCGATTCAAAGTATATAAATGTTGTAGGTGATTAATTAATTGCTGATTAAATCCATGCATCAAAAAGTCTATTATTGGTAGTTGGAAGGGTAATTATGTGGTAGTAATTTGATAAAGAGTAAAAGTAGGTTAGTGAAAAAGGCCAGTAGCAGCAATAAATGTGATGGTAATTTGATGTCACTGTTTAAACACTATTTGTATCAGACTTTACATCTCATTATTTCTAAATTGGAATGTCGATAACAAAACATCAGATCTCTCTCTCTCTAATACTATACTATGCTGCTTTGACCATCACACTGCCCTATCATGTTTCTCTCTCTCTATTTCTCAACCTCAACAACATTAATAATTCATACAATTATTTCTATATATCTAGCTCGATCCAATTCGTGGATGTATTTGAGCATTTTATGCATAACTCACACGTCTAAATCCTAATTTTACAGTTATATGGACATAATTTTTTAATTTAACGAACTTATTTTTTTAATTCTGTTAGTATAACCTTTTCATTATATACATGTAATATTTTGCAGTGCATGACAAATTTATAATACATTTCAAAAATTTTATGTTGTGCTAACATAAATTTTATGCTATAATAATATAATTTTATATTATTCTTTAAGTATATAAAAATTATGATATTTGTACATAGAAGTTATACTAATATAATATAAAAGTTTCGACTATATTACATGAATTTTTATAATGAAAAAAGTATAAGTTATTGACTAAAAAGATTAAAATATGTACATAAAGATTATACTGTTACAACATAAAAATTATAGTATTGCAACATAAAGATTATGACATAAAAAAAAAACCTGGGACGGATCCGAGCTAAAGCAGATCCAACCTAACCTGACTCGCCTGCCCAATTGAATAGATTATGACTCATGCGCTTTATGCATACAAACATTACTCAATAATTTATTACCTTTTCATTTTACTTTTTTTTTCCTCACCTTGTTTATATTTAAACATAGTTCGACTAGTGTAGGAGACTAGTAAGTTCTTCATACTATATATTTAAGTGGTTTTTTTGGTGTAGATGTTCATGATTTATGATCGTTGCTAATTAATAGATCTTTCATGTAGGTTGGTCCTATTCAGTTAATTAAATGCGTTAATGGTTTATTAATAAGAAAGTGAAAGTTATTAAATACATTCCTAGTATTTCTTCACTCACTAGCTATAGAATTTAATTGGATTGTATTAAATATTATGTATTCTATTTCTTCTTACTTTATTTATAAAAAATAAAAATAAAAAAACCCACGTGCTCATTACATCTGATTTAACATTTAGTAAATGCTCTTGAAATGCTTATGAAATGTTTAAAAAACTTATAAACTCACTCAATCGTCTATTTATTCCATATCAAATTATAAACAAAAAGGATTTTTCATTATTTGATCTTTGCCGTGGATATCTGCAAGTTACATGCTCACCACAAATTTTAGGGATCATGTTCTGCAAGATGCAATGATTCCAATCTTCGTGAAGTTTGACTGCAAATCGTAATTAACATAAAATAAGAGTAAAAAATGTGTACATTTTCCACACCCAATGGATTTTGAAGAATGTAGAACCATTCATTTATTTTAGAGAGATTATTTTTGATATTTTATGTTGAGTTATCTTAATTTTGATCCATTATATATTGGAAAAACATTTCTACGTGTACGTGGATTTGAGTAGATTTTGATAAATTTAATGTAATATAGTGCAACATTGGATAGTAATGGATAGAAAGTACAAGAAATCATTGCAACTTTAGGGACAAGACTAGTTGATAAGTTTTCGCTACTATTTAACGAAATTAAAAAAAGAAAAAAGAAAAAGAAAGGGATGGATTGGTGGTGAGGCAAATGGTAGGTAGGGTGGCGCTTTAATTTCAGTAGCAGCAGCGGCGGCGGCGGCGGAGGAATGCAACGCCCTTTCTGTCCGATTATTTACTCTTTGGTTTTATCTAATTTCATTTTCCAATGTAATAATAATATTTGCTCTAAATAATAAATCTAATATGCCTAATTGCCACATCACACTTGCATACCACATGCCTTCAATGCCTCTACTCTCTTTCTTAGTCTCCTTTTAAAACATCGCCGAGTTTTCATGCCAAACTTGTTTGTATCATATAGATGACTTTTTTATAATTGGATGAAATATAAAATGAAATATTTATATTATTTTAGTGAAACTATATTTTATGTATCATATTTGGAAGTAATGTAAAATCAAACTTATTTAATATTTTAGTAAAAATATATCTTATGTGATGTTTGAATTTGTACTATTGGAGGAATTTTTCTATATTACCATAAACCTTACCAAATCTAATATGTCCTTTGAAAGAGGGCTATAAGTTTATAAGTTAAAAGAACATGTTTCACATTATCTTGAATTATTTTTACAATTTCAAAATTGAAGGAAAATTAGTTTTACTGTTGATTTATTTGTATTTTTTAATTTCTTTTTAAGCTTTTATGTTTTATCATGTCACGTATGACATATCCATGCGGATCTTTCTCCATAAAAACTGTGTTTCATTTATATAGTCGTAGAAGACTAATACAAATATTTTTAGCAGCTAAAACAAAAACCCCAAAATATTATATAATTTGCTTCATAAAAATATTAGGATCATTGACAGAAACAATAATGATTTTTAATCATGAAATGAATTTTATTATCGGTTTTTTTATTCGAATTCGCTACCATCATAAATCGATGGAATGTGGAATAAATCATTGCTGTGTCTTTGATTCACAGCGATGTTGGCGACAAAGCGCCAAATAGTGGTGAGAAATATGTTCAATCTTTTTTCCTGAGATTTTTTTTTTCTTTTTTTAATTAGTAGTCGAAATATAAAAATGGAAAGAAAAAAAATTAAGCGGGCCATAAGGCTTGTTGGGCATAATTAATTGTCCACTAGAATTGTGGTTCAGCCCAATGGGCCCTTCTCTTTCTGTTATCACAACTTTTACCATTAATCACACTCTTAAACATACTATTAATTTATATTAATATATAATATTTAATTTATTGGTGATACGGTGACTGCTTCAAAAATCCTATGTATGACCATAGGAAATTCCCAATTCTTCTTTTATATAATAATTTGCATAAGTAAATTTTGAAAGATCCGAGTTACACAAAAAAATTGATGAAGTTTTGAATATATCATGAGTAAACTAAAAGAAGAAAAAAGAAAAAGAATTAGACACTAAACCACCATGTATTAATTATTTATTATTCCCAACACTAAGTTAATTGTTGATGCTATGTATGTATTGTAATCGTATTGATTCATTTCCAGGTTCCATCATCACAAGGAGAGCAGCCTTCTTGAGCAATATCAGTGATTTGGACGCCCGAATCATAAGTCGCATTAGCTATCCAATCAGCAGGAAGCACGCTTTTAGCCCAATACCATTTCCCATCGAATCCAGCTGTGACCACAAACCGGAACTGCAGGGGCCCACTTGGAACCCTACTTGTCTTCCAAACTGCCCCATATGCCCTACTCATGTAATTCCAATTTGATGATCCTACCTGCAGTTATGTATTTGTATTATTATTTACATTTACTTCAATTTTTTTTCTAAATATTTATGTAAGTTAGTCTGAATACCTGAGCCACATCTAATGCCACGATCTCTGTTTGACCTCCTTGGTACAACAATTTTATGGCCAAGTAATTTGGCTTCTGGCTTGATGCTTCCACACCAACTGCCAAATTCTTCTTCTTGTAATCACATGGAATCCTGATTATGTTTAACACTGTTATTATATAGTTTTTAATAATAAATAATCATGTACGGATCAAATCAATTAATTCTAGATGACCGTTGAATTCATTTAATGTCACCAATCTTTCCTCTATGGCTCCACCACCAATCTGATATTTTTTTTTTATTTAATAAGTTCATACTTATAGTGGCATCATAGATATACATGATTGGCTTAAAATGTATAATTAGGTATTGGGCCAGGCAGAAACAGCTACGTTTGTCCTCTTGCAAAATCATTATTACGGCAAGAATTTAAGAAAAATTATAACCAAATCTCATAATAAATTCAACGTCAATATTTGGGGATTTGTCTCATGAACAATCCATTAATTTAGAGAGAGATTACCTCTTATATTCCACGTCAGCAATTCCGAGTTTGAGAAGGTCCTGTCCCATGCCCTTGTTGGCCATGCCCATGAAAGCTCTGCTACTCAACACAAAACCAGTCTTGTTATCATTATTCAGGTCTGTCACTATCACTGCTGTCCCTTGTTTACTACAAATTTTTTCATCCTTGCATCTCATCTGCAATATATGCAAAAGAAATCAATCAAATCCATTTATTTTGCATTTATAACAAAAATAGAAAATACCTGAAAACATGCACCACAACCAGCTCCATCCTTGTAAATTGAGGGAGGTGCAGCTGCAAGACGACCATCATTGAATCCTATTGCCAGAGATCCATAGCCACAACTTCCAGCTGCATTTCATTCATTACATATTCACAATCAATGCGAAAAAGAAAAAGAAAAAGAAAACAGAGGATTATTAATCTTACACTGGAGGGAATGAGCCTTGGAGAAGAAAGCAACTTTAGATTGGTGGACACATCGATCACAGGCAGTTGCGGGTGAAAGAAGAAGGAGAGTTAGCAAGCAAAGAAAAGCAAACACTGCCATGGTTGTTGAATGTAGAGAATGGTGATTGCACACACACACATATATATATATATATAGAGTGGGGGTGGAGTACAGGTGTCACTCTTTTTTCAAACAGGTAAAATATTGCTGTAATTAATGATAATCTAATGGATATATATTGGAAATGTGCTGATGGGGAGACGAGGAAGGAGACACCCACTTGCCTTTTCAATCATTATTGTAATAACTAAATCATATCATATTCCTTTTATTTCTCGCGGTTATTTTTTTATGAAATTACAAATTTCACAAAATAAATATATTAGTTGGAGAAATTAGCCGTGTGGAGTGGACGCACCGACTTTTTACATCGTAGTGTGTGTGTGCGCGCATTAATTTAGAGTTGACAATTACACTGCTTTCTTCACTTTACTAATAATAATCTTTTCTTTATTTTGGGGGAAATCAGTGTTTTACAGGCAACTCTTTGGTTGGTGCCTTACACACGTCATGATGTAACCATATGCTTGATTTTAGGACTAATTCGTTACTTGTCATTTGTTATGACTAATCACGTTTTTGGGAAAACATATCATTCACCAGTACTAATCTCAGCCTTCGATTTGTAAGAAGATAACAATTTCATACAAGGGGTACAGAAACCCAGAGAGAATGTAATTTTGAAATAGAAGAAAAACATGATTCACTATAGAGAATTAATTATACTGAGTAAAATGAGGAAATTAAAAACAATGAATATATGTTCAACCTGAGTAGGAACGTTTATAAACACACACCCAAAAAAAAGGCCTGGATTGCTTTTTTCAGCCCGTCTTCTCAGAAAGAAGTAAGATGAGCTGATCACGGGCCTTTTCAAGAGCAACGGTCAAGTTCTCGGGCTCACTTCCACCTGCCTGGGCAAAGTTGGGGCGGCCACCCCCTCTTCCACCGCACACCTTGGCTATTGGCCCGATGAACTTCCCTGCTTGGATCCCAAGATTAACTACACCAGGAGTAAATGCAGCCACTAAACTTACTCGTTTCTCATCTGGACACGAGCCCAAAATCACGGCTGCTGGATCTTGCAAAGTATCGACTAAATACTCTGCAGCGCTCTTCAATGCATCAGCATCAATGTCATCCATGCTCTCAACTACCACCCTGGATTGAATAATGCATCCCAAGGTAAAAAAAAGATGATCTTTATGATAATCTGTTTTGTTGCTTATCTTGGAAGAAACTTTTACCTTATCTTTGATGAAGATCCTACTGTAATTGCCCTGTCGATAATACTTGATGCTTTGTAAATTGCTGCTTTTGCTCGCGCAGCCACAACTTCATTCCTTGTCTCTCGTAGATCTTTCAAAAGATTGTTGACTCTAGTTGTCACATCTTCAGCATTCACCTTCACAATAACATGTCTTAATGATATATACACTACTTCAAAATGAGTTTATAGGAGGAGCAGAAAAATAGCATACTTTGAGAGTGGAGCATAGCTGCTTCATGCAGTTATCTCTGGAGATGACATACTCAATAAAAGCTTCTCCTGCCACTGCTTCAATGCGCCTGATTCCAGACGCGATTCCTTGTTCAGATATTATTTTGAATCCTCGTATTTCTGCAGTATTTCCAACGTGGGTCCCACCACATAGTTCCATGGATACACCAGGGACCTCTACGACACGTACCTATGGAATTGTAGTAGAAAATCATACATCAAGATTAACATTCTGAATTACAATAATGCAAGGCCTTTTACTGTACAGTTTGTAGAAATGGATACCCACTATACCTGTTCTCCATATTTTTCACCAAACATGGCAATAGCTCCGGCCTTCTTTGCATCACTCAATGCCATCACTTTTGTGTCGAGGAGTGTTGCATCTCCGATCCATTGGTTAATCAGCCTTTCAATTTCCGTGAGCTCATTTTCACGAAGAGCTCTATTGAAATTGAAGTCAAACCGGAGACGATCAAAAGCCACCAGCGAACCTGCTTGAGATGTTTCCTGGCCTATTACTTTCTTAAGCGCCGCTTGGAGCAGATGTGTAGCAGTATGATGGACCTGGAAAAGAAGCAAATACAACGGATTCACAAATGATTTTTCGCCTGATAATTGACATGGATCAGTATAAACGATGATACCTTTGCTCTTTGCCTCAGGTGCATATCAACTTCAGCTTCTACTTCTCTGCCTACCTCTAGAACACCTTTTGTGACATTTCCCTTGTGGACAAATATGTTACCAAGGGACTTTTGGACATCCTCAATCTTTACAACAGCTTCACGGTTTCCAGAGCCGGTCACATATAGAAAGCCGTGATCCCCAATTTGACCCCCCGATTCAGCATAGAAGGGGGTCCTATCCAGCAACACTTCAACTTCATTTCCTTCAGAAACCTGCCCCACTGGCTTGCCATTTACCAACAGACCCTCAACCACTGCTTTAGTACAAAGTGTGTCGTAACCAAGAAACTCAGTGTCTGGAATATTTTCTGTAAGCTCGGCTCCATCTTCTACAGAGAGCTTGACTGTATTATGTGCAGCCTGAGATTGGCGTCTTTGGGTTTCCATTTCGATATCAAAGCCATCCATGTCTATACCAACGCCACGTTCATCAGCAACTTCTTTTGTTATCTCCACAGGAAACCCGTATGTATCATACAGAAGAAATGCGTCCTTGCCAGATATACAAGGTACAGTTCCATTCCTCTGAGCACTTGACAATGCATCATTCAATATTTGCTCAAGAAGCTTTTCACCTCTCTCAAGAGTCAAAACAAAGCGAAGTTCCTCCCTTTTCAATTCCTCAAGGATACGTTGAGCTCTTGTCTTTACTTCTGGATCTATGTTCGTGCTTAATTTAATAACGTCTTCAGCCAGTATGGGCAAAAATGCTCCTTCAAGATTTCCCATGACATCCCTCTTTATACCTAGTAGCCTGCCTGTTCTAACAGCCCTTCT
This sequence comes from Scutellaria barbata, assembly GCA_028654395.1. Classification (NCBI taxonomy): domain Eukaryota; kingdom Viridiplantae; phylum Streptophyta; class Magnoliopsida; order Lamiales; family Lamiaceae; genus Scutellaria; species Scutellaria barbata. Next base: position 3,125,381 of record CM053646.1, on the reverse strand, counting down.
GATGAGACGTCGAACCACATAGCCTCTCCCTATGTTTGATGGGAAAACTCCATCTGATATAAGATAAACTATTGCACGCATGTGATCTCCAATTATCTGAAAATAGGGTGAGATATTGGTGAAATAATTCAAGATTTTGCAAAGGTTGATCTGTTTATTGGAAAGAAAGACTAACATATATAACAAGAAGATCATACTTGAAGGTTTGTTTTTGCAGACTCATCTGCAAGTGGATAAGATATATTTGCCAAATTTGAGGCCTTCTCTATGATAGGAAAAATTAAATCAGTTTCATAATTGTTTGGAACCTGCAAAGAAAATGAGGAGGAGTTTAGCAAGCGAAAATAACATCGTAACAGGAGTAGTTAGTATTTTTTGTTCAGTTCAGCAACACTTGCCTGTTGAAGTATGCGAGCCATTCGCTCTAAGCCTAGCCCAGTATCAATGTTCTTTTGTTTTAAGGGCTCAAGTGATCCATTGTCCTGTCTATTGTATTGCATAAAGACGAGGTTGTAGAACTCTATAAATCTAGAATCATCTCCAAGATCCTGTCATTCATTAAACATAAAATCATAATAAGTAATGATATAAAAAAAGGAAAAGAAAAAACATAAAATCATTAAATTAACCTTAACCTTGAAATATAAAGCTAAAAATGGTACAAAAACTTGCTGATGAAACACAAGTAATGAATATCAAGCAATACAGAAAATTAGAGTTTCTCCTAATTATGACGAATGCTTACAACATCTGAATGCCCCCTCTCTGGATGGAAATCGTAATAAATTTCAGAGCATGGCCCACAGGGACCAGTTGCTCCACTGGTCCAGAAGTTGTCCTCTTCACCAAGTTTCATTATGCGATTTGCAGGAACACCTATCTGCAAGAACAAAACTGATTGAGAAAATATATTATGCATATAATTGTCATCAAACCTTGTGTCTATCCAGAATGTAACAAACTCATAAACGTATGACTCATAATAAGACACTAATTAAGTAAGATCAAGTGACAACCAACAATTAGATATGGGGATAATTTTGATAATCAATACATATATTTGTAGCAAGACATGAAGGAGTAGAGTGCACTCTCTCTATACATGCTTGATAGCATTGTGAGCTCATATATGAAAATATATTTTGCTGATTACCTCATCATGCCATATTGAAAAAGTTTCATCATCATCTTTATATACACTAATCCATAATTTGTCAGCTGGTAATCCATACCTATATGCAATCAATGAAGCACAAGATGTTATTAGGAGAAGGACATATGCAAAATCTTATACACTTATCCTCCTAACACATCAACATTTACATTTTTAATGTGAATCTAATGATCGTGAACAGAATCTAAATGAAAAGTTAATCTGTTATAATTAAATTAAAGACATAAGGAGACAAATGTAAGATGATACAAAATCAACGACATAGTATTGTCTCTAACTTACCAAAAGATATTTAAAAGTGAGAATTGATACAAATTTTTATCTCAACCTTCTATAATATACTCCCTTACTCTATCAAGTTATATGAAATTATCTGATTTAGCAATAATCAAGAGTTAATGTTACATACCAGAAAATCTAGATTGAACTCAGATCACATACAAATTAGTTGTTGACAAAACGGTTAAATTAAAAAGGGGTCAAAGTAGTGCCTCCAGAAGCTCACTGTACAACCCACAGTGGAATTAACTAAGGAATTCAAATTACTATCTATGGTTAGAATGTTTTCATCAGGTTAATACATACTCCACTGTTGAAAGCTCCCAGGCCCATTTTATAGCCTCGTGTTTGAAGTAGTCTCCAAAACTAAAATTTCCAAGCATTTCAAAGAACGTCTGATGTCGAGATGTTCGACCTACATTGTCAATGTCATTTGTCCGTATGCATTTTTGAGAAGTTGCAGCACGGGGCACTTCTCTAGGCACCTGACAATGTTTAAATGACAAAGTCAATTCTAAATTAAAAGCAGCATTCTCACAGCATTTTCTGTGCCCATTATCATGAGTGCTAGAACACTTAATCATCAAATTTATTACCCCCTTCCCTGACGCCTGACAGTGAACAATTTTATACTGTCTTTCTTTAGGAAATACTGATAACATCATGACTGGAATCAACTATCAGTACATATACTGTTTCTTCAACAGATTTCATCGGATAGAGAAGTTATTTTATCTTTTCAAATGAGCGCAAACAATGGTATGAAAGTTCCAAACACAGGTTTAGACTAATTATGTACTCTACAAAATATGGAATAACACCACACAGTTACACACATGCATGTGCAAACAGATACCCAATCACAAGAGAAGTAGAGAGAGATTAGCATGAATAACAAGTTGCACTGGAGCATGACTGAGTAGTTTGAAAACGATCCAGCAACAGGACACAACTACTGATTTTGAGGTTAAAAAGAATTAGTTCCTGCAGCCTCGACTCATGCATACTCACGGACCTAAAATGCAAGCTGAGGAAGCACATATAGAACCTTCCCAAGGAATATAGGCTTGAACTGAAGCATCCCAGCAATTGTTAATAAAACTGTTGGATCCTCTGGGACAAGAGAAGAACTTGGAAGAACTTTGTGACCTCTTGCAGCATAAAATTCAAGAAATCTTCGGCGGATAGAGTCACCACTTGCAGAAAGATCCAATGGTTTATTATCCACAAGTTCCTCAGCCAAGGGTTGTGCTGAAGCTGAAAGGGAAACCATATTCATGTTCTATAGTCCTCCAAAACCAAGAAATGTTTGAGTCTTCCTCTTTAGATTTACAGAGATATTTACCTCTTGCAATGAAAACCTTAGATCCTTTTGCATGGGAACTCTTATAGCTCAATATACAAGGATCCACTAAATCTAGTGCTTGCTTGGGGAAGCCTCTATAGTCTCTAGTACCTGCTTTTCATTCACTTTCATTATAAAGAACTATCCAAGAAAAATATAAAAAAATAAAGAAGCACCACAAAAGTAGAAAAAGAAATCTTGCTCTGGTTTTATCCTGATTGCCATTATGGATAGTAGTATTTCTACATTGGAGTTCATCGAAAAGATCATATAACAATACTTAATTACATTTCCTTTCAAATTAGTAATGCATTGATAAATAATACAAAATTAGTTGTTTGGAGTAATTTATCTTGAAGAATGGACACGGTCCAAAGATATACAAAGCAAAATTTTCATTAAATTTTTTTTAGAATACCTAAACTAGCTATGGATCAACTAAAACAGGATAATAAATTTCTATTCCAGATAAAACATATGTGAGACAAAACTTAAAAACACCGATAAAACTATTGCCCAAACAAACAGTGCCCACATCTTTCTAAAGTATCTACGAAGTAGTAGATAAAACGATTGCTGTCGAAACAATTCTTGATTTTAGTATTAACTATAATCCAACATGGGTCGAGTTCCTCCATAGTAAAACCAAATCAAGAAAACAGATAAGAAGCGGGAAATAACCAAAAAGAAAGAAAGAAATAGATAAAACGATTGCTGTCGAAACAAATCTTGATTTTTAGTATTAACTATAATCCAACATGGGTCGAGTTCCTCCATAGTAAAACCAAATCAAGAAAATCAAGAAAACAGATAAGAAGCGGGAAATAACCAAAAAGAAAGAAAGAAAGAAAGAAAGACAGACAGACAGACAGACAGACAAAAGAAAAAGGAAAGCAAAGAAAAAAAGATTGTAATGTTTCAAGAAAACTTTCAAAATTGTAAAGAAACAGATAGAAACACAGATAGCAAGAGGGTTTCTCTTAGAGACTGTGTGTGAAGTTTTGGGGAAAAGGAAGAGATTACCAGTGGTAAAGGAAAAGCGAAAGGTCGAAGTGGGCAATGAAAGGAGGGATTTTCCGCCATGTCTGCTATGCAGAAAGAGGGGGAGCTTCAAGCTTCCCATCTCCCCCACACAGTCTTGGAGAATCTGCGCGTGTCGTCGTAGAAAGTTTCTAATCGACCGTTATGTAAGTTGGAAAACGAAGAGAGAATGGATAAGCTTTGTGGGGATATCCTCTTCAGTATTTAAGGCCTTATTCGGTTTTGGGCCCGCTAATTTACTTGGTTACTGGACTTCTTACCTACTTCTGCCCACCAATTAGCTTTATGGTCCATTCTTCTTGTGGTTCTTGGGCCTTAATCAATTAATTTTTTTAAGAATCTAAGGCCCAATTTATTGTCCAACATTGAACACAAAACATGACAAACCGTAAAGTTCCCCACAACCATAAACCTACAATTAATGCATTGTCTATGGCCGTACATTTTATATAGTGGGTCCATCTTGTTTCACTATTCTTCTCATAATCTCATTCAATCTCAAACCACTATTCTATGGGTATATAGTAGCAGAAAAAGATTTATTAAGTACCCAACTTTTCGATCCTGTGGTTCTCATCCCTTAATCTATTAACATTTGAAACATCTTACACCCAATTTATTGTCTAACAACTCAGCATTAAACATGATGCCCTCCTCTTCCTCAAATTTCACAAGGCCTTACACTTATAAATCCCCACAATCATAAAACTAAATTTAATGCATTGTAGATGCCCTTATAATATAAATAGCAACCACCTTCACCATACTCTTCATATCAACACAAACAACAATCATTTCAATTTTCTCTAGCATCAAGATCAAGAAAAGTCCCCCCTAGCTCAAAGCATCAACAATCATGATGATTAGTCCAAGAAAACTCATCAAGATGGCAAGAAAATGGCAGCCCTTGGAAGAAAATGCATAACTTGGCCTAGAAATATCGATGGAGATAGTACGAGCAGTGACTACACCTCGGAAGTGGCTGAAAAAGGGCATTTCGTTGTATACACGACTGATAAAAGGCGTTACGAATTTCCCATGGCTTATCTGAACATTTCAATCTTCAAGGAGCTATTAAGAATGTCTGAAGAGGAATTTGGATGGGCGAGTGATGGACCAATCACATTGCCTTGTGATTCAGAGTTGATGGAATATGTGATCTCTTTGATGCAAAAGAATGCAGCCAAAGATGTTGAGAAAGCTTTGCTCTTATCCATGGCTTCTTGTAGATCTTCTTCATCTTATTATGTACATCAACAAGAAACAAGAAATGTACAATTATGTGGCTGTTGAAATTTATGTCTTTTTTATTTTTTTAAACTAAGGTCCATGATACATTTTTGCACTTAAAAAAGTATATTAAAAGGTCTACCATAAATGATTTATATGTGTGTCTACATTCATTAATCATAAGTTACTTGAAGTACTTAAAAGCACCACTTCAATAATATTTGAATGATTTTACTACAAATGATGATCATATTAGTATTTTATCCTCTGATTTTGTTATCATGCAGCCGAATTTTCAAATTCATTACCTCATTAGAGATGCTGAAATTAAAAGTAAGTGGTTTGCACGGGAACTTATAAACCATTTCAGAATATCATCATTGTGAAGTCATATCTAATTATGTGACACCAATCAACCTATAAAATAGAGGTTAAAGAATAAAAATAAGTTGGGTTGTAGTTGGTGGGTTGTGTCTTACAGAATCACATCTATGAAACAAATTCATATAAATTGTTTTGTAGTTGGTGATAAGGGGTAACACATCACGAGGTGGGACTCCAAATTAACATATATAGATTATGCATAATCGGCTTTTAGAATGACTCAAAGACTTCATTTAAGGTCAGAAAGTATCTTTTTTTGGAGCCAACAACTAACTTTGAATAGACTACATACACAAAGAGAGGGGCCTGATCAACTTTACTATTGTCTCATATTTTCTTTGGAATTTTCTAAGATCCTTATCCATCTAATTTTTCACACCGTTGATTGAAACATAATATTTTCTATATTTATTATCATGTTTCAATTTTTATAAATTCCAAGTTTAATATATGCATTCATATAGAGGGATGATGATGATGATAATATATATATATATATATATATATATAATATTACAATTTTTTTTAATGTAATTGGTGTACGGATTTAGAATTCGTACAACTGACCCGACCCGCTCCACGCGCCTAGATGGGTACGCTCAAACTCACCCAAATTCGCTATAGGTACTATATTTTTATGTTATGTTAAGCATACATTTATATTATGTTAGTTATACCTTTAAGGTCTTTATGGTATATTTAACATAATATAAAGGTATGATTAATACAATATAAAAATTAGGATTAAAAAATAATATTTTGATTCATGTCGAATTCGACCTCACCCAATCTGTATTATATGAATTCAAAATTCATACAATAATTACGCAGTGCAACTCATAAAATATAATGTAAGTGGTGGTATGTATAGTATCATTATAATATGAAATTGAAATTATATCCGAAATCGACGTGACGATGGTTGGTTAACGCATTTAATATTGGACACACATTATGAATGTAGAGCGGAAGTCCTGAATGGCAGCTATAATGTATGCTAAAATTATTTATTACATTTAAAAAAAATTATTTATTACATTAATATGTCATGGTCTGATTAGAGTGTGTCTATATTGTATTAAATACCGACCTTAAATTCAATATTCAAACTCTGTGAGCCGCCATGTGGACCTCCCAATCATAGGCTCAATTTTAATTTTAATTTTAATTGAAGTCAAAAGCCACCTCAGATGAACATGACAAATACATATCTATCCTTTTCATTTTTTACCAATAACATGAATTTTAATTAATTATAAAAACTTATTTTTTACCCTTAATTTTCTAGTATTCAAGTCCGTATGCTTTTAGTTTTTGTTAGCCTTTGTTCCTTAATTAATAAAGTGAAGAGGAAAATTATAGAGAATTAAAATCAAAATAATATAAACGAAATAGATAGAAAAATGGAAAAACAAAGTTTAGAAGATAGAAAATAACAGAGATAAAAGTGGAGAGGTTAATAAACATAGAATTAAAAATATTGTAATAGACAAAAAGTTGAAAGTAGTCAGTGGAGAATATGACTTATGAAAATTAAATAAAGAACTCTTTTTTTTTTTTTAACATTTTGTTGTCTATTAACCTATAAATGGGGATATAATAAATCATATATAATGCATAATATTTTCATGTTTAATTAATATGGGACCTTACGTCCCCCCCCCCCCCCCCCCAGTGTGAGTGCTGAGCACCCCAAACATGACCTTGTATGAGAAAATTAACAGATAGCATGTTTCCACAACCACATTCATTTCCCAAAACACTTATGTAGCATTAACGGTCAGTTTTGTCAATCTGTTTGCTTTCTTTTCTTCAAGTCAAATATTTGTCCTCCACAAGCTGGTCAACTTAAGCGAGTTTCTTTTTTTTTTTTTAATTAATGCTCAACTACACCCCACTTACCTAAAATATTCCATCTCATGTACATCATGGCAACTAACCCTAAATAATTGAATAAAATCAAACGCATATCTCTATTTATATCTATGTCTATATATATATATATATATATCCCCAACACCTCATCACGGAAAATATCTTGCGAAGGTCCATACACAACACATCAAGAATCACCAAATTACTTTCTCAGCACATAGAGAAGTTGAAAGTAAAAAAATGGGTGATCATGTTGAAGGATCCGGAGCAAGCTCAGCTCCGATCACCCCACGGCCAGCATCGGTGGCTCCGACGCCTCCCATGGCCCACACCCCGCAAATCGTGTCACTTCCACCGTCGCAATTCCACTCACCTTCTCTAACCCGATCGCCGCTGCTCACCCCAGGCGGCACCAACAGAAAAACCCCTAGAATGATTAGGACCCCACGTTTCATCACTCCCTTGGGTAGCCCTTTGAGAAAAGCCATTAAGCTCACCAAGCTTGATCCTCAAGATGCATGGCTTCCTATCACTGAGTCAAGAAATGGGAATGCTTACTATGCTGCTTATCATACTTTGTGTTCTGGGATTGGGATTCAGGCCCTTGTTCTCCCTGTTGCTTTCACCATTCTTGGCTGGTAATTATTAATTAGCTAGTGTTTAATCTCATTCATGTTGCTTTTTATTTTTATTATTACTAAATTAAACTTTTTCCAGGACATGGGGTGTTATTGGCTTGACTTTGGCTTTCATATGGCAACTATACACTCTCTACTTAATGGTTCAGCTCCACGAATCGCCTGAAAATGGGATTCGTTATAGCAGATACATGCAGTTAGCTAGCGCAACTTTTGGTAAACATGCATGCAGTGATCTGATATCTTTGAATTCTGATAAAAAAATCATCTTGTTTTCTGATCATCACGTGCAAAATTGCAGGAGAAAGACTATCAAAATTTCTAGCCGCCGTTCCGATCATGTATCTCTCCGGCGGAACATGTGTGGCCCTGATTGTGATCGGAGGCTCCACGTCGAAGATGTTCTACCAAACCGTGTGTGGGGCCACTTGTACTTCCAAGCCCTTAACCAACGTGGAGTGGTACCTGGTGTTTACATGCGCGGCGGTGCTGCTGTCTCAGCTGCCAAACTTGAACTCCATCGCCGGAATTTCTTTGGTCGGAGCTCTCACCGCCGTCGGATACTGCACCGGAATATGGGCTGTGTCGGTGTCGGAGGGACGGCTGCCCAATGTCTCCTACAAACCGGTCAGGTCGGGCACCGATATTGGAAGGATTTTTGATGTGTTGAATGCACTCGGGATCATTGCTTTTGCTTTCAGAGGACATAATCTCATTCTTGAAATCCAGGTCACCTTTTTTTCTTAATTATTTCTTTATTTCCCAATTATTCAAAGTGAGTTATTTGTTTTTTTTGACTAAAGTTTCGACTTTGAATAATCAGGAACTATAAAGTCTACCATATTTTCTCTCTTACGCAACATCTTTTGAATATATATATATATATATATATATATATAACTGATTTGACCAAGAGAATTTGTAGAATCCCTTTCACATTAATTGTGTACAGAATAGTGGTGTAGGCAGAATAATAAAATAAAATATAGGAATTAAAAAAATACTAAAAATAGAGAACAGGGTTCGATTTGTCTAGCCTACTTCATGTTTGGTACACATTGGACTAAAAGAACCACATTGAATATGATGAAACTAGGTTAAATTTAAAGACGAATTCCTGGCTGCTAAAATTACTAGATTATTATACATAAAACATTACTGGTTTGATATTAATTTATATGTTTAAATACAAAAATTAACCTAAAATATGATGATTTTTTCAATTTACAACTTAATTTTTTTTTTATCTGATTGCAACTTGAAATTCTAGAGTTTCTCAAAATGCGATATGAAAATCACGTGTTGTGCATTTCATCGCAAAAATTATCGACAAAAAAGTTTAGATTACAAATTTAGGTTATACTTTATATTGATTTTTGCATTTAATCCTAATTTATAATGCCTTCCTTTATTTTAATTTACTTAATGTGTGGGAATTTTCACCTTTTCACCAGGCCACAATGCCTTCGAGCGAGAAGCATCCATCCAGTGTTCCAATGTGGAGAGGTGTAAAAGCAGCCTATACTATAGTAGCATTGTGTTTGTTTCCACTAGCCATTGGTGGCTATTGGGCCTATGGTCACATGGTAAGAATAATACATGTATTAATAATTCAATATCAATTACAACAATCTTAAACTTGACAAGAATATATATTTCTGATCAACAACAGATTCCAGTCAACGGTGGCATGTTGACCGCCCTGTACGCGTTCCACAGCAAAGATGTTTCACGATCGGTGCTAGGGTTCATAAGTTTGTTCGTCATAATCAACGCCGCCAGCTCATTCCAAATCTATGGAATGCCCATGTTTGATGACATGGAGTCCAACTATACACGAAGGTTCAAGAAGCCCTGCCCACGGTGGCTCCGGGCCATAATTCGGGCCGTGTTCGGGTTCACCTGCTTCTTTTTTGCCGTGGCAATACCATTCCTGGGCAGCATGGCGGGCCTGATTGGAGGCATTGCGTTGCCCGTCACGTTGGCATATCCATGTTTCATGTGGCTCAAAATGAAAAAGCCCAAAACATATAGCCCAACATGGTGGCTCAATTGGGGATTGGGCCTCACTGGGATGGCATTGAGTGGACTCTTGACTGCTGCTGGGGTCTATGTTGTCATTGACACTGGAGTTCAAGTTAGCTTCTTTAAGCCTCACTAAAGACTAAATTGTTACATATTAATGTTTTTAAATTAAGCTTTGAGGGATAACCCTTTTTGCATTTTTTTTTTTGGTTTTGTAATTTTGTTTTTGGGTAAGTAATGTAGGTTTTTTTTTATTTTATGAATTAGATATTGATAGGTTTTGGGTGGAAATTATTGTATTTGTTAAATGTGATTTGAAGTGATATTATTATGTCCTTGCAACTTACAAGTACCAACCAGGGTCATTATGGTCTTTTGCGTGGTCACTTTATTTTTCTCTCTTTGTATATATAACTTATAAGCTCGAATATTAAATTGAAAATTACAGATTCTTTCAAAAAGAATAATGTGGGGACTTCGTATGGAATGGCAACGAAAATACTGTAGTTTTGTCGTGATGTATTATATACGTCATATAAAATAATCAATTTCTTGTTTTATTATTTTCTTTTATCTTATATGTGGGCCCAATTTGTTGATTTAAAGTTTCTGGGTTGGTATTTTTATATCCTATGCAGTCCTTGGAATTATTTTAAAGTTTGGTATATAGTTTATTCTTGTTATTTTACATAATAATTGCACTATTATAGGTTTGATTTTCCACTTTTGGGTATAGATTCATATGAATCAAATTCCTCCAAAATGAGGGGATTATGAGACTGATTACCACTTCTTTCATTTGCTTTTCTATCTTAATTCCATATAAATAACTAGCTCACATTATATTTATTTCTACCTTAAAAATAATCCAATGAGATGTTTGATTTCAGAATGAAATTTATCTAATTTTGTATAATAATCATTACACATCATGTGTCTTTTAGAGTATCTCCAGCACTATTGTGAAAATATTATACAATGATGGGATGCTCTAATTTACATAATTATATATTAAAAATAATAGAATATAAAATGAAATATCAAAATGTAAAATCTTGGATACCAAAACAATGTAGAAGAAAAAAGGATGGAGAGGTGGTGAGGTCGTTTCAAATTTAGCAACCATGATGCCCACTATGGCTCTCAGCAAACATCCTCCTTCACCTATTTTCCAACTTTGATATATACATATATATATATATATATATGTTTTTATTCTCAACTTGTCAATCATGGAAAAAAAATACTAAAATTAGCCCATTTTCTCTTTTGGAAATACTGTTGATTGCGATCTGTGTAAGTGGAATCTTTAGAATTACGTTTGATTTTATTTTTTGTCCAATTGAGGATAGTTATTTTTCTTCAATTAACGATAGTTATATAAATAAAACTTCAACGACCAAATAAAGTAGAACCATACCCAATGCCAAAAAAAAATCTTAGAATATAAACACAACTCAAATTGTTTGGGCTTTGAAAAGCATAAGACGTAACAAATTATACCAAGAAATTAATTATATTCCTGATCGATCAAGCAATTGGTTTCGTTACAAAATTGATAATGGGCTTGCTAGAATCACTTTTGACTAATAAATCTCCAATACTTAATTCAGATTTCAGACTGAAAACGTCAAATCAGGGTATGTTAGTGAGAATTTGATTGTGTTACATTAATTATGGATGCTGTTAATGTCCTCTGCTCTACGTTTTTAATGTTCTAATTGTTTGGGAAATTAGCTATTGATAGAATCTAATTTTTTATCAATATTTATATGGAGTTGTTTTATAAATAAATTTCTTAAGATGTAGAATACTGCCTCCAACTCAAATTCATATTTTATAAGTTAATATTTATTTCATGAATATTGAGTTGTGGGTTTGATTCGTTTCACAAAATTAAATTTATAAGATGGTGTTATTATTTTTCTTATAATTTACTTCTTCACCTAACTAAAAACATCCCAACATAATACTTTGAACTTTTTCAAGATTTTATGGCGTGATAAATTTAACGCTGGTGCATCGGACATGCACATAATTATGATGTCTATATGTTTTTTTATAGGGTGAAGGAAATTAAATTAATTTAGTCTTTGGAGTCATCAATGTTTTTGATCACAAGTTGTAGCCTCATTTTTCCAACCCCAACAATATCCAATTGGCATCAGTATTAATATCCAATTGGCATCAGTATTAATTGATGATTAGATATGCATCTAAGTGCATGCTACTATCATCATATATTCACCCTATAAATATATCAAATGGATACATCACTTAATATTGTCTATTAGGCAGTGAAAGAGATAGCATTAACTCGACACTCTTGGGTGATTGTGTGACAATGTTAATGCCTGTAGCACCCACATTTTTTTTATCTTTCTTTAAACAATAATAATCATAATTAATCTAAGATTTTAACTTAATTTAATAATATTAATAGACTATGTAGTAGTGCCACCTCATACTAGGAGTATTACAAATTGGTACAAGCTGGAAGAATTAATTAAGCATGGTACAAGTGGGTGAATTAATTAAGCAAGAATAGGAAAGGAAATAAAGAAAATATCTTTCTCTCTCTCACCATCTCCATTTCTCTCGTTTCTCTCTCTTCTGAAAACCACCATCACTGCTGCTTCTTTCTCAGCCATCACCGACGGCTCTTTCCTCCGGCAAGTTTGTGTATTTTTTTCTGGTTAAATTATATTTTATATCAAGTCTTTTACGATTTTTTTTAGGCTCGGTTTTGGGATCGATGTTCTTCCCCCTTTTGCTATTTTTTTCCTTTTCCCCTGCTGATCAGCCGCTGTTTTCTCTTCTGCCTTGGGGGGCGCAACAGGTGGTATCAGAGCAGGTCTATGATTCTGTAGACTTGCTAAAATATTTTTGTTTTTCGAAGAAGAAAAAAAAAAAAAAAAAAAAAAAAAAAAAAAAAAATTTCTCTTGTCATATTAGGAATTCAATAAGAATTGAAAATATATCTTTGCCTTGAAAAAAAAAAAAAAAAAAATAAAAATAAAAAATTTCTTATTAGCTACCGGCATCTACATCTAACCTACTGCTCCGCCTTCGCCAAGGTATGCTATGCTATGTTCAGATGTATAAACTATTTTATGAACTCGTATTTGCATAGAAACAGAGGTCGTATGGACATTTTCTTATAATTGCTTTAATGCATGGTTTATGATTATGTGGTTGTGGGATATCACTGTTATCGACACACTGCTTGCTGGACGCCGCCACTGAGCCGCTGACGGCCGCAGCATGAGCTCGTGTGCGTAAATGGCCGCGGCAGGAGTTGGTACAATGTTATGTGATTTGTTAAGTCATGTTAAGCTATGTTATATGTGGAATAATGTTATGATGACAACGATGATAGAGAAATTTATAGATGTATTTATATGATCAATGGAAGCAGGTTATGAGTTGAGTGAAATGATTCTCAAAGATTCTAATATCACATAGACTTTAAGGTAAAACATAATTTCCATAAAATGTGACCATAGTTAGAATAACATAGGTGCTCAGAATGGACTTCACATGAATTTCATGATAGGTTCTTTAGGCTTACGCTCGTGCTAATAAAATGTTCTGGCCTTAAGACCAGTTAATCACGGGAGATGATTTTAGAAGAAAATCAGTGATTACGAATGATCTAAAATTTATTATTAAATGTTGAAGCCTGGCAACTTTCTTTTCTACATCGGGAAATATTCATAAGAATACGAAGTCGATTTCAACCTTTTTGTTTGGGGAAAGACTAGCACCACCACAACATAGTGATTCAACCACGGCAGATATTTACTTCACTGCGGTTACACCAAGAATTTTTATACGAAACAGTCCCAGGGGTGAAAGGCAAACTGGAGAAAGTAAAAGTATATTGGAGGCACTCCCTCGACCACCAGCTCAGCTTGCTTTCTTCATTTTTTCGAATAGGAGATAAAGTCAGAAATCAGAAAAAAAAAAATGCGTTTTCTCTTTCTACTCTAGAAGGAGCATTTCGAACGTAGATGATATCATCACGACTTCTCTTTTCGTACCGCTAAAAATGATTAACGTCACTTCGCCAACTGACGTTACCTACGCATAAACCGAAACCATTCTACGTGTGACCTTCATCGAAGATGAAGAAAATAAAGTCAAGGAAAGGAATTTAAATTTATTGCTCAACGACCGGCTTCCGGACTAAAACTCTCTTTCTTTTTCCATTGAAATCGGATCGGAGAAGTGATTAACAAAATGGTAGCATTTCTATAATAGTAGATTCTAAACAATTAAGATTTAAATCAAATCGAAAACACGCTATCCTTAATCCTCCTTTATCAAACGGTTTCAACTATTTAATCCGCCAACCTTCAATGGAAGAGGAGAACTTGCAAATGCGAAAGAATGATTAGTGGCCCCAGATAAACTTTCCGCTCACCTAATCCGTACCGACGAGCAGAAAATTTCATGCGTTATTTTCAATTCATCGAGGAGACGAGTTCTTGCGAAAATTATATGATAGAATCTTATCCTAAAAAAAAAAAAAAAAATTCTAGGACGTCTGGGAAAAATAAATGGGACGATCGAAATCAAGATCAAACTACATCTCTCAACCAAATAAAACGACCGACGGTGAGTGGCATTCTGAACGCCTTTATTCTTGGAATGGGAGTCACCTGTTCGAGATACGAATGAATTCACACCGGACAATACCTCTGGAGGACTGGACATTGCCATCGATGCTAGGAACCTGAACATAATTCGAACGCTAGTCTTAAAAGTAGGATCGTTAGACCAGACTTCAAACCAAGACACGAAGCAGGAAAAGCTTGGGTTTTGCTCTCATATGAAGCGAGACCGCTGAAGAGCCAAAGACCACGACAGACGACCAAGATGCTTAAGAAGGGAGAATGTGAGACGTTTTTGATAAATATTGTAAATCCCGAGTAGAAAACGAATCATATCAAAATAATATCGATAATAAGGAAATCCGTGAAGGTTTATCCGGAAGATTTATTGGACTATTGCCTGATCGATAAGTTGAGTTTGGCATAGATTTGGTTCTCGGGTCGGTACTAGTGTCAAAAGCGCCATATCGAACGTCGTCAAAGGAGTTAGAAGAATTGAAGATGCAATTACAAGAGTTAAAAAAAAAAAAAAATTATACGTCACATCGTATCTCCTTGGGAAGCTCCGGTGTTGTTCGCGAAGAAAAGATGATGGAACGTTCTGAATGCTTGCTAACTGTCGCGAGCTAAACAAAAGAACTATCAAGAATAAATATTCACTACCTCGAATAGAAAATTTATTTTAAATAATTAAGAGGCGTTAGCGTGTTCTCGAAAATATGGTTTGAGATCGAGATATCGTCAAGTGAAGGTCAAGAAGAAAAAAAAAAAATAATAATAATAATAACTAAGACAACCTTCAAAACAAGAGATGGCTATTTTGAATTCGTAGTCATACCTTTTGGATTTAGTAACGCGCCAACAATTTTATGAATATGATGAATCGAGTCTTCCATCCATACCTCGATCGTTTCGTTGTAGTTTCTAACGATGACATTTTAGTATACTCGTACGATAAACTCCAACAGGAAGAACAACAGAGAATTTCATTGGAAACTTTGAGAAATGAAAGGTTATATGCAAAATTCAAGAAGCGTGAGTTTTGGTTAGATAAAAATTGCGTTCCTTAGGCATATTATCACTTCAAAAAGAATCGAGGTAAGTCCGACTAAAGTGGAAGTCGTTAGTAACTGAAAGACGTCGATTAACGTAAACAAGGTGCGAAGCTTTCTAGGCTTGGCTGGCTATTAAGGAAGGATTTATGAGGTCAGCAAATGAAGCTCCAACTTTTAGAGGAAGACTATGCGTGCCGAAGGATAAAAGACTAAGAGAAAGAATACTAGTAGAAGCGCATAACACTTCATACTCTGCATACCCTAAAAGTATGAAAATGTATAAAGATTTATAAGAGATCTTCAAGCGCAGCATAAGCGTGGTGGAGGAACATGAAGAGAAGCATTGGACTTTTCGTCAAAAGATATCTCGTTTACCAGCAAGTAAAAGCAGAATATAAATGACCAGCGGGGATGAAGTGGGCCAGAGAGGAGTTTTAGGACCTGAGTTGGCCGAATAGGCGGTAGAGGTAATATGTAAAGTTCGAGAAAGAATTAAGACAACTCAAGATTGACAAAAATTTTATGCAGATGAGATACGCCGAGAATTTGTTTTGAGTTGGGAGATAACGTTTTCTTAATGAGCATCAACCCTAAGAGGAGTTTATCGTTTTGGAAAAAGAGGTAAGTTGAAGTCAAGACATATCGGACCACTCGATATTTTAGGACGAGTCGGATGAGTGGCGTACAGGCTGGCTTTGCCACCAGACTACATCAATATACCTAATGATTTTCATGTATTTATATTGCGAAAATACGTGTTCGATTCAAGCCAGGTTATCAATCAACAGCATATAGGGTTGGAGAAAGCCATGTCTTATGAAGAGGTTCTCGTAGCGATCTTAGGAAAAAAATAATAATAAATAATAATAATAATTCATAAGTTACGAAATCGAGAAGTGACTTTGATACAAGTTCAATAGAACCATCAAAATGTCAATGGGGTAACTTGAGAAAATGAAGAAGAAACTCTTACAAAATATCCGACTCTGTTGAGTTTTGGTGCGTCTCTAAATTTCGAGGACGAAATTTCTTTGAAGGAGGGAAGGATGTAGCACCCACATTTTTTTTATCTTTCTTTAAACAATAATAATCATAATTAATCTAAGATTTTAACTTAATTTAATAATATTAATAGACTATGTAGTAGTGCCACCTCATACTAGGAGTATTACAAATTGGTACAAGCTGGAAGAATTAATTAAGCATGGTACAAGTGGGTGAATTAATTAAGCAAGAATAGGAAAGGAAATAAAGAAAATATCTTTCTCTCTCTCACCATCTCCATTTCTCTCGTTTCTCTCTCTTCTGAAAACCACCATCACTGCTGCTTCTTTCTCAGCCATCACCGACGGCTCTTTCCTCCGGCAAGTTTGTGTATTTTTTTCTGGTTAAATTATATTTTATATCAAGTCTTTTACGATTTTTTTTAGGCTCGGTTTTGGGATCGATGTTCTTCCCCCTTTTGCTATTTTTTTCCTTTTCCCCTGCTGATCAGCCGCTGTTTTCTCTTCTGCCTTGGGGGGCCGGCGCTGTAGCGCCGGTGAGATGAATTGAAGGCCGTCGCATCTAGCGGCGGCGGTGCTGTAATATATATATATATAAATGTGTATAGGCAGATATGTATATGTGTAGTGCTGTGCTGGAAACGGACGTATATATATATATATATATATATGTATCGCTGGGTTTGGGTTGCTTTGGTTTGAGTGGTGGTGGATGATGGTTATAAGGTCGCGGCGGCGCCGGGCTGGCGCCGGCGAAGATGGGAGGAGCCGCCGCGGCAGCGGCGGCAAAGCTGGAACTGTATGTGTATGTAGCTGGGTATATATGTGTGTGTTTAGGTGTGTGAGGAGTGTGGGTGGTGTGTAGGGTGTCGCCGGCGATTGGGGTCGCCGGCAGGGGGCGGCGCGACGGTGGCGCCGCGGCGGAGGGCTGGCTGGAGTGGCGGCAGGACGGTGGGGGAAGAAGCAGGGGTAATTTGGAGGGTTTGGGGGTGAATTTGGGGATTTTGCAACCCTAGGGACCTAATTGCAATCCCAAGCATATGACAATTAACCATTTAGTCCTTGAACCATTAAGTTCTAGCAATTTGACCCTAAAATGTTTATGAATGTACATTTTGGTCCTCAGAATTCCTAGAAATTTCATTAGGGACCTTAATCTCTATAGAATTTATCCACTCACCTTAGATCTCAACAAAATGACAAATGAACCCTTAAAAATTATTGAAATTACATAGCTTTCTTTGATATTTGATAATATGATGCAATTCTCCTTAAACTTATGGAATTTATGAGAATGATATCTTTTGATTTAGAAGATATTTTGGAATTATAAAGTTTATCATAAAATTACTAGAATTTAACATATGAAAATCGAACTTTAATTAAATAATAAAGATAAATTATTTTAATTAGTTATATTATTTTAGACTCTTTATATCACCGATTAGGGTATAAAACCCTAGATTTCTTATCGAAATAATTAAGGAAATCTAGTGTTAGGACGGATTTTGGATTAGAGTAATATTACATTAATTATTATAATTTAACTAAAGAGTTAATTGGAATTTTAAGTTAGACCCTATATTTAGTAAGATTGCTTTTGAGACTAAAAATATAGACCTAAACATAATTATAGACATTATGTATGATCTTTATAATTTAATAAATAAATCAAATGCCTAGATTAAGAATATATTTTAATTAATAATAGTTAGATTAGATTCTAAATCGAGCATTTATATTTTGTAGGAAATTATGAAGAGAGGAAAGAATTAAGCTCGGATAAAAGTAGACGTTTTGCAAGCATCTTCCGTAAAAGGTGGGGGTAAAACTTTAATTATGATTTTAAATCGTACAGTTTTAAGAAAAATTATGTGACTAAGTGATTTAAATTCCGTCATTATGTGCTGATGTTTTCAATGGAAATGTTTTCATTACGTGAACAGTATTTCGAGTAAATTATATGAATTTGAGAGCTATTGATTTTCAAGTTACGCAAATGCAAAGGATTTCAATGATGATAAGTCGGGATAATACCCGCTAAAAAGGGGTTTCTTTAGAAACCAACATATGTCAAAGGTTTTCTGTACTTATGTGTTATGTGAATTATGTGACCAACGTGAACGTGACCAATGTGCACTATGTGTTATGTGGAAACTGTTGTATGATAATTTAACTGCGCATGCGCCTGCACGCCAAGTAGGGTATTCCTTTTTGGAAACCCAACAATGGGGAATTCTACGGAATCCCAACAGGAAGAGGTTTTAAAAACCCAAATGGGGTCGGCTTGGGGCCCGATAGGTATTCTACGGAAACCTATCCAAAGTTGCATTGGGGCTCTTCGGGAGTCTACAACGTGTATTATATGTATAATATGCAAGTAATAGTATGTGTGTATTATTATTATAAAGTCCCCTACCCCACTAAGTGTCCTTTTGGCACTTACCCCTTTTATGTAAAATGTTTTCAGTTTAAAAAATGTAGGGCGTGGCGCTGGAGCGATGGATGCTGGTAGCCAATGATTAGAAGTTGAAGAAAGTTTTAAATTCAATTCAAAAATGTATGGTTTATAAATAATCTCTCTTGGAATTTATTTATCTTTAATTTCTTAAACGAGTGAATTTTATTTGTAAGTAACGCCTCGGTCAAGGTTTATCTTTAAAAGGAAACGGGGCGTTACAATGCCACTTACTCTTATTAAGATTGGACCCCATACTCTATATTACCCCCTATCAAGATATAGAGTAAAATGTTTTTCTACTTTATTCCTCCATCTTTCTAATATATTTTTTTGTATATTGTTGGAAATGATTTTGAGAAATTAAGTGCAGGGGTAGATGTTTTTGTTTTGTTTTTTCTTTTTTTTTGGGTTTTGGTACAAGGATAATAGTATCGTTATTAAATCATTAAATCGAGGCAGTGAATGAACATTGAAAGAAGACTTGGCAATGAGGCTTGTACAGGTAGAAGTGTTGGTAGAACAATAACTAGTACTCCCTTCATTCTCCTAATGTTTTTTTTCATAAAAATTAAGATGATCATTGAAATATATAGATACAAATAAATTTTATTGTATACTAATATTTAATGAGTGTAATATATACTCCTGGTGCATTTAATGTTTAATCACAAACAACGGATGTAGTTAAATTGATTAAATATATATTGCACTTTGTTTGACTATAAATTTGTAACATACCCACGCATGGATGGAGAGAGTAATAGACTATAGAAAAATGCAAGAGAGAATGCCAATTTTGTTACAATTTTTTCCCTGGTGTTTGACTTCAATCTGTTGAAAAACCAAGTCTTCTAACCATAGAATTGAAGGAAAAAGGGAACTTTGAAACGTGTTCAGACTTGGTTGTTACATAAATAGTGTAAGACAATAAATAAATCATTTTTATATATATGAGTAAGTAATAGCATATGTCATTTAATCATTTCAATTGAATTAGAAACTGAACCCTAGCTAGATTGATCTATTTATATTAAATGAGTAAAACTCCTGTGAACTGATCTTACTAATTTAATTTTGTGAGATACAATATCAATTCATAATCCATTTTAAAAGTATGAGTGGAAATTTTTCGTTGTATGCTCAATTTATTTGGGACACAGAAGTGATGACATTTATGTACACACTTTGTTATGTGTGATTAATTAATTATTGATTCGTAAGACACCAAATTTTACCTTTAATTATTAATAAATAAAGGATCCATAAAACCTTTTCCAGCAGATAACGTTACAGTACAGCAAAATTCATACTACATTAAATTCATCTCCAATGGTTAACGTTATATTCTGCACTACATTTACTATTTTTTTTTTTTTGATTTAAAATTTATACAAATTTAAACTTACTAATTGCATAATATTTTTACTTGGAGTTTTATATTGATTATTGAATATAATTATTTTTATTAGTTATTTTGTAAAATAATGTGAATTTAAAAAGACAAAAACTATAAAACAACATTAAATTAAATTTCACAATAAAATACTACAATCATACATATTAAAAAATATAAAATTAACACAAAAAAAACAACACATACAATACAAGAAATTTCAATAAAACAATAACGATAATCTAAATCTCAGAATTGGAATGCTCCTCCAATTTCGAAAAAAAAAAAGAAAAAATTATACGAAAAAATGAAGAACTTTCCCAACAACCACCAACAAATAATATTTTTGATATGTATAACGGATATTTTCCAGATCTCGGAGAGTCGGGAAGTAATCTAGAAGATTATTAACTAGGATGTTTAAATTCTGGTATCGTATTTTTTTAGCTCAATCGTTCTTTAGATGTTTTATGTTTATTTTAATTTATGCATTTTAGTCTAACTGTCTTGATGTATTTTGTAATTTATGTATTTTAATTTAATGTACTTTGTGATTTAATGTATTATATTTACTTTATTTAGCCTAGAAATACTTTTATATTATACACATGTAGTAAATAATAATTTTTTTATAAATAATAATATTGTTTCATGAAATGATGAAATATAAATTCTATTAAAAATAAATTGTGAAATTAAAATTGTATTAAAAAAATCAAAAAGTAAAAATAAAAACGTAGTATGGTGTAATAGTGACCACCACATGTGGTGGTGCACTATTTATTTTTGTAGTATAAGGAAAAAATATAATGTTCTACTAAAGCTACATTTCACATTACATGTAGAGGTAGTGTGAAATATACCGCGTTTTAAGAGATGGTCTAAAGATGGTCTAAATAGGACAAGTTCTACGCCTTTGAATTCAATCAAATAGATAACCTACTTTTTCTATCTTTAAAAAAAAAAGGCTAATTGGTAACTTAATACTTTGTAAAAAGTGATTGCTTTCAGCACCAAAAAGTAAAGTGGTTGTTTTCTTTTGAAAAGAAAAAATCTCCTCTCCCACAATTTCACACAAAATCCTATATGTTTTTTAATTTTTTATTTTAATATCATATTTATTTTTTTAAATACAGTGGCACACATACACAATTGTTGTATTAATAAAAGAAACATTCAGAAAATAGTGGGCATGAAATAACAAGAATTAAAAAGATGAAAGGGCTATTCCTCCTTTATTTTTATTTTTTTTCATTTTACTTTTAGAAACACTTTACTACAACATTTTAGAAAAAATATATATATTATCCTTTTTATTTTTAAATAATAGGAAGAACAGTTTTTTTATTGTAACATTTTCAAAATCAAATTACAAATAAAAAAACTAAAATCATGTTTTTCCATAATACAATTTTTTTCACCTGAATGAAGGCACATTACCTTTAGTATAATATGGAATATATTTCATATCTCTGCATTTATTCATTAAATCGGTCATCTACAGTTTATTATAACTAATAATTACAATTAAATCTACTGAAACTTTAATTGATTACAATTAGCAATTTCAATTACAATTTAATACATTTAACTAATAAATCGATAAAATTTTTAATTAATTGAAATAAAAATAAAAATACGTTAATTAAACACATTCAAAATTAAAATCCACTGAAATTTTAGTTAATTACATTTTTCAATTACAGTTAAACTAAATATATAAAATATTAATAATACATATATAAGATATGGTTAAGAGTATTAATTCAAGAAAAAGCATCAAATCCACGAAATCTGACTAAAAGAAGAAGAAACAGGTAAAAATATAGACTGGCGTGCGGCCCCACTTGTCAGCCACCACAAATATGTTTTTTTTTTTTTTAATTTAAATGCGTTAATGGAAAATAATGGGAGAGGCAGGAGGCCCGGTCCAGAATTAATAAAATGTCATTTCTGGATTTAGCAATAAAGGAACATCAATAAAGGTGATTTAATATAATTATTTATCGAATTGAAAATTATTTTTAAGGGTGAATAACTCCAAATACCCTAATTAATATAACACCTACTCTTTTATACCCCAAAACATATAACATTACACTTTTCTACCCATTTTTGGTAAAAGACCAAAATACCCTTTGATTTTTATGTGCAATGCTATTTCCACTCTAAAGTTCTTAATTCCAAACCAATTGTGCTAAGCTTGAGGTTTATGATTGGATATAATTATCTTGGTATCTTGGATGGAAACCTTTCTCGTGCCCCAAAAAACACTTGTATTTATACTTGTGATATGGTCTGAAAGGTCTAACAACGCCAAATACTGAGTAATTTTATCTAAAAAACAAAAAATAATTAAATGTTTTCCATGACTTATATTTATTGAGATCCGATGCATGAAGTGGTATCAGAGCCTGGTTTTATTGAAGAAATAATTTAAATTATGTTGAACAATATTATTTTCTTGTGCCTAACGGAAGAGAAAATCAAGAAAAATGTATCCGAAAATATTTCAAGATAACACAAGTGCAGGATATCAGTAATGACATCCAGCTCAGATTGGAACATAATTGTTCCAGACACATCTAAGGTTACACAAGACCTTAGGGAGATCCAGAAGACCATCATTTATTATGGTGGACAGATGGAGAAGATAGCCCGATCTCTATCAGAGATCCAAAGGGAAGTTTCAGATCTGAAACAAGAAATGGTAGATCTGAAGAAAAGATCATTCAGAGGAACGGGAAGATCAATGAACGAACGTATGAAAAATTCGTTCGGAGATATTCCAATCATTTCCAAAGGAAAGGCTACGGAAGTTTCGAAGCCTAAAAGCAATGACGAACTCCTACTTGATCTCATAAGACAAGTTGGATGGAAGTCTCAAGAGTAGATCTTGCAGAATTAACCGAATCCCTTTCCAATCTCGGAATTGTGGATCTGGTAAATCTCAGGATGAACGAGCCGATTCCGCCGATTCCAAAGAAGGAAGAGGAAAGCACAAGTACGCCAGTACCGGAAGCACCAGTACCTGAAGTACCGGTTCCTCCCGAACCGAGGTGGTGGCAGGACGGGGTTGAATATGAAGAGTACATAGCTCGACAAGCCAAAACCCGACCGGGAAGGTTTAAAGGAGTATCCAAAAGCCCTTGGGCAAAAACGATGCTTGAACCAACCCATCCGTTTGGAGTGATGCTCACAACAGACATCATCGATTTCAGAAATATGGAAGTTTTGATCGATGAGTGGATGTCATCCATGAAAGTTGCTTCATCAACATTGGATGTTGATAACGATCATTTTTGCCAGATACTGATAAATAGTTTGCAAGGTTCAGCTAAGAAGGCATGGGAGATGACCGAAGCCTCTCTCCAAAAAGAGATCCTATCCAACGAGAATGTTATAACAATTGTCGAAAGGATGGGTCACCTGCTCAAAATATGTTTCCTCGGGGACGGATATTTTGAGGAAAGAAAAGACGAGAAGAAAAGAGAGTACACGCAAGCTCTGTTTGCTCTCGAATTAAGAAATATATGTTATGCGGATGAATATATATATTGGTTCCGCAAATATTATTTCCAAGCAGATGTACCATGGAATGTGGCAACAGATTTATTCTTTGCAAAAATCTGCAGTCCATGGAGGGAGATGCTAATGCAAACCTACAAAGTTCCTACAGGCCGAGTCGATTCAGTGGCCAGGAGGATGTCCTTTTTTAAAGACAGTATAAGAGAATGGTGTCAACAGGCGACCCTACAAAGGAACAAGAAGAAACTAAGAGGAATGGTAAAGAAGACCCCTCTTTGTTGCGACAACAATGATTTTCCGAGTATTATCGGAGAACCACAACGCGAAAGACACGGAAAGAGAAAGAAACACTTCAAGGGAAGGTTTCAATCTAAGTCCGGAGGATCATACAGGAGACCTTCCAAACAGGGAAGATCATGGTGGTCCAAATCAAAGGCTAGATCTTACAAATCTGGTCAAAAGTCTGGTCCTTCCAGGTTTTCTTCACAGGGATCTAGATCCACAGGGAAGCCAACAGGAGGAACAACCAGGAAAAGAACTTTCAAACGAGCTCACACTCGTACAAATGAAAGTTTCAAGGATTGCAACTGTTGGACGTGCGGCGCGAGAGGCCATATTTCGCCCGATTGCCCAAAAAAGCAAAAAGATGTGCGCCAGTTCGAGTACACAGACGACATCAGAGATGCTGTCTTCTATGGTGATTTGGTGCCAGTTTACAAGTTCGAGGATATCTCTTCAGATGAAAGCATCTATGAAGAAGAATTGGAATCTGTTTCAGAAGGATCCGATGGATCATCTACCGAATCAGACGAGTAGCTCAGGCAAACCAGAAGATAGACTCCAGACGACGGACAGTCTATCAGGATTCTTTTCAAAAATGACCATCTCAAACAAGACGATGGAAAGAATCATGCAACAAGATTCAGCTTTAGGTCCGTACGACGGATTTAAGATTGGAAGTCTTAATCGATTTTGTGACAAAATCGGAATAAGACAGCGCAAGCATCACATCATATACCGGGTGAACTCAGGTGAGTTCTCTATTCCAATAGGGTTAACCGGTAATAACATTGAGATGCAACTTATTCCAAAAGAAGAAATTCTTGAGGAATTGAGTCGTATCAAAGAAGAAGTAGCGGTCACAATGAAATGGATTCATATTGGAACCATTGAAGTAGTGATTAAAGCTACCTTCAAAGAAGGAATTGATTCTGAATTACATCTATCTGTGATGGATAAAAGAATCAATAATTTAAGCGAAAGTTGTCTTGGTACAATGGTAGGTAATTTATATGCTGGCAAACTTATGTTTGACATACATCCTAGGATTGCATATAACCTAGCAGACCAAGATTTTAGTAGAGTCTTAACCCTTCATCAGGATTTTAAAAGACCCGATCTTATGAAAGAAGGAAATAGACCATATTCTATCACGTATAGAATTGCATATGCTCTTTCTAATACACATCATTCGGATATGTTTCTTAGGAAAGAGTATATAGAAATTCCTAGAATTTTTAAGGAATTCGCCAAAGTTATGACACCTGACCCAATTAAAATACCAAGGTTAGGAGGTGTCAACTTGCTAATCAAAGATCAACCTATTCTAAACAGTAGATCATTAAGGTTTGATTCTGAAATTAGTAACAGGTTATCTTTTTCCGAGGGTAGAATTTTAAGCCTAAAAGGAAAAGAACCAAGTGAGGATTTGTATCCACAAAAGATTAGGGTAAGAAATGTAAAAATTAAATGCCCTAATAATGAATGGAAAGAAATCCATATTGTTTTTGATATATCTAAAACTGATAATTTGTTTCCTTGTGAGGAGATATATCATTTACAACAACCAAGTATTAACAGATATGAAGGCATGTTAGAAATAGCAGGATATCATGTATCTGTTACAGGAAGTGCAGGCATAACTAAAGGAGTTATGACCCTAGGGTTAAGTTTCCTTGAAGAACATAAGCCCTGGAGGAGAGATGAAAAATGGATGGAATTCGACCTTGATGGACATACAATCAGGGTAGAATAAAGCCATTATGCCAGGAATCAAGTTAGATCAAGAGATCATTAATCTCACGATACAAAGAGACCAGGCGATTGCTTTGTTAAGATCTTTGCGAGAGCAAAATCTACCAGAACAAAGAAGTATCCAAGACGTTATAAGGATACAAGAGGCTGCGTTAAGAATAAGTCAAATTAACGCACGAATAGACATGTTAGAACGCTGGAGGAGAAGGATTTATCCAAACAATCCAGACAGGTTCTGAATCATGCCCGGAAGGTGTATTGATGAAGAGATCCTGGATCTCAGAAAAGAGAAAGATGAGTTGACAGAACGCATTAGAGAAATGCGGGATAATGGACAGACTCATCAAACAAGGTTTCAAGAGTTGATCCGTGAGCATAATGTTAGAAGCTCAAGGATAAACTTGTTAGAATCTTGGAAAAGAGGAATCTATCCAAACGATTCTAAATGACAAGTATTTTCTCTATATATATATCTGTAGGGATATTATATGAACAATATAAGACGGAATATTTTGCAGCTTATATTGACTCAGGTTCAGGCATTTGCACAGCAAAGCCAGGAGTTTTTCCCAGCGAAGCAGTGGAAAAATTACCTCTTATTGCGGGAAGAGACTTCTCACAGAAGATCCTTATACTCAATAAAGGTATTCGAGAAACACGAATAATGATCGGAGGCGCATTCGATACCCCTTGGTATAAAGTAAGAATGCCACCAATCTATATTCATGATACAGGTGCTGATATTTTGCTTGGTAACAATTTTATCCAAACTTTTGCAAAATATGAGCAGGATAATCACAAGAACCTGTTAACCTTTACTACTAACTGTGGTAGTATGATACAGGTTTTGCGGCGAGAAAAGGCTTTTAATAGGATCATGCCTATTGATTTTCGCAGCAAACGTGGTGATAATGAAGCCAAGTTAACTCATCCAAAAATGCAGGATAAGAGAAAATTTGGTGAAGCTCTTTTGTCATACAGACAAGAGGGAATGGAAGAGGCACATGAAGAAACTATTAAGTTTCTGAAAAATGCCTTACAAGAAGGACCACCCCAGATTGACATTAATGAGGAAAGTCTACTTTCTCTCGAAAATGTAAAAAGGCTAATTCAGAGGAACTACAATGAAAATCCTTTAGCCTGGTGGGACAAAAACCAGATCGAAGCAACGTTGAAGGTAAAAGAACAACACAGATATGAGTTGGTTCGATACAAGCCGATACAGATGAATCTTGAAGATCGAAAAGATATGCAAAAGATTATCAAAGAGCATATCGATCTCAAGCTGATCGAAGCAGGTATTTCTCCTTATAGTAGCCCAGGGTTTTTGGTAAGAAACCATGGCGAAATAAAGAGAGGAAAAGCAAGGTTAGTAATTAACTATCAAGGTATTAATAAGATTACCGAATTTGATGGTTATTACATTCCAAGTAGAGAACACTTAATTGATTGTATTAAAGGGTCAAAAGTGTTTTCAAAGTTTGATTGTAAGTCTGGATTTTACCAGATTAAGTTAGAAAAAGAGTCTAAGAAATTAACTGCTTTTTCTACACCACAGGGTCAGTATATCTGGAACGTAATGCCTATGGGTCTTGCGAATGCACCTCAGATATACCAACGAAAGATGGATAATCTATTTAAAGATTATTTTGAGTTTATGTTTGTTTACATAGACGATATCTTAATTGCCTCTAAGAATATGAAAGATCATTTAAAGCATCTTGAAATATTTTCAGAAGCATGTCATAAAGAAGGATTAGTGCTCTCTGAAAAGAAGGCAATAATCGCGGTTAATAGAATCGAGTTTCTCGGTGTTATTATTGACCATGCAGGAATGGAACTACAGGAACATATTGTGGAGAAAATCTGCAATTTTCCAGATGTTCTTAGAGATAAGAAGCACCTTCAAAGCTTCTTAGGAGTGATTAATTTTGCAGGTTCATTTATTAAGGACTTGGCAGGATATAGAAAGGATTTCCGTCCTTTATTACAAAAGGATGAGAAGACCAAATGGAAATGGGAAGATATTCATTCCCAAAGAGTTCGTGAGCTAAAACAGGTTTGTAGTAACTTGCCAAAACTCGCGATTCCTCAAGATGAGGATCAGTTAGTCGTCTACACAGACGCTAATGATTTCAGATGGGCAGCAGTGCTCATGCGAAAGACATCTACGGGTGAAGAACCATGTAGATACACTGGAGGGTTGTTTACAGAACAACAGGCCAGAGTTTGGCATATTAATGAGAAAGAATTCTTTGCTGTTTGGAAGGCTTTTAAAAAATGGCCTTTATTTTTATTAGCTAAAGAATTTATATTAAAAGTTGATAATACTAACGTTAAAGCTTTTTTGAAAAACAAGATTGAATCCAAGATCGAAAAAGCACGTATTATCAGGTGGCAAGCAGAATGCCAATATTATATTTTTGATATTGTCATTGTGAAATCTAATGAGAATGTTCTTGCAGATTTCTTAACAAGAGATGGATATCCTTGAAGCAGATTCCATCACAATACGAGCAAGGCATCTTAGGGAAAACCTTGAGATGCATTACAAGGCCTTTGAGGAATTAAGGGTAAGAGCCGAAGCGGCATCTTATGTCCAGAAAGCTGATTTGGACAAAGTCCAAAAGACTCTACATGCAACCATAACTTCAAATAATGATTTGTGGAATGCATTAGTAGATCCTGTAAACAAGGCCTGTTCACCATCGGTGATGCAGAAAGAAATATACGAGAGAAGTTCATCATCGATGAACAAACAGGGTACTTTTATACCCGAAGCAGGACATCCTGCTGATAAAAGTTTTTCATCGGATACCGGTGAAAAGGCTGATAAGGCCGAACCAAGTGTTTTATCGGATTCCGATAAAATTATTAATTCGGAAGGTCAGGAAGCAATTCCAGACAACCCGAGTCAACCTAGCACCTCTGGGGTAAAAGAGGGAGAGGTTAACCTAAGGCCCCAGACTGGCCCTAGACAGGTTAACACTAATCAAGCTATTTCTCCTCTGCAGGTTTACCAAAGAATATGGGAGAAATTGATAACAAGAAATGGGATCAATCCAAACAAAATTACGGCTGATTGGTCTGGCAAGTATCCAAGACTTTGGATGCTCCCGGGGGTAAACCCTCATGATGTGCGGGAATGGTTCGATTTTGGAGCAATGGCTTCAATTTTTACTACCGCACCCAGCTTTCCGGAAATTTCCAAATTACCGGATTGGATTTCTACTGCTGTGCACGATTCATGGCAGAACAACCCATACTTGGGTCGAGGAGATATACTGGAGCTAAAAATTATCTCTGCTGCTCCAGAAATTACAGGAAAAGGGTCTCATCTGGTTTTTCAATTCATAAAACTACAGAGACCTGAGATGGGGGCGATTAACAGAGCCAAAACACCCCCAGAAAACAGCCCTTTGGTAGTCGCCTTGACTGAAAATGATATATCTACTAGGCGAGCTTGGGGTCTTTGGGTCTGTCTCACTGAGATGGACAAAGTAAAGTATCCATTCAAAATATTTCATAATTCTGTGAATGGATCATTCCTGTTAAATTCCATGACAGGAACAACTACCGGATTTGCTGAAAACCTTTTTGAAAATAAGAGGAAATTAATCTGGGAAAACAAGGTTCCAGCCACGGAACAAACAAGGAAGAAGATATGTAATATGATACATATCGGGAGATGGGGAGAGCGGATATGCTCTTACTGTCAAACACAAGAGAAACCGCTGTTTGGACAGGGTTTCAAAATAAAAAAGGACAAACCCGACTACCCAAAGAAAAAGGGAAAAGGGAAGGGTTTTTAGAAAATAAAAACCAAAAATGTAATAAGAGGAAACGGGTCTAATTAGACTCGATTGTTAACAAGCTGTATTGTATTCTAAACAATGTAATAGGATACGGTATAAACAGCATAGGATGCTTATTAAGACATAAGATAGTGGTTGGTCCCGCCATCTTTGAAGAAATCAGCATCTGGACTAAAGAGGACAAACGTGGAGGACCCCTCCACTCATCAAGAGATTCGTTGCCGACGCAAGAAGACAACGAAGGTGGTAGATGCACTTACCAAACGGTAGGTGAGAAATAAAGGAAGCTGGCCCATTACCCACTCATCTAATGGATTGTAAGCTGGCAAAGGCAATAATGCAACCTCAACAGGAGTACATTAAGGCCTATAAAAGGAGGCATTCCGCCTCAGAAGAGGATCATCGAAAATACACAACACTTCTCTCTTCATAAGCTTTTCGAAATCTTCTCTCTAGTCCTGTAATAGTATAGCTTTCAAGCTTTCCTGTTTATGGGGGTTTCCCCTTCACGAGTCTTAGCCATGATAGGCTAATTCAAGTTTCTCTTCCAATGGTGGAGAAAATATATATTGTAAAATAGTTTAGTTTATTTTCTTCAATAAACAAGGCTTTTGCTTTCCGACATCCTGTCCAAAAAATTTTTTAATTCTGAGTGAAAAAATTATCCAGTAGTGCGTCTCCCCGTGACCTCCTTGAAGGCAGGTGGCCGTTGATAAGGAGTGTGATCAGGGTTCCCAAGAAAATCGGTTTTAGAACCATAGACTGCGGGCGAGTGGTTGGATCTTTGA
Organism: Scutellaria barbata; assembly: GCA_028654395.1. Classification (NCBI taxonomy): domain Eukaryota; kingdom Viridiplantae; phylum Streptophyta; class Magnoliopsida; order Lamiales; family Lamiaceae; genus Scutellaria; species Scutellaria barbata. The sequence goes on along the minus strand of CM053646.1, from coordinate 3,094,696 downwards.
TCCGTAAAACCTGAACCGAAGGTCTAAGGGAACTTAAGAGACAAAGACGAGGTATGATTTAAACTCAGTTTTATTTTATTTACGGAAGCATGTTGGGCCTGATATTGATCAGAGGGCTAATCCGGATCTAATAAGTATAAGGATTGGAAAAAGAAAAACTGCTAATGGCATAAATGGCATTTTGGAAATTTATAAAAGTCAACAAGGGTGAAATAGTATTTTTCTTTGAAAAATGGGCATAAAACATACATGTTTATATTGATTGTGGTAGGAAAGAGATATTTTATATGGAATATGGTATAAAAGGGGATTGGTTATATATATTGGGGTAGGATGGGATATCAACCCTTATTTTTAATTGCAACTTACAATTCAATCTTTGTAGCCTAAATTTATCATTTTTACATTTTTAGCCAGTACTACATACATAAGCAAATAAAATATTCTATTTTATATTGATATCATAAATATCAATCATATAAATATTAATTGTATTGTTTTATCCCATACCAATGATACAATTGTTAATGCGTAAATCCATATGAGATGAAATATGTCAAGCAACAATTATTGAACAGGAAATCAATGCAATATAACAAGAAAATCTGATGAAATATGGCTCGAAAGCTAATATCTTGAATATATTAATGCACGTGAGAATTTGTGTTATTTATTTAAAATATCTAAAAGAGAGGGAGGGGTGGTTTGATTTTTTATTATTGACTAGTATCTTCATAAAGACATACGTCATAATAGCTGACGTCACACGAATCACACCGTAATCAATTAGCGCATAGCATGGTGTCGAAAGATCGACCATTTGGCCTTTTCTCTTCTCTTCTCCAGGGAACTTATTGACCTTTTTAACCCTAACAACTTATATATATCCGTCTTCTTCTCTTACAATATACAAGCTCATAGGTTTCACTCAGCCCTAACCATGGCAGAAATCTCGATTCTTTCTCGCGTTGATTCGTCCATGAGATCCTCTAAAGTGATACCAATATCTGACAAAACAAATCTTACAGAGAGCATTAAAGGTGATGAACAAATCATTTATGTCACGGAAACACCATCGGAAATGCAGAACGGTACAATCGCGGGCACGTCCGTCGACGGCGGTGATGAGCACAATCCCCATGATGCTTGGCTACCAATTACTGCATCCAGAAACGGCACCGTTTTCACTGCTGCATTTCTTCTGTTCTCTTCTGGGATCGGAATTCAAGTGTTTTCACTTCCCATGGCATTCGTTTCACTTGGATGGTAAGATTAACCGTCTCACGTTTCAATGTATTGCTTTTATAGATTTGTGAATGCAACACGTTTTTTTTCAATCCTGCATTTATTCGTAGATAGACTGGAAATATGTATAATGCATACCATAGGTTTAAAATATATTAAAAAATTATAAATTGATAAAAAAAATTATAAATACTTAGGGTATCAAAATTGGTGAACCCTGTGGAAGAAAGTTTCTTTTCAATTACCATTAAAATTATGATTTTATTGCTTAAGCAAAGAAATTTTTTTGTTAATTAAATTGTTGATAAAAAAAAATTAGGGAAACTCCTCCAAGCTATATACTTTAGTATAGCTTCTTCCTGGACTTTGTGTACAGATCAAGAAAATAATTAAAAGAAGTCGATAAAATTAGTCATTTCCTGTTATACACTTATACTTGCATTCAATGACTAATATATTTTCTAATATTCATTTAATGTTTAATACTTTTTTATATTTGTAGGATCAAAAGATTAAATTGAATATGATTATATTAATAAATGAGGGTAATAATTATTATTCTATATAGTTTATAGAGTAGAAAGTTGACTATATATTTTGGACATCCCATAAAAGGATGAGAATTGAAGTTGCTCTTTGGAGGATAGAGCAATAATATTTTTTTGGGTTAAAAATATTTTCTCATCTAAATTATATAAGATTTTATATGTTTTGATATAAATTTTTAAATATTGTATGAAATTTAAATTAATGCATTTTACGGTATCAAACAAATTCTAATTGTTGATTTAGGATATATATACGGTTATAATTTGTTCAATATCATAAAATATAACAAATTTAAAATTCATACGATAAAATGTTAATATTTCAAAATTTATATAAAATCACATACTGATTGAAAAATGTTATTAAGCCTATTCTTTTTTTCATTAGCAACTAAAAAATGATTTGTGGGTCAAATTTAAGAAAGAATTTGCCTCTTATTAATTTCATTTTTTTAGAGCATGCGTTTGGTAAGTGATGATGAAATTAAAAATAGCAGTCATCGCTCAGCATAGATAACCCAAAATTCTACCTAGAAATTGGGGTAAGAGTAAAACAAGTTGGATACAGTTTCCGAAATAGGCGGCATGCATTATTAATAAAATATTGCTTTATTTCTTTCCTCTACACCAAAATATTAAAATCAGTCAAGCTAGTGCATTTTATTTAAGAGAAAATGTCCCAATTACCATTTTTTTTTTTTTGACTTCAATTATTATAAAATATAAAAGGTAGTTAGGCTTTATATGTCCTTTTTTTTAATATATCAAATGATGGGACACATGCTTTTACTTCAATCAATTAAATAATAATAAAATAATCAATGCACAAACTATTAATTGTTATACGAAAATAATCAATGTTACACTATTAATTTTTTTCATTAATTTCATGCAAGGAAAAAAATAAAAATAAAAAATATATTAATTTTTTTCTTATACGATTTCGTGTTAGGAAAAAAATAAAAAAATTTATTATTTTTTACTTACAAGAAATTAAGGAAATTTATTTTTATTTTTATTTTTGACTTCTTACACGAATTTAATTTTGTGTAAGAAAAAAAAATTAAATTGTTTTTTCATGTAAGCATACACACAAAACAAACATGCTAAACTGTCGAAAAATTATTTTCGTGTAAGAATTTAGGACGAAAATTTAGAGTATAAAAATGAAATTGCAGTTGTTATTCAGGATCAAACCTTACACGAAAATACGAAAAGAAATTGGATTAAGCATGTACGATTTTCAATGTCCCCTTTAATAGATTTTGTGGACTTTTCAGAGGGTGGACGATGGAATTGATTTGATAGTCATTGATCTATTCAAAATTTGTAGTCTATAAGAACTAAATTACAGTAAAAATGGTATGTGGGGACACCAACTTAAATTTTGTGATATTTGGGACAAAAATTTATGAATTTGTGGCATATGAGGCAATTTTCTCTTTTATGTAATCTTGTATACATTGTATAAGTGCAGTGTGCATCACATGTATGTTGTGATGCGAATAAAGAAGCCATGTCAAAATCAGAAAACAAAATATCTTTTCACGTTACACCCATTATGCATTTACTTTTTAGTAATGGAAATGGAGAATAAAGAAAAAAGCTGCTATCTTTTTCTTATTATTTTGTCACAAATTTTGACCTGTGAATATTCCATTTTAATCCTGAATAATTTGTTGTCGAATATCATACTGTTTTCTAAAGTTTGATTAAACGTCGACCAGGTTGTGGGGCATGCTCTGCTTGTCTCTACTATTTTCATGGCAATTCTACACTATATGGCTTCTTGTAAATCTCCATGAATCAGCTCCACTTACTGGGATTCGTTACAGCAGATTCGTTCACCTCTCAATAGCAGCATTCGGTTAGTATATATCTTATTTCGTAAGTTGTAAGAATTAGAACACGCTAAAGTTATTAATGTCTTGTATTTTTAGGCGAAAAACTTGGAAAGTTGCTGGCTCTTTTTCCAACTATGTACCTTTCAGGCGGAACATGTGTGTTGTACATAATCGCAGGAGGCGCGACCATGGAACAATTCTTCCAAACCGTGTGCGACTCTAACTGCAAGGCCAACACACTAACAGGAGCTCAATGGTTCTTAGCATTCATCGTCATAGCCATTTTCATAGCTCACTTCTTCCCTAACCTCAATTCACTGGCCTCTGCTGCGCTTATTGGATCCATAACGGCACTTGCATATTGTAGCGTTTTATGGATCTTGTCCCTCACCAAAGGCAGACATGAAGATCATGGAGAAGCTGCAGTTGTAGTGACCAGTGATGCTTCTAGAATCCGTGATGCCTTCACTGGTATTGAGATCATAGCTCTTGCTTTCAGAGGACACAATCTTGTGCTGGAGATACAGGGGACATTGCCTGCAAATCGGAAACAGTCATCGCGTAAGTCAATGTGGAGAGGAGTCAAGATTTCGTATCTGCTTATTGCAATGTGCATGTATCCACTTGCAATAGTCGGATATTGGGCATACGGAGATAAGGTACAGCCTTTGAACTTTGTCTGAATCATCATCTTCATTGATGTATGAAACTTATCAGTAGAAGCTGATTGTGATCTTTCTTTTTGTTTTGCTTCAGATGCCTAAAAATGGACTCCTTAGTGCTTTCACAAAGTTCCACCAAAACAGTACATCAAAGTACATTATTGGCAGCATGTATCTGATGATCATAATCAACTATCTATGTGCCTTTCAAATCTATGCCATGCCCACACTCGACAACTTGGGGCGCCTGTATGTAGCCAAGAAAAACGGGCCATGCCCGAAATGGGTCTGGTCAGCGATCAAAGTGTTCTTTGGAGGATTGACATATTTCATATCAGTAACATTCCCGTTCTTGCCAAGTTTGGCTACATTCATAGGAGCGATTGGATTGCCTCTAACTCTTGTCTATCCATGTTTCATGTGGATTGCCATCAAGAAACCTCAAAGGTTTAGCAGAATGTGGTGTCTCAATGTGGGGCTCGGTTCGTTAGGTGTAGTGCTCAGCGTAATGTTTTTAGCTGCAGCTCTTTGGTCTTTGATAGTTGATGGCTTAAAAGCTAACTTCTTCAAGCCCAAGTGAGCACTTTCAAATGACATTTTTTTGCATATTTCTAGAACTGTAAGCTAACAAATTTACATGAAATTTAATGACAAAAGGCAATTGATAAACTGTATCAAATAGTAGAATTACATGTATGCATCGCCATTACAAGCTGCTTCTGAGGATGCAAGTATTAATGATAAACACAAGATTGAGACTTGGTTAGATTAAGAGGCTTTCCCAGATGGTTACCTCGCAAAGTAACTTCACATAAGATACTTGTATAGAACTTAGGCTTTACAAGACTCCCTAATACGTAGGCTCTTGATCTGATCGTGAATGTCAGATTTAACGGAACAGACATGTCCTCAACGCGTCCTTTAGCGCTATTCAAGGATGGAATTCCTCCATAAAGTGGCACCTGTTGGCCCTCAATCACCGCTATCACTTTTCTGTCACTCTTTCTCAACTGATAGAATTCTTTGATCTGCAAAATAACTCATCATACAGAGCACTTAATAGGGAATTCGAATATTGTAAGTGAAATCATGAAATGGGAAAGCACGAAACTATGCCACAGAGATTGAGTTCATAAAATAATTCAGACAAAGGAATAGTGGGGTAGAGTTTAAAGTAGTTAACAAAACTTTGCCTAAATAAAATATATTCAAAAGTAAAATGAGTATCAACTGATTTACCAACCATGCACATACCTATGCGTACATTAGAGCAATGAAGTTATTTATACCTAACGATATGAAATCTTTTGACAAATCAATGCAAGCAAGAAAATTCAATCACATTTTGTCCATCTAGAACGTATCTTATCAATTTCTTCAACAATCCAATCACAAGACACTACATTACCAATATACATTAAATCACGCATTTTCATTATATTATACAATTGCAATAAAAGACAAGACCGAAATACGTAAGGGAAGATAGGACAAACACATGAGAGTCAATTTTTGCATTCGTATAGCAATTGAACACTTAAAGCTCTAACGGCCAAGCAAACATAATAAAGCCACTCCTTCTCATCACAAACTAAAATTAAATGACAAAAAAGAGAAAATAATATATTAAAAAAAACTTACAACCCCAGAAGCGATTTTGAGGTCGAGATAGTGAAGGTGGAGAGGCGTGGAAGTGACGTGGACGCCGAAGAAGGTAGCAGGGTTCCTGTAGAAGATCTTGACCGTCGAATTCAAGGTTAGCATATCCGTTGGAACACCACTGGCATCCATTCCCGCTTGTACATTGAAATTCTCAAACAAGATGTTCTGTACATGCCCATATCCAGAGTAATTATCAATTCCTATGTACTCTACAGACTGACAAAAGCCTTTCGCTCTTATAATTTATGGTCCTGATAATGCCATCACATGACCAATTTTTTTATCCCCACATTACATCATTAAATTACTACAAATTCACACTGATTTAAATCGATTTCACATTACTAACTGTAATTTATTGCACTGAAATAACTACTAGGATTCAAATATACTGTTGTATTAAGAGTAGTGATGAAAGGCATGTCTTGGAGAATGTTTTTTTTTTTTTTTTTCTTGGAAACTTCTCTCATCGAGCAAGAAAGGGTTGCCGAGTTAACTCAAAAGAAAAGTCCTTCGCTTTTTTTCTCATCAAGATTCAAGAAGTTCAAGACTGAGTTAACTCGGAAGGATATTATGAAAACAAGAAAAATAAGAAAGGACAATCACCACAAAAACGAACAGTAAAACGTCAAAAAAAAAAAAAAACGAAATCTTGACTCAACTCATGCATACAAGGAGAAAACCTAAAAGGAGGGGGGAGAAGGACAAGTAGAAACCCCAAAAATGAAAACTTGGACTCACCTTAACGATAATTCTGGGTTTGTAGGATAAACTGGAGGCCCAAAGAATCAAAGAAAACATAGAAAAAAGCAGCAGAAACGATAACACGAAGCAGACCACATAAAACTTGACTTGTGCACCATCATCCCTTTCATCCTCCCCCTCATCCTCCTCCTCATCTTCCTCTGCGTCCTCAGCCTCATTATACTTCCTCTGCATCCGCCGCCACCCGACTCCGCCGGAGTTTCTTGGGTTCTTCAACGAGGCCGAGAATCTCGAGGTGGACGACTCACGTGAGTGGTGAATGGGCGAGCAGTGGTACTGGAAATGGTGGGCGGGCGACCCAAATGGGCTCGACCCGTACGACATTTTCTCAAGATCGTGCTGCGAGTGAGACGGGCTCTGCACGTAGTACAGCGGCCGCCGGGGAGAGCGCGGCGGCGTAGAGGCCTCGATGCTGGTTACCTCTGAGTCGGATTTGACATGCATTGCCACCCCCATGGATTTACTTTGAAGAAAAATGGAGGAGGAGGGATGGTTGTGCAATAAATTAATGGATATCTGGGGTTTAATGCGGGGAAGAGAAGGTTTTGAAATAGGGGGTAAAGAATTTCTATTTTGGATAATTAGGATGGATGGGTTTGTTTGTCTGATAATGTTCGAGGATTCCGAGACTTATGCTTCTTCACTTGAGCGTGAAATCTACGCTTCGTTTTGAGATTAACTTTGTGGTTCGAGCCCTGAGCTGTGTTTGCCTTTGAATTTTGTGAAAGTAATACTAATAACTTATAAATAAATAAATCTAAATTACTATTAAAGTTTTTTCTTTTCCATTAGAGCTTTTGATAAGTTCGCACATTGGACTTGACTTAGCAAGATTAAAAAAGGTAGAGAGAGTGAAACAAAGAAATAGATAAATAAATAAATAGAGAACTGTTAGATATTTATAATACAATAACTAAATTTGTTTAAAGTTTTAGTCAATCTATATAATAAATTAGCAATATATTTTGTATGTATTATTTTTAAAATAAGATAGATTGAATCAAATAGATTAAATAGTGAATTTATGTTCTATAAAATATATTCATTTTGACCAAAAAATGAAAAAAACTAGATAAGATTGTCCGAGATAAAGTTGTATTGATTCATCTGCAATTTACGAAGAATTACACAATTATTATTTCTTTATTATTATTATTATTATTTTCTCAGGTTACTATATTTCACTGTGATTATTGTTTTAGAAAATAAATTGTGTTTTAACTTATTTCCATAGTTTTTATTGTCAATAAGAGTTAATTATAGTTTTCTAACTTTATCGATTTTTTTTTAACCAAATTTTTATTTAGCATGATACATTAATTATGTATATTAAAGGTTGGATAATATAATTAATTGATACATGTATTTATAATTATTAGATATTTTCAAAAAATTGTAAAAACTTTAAACAAAAGTTATTTTAAAATTGAGTGGAATAAAAGCACTAGCATAGAGATAGAGGCATATATAGAGTTGACGTTTTGGAACGCTGCCTTGTTTATGGTCTTTAAAATAGTGGGGCGTGAGAACACACATTGCAAGAGCGAGTGGTGTTGTACCCTGATTGTTGTTGATGGGATACATAATACAATGGTCCCCACAATCGGATTTTGGTCTTTTCCTATAGGCACAAGAAATGAGAATTAGGAGATTGTATTTGACCAATTTTGAAAAAAAAAGACTAAACTTTAAAAGAAAATCATCTAAATATTTGAAGGTGATTACGTACGATTGAGAAATATTATTATCGAAATCTTGAATGTTGTAATAAACATAAATAGTGAAAATATATATATATATATATTTGAAAATTTAATTAAGTATAATTATATAATAAATGTTAAATTAATGTAGGAAAAAAATTGGTTGAGGTAATATTTTATTAAAAATGAGTTGATGTAATATTTTATTATGAAAATATTTATTTGATAATTATATTATAGATAATAATGATTATATTTTAACTTTGTGTATTGGAGTTTCAATACGAAAACAAATATATTGAAATTTTGATTTTGATGTTCAAAATCCTACTTTTTCGTTTTTACTAAAGAACATGGTATTCCTTTTTGCTAATTTTTAGTTCCTGAGCCTGTGTTCTTGACCTAAAAGTGATTGGTGTTTTAAGTCCAACTGGAAGAAAGAATTTAATAATTTGGATTCTTTGAGAAAGCATTTCACGAAGGTGAGATTTATTAATTAATAATTTAGAATCTATAAAATAAAAATTGTTTAAAGAAAATTAGGTTGCATTATGGATGGTGAGATCTTATCTCATGAAATCATTAAAAACAAAATTTAAGATTGTAAATCGATTTTTCTCTTAAAAAAGAACCATGTATGCAATTGTCTAGTATTCACATATTTTGAATTTATATGAACTAAAATATTCCGTATGTTTGTTTCACAATCAACATATGTATATTCTATGTTTATGTATGTATTTTATGTTATTATATATTTAATTGAATAAATTTCATAACAAGACCCAATTTATAAATTAGTTCTCAATTCTGAACCTAAATTTTAAAATTTTTCAATAAGGGACTCAATTTTATATTTTTTTCTCAATTTAAGGTTTGAAACTTAGATTGAGTTTTTAATTTAAGAAAAAATTTATTTTATTTTTCTTATTATTTATATTTATAATTTATTTATATTTTAATATGTATATATAGTTTAGATAAACTAAGACAACTTCGTGCAATTTTAGAACGATTTTCATCCAACTTATATTAACTTATATATATATATAATAAATGCAATTCAAAATAATTAAAATTTCTTTATTTTCTTAATTTTATGAATAAAAGTATAGAAAATCGATTTTAATATTAATCAATTTAATATAAATTATATTTTATGAATTGAATTAATTATATATATATATATATATTTGATATAAATTGAGATAAGTCGGATGAAAATTATTCTTAAAGCGCACTAACTTGTCTTAATTTATCCAAAATATGAATACATATTGAAATATAAATAAAAAAGAATATGAAATTTTGTCTTGAATTTTTTTTCGCAAACTTCTCTGAGATGAAAAGTCTTTTTTGTGCAATTTCAACTCAATATAATTTTCAAGCCTTAAATTGAGAAAAAAATGTTAAATTAAGTCTCTTATTGAGAAACTCTAAAATTTGAATCTAAAATTGAGAATTAATCTATAAATTGGGTCTTATTATGAAATTTATTATATTTAATTTGATTTTAAGTATGAATTGATAACTTCCAACTTGATTATTGTATGTTAGAAAATATTCTATAAAATAAATTTACATTTTTTTTTTCTTTCTTATAAAATTATATCAATAATTCAGTGCATAAACATTATTTTAAACAAATGTTTGGCTCAAGACAAGAAAATAAAACAAGGAGGCGTAAATAAGACAGAAAACTCGTTCGCTAATATTCATTGCCTTGGTATGCTGTAAACCAGATTTTTATATCCCATCGGGAAATTAGGCTTGGGCCTTGGCCCTTAATTTGTTTCTTGCTAATTCAACTCATATTTTTGGGTCCTTTATGGCCCAACCCATTCTCCACATCGCTGTTTTATTCGGATCGTTTTGAGGATTTCTTATTTTTTAATTTAAAATTTTGGATGGATATTGATTTTGTATACAAATTGATATTATATTTGGATAACATGTTTTTAATGAGAAACTAGTGGAACAAGTTTAGATATTTGTTTCACAATACTCATTCAAAATGAGTAGGTCTTAAAGTGTAGAAAATCCTAACTGCTATATTGTTTGGTTCATATATAATAAAATCCTTTCACATAATGGTTTGATGTCTTCCGATTCGATTCTTGCCAATTTGAAACCGATTCCATGTCTCATAATTTCATGAGTCATCTCACATGGATTTTGTACGTTGTAAATAAAAGTTTTTTTTTTTTTTAAGGGTTTGTAATTTAAAAATTGGATTGTGGAGATAAAGTTGTATTTAAAATCCCCATTAACAAAATTTTGACTTACATCATGTATTTGTTTCACATGTAATATCATATGTGTTATTAATTAACTACCATTTATACTATAACATGATAAGTGGATTGATCGAGTTTTATTGTGAATTTCACTGAATTTTGAACATGTTTGCTTTTGGTAAATATGTTTGCTCTACATATATTGAAAAAATGTCTTTAAATTTGTAAATTTACACTTTTATATATCACTTTCAAATCTACATTAACAAACGTGTCTCGTAGAATAAACATTTATAATATTGGATTGTATTTTCTGTTAAAAGTTAAATCTCATGATATATTTGAAGATTTTATTTAAAGAAAGAAAGTCGCATTTACTCATATTCTTTTCCATTTTATAAAGGCAAAGAAAATATATAGAAACAAGATTTGAGGAAAGTTACTTTCCACACGTTTACATTACTCACAAACTTTTAAACGGTAATATTATGGGCGAGTTGACTGAATAAACAACTCAAATGCATAATAATACAACTCATTATCCAATGTGTAATCCGCGTATCCCACCTCATAATAAATCATCCTCTACTCATGATTAATTATCACTATCGCAATTTGTGATAACATATTTTTCTATCACAATTAATATAATAATTTATCTTTTTACAATACAAAATAACTATATATTTTTTTAATTTTATCTTCAAATTTAAAATATTGATAAGAGGTATTTCAAGACATTTTATAATAGAAAAATATTCTTTAAATCAGTTTGTGGAAAAATTATGTGGAAAAAGAGTATTTTTTTAAAAATTTTAGTGATATTTCAAGACATGTTACCATGTATGTGTACTAAATATATACGATTTCACATGGCTATAACAATATTACAATTACAAGCAACTCTCATTGATTATAAAGTAAAATTCGAAACCATAAAAGGCTAAGAGTTGAGATTGTTGGCATTATGAATAAAATATGACATGGAAATTCCGTGTCTCCCCTCAATGATCACGGACGCGCATTTTTTCCAGCTAAAAGCCAATTAACAAAATACGATTAATCACAAAAGAAAAATAAAAAAAAAAGAATTTTTTTTTTTTTTTTAAGAAAACCCTTTCAGACCTTTACGCGTTATGAGGAAGAAGAATTGCTGAAGCATGATTCATAAGGGCAATCGGGTCATTTCACGGGCTTTGAACGCAACAACTAGTTGTACCACCGGCAGTAGAGTAGTGTAACTTGTACGAAGGGTTCCATCCTCTTCGTTTCAGCCCACTACGCATTTATTTCTATTTCTTGACGCATTTTTCTTGTTATTACTTAAAGCTCCAATTTCCAGGAACTACGAAACTCAATCTGTTTCCAGTTCATATTTATTTATTATTTTTCCTTTTTGCCGCCAGCACCTATTTATATGAACCATTCATAAATCACAATCCTCACTGTGTGCATCTACACCTCTACTCTGTGTTTCTTTCAAGAACATTAGTTTGTATAACTCATAATTGTTTTTTCTTGAAGATTTTAGAAAATGTGGCAATTTGTAGTTGCTTTTCTCTGTCTTGTCGGAGTTGTGGTTGGTGAGGATCCTTACCGATACTTTACGTGGACTGTCACTTATGGTGATATTTATCCTTTGGGTGTTCGTCAACAGGTTCGTCTCTTTTACACTGTTTTATTGCATGCAAGATCCAAAAACAATTAAAAAATAATGTTTTGCATTGATCAATATGTGGTGTTCTTAGCTAGTGCATTGCATGAAAACAAGAGAAACATAAAACTTGAAAAAATAAATTCCATTTGTTTTTCATTTGCAGGGAATTCTGATAAACGGACAATTTCCAGGACCTGATATAGAATCGGTCACAAATGATAATATCATCATCAACGTCTACAATAACTTACCGGACCCCTTCCTTCTCTCTTGGTTAGTTTCATAATATATATATATATATATATATATATATATATTATATTATGTTTACAAATTAGTGTTTTATTTGTTATGTTACTGCACATTATGTAGCAATCGCGTAACAATAACATATATTAACTTAGATAATAAACTAAGAGAAAACAATATTTTGTCTACTGATGATTTAGGCGTATTTTTGTATAGCAAATCAATACTAGAGAAGAATAATATATATATAATGTTTAATATCTGAAGTGGTATTATTACACCAAATTATATATACTGCTCTGCACCTTACGTTACGTGTGGAATTTGCATTGTCACATTCAAGTCTACTTGTACTTAAAATGACGTAAAGACCCCAGCCAGTACTAAACCATAAAATTGAGTGCACTGAGATTTTGTGATGATATTAAAGTGCAAAAGAAAATGAAAATGAAATTATCATAATATAATCACATTAATGGTGTTAATAATTTTGGTTGCGGACAGGAACGGAGTACAGCAGAGGAAGAACTCATTTGAAGATGGAGTGTACGGAACAACATGTCCGATCCCTCCCGGCAAAAACTTCACCTACGTTCTGCAAATGAAAGACCAAATCGGAAGCTTCTACTATTTTCCATCACTCGCTTTCCACAAAGCTGCTGGTGGATTTGGCGGCATTCGAATCCTCAGCAGGCCCAAAATCCCCGTCCCCTTCCCCGATCCCGCCGGCGATTTCACCCTTCTCATCGGAGACTGGTATAAAGCCAATCACAAGGTATTTACCCTACCTTTTACAACCCCGTGAATGCTATCGAAGACCGGTTTCAATAATTGTCCGAAAATTTGCAGGTTTTGCAGTCGGTTTTGGACAACGGTAAAATGCTCGCATCGCCGGATGGCGTTCTCATCAATGGCCGTGCTTCGAACAATGCAGCAGAGGTGAAAGTTGAAGCAGGTATTGATTACTTACAGTGAGGCTTAGTAGAGAAGGAAATTATATGGTGAGATTGAAGAAATTGATATGGTGTATATGGTGCAGGGAAAACATACAGGCTGAGGATATCGAATGTTGGTCTGAGAAATTCACTGAATTTCCGGATTCAGGGGCATAGCATGAAGCTAGTTGAAGTTGAAGGAACTCACACAGTGCAGACCACGGTATCCTCCCTGGACGTGCACGTAGGCCAGTCCTACTCCGTCCTCGTCACCGCCGATCAGCCTCCTCAGGACTACTACATAGCCGTGTCGACTCGTTTCGACTCCAAACCCCTCACCACCACCGCCGTGTTACGCTACACCAGCTCCCGAAAGCCTGTCTCCGGCCCACTTCCACCGCCGCCACCCGCCGACGTTCAGTGGTCACTGAACCAAGCTCGGTCCATCAGGACCAACCTCACAGCCAGTGGACCCAGGCCGAACCCACAAGGCTCGTACCACTATGGCCAAATCAATGTTTCCAGAACAATCCTAGTAGCCAACTCACCTGGTTTAGTTAACGGCAAACAGCGTTATGCCGTTAACGGCGTTTCGTTTGTTCCAGCTGATACGCCTCTCAAACTGGCCGATTATTTCAACATCGGAGGTGTGTTCCATGTCGGAAGCATCCCTGATTCCCCTCCCACAGGCAGAGGAATTCGCCTCGATGCATCTGTCATGGGTGCAGACTATAGAGCATTTGTCGAAATCGTGTTTCAGAACCACGAGAACATCATCCAGAGCTGGCATCTTGATGGATATTCTTTCTTTGTAGTGGGGTGAGTTTAATCATCTTGTGTACCTACTTTTGTCTGTTTCGTTTGATCTATCCACAATGGAGTTCATGCTAAAGTTGCGATGACATTTCTTGCAGAATGGATGGAGGTTCTTGGACACCTAATAGTAGGAAACAGTACAATCTTGCAGATGCTGTTTTTCGGTCAACTACACAAGTGAGAATCAAGATTTATAAAATATTGTTAGCATTAATATGATTGATAAATAACCATGTTTTCTGTTTTTGAATTACAGGTTTATCCCAAGTCATGGACAGCAATTTATGTAGCACTTGACAATGTAGGAATGTGGAATCTTAGGACTGAGTTCTGGGCAAGGCAATACCTGGGACAACAGTTCTATCTTCGTGTTTATACACCCGTTAAGTCTACCAGAGACGAGTATCCCATTCCGAAGAACGCTTTGCTCTGTGGAAGAGCCATAGGCAAAAGCTTGTAATATATATTATACTACTATTTTACATGTGCATCCATTTGTAATACATTCTTTTGTATGTTTGGAAAATAAAGAAAGGAAAGGAAAAGAAGATTCAAGTTTAATACATGTTTGTTTTATTCAGTAAATTAACTGATTAATAGAGCAGAATTCTTGTGTCCACTTTGAACTCAATATATTGTCTCTGGTTTTTACAATGAGCAGCTTTCACACTGTAAGTTTTGAGCAGTATTTTTTACAGGCAGGTTTTCTTGTATGAACCGAATTATATTAATGTATTCAACATCTTATTACAAATTAATTACATTTCTTGACCAAGTCCTGTCTCAAATTAATTGCATTTCTTGATCATTGAAATAATACATAATCGGCTGTGTTTATTTGGATTATCCGCCCCACCAAGTTCCTGGTTTTTATGGAATGTCTACTAGTGCTCGAAAATTATCCTGTCATCGCTACACCATTGAAATCTAGCTCATCCTAATGCATAAAAAAGACCTCCAAAACTCTTATATAAACTGCAAAGAGTAAGAAGAATCCTCCAAGCCATTCATATATTTTTGACACTAAACTAAGTTTTACAATGGCAAAGTCACACATTTCTCCATTTATTTGTTTATTTGTTATCTTGGTTACCATCATCCCTCACAGAGCTGATGAGACATCTCCTACAATTTTTATATTGGGGGACTCGACTGCAGATGTTGGAACTAACTCGTATTTGAGTGGTAGTCTCGCGAGAGCTGATTTCCCACACAATGGGATTGACTTCCCAAAATCGCGCCCAACTGGAAGGTTCAGCAATGGCTTTAACAGTGCTGATTATGTTGGTTAGTATACCACTTAAATCTTGCATCTTGAATTGCATGATATTATACTGTAGCCAGTTTATCCTTCTCTAAATATGTTTGAAAACTACACACTGATGACATCTTTCTTGCGATGTTCATCTCACAGCCAAGTTTTTTGGTCTCAAGAGAAGCCCACCACCTTATCTGTTTCTTCTTACCTTAAAACCTCATCATCTCCGAAAGCATCTCTTGGAGGGTGTTAACTTCGCCTCAGCTGGTTCTGGCCTTCTAGATATAACCGGTCAGAACATGGTGAGAACAATTTCTCATCATTTATTACAAGAATCCAGTAAGACATTTCATGCTCTCATGTTCTTTTTTCATGGATATATTGGAAAACCAGACCGTGGTGCCCTTATCACACCAGATCACTCAGTTTTCGATAGTGAAGGATAATCTCAGTACCGCAATAGGTTCTGTAGCAACAGAAGCAAAGCTTTCTAAATCAGTGTTCTTCATCAGTATAGGAAGCAATGACATTTTTGGCTATTTCATGATCAAGAGTACAATGCCTAAAGATCAGTTCATTGGCATCCTTATCTCAGCATATTCACGACACATCATTGTAAGAATACTTAAGTTATCAGACTTGAAACACTTCCAAGAATTCTTTTCTACTTAAATTGATTCTGTTCTTTCTTTTCTTGGTGCTAGAACTTGTACAAGCTTGGGGCAAGGAAATTCGGCATCATAAGCGTGCCACCAGTGGGTTGCTGTCCATCCCAACGACTTGTCCAAAAACTCGTGAATGGGGTTGATGGCTGCTTCGAGGTAGAGAATGGCTTTGCGTTGACTTTCTACTCAGCACTCAACACCCTTTTACGCAACCTCAGCTCAAAGCTTCCTGGATTTAAGTACTCACTTGGAAATGGATACAAAATGACTATTGATGTTATAAATAATCCAAAGGCCTCTGGTAATTAAACCAACTGATCATAGTCTATATATTACTTCATGGCTTACAATTGTGGCTGTTGTTACTGATATTCTCCATTGTTGTAGGATTCGAGCACGTGGATTCAGCATGCTGTGGGTCCGGGGTTTTGAATGCGCAAGGGCCTTGCAATTCAACAGCATCACTTTGTTCAGATCGACGCAAGTATCTGTTCTGGGACCTCTTCCACCCCACCAAGAGTGCTGCTTTTCTTGCAGCAAAAACACTCTACAATGGACCTCCAGATTATGTGTCACCCATTAATTTTTCTCAGTTGGCCATGGAGTGATAGAATCAAGAGATTTAGTTTTCTGCAGTGCACTTTCATAGAATGAGTGAGCTGTCACAGAGATCATACTATTATGTCTTCTGAGATAATCATTTTGAGTTTTTAGAATCTTTGTTTTCTAGTCAAAATACTTGGACAGGAGTGGCTAAAACTACGTCCAGGGCCGGCTTTTATGTCTCTAGTGTATGTTGATGTAAAATACTACATCATTGGATTTGTTCTTGTCCTAATACTACCAAGAGAAACGTGCCAAAATGGCCCTCTTCTTTTTGCTACTGAAAGTTGAAGAGTAATTTTATAGAACCAAACTAGAATTCAATCAGGAAAATCACCTCCAAATCCATATGTAATTGATTCAAATGAGAAGTTCCATAAGGAGATATCATTCTATAAACAGAGATCACATATGTATGTAGTTCATGTTGAAAGAATAACTAGATACAGATATCACTAGTCTGACTCAGCATGTTCACTAGAATCCTCATGTTTGTGTTCCATCTGGCTAATGAGATCCCCGCTCTTTTTCTGGATCTCTAACACATAACATGGCTCTTCAAGATACTTCAATATCTGCCCAAAAAAAAAAAAAAAAAGGAAGGGTACAAATAAGAAATCTGAAGTTATTCATCAACACCCAAAAGCAGAACAGGTTTTAGCTAGCTATTTTGGAAGATGAGAGATGTACTGTTTTCATTGTTGGTCTTCTAGAAGATGAATGCAAGAGACAGAGGCGTGCTACGATCATCATTGCCTTCGTCTCATCCTTGTTGTAGTCTTCATTCAGGCTGGGATCGATGAGACGTTTGTCTAAGCCACAGGTCAGCAGAGACCTCACCTGCATAATTTCCAAGGAGATGAGAAAAACTATTAAAAAAGAATAAAGAAACTTCTTAGTTTATTACCTGAAACACTAATCCTCCTTCATTTGTTGCTGTTGTTCCATTCACTTCTTTTCCAGTAATCAGCTCCAATAGCACAGTCCCATAGGAATACACATCTATCTTCTCATCAATTTTCCCAAACATTATGTACTCTGGCGCCAAGTATCCAAACGTCCCAACACCATTAACCGGCTTTTTATGTGCTAAAGATCGATGCTTTGAGAAATGTACTTTCGCAGCTCCAAAATCTGATAACTGGAACTTAAAATCCTTAGTCCTTACCTAAGATACACATAAATTCTGAAAAGGGAATAGTTCTTGCATTGAATATTATAACAAGGAAGAAAATATTGGCTCACTTGTGGTTTGCCATCTTCAGAGAGGAGGATGTTGGATGAGTTTACATTGGTGTGTATAATGGGAGGATAGCAAGAATGAAGGTGGTCTAATGCCTTAGCCACCCCGAGTGCAATCTGCATCCTCTCACTCCATTTCAACTGGCTGAGCCTTTGCTTCAAACTTGAACTGAGTTGATTGTAAACAATTGCATGCATTTCTTTACAATAACAGTATCCAACAATCTGGATGATGTTTTCATGTTTCAAACTGCTTAATATCTCCACTTCTTGGAAGAACATCTCCTCAGCATATTGGAAGGCCTTGAGAACCTTCACTGCTATTGCCAGACCATCTTCAAGAATGCCTTGATAAATGCGACTTTTTGCACCTTCTCCAATCAACATGTTAGGACAAAAATTGTCTGTGGTGTGGTTAAGTTCTTCTAACGTGAAGCACCTGTTGTTACCCTTTGCTTCCAACATAGCTGATCTTTGCAACAATTTTGGACTATTCTTGGCACTGATGAAGTTTCCACTTTCAAGAGGTGTTAATGAAGATGGCATTGATACAGATTTTCTGACTGGAGGTCTGGTTCTTGAGTGATGAGAGCTGCTAGATTCTGATAAAGATGAGAAAAAAGTGCGACAAACTCTAGAGCTCGATCCTTGCTGTGAAGTTCCCATCCCCTGATGTAGGATTTTCCCTCCACTGTCCATTATTAGAAGCTTGCAAGTAGGAGGCAGTGCTTTCAGATATTTGGCAATTGTAGAGCTTTGTGGGCTGCAGAAACAGAAGTATTAGCAATGGCTATATAACTGCTATTACATATATATAGGGATGGTGGTGTTTTGGATCTACCAGATGCTGCTACATCCAACAGCAAGAATCGTAGCAAATGAAACCCGAACTTGGTGTGCCAGTTCTGTTACGTAGCAGTTTCCACTACAAATCTTGACTTCAAAATCCACCTGATTCACCAAAAGAAAGCAACTTAAGAGAAACTGAAAAGGCATAATATCCCAACAGAAAAGTAGAACGTCCAACCTGCTTGGATTTGCAAAGATCTTCGAAAATATGGAACATATTTGGATCAAAAGTATCATCACACTGGTGTTGAACATGAATAGCAAGCACGGCGTCTCCACGAACGACCACCAAATGTAGCAACCTCATGAGCATTTCTCTACTACAATTGTCGGATTTCAAGCCAACAATGATTCTTCTGTTGCTAAAAGTAGGAGCTCCTAGCCACCCCAGAATCCCTCTACTCATTCTCATGTTTCCATCTATAAAAACCAGACGAAGTTTGTGAGAAAGAGCAGCATCCCATTGCAAGAAAATTAGAGAGAGTGGAGTTCAAGGTTTTTGAGTCAGCTCAAGAACCTGATAAATTGCTCGTCTTTTGCACTTGACGGATGAGCTTAATTTGGGCCCTCGTACATAAATTTCAGTTGGTTTAAGAATTTAATGATCATGTCCGGTTAGAAAGGCAATTAAACACCAAGCAGTTGCAATCTACCAGGCATAACTTCTTTACCGAATGAATTAAATATGCACGGAATTCCTTCTATTTATTTATTTGAATTTGTGATGGTTTGGCGCGATGAATATTATAGATGCTGAAAGCCAAACAGCAGGTAGTAATTTATTAATGGTAATAAAAGAGGGTCGCGTTTTTGTCTTCTTCTTTATCAGTACATAGAAAGTGAAATTGCATGGCACGTAGACCCTCATAAAGAGATAAAAAATTTGGGAATGGGTGGAAAATGATAGTCCAAGAAGTGGATAGTTTGGAAGGACAAAAGGAACCTTCAACATGCAGATGAAAGGTACACCCACCAGCCCTAGATAGATACTACATTCTCTCACCCAGACAAAAGTGGGGAGACACAAATAAATATGACAACACCACTTCACCATATGGGTAAAAAAAACAGTACAGGACGTCCTCTGTTCCAACTCCTGAATTATCACTATCACCACACAGCCATACACATGGCATGTGTAAACAACATTACAGAAATACCATTTGCAACATAAACATCCAAAAAAACAGCTGCCTATCTTCTGGAAAATCAATGTTGCATGCAGCCACAAACCACGAGTCATCCATCACAGGAACGGCGTCCTTAGTCAGCTATTGATCTCTGGAAGCTTAAGTATGTTTGGATAGGGTTTAAGTGGATTTGGGAAAATCCTGATTATAATTGGAAAATGTGATGTTATATTGTGGAAGGTAAGTGTTTTGATGATAGGATGATTGTAAAATGATAAAATTAATACATGATATCATAGGTATGTATAGGGATCTGTAGTAATAGGCTAGACTCAAACATTGACAGATTACAATTTCAGAAGTGTTTATAAGAAGCAACAATATCCATCAAACATTATTTCTTTTAGAAGTAGAAGAATGCTGATTACATGCAGTAAATCACTGCCAAAGAAAAAAGCGTCATAAGATGCATTCACATTATCATACGAGAATCTTAGTAATGGTTTACACAGTAAGGTTTATTATCACAACCTATTGCATCAAGCTGAGATTTTTTCGAGAAGCAGGAAGCCAACGCTGTCTTGCTTAATCATCAATATACTCACACAGACATGAAATTGCAGCTCAGTTCCACAAGTCCCAAAGGAAAACTACCAGGTTTCTCTCGAAAAGATGCACTCATGACTTCTCAGCAACCTGCGAATTCAAATTGAATGGAAACCATACAGCGTTAAAAGTAGGGTTCAGTATCATTGATATACAAACTTAAGGAACCAAAAGGCTCCAAAATTATCAAAGGGGCATGGAAAAACACTTGAAAGTCTTAGGAATAAAGGGATAGAAGGAAAAAGTAACACCCAAAAAGTAACTAAGAGAAGGAATGTAGTTAGGCACTCTACACACTTAAACTGGGATTTTCCCGCTAATTATGAGAGGCAGCACACCAGAGAGAGCAACTGGTGGAAGATCCCACAATTTCATCAGCCACTATTCTTGAAATCAAAGATACAGTACATCATAAGAAATTTCAGCAGCACTAACTAAACAGGATGAAGGATCTAACTTGTGAGTGTTAATTATAAGATTGTCACAAGCATAATTACTGTTATATTTCTCCTCCTACCAGTATACTGCTATTAAAACTAACGAATCTACTCAGGTCAGTGGTTCACTTTAGTGACCACTCAAACATGTTGAAATCATGAAGGATTCCTTATAAGAATTCCAATAGATACATATCTTCCATGGCAACTTTTATCATTTTGTTTGTCTGATTCACCTCTCAGACTTACCAAAATAGGTTTTGAATAGATAAAGAAAAATACAGTTGTCAATATAGATCCTTATTATCTTTAAATAACTAATTGATCTATGCAAAACTTACCCCAAAATGATCAGCGTGTTTCCATTGCAGCTAAAAACCATGACCATACTTGTTGTCCAAACATCATATAAATTTCACTTAAGTTTCTGATCTATCATAATTAACACAATGGAAAGGTTTTGCAATCATATATTTAACGTAAATCTGCATTTCACCTGGTTAAGGGGATTATCTGGAGATTTCTTCCACAGCTTCCAAATCATATCCTTGTATTGTGTGTGTGTTAGACCTGGTTTCTCTTCCTTCAACTTTGGAAGTTCAGCTTCTTCAAAAGCCTGCAACCATAAAGGTTCAGCAACAAAATTATATATCAATAGACAAGCTCTACTTGAAAAACCAAACCATCAACAATAGAAGTAGAATTGCATAGTGATCAACAATTCATAAATCAGCCCAGGCTTCCTATTTTTCATAACACAGGACGAGCGATCAGTTTCTTAATCTACTATCCTTCTAAATCACAAAAAGCTAACCGTGATTCTTGACCAAAATCAAGATAATACACAAAACCAGAAAAATGGACTCCCAAATCGTACCTTGAATGCGGCCTTGAGCCTCTTCTCAGGATGCTTATCTACTGGTAAACTATCCACAACGGTCATCCGCGAGATAGCTTCCTCGACCGTCCTGGCCTCAATAATAGAATCATCGCGATTAGTATTCACCATGCTCACCATCTTCTCATACTCCTCCTCATCCGCAGTTCGAGTCTGCTTCTTCTTATCCTCCTCCGCGCGACGCTGCATCGCCGCCTGTTCCTCCTCCTTCCGTCGCCTCAATTCCGCCTCCGTCACCTTTGGCAAAGGGACTGAAACCCTATTAGCCTTTTTATCTGGCTTCTTTATGCTTTTCTCGAGTTCCTTCTCTTCTAGCTCGGCTAATCGACGCGCCTCCGCTTTCCGAGCGTTGGCCTCGGCTCGTTTCTCGGCTTCCTCTTCGCGCTTCTTGGCAGCTCGCGACTTGGCTCCCTCGGCATCGCGCCAATACTGGTCTTCCTTATCCTTGGTTTCACGATCTTTGCGCTCGGATTCAGTGGCGTTTCTTCGAGCCCTAGCCTCCTCGGCTTTGCTGTTCACCCCCATCTTCTTCGGCATTTTCAACGATTATGTTGTGTTCCTTTCTGCGATAATACCTGCAAGTGCGATAAAATTTGGGAAATTTGTGGTGAAAATATTTGGGGATTAGGTTTTATTAGCGCAAACAATTGAATTTAATCTTGCGCATGCTATAGATTCTTGTTCACCTACTGAGGAGTAAAATTGAATAAGAAAGAGAAAATATATGAAAAGAGGAACAGCGGCCGCAACTGGGCCTCAACCCAACTACTGGCCCATCATCTAAATTGGGCCTCGCTGGTTCCATATTAAAATGAGATGTAGCTATATAATTTGATTTTATTAGTTTATACGTCAAAAAAAATTTAATATTACTATGAACTTAATTATTGGAGTTATGACAAAATCATTTGTGAATTAAAATATATGGTAATAAGCCATGAAATTTTATATTCACATAATTTATGCAATAAAAGGGGAAAAAAGATATAATAAAACAAGCAGTGTGATGCATCTGATAATAATGGGCTAGGCTGATATTAAATAATTTAAAATTACAAAATTTGAATGCTTCTTTATCTACAACATAGTTGATTGGATCTATCTTGATCCTTGTCATGGATCATTATTTTTAATCATTTGTGATTTGTAATTCTAGAAATGTAACATTTATTTATTATAATTGTTTTTTACACGAATTGTATGAGTCACGATTCATGTAATCTGAATCATGTATTCGAAATGTACTGAAGAGACGCCCCACGCTAGCTCACATGTTCTAGGGTTTACGCTCAAATCCTAACTCTGACGCCCAACTTTAGTTATATACTTATATTCATATAATCTCTATGTTCTGTTCGCATAACTTTTTGTGTTATGTATACTGAATAAAGATCTAAATAATAGCACTTAAATGTTATGAAATCTATATATAAATGTTATATATAACATAAAATTTACATAACTTTTATGTTATTTATATTAAAAAAAGTTTAAGTAATTTTACTTAAAGATTATGATATTCATACATAAAGGTCAAACTAATATAAGATAAATGTTACATAACTTTTAATTATATTATATGTATTGAAATTTAAGTAATTTTACCAAAAAATTATAATATTTGTATATAAAGGTTGCACACTAATATAACATAAAGGTAATATATTACATGAATTTTTATATTGAAAATTTTAAGTTATTCACTTAAAGGTTATGATATATGTACATTAAGGTTGTACTAATATAACATGTTATATTCGTATAATATAAAAATTATGACATTAAAAAACTAATAATAATAACTTGAACGTAGATTCTGGTTGGACCCGACCCACGTGCACCCAGTTACATGAATTATGATCTATACACTTAATTCACACAAATAGTACTCGTTAATTATATATGTCTAGAAATTGATTTGTTCAAGAAACAATTAAACACAACAAGGTGATTGAATTGACTTTTTTATTTTCTTTTATGTTCATTGCATATGAAACCCTCGAATTTTTAACACCATTATTTCAAAGAAAAAAAGAAGTGTTCAGTTTCCCTCTACTCCATCCTATGTTTGCAATCTAATCCTAAAACTTTCTCAATGGAACAAAATTTAGAGTCTCATATCTTCTGCAAATCTTATGGAGTCTTTGATCAATCAAACTTATTATCAATTTGTCATACAGGTTGAGAATATACACCACAAAACTTACTAAACACATTCTATTTTTAAAGAAATGAAAGGTATAAAATTACATTTTACCTCACCCTGAAAGTACTAAACACAACCCACTTTAAAAAGGGGAAAATTACATTTTTTCATTTTATTTGTCATGATTAGTAAGTTTTGGGACATGTATAACTCTTTTCTATTTATTTTTTCCCATACTTTAGTTCTTTGAATAAGGAAAAAAAAAAACTAAGTTGAAGTTTCAAAAGTTTCTATGACAAAATGGTCTATAGCATTGAAAACAAAAGTATTTGCCAATCTTAGCTGCCATTTGTATTAGATTTAAACGAAGCAATAAAATAATTTCTTGATTTTCTTAAATTTATTCCTAGGAAAATTTGGTGAAGCAGTTTGGTTGATAAGGTGAGTGATGAGTGGCCCATTGCTTCACATGTAGGAACGTGCAAACTCTACCAGTCTGCAGGGAATGAAAGGCCCACATTATATTTTTTATTTTGCAAATACATAAACAATTCGTTATTGTTAAAAGGGCTCGCATCACATTTACTCCCGGCCCGGCCCGGCCCGATGGGTGGTGGTTAAGGCAAATTAATTGGCTATGTTGAACGTCTAGTGAGGTCAGACGCAAGACATTTGATTGCGCATGTGAATCAACGCGACTTAATTAGGCAACTCTTAATTATGTATACATTCCTTTTTCATTTACCAATCACCAACACCTTTCATTCATTAATTGTCAATTCTAATTCTAACTTAAATATATGCCACATTCATGACCAATTCATGGACCACTCTAATTCAAATTTTAGTGGATTCATAAATCCCAAAATGTTAAAATTTCTACTGCAAATGTAACTCTTAATTTATCAATTCATGATGTGACATGATTTAATCCCCTTAAATTATCAAATAACAAATTAACACTCTTCATAATTTGCTCAAATATTAGTTATACTTCATTTACTCCAAGAGAGATATGGGTGTTTTTTTTTTGGCTCTTGAATTTTTTAAATGCTCTTTTATATTTTTTTTTTCATTTATATGATTAATTTACAAAAAATTGCCCTTTTATATGGAAAATATTTGGTTATTATTTTATAAATTTTAGCCCATACTTTAAGTTATAAAATGAAAAATTTTGTTTTAAAATTTTTATTTTTTTAAAACAAAATTTTAGATTTGTCCTGATAAAAGAAAAGAAAATACTTAATACGTGTTTTTATTTTGATTTCCAAGTTCATTAAAATTTAAACATTTCCACACGGAAAATTTCTTTCACTGTCTTATATTATATTTGGTTCACCTCTTAAAAGTCATGCTTTTCTCTTAGTGGAAGCAACCTCATTGTCAGGCTATCTAATCACATATGATGCATATGAGATCATATAATGTTACACTTATGTGGTGGTATTTAGCTTATTTATTAGAAAGGAAGTTGAAAATTTGGATTAATTTTTCATCCTTATTTCTAATTTGTCAAAAGAACTTGAGCAAAAGAAAAGGATAAAATGGTGCTACTTGACATAATAATTTTGAAAAGCACATAGCTGGGTCTCTAACTTTTCAATTATTAGAATTCTATACTTTTAATTGTGAATTTGAATTCTATTTGCTTGCATTTTTGGTCCTTAAACTTTTATTTATAAATAATAATAACCTTGTTTTTTTTTTTATTAAGAAGAGATGAAAAACTTCCACCACTCTTAATCTCTCAATCAAATCGAGTGAAATATAAATATTAATAAAAAACCAACAAAATACAAATAAAGGATTCCAAATAAAATTTGAACTCATTGTACGACCTTGCATTTTTATTTGCATTGAAAATATAGATTTGGTCCTTGCATTGACACTATATTTATCATCAGTGACATTCATCCAACCGAACCAAATAATAAAATATTAATTTCTCTCTTTTCCACCTATACAATTCACAACCCAACCAAATTCCAACATTTATATAATTTATTAGTGATACCAACCCAACCCAACCCAATATTTTTTTCTCAATATTTACTAATTGTATATTATTTTGTGAACATATTTTTTATTATATTCCGCAATAAACTAAATCGAAATTATAATAATTGAAATACGAAATAGAAATTACAATAATTGAAATACGAAATAAAAATTACAATAATTGAAATACGAAATCGAAAAAATAATTGAAATACAAAATATAAATTACAATAATTGAATTTTGGATTGGTGAGTAAATATGTCAATATTAGATTCTATTTATAGAGAATTTTTTTTATGAATTTTGATTTTTTTTAATTTTTTTAAATAAAAATTATTTTTAATATCAACACTTTTAATTATATCTAAAAAAAATTAATCGAGACCAATAGAAAAATAATACATGTATAATTTACACTCAAAGTGAATATCATGACCAATATCATCTCATCCATACCCTCTCTTCTATTATAATAATATTATTTGTAGTGACATTTTCTGATGACATCCACCAAATGTCACCAATAAATATAACTTAATAACCATAGAAAAAAAAAAAAAATTTGTTAAATACCCGTGATGACCCGGGAAACGGCAGGCACTGTAGAGAGTAGCGTAAAAGAAAAGGTGTAGCCGACCCAATGGCTACTCCACTTTCCCTATTGTGTGTGTTTTCCAATCATATGCCTCTCCGAAACCCTATTTTGACCCAATTTCAAGTTGATGGGTCAAACAATTATATTACTTGAATTTGATTTCATTACGTGACCAAAATCACTCTCACCCAACATGATTCGATTCGATTCTTCTTACTTATTTCATCATCATTGCCACAATTTGAACCCCCGCTTACCATACACATATCTTCCTCTTCTTTCTCCAAGAGATTTTTTCCAAATCTTGCCTTTCTTTTTTAATTTTTTACATGCCTTCTTTCAGTACTAGTTTTCTTCTTCTTCTTTTTGTTTTTTTTCATTTTGATTTCAAGTGCTGGACAGCCATGCAAAATTAAAATTTCTATAAAATTATTTGGTATGAACTAGGAAGATATATACTGCTACTATTAATAAATACACATATCTACATATATTTATTTACAAGTTGGAATAAACAATATAATTTTGTGTATTGAAGACGAGTTATGAGTAGGGCATGAAATTTAAATGTGATAGAAGCATCAGTAAATTCATAATATGATACAGGTAGAAACCCAATTATTTTTGTACGATAAAATCATGCATTCGAAGATGGGTGGTTGAGACAAGGGCCCCAGGAATAAAAAATAAAAAATAAAAAAAGGGGGAAGAAAAGAAAAGTCAGTCAACCAACATCCACCGGATTCTCCGATCCAACGCCTGGGAAAGGGAGCCCATCTTTCTTATCATGAGAACCACCGCTTCTTATTATTCTCTCCCCTTCTCTAATTATCATTTACTTTAAATAAAAAAAATATAAAAATGAAAAGCAGACGCCGTTTCGTCTCTTCCACACGCAACGCCTCCAGATTCCTTCCATACACACCACATCATCATTGTAGCTTTTCTTCTTTACCTTTTATTATCAGCCTTCATTGCATTAAAAACTAAAACCTTAATATTTGCTTTACTTATATTTTTTTGGAATATAATAAAAGACTGTATATATATTTTACAAACAAGTCATAAATTAACTTTTTTACTGATCGGATGTTCATATTTTAAACATTTGTACAAATTATCTGTCATATTGATACTGATATTATTATAAATAAGTTGTAATTAGTCTCATAAAATATTGTTATTTGAAAATTTGATAAAAAATGATTAATTGCAAAACTTTACATAATTCTTTTATTGTAGCTAATTATTAAAAAATTGTCAATTTTAATGATAAATAAACCAATTGATTGCAATTTTAACGAATTTATTATTTTGATCAAAATTAAATTATTATATGATGATATGCATATCATATAAATAATATATAAATGATACATCATTTAAAATTAATTGTGTATTAACCCACTTTAAATTAAATAATTTTTTTAAATAATCAAAACAAAACAATATAACATAATCATTTTTTAATCTATTTGTTCTCTAACTTTGTTTCTACTTAAAATATACATCATTTAAGTTTGTTTGTCTTCTATTGTTGATATACATACACGATTTTTTATTGTGTTGCGTTGTCATAATTTTTTTTTTTTACTTATTTAGATTAAAATGAGTTAATCCACGATTAATTAAATTTGACTTAAGTGATGTATGGTTTATCTATTAGATTTTCATATCATCCCATAATCAATTTTTTTTGACCTAAATCACAAATTGACTAAAATTAAAATTAATTGATCAAATCATAATTAAAATTGAAAATTTTAAAACAATTAATTAAAATAGAAAAAAAATTGTAAAATTTTGAAATCTTTTTGACTAAAAAATTCTGTCATTTTAACAAATTACAAAAATTTGAAAAAGAAAAAAAAATTCCAATAAAAGCGAAAATCAAGATTTAATCTGTAATTGGCAACAAATTCATAAACATTTATGATTGTGTCACGCGAAATAGTCCACTGGATTTATGATTTTTAATGATCTCAGTTATTGACGTTTGAATGAAAATCTCAGTAGTCGCACCCCCATTAGTTCAATTCCATGTATTTATATGCATGGAGTAAATGCTACTATCATGTAGGGATTATTATTGAAAACAAAATTCAAATCCTTACTTTACAAAATCATAGAAATTTGACTATCTATGACTATAATAATTACCCTATTAATTCACTATATTCATATAGTTACAAGTTTCGAGTCTTACAACGGTCATTTTTTTCTTAAAATATTATATTTCATATATTATTTTGGATATTCTTAAAAATTGACAAAATCCTGTTTACATAGATTCAAACTCATGATTACCATATGATAAAAAAATATTTGAGGATTTTAAAAGATGGATGCATTTAGATATCAAGTTTGCGATGAACAATTATGTTATCCTGTTTATCTCAAAAAAAAAAAAAAATGATGTTATCATGTTACATTATGTGTGTATAAATATAATGTAAAGAAATGTAAGCAGTAACAATTACCATAGTATGTTGTATTCAAGGAATAAAAAAAATTACCATTTCAATTAAATGTTTTACAGATTTTTTTGTACAATTACTGATGATAATATATAATTTTATCACCTAATAATGATATTCTTTCAATAAGTTTATTACACCTAAGTCATTCAACGTAAGATAACTACCTCCATTAATTAAGAAAAACTAATATATTTAGTTATTTTACATTATATTTTATAATAAATTGATGTTCGGATTTTTACCATTTTAGTTATCAATAATTACATTTCTAAACAAATTAGTATTCCATTTTTTGCTTTTAACGCTACGAAATTTCACATATAAAAAAAAATATCGATCGTCACCCACATTTTAGGATTCAAATTAGAGCATTTAAAATGTTAAATGCCTTCCTAGTCTAACTTGTTATAGAATGCAATTTTTTTTTGACCAATATAGAACGCAAATGTTCAAAGATTAAATATCTAGAATAAAATGCAAAAATTAGTAACTATATGATAAAACCATAATTGAATTTTAATATATTTAATTAATGTGTAATTTACCTTTTAGTCTTAGAGATACTCTCTCGTGAAATCTAGTGAATAAATTGAATTATATCAATTTCTTGTTAAATTACCTTCTTTTTTTGTTTTTCTTTCTTCTTATTTGGTCAAATTGTTGATCGTATTTTAGTGTTATGTCACTCATTAATCATTATTGTCTTTCATTTTCTCACTTGTTAAATAAGTTGGATTTATTTTCTTCATCTGCCGCAAATTCCAGAAATTGGTAGGTGGATGCAAAGACCAAAAGCCAATGCCGACGTGGCAACAGGGCATAAAACAAAAAAAAAAAAAAACCTATATCTTCGTTAAAACACAGACACCAACGTCGTTCTCAGCGTACCAAACGACAGTCGCACCCTTGTCGTTAAAATGACCCCTTCTCCGTTAACGCCGTCACGTCAAAATTACTTACACCTATAGATATAGAGAGAGAGGGGAAGAAAGAAATTGGAAGAGTTGAGTAGGGAGAGAGTGCCTGCTGCCTTGCTTTTATAATTGTCGGCTTTTTCTTTTTCCACTCTCCATCTTCTCCACCTTCACCACAACTCTTATCTGCGACAAAATTTCTGGTAACGGCAGAGCGACGCTTGCTTCTGTGCGTGAAACGACGAGAATGTGCATCTGAGATCTCTGTATTTTCACTCAATTTTGCTTTCATCCAAGCTTCATTAAAAATGGGGAGTGTATCTTCGGAGGAAGGCAGTGAAGAGAGGTGTGGGAGTTACAGCCTGAGCGCTGACGTCAGCGAATCGGAAAGCTCGAATGATGAAGTAGAGGATGAGCTGGGCGGCGCGTCAAGTTCCGCTGGTTTCTCTCCCTTCGCCGCCGGGAGTTCGGCGCCTTATACGCCGACGTTTAGTTTCCCTTTGATCGGAGGCAAGGATGTGGTGGTTTGGGACGATAAACCGCTGAAAAGTGGCTCTGGTGTGTCAGGTTTGTGCTAATTTCTTGTTGCTTTTGCAAATTTGGTAATAACCCTACTGAAGTAATGAAGTTAGTTTGATTCTGTATAGTTATCTCTATGAAGAGTAGTAAGAGTTGTACATTTTAGGGATTGCTATACGGCAGCTTAAAACTAAAAACAAAAAGGAGCGATTTGTATTTGCTCTTATTAAAAGTTAGTCTCAATAAATCAATTCATTGTTGCTTTGCTTTCTGATTCACCGATCTGTTTTGTCCCTGTATTTCGTTGAACTGATGAGTTTTTGTCGCTGTCGGTGGATGTGGATGATAACAGATTTTCTTTCTCTGAGTTTGTATATCGTTTCTAAAATTATAGCAATGTACTGAATATTTATTATATTTTGGCACATTTTAGAAATCGAGATGATGAAGGAAAGATTTGCTAAGCTACTTCTCGGTGAAGACATGTCTGGAGGGGGTAAAGGAGTTTGTACTGCCCTAGCCATTTCAAATGCTATTACCAATCTTTCGGGTATTTCCCTTTATACACATGTTTTATGTTTCCCTTTAAGTAACGGTACAATTTCCTGGTTTGACTGTTCTTCTTGTTCATAATTGTAGCTACTGTATTTGGGGAACTATGGAGGCTGGAGCCCATGGTTCCACAAAAGAAGGCAATGTGGTGCAGAGAGATGGAATGGCTCTTGTCCGTGAGTGATTCAATTGTCGAACTTGTTCCCTCAGTACAACAGTTTCCAGGTGGTGGCACGTATGAGGTAATGGCAACAAGACCACGCTCCGACTTGTATATGAATTTGCCAGCACTCAAGAAGCTTGATGCAATGTTGATTAGCATTCTTGATGGGTTTCGTGATATGGAGTTTTGGTATGTTGATCGTGGAATAGTTGTGGATGATTGTGATAAGTATCCACTGGGTGTAATGTCTGGAAGGCCTTCAGTTAGACAGGAAGAGAAGTGGTGGCTTCCATGCCCTAAAGTTCCTGGAAAAGGGTTGTCTGAGGATTCAAGAAAGAGGTTGCAACAGTGCAGGGATTGCACAAACCAGATTCTGAAAGCAGCATTGGCCATAAACAACAATGTGCTTGCTGAGATGGACATTCCAACAGCATACATTGAAACATTACCTAAGGTGATTTTTCCTGATCTTGGTAAAGAAAAGTTTATGGCTTCCTATAAAATATAGCTTAACTGCATTTGGTTGTTGCAGAATGGAAGAGATTGTCTGGGTGATATCATCTACCGCTACATAACTGCTGATCAGTTCTCACCAGAAT
The DNA here is from genome assembly GCA_028654395.1 of Scutellaria barbata. Classification (NCBI taxonomy): domain Eukaryota; kingdom Viridiplantae; phylum Streptophyta; class Magnoliopsida; order Lamiales; family Lamiaceae; genus Scutellaria; species Scutellaria barbata. The sequence continues at coordinate 3,062,715 of CM053646.1, read as the reverse complement.
ATCTTCTTGATTGTCTGGACTTGTCATCAGAGCATCACACACTTGATGTAGCAAATAGAATTGAGGCTGCAGTGCATGTATGGAAAATGAAAGAAAGGAAGAAACACCCCAATGTTCAGAAATCCAAACGGAAGTCATGGGGCGGTAAGGTGAAGGGTTTTGTAGCTGATGGGGAAAAAAACCTATTTCTTGCTCAACGTGCTGAAACCCTATTGCATAGTCTTAGACTTCGCTTTCCTGGTCTTCCACAAACTGCTCTGGATATGAACAAAATTCAGTACAACAAGGTGGTTAATCTCGCTTTCTCTTGCAAGTTTATTGGTGATTATTATTAGATATCCCTTGATCTTATTTTGCTTACCATGAAAGCTTGATTTCTGTTGCAGGATGTAGGGCACTCGATTCTTGAAAGTTATTCTAGAGTAATGGAAAGCTTGGCATTCAACATAATTGCAAGGATTGATGATGTCTTGTATGTTGATGATGCCACCATGCGTTGTGCTGCTGCAGAGTCAATGTCAATATTTGGCAGGGGAGGAGGCTTCAATGGCCTCCCCATTCAAAAGAAGATGTCTCCAAGTCCCTTCTCGATTCAACACACCCCTTACACATCCCCATTCGCGACTCCAACATTTTGTTCCTCCCCACCCCTGCCTAGTAGCCCAAGAAGGTCTGTTACTCCACTAAGCAAGACTAGCCTAACAAGACTCCCTAATCATAAGTTTGACAAAGTTGTACCAGCTGACTTGGACAAACTCTGGTCATATGCTGGTAATCTTGGTTCAAGAAGAGTTTCGGGGGATGCTCCCGAGCGCGACTGATTAACTTAATATCTGGCTGAAAGCTGTGGAGAGAAGTGAAGAGGGAAGAGGATAGCTAATGTTCTATGTCCTGTATATTTTGCTCTAGCAATAGGTATTTTATTGTTGAAGTTTTGACCATGTTTTTCTAGCATTTGACGTATAAATTAGGTCCTATTATTTATTTCCCCTAGTTGTGCGGTTTCTATATGCATGATGATGGGTTAGCTTGCCTATCACTGAACATGTGTCGTTTATAGCTTGTAGATTACTGACTGTGGTTATTAATGGCACTGGCAATTTCACATCACGTATCAGAGAGTTCTGATTCTTGGAAATTTGAAGCATTCATCTAACAAATATAATTTCCAAGTAACAGATACACAGTAGGCAACTACTACGGTGGATGACAGACAGGTATCATAAAAGGTAATAAATTTGTAGTGTGCCATACATTATTTCAGGCGTAGCCTTAACTTCTGGACCAAATGGGTGATAAATATATATATTAGGAATGAAAATTCTTCAGGCTTTTCGTATGGAATTATATCATGTTATGTGTTCATCAGTTATCATGTTATTGTAGCTAACGATCTGATAGCACAACACAAGCAGGATAAGAAAATAATTATTGTTATCATGTCAACCGTATTAGAAAAACACTAACGTACACTGGAGATTAAAATTAATTTTATTGGGGAAGACCAGGGAACACACCTGGAGATGAAATTTAGTAGAAGACATTGGCTGATAATACAAACCATAAAAAGAAGTATGCGGCTTAATCCAAAGCAGGAAAAACTGAAACTATATTATTTATGTAGAAGCAACTAATATGTTGATCAGCACCACTGACATAATAGGGAGCCACAAAAACCTTTGAATTGAGAGTTGCACTGAAAAAGCCATGCACAAACAATGCAGTTCATCCACTGTGTTGCCTATTTATCCCGCCCATTTGAACCTCCGAAATGTTAAATGTTCAGTAGATTCACCCCAGCCTGCATAGATATGAGAACCAATACAGATTTAGTCTGCTACCTCAATGTACAAAATAATTTTATTTGAATTTTCTTTCACAGGCTAGTTGCTACTTGCTACTGAGAGCTATAAGAGTAAAGGAATAAACTAGCACCCATGTTTCATAGAATTTCAGAAATAATTATCTTGAGGTATTTAAAGCAATCCTTCTCAGTACTAACAGAGGCGTAAGACCAATATGACAGACTAATTTTTTATGTATACTTCAAGCAATATTTCCAAGATATGAACTCGAAACCCTACTAAAAACAGCAGAATCATCCCCTGTCTACAATCAGCAGCAATGCATATTGTAATCAAGCTCTAATGGAAATGTATAAAGTATAAAGACATGATAAACCGATAAACTAAAGCTTACTTCTACAGATGCAGTTGAATAAATCCAATCAGGAGGTGGCCAAAACATCTCCGAACAACCAGCGCGACTACTGATCGGCCCAATACTCTCACTCCCCAAATCAAACACACCAATACCACGATTCTTCCACACCCCCTCCTCCTCCCTATTGCAGTATTGATCAGTAAAAAATATGCAATTCCCCCTACACCTATCATCGCCAAAGATTTCTGAAGCCGATGCTGAAAACGTACAATTATCACTCAAAAACAGCATCCTATCCCCCAAATCAGTTATCTCTATCCATTTCCCTGCCTCCTCATCCAACCTAAACACCTTGAACTTCACAGTCCTCTCACTCATGAAACAATCAAACTCCTCATAAAACTCGAATCCCTCATTGAAACCCAAGTCATCTGCAGCTCCACCGCTGGAATACATATCCACTAACAACAGTTCACCGTCAGAATCCACAAGAAACTTCTTATCACCACCAAAAACCGAACTGGCAATATCACTCACCTTCAAATCTGCAGTGTCCACAAGAACAATTCTACCCATGTTATCTACCGCATAAAATTTCCCTTTCCTAAGGATCACATCGTCATAAGGCGATGGAAACTCATCAATGAGCCTCCATTTGTCATCGCCAGATTTATAGACCACCAATTTCCCAGAAACATGGATTGTCAGAAGCACAAACCCATCACCCAGATTATTCAAAACCGCGACTTTTTCCATGTAGAGATTTCCCGCCTCTCCAATCGAATTGGCCGTCGGTCTAAAATTGATATACTGAAGAACATACTCTTCGCCCAATTCTTTAACCCTAATATCGGAGAAACTGAAGAGTTTGGGGAAAGTGTTAGGCAAGGGTTTGAATCGAGATCGAGCAAGCGGATTGAGAAGATGCATCCGAGTGGGGTTATCCCGTTCGAGTTTGATGATCCATGAGGAATGATCGGTGGGCGGTGATTGGAGAGAATAAATGGTGCGTTTAGAGAGGTAAAAGCCCCAAGTGGTGTCGGAGATGCCGGAGTTAGGGAGGATGGGAAAGCGAGTGGGCGCATAGGGCGGAGGAACGGCGGTGCGCCAGGTGGCGCAGATAGCGCGGAAGCGAAGGAGGTCGATTGAGGTGGGGAGGTGTTGGGAGATGAGATGAAGTAGTTCAAAGGGGAGGGTAGACCAATCCGCCATGGACGATTTGGATGGTAAGTTTGCTACACTACACTGAAGGCCTTGGTTTCTCGTTCTCAATGAATCAACATAAACTAATATAATAGCATCTGTTTTATTCATAATGCAAATGTGGTAATTCATAATTACCTAAATTAGAGAAGCTATTTGCATTTCTTTTGATTTACGCCACATTTTTGCTATTTTGAAAACTTCCAACTCTATTTGGTTTTATTTCTGCAGAATGAATTTTGATAGTTGAATTAAAAATGTGCTCAAAATGAAAAGTGTACTTGGATGTTTATCTTGAAAAACAAAATGAAGTGATTTATTTTTGGAATATGTTTTGCTGTAGACATCTTTATGAAAATTGTTTTAGGCAAATTACATATTTAGGTGCCAAAGTATTTAAATTTTTATAGAAAAGTATACGTAAATTACTTTATTTTTTAACATAAACTATTTATTTATTTCGAAATGTCCCCAAAGTATCCATCTGAACAAAACATTCTTTTTGATACTTAAGAATCTCTTGAAACAGGGTCATACATTATGATACTTGCGAAACAAAAGTTAATATTTTTATGCTTTTCTTATCATATATGTTTCGTCATCATCACTAATAGGGATATTGTTAGGACCTGTAAAATTTTGGTGATGGGACAACTAAAATTCAGGCATCATCAATAGCTAACTGATATATGGATCTCAAGTATGAAAGATCGATTAAAACGTATAATCAGCTAATAATCGAATATTTAGAAAGTATCTACAAACATGATAGGCAGTTGATTACTCTTGAGTTGTAAACGAACCAAGGTACATATAAGACAGTTGGTCTGAATTAAGCTTAATCATGCAGAAGTTGGCCCCACCAGCAAAGTTGATATAGACAATGACTGCTAGGTGACTTCAAAGATTCTTCATATATACAAGATAAACAAGACTAGCCTTGAACTGAAAAGTTATCAAAATTCCTAAGTTCAACAAAAGGAATATGTGGCTGCCAAAAAGACATATTTGATCATACGAGAAACAAACCTATCTGAGAATTGTATTCTCAAGTCAATGTTGCTGCATCATGAACCCAGTCATTACAAGTCCCATTTCGCCATATCCTTCTTAGTTTCATCATCTGCACCATTTGTGTGATTAGTGAAGTCTCACTAGTATCAAGTATATATACAAGAGAGCGCACAATTCACAATTCATTCATTACCAACTCTATAATGACGATGTTGAACTCTCTTTTCTGATACACGACTCAAGCTTTTGCACCTCATTCCTATGTCCGTCGCTGATTTCTTTCAATAGCTGCAACCTCATTTCTACGGATGAAACTGCTATCTCCTGAGAATCGGTCTCAGGTTTCTGGTAGCATATTAGTTTCACCATCATGCCCTGGCAAAAAAAGTTGCAGCATTGCTTAAGCATGTCTTCTTCTACCTAGTAACAAACATTGAGATGTTGACTAATGACTATCATACCTCATGTTGATTTTTGCGGGAATAGTCTCGTAACAAGGATTTTATGAGTTTATTGCGGAGTGAGAGTGTATCATTAGCAACATTCCCGAAAATGAACGATGAGAGATGGTGCAGGACCAGTGAGAATGACATTGAACTCCGGTTTGCTGCTTTGTCGAGGGCACCAGAGACCCATGATTTCATGTACGCTTCAAGGATCCTCTCATCATCCTGGAATATTAAAAAATCAATCCATGAAACATTAAACCATCACCAGTCTTGCTTTCAGAAAATCAACATTGTGCAGAATTATTCTAGATTCAAAATAAATAAAAGCTAATAATCAAATTGTTTGCTCATAGTACCTCAATAGGTTCGAGATAGCCCTCAGCCTTTGCAAAACACTTAGGCAGAGACGGCAAAAGTTCAAGAGCACGAGCATTGGATAAGGCATTCCATGTGGCAAGCCTTACTGAAGCTTCAACAGATCTGTGTAAATATATTGCAACTTGCCGGCCAAATAACACGTCGCCATAAGACTCAGCAGCAAATTGCTCCACTAGAGTTTCAATAAATGTAGAGTAGTTCTCATGGATGTCTGATTCAAATTTCAGGGACTCCTCTTTACCATGCACATCCGGAAACTTTTTCTCATCAAGGATTTCACCATAAACAATTTGCAAGGTTTCATAGACATCCCTGTTCTTTTCATCTTCAAGGACATCCATCCCAGAAAGTAACATTACAGACATTGCATGAAGTTTCCAAACAACTGGAACATATTTAACAGGAGAGCAAAACTCAGAGCCAACGAAAGTAGAGCTTGCTTCAACACCCAGGAGAAAAAAGAGACCAGCCTTGGCAACTTCAAGAAAGTCAGAGGGCACCACCATATATGTTTCTTTGGAAGAAGCCCCAGGAGGACGAGAATTCTTGTCAAACTGAAAAGTGGAGATTGCACTAAGAAACCAATGTACAGGAAGAGGCAGTCTCTGCTGAACCCACTCCAATGACAAAGAAGATGACACTTCACCAGCCAAATTTGCTGCATCCATATGTTCAGGAATAGTTTCCAAAGAACGAAACTCTTTCTTCATAAGTTTGTGGCTAACATGACCGATTTCACTGGTTCCTTTTTGTTTCTTCGCGGCAACCCACCGGTTTCTGAAGTGAGTGGTCAAAACATTAGCAAACAGCTGGTATTCATCTTCTTCATAATTCCACTTGAAAGGCCTGTATCCTTTTTTAAGAGCAAGGAACTCGCGGATGCCAAAATCAATATACTTCAGTACATGAACCTGGAAGATGGCTTTTAGTAACTTGTCAAGTACAGGACTATTCCCTGGGCCGACAATTAAACAAGCTGTAAGGGCACAATTTAGCTTTTGCATCGCATAGATCATATCTCTAGCTTCTAATGGATCTCGGGAAGGGGAAATTTCAGAAATTTCAAGCAAGTAAACAAGCAATCTTGCATCTTGCTGAGCCAACAAAGATTTTAAGGACCAATATCCCCCACCAGAGGCACCCCATCCCACACCAACTCCTGGGGCAGGGCCACCTCGTCCAAACATCTCAATAGATTGTATACGTTGCCAGTCATTGGTAATTAATTTCATTAAAGTTGATAGCAAAAATTGTACTTCAACTGCACAGGACTTAAGCATCCCATTAGCAAGAACTATATCGTCCCTTGAAAGACTATGAAATTTAGATGGTGCAGAATGAATATCAAGGTTTGCATGTTGGATCAACTTATCAACAGCCTCAACTACTTGGACCAATCCTTGGAGGCAACATTGAGAAGATATCGCCAATTCTTGCCTTTCTTCAAGCCTTAAATGGCATAAATAGTCAACTATTGAACCGTCCTCAGGAGGATCAGTACTGTAGATCATATCACTTAGTCCTGCAAACCTGAAGTATCTCTTTTTAATTATTGCAAGTCCAATCTTAGGGACAAAATCTGGCAACCATGGCAATTGACCATTAGGAAAGCTCATAGTGTTCTCAGGGATCACAGCTTTAAGCAAACTGGCAAGCATATTTAACACAGAAGATATGACCCATAATATGGAATTAACTTCAGAATCCTGCAAACTGCGATTCTCAACATCTTTATGCTGGCAGTTGAAGAGTCCTGATACATTTGAAATATTTTTCACATCAATCCACTCAAGGGCGAGATCAATAATAGGACCAAATTGACTCCATGACCAAGTCCCTTCATCTTGAACAGCATCCTCCATTCTTTCATGAATGCATGAATAAAAGTTTGGAAGTCTACCAGCTAAAACATCCAGAAGAAGGTATGCTTCCCTTGTTATGGCACAATATTCACTCAGGACATTATTGTTGATTAGCTTCTCAATTGTAGGCACACTCAACCACACACATAATGAAGTAAATAGGTCAGAGAAGTCAGAAGTGTTATATCCATATTGAATGGAGACCTTCCACAGACGTAATTGTTCAACTAGCAAACCAGATGAAAGTTTGCAAGCCTCTCTCCCAGATTTTACCCATTGATCAACAGAAATTGGATATCGGTACAAGTGCCATGTCACCTGGCGCAGAATTCCATTGTTTATAAATGTTAAGCAACGCTTCCTGTTAAGCCGAGCAATTACCTTCAAAACCAATAGAGAATGAAAAAGTTTTTTTTTTGTCAGATCAAATGTACTTACAACCCAAGCAGTAAAATAAGTTCAGAAGTAACAAGAAAAACCATACTCACTTTTAAGAGAGTGACAGATTTTATTTTGCAAGAATTGATTTCTAATTGCTCTGTTGAAGCAAATCTGCTAGCAACTGTCTGAACAAGATTTTCATAATCCGCAACTGCAGCAGCACATGTTGGGGAATGCCTTGCTATTGCAATCAATATGGAGATCAATCGTTCTTCTAATGTTGTAGCAGGATCTGTCTGGTACCACAGGAATTGTTAGTTGCGCATTTTGCATGGCAATAGTTGCTAAGACAATTTGCACCAAAATGTTACCTCCAAGAGACAGCAGATTCTAGAAAGAATCCCCATTCTAACAAGACCTGCAGCAAGATCTCGCCCAGCAACGACTATATCATCCTGAATAGTATGTTCACTTTCAGCTTTCTCACCCATCAACTCCTCACCAAAACGAAGAATATTGGAAGATTTAGTGCTATACTTCCAAAAGCCACCACGAAGAAAACCTACACTAACATCTGGTTTACTTCTAAATACAGGAGCAGTACAAACATCTCTTGCATAATTTGGTGTCATCTGAAAAAAGAATGAAGTCACGACTTACGAGGATGAACTCATTGCATAAGAAAACAAATTTCCAGAAATCAAACTCTACCTCTGAGATGTCAAATAGGATGTTGTTCATATCACAGCTTAGCACACACTGAATGGCCTTGGCACAGGCAAGGACCACAATGTCGTGGTTATCATCAAGGGACATTCTGCGAAGTATATAAGAAAGAACATTGTAAGTTTTACTCCAAATTTAGGGCTCATAAGCACCCGTGTTTCAGTAATACATTAAGGGAAGGGAATAAGTATTTACGGATCGAAAAGATGAAATATATGATCACAAGGTCACAAGAGCATCTAATCACCTGCATAATGTTAATACTTTAAGACATCATTGTCTAGTATAAAACATATTACTCAATCAACTATGTTATCATTTGAAAGAGATACTTTCTAAGAACTAAAAGTACTACTATTGCACATTAGATTTTGGACAAAGTAAAAAACTGTCAAGATCATATAGTGAATTAAAAATACTGGCCAACAGCCTGAGGTGCTTAGGAGTCATAAATATCAAAGCAAGAATATAACCAGACAAGTTGTTACCAATAGAGCATTTTAGATTACCTCAGTGTTAAAGCAAGTTCAGGTTCTGGGCCCAGAGCAAAAGCCCAAATAGCCTCCCAGTCAACAGGCCCCTTGGCATCAGTAGAGTTAGTAGCAGAATCAACTTGTTTCTGGCAGATGTTGCTAATTGCTCTACTAAGTATAGCTGCAATTATGTGTAAAGCAAAAGTACGTTGCCCAGGAACCTGAAGAAAGTGTTCCCAAAGCATCCAAGATTACTATGGAACACAATGACATTGTTAAACAAACATGTATCATGTATGCATAGTTTGGGTGCCATAAATAGATCTACTAACCACACTTCTAGTTAGGGCTACTGCTTCTTTTATTGTATAACCAGCAGCACCAGGGTCACCTTCAGTACGAAGATAATCACGTAGAGAGACATTATTTGGATTGTATGTACTTTCCAATGATGCCTCACCTACAATAGACAACTTTACTTTCATCATCAGGAACAAAAAATAATAGTCCAAAGTACAAAATAATTTAACTTTACACAACAATGATCACATTAGCATTTGTAGTCCTACCAGTATCTGGTGCATGAACAGAATCACTGTCAATAATGTTTCCATCCGAGGAAAATCTCACATCTCTAGCATGCTCAACCCTTTTGCTCCAAGAATCCCAACTGCTACATTTTTCTGGATTTACATTCGGGGAATGTTTATCATCTTTATCTTTCAGTGTGTCTCCAGGAGGTATTTTCACAGGTTCCTCAGAGATTGTGTTTTCAGAGCTTTTTGATGTAACTTTCTCATGTTGTGTACTATCTGATACGCTGCTCGCAACATCTGACATAGAAAACTTCTGTCTCTTGACTTTGGCTTGGCCCCTTTTTTTCAGAGCATTTATCAAATCAGGGTCCAGCTTTGCCATTAGTTCAGCTTGTGCTTCAGCAATTTCATGAACAGACATATTTGCTAATCGATTATGGTTCTCGGCATCAATCTCACTCTGAAGACTGTCTTTTTCTCCACCTACCAATTTCTGTGCAGTAAAAACAGAAGCCATGGACGAGTTCTGCATATTCGACGTTTTCAGATTACTCGACCCATTCTGCCATGTAGACACCTCCTTCACAGAAATACTTTCCTCAGATTTAGCAATGCGATTTTGGACGCTATTTTCATTCTTGGCATGTTTGAAGCTGTGAATCTCCTCGGAACTAGTCATCTCTGATATGTCTTTTCTTCCCTCTTTTACATTTTTTACCACTGAAGTGTTGTTATCCTTTGTTATAGACTGCAACTTATAATCATCTGGATCAGCAACTTTTCTACTTAAATTATTAGAAGTAATTTCCTTTTTCTTCCTACATGACGAAGAATTAACATCATTTTTCACAATCTCCTGCCACTGGCTGAAATCTAAACCCTTCTTTTCTTTTCGTTGTACTGGATTAGCGAGTGTAGCCAATTCCATCACATCAAAATCTTCGTCTTCTCCATCATCCTCATCCACATCAACATTATCATTAATAATATTGGAATTTCCAACCTGAGGAGCCCAATGCTGTCAAACAACATTACAAGATGATCACTTATAATCCTTTAAAGTGTCAGAAACAAAGTAAGAACAATATTAACAATGAAGATGAGTCACTTCAGCTAATTCCACAGTCCACACGTTACAAAGCCACCGACCATGAACTATAGTAAACCAAAACAGAAGTGATAACAAATAAGAGAAAGAAGTATACATACCGGGCCGTGCGAGCGGTGGCGGGCCGCCGGGAACGGCAGCACAGTGGGCCGTGGGGCCGAAGGCGGAACCAAAGGCACAGTATGTGAAATTCCCTTTTCAACTATGCCGCCGATCAATCGAGAAACATCATTTTCACTGATTTGCAGCGGGTTTGCTCCAAAAATCCTGGGTTTTGGGTTTTTGCTTCCTCCGGTTGTATCATTATTCATGGCTTCAAAATCAAACACGCACCGTATCTGTGTGCCTGCGAGTTCGTTAGCGAAGGATCAGATGTGTGAAGTTCAACAACAAATGATGCCAAATTCTTCTTCGCGGTGGCCTGAATGTCTTCCACAAGAAACTGACTGAGTGCACTGCAGTTTGAAAAGAGAAACAAATAAGAGGTTTTATTCGCTTGGGCTTGGGCTTGGGCCTGGGCCTGGGCCTGGGCCTGGGCCCTGCCAATTACTTTTTCTTCTTTACGAGAAACTTGGGCCATTCTTCTTTACTACCAAGATACAAAAAAATTGTTGACAACTAACCAAGTCACACTTATGCCTCCAATTTATTCATTAAGTTTGTCATTCATAATTTATTATGTTATAATTAATAATCATAAGTTTTTTGAAAATCCAATTCTAAAGTAACTTTGAAACATGACTCTTTATTTTATTTTGGTTTTGGCATAGGAAGAGTGTATAATATTTCAAAGTTGAAACTGCTTTTTATTTTACATATGAAAAGTGTGACTGATAAAGGATTCACACCTTTAAAAACTTCTTTAATAGATAATGTTAGATTTAGCCATTTAGGGGTAACTACCCTAAAAATTATGAACTTTTCAAAAAAATATAAATTAACTAATTGTTTTGACTAATAACAAATATAACATGACTTTCAATATCTCATACCTTCGTAAATAACTGACAAATTTTGAATATACATTTCTTGCAAAAATTTATTTTTCAGTGCACTAAACTCAACATATCTTTAAACACTTAATCATCGATAAATAAAAACTCAAAATCCTTTTTTTTTTTTGGTAAGAAATGTATGTCTATAAACTGTTCGTTGATTACGAATGTATGAAATATTGAAATATGTGTTATAATTACTTAAATAAAATATTAGTTAAAATTTTAGTTTTCAAAAATTCATGATTTTTTGGACAATTAGTTTTAGATATTATCTCAACTAACATGTGACACGACAACATTTTTCAAAAATTTAATTGTCTTTCTTTGTTTTTATTTTAAATTTTAAAAGCAAGATTCCAATTTCGCATTTTCTCTTTTCTACTTTCATTTCTAGGAAAAATAAAATCAATATTCTTGTAATATCACAAAAAAACGCCTTCAGCTTGAATTGCAGATGAGCCACTCAAATACCAATACTTTATTTCAATAGGTTTTTTTTATTATCATTTCACAGTCAGACATTTTCTGCCTTAATTTTGGGCAACATCGCAGATTTTGAAACAAAACAAATACTGTAGTAATGTAGGAGTGGGAGGTGAAAAAAGTATCCCACATCGGAAAAAGACCAAACAAAAGTGGAGACTCGAATGAATAAATCAAAGGCGAAATGACATCTTCCAATCACGCAGCTGCGCATTGAGCACAAAGCGAACTATTCTTTCGCCTTTTACTAAAGAATACCGTGTGCTCGTTGCAATTCAAGCAGCATACGCCTTTTTTTGGAGGGTATTTCCCTTTATAGGGAAATCCCAGCAATTTAGTTCTAACTTTATGTCTTATATGGAGTACGTTAGACGTAGGATGGAATGATAAAGTCTCCAATGTGTAAACACTGATACAATGAAGAAATTAAAAAATAAATGATATATTGTGAGATTTTGAAATTAATTGTAACGTCTCTTAACAAATTAAATTAGTGGTCTAAATCAATTTAGATAATCCCAACTATGTTGTTAGTTGACTCGTCTTTAAATAGATCCAATTAGAATCTATGAATTTATTTATTTGCTTATTATTTTTTAGATTTTATATTTTAACCTTTGTATACAAATATTGTAACTTAGAAAAAAAAAATAAAGAATTTCAACAAAATTTGTATATAAATACTTTTATAAGATGTTCATGTGATCCTTATATATTACATAAATGTATAAATATTTATACATAAAAGTCACATGAATATAATATAAATGTATTTATGTACAAATTTTGTTAAAATTCTTCATTTTTTCTAAGTTATTGAATATAAAGGTTATTGAATTTGTATATAAAAGTTTTGACCTGAAGCAAAAATAAAAAAATTTCAAAAAACACGCGGATTCGGGTCAAATCGGATTGCATGTATATTGAGTGCACATTAGACACACTCTTACTTTAAAAGTTTTAATTACATAATATTTTGATTTAGCCAAATACTTTATTTTCTAAAATAATATACATCTCAAGAAGTAAAAATTTTAAGAGAAAAAAACAAGCCCCCATAATAAAAAGCAACAACAATGATAATGGCCTAAAAATTATGACAATAACATGTATCATATGTGTCAAGGATAGATAATATGTATTGAAATAAAAATATGAATTAAAGATGTCAAGAGTGATGGAGTGGTCAGATTGGTCATTTGGATATTTATAAAGGGTTTAGGGCCCAAAATACCCTAATTTATATAGTGGTGATTCTTTTCTACCACAATTGATATAAAGTGGATCTTTTCTACCATAAAATTATAACTTTGGTTGTTTTCTACCCTTTTTTTTGACTTTTGGTGGATATGGACCACAAATGATTGATGACCTGTACTTACTAATCATTGACTCATTGATTAAATGAATAATGTATGTTTTTGTTCTTTTTAATGCAATTTTACTTGAATTGCTTTCATTTTTCATCTCAACATACAAGTGAATATTTTTTGCATTTATAAGAATAAATTGCCGACGTTTTAGGGTTAAACGGCAATTTAGGAAAAAAAAATAGGGGTTAAACGACATTTTTGGTTAATTGCCGTTTAACCCCTATTTTTTTCCAAAATTGTCGTTTAACCCTAAAACTTTGATTTTTAACCCTAAAATAAACGGCAATTTTGGAAAAAAAATAGGGGTTAAACGGCAATTAACCATAATTGCCGTTTAACCCCTATTTTTTTCCAAAATTGCCGTTTAACCCTAAAACTTCGATTTTTAACCCAAAAATCCCATTTTAGGAAAAATCAATTCCAATTTCCATCCAAAAATTTTCGAAAATGTGAAATCCAATCCTGATTTTGAAAATTTTGGAAATTTTCGGAATTATTTTCGGAAATTTTCGAATTTTTTTTGGAAATTTTCGAAAATTTTCAGAAAGTTTTTCGGAATTTTTAGAAATTAAAAAATTTAGAAATTCAGAAAGTTTAGGAATTAAAATAAAACTATATAATTTATAGCATATAATTGTTCACGGTAATTTCTTTTTACAAACGCAAGCAATTTTCACTTGTATGTTGAGATAAAAAATGAAGACAATTCAAGTAAAAATGTATTAAAAAAAACAAAAGCATACACTATTAATCAGTCAATCGGTCACTATTCAAGTCATCAATCATTTTTGTGTAAGTGTGTGGGCCCAATTGAGTCACAAAGTACATTTAGGGATAGAAAACATACATTCTTATATTTTTTGTGGTAGAAAACATACATATTTATATGAATTGTGGTATTTTCAATATTTATCTCTATTTATAAATTAGTCAAATGTCCCTAAAGCATGGAAACTACCCAGTCCATATGCGGAAATGGCCGTTTGACGAGTCAATTCATGCTGCCTAATTCTCTACTTGGTACACTATGAAGTCGACTAAGAAATTGAATTAAACAAACTCATAATTAATTAACACTTAATTTAAGTTAATTAATATTATCCACTTTTAAAATAGTACAACAAATAAATTAATATTAGTACACTCCAGCCCTCAAAGTTGACGAGATGATTTTTTAAATTTCTTTAGCAAATTCATCGATTCGTACTTGTGACCTACATGCATTATTGCTGTTGTCACGACTCTAATCAATGAGAGAGAGATGATGAATAAATTTATTTTAATTTCATCCTGTTTGAGCAGCCTCAATATTTAATTAGCGGATCCAACTGATCCTATATACTAATTTTTCATTAATAATTTTTCCATCCATCTTATTTTAATTTATAAAATGTTTGAGATGCCTACAATTAAGATCGATTTATGTTTTAACGTCATCAAAATTAGGTTTTATATATATATATATTTTTTTTAGTTAAGGACAAGAATTGATGTTTACCATCAAAACCAAACACTTAGGGTATGTTTGTTTAAGGCTTATGTAGGATGGTGGAAATCCGAATTTTGAAATCTTGGGATTTGGTAATAAATGTGAATAGTTAAAATCTGTGTTTGTTTTGAGATTTTATATGTATGATTATTACTGTAGATGTCAAATCAATGCTGGAAAAAGTAGTGGTGTGTAATATTATATTGTTAGTTGATGTATAATAGGTTTTAGGTATAGGGTTAATTATAATGTTTTTTTTTAGATAGAATAGATTTTTGATGGATTTGATAATTCTTGACAAAATCCTCTAAATAAACACGGATTTGAGATTTTAAAATCCCAAATCCGGTGGAGATAAGCCTTAAACAAACATACCCTTAAATATCTTTATCATTAGAAATATGAGTGTGATTCATTTTTTTTTTATATTGATCAAAGTGGTAAAAGTTAACTCTCTTAGGAAAACATGCATATACACCACATTAGCACATCATCTACTATAAAAATAATATTTTTTTGTCTATTAACATTATTTTCAATATTTTTACTAATTATGTATTTAAATATTTAATAATACTCGCATGATACTATCAAAAAACAATATTAATAATTCTTTATTAGCCTCCACAACTGACTTGTTGTATGCCTATATATATGCCAACTCATCTCATCACTTTCCTCAACACACACAGAATATAAAATCCAGTGAAGAGAGAATAATAAACAGTTATGGCATTCTCAACACTGGTAACGCCTTCTTACCATGCTTACATCCCCAAGACTGGCTCCCCGGCCAATCGCCGGATGGTGCGGTGCTCCGCCGCCGTCTCTGTTTCGTCCAATTCCGACCTCCGGAGTTACTGGACATCTCTTATTAACGAGGTGGATCAGAAACTTAACGACGCGTTACCGTTAAAGTACCCAGAGCTGATCCATGAATCCATGCGTTATTCGCTTTTAGCCAAAGCTGCCAAAAGAGGCCCGCCGGCGATGTGTGTTGCCGCCTGTGAGCTCTTCGGAGGCGACCGCGCCACCGCCTTTCCCACCGCCTGCGCCCTAGAAATGGTTTGTCTTTTTTTTTTTTTACTGTTTCTGTTTAATTTAATTGTCGTTTTTCTTAGTTGATCTGTTCGTTTACTTATCTAAATTTTCATGCTTTGTTCTTGCTCTATTATTTTAATTAGTGTACGTTCATTTTAGTCATGCATGATATATATGTGTCAATTAAAATCTTATAAATTGAACGTATTCATAAATTTAAACATATTTCGTGAGATTTGAATTGGCAACAAAATTATAAATACATTTAATCATCTCCAACTTTCCAAAGGTTGACACAGTGAACTATGTTTGGATCATAAAATGTCAAAATTCAACATTCATATGACAAAGTAACCAATCTTGATTCCATTAATAGGATTACATAAGGTTCATGATTATTTTGCTTCCATTAATAGGAATGAGAGTTAGTTTTTGTTAATCTTGGTGTTAAAAAAAAAAAAAACATACATGTTGGAAGTATTCAACTGATGCAGAGCTGCTCTGTATTTATAATTACATGAAAATTGATGTGATCTCTTTTTATCAGGTTCATGCTGCTTCGTTGATTCACGATGACTTGCCATACATGGATGATGCCCAATCTCGGAGAGGCCAACCCCCCAACCACACAGTATTCGGTGCAGATATGGCGATATTAGCAGGAGATGCATTATTCCCTCTCGGTTTTCACCACATTGTTTTGAACACACCAACTGATCTCGTCCCACAAACTCGTCTCCTTCAAGTCATCGTAGAAATTGCAAGAGCAGTTGGATCAACAGGTATGGCAGCTGGTCAGTTCCTTGAAATTGAGGGCAGGCCTAATGCTGTAGAATTTGTCCAAGAAAAGAAATTTGGTGAACTTGGCCAGTGCTCCGCAGTGTGTGGAGGCCTACTAGGCGGCGCTTCTGATGATGAGATCGACAGATTGAGAAAATATGGCCGGGCTGTAGGCGTTTTGTATCAGGTCGTGGATGATATTTTGGAAGCAGAGATGGAGACGAAGAAAGATGCAAAACGTAAAAATAAAGGTAAAAGCTATGTTTCAGTAAATGGGGTGGAAAAAGCTTTGGAGATGGCTGAGAATCTGAGGTTTGAAGCTAAGAAAGAATTAGATGGCCTTGAGAAATATGGTGACAAAGTTTTGCCATTATATGGCTTTATTGATTATGCTACTGAGAGAGGTTTTAGTATTCGTGAGTAGTAGTACTCAATTACTACTTGGTTTATGTAGATAGATTTTAAAATTATTTTACAATTTTTGGGCTGCCATTGTAACAGTATAAGCCATTTTTCATAGGGCTCTTTTCCAATAAGGAAAGGACCCAGTTATTAAGTCTGAATTGTTCCTACTCATTTACTACAAATCAGTTGATTGTCTTAAGACTGCATTTTTCAAATGAATTGATCCATAAGTCCGGATTTTAATTGAGATGTTTTTAGTGTATACAACATCTTGACTCACAAGTGGTTTTATTTATAATTTAGTTGCGTCATCAAGTCAATGTAATATGTTATGTGTATATATAAAATTGTATCTTCAATTTACATGCTGATTTTGAAATATTAGAAAATATCTTCCAATTCATAAACACACTCTTAATCATGTACTAATTTCTCCTCAAGCAATTCATCACAACAATCTAACATTATTAGTCAATCCTTTTTTTATGTGCGAAAAACATGACTTTTTAACTTGTGAATTTCATTCTCACTTGAGCCATCTATATTTTATTTAAATTTTCTTATTTTACAAAATTCTACATCAAAGCCAATAAAATGGTACCACACCATCCACTATCTTAGTAAATGAAATTGAATAAATTTTACAATTACCATAATTGCAATTGATATTTTGTAATCTATTGTGTAAGCTTTGGATGTGGCTGACAATCTAAGGTCTTATGGTAAGAAAGAATTAGATGGTTTTGAAAATGTTATAGTATTTGTACAACTTTGTGGGTAATGCTTGGCGAGTAATGTTGAAGAAAGAATCCCACATCGATAATTTAGTAAATAGAGTATGCAAGGAGGAGGTACATAAAGGGAAGAAGTAGCACCGGGTAACTTACTTACCTGGACGGGGTCAATGGGCGATCAATGAGGCTCATGGCCTAGGTTGGTCACCTCCATTGCACTCCAGGAGGGGGGCCCGCCTAAGGTCGGCCCAAGTGGTCGAGCCTACGTCATAATTTGTGCCAGAGGGGGCCTGCGTTCGCGCGGCCCCTGCCCAATTCTAGTGAAATTGTTTGATTAGTCCACGGATGGATATACATCTTGGGCATAAAAGAATACGAAAATAGTAAGAAGTATACTTGAAAACAAAAAATATTATTCTGGCATCAACAATTTATTTACGTATTACAAATTAATGTAAAAGCAACAAAAGGTCTAGAATTTTCGGATTCTACTTGAGATGATTCACATTCAAAAGGGTGAGAACGTAGGAATGAATCCATCTATGTGCTTCTCTCATGATGACAACTGTAAGTTGCAATCAAGTTTTGACATTAAGTGCCAAGAATTAGATTTAAACTTAAAAGCAGTCTCCCCAATAAATCGTTTTGAAACCTAGATATATAGTTTCTTCAAATCGAATAGATATAAGTATTGAGGAAAGGGAAAACTTCTAACTCTGGTTGCTCACATCTATCACAGGAAGAGAGAAAAAAGGATTGAAGTGGGGACTGATATTGTAGAAGTCATTCATATTGCTCAAGAATGAAATTGTGTTTTCCAAAATTTATTAGGGCTAATCTTGTATTTTCCATCTTAATGGAAGAAAAAATTTGCTACGTATCAGACTAGGCCAAGTGTAAGCAAAATCCCTCAAGTGTTTGTTTATTACATGATTTCTGAATCATGATAGAGTGGGCTGTGCCATGTTTCCATCATTGACTTTGTTAAAGCCCAAACAGGTAAGTATCCCACATTGAGAAATAACAAGCTAAAGTTGTCACTCATGTGTATAAATAGAAATGTGAAGCAGTAAGTTTGTTAACGCAGCTGCGCGTTGAGCACAAAGCGAACTATTCTTTCGCCTTTTACTAAAGAATACCGTGTGCTCGTCGCAATTCAAGCAGCATACGCCTTTTTTTGGAGGGTTTTTTCTTTTTTAGAAATAACCCTACAACTTTAAGTATAAAATTTTTTAACGTTTCATTATTAACAAAATCTGCTTATATAAAGATTTTTAACATCTTATTATTAACGTAACCTACTTATAGTTAACAGTATTTGTAGTTAAGTCATATCTAATTTCTCTGCGTCAGATTGTTAATTGCAAAACAAAATTCAAACACGGACAAGTTTCTTCTGATTTCTGGTATGTTGTTGAATTATCCATTTAATACAGACATTTGCAATTCTAAGTCAAATGTGAAATTATAATTTGATAATGTGCACTCAATTGAGAGCCGTAGGAAGATTAGTTGTCAATTTGAAAGTTAAAATTCTACATTTTGTGTAAATGCTCTATCAATTTTTTTGAAGTTAAATTGAAAGATGAAAATCCTAGCACTAGTTCATCAACATGATGACCAATTTATTTCCGTCATTCATTGACATAATTTTGACCTCAACTATTGAAACTACAACTTCAAAAGCAAAAAAAAACTACTATATTCTTATAAGACACACACATGATATGCATGCACAATTACTCGGTTTGTAAATTATAACCCCATCTATACATAATAAGAGAAAGACATGTAGTAAAATTTCGAACCAAATTGATGGGTTTGAGACTATTGAGATCGATAATTTGAGTTTTAAAACTAGAAGTTCGTTCAATTTTTCACTAATTCAAAGTTGAGTATTTAAATCAACATTGGCATTAGCAGAGACGGACGTAGCTAAGGGCCAAGGGGGCACTGGGCCCCCCTGAATTTTTTTTTTAAAAAGTGGGATATTTTCATAATTTTATTATTTTAATTAAAAATAGAAAATTATATATATTCTCAATCTTTCTATACTTGGATTATCAAGATAATAAGAGATGATCTTTTCATCATTTTCTCTATCTCCCACTTAAACCCTAATTTATCTTTCTTTCAATTGCTTCTCCATCTAATTTTCAGATAACATTTTATTATTATTTACTCTTATTTGTATTATACTTCATCATAATTGTTAATTTATGGTGCTTTAAATTGTATATGTGATTTATTGATTAATCGAAAAAGATAATTTTTTATTTTGAATTTCGTTTAAAATTCTTCTATGCTTGAAATTATGAAAAAATTTTATTATTGTAGGAGATGAGAAAACTTATTTTATCAATACCATTACTAAATTCTTGCACATTTAACTTATTTAGAAATGTTAGCAATGAAACAATTATGAATCGGTTTCAAAATATGAAAAATAGAAGAAATATGTTGTAATATATTAATTTTATCGTATAATATATTTATGTTATTGATTTAGAATTTATGTATTTATATTTTTAATTAATTGACTTGGGTCCCCTAAACCAAAATTCTAGGTCCGTCACTGGGCATTAGATTAGTCTTTAAGGAGATGATTATAATCATATTAACTTTCTTTTTCAATCGATTTTAATTGATGGTAGCAAAGATTTTTATTTTCGTTTTTGTTTTAGAGGGGTTGCTATGAGATCTCAAGTGTATAAATCAGTGTAGTTTGTAGTTAAGGGTAGTGGCGGCGACGAGCAAAGTCTAGTCAGGTGGGGGAGGAGGAATAAATCAGAAATGAAAACAACCTTCTTATCTTCTAATTATCAATTTTGAATTTTAAAAAGTAGTCATATTCTTGAAAAAAGAATTAAAATCTATTAATTAATACAAAAAAAGCCTACTCATCAGTAGCTAAAATTTATTTTGTACAAGTTAAACAATGTTGAACTCTTATGTAAATTACCCAAAAAAATTAAGTACTTAAAATATTATTTGAATTAAATATATTATTTAAGTATTGAATTTTCCCTTAAAATATTGCAAAATTTGGTAGTATTAGGAAGAAGAAAAGTATCCCACATCGAAAGATTAGGAGGTAGAGTGTGGCAGTAGGAGTTAGATAAAGAGGAGAAACAGGAATGGAAAACATACTTACCTGGACGGGATCACTGGGCGAACAAGAAGACCCATGGTCTAGGTTGGTGACCTCCATTGCACACAGGAGGGGTGCCCGCCTAAGGTCGGCCCAAGCGGTCGAGCCTACGTCATAATTTGTGATAGAGGGGGCCTGCGTTCGCGCGGCCCCTGTCCAATTCTAATTACTAAACGTTCTTATTGCTCAACCATTGAGTTAAATTCAGTATATGAAGTCATATTGAACTAGATTCTAATCACTCGTAGATGCTACCATTAATTGTGAAGTTGTTAATTAGCGAAGATTAAAAGAATAAATTATGAAGTTAGATTTTGCTAGGTTAAAAGAATGAAATAGGACGCAAGTTCAAGTCCAATTTACTTGTTATTCTCAAATCAAAAAAGTTGTAATGTTTCTGCTAATTTTGTTGCTGTACTATATATCCCACATCGGATATTTGCAAACTATATCAAGGACGTCAACAATAAAAGAGCAAGGATTATCTTAGAATATTTATCTTTGCGCTTGGGGCAATGACGCAGCTAGTGAGGTTCTAACCGAGGCGCGTCTATTGCTGGTTGAAAACTATTTCCAAACCCCCTCTTCGGCCCGGGCTTGCCTCGGGCCGTTGAGAATTTCTGGAAGAGCTCCCTTTGCTGGGTAAAGCTCTACAATTCTGAGTCAAATGTAAAATTAAGCTCTACAATTCTGAGTCAAATGTAAAATTAATATATAGAATTGTTTTTCTAATTATTTTCTTTACCTTAATATCTAAAAGAGAAATAAAATTGTCATTTTAGTAGATTTGTGGTAGAAAAAGTTGTAATATATATTGAGTGATAGAAAATGAATATTCTGCCCCATTCTTACAAGTTATAACCTATTTTTATAAATCATGTTTTTTCTATTATCGACCCCATTACCAACACGTGCAGCACGACATGAAGATGAGAATAAAGATGAAGAACAAAACCCGAGGGAAATTACCAGTAAAATTCTTTGATGCCGTGGAAACTTGATAAATCACAATCTAATGAGCACACTGACAGTCTTTCTATTTAGGCTTGGCCAAGACTCCAGTTTGGTACACTAGAAGTCCAAGAAATTGAATTCAAGTAAACGGTTCAATTTAAATACTCATCATTTCAAAAGTGTACAACAAATGCATTCCTGAAAGTTGACGACTTAATTTTTAAAATTTTCTTCACAAAACATCACATCTGGTGCCATGATGAATAGTTAATGTTGTGTTTCGTGGTGTACTCAAGCCTCAACCTGGGCCTACCTGATTTTACTTAATTAGTATATACAATTACTTCTTAATGGTAATTCGTGCATTCTTTGACTAGTTAAGTTGCTTCTACGGTTATATATAGCAACGCTCTCCAGTCTGAGGCCAAGAAAGATGTGGATAGCTTTCAGAAATATGGTGACAAACTTCTGCCACTATATGGCTTTATTGATTTTGCTACTCAAGAGGTTTTACTGTTCGCCACTAAATTACCATTCTTTCTGTAGTTACATTAACAAGTGTTGTACTTATATTATAATATAATATATGTCAACTCTTTGAGATGTCAAGCTCTTCAATATTGTTTGTAATTATATCTAATTTCATCCAAACTTTTTGAAATTATAAAATAGATTTCGATATTTGGAAAAAAGACACTTAAATTCTTTCATTTACTTGAAATACTATGAAAATATAGAATTATATTGGTAGAAAATTAGTCGAATTGAATTTCCCATAAGTTTGGGAACAAACATTAGATTCTCTAGTTTCATCTATTTATGTAATTTGATCAAATTTCAAGAATGATAGATATATAGTTTTAAAAAAACGGTAGATGTAATGAAAAAACAAAATAGGACTCCAATATTAGTAATGAAATTTATAGATCTTACAATTTTGTTTTTAGAAAAATAAAAGATTGAAAGTAGTATACTCAAATATACAATTTTCAAATATTCTTTTCCGTACCTTCCTCAAGCGGAAGTCGTTCTTCTACAAAAGCGACTTTAGCTCAAAGGATTTCCAAAGCATAGAGTCGAACAAAACGAGACACCGCACCTTGTATTTCGTGCCACTACCAGTTACACCCTTCTTCGTCCTCGGCTTTCCGTGCGGGGGGGAGAGAGAGAGAGAGAGAATGGCAACTACTTCGGGCCTGGCCCGAGATCCGAATTCGGGAATCCCGGGGCTTGACCACCTTCCCACCGCCCTAATCGCCACCGTCATGACAAAACTCGACGTCCCCTCTATCCTATCACTCGCCTCCACATGTAAGACCTGCCGCTCCTGCGCCGCTCACATCCTATCTTTCCTCCCCAACTTCCATCTCCCCGTAAGTTATCAGATGGAGTATTTAGTTGCTATAGATTAGCATTTTCTTTTCAATATTAACTTTGCTAATTTTTCTTTTCGTTGGAAAATTTTAGGATGTTGCGCCTTCGATGGATTTATTGAGGCCGTTGTTACCTCCGAGCAACCCCTACTTGAGGAGCCTGAAGGTGGATTGCACGCGCCTCGATGATTCTTCTCTAGATTTTCTCCTTCGCCCATCTTTGCAAGAGCTGTGCCTCCGAAATTGCGCAGATTTTAGCGGCAAGCTTCTGTCTCAGCTTGGGCACCATTGCAAAGACCTCAGGTTTGTATCTTTCAACCGTTTTTGGATGAAGATTTTACTTTTGTTTAAATGTAGATCTATAGCTTCATTTATGATAAAAAGTGCCGTTTTTGTTTGTTTGTATGCAATTTTGGGAATTTGTGTATAATTTTGATCTTAATTGGTGTATGATTGTAGATTTGGTCTTTTTTGTTTAATGTGAAGTGGGTTTTTCCTTTTTTTGTTTTGAAGTAATTTTGTCTCTGAAAAAAATACCTTTTCAGGTTCTTGTATTTAAGTTCAGTAGCAGAGAAAAGGGGAAGATCAGTTGATGTAATGCATCTAGAGGAATTGCTCAATGGTTGCACTCACTTGGAAGTAAGGGTTTATCTCGTGAATGATTGGAATAATTGGAGAATAGTTTGAGAAATGTTGTTTTAAATTCAAGAAAACGGTTTTCTTACATAGTACCCAAAGTTGCATTCAGTTTGTCTGTGTGTCTCCATAGATTGCTTTGAATGGGAATTATATAAGATTTTTGGTGTACTTTTTGTTATTTTCCATGTATGCCTTGTGCAGATTTCTTAAAGAATGAGTTTTATTGTGTATTTATGTGTATGCTTCCTATTATTTGACTCTGATCTAAAAATTCATTGAGTGGATTGACGTGTATGGATGCTTAGTGATGGTATGCAATATTAAGTTTGTTGGTCCTGAGTATGTAGTATTTTCTGCTTTTATCTTCTGAAGGTGCAAAGCGTTTTTCTGTAGTCACTAATTTGCAATGGTTACCTTTTCTTATTCTGTATTTTTATAAATTCTTTTATATACTCGCCTCTCCAATTAAATCTATAAAATGAAGGATATATTGATGTTTTGGCATTGGTAAAACATGATTCCTATTATATCTTGGGAGTTTAGTCGTATTCCCATGCATCAGTGTTACAGTTTCTCATAGTGTACATTGTCTTAAAAGGTGCTGCATGACTACTGTGGATGTTACATTATCTAGTGTTCTAAAACAAGTATGCCCTCCACAAAATTATTGCACAATTACAGATCTTACATCGTATATGCTAATTTATTAACTCCAGTTTACTTCATTTTTATTGCTCTGTGGTTATTCTGGCCAGATACATCTTCCCATACATGTGCTTTGTCTAAGCTACAGATCCAACTGTTTATCATTTTGCTTTCTCCTTAGTTTCCGTATTTGTACAATTTGCAAACTTTGCTACTTCACATACTTACCTTTTGATCTTATTGGATTATGTTTTGGTATTGTGTGCGTGCATTCTGTCTAGTGAAATCAATTTAAAGTAGTTTCTGTCTCATTGATATTGTGTAACTGATTGGAATTACTCCATTAAAAGATATTTTTTATCTTTAAAAAGTGTTCAATAGGTGCATTTTTCTGTCTACTAAAAAATAGTTAATACTCCCATAAGGAAACACAACTATAATTTGGGACATACATAGATGGAAAACAAATCTTAGTGGGAGGGAGGGATTGGTACTTGCATTAATCCTGTGTGTGTGTACACGTGTGTGTGATTTATATTTGCCAGGTATGCAGTTTTGTTGACCCTGATATATCTTTTTTTTGTAGACATTGATCCTGATGTTTGACGTCTCCATATTTCTGCGTCATAATTTTGCTCGTGTCTGGGCTTTGGCCTCATCCAAACTTGCTTCTCTTGAAATTGGGTATGTTTCCTCGGTAATGGTGACTGAACTGCTTAGCCCTTCTGTTGGACCTCACCAATCATCAAATCACCCCCAATCGTCCATTTTGCCTAATCTACAGAAGTTATGCCTTTCTGTGGACTATATCACCGATACCATGGTTAGCACGATATCTAAATATCTTGTCTCCTTAACTCACCTAGATCTTCGGGATTCACCCATAATGGAACCTAGAATGGCATTTGATCTCACTAACAACGGCCTTCAACAAATTAATGCACATGGAAAACTGAAACACCTCTGTTTGGTAAGAAGTCAAGAGATTGCTCCTACATACTTCAAGCGAGTCAATGATCTTGGAATTCTTCTCATGGCTGATAAATGTTCAGCTATGGAGAGCATTTGTCTCGGTGGTTTTTGCCAGGTCACAGATACAGGTTATAAAACACTTCTCCATTCCTGCTCCAAGTTATATAAGCTGAGGGTGTTTCACGGGACCCATCTAACAGATCTGGTTTTTCATGACATCGCTGCAACCTCCCTTTCATTGACACACGTTTGCCTAAGGTGGTGTAATCTCTTGACTAACTTGGCTGTTGCTCGCTTAGCATCCAATGAAGATCTTTCCACGCTCGACTTGAGAGACTGCAGAAACCTTGGAGATGAAGCTCTTCGAGCTATCAATGCACTTCCTAAATTGAAGACTCTGCTTGTTGATGGCTGTGATATAACTGACGTGGGATTGTCCTACTTAAGCAACGGTGTGATGAATAGCCTCGTTTCATTGTCTGTGAGAGGATGCAAGAGACTTACAGACAGATGCATTTCTTCCCTTTTTGATGGCAATTCTAACCCAGAATTACGAGAGTTGGACCTGTCAAACCTCCCTAACCTCTCCGATGCTGGTGTGCTTCTACTGGCAAAAAGCCGCATCCCAATATCCGAGCTGCGTATGAGACAATGCCCTCTCATTGGGGACACTTCTGTCATGGCATTAGCCTCCATGCGGGTCGATGAGAATGTGTGGTGTGGGAGTAGCTTGAGATTGTTGGATATTTATAACTGTGGAGGAATAACTCAGCTCTCGTTCAGGTGGTTAAAGAAACCATATTTCCCAAGATTAAGATGGTTGGGGGTAACAGGGTCTGTTAACAGAGATATAGTGGATGCTTTAGCAAGAAGCAGAGTTTATATGCACGTGGCTACTCGGGGCGATGAACTAGGGACGGATCAGTGGGATGATTTGGATAATATTTATTTGCAAGACACTGAGGATGTGGATGAGTTTGAGGAGTGGCTTCTGGGAGGAGAATACATAAGCGATGCTGAGATGGAAGATGCTTTGGACATGGAGGATCTGTTCGAGTGATGGCTGCTTCTCTACACTGTATTTAATGTTTATTTTGTCTTGTAAGATAATGTGTGAATGAATTCTGTGTTATGAATGTTGGGATCATCATTTGTGAGATTTGATTTGGTTTGACCATGTATTGGTATGTATATATTGAATCTTGTTTTGTTAGATCAACGACTTTTTTTTTGTTTTTGTTTTTTTCCTCACTCTTTTGTGTGTTTCTTATATTTCTATAAAATTTACCACTAATAAATAGCAGTTTGAAGTCTGGTGGTCATGGCCCATGGCCAATGCTTATTTTGAGGCCTGCTAGTTTCACTTGGTAATTAAGGAGGCCCATATATTATTTTATTCTTTTTTAATAAGTAGGCCTTTAAACATTATGACATTAATAACTTCTTTTATATAGTAATCTTCTTCAATCCTTACTTGAGGCTAAACTGAAATTAATATTTTTTATAAGATTAGAATATAAAAAATAAAACTTTTTTGTAATGTCATGGCTCGATTTATTATATGAGTTTAAGAGTTTAATAAATTTAAAATACATTTACTAAATTTAAACAAAAAAAGTTCTTATTGAATTATGTCAGATTTTCTTTATTTAGGGATCTTTTAATCATCATTTCTTTTTTAAATAAATTCTTTTATTAGAGAAAATAAACCAAAATGCAATCCTAAATTTGCGATTATATTATGTTTACCTACTATTTAGTCAAAAAAAATTCTAAATTGAAATATGTGTCCACGAGATTATTTTGATTCAATTCATTGAATTAGTTGGATTGGATAAGCTTATATGATAAGTATAATATTTTTTAGGGATATAAATTTTTTAGAGATAAGACTCTTCTTCTTTAAAGAATTTTTTTTTTTTTTTTTAGAGCAAGGGAGTAGTAAAAGTTGAAAAATAAAATATTATCTTTTCTTTTACAATTTTCGGTTCAATGTAAATATGTCCAATAATTTTTACATAATATTTTTCAAAATTTATATTTATTTTGTTATCCTACATTATAACATTACTTTTGGGTAATACATCGCATTCTCTCGATAAGGAAATTTTAAAAGGAAAAAAAAAGTCTAAAAGCATTCTCCCCACATGTTGGAGATGGACGTATATTGTTTTATCCACAATAATGGATTCAAAGCTTTCTCATGATTGGTCATATCTCAACCCTAGTGCTCACAATCACTATTGTCTTCAATATATATATATATATATATATATATATATATATATATATATATATATATATATATATATATATATGTGCGCGCGCACGTATAGCCGTATAGGTCCACTAATTTATTTTTATATACTTAACAAAAAATTATCCTTTATATTTAGACCATTTATATAGTTACAAACTTGCAAAATAGAGCATTCACTCATCCATAAAAGTAGAAATTTAGATCTTAAAGTCAGTTCTTAATGCATTGAGTTTTCTAATACAAATTCTAATTTATGTCTTAAACTTTACTTAAGGTTGAAAGTTTATTAAAAATCTAACAACTACAAACTTAAAATTACATTGTAATTTTATTAAAAAGCTTAATATTGACCACATAACATGACATATATCTTAGGGAAAACCTATCCTATATCTTATCCTATTAACGTGATATGTTTATTTATTCAAACATGAAATCATCAGCCATCAAATTTAAAATAATTAGTTAATTTCACACATTTTTATATATAATAGAAATGGTGGTAGTATATACTATATTGTAGATTAAACCTACCAATTACCGACCACAACTGCAAAATTGATTTTGCAACTCTTTCTTAAAAAAGAATTAAAGATAAGATTGCACGTGACATTAGTGCAAATTAATTGAAAATAAATTAAGAGTAGAGATAGGAAAAGGCATATTCCAATTTGCAACGGTTTTAAGTCGCCGCTTCTCTCTACTGCTATGCCAGCAATGTTACATCACATGTACCTATTTACTATTTATTTTTAATCAAAATATATATTTTATTACAATAATATTAAACCTTTTTTTGAATGGCTGTTGGAGTACCCCAAAAGGCCACTTGCCAAGTCAGCAGTCACACGTGGCCTTCCAATCCTCTTTGAGCAGTACGAAGATTTTGACTTTCACATGGTCTGCTAGCAAAGCCACGATGTCAAAACTCACATTTAAGTATAGCCATTATCACTATGCATTAAGATATGTTCAAACTCTTCTCAATTTTTTAATATATAAACAGTCTAGGTTTGTCCTATATTTTAAAGTTTAAACCAAAATTCATCGTAATATATACATAGCATGGATACATTGTATTGTATCGATCAGACTCATTCTCTTTATATCATTGCCTTATTTTATAGTTTTCCTTTTTATCTTGTATAAGAAGTTATCAATGCTAAAATTATATTGATTGCAGTTTTAAATAATTGGGCATTCGTTAAATGAATTTTATAATTATATAAATACATTAATAACCCAACTCAAATGGAACTTCATGGAAATAACAATTCAGATACTTTCAATTTAGTATAATTATACATACTATATATATATATATATGACCGCGTTGTCGTGACGCGATAAAATTAATTAATTTCCTTCCTAACCTCACTAACTAGTAGTTAGGGTAAGTCGGAGTCGATCCCACGAAGAATGGAGAATAAACTATATCATATATGTTCAATTCAATAAAACAGAAAAGGTTGGGGGGTTTCAGATTGAATAAATTATCACTAAATAAACTAATAACCTAAAAAGCAAATAAATAACAAGAAATCGGTAGATGAAAATATTTCAGTTAACAGTTTAGTTATCCCCCGTTATCAATCATTCCCTAATTAATGTAACTTCCCTCTCTCAAATTATCATAAAATTATCACCCCTAGGCTAACAACAAGCTCTGTTAAACCGAATCGTCTCTTAAGATTAGTTAAATTAGGATAAGATCGCTAATTAACCCTATTCAATTGAATAACCTAGAATAAGCTCTCTAAATTTAATTCATCGAATGCATTAATCACTAAGACGATAGGATGAACTAGACCCCAAATACATAAGCTCGATTCGGTAACCCTATGATTATGCTACCCTAGAGATGCACGACCTCTAATTTACCACTAATGAAAATTAGACCACAACAATTAGGATTCATGATCTAAAATTGTAGCAATCAATTATCAACACTTAACCTAGGTGATCAGTCTAAATCAAGTATCAAATAATCGAAAACGATATACACAGATAACATAATCAATTCCAATCAAATATCGAGAGAAAATTACGGGATTAATTAGAAAATAAAAGATAAACGGTTCAAACATCCCTGCTAACCGGAATTACAGATTCAATCGAGCATTCTCAAAATCGAAATAATAAAAGCCATCGGAAAATCCATTGAACTAAACTAAAATAATAAAATTTCTATGTGAATAGTGCTGCGTGAATAGTGACGTGAATAGTATTTTGTGGTGGATGGTGATGATCTCCAATTGTGTGATCTAAAGACTTTAAATAGATATCGAATATCTTTTTGGCATATCTTTTCCCCTTTTTCTTTAGGTAACAAACTCCTTTTCCTTTAAAACTTAGGAATTTTCTTTTTTTACTCCAAATCTTTTCTCCTTATCTCCAATCTTTGAAATCTTTATCTTGAAAACTCTCCAAAATACCTAAAATAAACAAGAAAATAATATATAAAGTATTTGGAAACACAAAACACATATATATAGAAAATCGATACATTTAATCTAATAAAAAATTATAAAATCTCACATTAATCCACAATAAAATGCATCAATTTCCAATCTATCAATATATCCATAGGTTTTAAATTTATTTCCTTTGAAAACATTTTTTGCTTTGACATGTTTTTTTGCTTTTCGTGCTTTGTGACGAACCATTGACTATGTTAACTAATTTTGTTAAATATATAAAGTCGCTATTCTCATGTTCCAGTAAAGTCCGTCACTTGATTAGTACTAATCCAGCATCAGAGTAAATTAAATAAAGTAATTAACTGGTGGTGCGTTAAAGTAATTAGTAATAGTTAATCATGATTAACACGTGTTAGCAATGATTCACCGTCTAAGAATGGAAGGTTTTGTTTGACCCATATTTAACTATCTTATAAACCGTCGTTATCAAATGACATTTCATGCCTTTTTTCAAGAATTTTTTTACGCCTCATTATTTGTATCTTTGTAATTAAGGTTATTAGCGACAAACATGAAAACATTTCAATTTTTTTTTTTAATCTTTGTTGGACCTCCTAATCGAGTTCAACTCAGTTCATGTTTGGATCGGTTTCATTTCAGAAAACCAAAGTAGAGTTTGATTCAGTGTTGGATTGGCTTCGACCGATCTGATGGCAGCCGAGGTGAGGTGGCCCAAACCGAATCAAAATTAAATTGTGCTAAGGCCATACTCCTACGACAAAAAAGTTTTCATGTCACCTAAGGTAGACCAAGAATAATAAAGATAAGAAAGTGACGAAAGATCATTGAGATCCTATTCGAAAGAAGAGTATAGAAGACTTCAAAAATATTTACTTCGAAAAAAATCTTCAAAAATGGAAACAAATCAAGATCAAACCATATTTGGTTTTAAATAGAGTTGTCTATTTATTTTTCTTATCCAGACCCTACAATCAAAATCAAGAGATTTAGTTCTTAATATTTAATAAATGTATTTTATATTTGGTCTATAAATAGGACCCTAAGCCACATTAGAAGGGGGTTGAAATCATTTGTATTTAAGCAATAAAGAGATTTTTCTCTCTAACTTATATAAAAAATGTTCTGACCAACTAGAATTGACCGACCATAACAACCTAAACTAATTTGCTCAAGTAGTCCCCAAGCACAACGTTGTTTATTTTTGTTCGAGTAGGCCTCGAGTACAATATTGTTTATTTTATACGATTTACGTACTATTATTCGGCCTCGGACACAGTATTGTTTATTTTATATGATTTACCTACTATTATTCAGCTTAGCTCTTTCAAGTAATTTTTGGTGTTTGGTTAGAAATTTCTACTTGGATAAATTCTAACGTCAATAATCTTCACACAATTAGTATCAATTTGATTATTTTTTAGTGTTTGACTAAAAATTGGTATTTAAATTCTGACGTCAACAATCTTCAAACAATTAGTATCAATTTATGATCATTGCATCTTTATAGTAAAGGTTATGAGCTGCTAACATCACATTAGGCACTAATGATCTTCAAAACAGTTAGTATCAATCACTTGGGAAATATTATGTGATCTTATATTTACGGTATAAAATAACATTTATATGAATTCTGTCTGGTAGAATAATATTTTATGTATGAAAGAGATCTCAGTTATTTTGTTTGATGTTAGTTTTTAAGTTTTATAAATCAAATACGTGTATTTGTCATATTATAATTTTTATTTTATTTTTATAATGAAATACCAGAGATTATTAGAACAAATGGTCCTACTAAAAACGTACGAAAATAAACATTACTGCACCGACATAATAAATTGGGAAATAATTAAATTTTAGTCATCTAACTTTACTATCTTAGATATACCTTTTATTTTGCCCCTTTTATTTTTGTCCTATAATTTTAAAACTATTCAATTTTTCTGATTACCTATAATCAAGGATAAAAATATCGATTTTGATGGAAATATCGATATTTTAATTTTACAAAAATATCAAGAAAATATCGGTAAATATCGAAAAAATATCGATAAATATCGGAAAAATATACAGACCGTTATTATATCGGTTATATAAAAAAAAGGAAATATTAGAGATATATCGGAAATATTTTCGGATATTTTCATCCTTGCCTATAATAATAGGTCATAGCCTTATAGGTCTAAATAATTTGTTGTTATTTACTAAACAAGTAATTTAACTTATTATAGCAAGCTGTAGCCAAATAAAAAATAAAAAATCTTTATAATTATAGGACCAGAGTTAAAAAAAATGGATAAATAAATGATTAATTTTGAGAATGCAATATTATGAGACTAAAAAATTGATTTCCCTGATAATTTGAAAGAAACTTGTAAGATATTTTTTACGTATTGATACGCTGGTTTTGACACACACATGGAGACAAAAATTTATACGCATATTTTATTTTACCTCAAAAAAAGAAAAAAAAACGTGATGCATATTGCTATAAGCCAACAAGTACATTATATTTATTTATTATCTATTTTATTTATATAAAAATGTGTGTTTCTTATAAAATATGAATTCTTGAATATATTCTTATAAAAAGTTATTATTTAAGATTATAATAGTTTAGGATTTTTATACTTAAATAATTTTATATTAGAATTCTAACTAATTCAAAATTTTATAAAATACTATTATAATTAAAATTCTTTTTTTCCTTAATTTGAATTGATCCCCAACTCTTTATTTCCTTAATTTGAATTGATTTTTATGTGCAATGCACATGATTTAAAACACATTACATTAAAAGTATATATACGTTCAAACACAATCTATTTGTCAAAAAAGGAAAGAAAAAAAAAAGGACAAATACAAAATATCTGTATTTGAAAACACTATCTATATGATAAAAAAAGACAAATTCAAAATATCTGTGTTTGAAAAGTGTAGATATATGGATCTATGTACAAAGATTCTAAGTTCTGAGAGATTAATGTTGCTTTCATCTTTACCGTAGTATAACCCAACAAAGTTGGCTATGTCATCATCTTATCTCAAATTTTCACTTCTCCACCTTAAACGTTACATCACACAAACACGATTAATGGTAGTGAGTAGTGAAAACTATTGATTTACCACCCATCTTGAGTTGTCCCATTATATACCCACCCATTCATCTCTACGGAGTATCATTACGTGTACCCTAATTTTCTTATATTCAAAACAAATTATTTGAAATTTCGATATATTATAAATCAATCATGCAGTTTTTGAGAATTACTGACAATACAATTAAATGTGTATCTAACAAGGTAAAACCAAGTATGTTGATTGATTGAGTTATTACTTATTCAAGATTGTTTGTTTTTTATTTTTATTTTAAAGAACAACTGCACTTGAATTTATACTCACTAGTCACCACATAAGTTTGAGAGCTTTATTTTCCTTGATTTATAATTTTGATGTTTAGTTTAATCTTTTAATTGAATTACAATGAGTTTAAGCTACGACTATTTATATAGTTATATAGGAATAGAATCAAGTCAAGTCAAACATGAATATTGAGCTCAAACTTAAAAAATTCATAAAAACTTATACGAATAGTTTCACGAATAATTATTGTAAGATAGAGCTTCATAACCAACAAACAACATGTGAATTGTAAAATTTTGATTGTGACTTAACCCGTCACAGTGATATCATTTGTGAGTTGTCCCACAAAAAAAACTAACTCTAAAAAATTTATTTCATTCGAGTTTAATTAACAATGTAAAACTCTTTTTTTTTTTTTTTTAATTATCCTGAATTGTTTATCAAGTTTTATACTTTCAAGTGATAATTGAGAACTATAATAATAAAGTGGTATTTCCGTTCACACCACGTGACCACTATCTACATGATATTTACGTTTCATTATAACATCGACTAATACTCAAGAAGATCATTTCCAATTTTCCACGTCAGAAGATAACCATAAGCTTTTGCGTAAGAGTCCTTTAAAATTAAAGAAAAAATATAACTAATTGGAAAAAAAGTGCCACGTTGGAGTGTTTTCCACGTGGATATCGAGGGGCTTCAACGCGCAAACATAAATTTGCAAGCTACGTTGATGAACGCTATTAGTTGCCTCTTTTACCAAAAGACAAATTTACCCTCTGTTTAGTTTTATCTTCAATTTTAATTTTCATTCTTCAAAGTATATATGTATATATAATTTATTTGAACACTTAATTTATGAACTATATTTCATTAAATTCAAATTGATATTTAATTAATATTTTTACACATGGCGCATTGAATGAGCATGAAAACCTGCACATCCACATATTATTATATTAACAAAAGATTTATTGTTACTTTAAACATTTTATTTTAAATTATATTTATCTTATGAGTTAGACAAAAAAAAAAAAAGTAACAAGTCTTTCTAGCCTGCTTGATCTAACAAGGTTTTTTTCTGTGAATGGTACATATTCCTTGGATATCCCCCTAATTTCACACTAATTCCGACTGTCGACAATATTATTTTATAATTGAATAAATAAACATAGCCACTACCACCACAACCTTCGATTATTCTAGTAAAATAATCACTTAATCAATGTTATTAAAATAATCATTGGATTTTTTTCTCGAATCCCACACTGATACTGCGATACCCCAGCCCCTTTATTTAATTTAGAAATGTGTGGTATATGCAATTCGAATCGATATGAATTTGTGTAATTTTTTTTTTAATTTCATTCTTTTATTATATAAAAAAGATGAAATTAATAGATATTTTGAATTTTTGATAAATTAATTATAAATATATTAATATTAATGATGGATAGATGAGTAGAATGAATAATCTCATTCTTTATTAATTTAACCAAATATCAAGATTGGTATGTAGTATGTTGATTCACCCTAAAAATTATCCATAAAGGTGATTTCGGAAACCAGCAGCCTAAACTTCTCGGCAAGATTGGTTGGTATGTAGTATGATGATTGATGATTCACCCTAAAAATTATCCATAAAGGTATTTTGGAAACCAGCAGCCTAAACTTCTCGGCGAAAACCTAGGCACACTTTCTCAATTATACCCCACTATTAATAACCAAAGCAAATCCAAAATTCAGAATTGTTATAGTCACTCTTTCAGAATCTAGTAAGAGAGAGAAACATCTTGAGAGAGAGAAGAGGTGAGGATATGGATGGAAGAAGGGATCAAAATTCAAAACCCCAAAACATTCTCAAACCCACATTGATGGAATCCGTCTAAGGAGTTCTTTCCTTGCTTTTCCAATTAGGAGATTCCATCTCGTGATAATATAATCTCAGGAATTTAGGTTCAAGAAATCTCTAATCTGTTCATCTAGCCGCCCTCCTGTTGGAAATTTTACTCTGCGCGAACCGTTAAAGCCATTGGATCGAGGCGTAGAGGAAATCAAGTGACTCGTAGTTGTGATTTTGCAAGATTTACCGTGAATTCAGAATCCCAAATGGTGATGGAAGATAACGAGAGTTGTGGAAGTAGGGTGGTGGAATCGTCGGTGTCGAAGAGCCGGCAGCAGCGGAAGAAGGTGGAAGTCTACAATGAAGTTTTGCGGCGGCTTAAGGAAGCCGATCACCCGGAGGCGCAGGAACCGGCTTTTGATGATCAGCTTTGGGCGCATTTCAATCGCCTCCCATTGAGGTCAGCTTTACCGAGTGAAAAGTTTTTAACCTATAATTTTCGCTCCCAACATGTCATATAGTTTTGTATTTAATGAGTTGATCTTCTCTGGCATGATTTTTTGTCATATAGTTTTATTAAAGATTCTTGGACGTCCTACCTGGATTCAGGGATTTGGGGGTGCCGGTGATTTATGCTCTATTTACAAGTGTTCTCTTCTTATGTGTTCAGTTGTTGAATGTCCTATAAATTGTTGCTATGATGTAACTATATGTGTTCTGATCGAGTTAGAGGCTTAGAGCACAACATAGTAAATCATAATCATCTTTTGCGATGTGCTGCATGCCAAGAAATCTTGATGTTTCTCTACATATAAGGTGTTCTTCAGAAATTTGGTTTTTAACTACTTTTGATCGATGTTGTCTCTCCCTCTCAATTGAAGATATGCGATGGATGTAAATGTTGAGAGAGCAGAGGATGTTCTCACTCACAAGCGGCTATTGCTACTGGCACGTGATCCTGCTAAGAGACCTGCTTTTGAAGTCCGGCTTGTTCAGGTGAATTATTACTGTGCCGCTTCCTATTACAATCCTTAATGAGTGTCAATTATTCTATGCTAATTTCTTGATTGTTTGTTATAATGCGCTGATACTTGGCCTCTAACTCCAAAATCAAATTGTATGCAATTTTATTTATGTGAATAACAGTGTTTGTGCCTCCTGAGATTTTGTATCCCCAAGAAGTTGATGATTGCCATCTTTGGCTGAATGGCAGCAAAGCTGAGAGTGATGCCTTTGTCATGTGAGCCAATTGCATATTGCGAGTTTTGAAGAGAGATTGAAAGAGAGAGAAGGCCCTGAAGCAGCGACTGCCAATATCATGAGCATAAATCTAATTTTGTATCGAACATTTTGGCCATTACTGAGCATTTATTAATGTATTTTGCCAGTGTTTTGGGATAACAGTAGAGGTTTCTCGAGTTCTTATAGTCATTCTCCTATTTTCATTCGGCTATAGTTTACAAAAACTGGGTGACATGCAACTCAAGTCCAGTTCCTTATTTTTACTGAATAATCTTAGAGTGATAGATTTTCACTTTTATTCTTCTGCATGCTCGTTTGCATTCTCATGGAAAGGATCTTATTTTGATGATAAGATATTTTTCTAAGGATTTTGTCTGAAATGAGCCAAATCCATCATTTTCTTTTCTGCTATCACTCTTTGCATGATATTTATTAGTTGGTAGATGCCTCATCTGTATATTGAATGTAATGTTGCTTGTTCAGGTTGTACCGGTCTTTGATGGGAATTCTGGCGATTCAGTGCATTCTCGTCCCCCAAGAAGGGGAAGGTATAGCCACTTCTTTTTGTAAAATAAACTTGACTTCAATGTTTGCCATGTAGCAGAGTCAATTATCTTTTAAGTCTTTCACCATTTATACCAGTCAGTAACTTTTCTCCGGTTTGACTTGTCTGTAGTTTTAATCAGGTTTTTATGGGTATTTGAATATTTACTGCCTTTTTGCGTTCAGCATCCATCCGCCTCCAGCCTTTGGTTCTTCTCCTAATCTTGAAGCTCTTGCACTTGAAGCAAGCAAATCTGAAGTTCAAGATGGGGATAGCATCATAGAAGGTGGTGCCAAGATTTCAAGGTATACTATATAGAGATGTCATAATTCTGAGATACAGTACAAGTGATCAGATCTTGATATGATTTCTACACTTTAGATACATAATTGCCATTGGTACTTGCATCAGTTTTTAGCATTTATTTTTTAGGTTTTATCAAGCCCTTCAACAAATTGGGATAATTGGTTTGGGAGGGATTGAACCATGTACCTCCTCTTTAGTAAAGCAACCAGGTATCAGCTCTCCTAATGAGGGTTGGTCCATCAATTCTTAATGTGTTGAACTGTAGATAGATTGTCAGTTCCCTTGTGGTCTTAACCCGTCAATCAATTTATCTGATAAGTTCTAAATTGTAATGTTTCTATAAAGTATCCAATCACTCTTAATGTGTATTCCGAAGCTTACTCTTCCCATGAACATATGCAGGCCCATGCATGAAATTACGTTTTCAACAGATGACAAACCAAAGCTTCTCAGTCAGGTAATTGATCTGTGAATTTAATGCACCATATGATGATTGCTTAATGATCATCCACTTGAACTGATACCTGGACGGACAGTCTTCTTGTTTTGTTCTCTTTATAAACCATTGTAAATGGCTGTAGATTTGAGTACATTGGTTCTGCTTGTCATGACTGCTATATATTTTCAAATGAAGTGTATTATTTTAGCTGACACTATATGGTGCATTGAGTTTAATTTTCTTGGGCGATTTTTAAAGGAAACGTTCGACTTTGGAGCTTCTTTGAACCTGTGTGTACGGAATTCTCTTTTCATTTGATCATACTAGAAAATCTGAAATGGGAACTTAGTAGCATGTGATTGAAAGTTGAAATAGATAGAGCCTTCTGTATGAACATAGATTGTTGCTAAACATGGATATGACTTTTGGTAGACAAGATTCATGGGTCTAACATAACAGTCAGAATCTAAGTACTAATTTTTATAATGCATTATATTTATAGTTTTAAATACTTGTGCATGTTTAGCACTTGGAAGTTTGGTTTGTAAATGTATGTTAAAAAAAACATATTTACTTTTTAAGTGAACTCTTTTGTGGTGGACCTTGCAGTTGACTTCTTTATTAGCTGAAATTGGGCTGAACATCCAGGAAGCACATGCCTTTTCCACTGTGGATGGCTATTCTCTGGACGTCTTTGTTGTTGATGGCTGGCAATTTGAGGTATGTATTCTTCATTTTGTAGTTTCGAATCTTGTATTGGTTTTGTTGCTCTCTTTGGCTATTTAACATTGTTTTTTTTAATCTTTTTTGGCATTTAGTACTTTTGTTATTCCATGGCATATTTGGATCCTTCATTTATTTATTTAATTTTGACTTTTCAGGAAATAGAGCAACTCCGGACTGCTCTAGAAAAAGAAGTTCACAAGATTGAGGTACTTTTGTGCTATACTTAGACAACCTTGGAGTTGTCTGGTTTATTATGAATCATGCCAGGTTGTTTAATACTGTTACTTTTGCTTGATGGTTGTACTTGTTGGCTCAGTCTACAATTGTTTCTTGTTGTCCTTGTCCATTTTGTTTTCGAGCCCTCAGATTTGTCTTGTGTATGTATGCTTTATTGTTATATAATACTGAAGTGACTATAGAACTAATATAATATGATCTGTACCATGAAGCATGCCTAACTTTTCTGCTGGTTGCGAACCAACAAAACCCTCCTCCTTAATCTGGGCGTGAGAGTTGGGACCAGCTACATATAGGCAACAAAAATGTCTATATACAGGCAGAGTGAAGTTACTAAATAGAACTAACTGCCCGGAAATATCATGTTTATTGCTAATTATATTATTGATCTGCATGGTTTTTCATTTTTTAGTCTTCTTAAGTCAATGATTTTTTATCTTTTGTTGCAGAAAACTTCTTGGCCAAAAACGAATGCTTTGCCCTCTCTGGTTGAACATGAGAAAATAGTGATTAAACATGAGACTGACCATCTGGCAATACCTAATGATGGTACTGATGTCTGGGAAATTGATCCCCAATTCTTGAAATTTGAGTCCAAGATAGCATCAGGATCTTATGGTGATTTGTAAGTACAACGGCTGTTACTTTTGAAAGTTATGTGTGCTATTGAGTGACCTATTTACTTAATATTATTTTCCCAGATATAAAGGTACTTACTGCAGTCAGGAAGTGGC
The DNA here is from genome assembly GCA_028654395.1 of Scutellaria barbata. Taxonomy (NCBI): domain Eukaryota; kingdom Viridiplantae; phylum Streptophyta; class Magnoliopsida; order Lamiales; family Lamiaceae; genus Scutellaria; species Scutellaria barbata. Next base: position 3,023,250 of record CM053646.1, on the reverse strand, counting down.
AATCAAAATTCTCAAGACAGAGCGCTTGAATAGTGAACTGCAGAAGGAGTTCGCCCAAGAAGTATATATAATGAGGTTTGTCTGGATTTATTTAAGGTCAAATTAGTTACCAACTGTGTACAGATGCTCTACATGACTAGCCTTTCCTTATGACTGTTTCTAATGGTCCAACATTAATTTTTTGTTGGGATCGTTGCCAATATTTAGTGGATTCAGTGCACATTTAGTTATGCCAATTTTTATATGAATGTCAGATTGAAGTTGATGCCAAACTTAGCTTGTTACTTTTAAATTCTGAATTTAGCTTATTTTCCTTATGGTTTCCTCTCTTCTTGTTGATTAGTATATGCCTACTTGCAGAAAAGTTCGACACAAAAATGTTGTACAGTTCATAGGGGCATGCACGAGACCGCCTAATTTGTGCATAGTGACAGGTATGTGTTGAGAGTGTTCCCTTGGCCAGAAAGATTTAAAGATAAGCTACGAATTGAAATTCTTTGACCCCCTTTTTTGCCATAAGTTTCGATAATCTGGTTTCCTTTTGTTTATTGCAGAATATATGTCTGGAGGGAGCGTTTATGACTATTTACACAAGCAAAAGGGAGTGTTTAAGCTTCCAGCGCTATTTAAAGTGGCAATTGATGTATCAAAGGGCATGAACTATTTGCATCAGAACAATATAATCCACAGGGATTTGAAGGCTGCAAATCTTTTAATGGATGAAAATGAAGTAAACATCAAGTTCTTTGGCATTTATAATATTTCTAAATATTCTCTCTGGCTTTACTTGTATGATTTCCTGATCTTGCTGTATTACAGTTATTTTTGTGAAGAGTCAAACTCATCATAAATATGTCTTTTAGCTTTGTTTTTTATGTTGTATTTTCAAGATATTGAAAAAGACATCAGTCTTGATAATATTCTTGTAGGTTGAAGTGATAATAGAATCATTTTCATTAAGAAAAAAATAAAAATCTTGTTTGCGGTCTGTCGAGATAACTTTCAACCATTATAGGAATTCCATCTTCTAAAAAACCAGATTTCGAAGTTTGGAAGATCTCTAAGGGCCTTTTTACGCAGGTTGTTAAGGTGGCTGATTTTGGGGTGGCCAGAGTGAAATCACAAACAGGGGTAATGACAGCTGAAACTGGGACATATAGGTGGATGGCCCCAGAGGTATGCCTTTCTGAACCAAATTAGTTCGGAGACTTGCTGCTTGTACATATATTGTAAATCTTTGAGTTATAGGCTGTTTGAGTTGGCGAGATTTTTTTTAGGCCTGCTCTCTTTCTGAAACATAACTAACTTGAACTTTTGAAACATAACTTTATTCAATTTGTATGCTTGTAATCTGGTTTGGGAGATTTTTCATGCTTGGCTGAGTTAATTGTTTTGTCACAATATCTAGTATAAGCTAAGAATAAACAATTAGTTTAGGGCCTTTGGTGGATTCTCTACAGATACGAGTTTATGCCCTTTTTGTATGGTGTGGTTGGATAAAAAAGCCTCTAAATGTGAATATAGCTGAAATAAATCATCAATTGGCTCTTTACATTTCCTTTTTGTAGCCCACAATTTTAAAATGCTGTTCTTTCTGCTGATTTTTGAAGCATAATTTTATCTACTAACAAGTATTTATTCTGTTAAAAGGTTATCGAACATAAACCCTATGATCACAAGGCAGATGTATTCAGTTTCGGGGTGGTTTTATGGGAACTTTTAACAGGAAAGGTAAAATATATTTTGTTGTCTGAAATGTTAAAAGTCATCATTCTTCAGGATCATAAGTAGTTTAACATATCATTTTCGGCTCTTCAGATCCCATATGAGTACCTGACTCCTTTACAAGCAGCAGTTGGGGTGGTCCAAAAGGTAAAGCCTCTGGTCTATTATCCGTTCATTATTTAATATGCATAAATTGCTTTAACTCACCTTTATGGGATGAACAAAGACAAATTTCTCTTAGCACGATCATTAAAAGTTTAATTTCATAATATATTCCAACCATAGTTCCATTTCCTTGACATTTTAGGGTCTTCGGCCGACTATTCCTAAGAACACTCATCCGAAGCTTGCTGAGCTGCTTGACAGCTGCTGGCAGCAAGATCCAGCTTCGAGACCCGACTTTGCAGAACTAATCGAAATACTGCAGAAAATTGCTAAAGAGGTATTGTGTCTTTAGTGCAGCTCAATGATCATACTGTTTATTACTAAATAGCTTCATCAAAGAGGTGCTAGTTAGGTGAACCACATTGCTCAAAATTTCATGTAGATTCTCCAACTGGTAGTACATCTAGTTCAGCTCAATTAATCTTGTTCATGAAAAATGTGACCATCTTACCTTGTTAAAATGTTTGCATGAAGTCGAGAAGTTAGTTTTCTGGCCAAAGAAAAAAGGTAGCAACTATTGCTTGAGTAATCATGCATAACATATTCTCATTCAGTTGATGACACCTTATGCCTGTGCACAATATAGGTTGGAGACGATGGAGAAGATAAACGAAAGGAGAAATCTGGAGGGTTTTTTTCTGCGCTTAGACGTGGCGGACATCACTAGAAAATATGTTGGTTAGGAATTTAAACGCCTCCAATATTTAATTTTTTATTTTTATTTTGGGTTAATTACCCCCTTAATTCTGTCTCCACTGTACAGTATCTCTTTCATTTATGTCGTACTGATTTTTCATCCTTCAATTTTTGGTTACTTTCTTCTACTGATTTACACTCCCATTCCTAACTTTGTAATGCCTCTTCCCTTTTTTCATATTTAAAAATGAATGCCTTTGAGATGTAGATTTTTTAGAAGCATACATGGACAAATCTTGAAGTTTCATTTGTAAATTTGTTTTCCCCACAATATGCTCCGTTCTTCCACCACTGAATGTTTGGAAGAATTTAATTATTATCTTTTATAAATAATTACGTTGCATAATATATTAGGATTATAACATTACACTCGAAAAGCATCTCCATTTTAGCACTTAATTCACTAAACTATTTCTTTTTTCAATTTTTGTGTAACTATTCATGCAACTGATCCGATCCGGTCCACATGCTTGAGTGGGTGCGCTCAAATCCATTCAAGTTCATTACAGGTTTTATACTTTTATGTTATGTTAAGTATATATTTATATTATGTTAGCCATATTTTTAGGGTCCATTTGGATTGATGGATTTGAGAAGAGATTTGAAATCCATGATAGCAAATCCATTGATGGTATTTGGATGGACATGGATTTCAAATCCACCACTTTCATTTTGAACTAATTTTTGAGTTATTTTTATGGATTTCAAATTCACTCCAACTTGAGTGAATTTGAAATCCATTCATTTCAAATCTTAGATTTCAAATCACTCTATCCAAACACAACCTTAGTGTCTTTACGTTGTATTAAGTTAAGAATATCTTTATGTTATGTTAAATATATTTTTAGAGTTTTTTTGTTATGTTAAACATACTTTATATTATGTTAGTCATACATTTTAATTATGTTAGTTGTACATTTGTATATTACTTAAAGGTATGTGTAATCTCACATAAAAGTATATATGTACAAGTTAGGGGTTTTTTTGCCGAAATTGAGGTTTATTTTTTATATTAAAATATTATATAAAAGTATGCTTAATATAATAAAAATGTATGTTTAAAATAATATAAATGTATGACTAAAATAACATAAAAGTTAGGATAAAAAAAATACGTGGATTCGACTCGACTCAATCCACATTATAGATCTATACAATAGTTGCACATAAGGACGAAAATATCGATATCGGTGTAAATATCAATACCCTAATTTTACGGAAATATCAATGTCGGTATCGGTTTCGGTGGAAATATCAGACATTTTTAAAAAAATATGAAAACTTTCTAAAAAAAATTGACAAATTATATCTATTAATTTATAAATTATTATAACTGGCATTAATACATATATTGAACTTATAATTTTAAATAAAATGATATATTTTCAATAAATATATAGATAAAATATTATATAAACGTTGTCTGCTATGATAATATGATAAATTTTGTACAAAGTTAATATATGGACCAGTAGTAACTTGACTCCTGTGAGGTTCAAATGAATAAGATGACATGTCATCTAAATTCATACAAATCAACTCATGACATTAGACTAATTTAAATTGTAATCACGAGAATTCAATTCATATATACTTACAAAAAATTGTATTATACAGAATTAATACTCATTTATCCCATAAAAACAGTACAATATATATTTCTATCTATCCAATATTATAGTTATTTTATTTATTTGTAGAATTAATTTCTCTAAAATATCCTTAATTAATATTAGAAACATGTGTAATGATATCTAAATGTTGGTGGTTGTTTTTCTTCACATTTTCTCCAATAAAATCTCTTAATTATTTACACATTCTATGTACTATAAAATAAATAAATAAACATAATATCAATGAAGGAGAATTGATTAGATATAGACTCCAAAATATTGCAAGTAACAAAAAAGAGGCAAAAATATAAAAAAAAGAAAAAAATCACATTTCCCTCGAAAACCAACCGACAACTACATTTGGCCGATATATCGGCGACACGCTCCGATATTTGCCCATTTCATGCCAACGACGACAATTGCACGATATTTTTCAATATTTTACCAAAAAAAAAAATTTGCACCCGTATATAATATCGGATCCTTCAAAATTCCGAAATATCAGTGATTTTTTCCGAAATTTCGACGACATTTTCATCCGTGGTTGCACATAAGTGCAGCTCAAATATACGGGGCACAAAATACTCTCACCCCATTTCTTTTGTGTTGCAAAACTAAATAGTTTAGTGAGTAAAGTGTAAACATGAAGATTTTTAGAGTAATTACCTCTTAATTATGAACACATTAAAATGCTAAACAAATATTATTCGGAATATTCATGCCTCCCACCTCCTCTGTAGAGTCCTGTATATCTTCACATTCCAAGACCTTAAACTATATGTTAACATTTTCAATTTATATTACTAAGTTATGGATTAGACCTAATTTTGTAAATCAATGCTACTGCATTTAGGTGCAGTAACTGGGGAGAAATGCTATCATCCACATACTTACAAATATTGGGGTACCAATGTGTATATTTGTTATTAAAAAAAACATAATTTTCTTATTTTTAAAAATGTAGAAGGTTCACTTATACTCCTTAGGCATATTAATTAAAAATGCATCATATTATATATTTTTCAATCAAAAACTAACTTCAACTTTTGAAACATAACTTTATGACAAAAAAGTTTTCTTTAAACATGATTCTTGTTTACAGGAGGGAGAGACAAAATATGACACGGCATCTATACCATGGTAAAAACAGTTATCAAAAAAAAAAAAAATCTCATCCAATCATTTCGCATGTTGTAATGAACTAACATACATTCTTAATTATTAAAAAAAAAAAAACTATTACAGTAGCTAAATTAGATATTATACTGGATTTTAAACTTTTTAAAAGAAAAGGAAAAAAAAAAAGAAAGCCACGGCATTCCGTTAAATTTAAACCAAAACTCTCCAGTTGAACGTTACACCCACACGTAATCAAAAGTAGGAAAGATTATCATCGGATCATCCTCCAATGGATGTTGATGATTTTTGTTTCAATTTGAATCATTAATGGACCTCCCTTCTTCATGCAAGAAGACGTTCAAATCCCATAATTCTTATAAGCATAAGCATGGAACAAAAATCGCAATAAGCAACGTCTCCGACGACGACGAACGCCATGAGCAGCTCCCCATTCTATCTGACCACAACCGCGAATCGTCCTCCCCTATTTACGACGCCGCCGCCCACCGCCCCCACCCCATGTCTGGCCCCTCCGAGTTCATCGTGAAAATCGACGGCGGTGATCAGCCCGCCACTATTCGCACCAAAGAGCATCGCCGTGAATCCAGCCTCGACATCTGGCAGGATGACCCTAGCACCTCCATGCAGCGATCGAAGGTTCTAGAAGATCCGCCCTCCAAGCTCATCGGACAATTCCTCAACAAACAGAAGGCCGCCGGTGGGGAACTCTGCTTGGACGTCGATTTGGAAATGGATGAATTGCGGCATGATCGTGGCAATAATTGCTCTCGTCAGATTTTTCAGAATAGTAATGTCGTTGATATTGAACAGGAAAAGAATTTTCCCCCTTCCTCTTCCTCCTCTGATGAAGAAAAGAATCAGAAGGTGATCAACAGAAGAAGATCTGTAAACAAGATGAGTAATGTGGATTTGAACAATTCGAGTGGGCAAGTTATCAGGTGTACGTCGATTCAGAGGAGATTCAGTGGTTTAGGTAGAATGAAAACCAGGTCCAGATTGATGGACCCACCTGACGTCCCGGATAGAAGATCTGGGATGCTCAAATCGGGCCAGTTGAGGTCCGAGATGCTTGGCCGAGCTTCTGGAATGTTGGGGAAGGGAATGGATGAAGAGGAAGATGATCCATTGTTTGATGAGGACATACCAGAAGAGTATAAGAAGGCTCACTTTGATGCATTGACACTTGCACAGTGGATTAGTCTTATTTTGATTGTTACAGCTTTGATAATCACAATCACTAACTCAAGGTGGAAGAGGAGAAAGCTGAGAGGATTGCATCTATGGAAGTGGGAGGTCTTGATTCTTGTTTTGATTTGTGGGAGACTGGTTTCTGGTTGGGCGATACGGATAGTTGTCTTCTTCATAGAGAGGAACTTCTTTATGAGGAAAAGAGTGCTGTATTTTGTGTATGGTGTAAGAAAGGCTGTTCAAAACTGTCTCTGGTTGGGGCTGGTCTTGATTGCCTGGCACTCCATGTTTGATCAGGAAGTTGAAGGGAACATTAGGTTCTTATGGTATGTGAACAAGTTGATGGTGTGTATGTTGGTTGGGACATTGCTTTGGTTAGTGAAGACACTCATGGTTAAGGTTCTTGCATCCTCTTTCCACGTGAGCACTTTCTTCGACCGCATTCAAGAATCATTGTTTAATCAGTATGTGATCGAGGCACTATCCGGGCCACCAGAGGTTGAGATGAGGAAGATTCAGGAAGAAGAGGATCGGACCATGGCTGAGGTTTGGAGGCTTCAGAATGCAGGGGCCACTCTGCCACCTGAGCTCAGGCCAGCGGCTTTTCAGCCCACAAAGAGTGGGAGGGTGCTGGCTGGTGGCAGTGGAGGGGGGTTGCCACCTAGGCCCACAAAAGTGGGGGTGACGAGCTTCAAGGTTTCGGGACAGGTTGCCAATAATAAGAATCAGGATGATCAGACGATATCTATAGAAAACTTGCATAAGTTGAATCATAAGAATGTTTCAGCTTGGAACATGAAGAGATTGATTAAGGTTGTGAAGAATGGGATTGTTACTACTCTGGATGAGCGTGTGCTGGATAGCTCAGTAGGCGATGAAACGGCTACACAAATCAGGAGTGAGTGTGAAGCCAAATGTGCAGCCAGGAAAATCTTTCGAAATGTGGCTAAGCCTAGAGCCAAGTAAGCCTTTCTGTCTCACTACAATGGAAGCTAATTAAGACTATGGAATATAGATAAAAAGATGAAGAAATCATGTTTTGTTTCATGGCAGGTTCATCTATCTTGATGATCTGATGCGGTTCTTGCAAGAAGAAGAGGCTTTGAAGACGTTGACTGTTGTGGAAGGATCGGTTGAAAGTGGTAGGATCAGCAAAGCATCCCTGAAAAACTGGGTGGTATGATGAAATATTACAAACAATATATCAGTTTGGTATTATTCAGTTTACAAGTCTTTTATGTGTCACGCTTTTTCTTGATTTCGTAGGTGAATGCCTTCGTAGAGCGAAGAGCTCTTGCCTTGACTCTAAACGATACAAAAACAGCGGTGGACAAGCTTCATCAGATGGTGAATGCCATAATGGGTATAATCATAGTTATCATTTGCCTGCTGATTCTTGAACTTGCAACCACCAAGTTTCTGGTCTACATTAGCTCTCAGATTGTAGTAGTCGCCTTTGTGTTTGGAAACACATGTAAGACTATATTCGAAGCTGTTGTGTTCGTATTTGTAATGCATCCTTTTGATGTGGGGGATCGATGTGAAGTTGATGGAGTTCAGGTACTAAGAATAAACAAACCTCTTCACACTTGATCACCATACATAAATCTCTTATCTAATCTGATCAACCTTTTCTTACATTTTTCAGATGGTTGTGGAAGAAATGAACATACTAACAACAGTGTTCCTAAGATTTGACAATCAGAAGATAATTTATCCCAACGTAACTCTTGCGACGAGGTCCATCAGCAACTACTATCGTAGTCCAGACATGGGCGATTCCATTGATTTTGCTGTTCATATTGCCACACCAGCTGAGAAGATCGGTATGATTAAGCAAAGAATAACAAAGTAAGTCCAATCACATTTGCCTTTGGATATTATCAGTTAATTTTCTGTCAAATTCTTGACATTCTGGTTGCTCACATTTGCAGCTATATTGAGAGCAGAAATGACCACTGGTACCCTGAGCCCTCTGTAGTGCTAATGAACTTAGATGGTTTGCATACACTGAAACTGTCTGTGTGGATGAGACATCGAATGAACCATCAGAACATGGGTGAGAAGTGGAAGAGACGAGCGATTTTGATTGAAGAGATGGTTAAGATTTTCAAAGAGCTCGATATAGAGTATCGTTTGTACCCCATGGATATCAATATTCGTGCAATGCCGCCTATCAACTCCACCAGCAGGTTGCCTCCTACATGGTCTCCTCCTCCTGCAACCAACTGACCTGCTTTTTTCATCTTTTCTTGATTGACCGTAAGGCGAATTGAATTCCAGTTGGTTTTGATTGAGTTCATTGGGTGTTCAATAATTTGGTAATAGCAACTGTATGTATAGTGTAAAGTGAAGGATGTATTATAAGGTTTATGTCACTTCTTACACAACACACATGTTGCTGTCTTTGCTGTATCAGGAAATATATATTTTCTCTCTTCTGCTTCTGCTTCTTTCCTTTCTTCATCATGTATGTTTTCATTGCATAAGTCACATATTTCATCACAATACTCCAGAATTATTGGATTTATCTGAGGTCTTTTATGATAATTTCAAATGATTACTCTTTTTATGAGTAATCCATCAAAAATATAGTGAAATTCAAGATGATTTACAATTTATTGATTTGAGTTTTAAGCCAAAACTAGTTGTATGATTTGGTTAGAGAAATTTGTAGCCAAATCCCTCGATCCAGATGCAAAAATTGTTGTAATTAGTTAAACATATAATTAATTAACTAACTTCATATCTATAGTAAATTAGTATATGGAGATGTAAATGAACCAAAAGTATTAGTAGGATTGTGACAAAACTCATAAAATAGAAAACAATTTGATATATAATTTAAAATCTTGTAATTTTACTTATGATCTTCTTGATCAGGCTCATGAACTAATCGAGTAAGATTGTGAGCCATCAACATGTTAATAAATATTACTTTATCGTTATAGACACTAATAAATGAATCGATGTGAAATTATTAAAATATGATGAGAAGCACTTATGTGTTCCTGGGGCACCGTACCCCCTCCCATATATATATATATATATATATATATATATATATATTTTATGTTTATTCTTCTTCTTTTTTCTTTTTTCTCTCTCTTTTTCTTTCCTTTTTTTTTCCTTTTTTTTTTTTTCTTTCTTTTCAATTTCTTCTCACATCTCTTAAAATCAATAATTTTTTTTTCAATTTTTTTTCAATTTCTACACTTAATCAACAATACTATAAATTTTGGATTCTTATAATTTTAAAATCTAGGATTCTTTGTGTCAACAATGGAGAAAGATTTTAACAATAAACAAGGTAAAGTATTTGGTTCAAAACAAGAACTTATATGTAAGTAATACTTTTGAGGTATTAATGATTTGTTCTTTAGGTATTACAAAATTATATGATTGAATAATATGTAAGTTATACCTTCAAAATATTATGAAAATACTTTTGAGATATTACGATTTGTAATACCTGAAAGGAACATATGTAATACCTATAATGTATTTATGTAATATTTGAAAGGAACATGTCTAATGTCTATAAAGTACTCATGTAATACTTGAAATGAACATGTGTAATACCTGTAGGGTATTTATATAATACTTGAAATGAACATGTGTAACACCTATAAGGTACTTATGTAATACTTGAAATGAACATATGTAATACCTATAAGGTAATTATGCAATACTTCAAAGGAACTTGTGTAATATCTATGAGGTACTTATATAATACTTGAAATGAAAATGTGTAATACTTAAAGTGAAAATGTGTAATATCTGTAAGCTACTTATATAATACTTGAAATGAACATGTGTAATACCTGTAAATCATGAAATTTCAAATGTTTCATCTTCTTCCTCAAAATCAGCAAATCATGATTTCATATTATTTGAAATAATTGATTTTTAATGTTTTAAAATTATTGTAATAAATTGTGATTTGAAATCAATTATCTAAATTTATGAAAATGAGTAAAAGAGAAGAAGAAGAAGAAGAAGAAGAAACTTCATAAATGACTCTATGGAGATTTGAAGAAGAATGTGAACAAGAAGATAGAGAAGAAGAATAATGTATAAATCAAATACGAAGAAAAACAAATTGATAAGAAAAGAGATTAAGAAGAAGAATGAGAGAGAAGGGAAAAGAAAAGAGGAAAAAGAAGAAAGCAGCGCTGTTTTTACATCAATACCTGAATGGTTAAAGTGTGATACCTTAATAGTAAATGTGTGATACCTTAAGAGTAAATGAGTGATACCTGAAAGTATAAAATTCAGATGGTGCGCGGCGCACACCAGCTATGGTGTGGCCGCGCGTGGGGGCGCGTGGACGCGCGTAAAAATGCCCCACGCACCGATTCGGATTGGGGATACGAATCTAAGATCCACACCCCTGATGCATATAAGTTTTAGCCAAATATGATTACATAACAATCATATATTTAAATCTACATATGTTTGCCAAAGTAGAGTCTTGATGGATCTTCTATTTGATAGAATATTTATATATAGGATCTTACTCATTCATAATGGTATACAGTCACCTACATTCATATTCTTTCTTGAAATTAAGAGAAAATGTTCATATACTCCACAAATATATACACTAGGACGTAATATATATATGCCACTAAAAAAAATAATTTAGGTAAAAAAATAAGCTGGAATTTTTAATTGAACGCATTCATGAACTTTCCAGATATCACTTGTATGACAGAGTTAATTGCAAATCTGCAACTATTAATGTTTTGATTTTTGATATGTATCTTGGGGTAAATATTCATAGTGTGTTTTTTTATTTTTGGTATGTATTTTTCATTTTGCAAACATTAATGTTTATTTTTTCTATTTTTGGCATGTATCATGGTGTAAATATTCATACTAGGTTTTTTATTTTTGGCATGGATCTTTCAAATGACAAGCATTGATGTATTTTTTTTTTTTTTTGGTAAGTATTTCTGTGTAAATATTCGTAGTAGGTTTTTTTATTTTGGTATGTATCTTTCATATTGCATACATTAATGTTGTTTTATTTTTGGTATGTATCTTGATGTAAAATATCATTATGTGATAGTAGGTTTTTTATTTTTGGTATGTATTTTCATATTGCAGACACTAAATGTTGTTTTATTTTTGGTATGTGTCTTGGTGTAAATATCATAGTATATTTTTTATTTTTGGTATGTTTTTTTCATATTGCAAACATTTATTTTTGGTATGTATCATGGTGTAAAAATTCATAGTAGGTTTTGATATGTATTTTAGTATAAATACATAGGCTTATTCGACTTTTCCCTAAATTAAATTTGGAAACCCTTACGGCCAAGAATGGGAGGGAAAAAACACCACACATCAACAACTTCTCTCTCTTTAAAAACTCAGCAAACACTCATTCATTAAGGTAGATTGTAGTGTTATGCGATCCAATGGCGAATTTATCCAGTCTTGTGCACGAACTCCGAGAACGCATAGCAGCATCATCATCAACTCCTCCGAACAGGCAACACGACGATGCTCTGGAGTCTCGATTCCGCGCCGTTCTTCCCAATCTCCTTCACGTATACGTCGTGCCTTCATCTTCTGGTATGTGGTTGTACTCTTCTCTAGTTATTTGTTTTTACTTGAATCTTGAGTTCTTGGAGGTATTTTTTTCTAATTTTTTTTAAATTAAAATCAATTGTAGCCAAGGAGAGAGAGGTGATTGCTGTTCTCAAGCTTTTGTCGCACACCGCGAAGAATTTTCCGGGAGTTTTTAATCACGGACAAGCGAGTGTTGTTGTTCCTGTTATCGGCCGAATCCTCCCCTTCTTTGCTGAGCCTGCATTTCGGTTAGTTACTCGATTTATTGTTGTGTTTTTTGTGCCTAAATTCCGGTAAGCTACTCTCTAGTAATCTTTGTTTTTTCGTTAGATATGTGCAGTTTTAGTTTAATTGAGATGAAATTTGTCGTTTCTTTTGACTTTTCTGGTTTTTATACGGTTATTTTCTCTGGGTTTTAAGATTGTTGGCTATTTCAATAATTTTAAAATGAGGTTTGATTAAATATATTGTCTTTTTTTCTTCTTCTTAATTTTCAGTCCCCGGCATGGAACTATTCTTGAGACTGTCGGGTCCCTGCTATCCTTGCTCCGTACTGGTGATCGAGATGCTTACCGTCAATTCTTTATGGACACTATGTTGCTAACTGAAGGTACACAACTAGAATGTCAGAATTTTTGCAGTGAATTGGAAACTTAAAAGATCGCTTTGATTGACCAGTGTGTGTTATTTCTCCCCTTCATGGAATTCTATTTCTATTCTCCTCTTCAAGGCTTGTACACCTTATTGTTCACATCTGAAAATACCTGACCATGTTCATTTTTGTGTTTTGGCCATCATAATATTTTACTTCTTAGATCTTCTATATGCTGTCTCAATTTGTGATGATGGAAGATCAGTGGAGCCAAAGAGAGTGTTGGTGAAGTCTTTCTCTGAATCTTTTGCCAGAATTCAGGATGAAGCTGCCCTTCTTGGAGGTCTTCCAGATTCCCATAGGCCAACTAATGGAGAAGGTCTATCAGTTGATCTTACAGGAAAAGAAAGGTTTCTAGGCTTTGCCGCATCAGCTATTAAGCTTCTTAGCAAATGCTTGACTGAAGGAACTTTATATGTCGAAGGGCTTTTGGATACATCATGTGTTTTGACTGTCTGCAAGCTTTTGTGCTGGGGAGATGATGATCTGCACATGGTAGATAGATTTGATTGAGAATTGCCACAATATTTTAAGATTACTTTCTGCATCATTTGATTTTAAGCTTGTTTCAAACTGGGTCTAACTTTCAAGTTTTTTGAAGGCATGTTTTGAGTTCGTGCGCCTCATTGGAGCAGGGAGAAACTATGAGATTCTTCCTGCTGAGAAACTAATACAATCAATGACAATTATACTAAGTGCAGAAGTTGAGACAGTTTCAGTATTCAGGTATGCCGATAGATTCTCTCTCTCTCTCTCTCTCTATCTATCTATCTATATATATATATATATCTATATATATATATGAGTTATCCCATTATAACTCAAATTCCTAAACAACCATTAGTACTTATGGTAATGCCTGGATATGTGACAACGTCGTCTCACATGTTTATGAAACTACTCCTTGTTCCCCTATGTTGATAGCTGTTATACTTCTCGTGTTCCAAATCCCAAAAGTTGTTTCAGTCAAAGACACATTTGGAAGATGAATGCTCTCATCAATGGGAAAAAAGATTCCCATGATTTCTCATGCTGTGAGTCATCTGTTGATCACTATGTTTCCAACATGCTGAAATCTGTATCATGATTTCTGTTGCCAATATAATCCTTCCATGACTTTATGTATGTGATTGCCATTGTAATACAATTAACAAATGATGTGTCATCTATTGAGTTTTCTGTTGATTGCTTTATGAGGCCATGCCATCATGGTTTGGATGATTATCTGGGTAATTTCAGATTTCTAGCTTTTCCCTATTCTAAACTTTCTGAAGATTTTTCTTGCTGTCAGCTTCATTATCAACATTGGCTGTTGCAGCTGTCCTGTTTATGATATTTTTCTCACAGACTTAAAATCTTTTAATTGCAGAAGTGTGGTTTATGATTCTTCTCTGGGAGGATGTCTTCAAACTTTGCATTCTTGCTGTTCTGATGATGTTGTTAGGTCAACAGCAGAAGATATAGTGCGCATCTTTCCTGAGTCGATGCTGAAGACTAGAAGCCTGGAGCTCAAGGTTAATTATGCATATATTGACATAATCTCCTCTTCTATGACATATGAATTATAAGTCTATTCATCTTTGAGGTGCTTAGTGAACATCTTGCATTTCATCATGTATATATTAGTCATATGTGGGTGTATCTCAATTGCAATGACTACTATATTCTATTGCATATGCTTTGTAACTATAATGATGTATATGTATTCATATCTGCCTATATAGCTAGTGGTGTGCATATGTAGATATTTTACTTTATGAACTTGTTCAATGTCATTATCTGACTGCAATTTACGATTCTATCTTCTCAAACATTTTAGGCTGGCCTTTGCAGTGCGTATGTTCGAATTGCAAATACATGCCCCCCTTATACCTGGAAGCCAGAATATTTGATCTGCATGCTTTGTTCATCAGAGCCCAATTTCCATTTAAAAGATTGCTTCAAAGTTGCTGTTTCCAGGCTTGGTCCTAATGTTATTGGAAGGATAATGACTGGTGATAACCATATTGGCCTAACTCTGACAAGTAGTGCATATGAGAGCTCAAATGTTGGGGGCAAGAGACCCATTCAGGATTCAGAAACTTTGGAAACAAAGCGCCGAAAGATAGACTATTGTTCTGACCCTAAATGTCAGGACATATGCAATTTTGTTGGTAGTTTTACTGGTGCGGGAGAAAAAGAATACGCTGATTTTTTGTGCACCTCATTAAATCTGTTACTTGGATTTCTGAAACCACCTGGGGAGAACTCTAATTCCTTGAGGGCAGAAATTGCCCTGACAGCTATTTGCATTCTCTGTATTGTTTTTTCTGAACACCCTCATGCTGAGCTGTCCCTTTGCATATTTCAGCAAATGCTCAAATGGATTTCTTGGATGTCTCAGCAGGTTTGTTTATTTTATTTAGTTTTGCTTATAATCTTTACTGTGCTTGTAATGTCAAATACATATGGCAGGCAGAGCAAGAACTTCCATGTCCCCTGAATCTATCCATTTTCCTAGAAGCAGTTGACTGCCTGCTGCTTTTGCAAGGTAATAGGACTGCTAAATGAGGTTGAAATATTTAAAGATAACTACATATTTTTCTGTATTTTGTAAGAAAACATTTTTGTTATGTGAATATTTGGTGAAGAACATTCATGCTTGACAAGTATTACTGACTGCTGCTTCGCAATTATATCCTTGTCATTCTAGCCGCAACACATGATAAACTTGATTTTAGGTTTATTTGCTGAAAATTCATTGAGATTTATCATTTCTTAAAATTACTTTTCAAACACTTCTGTTTTACCTTAGGATCCCTACCTAAAGAGAATAGCCCTACTATATTTGGGAATACTAATGACATTGGAGATGTCTTGCGACCACTGCTAAAGCTTCCATGGAACTGTACTCCTTCCATTATGGAACCCCATCCATCCTGGAAGGCAAAATGCCTTTCACTTCGCATTAGGTCCAGGATTGAGTGTACGGCACAGCATGGAGTTGATCTTGATATTCTGGACTTGGGGCTTCATGATGAACAGGAAGAAGTTAGAATGGAAGCTATCATCTCTATGCCAGTGATTGTCCTATTCTCAGGTCTTGGGATTTTGCCACATATGTTCAGCAGGCTTGAGTAAGTGAAGGATGCCCATTTAATTTCTATTGAGATTGCTCATGTCCCTAGTTATTAATCTAACTACCTCAGATTTTGTCTCAGATCTTAATATATTTGTGTACTTGCTGCATTTTTCTAATAAAGCTAATAGTACTCTTCTCATCTACCCTTTTTTGAATGACAGCGTTTCTTCTTGAGATGTTATGTTGCAATGATATAATAAATTATTCTCAGCGTTTGTCTTTATCCTGTTTATTGCATCCTATCAGGCTACATGACTTATGTCCATTTTATCCATGATATAATTTTTTCTTTCCTTTCCCATCCTTTCTTTTCCATGTTGGTAATGATCTTAATATGAAATCTCTTTAGATAAAATGTGCCTGTTTCGATGTTAAGTTTGTATTCAAGTTCTTTCTCATCAGCTCTGATAGATCTGTGGGATGGGGATTTGATGTTTAATTTAGTTGAATTTAAGCATCATATATCTTCTGTGTCCTGATTACAATGAACTCTTCTATAAGAATACCCATCTTGAAATTGTGCAGTTTGCCAAAATGTATGCTTTGTGATTAACATGAACTGACTAAACTTTCTTTTGTTCTCTTGCAGAATCCTGAAGAAAGAAAAAAATGAGCAAGTCAGGCAAGTAATTCCCATCTCTATTGGCTACCTGGCTTGCCTACATGGATATTATAATGGTGGTCCTGCCCTTTTGGAAGCTGAGTGCAAATTATACTTGATGAAGGATAAGGTGAAAGAAGACTTACCTACTGATAATCCATTGCAAGGATTTTTCTGCTCGAAGTGTGACAACAATAGTGAAGTCGACCATGGGTCATGTTCAACAGTGCTTTTGCAGAGCATGCACAAAATAGTTTCTCATTTGAGTTGTGATTATACTTATTTGCAGTCTCTTTTTTTTGAGCTCCTTTATAATGAATCATCAGAAGAAGTTCAAGTTGCATATGTAAGAACAATC
Source organism: Scutellaria barbata (assembly GCA_028654395.1). Classification (NCBI taxonomy): domain Eukaryota; kingdom Viridiplantae; phylum Streptophyta; class Magnoliopsida; order Lamiales; family Lamiaceae; genus Scutellaria; species Scutellaria barbata. Next base: position 3,006,411 of record CM053646.1, on the reverse strand, counting down.
CAACGGATCCTTTTGCATGCTCCTGAAGATGTTTTGCATCAGACAAGATCCCAATGGGTACAATGTATTGATTTTTTTCTTCTTCACAAGAACAAATATGTGAGACAAGCCTTTGGATCACATATAAGTGTCTTTCTCTGGGAGCCTATTTTGGAGTATTTATTTCCGTATAAGGATGCTGCAAACAAATCTAGAGAACAGATGTTCATGGATAAATTAAAAAAAGCTTTTGCAGCTGCAGATGAACCCCTGGTTCTTGAAACCATTCTAGAAACTGCAGCAATAATCATCCAAGCCGTTGATATTCATAGTCAAATGTTTTTGTTCTCTCTTATGTTACTGATTGGTCAGCTTGGCAATCCTTATGTTACAGTGAGGCTAATTGCCTCAAGGTTGATTAACAGATCATGCTACTTACATCATAAAGGGGGGCTTGAGGCACTCCTTTCAAAATTTCCTCATGTCCGAAATGAATTGTATGATTATCTATGTATGAGGCTGGTCAATCAGCCAAAACTAGTCGAAGAGTTTTCAGCAGCTGTTCTCAGCGTTGAAACTGAAGAACTAGTCAAGAGGATGATTCCTGTTGTTCTTCCTAGACTTGTGGTTCTCCAGCATGATAATGATCATGCACTAGCAACATTATATGAGTTGGCCAAGTGCTTGAATAAAGGCATGGTGGAACTAGTTGTTAACTGGCTGCCCAAAGTGGTGGCCTTTGCTATTCATCAAGCTGATGGGCAGAAATTAAAATCTGCCCTGCAGTTTTATCATGAACACACTGGATCAGACAATAAAGAAATTTTTTCGGTTGCTTTACCTGTACTTTTGGATGAACTTATATGCTTTACAGATGTGGATGACCCAGAAGAAATAAGTAAGAGGTGCGAGATAGAAAGCATGCATATAAAATATGGAATCTCTTTTGTATTATGGGGGGGGGTTATGAAATTTTCATGTAAAATGTACGAGTAGTTTGAAAGTATTGCATGATTAATTGTTCTAAACAATAATTGTCTTTTTTAGGTTCTGCCTTTAGGTTCTATTTATTAACTTGTCATTCCTTGTGGATTCCATATTTTGGATGTGTTACATTTCTTGTATTTACAGTTTTCTTTTGCTTGTCTGGAGAACAACCGGCAAAACTTGACTGCAATAAACTTTTCTTACAGGTTAGCTAGAGTACCTCATATGTTGAATGAAGTTGCAAGAGTTCTGACTGTTAGTGAAGATCTTCCAGGATTTTTGAGGAACCATGTTGTTGGTCTGCTGAACAGCATTGATAGGAAAATGCTTCATGCAGAGGATGTTTCATTGCAAAAACAAGCCATCAAGCGAATAGAGATGCTGATTGAATTGATGGGTTCCCATCTTAGCACATATGTACCTAAAATTATGGTTCTTCTCATGCATGCTATCAACAAGGAATGGCTTCAGGGCGAGGGTCTTTCCATATTACATTTGTTCTTAAAGAAATTGGCTATTGTGTCGCCATCAAGTATTAAACATGTTATTTCTCAAGTTTTTGCTGCACTTGTCCCTTTCTTGGAGAGGGATGCCGAAAGTTCATCTTCCCATATGAGTAAAATTGTGGAGATATTGGAAGACCTTGTGGTTCAGAATAAGGTTATTCTAAAGCAGTATATCCGTGAGTTACCTACTGTACCCAATGTTCCTGCCCTGGCAGAAGTAAACAAAGTGATTCAGGATGCACGTGGATTGATGACCCTGAAAGATCAATTACCTGATGTTGTGGAGGGTTTATATCATGAGAATCTGAATGTAAGATACATGGTAGCATATGAGCTAAGTAAGTTGCTGAACTTGAAAAAAAAGGATTTCATGGCTTTGTTCACTAAGGAAGGGGATTCTGTTATGGATGTAATGAGTTCGTTGATAAAATCACTACTCAAAGGGTGTGCTGAGGAATCAAGGACTTTGGTTGGACAGCGGCTGAAGTTGGTGTGTGCAGATTGCCTTGGAGCACTTGGTGCTATTGATCCAGCAAAAATCAAGGGTTTTTCCAGTGTAAGATTTAAGATTGCATGTTCTGATGATGATTTGATCTTCGAGTTGATAGATAAGCATCTGGCTAGGGCATTCAGATCTGCTCCTGATACCATCATTCAAGATTCAGCTGCATTAGCTATCCAGGAGCTGCTAAAGTTTGCTGGATGTGGGGCATCACTTGATGATAGTGTGTTTGAACGAACTGCAGAGAAACAACTTTTGAAGGTGAGCAAATCTTCTACTGGGGGCATGGATGATAGCTCTGAAGTGTTTGATAGGGGGCAGAGGCTATGGGATCGGTTTTCCAATTATATCAAAGAGATAATAGCTCCTTGCTTAACTTCAAAATTCCATCTTCCTAATGTGTCTGACTCGGCAGCTTGTGGTCCTATATACTGTCCTTCGATGTCATTCAGAAGATGGACATACTTTTGGATTAAAAAATTAACTGCACACGCCACAGGTTCTCGGTCTACAATTTTTAATGCTTGTCGAGGTATAGTGCGCCATGATATGCAGGTTGCCATGTATCTTCTACCCTACTTGGTCTTAAATGCTGTCTGTGACGGTACTGAGGAGGCACGCAGTGGCATAACAGAGGAAATTTTGTCAGTTCTTAATGCAGTCGCCTTAGATGGTCGCACTATTGCTGTTAATAATAAATCTGGGCAAAGTGAGGTGTGCATTCAAGCTGTATTCACACTTCTTGATAATCTAGGCCAATGGGTGGATGATGTTCAGCAAGAACTTGCCCTTTCCCAGCCTACCCAATCTTCCAACCCTAAGCAACAGGTTGTCAAGTTGAAGGGCCCGAGTGTGACTCTTTCAAAGGATTCTAGCCAAATGTTTATACAATGCAAACACGTGATGGAACTCCTGGGTGCAATTCCGAAGGTTACCCTTGCTAAGGCCTCATTCAGGTGTCAGGCTTATGCTAGGTCTTTGTTATATTTCGAGTCTTATGTGCGGGACAAATCAGGAGCTTTCAATCCTGCTTCTGAAAGGAGTGGTGTCTTTGAAGATGAAGACATATCCTTTTTAATGGAAATATACAGTGGACTAGATGAGCCAGATGGTCTATCCGGTTTGGCATCTCTACGTAAATCAAAAAGCTTACAAGATCATGTCTTGATAAACAAAAAGGCAGGAAACTGGGGTGAAGTTTTGACTTCTTGTGAGCAGGCTCTGCAGATGGAACCCTTTTCTGTTCAGAGGAAATCTGATGTCCTTAACTGCTTGCTGAACATGTGTCATTTACAGGCTATGGTAACTCAAGTAGATGGTTTAACAACTAGGGTTCCCAAGCACAGAAAAACGTGGTGCACCCAAGGGGTTCAAGCTGCCTGGAGGCTTGGGAGGTGGGATTTGATGGGGGAGTACCTGTCTGGGGCAGATGAAGAGGGTTTACTTTGTAGCAGCTCTGAGAGTAATGCTTCTTTTGAAAAGGATGTTGCAAAGATTCTTCAGGCAATGATGGAAAAGGATCAATTTTCCATTGCCAAGCAAATTGCATTGTCTAAACAAGCTCTAATTGCTCCTCTTGCTGCAGCTGGAATGGATTCTTATGCACGAGCATATCCATTTGTTGTCAAGCTTCACTTGCTCCAGGAACTTGAGGATTTCAGTTCTCTTCTTAAAGGCGAGTCTTTTCTAATAAGGAGATTTCAACTAGGTGAACCAGAATTCTTAAGTGTATTGGAAAACTGGGAGAGCCGGCTCAAACTTACTCAACCATCATTGTGGGCAAGGGAGCCACTCTTGGCCTTCCGAAGACTTGTTTTCAGTGCAAGTGGTCTTGATGCTCAAGTTGGAAATTGTTGGATACAATATGCAAAGCTTTGTCGTTCAGCTGGTCATTATGAAACTGCAACTCGAGCAATTTTTGAAGCCAATGCTGTAGGAGCATCTAATGTTCACATTGAGAAGGCTAAGCTCCTCTGGAGCACTAGACGGGCAGATGGTGCCATTGCAGAGCTGCAACAGTCCCTTTTAAACATGCCTATAGAGGTTGTTGGGCCTGCTGCTATATCATCAATTAATAGTCTCTCTGTGGTTCCTGTAAATCCTCCCCCTTCACTCTCTGATACTCAGTTCATGAATGAGAATCGAGATGTAGCAAAGACCCTCCTCCTGTATTCAAGGTGGATCCACTACACTGGTCAAAAGCAGAAGGAAGATGTGTTAAATTTATATTCTAGAGTGAAGGAACTGCAACCCAAGTGGGAAAAAGGATTCTTCTACATGGCAAAATACTGCGATGAAGTGCTTGTTGATGCTCGAAAACGGCAGGAAGACTCTGCAGAACTGTCTGTGAGAGTGATGCCATCCAATTTAGCACTTGCTTCTACAAACGTAAATTCTGATCAAAGCTGGTGGACTTACCTTCCAGATGTGCTGCTGTTCTATGCAAAAGGGCTTCACAGGGGGCACAAGAATCTCTTCCAGGCCCTGCCGAGATTGTTAACATTGTGGTTTGACTTTGGGAGCATTTACTACAGAAGTAATTTACAATCCAGTAAAGATATGAAGAATATTAATAAGAAGGTAGCTATTTCACCTATTGAAACTTCAACTCTAATTTTCTCACATTATTTCTTTTTCTGAATTTTCTGTCTCTTGCTTAGATTATGAGTATCATGAGAGGATGTCTGAAGGACTTGCCAACCTACCAATGGTTGACTGTCTTGCCTCAATTAGTTTCGAGGATTTGTCACCAAAATGAAGAAACGGTCCGCTTAGTGAAGCACATAATTACATCCGTTCTCCAGCAGTATCCACAGCAAGCCCTTTGGACCATGGCAGCTGTCACAAAATCCACAGTTCCTTCAAGAAAGGAGGCTGCAGCAGAGATCATACAAGCTGCTAGAAGAGGGTCCAATCAAGGAGGTTTTAACTCCATGTATATTCAATTTGCCACACTAGTGGATCATCTAATCAGGTTATGCTTCCATCCAGGCCAAACAAAGTCCAAGACAATTAATATTTTAACAGAGTTTAGTGCCCTAAAGAGGATGATGCCTGTGGAAATTATAATGCCAACCCAGGAATCTCTTGCTGTGAATCTACCGTCATATGATGCAAATCCAACTGATTCTGGCGCATCTGATATCTTTTCGTATTCAGATCTGCCAACAATATCCGGCATAGCAGATGAGGCTGAGATTCTTTCATCTCTCCAACGCCCAAAGAAAGTAAGACCTAATTTATTCGCTCTCCATTTTCTTAGTTTTGTTATCTTAATTTATCTGGCTCACCATCCATTGGAAATTATAATTGACACCAAAGAATGTCATTAAATTGAATTTCTGAATTTAGTTTCAAGATTCTATATATTTCATTTAGTTTCCTTTTTTAGTTGGAGGCTTGTTTCATTAGTATCACTGTATGGCTTATTTCTGGAGATTGATCCTTTTAGAAGTTTACTCTAATGACGTTCCTTTCCCCCCTTCTGAGTATAAATGTTTGTCATCATTCTGTTTTAGTTCATTTGTTTGGTCGCTTTCCCTAATTTTTGCGCATAGCACACTCACATTTCGTCCAAGTAGGGGTTGAAATATATATGTAATGTTTAAAGTTGAACAAGGTTTGTGATTCCTGTAAAGAGTCTTTCTAGGATTTGCTTTATTTAAAATTCATATCATTTGCTAATGATGCCACATATTGCATATATTATTCACAGATAATTCTCATGGGCAGCGATGGAAAGCAACGCCCATTTCTTTGCAAACCAAAAGATGACCTTAGGAAAGATGCGCGAATGATGGAATTCAATACAATGATAAACCGTTTACTTTCCAAGAGTCCTGAAAGTCGTCGTAGGAAGCTTTACATTCGTACATTTGCAGTGATTCCCTTGACAGAAGATTGTGGTATGGTTGAGTGGGTGCCTCATACTCGGGGGCTCCGCCATATTCTCCAGGATGTCTATATAAGCTGTGGAAAGTTTGATAGACAGAAAACAAATCCTCAAATTAAGCGTATTTACGACCAATCACATGGTAAAATGCCAGAGGATGAAATGCTGAAGACCCAAATCCTCCCAATGTTTCCTCCAGCTTTCCACAAATGGTTTCTAAACACATTTTCAGAACCAGCTATGTGGTTTAGAGCTAGGGTTGCCTACACACACACTACTGCAGTTTGGTCAATGGTTGGCCATATTGTTGGCCTTGGGGATCGGCATGGTGAAAACATCCTTTTTGATTCGACCACAGGGGATTGTGTCCATGTCGATTTTAGTTGCTTGTTTGACAAAGGCCTTCAGTTGGAGAAGCCGGAGTTGGTGCCTTTCAGACTGACACAGGTAACCATTTTGGGTGTAGAATGCTGTTTTGGGCAATTTGTTCTGTCTAGCTACCATTCATTTCCTTATGAACTGATTTTGGCTACGTTTTTTCTTTATCTCTTTCTTTTTCATTTTTGGCGGGTTATGAAGAACATGATTGATGGTCTGGGCATCACTGGCTATGAGGGCACCTACCTCAAGGTTTCTGAGATCACACTTTCGATTCTAAGGGCGCACAAGGAGACACTGATGAGCACTTTGGAGACATTTATCCACGACCCTCTTGTGGAATGGACAAAATCTCACAAGTCTAGTGGAGTAGAAGTACAAAATCCACATGCACAGGTTTGTGTTCTTGTATTGGCTTTTTTTGGTTAGACAAAAACTGAATGATAGCTGATATTATTGTGATTGAACTTTCAGCGAGCCATCAGTAACATAGAGGCTCGTCTGCAAGGAGTTGTGGTAGGTGTAGGAGCAGCACCTTCGTTGCCTCTTGCTGTAGAAGGACAAGCTCGCCGTCTAATTGCCCAAGCCGTCTCTCTCAAAAACCTTGGAAAGATGTACATATGGTGGATGCCTTGGTTTTAACATTAAATTTTGTCAATTTTTTAGAATATCGAATAATCAAATATTAGATAATAGATATTTCACAACCATGTCCTTTATTGACATAACCATTCCTTGAGAATTTTCCCTTTGGCAACGAAACATCCAATATTTTTCCTATCGATCCTCAAGGGGCATTTCATCCTTATCATCATTTCTTTGGCCAAGTCTTTTACAGGCGATTCACCTCTTGTACTACTATGCTTTCCAATCCCACAAACTACCAATACCTCTGCTGGAGCTGTCTGATTTCCATCAACAAGCCTCACTTTCAACTCATCAAACCATTGTAGCAGCATCAAATATGCACTACTCAAATGCATCCCATGCAAGTCCAGCTTCAACTCCAAACTTCCCCACTCCATCATCTCTTCCAAAACACTCGATTTCGACAGCTCCGCCACCAGATTCACCTCTTCTGGTTTCAAATTCCCCGCCAACTCCTCCATTGAAAGAGGCACATTCTTTATATCTTTCAGCAACGAGATGATAGACGGACAGTAATTCAGAATGGAATTGTAAGTTCTAATCGATAAATGTACATCTGAATCTCTCATCTTCTTCAACCACAGAAGCATATCCCCAAGATCGTTGTGAGCTCCAAACGAAGAAAGCACCATATTGCAACTTACAGTATCCAACTCAAACCCTTCGTTTTCCATTTGCACAATGCTTCGCTTCATATCTTCAAGCAAGCCCTTCTGTCCATATCCATAGATTAAAGATTTGAACTCGAAACAGGATGGTTTCGAACCCTTCTCTCTCATTTCTTGCATCAAATTCTCAGCTTTATTTGGTAGCCCTAATTCACAAAATCCGGCGACCATTGATTCATATCCTCTCTGTTTCACATACACAGAAGAAGATTGAGAAATCAGCTTACTTAATTGTGTGCTAGCATCCAAAACCCCTCTTTCTGATTTGTGCTTGGCATGAGAATCCACTAAGTTACAGTAAAACATACACAAATCTCTCTCTTTTAACCCTAATTTCGAAACTGTTTCAGCAAACAAATCTTCTGCTAACTCCAACTTTTCTTCCCTATGTAGCAAAGCAATCAAATCCGCAACTAGCTTCGCGTTCCAACTGAACCATGATTCTTGCTTGATCACTGAATACAGCTGAAAAAACCAAAGTAACCGACAATCACCAAATCAAATTAGCATAAGTTGAAGAAGAGGCATTTCATTATACACAGTATAAACATGCTTACGGGAAACGCGAGGGAAGAAAGGCGGGGATGGGAGGTGGAAGGGGAGAGGATATGAGAGAGGGTGGTGAGGGCAACATGCTTGGAGGATGAAGCGACGAATTTCCGGAGTAAGCCGACGGCGGGGGAAGGTTCTTCCCTGGTGACGAGGGAGGAGAGGAGCCTCTCGCCTTGTTTGGTCAGCCTACATACTACCGGTCGATAGTGGCGGAAATCGGCGGAAGACGGTGGCGCTGCTACCTGAAGATCGCGACCTCCAATCATTGGTTGACAAGATTTTGAATTTTGAGATGATAAGATAAACCGCCGACGGTTTATGACAACGCTTTTTTGGAGAGCTCAATGTAGCGACTTTATTATATTCCAAATGATAGGGTAAAATGAAATCTACCACACAAAAAAAAAAAAAAAAAAAGAGATTATATATACTATATATTTATTAAGTTTTTTTCTCCATAGTGAGCATATAATATGGTCTATTTCGGCGTGTTGGGCGACAGGCCAAAGTTATAAATTATAACCGATTCTTCGTTTTGCAAAAGCCAAATGCTACTTGATAAAATTTCTCCGAATTCCACCCTCTTTCTCTCTCACTCGCACACTTCATACGGTTTCCAATTTGTTGGTATTCGTTTGTTCATTACTAATTTCTTCGCCAATGTTTACGCCTTAAACTATTTTTTATTTTATTTTATTTATTTTCAGTTGTTTGATTGATTTACTGGTGCTGTATTTTTCGAATTCGGAAGAAATCTGGTTAGGGTTGTGGATTCAATGGCGACGATGAAGAAAGCGAGAACAAGTCTTGACTCTGCGATTGCGAATGTTTGGAAACGTGAACTTGGACAGCTGTCCTCTAGAAACTTCGCTAACCGCCTTGGCGCTTCTGAGGTTTATATTCTTATACTCTCACTTTGAGTTTTTTATTTTATATTTTGCTTACGCACAGGTGTGTATGATTGTGCACAACCGATCTGCTTTTCGGATGCCTGTATGTTGTTTGGGTTTTGGTTCTAAAAATAAATATATAACGCACCAAATATTTGAAGTGGTATGTTTGTGACTGTATTTAAGTATGATACATTTGTAAATTTGAGTTGGTAATTGCACATTCAGTGCAAGACTGCAAGGGTAACATTTCTAGATGCCTAGTACCGTTTAATAGTTCATTACTTAGTTATTGTGGACTGCGGTGAACTGTTGATATTGTGTACAAGCAACTTGATGTTTTAATGTGGTGACGTTTGGTGATCAGATGTATAGGTGGTTTATTCTGTGGTGGCAGTGATGTTTTGTTTGATCTGTAAATCACCATTGCCCATCTTAGACACACTTTTGTCTTCATATAGGTTTTTATGATATGAGAATGTGAAGCGTTGTTTTGAGGTTTGTTTTGCTTGCAATTTTGTATGTTATTTGGATAAGTAGTTACATTCTTGGATTATTGCTTCAGAGTATACCAAATTGAATATCTGAGTTTCTTTTTTAGGAACATTTAAATTAATTTTCTCTATCTCATGAGGAGTTTTTGGTGCGACTATTTTGCCTTCCAAATTGCGATATGCAAAGGTAGTTTAGCATCTTATGTGGCCAGATTTTTAATTTGTTGGTTCATTGTTATCAGGATCTTGTGCTTCGTCTTGATATCCTACGAAAGCTAGATATACACCAAGGTTGCGTGAACAGCATTAGCTTCAATGCGTCCGGTGACATTCTTGTATCAGGTTCTGATGATAAGAGGATCGTACTCTGGGATTGGGAAGCTGGTCAAGTTAAACTTTCTTTCCATTCAGACCATTGTAACAATGTTTTCCAAGCAAAGTTCATGCCTTATACTGAGGATCGAAGCATTGTTACCTGTGCTGCTGATGGGCAGGTGATTTCTGTGTCTCGCTCTCTTTCTCTGAAGATTAAAATTGATTTATTTCTATGTGAGTATTTAACTCTCTTTTTCCAATCAAGGAGAGGAGCTATAGGCACTAATGGTATTGGTAATTTCATTAAAAGTGTGATTCTTGAATTAGGATGCAGCAATCAGTCTATGTACGTGTCAAGCTATTTATAAATGGATAGATTCCATTGCTTCATGAATTTTAGAAATGATGCTTTGTCATAAAATTGAGTTTTTGTATTCAGGTGAGACTTGCTCAGATTTCTGACTCTGGCGTGGAGACCAAACTTCTTGCAAAACATCAGGGACGAGTACACAAATTGGCCATTGAACCTGGAAGCCCTTACATTTTATATACTTGTGGGGAGGATGGATTGGTTCAGCATGTGAGTTGAAGTTAAAATTTAATTTTTGACTTATTAATTAGAAATTTCTTGAATTAGTCAACTTATGATCATTATAATCAAATAAAAGGTTGTAATCTCCCATGGTAAGGTACAATTTTAGCTGTCAAGTTCCCAATTGTGTCAGCTGTTTATTGAATGTGGGACCTCTACTACTTATCCTATATCAATGGTTGATTCATTAATCATGATGATGAGTTATCAAGACTGTACTGTACTCGTCCTTCCTTTCTTTCTTTCCTTTTTATTTATTGTTCTTCTTCCATCCTATATGGAGATTAACTCACTAAGTATTGTCTTTCAGTTATTAGAGGTTCCTTTTTTCTTGGCATTGTCCTTGTAGCAGGAAAATAGGAATAACCCTGTATATTAAAGGTCTATATTACAGCCAGCCAGCATGTAGCACCCTCTAAGACAAATATTACTTTAGCGTTTATCTTCCATTTAAGTTGTATTTTCCCCTAGTTCTATTTGTTTTGTTAGTGAGCCTGAAGGTCTGACCATTGGTTTTTGCACAGATAGACCTGAGAACTGGTAGTGCCACCAAACTTTTTACTTGCGTGCCTGTTCCAAGCCACGACTTTTTCCCTGCTGTGCATCTAAATGCAATTACCATTGATCCACGAAATCCAAATTTGTTTGCTGTTGGTGGATCAGATCCATTTGCCAGACTATACGACATTCGCAAATATGAGTGGGATGGATCATCTGAATTTGGTCAGCCTGTTGATTTCTTTTGCCCCAAGCATTTGACTGATGACGTGCATGTGGGAATAACTGGGATGACATTCTCTGATCAGAGCGAGCTTCTTGTGTCTTACAGTAACGAGTTTATATATTTGTTTACAAAGGATCTTGGATTGGGACCTAATCCAACCTTTTCTTCTCAAGTTTCTGATGACAGCGATGCAGGTGGTATGACTGACCCCTGATAATTTTCCAGGTTCACCTTCTTTCAAATGTTGATGGCAACAATTTTCCAGGTTTACCTCTTTCAAGTGTTGATGCCGAAGATTTTCCAGTTTATGGCAATGTACAGGCTGCTCCCCAATCCTACAAAGGGCATATGAACTCAGAGACTGTGAAGGGTGTGACCTTCTTTGGTCCTAAATGTGAGTATGTTGTGAGTGGATCAGACTGTGGTCGAATCTTCATGTGGAACAAGATGGGTGGGAAGCTTGTCCGAGTTATGGAAGCAGATAAGGATGTTGTGAATTGTATTGTGTCTCATCCTCATGCTACAGTATTAGCCAGTAGTGGAATAGAGCGTGACATAAAAATATGGATTCCAAAAGCCACTGACAGAGCCATTTTACCCACAGATATCAACAAGGTATGTGATTGTTTCCAATATGTACCTTATTTTTTAATGATTGTTTCAAATATATACCGTTCTATATGATATGGCCTACTGTTAAGTAACCGATATCTAGCTGAGTGACTGAATTTCGTAGTATGACACTGAAAATTGCATTGTGAAGTGAGTGAGTTTCAAGTATGACACTGAAAATTGCATTGTGAAGATACCTCTGTGCAGTTCTTGAAAACTATCCCAGGTTGTCTTTGGCATCGATAACTACTAAATATAGTTAAAGAAACAATACTATTATTTTGTGACAGATGGAGTAATTATTTGAGAAATTGTTAAAAGTCATTTCTCATTCTTGGTCATTTAGAAATATGTGATATGCTGCGGAAAGTTTTTCATGATTTATTGTGCATAGTAACTCTTAATGAGACATGGCTTGCATCTTGGCCCTCTAATATTCATTTTTCCTATAATTTGTTGTTTTGAATTTTTGTAAGTAAACTACTTTTATAAAATAACTGTGAGCTTACAAAGATCCTATTCAACTATCGAGCAATTAGATTTCCAATGGTGTCTCTGTTCTTGTGCATGTCTAGCTTTTGTTTCATCAAATTAGAATTACCTATATAATACATGTCAAACAGTTGATTAAAGGAATTTCATTGAAGCCCTAGTTCTCAGTTTACAGTTTGTATACCTCTGGTCCTATAACAATTAGTGTTTTCATTTTTACTGAATTTCTTATCCTAAAACAAAGTGATGTTTTAGATGGCATGTCTCTTAGATATCCATGGGAGTTCTAATGTTTCTGTATTACTTAATAGGATAGGGCCTTGAATTTGAATACTCAACAATTAGCTTTCTTTCCATTTGGTGGTTTCTATGATGATGACGGTGATGACTTCATCAGTTCGGATGGTGATGGTGATGGTGATGAGGATGAGGATGAGGATGACGATGAGGTTGAGGATGACAATGACGACGATGATGATATTTGTGACAATGAAATTTGTATGACTGAAAACCATGACGACCATGGTGGGGATGAGGTTTTGGATGAACAGTTGGAGGAGGAAGGGAATAACGATAGAGATGATGGTACTGATTTTGGGTGTGGTTACAATGACTGATAACTGACATTATGGATCATTTTAACAACGTAAAATCACTAAATAAGTGAGATGTCATGTTTTTCTGTTCATGATGGTTGTGCCTTCTGATGATTTTTTGCACTTTGTATATCCAGCAAAAACCTAGGTCGAGGGGTTGGATGCACCATATGGTTTCACCTGAGGATCTGATGTTGCAGTTGTTCTCTCTGTCAAGGCGCTCTGAAAGCAGTGGTGAGCATTCAGATGCAGCTACAAGGGACTTGGTGCAACTTCTCTTGACATTTGATGCCAACAGTGATGGTTCATTGAATGATGGTGGTGACACCATTGCTGAACACTAACGTTTGAGATGGTGACTTGGTGCACAACTTTTTGGTGCATGTACATAATATAGAATAAGGTGTATTGTTCTTCTTTAGCACTAATGTACCGTATATATGCAATCTTCGGTTTAATTATTATGCAAAGTTGGTTCGTTTTGGTTTTTCAGTTAGCTCCATCCTTTAATTCCATCTCATGTAGATTTTGGGTGCGCCATCCCCTTGGTATTCAAGCATGGAAATCTTGAACTAGTGGGATTTTCTTGAATCTTTTTATTCTAGTTAACAATAAGTTTTGGTGTGTAAGTCCGAATACCAGCCCTCGTTTACAAGATCAAGTTGACAAAATAAAGAATGTTAAACTGACACCTTCTGACGATTTGAATGTCGATATTAACACAGAGAGAGAGAGAGAGTTTTAATTATATATGAATGGGCATTGGGATGAACCACGTCATGAGAAAAAGATAGATATAACCAACCATCTGGTTTGAATTCAAAAAAAAAAAGGACGTTCTTATGATGAAACTTATTTTCTTGAAAATGGTAAAAATCGAAGATCACTTGATCCATCAAGCAACAGGAATTACAATGCCTCAATGATGAATAATGTCAAAATGCACTGAAACTTATGGATAAGATCATCGATCTACGTTGAATGATCACCGAGAGAAGAAGCATCAAAGCTCTACAGGCTTGTAACTGAACATAGTGTGGTCAAGAAAAGAGAGAAGGGGATATATAACATGTTCCATCACTTAGACAATTCTAAATCCAGATTTATTCCCCATCCTGTGCACCTGCTTCAAGTGACTCGGCCATCATTTTTTGTCTATTCTTCATTTGTCTTTCAACCGCTACCATGTAAAAGCCTGGAAAAGTAGATGATTAAACTAGGTGATTGAGATGTAATCATCAAAGCAAGTAATGTAATATTTTTCCAAGAGTAAATGCATTTACGACTACCAAGGCAGGAAAATACAAGAAGAAGATCAGATATTACATCTTGAAAATCTTCAGACACTTCAGAAAACTCTCAATTTAGATTTTAGATGTATGCACATTCAGATTACTTTTTCCCCAAAAATTTCACTCAAAGAATCATGGTGATCATAGAATCACTTTTCTGATAAGCATAAACATTTCATTTCAGCTTCTTCAATGACTCTCAATCAAGGAACACACTATTATTTACTCCCTCGAAAGATAATCGTGTTATAATTTACATATATGCAATATATTTAACCACCCCAAAAGTGCATCTTTGGCCAAATACTAATCTTGATTTTGATTACATGTTGAACTTTTAGAAAGATAAACATGAACTAAAATACAAGAAAATTTTAAACTTTTCCAGGTAACAAATTTAAAGCTGTAGAGTGTAGAGATTGACAAACAAGACATTTTTCAACAGCCAAGCGACATTTTTACTTGGAAAATCACTTACATCTATGAGATTACAGAATTATATATCAATAAGAGCATACCAACTGCAGTTCCAATTGCACAGAGCCAAAGGATCCTTGAGGACCATTTATCACCAATTACTCCTCGGTCTATATATCCCATATTTTTCTGTCAGAACTAACTCCTAAGAAACTTTCAAATAGCTTTACCAGAGTCAACAAGTCCCTTCAAGCTCCTGCAGGAGTGAATGCATCATGTTTAAGAGGATGATTAAACAATGGTCAACTTAAGAATCAAAGTAGCTGCATTATATCATGAGCACTTGTGAACACAGGCGTTCTCTATTCCAGAAGCAAATCTACAATTCTTGATTCCAATATCAAATCACCTAATGACACACTTGTTCTAGAACTATTATTCATAAAGCAGATTGTTGTCTTCAATTTTTATACATTGTGCCAGATTTATGTGTAGAAAGCTGTCATCATGACAAATTTTATACAGATACCAGAATTCAACACTACAATTTCAGACTAAAGAGCTATGTTTACCTAAGAAAATATCACGTCTTAATACTCTTAACAATTGCAGACTAAAGAACGATGTCTACTCCTGTAATAGGACCTAGGATGGACCTTAAGGACGGACACTTGGTCAGCCTAAAAGGAATATAAAGAAGTCACCAACAACAACCAATTCTGTTTAATTTTTTTTATCTACTAGGGCAGCCACGCCCTCTTTCTAATGTGTTCATTACTTAATCTATCTAATTTAGAATAAGTTTATAGCCAGAGATATAATCCAAAAGGAAATAAATCAGAATATAAACATAAGTATAAAGAGCCCAGAGATATAATATAATAGAAAGAAGATTGGAATATAGACAAATACTTATGTATCAGTAGTATATACTAAGATAGTACAATGAAATACGACACAATTATCATTCTTTCCATAGCAGATGAACGAAGCAAGCCTACTACACTATCAGATGTCTACCATATCATCTTAGAGAGTGAAAAGCGTAGATAATGCAATCGACAGATGTAACAGAGAGGACTTTGCTTCATGTAAAAATGTAGCTTGGTTTCATAATCAAAACATTTTCTCCTACATGGTGAAATAGAAAGGACAAGACTCCAGACTCCAATACATAAAACACATCAAAGATAAGTATAAATCCCCAAAATAAGATTGAACAACACTTTCATAGCCAGTTTCGTGCAAAGGGCATCTTGAAGCCCCTTGTTGACCTCCATTGCCGAAAATCCAAGTTAAAGTCAACTTTTTGTTATTGAATCACAAACCACAATCACTTTAACACAAGAAACTCCATTTTGTAGGCAAAAAAAAAAAAAAGTGAATCACTAGCCGTGCCATCATACTTCCAACACAACTTCAAGCCTAATATTTCAACAATTGAACAATTGAACATTGTTGAACATAATCCACAATTTACAAAAACTAGGGTTTATAAAAAAAAAAAAAAAAAGAATTGAACAGAAACTAGGGCACAAATCCTTAGAGTGCTTACTTTCTTTCGTGTTGGAGGCAAATTTAGGCAATGTGGCGGGGGAGGTGGCAGAGACGGAGTGAACAGTTGGCGAGAGGTGGAGGGAGGCGACACTGTGTTTGACGGAGAGAAAGAGAAGATAGTAAAAATGATTTTCCCTTATTTAAAATATCAACAAAACATTAAAGTATGACGTATTATATTATATTAAAATACAAATAGTAATTTTATATCAATGTATAACTTTATGGTATATCTTAAAAGGCTCCGATTATCCACATCCTACTTTCTTCTTAACACATTCTATAACATTAAAGAAAAAAAATATATAATATGTAAAAGTAATTATACCCTTACTCAAAAGCAAAAAAAATTAAAAATCAAATCAAATCAAACTTCCAAACATACCAACATAATTTTCATATACTAGACACACGTCATTTGACATTTTCCATAACATACATTTTCTTCATCTTTTTCCTCATTTCATATATACATAATACTTCATAGTTAACTTCAAACTTTATCTAAAAAACTCTCTCTTAAAGTTCAAAAACATCATGCAGCAAGAAAGAACATATAATATAGACAATGCAAGTCATTTAGTTTCATTTTACCGATTTATTTTTCATTAAAGTGTGTCAAAAAAAATATCTGAAAATCCCAATCGGCCAATACAAGCCGAATAATAGGGCTCGGTTCGACCTGCATTAGTTGAACACAATACAAAGTGTTCGGCCACTAGTAGAATACATCACATTATGTTCAGCCATTGATCAATTATATACACTATATTTGGTTAGTGACTGAACACACTACAATCCGATTGATCAATCATGGTCGAACGGAATTTTTCCAGAAATGAAAAATACAAGCGCGGATCGGTGGAAAAAAATTGATTTCTCATCAAATCAAGCATTGTTGTCTATCAAAAAACGTTCTAAATATCAATACTAAACACTTACATTGTATTTCAATCAATATTAAACAAATTTAACACATCAAATTCATTATTTCATCTTCAACATGCTTAGAATTTCATTTACTTGAAATTTTATCTTGTTGGTATTGATTCATTATAAATTTTTTTCGTATGAAATCGAACTTGACAAAATTTGTTTGATGTAAAGTCCAAGACTTCTCGATTTTAAACCTCAAATTCGACTGCTTCTTCTTCTTCCTCTTTTATGTTAGGGTTTGGATATGAAGAAGTGTTTGGGGATGCGAAAGTATTTTGGGTGTGTTTAATATTCAATTTGTGTTTTTTATTTAATTTAAATATTTTATAATAAATAATATTTTTGTAATGTTGTGGGGTGTGTTTGGAAAGTTGTAAGTTATTTTCTAATTTTATAGGTTATTTAAAAATTGAGGTGTGGTTAAAAGAAGTTGTGTGTGAATAATCGGGCCCATCTTTCACCTTAATGGGGTGCCCTTAGAATTTCATGGGATGCCTTTAGTTGGACCCTCAATTTTTAATAAAAGGTTATAATGATTTTCATTTTTCTTTTTCTTATTCTTTTTCATGGTGTGAACATGTTATTAGTTCTCCTCCGCCGTTAGCCGACGGTTCTTGCCTTTTGCTAATTTCCTAAACCCCAAACACCATTACATTAATTTCGATCTTCCACTCTTCTCATTGTAGAGATTACAAGAATTGTTGTTTGTAGTTTCAATTCTTGGGTCGGTTTCTAGGGTTGTGGTTTCAATGACGGCGAAGAAGAGAGCGAGAAGGAGTCTCGAGTCGGCGATTGTAGATGTTCGGAAACGCGAACTTGGTCAGCTCTCTTCTAGAAACTTTGCTAACCATCTGGCGGCCTCTGAGGTTTATATCTTTGTCTTTCACTTCGATTACTTTTATTATCTGAACTCCGCAAAGTTTTATCGGCTTCAATTTCATTTTGCTCATTCCGAATTGATCTGTTTTTGGGCTGTTTGGCGTGTTATTTGGGTCTTGGAATGCAGTTAGAAATTATATATCTTTAAATTTGAGTTCTGCACTAAAACGATTCCCATATTCCAAGGATGACATAGCTACTGCCTAGCATGATTTGAATGTCTGATAGTTCAATAGTTTGTTCTTTGAGTCCAACAGTACAGATACTTTTTTGTTATACTGTGTTTTTTATTTTGCCTTACAAAATTATAAAGGTGGTTATGTGTCTGGTGACAGTGAGACGGGTTGGTTATTGACTGAATCCTGTTAAATTAACATTTGAAGAAATGATGAATCTACAGATCACTTGCTTATGGGTTGTTATATTTCCATTGTTTGGTTTGTAGAACAATGCAAATTTTGCCTATCTTAGGCACTCTTGATTTTGTTAGAGGTTGTGGCAGTTGTTGTTTATGAGAATATTATTTGGAGTTTCTGGCTTACATACTTTGATAATTATTTGGGAGCTTACATGAGTGAACGTACTAGTTCACCTTTCTAGAAACATTTAAATGAATTTCCTCTTATCACAAGGGGATTTTGATGCTATGATTCCATCTTCCATATTGTGACATGAAAATGTACTTTAGTATTTTGGCCAGCCTTTTCATTCCCTTGGTTCTTCTTATCAGGATCTTGTGCTTCGTCTTGATATCCTTCGAAAGCTAGATAGACACCATGGTTGCGTGAATACTGTTAGTTTCAATGCATCTGGTGATATTCTTGTATCAGGTTCTGATGATAAGACAATTATATTGTGGGATTGGGAAGATGGTCAAGTTAAACTTTCTTTCCAGTCAGGTCATTATAGCAATGTTTTCCAAGCAAAGACCATGCCTTACACTGAGGATCGAAGCATTGTTACTTGTGCTGCTGATGGGCAGGTGATCTCTCTCTCTCTCTCTCAGAGATTAAAAATGTTCTATTTCCATGGGAATGTGACACACTCCCTTTTTCAATTAAGGAGTAGATTTTTAGGCACTAATGATATTAATTATTTCTTCGAAAGAGTGATCTAGTAAAATGTTTTATGGAAGAGTCAAATTATTCATATATGGATGTATTACTTTGCTCCATGAAGTATACAAATGGTGATCTGTAACACAATTGAGTTTTTACATTCAGGTGAGACTTGCTCAGATTTCTGAGAATGGAGTGAATACTAAACTACTTGCAAAACATCAGGGACAAGTACACCAACTGGCCATTGAACCTGGAAGCCCTTACATTTTATATTCCTGTGGGGAGGATGGATTAGTTCAGCATGTAAGTTAAAGTTTCTAAAATTGTTATGGTTTTCAATATTGATTCTTTGATTTAGAAATTTCTTGATGAGTCAGCTTATGACTATTTGGATATTTTAATGAAAAATAAAACTTTTGGTCTCCCATTAGAAGGCACAGTTTTGGCTGTTCAGTTCTCAAATTTGTCAGAGTGATGTCATTGAGCGTGGGGCCCTTCTATTCTTTGTCCTATATGAATGTTGATTCATTAAGAATGATGATGGGTTATCAAAACCGTCCCACATCATATCTATCTTTTTATTTATTTTTCCTGTAGCAGGACGAAGAGAAATAAAACCTAGTGAAAATATCATCAGGGAACTTGACCATCATATAGGTGATGTTATATTTATGATTAGTTCATAAAGCATTAATGTTTGGTTATTAGCTCATCCTTCTTTCTTTCTCATTGTCGTTTTAGCAGCAAAATAAGAATATATCCTAGTGAGGACTTATACATTACTGGATTATTATAGATAGCTGGTATATAGCAAGCTTAGCAGCCAATTTTGACAAGTATCACTATTGCATTCAACTTCCATATTAGTTTGTATTTTTCCTATTATCATCATTATTATTATTGTTGTTGTTGTTGCTGTTGTTGTAATGCACAGATAGACCTGAGAACTGAAAGTGCTACAAGTCTTTTTACTTGCAAGCCTCTTCCAAGCCAATATGTTTTCCATGCTGTGCAACTAAATACAATTACCATTGATCCAAGAAATCCAAATTTGTTTGCTGTTGGTGGATCCGATCCATTTGCTCGGCTATATGACATTCGTACTTATAAGTGGGATGGATCATCTGAATTCGGTCAGCCTATTGATTTCTTTTGCCCCATGCATTTAACAGACGATAAAAGTGTGGAAATAACAGGGTTGGCATTCTCTGATCAGAGCGAGCTTCTTGTGTCTTACATTGATGAGTTTATATATTTGTTTACAAAGGATCTTGGAATGAGACATAATGCAACTTTTCCTTCTCAAGTCTCTGATGTTAGTAATTCAGGTGATGATGATTTTCCAGATTTATCTCTTTCAAAATTTGATGACAATGTAAAGGCTGCTCCTCAATCTTACAAAGGCCATAAGAATTACGAGACTGTGAAAGGTGTGAACTTCTTTGGCCCTAAATGTGATTATGTTGTGAGTGGATCTGATTGTGGTCGAATTTTCATCTGGAAGAAAAAGGGTGGGGAGCTTGTCCGAGTTATGGAAGCGGATAAGTATGTAGTAAATTGTGTTGTGTCTCACCCACATGCTACGGTGTTAGCCAGTAGTGGAATAGAACAAGACATAAAAATATGGATTCCAAAAGCCATTCATAGAGCCATTCTACCCACAAACATCCAGAAGGTATGTGATTGTTTCTATGCCTTTGATATTGCGTAATTTAAGTAAATTAATCTGGCTGAGTGAGTGGTTTTATATTAGTATTAAATACTCAAAATGGTGTATTTTGTGGAAACCTCTGTTCGGTTGTTGGAAAATATACTTGATTATTTCATTTGGTGTTTGTCATCTGTTTAAGGCTTTGCAAAAGTTCAATTTAAGTTGTTAATAGAAGGTAATCTCACAGAAACCTAATTCTTAGTTTACAATTTATGTATACATTTGGTCCTACAGAGTTTAATACTTCCATTTCCTTTAGCTTATAATGTGTAATTGATGTTTTAGATGTCATGTCTTTGACATTCCATGGCCATGGCTTTGGAGTTCTAATATTCCAATATCACTTATTAGGATAGGGTGTCAAATTTGATGCCCCAACGATTTACTTTATTTCCATTCGGTGGTTTCGGTGATGATGATGACAGCACTGATGATTACGACGATGATGATGACGATGACGACGATCACTGTTCTGACGATGACGATGAAAGTGATAGTGATGATGATGAAAATTATGATAATTGAGATGAAAAGGATTATATAGCAATTTGCAGTAATGAGGTTTTTGAATGGGCAGTTGGAGGAGGAAGGGAACAACGAGGTAGATGATGGTATTTATTTTACCTTTGGAGAATCAGACGATGATGATGACATAAGTGAGAATGTTCTCGACAATAGAGATGCTGCTTCCTGTGATTCATTATTTCATTCACTCATATCTTTGATGTTGATACTTATTGAGATTTTGGTTCATAAGACGATGGTTGTGACTCCGCTTTCAATGACTCTTCCAATTGAAGTATACTGGAACAACCTTTTGGTGCATCTACAAGACAGAGAAGGTCTATTTATAATACTGTTAGCTCTAATGTGTACATATTTATGTCAATCTTCCGGTCAATATGTAGATTCTCAATCTTTTTTTTCGTTTTTAGTTAGCTTTATCCACTTGGCATTCCATTCCACTTGTAAATTGATGCAAAGGATCTATGTTATAGTTATTAATGACTTGGCAGCCTGCAGCGACATGGTTAGCTGATGTGGTTATTAATGCTGTTAGAATGATGGATCTTCGATTGATACGTGTTAATTTTTATTTTATTTTTGGTACCCACATTTTTCTATGCTCTTGACAACCCCTTCGGTTGTGATATTGGTTTCTTTTATCAGTTGTGCGGTAATCTTCTTTGCAGAGAAAAATAAAGTTTCTGATTCACATAAGGATACAATACAAACATATGATTACATTAGGTACAGGAATTATATAATCACACAATCAGACATTCAAAAGAAACACATGAAACTAGACATGGCTCTTGATGGCAGAACTATATCCAATCTGATCATCATGGTACTTATCCCACAGCATCACACCTCCATACTTACCAGAACTCTTTATTGCAGGAAGCACTTTTGAAGTAAGATCACTAACAGCAATAAAACCGCTACCGGCAGCACTCGGAGAAGCAGGCAGACCGAGGAAAATATTGGTGGCCTTGATTGAAGTCCACTGCTTCCAAGCTTGTTCAAGATTGCTCATCCCAGAAGAATACTGGCAAGGAGCATTGTTATAAAATTGAACCCAAACATAGTCGAACAGGCCAGTCTCAAGTGCACCACCAATCCAAGCATCAGGAAAAGGGCACTGAGGAGCTGCACTTAGGTACACTTTCTTTCCCCCATTGCTATACCCAGAAAGATATCTTGCCAGGTCATCCCAATGCTGAGTGGTCCCTCCTTCGATGTCAAAGTCGATTCCATCCAAAACTGCCTCCCCGAGTGGACGAGACGATGATTTCCCACCCAAGAAATTGTTCCATAAATATGTTGCAACTTGCCTAGCATCCTGAGCAGATGTAAGGTAGTAGCTTCCAGCTCCACCTCCAATGGAGAGCATGACTTTGATTCCTTTGGCCTGACAGGACTTGATGTCAGAGCTCAGGCCCGTGCAGCCATTGGTGGTCGGATCACAGTGGCCAGCAAGATTGATCATTGGAGTTTGGCCATTGCCAAATGTTGGAAGAAATGCTATGTTCACAAACTTGTAGTTCCCAGTGGCACAGGTTTCGGCTAGTGTGCCTTCGTTTCCATTCTGGCCCCAATAGATTGCAATTCTGCCAGCTTCAGAGAATGAGAGAATCAGGCAAATGGAGATCAATGATGACAAGGAATATTTCGCCCGGAATTCCATTGATGAAGTGGAAGAGATTGATTATCGATGTGTTTTTGTTCGCCTGAGGATGTAAGAAGAGATGAGGAAGGTATATATAGAAGGCCATCTCATGGAAACGGACAATCTTGATTTCTTACTACAAAAATGGTGCATTGCCGTGCTTGCTGAGTTGAGTGAGATTGCTTCTATTTCCTGGATATTTTTAATCCTGTTTTGTTCTTTTTAAACATGGGACAAATCACAAGCTTTCTTCCATGCCAGAAAAACCTACCTGCATCAAATTATTTTTAGCATTAGTACATCGAGTCTTCGTCAATTTATCTCTAAGAGCCATGTCTTTAATCTCACCAAAGCAAATTTGAGTGGTTCTGGGAGTTTTCACTTCAAATTTTGAAGTTCTACGATAGTGTGTGTAATTGTGTTTTAACTCCTTTTCTGAGTCGAAGCATTGATAGATCATTTTTCCAACACAATAATGGGTTTTGTCCATCATCAATTTTCGTTTCCTATTCTACATTTCCGTTCATACTTTTATTCATTTTGAATTTTCGTTTGAATGTTGAGTTGGTTTTTCATATTGATTTTGTCCTCATGAACACCAAGAAAGTTTTTCTCTAGCTAGGTAAATGATAAAAAAAATTAGAATATGTATAAAAAAAACTATACTAATTAATCTCTTTCTAAGATTTTTGTAACAGGTTTAGAAAAACAAAAATAAATCACAGTTTGTAACAGATGATCTGTAAGTCTGGGTGAAGAATTTAGAAAAAATCTGGATGGTGAATGTGATTGAAAAATTAAATAAATTGAAATTGATAAAAAAAAGAAATTGAAAACAACAACATATTTAATTAAGTCTAGTTTTGGAGTTAATTTGATTATATAAACCTTACAAGAAGAAATAGTACTCGGTTGGATATTTTCAAATATACGATCATAATAATTTAAATATTGAACCTAAAAAATTTGCAAAATCATAATATTTTGTATTGATTGTGATACACCAATTTAAACGTCCACGTCAACTTAAATATGGTTCTCAATCGATCGTCTGCTCTTTCTTTTTCAACATTATTTTCCGGTCCCCTGCAATAGATTGTTGACTTTCTGTCCACAGATTTGGAAAAAATACTTTTACAATTCCTATATTTTCAAAAGAGTTAGCTTGTGTGTAACTGTTTTATAAATTTTAAATTTATATAATGTGGGTTTGATCAGATTGAATCTAACTTGAATTTGTATTTTTTTTTCCTCTAATTTTTATGTTATTTTACTTATATTTTTATATTATGTTAATATTACATTTATGTTATGTTAACATATTTTTATATAATATTTTAATAAAAATCTTTATCTTATGTTATGTTAAATATATCTTAAAAAATAAATCCTAATTTTGGAGAAAAAAAAAACCTTAATTTTAGCACAAATTTGTACATATATATATTTATGTAATATTACGCATACGTTTAAATAATATTAGTCATATTTTTATATAAAACATAAATGTATAACTAACATAATTAAAAAGTATGACTAATATAATATAAAAGAATTTTTAATATAATATAAAGATCCTAAAAATATGTTTAATATAACATAAAAACCCTAAAAGTATGACTAACATAACATAAATGTATGTTTATTATAATATAAAAATATATTAATATAATATAAAAGTATAGTACTTAAAACGAATTAGGGTGGGTTTGACCACATTCACCCAAATGTGTAGGGCGTGTGAGGTGGATATAATCTATGCATCACTTACATAAAAAAATTTGTATTTTCAAAAATATAATTTATTTGATTATCAAATTTTGGAATAACACTTTTACACCTATTATTTCTAAAGAACGAAAAACTTATTTTTGGTTCACAACTAAATGCAATCAATAATTTCATAAACTAAGTCAGATTAAACTCAAATTACTTAAAATAAAAATGACAAATCAACAATAATTAATTTGTATCAAATTAAATATTAAAGTAACGACACATGCTTTTCCACATCATATAATTTTACAAGAATCAGTATTACTGAGTAAAATTATGGAAGACAGTGATGTAAGGGGGTAAAAAAAAACAGAGAAGTAATTCAATAAGCCAAATTTTGAGGAACGGCCGGTTATCCACATTTTTTTTTTAACACAATCACTAAAATGTAAAAATAACTTACAATTTCTTGAACACACCACACAATATTACAAAAATATTTTTTATTATAAAATATTTGAATAAAATATAAAATACAAATTAATATGTTTAGAACGTTTTTTGATGAACAATAATGTTTGGTTTGATGAGAAATCGATTTTTTTCGATTGATTCGTGCTTGTATTTTTCGTTTTTGAAAAAGTCTCGTTCGATCCTAATTGATTGAGCAGAGTACAGTGTGTTCGATCAATAGCCGAATATAATGTAATGTGTTCAACCACTGATTTGTGTTGCATTCGATCAGTGAATGAACAATTTATTATATGTTCGACCAGTAGTCGAACATTTTAGATTTTTTTAAATTTAGAATAAAGATATAATTATCTTTATATAATATATTATATTGTGATTTAATTTTATGAAGTGTGTTTAGAAGAATGAAGGATGTAAATAGCCGTGCCTTTTTGGGGAAAATAAAAAGGTATCGTTTTCCTTTTGTTCTTTTTCCAAATAAAGTCCCATTTCTCGTTGTTGGTGGCATAGATAGATATTTCATATTTAGTGGTTCAAATCTGCAACGGCCTCACAATCCAGGCCCCACAGGCAGAGTGAGAAGAGTGTACGGAGGAGGCGCGGTGGTAATGGAGGAGTGGGGAAGGCTGAGCCACCTGTTTGTGACGGTGGTGCTCTCCAATTTTCCATTATATTTAATGATGCCGGCGATCACCGACGTGACGGTGGAGGCGGTTTGCGGTGGCAAAGAGGAATGCTCACTCGCCATTTACCTCACCGGCTTTCAGCAAGCTGTACGTATAATTATTATACATGCCTCTACCGTTTGCCATTCTTTTTTAATTTTATTCCCTTTTTTTTTTTTTTGAAGTGTATTTTGGACTGTTAAACTTGGAACATTGCCTTGTTTTCTCTTCTTGGATTTGCTTATATTATCAATACTTTTTTCAGAGGCCTCGTTAGTTTTTCTTTTTATTTTTCATGTATTATATTGTTTTAAAGGATAGCATCACTTTCAACCAATTAGTAATTAATTATTTTTCTATCATAATACACAAATTTATAAAATAAACGAGTTTACTCTTACTATAAAATATAAATAGTATCTCTCGTTAAATGAGTCAATAATCTTGTACCATATATATGTGAATTAAATGATTCTTTTAGATTCTTCATCCAAATTATGATAGAAAAATAATAAAATTTTGTATCGTGGTAGAAAAATTGATTTTATTTGATTGTGTGATATAAAAAACTATTATATCTTATTTTAAAATATTATAAAAAATACTATACATTTATGTTTTTTTTTTTTTTTTTTTGTAGTATATAGTGGGAGATGTCAATAAATTTATCTCTAAACTTTTTTTTTTTGAATCCACGTTATCCTCTTTTAATAAGACAAAAGAATAAGTAATCTATAATCACAATTGTCTGTTGCTTTTCTTGAGAAATAAACAGATTAGTGGGAACAACACACAGTTCAAATTGTTAATCTAAGTGCATTTGATGTCAATTACTATTCTTATACTCTACTTATTTATATGATTAAATGTAGCTAAGTTGAGTTGAATACATCACTGTTCAAATTGTGGTTGAAGAAGTTATTTGATTATCATTCAAGTCGATCTTGAATAAATTTTATCTAGCCAAACACATCAATAGGTTGAATTTGTTTTTCAAATATATTAGTGATATATATATATAATAAGAATTTCAATAAAATTTGTGTATATATACATTTATGTATAAATATCTTTATCTGTATATAATATATAAAGATAATGATATTTGTATATAAAAGTCATACTAATATAATATAAATATGATATAAATATCACATAAATGTGTATATATATATATACAAATTATGCTCAATTTTTTTTTAAGTTACAGTACGTAAACAAATATTTGTATATAAAGGTCACATTAATATAACATAAAATTCTATTACATTAAAAAAAACCAAAACTCAGGTCGGGTAGATCTGAATTGTATAGATCCATGCACCTCATGCACAAAAGAATTTGTGATTATTAAATAGTTTGTTTTGATTTACAATCTCAATTATGTAGATCACAGGGTTGGGATCAGTGGCAATGATGCCAATTATTGGGAATCTGTCCGATGTTTATGGTCGGAAAAATCTATTGGCAATTCCTATCATTCTCCAAATTATACCAATAGGTATGTCAAAAAAACAATAAATAAATAAAAGATTTTCTAGCTCTAAAACTGTTGTATATGATTTCTAGAATAAAAATTTTTAATGCAATATATTTGCAGTGATTTTGGCTTTGAATAGGACGACAAACTTCTTTTATGCATACTATGCATTCAAGACCCTGACTGATATGGTTGTAGATGGTGGCATTATTTGCCTTGCTCTCAGCTATTTGGTATTTTCTTGACATCATTAGAAAAAAAATAGATGTATTTGTGAATACATATTTGTGATAAGCTATGAAATATGTTACTATCCTTATTATTTTGCAGGCAGATAGTGTAGTAGAAGGGAAGCGCGTGGCCGCGTTTGCAGTGTTGAGCGGTGTAATGTGTGGTGCAAATGTTTGTGGCACATTAGCTGCTGGTCTGCTCTCAACTCCTCATATTTTTCAGGTCTGTTTCTAACAATCACAAACCTTTTCCAATCAAACACATCGGTTTCTTGAAAGCGAGTGATGTTACCAGGTGGCAGCACTTGTTTCGATTATTGCAGCAGCTTATATGATCATCTTTCTCAAGGAAAATACTCGTAAAACTGATAAGCTGGAACAGCTGATCTTCAACCCTGAAACAGAAATCTGTCAATCGGGTCAAGGATCATCTGAGAAAATGGACATCATCCATCGAATCCCATCTCCAAAACATGTACTTGTCCTGCTTAGGAGCAGGTAAAGTCATCTAGTTGTGTTTTGGATGTAGTAAATATGTGTTTGAACATGTGGTTGTCTGATTGCAGCAATATATTTGCACTAGCAGCATCTGTTTGTTTCTTCAATAGCGTTGCTGAGGCTGGAGCCAGTGCTTTCTTGATGGTATTTTTGAATATATTTTGTGTTTTTATTTATTTATTTATTTAAATGCTGTCTGGTTGTAATGCAATTTTATGTTGGTTTTGTGTTGTAGTATTTCTTGAAGGCGCAGTTCCACTTCAACAAAGACCAATATGCAATGCTATTTCTCGTTACAAACCTTGGAGCTACCTTTACTAATGTATCGTCAAAGCATTTTATATAACTTTGGTTAAAATTATCATCAAATGGTTGATGAATTTGCAAGAACTTGGTCTACAGGTTCTTCTCATGCCTCTACTGGGGCCTATTATTGGAGAAGAGACATTGCTTTGTTTTGGGCTTTTTAATGGATTCCTAAGTGTATATACCTTTCTTCAAATTTAAGATCTCATTATTCAAATTTTTACTAAATTGAACGTTAGTAATTGCCTTCTCTTTGCATCTGATTATGTGCAGATGCTGCTTAATAGCATAGCATGGTCAGCTTGGGTTAGTACTCCAAACATACTTTGTACTATAATGAATGAATTCAATTTCTTAAAAAAAAAAATAATTCAAAGTTGGAATGAACATTCTGGATTATCATGTGCTGTCCATATTTGCTGTCCATTTAGGTGCCATATGCTGCTGCTTCACTGGCGATGTTCTTTACTATATCGAGTTCCTGTGTAAGTCTCATAGTTCAGTTATATAAAACTGTTTTGAGATTTCAATTTCAATACTTCTGTCTCGTAATATGTTTCTAAATTACAGATAAGAAGCATAGTTTCGAAACAAGTTGGGTCCAACGAACAAGTAAGCTTTCAGAAATGAGCACTGTTTGTTCTTGAAATCTTGTAAGGATTTGATGAAGAAACCTCTACATAAACTATAAATTCTTACCCAAAAATGTTCTGTAATGTAATCTTACAGGGGATAGCACAGGGGTGTCTTTTAGGCATAACATCATTAGCCAGTGTCTTGTCTCCATTAATATATAGTCCTCTTTCAGGTATTTTCAGAATTTTGAAACTCTCCAACATTGAAAATGTTTCTAATCAACACTTTTATTTTTAATTTTATTGTTGCAGCTCTGTTTCTGTCTGAGAAAGCACCATTTAATTTCCCTGGTTTCTGTATGCTATGCATTGGATTTGCATATGTAAGAACACTTGTTAGTTTGAGTTTACTATTTATTTAAATGAACTGCACAGGTTTGCTAATATTATTTATGATTATATATCTGTGCAGATAATAGGTCTGCTCTTAAGTGTAATGATAAAGATAAATTCATTCAACTCAAGAGAAATTGAACAACAAAGATTGTGTGATGAGGAGGAGGAAGGAGGGCCCAACATACCTTAATTGTGGTTTTAAGGTTTTGTTTCAATGCTTTTTTTTTTTTTTTTTTTTTGAGAAAAATAATTTAGAATGTAAAAAAACTCTTACAAATATGTGTTGTAAAAGACCTTTTGATCTAATTTTTTTCTTGTAATTTAATATTGTACCTCTTATATTACCTTGATATGTTAACGTGTATAATTCAAATCAATTATATTACTTTGATACGTTAGAATCACATTAACCTTCTAATCTGATTGTATATTAGTCTTGTATTTTATTTTTTTCATTATAATGCTGTGTGTATAGTTGTCATAGTTAAATATCAACTTTGTCAATATCTTCTTGGGTTAAACATGTATAGGTTATCTTTGGTTTTTTTGTAGGATAGGCAAATCTAACCAGTCAAGATGCAATTAATCTTTAAAAATAACACAAAATCGAAGATGAAGATTTAAAATATATGTTTCTGCAGTAGAAATATGCCTTGCACGTAACTGCAAAATGCTTTAAAAAAGTTTTTGACTTTATTACTCTAAAAATATTAAATATGTTCATTTGACCCTATGTCTGTGATTGCTCAACTACTTGATCTCTATTAATATTTGGACCCTATTATAAACTAACATAATCAAATATTTTGTTATCTATTTATACACAATTAAAAAAATTAATTGTATATGAAAAACAATTATTTATTTTGATTAAAATGAAGTGATACAAACACATAAGATGATAATACCATATAATATTTTAATTGGATTAAAACTTTGTCCCTGCACTCTCAGTTTTTTTTTGGCCTTTTCCCATTGTACTCTTTCATCTTCTTTGCTTTTTACCATCTACATTTTATTTTCTATATTTTTATTAACTAATCTCATGCCCCGTATTTAAATATTTATATTTAATTTTGTAACGAAAGATGAACAAAGAGATCAAATTAATGGAAAACACACACACACACACACATATATATATATATATATATATATATTAAATTTATAGATTCATTGCACTATGCTCCATCATTATAAATTAATACCGCAAACTAATAAAAAAACAAAAAATTAAATCTCTCAATAAAATAAACCATTTTCTTATGAAATGAATATATGTGATTTGAGTGTCATATATCATATTTACATTTAGAAAATAATAACAAAACTAATTCCCTAAAAGCAGGCCATCAACTTTCGTATTTCCTTTGGAAATTTTGAAGGAAAACGAAACGCTTAAAATGGTGATTGATATTTAATCTCAGGCCAACAAGCAGGGCCCACTGCCTCCTCTGTTTTTGGACAACATGGGATGAATCTTTATCATTGCACTCAGAATGAACCCAATGAACTGCAAATCAAAACATGTTTTTTATTAGCAATCTAAATACTTTATTGCAAAAAGCAAAAAATAGGTGATATTTCTTCTTACCCAAGCAATGCCAACGCAAAGAATACTGAAACCAGGGAAATTGAATGGAGAGTCATCTGATAAGAAGAGAGCTGAAAGAGGACTGTAAAGCAATGGAGAGATGACATTGGCAAATGAGGTGACTGCCATTAAACATCCTTGAGCAATCCCCTGTTCATAAGGCCCTACTTGTTTTGAAATGATGCATCTTATCTGAAAGTCGAGAAAACATCTCATCAGCATTTAGCCAAAGTAGGATAACAGAGTACAATGATCAATGCATATAGTCTAACTCACACTAGGACTTGCAAGGAAGAGGAAGAAGCCCAGGAAAGAAGAAGCATAAGGGACCTGCAGATTACGCGAAAATAATCAGAATCAAGATCTTGTTTGTAGATATATAGTATGAAACTGAATCTTTGTCTTAGAGGTTACTTACCCAAGGTGCCCAAGCAATGCTGTCAAGTAACATCTGCACAAGCACAAAAATAGAAATGATATTAACTAGTATAAATAAACCTGATGATTTGGTTCAAAACAAGTTATGAGATATAGGAATTAGCATACATTCAAGAATCCAGCAAAAAGTCCCATACAAAGAAGTGTCTCTTCTCCCACAATTGGGCCTAGTGTAGGCATCAAGACCATCTGCACAGAATTATAAACTTATTCTCATCAAAACCCGAAACATGAAAGCTAAAGAAAAGACGTAATGATCAAACTAGATTGAACATACGTTAGACATGGTGGCTGCAACATAGGTAATAAGCCATATATCAGCAAACTGGTCTTTCTGGAAGTGAAACCGCGCCTTTAAATAGTACTGCAAATAAACAAAAGGTATGTATCAGCATCAAAACCAACAATCACATCACATATTATAGAAAGAAATGTAACATTATATATCTATATATATATATATATATATATATATATACCATCAAGAAAGACTGAACTCCAGCCTCAGCAAGACTATTGAAGAAAGCAACGAACGATGCCAATGAGACAGTAACACTGCTTTTAAGCAAACGAATGATGTCTTTTGGCAATGGAATTTTCTTGAGTGCACTCTGCAATATCGACTCATTCGCAGCTTCAGTACTAGGTTTCAAGATGGGCTGCTCGAGAGCGTTCTCAGTTTCAGGGATCATCGTCTCCTTGAGGAATATTTTCAAGTAAACTGCTGCAAGCACTGCCAAAACTGCAGCTACCTGTAGAAGAATTCTTGATGAGAACAAAATGTCTAGAATGTTGTATAGATGAATGAAGCAAATCAAGACCTGATATATCTGAGAGGTGGGAAGCAATCGAGCAGTTAAGGTGCCACAAACAGTGGCAGCAGATACCACGCCAGACAATAGCCCAAACACAGACACGCGCTTTCCTTCTGATACATTGTCGGCCAAGTAACTTAAGGATAGGCATACAATGCCACCATCAGTCACCATGGTGGTTAGAGTCTTGACAACGTAGTACACGTAGAAGAACTGTGTGGTTCTCTGGATTGACAATATTACTGCACATATTCATCAAGATAATTATGTTAGTTCATGCTATAAAAAGTATTTAATGTGTACTTGGGTTAAATAAATATTATGACATGTTAAATATATTTTTTGTTCAAATAGGTATTTACCAAATGGGATGATGGCAAGGAAGTAGAGGACTGTGAGGAAGACTTTTCGTCCATAGATATCGGATAGTGTGCCAATTAGTGGCATCATAATAACTGCACCTAATCCTGCAATCTGCAATAAGTAAAAAATAAAAACATTGATATTTATGTTGTTTGAATTTTATCAAAGCCATATACTTTGCAGCAATTTTAATTAATGGTCTTATATATATATATATATATATATATATATATATTTAAATTAATGCCTTTGTTCAAATAAGTGGGTAAGGGCCTATGAATAACTAGCTAGAGACATAATACATTTTCTATTGGTTAGAAAAGCTTATATACACGTCAATGAATATATACTTATATATATGAGTGGGTATTAGGTATGTATAATTAAATATGTAGGGAATATTTTCGAAGATAAACATGGTTAGCAATAACAAAATAAAATGAATGATTGAGATGTCATATGACCTTACCTAAATAATTGAATTAATGATCAATGGTATTATAAGTTGAGATCAATAAAGTAGGTAGGACGTACATATCCAATTGACGTCATCATCAGTTTACGAATTCTGCTTCACCTAACTTAATTGGAGCCTGACTTTTAAATTCATTAATCTCAACTACTTTCAATTAGAATTAGGCGAGTATGAAATGAAATTAAAGAAATTAGGAAAAGTTAATGTAGCTAAAAGTAGTCCACTTTTAATCACTTTATGTCTTTTTATCCGAAAAAAATATAATCTTATTGAGGAGGTTTATTTAAATTTTCACATGTTTAACACATTAAGTCGGCTGAGTAAATTAGGCGTCTTAATCATCGAGCCTTATTTTATCCACTTATTTTGTCTGTATACATATATAGATAGTGACATAATATCATATGCGTAGTATGTAATAATAAGATTAAATATATACAATTGAAATACAATTAAAAAAAAACATAATGACGAGTAATTAGAAATGGACTCCGTCAATCGTTGTTTAAAATTTAAAATATAATCATGTCACAGATTATAAGCATATGTAACTTTCCCTTATCGATTTATTATTTGAAATTCGAGTTTTACCCATTCAACTACACTCGAACAAGAAAACTGTCTTCTACAAGCCCAGTCATCGCACGACATAATTCTTTTTTTAATTTTTAATATAATAGCAATTATTATTGGTGATTTATTTTAATTTGTTTTTAAGAAAAAAAATTATGAATAATCTTCTAACATTAGAAGAAAAACATATAATTAAGAAACTAATTGTCTCTAAGATGTTAGTTATATTCACCCAAATATTTATCGCAAGATTCAAGAACGTAAAAACATGAGAGAAAAATACTGAACTAATCACGAAATCATGAATGTGCATGCAGCGCCACTTGCATGGGCGGCGCAGAGTGGAGGCACACGGTGGTCGTAGTGGTGGTGGTGATGTTTACCATAACCTTATATATATATAGAACCAAGTAATGAAATGAACCATGTTCACACACACAAATACAAGGAAAAAAAGAAAAACCATACCGCCTGTTGGAAGCCTGTAAGATAAATGGCGAGTGAGCATTCATCTTGTCCAGGACAGACAGCCTCCATGGTGACGTCAGCGATGGTCGGATTAACCAACAACGCCGCGAAAGTGTTGAGAAAAACGGCCACAAAAAGGTGCATCAAATTCTTCCAGTTTTCCATTTTTCTCTCTCTAGTTATGAGTTAATTAGCTGCTGCTTAATTTCTTCTTCTTCTTCGACAAATTCTTTTTGTCGTTGTGTATAATATAAGAGCAAATAGATGGATTGTGGATAACAATGAAGATTTCAAATGAGTTGAGGGTAATATATATAGTGCAAGCACAGTTCGAAGTATAGCTTAATTAATTAATAGGTGCTGTTAATAAAGTATTGCACATGGAGAGAAAAGGCCAAGTCTTTGACACTACTGCTTCTAACGGTTGACCAATATTGCTGTGTTTGGTCGTAGCCAAATTTTTTTTTGGTATTTATTTTTTATTTCTGGGGTTGGTGACCTGAAATTTCTCGCGTTCTGCGAATTTGTATTGGGACCCTTTATGCCCTTTTTTATTTTAATACAAACAACTTGTTCTTGATCAGGCCTACATATATATATATATACACACAATCAACACGGTAAATTTTATTTTAGCCAATATAAATATACATATATATATATATTTATATTTATTTAATGGGTTCGAATTTTAGTAGTTTTAGAATTTCAACTTTACATTAGGATTTAATGAATGATATATGATATTTATAATGCATATACTTCAAATTGTGCATATTACCACTAAAACTTAAAAGTGAGGGTAAATTCATCCATACAACATATAAGATATACAAAAAATCATATTGACATAATACAAATATATATATATATATATATATATATATATATATATATATATATATATACGTGGAACAACAAACTAAAGACAACCGTGAGTGATGTGTTGTGGTTATGCAGTAGTGGTGTGACTTCTATATGAAAATTGAAAAGGTAAAAGAAAGTATATATGCTGTAACCAGTTATGGAGAGTTAATAATATTTATTTTTATTTAAGATGACTATTTTGAAACATAGCATGCATTTACAAATCACGGGACTGCTTTGAAAAAGCCTAAATTATTTAAAATTTTAAGAATCCTTTTTAAGTTATATATCGCCTATTTCCTTGACTGAATTATGAATATATACCTGTATAAACATTTGTTAAGAATTTTTTATACATATTAACGATATCTAAAATATACAAATATTGACATAAAATCTACGAAATATTACTTGTAATTCAAGTGCTTAAAATATAGTTTGGGTAAAATCATTTTCGGTCACATAATCATGATCTCTTCCCATTTTTTTCACATAACTATCTTTCATTCAATCTCACATTAAGAATCTATCAGATTATAATTTAATCTAATTCTGCCTAAAAATTTCAAATTTTACCGGAAATCACATGTCAAATTCTAATTAGGATTTTGATTCTAATATTCCACCAATAAAAATTTGACATATAACATTTTTCGGCGAAATTTGTAAAAATTAAACCGAAATTAGATAGATTTTTAAATTGTGAAATT